>JAPQWV010000033.1:2746000-4119000 GCA_027422505.1 Craterostigma plantagineum | reverse complement strand
TTGCTCGATGCCCCAATCTTTCGTGCACTTCATAAGCCCATCAAAGATATCAACGCCTAATAAAATAATTATATAAATAGTAGTTAATAATTAGTGACAGAAATAATAAGATGTTTAAGAATATCATTACCGGTGTGTGGAGGAGGGAGAGGCATAAAACTACGAATCCGTTTTTGGAGTTGCCAGTGCGAGTCTACAAAGTGTCCGGTGACACAGATATAAGAGATCTTTTGCACTTTGGACTTCCAAATATCGGTGGTCAATGAAATCTTATTGATGCTTTTCAACATCAAATGTAACTTCTTCTTCTCTATCTCATACACACTAACCACATCATTCTTTGCTGTGGTGCGGGAGATCTTCTCAAATTGTGAAAGATTGACTTTGAACATAAACGAAAAACCATAGTTCTCCACGACATTGAAAGGTTGCTCATGCATTAGAATCCAATGGGCAATAGCTTCTCTTTGCTTCATATGATCATATCCCCACTAGATAAAGGAGTCAACTCAAATTTAGATTTTACCGATTGTAATTGCAAAGTTGCTTGCTTCTCCATATGAAGTTTCTTTTGAAGACACCTCCTCAAATGATTCCAAAGATGAGTTGTTGTGGCGCTAGTAGGCTTACAGAGGAGGCCCTTGCAATTGCACATATATTTCTTAGTTCCATTGCTTAAAGTCACTTCAACAAAATCGGCGTAAGCTCTCGATATTTTCTTCCGCTTTCTCTTTTGGAGGTGACTTGCATCATCATCATTTTCACCTTCCTTGTCTTCGACAGTTTCATCTTCCGCATCCACATCTTGAATTTCGGGACTTTCGTCATCTTCAATACTATCACCCCCATCATTTGCCTCTACTCTCGGACTTAATACCTGTCATTACACGTTTTAGTAATTAAAAATAAGAATATAGAAATAAGTAACTATGTTTGAACAATTTACAGTCAGTTGTATACTTTATTTTCACGTACAATATAAAATATTACCTCGTGAATTTCTTCGGTTTGTGCAATTTCATCTCCTTGAACTGCTTCCTCTAATGCATTTGAAGAATCCATATATTCCCAATGCCTTTTAATCAATACCTTCGCAATAGTTTACCCACGTCATATGCAATACAAATCACAAAAGAACTTTAATATAGCAAGGAAACACAACAAAAACATCAAGATTTCAATTTAACAATGATTTTTGACCTAATTTCGGACTAATAAAAAAAGGTATTCTGGAGAAATACTTACTATCGCAGAAAATAACTATGAGGCGACGGTGGCTGGCGAGTGAGCCTACTAGTGGCGTCGGTGGGTGCGTTCGATGGTGGCTGGGCTGCTGGCGAACGCGAGAGAGAGCTGCGATGGAGTTTTGTGGATTTTTGAGTGGTATGAGCTATCTTGCGTGAGGGTGAGGTGAGGTGAGGGTGAGGGTGAGGGTTTTTTATGGATTTGTGGTTTTTGGGCTATAATTTTTTATTTGGGCTCTAATATTCTTTTTAATGGGCCTATTAAAAATTACAAAGTATTTATAATATATTGGAATTTATAAATATATATTAAATTATACGAAAAAATTACTAATACAAATAATTATTCCCGAAAAAAATCTGCGAAAAAAAATTTCGGTCGATCGAAATTTTGGGCCAGGAAGTGTAGCGGACGATTGAATTTTTTGGCCCTGCATTGTACAAGCCGATCGTCATTCTCGACCGGACCTGTCGGAGCTGAAATGTTCGATCGGCCGTTACACTGCCTGGCCGAACGTAATTTTCGGTCGGACAGTGTCCGGGCCGAAAATGTCGACCGGCCCGAACACTGCCTGGCAAAAAATTTTCGTTCGGCTCGCACTGCAGGGCCGAAAATCTCGATCGATCTGTCCTAAAATGTTAAATCGAATTTTTTTCTTTTCCCGTATCGATCGATTGTTCGAATTTATTTGTGTATGTAGTTTTCAGTATTTCGTACCGGAATTATATATTTAGTTTTTTCTTTTAAATTAATTTAAATATCATAAGGGCAAAATCGTCTTTTTATAGTCCTTTAGGGGGCGGTAACAAGTAAAAAGGGGCGGTGAATAGTAATTCCCTTTGTATTATCCTTATCTCGGTATGATCGCACGAGACTTTACTAAATTAATTAAACCAGAATTTACATATATATATATATATATTTCCAGTGCTACCCTTTTTGACTTAAGCGGGCAAATATTAATTAAAAGGGCAAAATATCTTGGTGTTACGTAGTTAGGTACATGGAAGGGGTTTGGTGTTGAAAGCATTCGTTTGTTGTGTTGTGAAATGAATAACTATTCTCTTTATTAGGTATGTGAATTCCTCCTGTAGATTGATATCCATTTTAATTGATTTATTAATGACAACCGCCATGTTAGGCAGCTATATTCTTCAAGATAGATATAGAGGAATTTTACGATGCTCATCTTATGTGCTCACCTTATGTGGGCACCTGTTTATTTGGTACCGATTAATGCCATTTTAAAACGCATATCGAAATTTGAGGTTATGTTGGTTTAATTAATATTTTAGATCTCCATGCTCGGTGAGTACCATAACATTCCTATATATGTAAACTAGTTATTACCCGTGCAATGCACGGTGTTAACTAATTTATATTAATAAATAACTATTTGTAGTGGATTAATTATTGACATGTGTGATAGTGGGTAGTTTTTTTTTTTTTTTATGTTTTTATTATATTTATTTATTAATTATTACAATTAATTATTAAGGGACACATGGCAGCAATATGAGAGCACCTACATTTCTATAATTATATAAGATACAAAAAATTAACTAGTGAAAGCCCAATAATTTTGTCTCCAATTTTTTTTCTCTAAGCCCATTAAGTACCTCGTCGATTGAGAGTCCAATTATGCAACTCAATTGGGGTGTGAATGTGATTGAGGAATCGGTGAAAATATCTCCCATGGATTCAATTTCGATCTGAATATTTTTTAGGCGTCTCCGGCGATGGTGTAAATTGCTCAGCTGTTTCCTCAATTTTGACGAAGATTCTTCGTAACTTAAGGTAAGCTTATCGATTCATCCACGGCGATGACAGATCGATCCTTTTGCTGTCGATGTTGTTCGAATACATAAGATTCATCGTTGTTTCTGCACTGCTGTCGAATGCTCGCGCGGAGAATTTCACACATAAATTTTTCTGCTATTACTGGTAATTTTGATCTCTGTGCGGTTGATATGTTTTTCCACCGCAGCTCAAGACGAGCAATTCAGTCAGGGGAGTCGATCTAATCGATGGACGATAGCTCCTCACGCGAAAAACTGAATGAAGATTTTTCCGATTGTGTCACTCCTTGCTATACTCAAGCTCATGGTTCAATGGTAAAGCTCAGAAATGACGTGTCAAAGCTACATATGAATGATGAGAGCAGTACAGATGACACAGAAGATGAAGAAGATGAATCAGACGAAGAAGAGAACAACAATCAGACGAGTGATTCATTACAACGACGACGAACGACGAATCTCACGTCAGCTTTAAAAGGGAGTCGTTCATCTAAAGAAGGAAAATGTACGGTTCTTCGAGTGTCGTGGGCCCCCGACGTGTACGATCCAATTCCCACGTCGCCCGATCAATTTGCGTCGTTGAGTTTGGGCTATGATGAGCCGAAGATCTTCGATGGCGGGAAAAAACGAGGCGGGAAAGGGGCTCGGGAAATCGAAGAGGGTTCGTCTTCTTACGTTAGACGTGATAATAGATTCGATAAAGGTAATGATTTGAGGTTAGTAGCTAAGGGTTCGAGGAAAGGAAGGGATAAGAAAGATGTTAGGAAGCAGGGGCGTGATAAGAAGTATAGTTCTTATTCAAATTATGAAGATGATTAACTGACATTATGTATGTGTATAGTATAATCTTGTATATAGTGTCAGAAAATCAGATGTTGGTTGTGAAAGTGGAGGCCTTCTTCTGATAGACATGGAAGGAGATATTGGTTATAAAATTTAATATTTTTTTCCCAGAAAATACTTAATTGGGTTAACTTATCCTTGTAAATTGGATCAGTCGAGTCGAGCGTCAGGCTCTAGATTATTTTCGTAAATATTGTAAGTTAATAGCTTGAAACTGTGCATTAGTTTTATATTCAACTCTTGTAGTGGAGGTAAGTAGATAATATTTTTCGCCATTGTTTGTGGAGCTGATTGAGATGCCTTTATTGTAACTCCAACCCAAGAGCTGCTTATGTCGTGTTTCAAATTTCAAATACTAATATATACTATAATATATAACATGGCAAAACAATACGTAGCTAACATTTTTATATATTCAGCTTGCATTATGGGCAAA
This sequence comes from Craterostigma plantagineum, assembly GCA_027422505.1. Lineage (NCBI taxonomy): Eukaryota > Viridiplantae > Streptophyta > Magnoliopsida > Lamiales > Linderniaceae > Craterostigma > Craterostigma plantagineum. The sequence goes on along the minus strand of JAPQWV010000033.1, from coordinate 4,114,677 downwards.
TCCGAGTGGTCATTTGTCAATTCATTCTCTTCTTGGAAACTTTCATGCTTCTTCATTGGATTAGTTGAAAACGGAATAATAAGATTATATTTTCCCGTATAAAAAATTAAATAATCCCCTCAACAAAAGTTTGATGGTAGATATTTCACTAATTGCCATTACTTGTAGTCCTTTTTCGCCGTCAATATTTTCCCGTATAAAAATTAAATAATCCCCTCAACAAAAGTTTGATGGTAGATATTTCACTAAATTGCCATTACTTGTTGTCCTTTTTCGCCGTCATAGATTTTCACTGTTTTTATCTTCCATTCTCACCAAGTCACCAACCACTCGCATTTTCCTTTATTTATTTTAAATATATATATGTATATATATATATGCATATTATTTCTAGCTATTCCGAAGAGTAATGACCGGCCATAGATTCAGGAACATCGCACAAATGCACTAAAACTTAAAAGCATCCATCTCTCTGTCTCTCTCTCTCTCTCAATGGAAGCTCAAAGGCACTAAAAGCGAAACATCTTCCCCCAAAAACAAACGCACATCACAATCGAACGCCATGAAATTCACCTTCACAGCCATACTTTACTTCACCTCCCTTCTTACACTATCATCATCGTCGTCTTCACCAACACCATGCAACAACACTAAAGACCAGCAATCTCTGCACAAGGCATTCGCTTCAGTCTCCAACTTCAACACCGCATGGTTCTTCACCACTCAAACGAACTGCTCATCATCAATCTATGAAATCAAGCTCCCTTCCAAGAACTTAAGCGGCGTAATCTCATGGAAGTATCTCAAGAACATGACTCATCTTAAGACAATAGATCTCTCGGACAATTCCATAAGTGGCGCCGTGCCTTCCCTTCTGTGGTTGCTCCCAAGCCTCGTCGAAGTCAACCTTTCGAGGAACAAGTTAGGTGGCTCAGTTCAGCTGCCCAAACCTGGAAAGTTGAAGTCTTCTTCGCCTGTTAGAAAGATCGATCTTTCGTACAATAGGCTCAAGGGCTTCGCTTGCTCTTCGAGTTTCGAGAATCTTACGTCTTTGACTCTGTCCCATAATGATTTCAGAGGAGGGATTTTGAAGGGTTTCTTGTTTGATAACTTGACGAATCTCCAGCGTCTCGACATTTCTGGATGTAATATATCTGGAGAAGTGAAGTCGATTTCTAATCTCAAGTCCTTGAAATACCTCGACGTTTCGAGGAATAGGCTAACTGGGAAGTTTGTTGCAGATTTTCCGCCATTGGAGAACCTCGAGTTCTTGAACATCTCCTTCAATGGCTTCTCAGGTTCTTTGGACGAGGAGAACCTCCGTAGGTTTGGAAAATCAGCGTTCATTCATGCTGGTAATAATCTTACAATTAAACGCATGAGCTCTGCAAACGCCAGGCCGGAGCTACACGTCAGACCCCCTTTATTACCACAAACGCCGAAGACGACCCATGAAAATAACCCGAAACCCGTCAAGGGACACAGAGCCAAATCATCAAGAAGAACCCTAATCTTAGCCACGTCACTCGCCGCCGCGTTTCTACTCTTCATCCTCGTACCGTCCTTCACGTGCCTCTGCGCCGCCTACAAGAAGAGAAGAGCGGCGAAGCTGAACAAATGGTCGATCTCAAAGCCAATCCAATCCCCGTTCAGAATGGAGAAATCGGGTCCGTTTGCCTTCGAAACCGGGTCGGGTTCCTCATGGGTCGCCGACATCAAGGAGCCAACTTCAGCCGCCGTCGTAATGTTCGAAAAGCCGCTGGTGAGCCTCACGTTCAAGGACTTGATAGCTGCCACGTCGCACTTCGGGAAGGAATCCCTCGTGTCCGAAGGCGGCGGCGGTCCCATCTACAGGGCGGTGCTGCCCGGCGACATGGACGTGGCAATTAAGGTCCTCGAGAATGCGAGGAAGCTCAGCCGCGACGAAGCTGTGGCCATTTTCGAAGACTTTTCGAGGCTCAAGCACTGTAATCTGCTGCCTATTTCTGGGTACTGCATCGCAGGTGATGATTGATTGTTCTGCTCTACTGTTTTTTTAGCTGACAACATATTTAATGGGATTCACGTGAAAGATATAAATGTCAAACACAAACGCTTGAATAGTTGTTGTAGATTTCTGGGAATTCGTGCTTGGAAAAAGTCAAATTGGTTTGACAGCGTTTAGGCATATCTGGGATTTGATTGTGGCCAAAAGTAGGCAGGCAAAGCAATAACTGCTGGAAACTGAGAGTGATCAAAATTTTGCAGGTAAAGAAAAGCTCGTCTTGACGGAGTTCATGACGAACGGCGACCTCCGGCGATGGTTGCACGAGCTACCGCCGGGGGAAACCTCCGTGGAAGATTGGAGCAACGACGCGTGGCAGATTCAACCAGTTGGGACGCACGGCGAGTCTTCTCCCGACAAGCTAGAGTGGCCCACGCGCCACCGCATAGCGGTGGGCGTGGCGCGCGGGTTGGCTTACCTCCACCACGGCAGGTCCAAGCCGGTGGTGCACGGCAACTTGGCGCCGTCGAACGTATTGCTGTCCGACGATTTCGAGCCCAAGATCGCGGATTTCGTCATGAACCGGAGATGGGCCGGCGTGTCGACGGCGACGGCGGAGGATGACGTGTTCAATTTCGGCGTGATTTTGATCGAACTGCTGACTGGTAAGAAGATGATTTGTTCGTACGACGCCGTCGAGTGGGTGAGGAAACTGGTAAGAGATGGTCGCGGGGCTGATGCCCTAGACTCTAGGATGAGGCGCGGCGGCGATGAGGTGTCGGCGGCGGAGATGGTGGAGTGCCTCCGTGTTGGGTACCTCTGCACGGCGGAGGCGCCGGGGAAGAGGCCAAGAATGCAGCAAGTTTTAGGATTGCTGAAGGATGCTCGTCGGTCAACTTCGGATTTGATTTGATTTTGACTTTTTCTTTAATATCGTTTTAGGCCTTATAATATTGATTATTAACATTAGGACCCAAGGATTACAAAGTCACGCATATGAACAACTATTTTCCTATTTGATTGTCTTCTCTTTTTCTTTTTTTTTTTCTTTATCGTAGAATTTATTTTTGCGTTGTCTTTCTTTTTGGTTTTGTCTATATGTATGCTTTATTTCTTTTTCTATTCATAAGATTCCAGGCAATTTATCAAAGTGGCATCCAATAAAATATAAAGTACGCTGTAAGAATAATCTTTAGCAAAGATTTTGGATGTATGCTTTATTTATGTATACTAATTATTATTATTACTATTATTATTTATATAACCTTAGAAGCACGGGACCATTTTTGTCATGTGCGCTTCTACTTCTAAAGCAACCTATATATATACAGAGTTTCAAGAGAAAATAGCAGAAAAGGGAAATCAAAATTAAATTATAGTATGTTATGGAAGTAGCTAAAAATACGTTCCCATAATTAAAAACAAGTATAAGGAAAAAAATATACAGGCCTGCAAATTAATGTGAAGTTCCGTCTTTAGAATAAAGCATCCAAAAATGAACCATCTAAGACTAGGGCTGTTAAAAATCAACCCAACCCGCCAACCCGACACGAATCACACCCGAAAATAGCAGGTTTGAGTGAGCATTTTCGACCCGTTTAAGTAAATGGGTGAACCCGAACACAATCCAAATATTGGTCAAGTTAGAGTCCGAATTTTTTTAACCGAAATAATATAAATTATTAAAATATCCTTAACATAAATAAAATAAAAGAAAAAATAGATCATATGCTCGATGAATTATGCTGGGATGTAATGAAACTAAGGGTGGGAGATCAAATGGAAAGAGAGCATGCTTGAAAGTTCGGGTTAATTATCATCGGCGCTGGTTGATTCCTGATGACGATGAAATAACTTGATATTTAATTGTGCTTTTTGATACTTTTGTGTTGCAACTTTAATTGTTCCTTAATTATTTAGAAATAAACAAATGTTTCTCTATTGTTTTGTTTAATTTGATTTATAGTTCTGTTTATTTAATTTTTTTTCTTGCTTTTTTTTAAAAAATTTAAATGGCTTGGCAGGTTAGTGGGTTTTGGGTTAAAGCAGGTTTTATTAAACGGGGTGAATCCGAATGTAACCCAACCCGATCTTTTTATCACCCCTAACTAAAATGCAAAAGATGTACAAGAAATATATAAAAGTTCCCATTTCTATTTTTCCAAAAATTATTCAAGATGGTAATTACGTTCTGCAAGGTTGAAGTTTATTTGCATATATGAAATAGTGACACATATAAAAACGTAGAAAACTCAAACAAAATATCAAGGAAAGCATAAGTTCTTAAATATGTTACTAAGCAGCTAGGATCATGGCCGTTTGCTCTCCATGATAAGCCCACTTAATATAGATAATATTTTAGATAATATAGTGTTTGGTATTGTCATTTCGGCCCGACATTAATTTTTTAGCCCGATTTTTAGTAGAAGCCCGCAAATAATAATCTGCCTTATCAGGCCATGATAACTTGTATTGGGCTTAAACATAATAATAAATACTGTGCCTTTATATACCCTTTATAACCAAACGCAGCATTAGTTTATTAGATAAGCCAAGATAAAGAATGATTTATCCAATACAATCTTGTTCATTTTCCAAAATAAAGTTTATGCAAAGCCCGCTATAATAATCCTACGAACGTTAGATAACTCATCTCATATGGTTGGCCAAGATAATTAATCCAAATCCTACTAATGATATAAAATGACCATTATACCCTTTGAAATGACTTCCACCATATTGTAAAATCATGATTATTTTATGTGCTTTTAATGATAAAAATAAATAAACATATCTAATTTATTCTTTACTTTATCGCCATCAAAATGAGATCCATATCATATATTTCGTATATTCATAAGAGTAAATTTTTTTATAGAAGATGTTTATATAAGGCAAGGTAGAACGGTAATTAATACGCTAAATATATCCTTATTTTTATCTTGGAATGAAACAAAATAATAATCTATCCAATACCAATACTTAAATGGAAACTAAACAAGATATGTTAGGATAGAAGTACTATCTTAAGATCAAATTAAATCTTCTTTTCTTATGTAACAAACTAAACGCAGACAATGAAATTTTGGCATACGGAAGGAAAAATTGCATTTCTGTTCCCATGTAATAATTTAATCGGTGTGAATGGGCCGTTCCCGGCCCAGCCCGGCCCGTGAACTACCCACCAACGATCCTTCCATTTCCATATTATCGATAATTTAGTCGCAGGTGTTATCTAACTTCAGCACAAGAAAGCACGTAGAACGAATAAAATTCACGTATAGAAATCATTTTAGGGACATGTAATCATTTCTAATATGTCTAGAGAATGAAACATAAAATAAGATAAAAATGGTTCGAAGTAGCTTTTAATCACAGATTCCTGTATATGTTGAATGTTTGTTGGATGCACCTGATTTTAGGTAGATGGGGGATACAAAATCAATAAATGCCATGAATTACGTTACGCTTTTTTATGTGGAGATAAAAACAATTATGGTTAAAGGTGAAAAAAGGTAAAAACTTTTCAAAAATCTTAGGCTGGCTCGAAGACCAAGACTTGTGGTTTTGTCTCTGTCGTTGCATTGCACTACCAAAGAGACACGTTGAACTGCTTCTATTGGATTTATTCAGTAATATAAAATAGAAAATGGCACCAAAGAAAGACTACGAAAAAAAGATAAATTTTTGATCTTTTTTATACATAATCTTTATATATTACTTCCTTACTGTTGAAAAATTGAAGATTGTTTATATGATTTGCTATATAGAGGTCAGGAAACTTCTTCTGTTACAGAAATTTTTTAATTGAGAAACTTCTTCTGTTATAGAAATTTTTAGTTGAGAACTATAAGTTCTAATACTGGGTGTAATAAAACATCTTACTATTTTGCGTTCAATAGCTCAATAATAGTTCGAAACAAATAAATTAGTTCAATAATAGAAAAGTAATAAGTACGTCTCAGACAACCAGTGAAGTAACGGTAACATCTGATGTGGCAGTTCCTTAAGGGGCATTATCGTAACAAACCAAAACTTAACATGCTTTCCAATAGAGAAAAGAAAACCACACAGCAAAACCAAGAAAAAACCGCCCTTTATCTAAAAAAGAGAAACTCTCTTGTGCTTAATTCATACATGCACACACAAAGACTTACGATATATAATATATATAAATCGGTCCAATCACTTTGAGCTATTGAATCCTCTCTCTCTCTCACACACACCCACACACTTATTTACGTTACTCTGCTTTAGCTTTTTCTCTTTTGTTGAATTATCCCTTTATTGGCTTACAGCTTTATATCTGTAATCGAGTCATTAGCTATCTTTTTCGTCTTCAGTCTTCACTGTGCATTCACTTTGCTGAAAGAAAGAAACAATAAGCAAGCAATGGCCAGTCTAAAACCAGAGGAAATAAGTCATCCACCCATGGAGCAGCTTCAGGGATTGGAGTATTGCATTGATTCTAATCCTTCTTGGCGTATGTGGTTTTTCTCAAATTCCTTTCCCTTTTTATTAATCTTATAGCTCTCTTTTTTCTTAAAGAGCTAATCTTTTTCCTATCTCGTCTTGTTTGCTTGTGAAAAAACAGCTGAGGCAATCTTACTGGGATTTCAGCATTACATTCTCTCGTTAGGAACTGCTGTCATGATTCCTTCCTTTCTAGTCCCTTTGATGGGTGGAACTGATGTAAGAAACTAAATACAGTCCCTTTTCTCTGTTTTCAGATTACATTACTTTGACTAGATTCTCTGTCATTCGAGCTTGATAAAAATGATAAAGATGCAATTGTTTTTTCTTCAAAAAAAGTATTCTCTGCTGATATTATTCTTGATCAGGGCGATAAGGTGAGGGTTGTTCAGACATTACTGTTCATGCAAGGAATCAACACACTTCTGCAAACTCTGTTTGGTACGAGGTTGCCTACTGTGGTTGGAGGCTCTTGGGCTTTCATGGTGCCCATAATTTCCATCATCCACGATTCTTCTTTGCAAAGAATCACCGATCCTCATACGGTGTGTGTGTGTGTGTGTGTGTGCGTAAATCGTGATTTTTATACTCGGTTCGATTGAGCCCGGGAAATTCGAATTCGTCTTTTCGATGCCTGCCCCTAACGAAAAAAGCATATAAAGTCGGAACCTTTATAAGTAGATGACTTGAATTATGAATCTTGTAAAGGTTATGTCATTGTAGGCCTTTTAAATCTGTCAATACTTATGTAGATTACGTCATTGGCTGATCGATTGTGTAATAATTTCGATGCATATTTTTTCATTGCAGAGGTTTCTGAACACGATGAGGGCAACGCAAGGTGCAATGATCGTAGCGTCGAGCGTTCAGATTATATTGGGATACAGTCAGCTTTGGGCTATATGTTCGAGGTATTGGTTATAAACCGAATCGAACTACTCTCTAACTTAACTCATTTTTTTTAGTACATCTTGTTAGATTCTAATTTTCCATTTTTTCAAAAAAAAAAACAGGTTTTTCAGCCCACTTGGTATGGTCCCCGTGATTTCTTTGGTGGGATTCGGTTTGCTCGATCGAGGATTCCCAGTGGTACGCCGAAGCTTCGATCATATATATAAATGATGAAATGTTCTTGAGATTGTATTTACCACATTGCTCGAATTGCTAACATTTTACGATTGTGTTCGTTTTCTCAGGTTGGACGATGCGTAGAGATTGGCCTTCCAATGTTCATCTTATTCGTCGTTTTCTCGCAGGCGAGATAAATTATTATTATTGTTATTTGATCGTAGCTAAAATGAGATTATACATTCCCATAATCGAACGTAGCAACTAACGTTTGCCCGATTTTTGTCATTTACAGTACCTGAAGAATTTTCAGACAAGACAATTGCCCGTAATGGAGCGCTTTGCGCTTCTCATCTCAATAACAGTTATTTGGGCGTACGCTCACCTTTTGACGGCCAGCGGAGCTTATAAGCATCGACCCGAGTTAACTCAAAGGAACTGTAGAACCGATAAAGCAAACCTCATTTCAACCGCACCGTGGTTAGTATTTTCGATGAAAATTAAATTATCTTTTGTTCCATAAGTATGATATTATTATATGGTTATGTCTTTATTTTTTTTGAAAAAAAAAAAACAGGATTAAAATCCCGTATCCACTCCAGTGGGGTGCGCCTACGTTCGACGCTGGCCACGCTTTTGGAATGATGGCTGCCGTATTAGTCTCAATGATCGAAGTAAAAAATCGCCAGTCCATCGAAATTATTTTCTAATAATTATGAAAGAAAATAGCAGAGCTTTATTTATTTATTTTTGTATTTTTCCAGTCGACTGGAGCTTACAAGGCAGCGTCCCGTCTGGCGAGCGCAACGCCGCCGCCAGCTCACGTTCTTAGCCGTGGAATCGGTTGGCAGGTTCGCCCAAAAAAAAACAATCATGAAATTTGTCGTCGTTTTTCGAATTAAATGACCATTGACATACAAATCTGTCGCAATATGTTTTAAGGGAATTGGAATATTGTTGGACGGAATGTTCGGTACACTTACGGGGTCGACGGTGTCCATGTAAGCATTTCGGACGATTCTATATAAATTTTCAGCATGTCGAAATACATTTAACAGATTTAACTAACTTCCTATATGTCGAAACAGAGAAAACATTGGACTTCTCGGGAGCACACGAGTAGGTAGTCGAAGAGTCGTCCAAATCTCCGCTGGTTTCATGATTTTCTTCTCGATGTTAGGTGAAATACAACAAATCAATCCCATTGCGAAAACTCGTTACTTGTTCTTTCCCTCTTACATTATATGCATCTCCGTCGTTTTACGCCAGGGAAATTTGGAGCCTTATTTGCGTCGATACCGTTCCCAATGTTCGCAGCTGTATACTGCGTCATGTTCGGCCTTGTAGGTGTGTACTCTTTTCTCTGAAATAAATTCATCTTAGTTTCGAATTATTCGTAGTAATTCATGGCCCTTTTTTTTTTTTTCCGGACAGCTTCGGTAGGATTATCCTTCTTACAGTTCACAAACATGAACTCGATGAGAAACCTATTCATAGTCGGCGTTTCGTTATTCCTCGGCCTTTCGATTCCCGAGTACTTCAGAGAGTACACTACCGGCGCTTTTCACGGTCCCGCTCATACCCGAGCTGGATGGGTAAGTACATACCTTATTTTTTAACGCAATTGCAACGTACTAATATTGCGCCGAAATCTTTTTTTTTAAACGACAGTTCAACGATTTATTGAACACTATATTTTCGTCCTCGCCGACCGTGGCTTTGCTAGTGGCTGTGTTTTTGGACAACACGCTCGACTACAAGGACAGCGCAAAGGACCGAGGAATGCCGTGGTGGGCCAAGTTCAGAACGTTCAAGGGAGACAGCAGAAACGAAGAGTTCTATACGCTCCCCTTCAACCTCAACAGATTCTTCCCGCCATCGTGAAACCGCTTTTAATTTACTTTTTCCCTCTTTTCGACTCATCGGTGGATTGCGAACGACAGTTACAGCTATCTCTGTCGTCATTTTTATTTATTTTTTGAGCCGTTTTATTTAGGGTTATTCCAGTTTAATCCAACGGCGCGACGGTTGTCTGCATTATTTCGACTTTTGTAAAATAGATGCGCTTTTTTGTTAGAATCGAATCGTTTAGTTTACGCTTTACTTGCACATGCATTCGTTGCATCTTGGCTGTCGATAAATGCTCCTCCCGGGATTTCTTACACGAACCCTCTGACCTTCCTCGATCATCTTCCTCGTCCTTCCCTCGAAATCTTGCCAATCGATCGTATCTTTCTCTTGTAATATCGCCGCTAGCCTTTTCTTGCTCGGCCTCAAGTTGGGCGCTTTTCCCTCTCCGTAATAAGTTCGAAAACCCGACGCCAGGGACGATAGCTGGCTTCCAGAATCCGTCATCGCAAATACGTCGGAAGCCGTGCATGCAATGAAGTCCAATGCTGCAAGCTGCACTTATTACAATATCAATTGGTTATAAGTGAAAATTGCATCTTTGATATATTAATCGATTCTGATGTGGGTTAGAAAAACATCAGCTATTATCATAATGAGTTCGACGGAATTAATTTTTTTTCAGATGTTTTTGTGTTATTGTTGGCTAATCTCAAATCCAAGAAAGACACAAAGAAACAACACGAGACAAACATCCAACAAAAGTAAGGGGACAAGGAAAAACATCCAACAAGAAAAATTCAAAGCCGAAAAGGAAGAAAAATAAAAGAAAGAAGAAATGTCAAAAAGAAAAAAAAAACGTGAATGGGATAGCATGCCATAGGAAGAAAAAATGAAGATGTTTTTGTTGACTTTTGTATTTGTAGTTAGTCTTTGATATGCTTTATAAAGCATGCATCGATGTATTGAGCAGTGAGGAGATTAGCAAATGAAAATATAATATGTCCTCCTCTGTCATAGTGTGAGCGAAAGTTTATTTATCCTTCAAAGAAAAATATTGTATTATGAGAGAGAGAGCACCGAATGTGCGTGAGAGTGTTACCGAATGTAACAGAAAAATACGAGTGATTTTAAAATATAATGTGTGTAGTCAGAAAACTACAAAACGATATTGAATCAACGCTTCCGCAAAATAACAAATTGGTATCAGAGCCGAAGGTGTCAACGGAACCGATAGAGCCGATGGTGTTGCCAGAGCCAACAGAGCCGATAGTGCCGATGGTGTGGACGTGGATATCAGATGTCCACATGTTAGTCCCGCAGCTCACCGAGAGTAACTACGCAAGGTGGAGTGTCAAAATGAAAGCTTTGCTTGAAGAGCAAGATTTATGGAAAGTCGTCGAAGACGGACATACCCGACCCGATACGACAGGGTATACAAGATCGCAACGGAAGACTTGGCGAGCTCCCTTCACAAAAAATAATATCGCGCTCCTCGCCATCTACAATGCGATAGAAGGACCGATAGTAGCAGAGAGATAGGCGATATGAGAAACGCAAAAGAAGCCTGGGAACTGTTGGAGAAAGCGTATAAAGACACTGATAGCACCGACCAAGTTTAGCCACAAAACCACGGTGGACTTGAGACGACAAAGGAGGACGAAAAGAACGTTGAGGGCGAATCCGTACGAGAGGAGGTAGCTCGTGACGTGGAGACCGAGCGTGATAAAGATCACGCTGAGCCCGTGGAAGAAGAAAAGAAAAGAGGAGCTCCAAAAGAAGAAGAGCTCGAGAAAGAGAAGGCGATTGAAGAGACGCCGCCACGACAACCACTTGAGAAAGTCGAGGAAATCGACGCGAAGACATCGGAGAATGCCGATGAGATGAAAAACATGGTTGACGATGCCATGCACACGTCGTCGGAGGAAGCTTATACCCACGAGGCGAACGTAAAAGCCATAGAGACGCACGATATAGTGTCCGAGAAAGGCGATGAGGCGGTTGAAGAGACAACCAAGCATGCTGAAAAAGCTGAGCGCGGAGAGACGCATGACCGCTATGAGATGGACGCGCATGAAGCCATGACGGAGGCCCTGCGAAAGACTGGCGAAGAAGTCAGTAAACAAAAGACCGGAGAACCTATCAAGGCCAGTCCTACCAACAAAGACCACGCTCACGAGGAAAAAGTCCTTGAGAAAGATATGGAGGTGAAGCAGTGGATCATGGCGAGAAACAACCTTGAGGCCTACATGAACAACTTGATAAATCGAAGTAACGAGAAGTACAAGCTCGCCGAAAAATTAGAAGCGGACGAGAAGGACAAAATCACGACGATGAACAAGGAGACCCTCGAGGCGGTAGACGATAACCAAAATATGAAGAAAAAAGAGAATGACGAAAATGGCAAAGAAGTCGCGGAGGAGATCTTCAATAATATCGATGTATTCGCGAGAAACGAGGTGGAGCAATACAAAATTGTTCCCGTGAAGGTCATAAATGAGAAGAAGCCTGTTAAGGAGTACGGAAGATTCGACACGTCAGATGCTGGCGACAAGCCGACGAGCCTGCTGATGGGCTACGTCACGAGGATGAAGAAAAAAGAAAAAAATATTTAGTATATCACCGGTGAAAAGCTGATAATCTTGGAGTTGTTAAAATTCGAGAACAATATATTATTTATGCAGGAAATATCTGAGAAGAAGAACATGTTAAAAGAAGTGAGCCGAAGAGCGGACGCATTCGAAGAAGCAAAACCGGTGGTCGACTCTCCATGTTGCATGGTGATGGAAGAGTATGACGGAATGACAAACATGGAGATAATCACGAAGGCAAATATTGACGGAAAATGGCGAGCCGCAACGTATGATACACGAAAAAGAGTTAAGTTTAAGGAGGGCTGAAAGACCGAAAGAAAAATTTGAGATTAAGGGGGGAATTTATTGGCTAATCTCAAATCCAAGAAAGACACAAAGAAACAACACGAGACAAACATCCAACAAAAGTAAGGGGACAAGGAAAAACATTCAACAAGAAAAATTCAAAGCCGAAAAGGAAGAAAAATAAAAGAAAGAAGAAATGTCAAAAAGAAAAAAAACGTGAATGGGATAGCATGCCATAGGAAGAAAAAATGAAGATGTTTTTGTTGACTTTTGTATTTGTAGTTAGTCTTTGATATGCTTTATAAAGCATGCATCGATGTATTGAGCAGTGAGGAGATTAGCAAATGAAAATATAATATGTCCTCCTCTGTCATAGTGTGAGCGAAAGTTTATTTATCCTTCAAAGAAAAATATTGTATTACGAGAGAGAGAGCACCGAATGTGCGTGAGAGTGTTACCGAATGTAACAGAAAAATACGAGTGATTTTAAAATATAATGTGTGTAGTCAGAAAACTACAAAACGATATTGAATCAACGCTTCCGCAAAATAACAGTTATTACCTGAGAAGTGAAGTTTCGAAAAGGCGCAAGTTCGGCCGGCGAGAGAAGGTCGTCTTTAGTGACGAGGTTAGGGAAAAGGCTAACGAGAGGCGCCATTCTCGATTTTCCGCCGTAGATTTGCGAGCCTGCTAAGTAGATATGAGTTCCTTGATTGAATCCAAGCGAAGCAAGGACTAGAGCCGCTTCTTCAGGCGTCAATGGGCATTTTCCCGCCTTTCGTAATTCTTCGGGCAAAATGCGTCTATTCGAAAAAATTGCACGAAAATGTCACTACGAATGTCGTAGTCGCAAGACGAGCTATGAAGGTTTTGTTTATATATGAAGTTACTTTGCATTCTTTAATCGTTCGAGGAGTAACGGGAAATGCTCTTCTCGATAGGCCTGAAGCTCTCGACTCTCACTCAAACCGCCCCCGAAAGCGCACATCGAATAAGCAACCATATCGACTTCGAATCTCATGTGCAAAGCGACGTACTTTGAAGAAGAAGAAGAAAAACTCGACGACGTTTTCGTGGAAATATCGGGTGCGAAGCTTCCTAGGAGCTGTTTTTCTAACACCCTCGTCATTGAAGCAGTTCCATGCCTCATCCTCTTCAACAGCAATGCGCCCAGTTTTTGAATTTTGGGTGCGAATTTTAAGGCGTGGAAGTTGCATTTGCATCTAAGCGTCTGCAATATACCAGAAAACGCCTTTTTTTTGGGTCAGTTTCTGCATTAACCTGCAAGTGTGTTCTTATTATTACCTGAAGGTAAGAAGGCAAAAGCTCAAACCCTAGTCGATTTCCAAACCCCAATAGATGAACGATTCCATTTTGCAATAAAATGGGAAGGATCTTCTCTATGTATTCATCAGCTGTCGCCTCCTTCGAAAGATCCGCGTCCGTTATCTGAAACAACATAGAAATTAAACAACCGTGTTTACTAACTTTATATCTCTAGCACGAAAGCGTTTCTTGCAATGAAAATGGCAATAAAATTCATCGCATACTAGGCTGCCAATTGCTTCGAAATCTATCGATCTCAGATGATTCGGAAGCTCTTTTACGATGCTTATGTCGTCCTTTAGTACGTCAACGAAAGCCTCCTCTTGGTAAATATCGCCAAACTGGCTGAAAACCATAAATCACGATTCAATTTTTATACGAAGATGAAAACCTAATAGCAAGCGATTCGATTCGTATTGTCGAAGAAGAGAAGATTTAAGTCCACCTTCACCTTGGATCCTTCCATACATTACTATATAGAAACCTTGGAATCACTAAAGTCGCGTTCAGCAACGCTGCTACGGCCACACCATTACAAACCTTCACAGAAAAAAGGGTCACAATAATAATAAAAAAAAAAAAACGAACTCTCGCCGAGGAAAAAATAATTATTTACAGCTACTCGCTGCTGATTAAGGCCACCATTTGCGCTTATCAAGATGAAACCATTGTGGTCGTTCACTGTCCCTGCCCTGACGGCGACATTATGGAATTACTAAGTCGATGGACGATGATCGAAGTTCAATGTAATAACAGCGACAGAAAATGTACCTTTTTCTGTGCATCGAATCTGCACATGGTTTCCACGTTGATGCTTGGCGATACGTTTCGGTCCAAAACTTGGATAATCTTTGTTTTACCTCGATCTTTTTCATATGATCAAATCGGTTTATTTAATATTTTCTTTTTGCATTATGGATCGCCATGAGCCTTAGATTGACTATAATCGAAATTCAAATTCAAACCTTAGCTAGCGAAACAGAAGCCATGCGCATTAGTCGAGGATACAACACTGGCCCCTTTCCATCGCCTTCATGTGGCGTATTTCGTCTCTGAAGACCCCATTAGTTACAGAGATTAAATTAAACGAGCAATCACAAAAAAAAGGGAAAAATAACGAGCATTGACGAAAAACCTGATCTTTAGCATGCGATGAGCGTTCTATTGGAGCGCCTAAACCGTCCTTGTCATAAGCGTGATCGAAGAGAGGAACCATCAAAGAATCGAAAGCTATCATAACACAAATCAACCCTAACGTCAGAACGATAGACTTGATGTTCTTACTAAGCAGTGAGGCATGTCTGATTTTTCCAGCGCAAAATACTTTGGAAGCGCTTTGCTTGCTAGAGTCGAGGCCTTTTTTCGTCGATGAATTCTTCTCGAAGTGATAATCACCCGAAGAAGAAACCCTTCTCCCTAGAGAAAGATCGCCGTTCTGTAGCATTTCGGTCGCCTGGTGATTTGATCGACAATAAACCGAAGATCGAGCTTCTAGGGAAAGATCGATGTCATTACTCATTCATGGCTACTCAAAGATTGAGAAGAGAACTATACATATTTGGTGGGAAAGACGAATCAGATGTTTAGATGAAACAGAAGCATCAATGGAACTAATTGGCATGTTTTGCAAGCTAAGGTAAAGTTGGTGGGAATGAATATATAGTATGATATTGCATTGACATGGGAAAACAAATATATATATATTTATATATATATTGGAGTATCGCTCAAATATTAAACTAACGGAAACTATCGAACTGCTATAAATATATATGTATGTAGTGGATATATAGTGATAATCTTCAAAAATTTAGCTTGCGTGTCGTCTAAATAGTATAATGAGACTCACCATCTACAACAAACTACCTTTAACCTCACATAGCTTCTTCAATGATTGATTTTGGCGATGAATTGGGGAAGTCTAAGGTGCAGTGAGATATTTCTTTTTCCTTTTAAATTTATTCATTTATTTTCTGTTTGGTCAATTTAACCGATTCTAACCACCACTCGTTAGGTTTTCTTCAATATTCATCAAACGTAGACGTCACCACTTGGGGAAGCCTATTGATCGGATCGGGCCCGACCCGTTGAATGCGGCCGGGCCCGGGCTCAGCAGCATGCAATATAGATCGATATCTAACCTCAATCTAGGAGTGTGCCGCGTGTGCGTGGTGCGGTTTTCGACGGTTTTCGGCCAGTTCAGCACCAAACCACTATATGCGGTTTTTTGAAAAACAATTCTCAAACCGCGGTTTTGAAAAACCACACGTACGGTTTCGAGCGATTTGATGTGTGCGGTTTTGCAGTTTTTAACCGAATAAAGAAAATGAAGGTGGTCCCGTACGAAATGGATGTAAAAATGCTAAGTGATGATCTGATGTTGGACGAAAGGTCGGGCTAACACTCTATCTCACTTTTAACACACAACGGAAATGATAGTATTTAGTGACGAAACGGAACGAACACGAGAAGTGATTTTGTGCAGCAAGTCAAATAACTTGCTGCGTGCCTCAAGGCGCAAAGCTCCACTATAAAGATGGATTACAAACTATAAAAAAGGATAGTCAAAACTAAGCCTAGCAAAACCTACGAACCAAACGATTCTGCAAACTACAAGATCTTTCGACTTTTTTAAAAACTAGACTAAAAAAGAAAACTCTCTTAAGAAATGATACTCGCTCTAAAATCTCTTTCTCCTTCGTTGTCCTCAAACGGCTAAGTGAAGTCCCCCTTTATATGTCTTCGACTTTGGGGCAACTTCTCAAATGACTTGTTAACTGCCCTCAGCGTCCACTAACTCCCACTCAGTGTATTTGGTCCGTTAGTGACCATTGGGACTCGACTTGGTCCGCTCTAAAAGCTCGGTCTTCACTTGAGCTCCAAGCCTCCCAATTTTAGTATGCTCAACTCCTAAATTCGCTCTAGCTTATCCACACTTCTTCCACACGGTTTGATTCATTCCATCCCTTATCTATGTCCTACAAAACACTAAAAATAGCTAGACACGGATTAAACACGTTTTGGGTATGAAAGATAAAACAAGGAAAAAGGCGACATTCTCAGTCAACAAATGTTGACCGAAATGTTACACCAACATTGTCAATGCCGATGTCTCAACATTAACAGAAAATATTTATATTTTATCGAATGAAAAATAGTTTTCAAAAGCATTAGGCGCAAAAGGGTGATAGGGCATCGCCTTGCCTCAGAAACAAGGCGCAAGTCGAAGTATTTGCCTCATATGTCGAAGCGTCACCATTATCCAAAAAATTAGTACAGTAGAAACTCTATAAATTAATACAGCTGGGACCGGCCAAATTTATTAATTAAATGAGTTATTAATTAATCGATAAATTAATAATTATTAATTAATCGATAAATTATTAATCGATAAATTAATATTTTATTAATTTATAGTGTATATTACCTATCAAACTTTCCAAACATCAAATAACATTCAATCTCCTATGTCCTTAATGAACGTCAAATTAAGGATCAAACATTCAATCTCCCAAGTCTATCATAATACGTATGGTATTAATGGACATTTAAGTAATATTAATGAAGCTGATAAAGAAGATGAAGATGATGCTGAAATTTCTACCATGGAGCTCCCTTCGCGAACGACGCTATAAAAGCGGCCATCACATTGAATAATTTTCTTGTTGACTACGAGAAAACAACGCCCGGAGTTCTTACAATGACAAGGACAATTAGAGATTATATGCAAGGGGAAATTGATTTCAACAAAAAACTTGAGTCATTTTCAATGTAATATGAGAATGTTTCTATGAGTTATTAATTTATAATTTATACGGGACCTATAAAAATTATCAAAAGTCTATTATCTTATAATTTTAGAGAATTATTAATTTAGTATGTTATCCCCGAGTAGGGACCAGCCGGAAATATTATATTAAAGAGTTTATTAAATTATCGAGTATTAATTTATAGAGTTTCTACTGTATCATTATCTTATTTTATATTAGGCTTTACTTATATTAGGGAATCAATTTTTTTACTTTAATATATTGGTTTAGCTTTGTGCTTCGATTGAGAAGCTCAAAAAATAAATAGTAGGTCAATTTGTTATTAAATGTTCGAGTCGATCTATTTTAACCCTACATGTCCGGCCGTTTGTGCTTATAGAAACCTGTTTAACATAAAGTAATGATATAACTTTCATATGATTAACAAAATTAGGATATTATTACAAGATTTATTTATAAAGAAAAATAATTAAACTAAAAAAATAAATTTCACATATGACTAGTGTACAATAACCATAAGATATAATTAGTAAAAAAATTTAGAAAACTAAAGTGTGGTTTGATGCAGTGCGGGTTGTACCAAAAATTCGCACCGCACCATTATTACGGTGCAGTTTGATAAATAAAACTAAACCGCGGTTTTGACGGTTATTTGTTTATACGGTGCGGTGCGAGTGGTTCAGGCGGTTTTGTAAAACCATTGCACACCCCTGCCTCAATCAAACAACATTATTTTTTGGAACAAAACTTAAGACCAAGTGTCTGCTAGAAACCAAGAATTGTACTTACCTGTTTGGCCCCAAGGGGCCTTTTTGATGTACTCTTCTAACAAGTCTATTATTATCGGGCTTCGCGGGCTGATAGAATTAATTCCGGGCCGTTATAAGAAACCAAACACTCTATTATCAGTTATTATTTATATTATCTGGGCTTATATTGGATAGCAAACGGGCCATTAATAAAATCCTTCCGTGACTTATAGCTATATGTTAACATCAGAAAAACGTTAATAGCTTATTGCACAGCTGCATTTACCGGGCAAATCTCCATTGGCGGTAGCTTATTTGGTTATATATTTAATGGCAGATAGCTAATTAAATTACATTAAAATATTTTTAGCATATTTATAGACACACTGTAATAAAATGAGATATAATATTAATAATTAGCTTCTGGCAGAGGAGAGTCAGCCCGATAATGATCACGTACGTACATGCATTTACATTTCTAAATTGCTTTATATTTCAATGAAGAAAAATGCACTGGAGTTCAAGTGTTTATATAGGGTACTGTACATACTTGCTCGATAATTATTTCGGTTTCGTACTTCGTATATTCTGAAGCATTTTTTATAAATGTTTCTTCAGCTTGTAGAAATCGAAGGAAAATGAATATTTGGAAAAGCTCAAAAGGTAAGCATCTAACTTTGCAGCCTGCAATATCCAAGTTAAAGAAGTGAAAGGGGTTTATATACTCTCAAAGCAACGAGAAATGCCACAGTACACTCAAGACAAATTTATATGCTCTCCTATATTGTGCTTTTTTTTTAAAAAAAATCAGTACATATATATGTCTGCAATGATTTAGAGCTAAAAATATGTATCCTATAAATCAAGACAACAATGATGTATTATATATCAAATGTTATTCATTTCCAGAAGAACCAAGTGGCCCAATTGAAGATATAAAAGTGCCTAAGAGGGGGGGTGAATTAGGCTAATAAAATTTTATGCTTCTTTTTCAAAACCTTAGTGTGGTGACTTAGATATACCTACTGATGTTTATAACTAGTATGCCTGATATATCCTAGTAACGTCGGATGTGTGTCGGGTCTGTCTCACAGCGATAAAGAAATAACTGAAAAGTAAATGCGAGACAGGATTTTTATAGAGGTTATATCCCCAACTGGGGTTTACTCCTCTCCTTGGGATTTTCTTCCCAAGAGTTTAACCAATCACTATAATGCACCGTAGCTGGATACAAAACTGATTGGTCAGCCCAATACACAACCGAAACAAGTCGAACACTAGACACTACTAGGTTACCACACGCCGAGTTTCGTTCCTCGGAATCTCCTTGATCCCGACAGACACAGCTCGCTACCGAAGGGCCCCCGGACTTGTCCTTCCCTTCACGTGTGCGTAAACGTCGACCTTGCCTCCTTGGTATTGCTCACGTCCGAAGACAACACGTCCGAAGACAGAATATATGGCAGGGGATGATGGAATATCTGATGAATCACTCGCTCAGTGATGGATAGGCAAGTTAAAGTTCGGGTAGGCAGAAAGCTATCGCAAGTGACTAGCTCAGGAATATCTTAGTTTCTCTCTGCTCAAGAATCTCTCGTGGGCTTAAATACGCAAGTTCTGTTCTCTTTTTGTACTTCGAAAGTCTGAAGTGCAGTTCATATAAATCCTTTTCTAATAGCACTTCACATGGAAAGTCATATCAAACAATAATCACCAAATCAAGCATAGTTTCCATGTAGCTTTCGAATCAATCATACCATATAAATCATGCTTCTAATAAATCGTCACAACGGTCATATAGCACATTAAAGCATGATTATATTCCATATAAAGCTCAATTTTCGTACTCAAGCAATTTCAACCATTTCGCATATATTTTCTATATCGAAATTTTCCATAAGTGATTCCCTGCTATCAGTTCCTAGTAACGAGTACTTTAGATTTACTTTCCAAGTGTGGCACATAAGATAGCAAGGTATGAGCACGTTTTCCATGTACAACTCATAGCATTTAATCAATATATTTACCATGTTTAGCACAAGAATCAGATCAGAGCTTACATAAATCGATTTATCACATCATGGCACAACTTTCCTTAATTCAGAGATCTCACCCGTTATAGCACATACCATATAAGAGCATCTTATCCATAAGATCAATCAAATCAAATCTTTCCTAAATATAATAATCCAATCAGCACAAGGAAAGATATCAATTTAATATTTCGCATTTAATTCAGTGCAAGGCAAGCATGGATCGTGCATATGATTTACGTCCAGGAATAAACTGGTATCAACGGATATATCACTTTCCATATATAAACAGCATATTTTCTATATATAGCTCAGTAGGATATCTCATGCATTATTTCCATATATAGCACAGAACGATATATCCTATCTCATGGACTGTCTATAACATGCGATCACATAGTTCCATCAAATCATCACAAAATCACATGCAATTTAAATATTCAACACTTTAACAATTTATAGCTCATACACAATGCATGGACGAATATTATCATGAACTTAGACATTTTATTTTTCCCAAATCGAATAGCTTATTTTATAGACCTAACGTCATTACAATTACATCGTTCATCAAAACTTTCTAACATGTATGGACCAAAAAGGTCAACATTCTCCCCCTTTTTGATGATGACATGTAATTGATGCAGCACGGAAGCAAGTAAGCATATTCGATTATGCAAGTCCTAGTGCATATGTCTAAGTGTTCCATAATCACAAAGCAGAGCATACGATATTTCCTAATCACATGTGATACCCATTTGCTCCCCCTGCCTATGTGCAGTTTATCTCTAAGACATGCTAAGATATATCTTTGAACTAATTTTGCTCCCCCTGTCTAAATGCGGATATTTCCTATTAATTTCTATGTTATATCTTTAAGTACAAGAATTTCGAAATTACCCGTGAGTGTGCTCCCCCTGCCTAAGTGCGCATTTTCCAAGCATGGTTCAAGTAATCATGTACTCATCGCAGCAGGCACTTAGCACTCATCAAGAAGTTTCACGCAAGTCAAATTGCACAGTTAAGTATCAGAGTAAGAGATCAGCGTATGATATATCCGAAGATCAGAGCAAGGAAAATATTAAGCATAGGAGATATAGCAGCAAAATATTATATTAGGGTTCAACGAGCTTCCCTATACATCACTTACCACTAAAACACTTAGACGCTAAACGCCTAAACTTACCTTACTACTCCCCCTTCATTATCAAAAAGGCGGGAGGTAAACCTAAAAACTGAACGATACTGGAATATCCTAGGGGCAGACTAAGAGCAGAATGGAACTAGAGAGGCAGCCTACTGGCTTGAAGAGGAGTCGGAAACAGCGGGTTTTGGAAGGGATTGCTTGACGAGCTTGGTGAGCTTGGAGAGTTTCAGCGACATTTCGGTGTACTGTTCTTTGATCTTGCGGAATCGCTTCTGATTGTCAGCTTTGATATCGGAGATATCTCGACGCAACACGGCGATTCCTGTCTTCCCGACGCTGAGCTCATCTTCGTAATCCTCATCATCGTCGCTTTTCACTTTTGCCTTTCCCTTCGCAGCAGCTCGCTTCTGGGCGCTATCCACTGACCTGACTTCCTTGGCCTTGAACCAACCTTGGCCTTTTGTATAGTGAATTCCCATGCGCTTCAAGGTCACTTGGTCCACTATGTGGACGGATTTGTCTTCCCAACCAGGCGGCAACACAATGCCTTCGCACTCAAATAAGTGAGTGAGTAGCATGCCATAAGGCAGCGCTTTGTCTCTGCTTTCGTAGGCCTGGATCATGTGTTTCATGATGACATATCCGAGGTTGAACTTGATGTTCTGGGATACCATGTAGACCGCAAAGGTGCTCATGAAGTTCATCGTCGTCGAGTGGCCGCCGCTACCAATTTTGGCACTCCAGAGAGTCATGTTGAGAAGCTTGTGCAGGAAGAAGTAGTCGATAGGGAGTTGGTTCAGTGCTTCACCATCAGAGAATCGAGGTTTCGTGCGAGTATTCCAGAGTGTATGAAAGACATTACCGAGATCAAACTCATCGGCGTGGCACCAGTCATTCATATCATAGTGCCGAAGTCCCTCATCGGCAACTCCCAGCATAGCATTCATCTTTTGAGTGGTCCACTCGATCTTATGGCCGAGAACATAGGAACGGATGTTAACATGCCCTTCGAACTCATCGTAGTCGAGGTTAGCATAGAACAGTTTGACTACTTCAGGGAAGTGGGGTGTGTTGAGGCTCAGGAAATGCTCCCATCCAAACTCTTTAAGCCAGGTGATTACGTTCCCAGGGGGCAGTTTGTCGAAGGCAACTCCGCGACCACGAGCGATATCTCTTTTGATGAAGCTCTTGTAGGTGGTGCGGTTACTTTCTTCCAGAAAAAGCATTTCAACTGGGATCTCACTAGGTTTGGTCAGATCGATAGGCGGGATGGCAAAGGATTTTGAACTTGATGGCTGAGGTGGCGAGGCCTTATCAAGTGGTGAGGGCTGTTTTTCAGGAGACTTTGGTGGAGGTGAAGGTGATTTCTGAGTTTCGATTGGAGTTGGGGATCGCGAGGGCGATTTCTGGGTATCCTCAGGAACTTCTTCAGGAATTTCGAAGCTTGAGGCAGGTCTTTCGGGTTCAGGTGTCTTGGATTTCTTGGTCTTCTTCTTCTTCTTGGCGATCTTGGAAGGACTTGAGATCTTTTCGGAAGGTTTGGCTTTGGAACGAGTTTTACGAGCAGAAGGCGAGGCTGATTTTGGTGATTTGGAAGGAGATTTGAGCGGGGTTTCATCAGTGTCAGACATGGGCTCCTTACGTTTGCGGCTTGATGATTCAGGGTTGACAGCTTTGGAAGTTCTGGCCATTGAAGAGTGTTTGAATGTCGAGGAGATGTTTGAATAGGATGATTGAATGATGAAGGATGATTGAGGAACGGTTCTGATCTTTTAAAGAAGTGGAGTCGGTTTATTCTTGGAAGGGATAAGGATGAATTTGAAATTTGAATTTTGAAATTTCGAAGTTGGAAAGTGTGAAACTGTCAGAGATATCGGGTTGATTTGACAGGATCTCATAATTACGGAAGGGATTTGACTGGGCTGAAAGGAATAATTTAAATAAATGGGTTTCCTAAAATAACTGAACGGCTGAGATGATATCTACGAGTTCCTTCCTAAAATAACTTGATCACATTCAAGAACAGATCCAGAAGATCGGATATTCCTAAAATAAACTGAATGGCTGAAGGAATGTCCAGGAAGAGATAACTACGAATTTCTTCCTAAAATACGAGAATCATACTTAAGGAAAAGATCTATAAGATCCACGAAAATATTCTAAGGGCTGAATGAATACCTTAAGATAGGATAGCTAAGAATTTCTATCTAAAATAGAGTAACCTAGAGAAAATGATGGAATTAGGCAGATTTACTAACCTTATTTAGCTCGATAATTCCCAATCGATCACGGATGTCGCAGAATCTTGCCTCAATTAGGGGTTTCGTGAAGATATCAGCAAGCTGATCATTTGTTCCTACGAATTCCACACTGATATTCCCCTTCTGAACATGGTCTCGTATGAAATGATGTTTAACCTCAATATGCTTAGTACGAGAGTGATGCACGGGATTCTTAGTAATACTAATGGCACTAGTACTATCACACCTAATAGGAATTTTGTCATAACTTAACCCGAAATCACTAAGGGTTTGTTTCATCCAAAGAACTTGTTGACAACAATTTCCTAAGGCCATATATTCAGCTTCGGTTGTGGAGAGGGCGACAGCATTTTGCTTTCTACTAGACCAAGTTACTAGGGAATTTCCAAGTAATTGGCAAGTTCCACTAGTACTTTTCCTATCTTCCCTACAGCCGGCATAGTCGGCATCGGAATATCCCATTAATGGGAATTCATCCGAATGAGAGTACCACAAACCATAATTGACAGTACCCTTGACATATCTAAGTATACGCTTGACTGCTGTCAAGTGAGATTCCCTAGGGTCAGACTGATATCTCGAACACATACCAACAGCAAACATGATATCAGGACGACTAGCAGTTAAGTAAAGAAGGCTACCGATCATACCTCGATATTCCGTTTGATCAACTGGTGTACCTGATTCGTCACTGTCTATTTTGGTGGTCTGATGCATGGGAGTGGAAATTGCTTTGGAATCGTTCATCCCGAATTTGATCAGTAATTCCTTGCTGTACTTAGTCTGGGATACAAAGGTTCCACCGTCAAGTTGCTTTATTTGCAACCCAAGGAAGTAGTTCAGCTCGCCCATTAAGCTCATCTCAAATTCCTTCTGCATAGACTTAGAGAATTTCTCGCAAAGAAGGATATTAGTACTACCAAATATGATATCATCAACATATATTTGTACCAGTATCATGTGATCTCCTTCATACTTAATAAACAGTGTGTTATCAATAGTTCCAGTCGAAAATCCTATGTCAATCAAGAACTTGCTTAGCCTTTCATACCATGCCCTAGGAGCCTGCTTTAAACCATATAATGCTTTATTTAATTTAAAAACGTGATTTGGAAAATCTTCCCTAGCAAAGCCCGGTGGTTGCTCTACATAGACCTCCTCATTTATAAAGCCATTTAAAAATGCACTTTTTACGTCCATTTGAAAAAGTTTAAAACGTTTAAAACATGCATATGCAAGTAAGACACGTATGGACTCTAATCTAGCTACTGGAGCAAAGGTTTCATCGAAATCAATACCTTCCTCCTGGGAATAACCTTTTGCAACTAACCTCGCTTTGTTCCTTGTGACATTACCATGTTCATCGAGTTTGTTGCGGAAAACCCATTTGGTTCCTATGATGGACTTTTCATCTGGTCTCTCCACGAGTGTCCACACTTGGCTCTTTTCGAACTGAGCTAACTCATCTTCCATGGCAGAGACCCAGGATATATCATCCAAGGCTTCATGGACTGTTTTTGGTTCCATCATTGAAAGTAGTACATCATGAGATTCCTCTGTATCCTGATTTCGTACAGTTGCTCGAGTTTTGATTCCAGATCTGATATTTCCTATCACTTGATCTGTTGGATGACTGGAAGCATGTTTCCATTTTCTAGGTTGTAGCTCATTTGCTTCCGGTTCCAGTGTCTCTACATTTTCGTCTTCTGGAATATCATCCTTACCACCTTCAGTATCCTGTAATTCTGCACAGGGAAAATCTATACCTTCCTCATCAGTAGCATCTGCGTTAGGCATTTCATCAAAAGTAACATGTATGGACTCCTGAACAGTCAATTTCCTTTTATTATAAACCCGATATGCCTTAGAGTGAGGACTGTAACCAAGGAATATCCCTTCATCAACCTTAGAGTCAAATTTTCCTCTCTTATCTCTATCGTTCAAGGTAAAAGATTTGCATCCAAACACTCGAAAGTAACTTATATTCGGAGTTCTACCATGCCAGATTTCATAAGAAGTCTTCTTTAATATCGACCTAAGGAAAACACGATTAGACACATAACAAGCTGTACTAACAGCTTCCGCCCAGAACTGTTTAGGAATATCATACTCCTGTAATACCCTATTTTTACGTTCAACTACGCCATTCTATTGAGGAGTTATAGGGGCATAGAAGTTATGACTATATCCGTACTGATCACAGAATGATGCAAATGACTTACTATCAAATTCCAGTCCGTTATCACTGCGTATCCTACATAAGTTTGTTTCTTTTTCATTTTCAAGTCTCTTAACTAGTGATGCAAAATTATCTAGTGCCTCATTCTTATGTGCAAGAAATATCACCCAAGTATACCTGGAATAATCATCAACAATAACAAAAGCATATCTTTTACCTCGCAGAGACATCGTCTGGACAGGACCAAAAAGGTCGAGATGCAGTAATTCCAGAGGTCTGGATGTGGATATCACATTCTTTGCCTTGAACGATGTCTTGGTCTGCTTGCCCATTTGGCATTCCTTGCATGTTTTGTCCTTGACAAACTTTATGTCAGGAACACCTCGCACCAGTGCATTGCTTGTGATGTGAGACAGTAATTCCATGTTGGCATGTCCTAAGCGTCTATGCCATAACCAGGTGTTATCCTGTGTAACTGCTAAGCACTTGACGTTCTGGTCAGTGATATCATCAAGAGTTATGCAATAAATATTCCTATCCCTAGATGCACTAAACAGTACCTTATCATTGGTTTTAACAATACATTTATCATTTTCAAAGGTTACCGTATGACCCTTATCACATAGTTGACTAATGCTAATGAGATTATGTTCTAGATTCTTAACTAACCATACGTCATCTATAGTAGTATGTAAAGTGTTACCGACAGTTCCAACCCCAATGATCTTAGCTTTAGTGTTGTCGGCGTAGGAGACATATCCTCCATCATAGGCTTTCACCGACACAAACTTACTGATATCACCTGTCATATGGTGGGAACACCCACTGTCGAGGTACCACTTGTTCTTTTTGCTGGATTTTCTTCTTTGTACCTGCATGAATCATTTCTTTTCTGAGGTGCCCAACTTCGATTGGGTCCTAAAGGGTTAGTGGTAAAATGACTCTTGTTAACACATGATATATCATCTGTCACAGACTGTGATCTCATAAATGCAGGCGCGCCAGTGTTAGAACCTTGATTCTTAGGAATCTGCTTTGGCCTCCAGATATATCTAGTTTTATCAGCTTTCTTCAAGAAACAGTGGTTAGCATAATGACCGTGACGGCCGCATGAAAAACATTTAGGCTTTCTAATATCTAGTGAAGGTGCAGCATGCTTAGGTGTTGTGGAATATCCTATCCCTGTATTTCCAACATGTCTAGGAAGAACAAGTATCATGTTGAGATTATGTTGTCCTACAAAAAGTCTAACATTTTTGTTTTCTTCTAAGAAATCCTTAAGGACGGACGTGTCTCTAGACCTATTTTCTTGCTTCCTAAGCTTTTCGCAACTACATAAGACTTTTTCTTCCTTAAGAGTTTCTAGCTCGGCTTTCAGACGCTCATTTTCTAGCTCTGTTTGATGCTTTTCTCTAGCTACATCATCTCGTTGCCTAATCAGACTCTTTACTTGTGAGTTGAGCGACTTAATTCTTCTTTCTACGTTTTGAATAATTTCAAACATCTCTTCCTTTTCATCTACTTCAGGAACTGAGGAAGCGTTATCATGAGATTCATCTTGCCTAGCATATAATTCATTTAGAAAGTAAATTTTCTTAATAGTAGATGAAACTGATACCTGATCATCGTCATTGGCCATGTAGGCGAGATCTTCCTCCTCTTCACTTTCGGCCTCTTCCCAGTTAGTGACCATTGCTTTCTGCTTCTTTACCTTTTTGTCACCATTTTCCATAGGGCAGTTTGAGGCGAAGTGGCCTGGCTTGTTGCATTTGAAACATTTCTGCACGTTGTTCCCGGATGATGATATTCCCTTGTTCCTAGGCTGGAACTTGGAGTTTCCCTTGAACTTTCTTCTCATCCGAAACTTTTCAAATCTTCTGGTCAGCATGGCGATCTGCTCCATTAGGTCCTCCTCAGTTTCTTCTTCACCTTCAGAATCATTTTCTTGTTCGGTGTTAAATGCAATGTTTGGTTGACTTCGGACCGTTGGTTTCTCTTTGATGGATATCTGAGTCATCTCGTAGGTGGTAAGAGATCCAATCAATTCTGACACGGAAAGTTGGTCCAAGTCCTTTGCTTCGTAGATGGCAGTTACTTTGGGATTCCATTCTCTTGGCAGAGATCTCAGTATCTTCCGTACTTTCTCACCGTCCGGTATTTTCTTTCCCAACGAGAACATTTGATTTATGATGCTCATGAATCTTGCGTACATATGGCTTATGGTCTCGTTGTCCTCCATTTTGAACAGCTCGTATTGGTGAGTTAAGAGGGCTATTCTTTCTTGTACAACTCGAGTGGTTCCCTCATGTGTGACTTGAAGCATCTCCCACATGTCCTTGGCAGATTCGCATGAACTCACACGATTGTATTCTTCTATTGTAAGCGCGCAGGCGATCATGTTCTTAGCTTTGGCATTCAAGGATATTCCTCGCTTGTCGGTTGTATCGTACTCGGAACCTTTCTTTGGAGTTCCATCCGCCTTCTTGGGACTGTAGGGTCCAGTCGTGATGATATCCCACAGGTCATAGTCAGTAGCAAGCAGGAATTCCTTCATACGATTTTTCCATATAGCATAGTTTGTTCCATCAAAGAGCGGTGGCCTAGAATGGGATTGTCCTTCTGCAAAAACATCAAAACTCGAAGAAGCCATTAGATCTTTAACTCAGGCTTGTTAGGCCCGTCGTTTGAGTAACCCTCTCTGATACCAAATGAAGATATAAAAGTGCCTAAGAGGGGGGGTGAATTAGGCTAATAAAATTTTATGCTTCTTTTTCAAAACCTTAGTGTGGTGACTTAGATATACCTACTGATGTTTATAACTAGTATGCCTGATATATCCTAGTAACGTCGGATGTGTGTCGGGTCTGTCTCACAGCGATAAAGAAATAACTGAAAAGTAAATGCGAGACAGGATTTTTATAGAGGTTATATCCCCAACTGGGGTTTACTCCTCTCCTTGGGATTTTCTTCCCAAGAGTTTAACCAATCACTATAATGCACCGTAGCTGGATACAAAACTGATTGGTCAGCCCAATACACAACCGAAACAAGTCGAACACTAGACACTACTAGGTTACCACACGCCGAGTTTCGTTCCTCGGAATCTCCTTGATCCCGACAGACACAGCTCGCTACCGAAGGGCCCCCGGACTTGTCCTTCCCTTCACGTGTGCGTAAACGTCGACCTTGCCTCCTTGGTATTGCTCACGTCCGAAGACAACACGTCCGAAGACAGAATATATGGCAGGGGATGATGGAATATCTGATGAATCACTCGCTCAGTGATGGATAGGCAAGTTAAAGTTCGGGTAGGCAGAAAGCTATCGCAAGTGACTAGCTCAGGAATATCTTAGTTTCTCTCTGCTCAAGAATCTCTCGTGGGCTTAAATACGCAAGTTCTGTTCTCTTTTTGTACTTCGAAAGTCTGAAGTGCAGTTCATATAAATCCTTTTCTAATAGCACTTCACATGGAAAGTCATATCAAACAATAATCACCAAATCAAGCATAGTTTCCATGTAGCTTTCGAATCAATCATACCATATAAATCATGCTTCTAATAAATCGTCACAACGGTCATATAGCACATTAAAGCATGATTATATTCCATATAAAGCTCAATTTTCGTACTCAAGCAATTTCAACCATTTCGCATATATTTTCTATATCGAAATTTTCCATAAGTGATTCCCTGCTATCAGTTCCTAGTAACGAGTACTTTAGATTTACTTTCCAAGTGTGGCACATAAGATAGCAAGGTATGAGCACGTTTTCCATGTACAACTCATAGCATTTAATCAATATATTTACCATGTTTAGCACAATAATCAGATCAGAGCTTACATAAATCGATTTATCACATCATGGCACAACTTTCCTTAATTCAGAGATCTCACCCGTTATAGCACATACCATATAAGAGCATCTTATCCATAAGATCAATCAAATCAAATCTTTCCTAAATATAATAATCCAATCAGCACAAGGAAAGATATCAATTTAATATTTCGCATTTAATTCAGTGCAAGGCAAGCATGGATCGTGCATATGATTTACGTCCAGGAATAAACTGGTATCAACGGATATATCACTTTCCATATATAAACAGCATATTTCTATATATAGCTCAGTAGGATATCTCATGCATTATTTCCATATATAGCACAGAACGATATATCCTATCTCATGGACTGTCTATAACATGCGATCACATAGTTCCATCAAATCATCACAAAATCACATGCAATTTAAATATTCAACACTTTAACAATTTATAGCTCATACACAATGCATGGACGAATATTATCATGAACTTAGACATTTTATTTTTCCCAAATCGAATAGCTTATTTTATAGACCTAACGTCATTACAATTACATCGTTCATCAAAACTTTCTAACATGTATGGACCAAAAAGGTCAACACCAATAAAATCCGAAA
Organism: Craterostigma plantagineum; assembly: GCA_027422505.1. NCBI lineage: Eukaryota > Viridiplantae > Streptophyta > Magnoliopsida > Lamiales > Linderniaceae > Craterostigma > Craterostigma plantagineum. The sequence continues at coordinate 4,084,522 of JAPQWV010000033.1, read as the reverse complement.
GAAATTAAAATAATGCACAACTCGCACGAGATAATTAAATAACGTACTCGGACGTAAAATATATTTGGCATTACTTGAGTTATAAAATAAATGAAATAACAAATTTTACTTAAGAAAGTTATGGTGCCTTAGATCATACCTAATCTGTTGGGGTGTTAGAAAAACAAGACCAAATAATAAACGGCAATTGATCGACGGAAGCGAAAATAACACGGCGATTTTTTTAACGTGGAAAATCCAAAACGAGAAAAACCACTTGATCGATCTCCCGATCCAAGGGAATAATCCACTATCACCGCGTCCGACGACTACAACGAAAACAGCTCCTCCCGAGAACGTCTCGGGGTAATCACAGCCCAAAAAACACACCGAATCACTACACCAACAAGAGGAGCAAGCACAATATCAAGTTACAAACTCGGAATACCAAGAATCATCGAGCTACAAGCTCGGAATACACGAAGGGGTCAAAATGAGTTACCACCAACGAATAAGACACCAAACGATCTGAATCGGTGGATGCGTAGAGCACGTCGAGGTGACTCTTAGTCTGAAGTTTCGGCAAAATCCGGGCACCAAATAGTCCGAATCGAAGCTTTTTTTCTCTCCTCCTTCTTTTCTTCCTTTTCCCCTTCTTATCCTCTGCTCGTTGTTGTGTGCGTGTGTGTTGTGTTCTCTATTTTATTTTTTTTACATACTAATAATATGTACATATGGGCCAACATAAGTATGGGCCGGACCCAATAAACTCCCCCTCCAGCTCATACGGTGGGCTCAAGCAAACCCCCTTTCCATCGACAGGTCTTGAGCTTCTCATTTGGCAAAAACTTCGTCAACATATCTAGTTCGTTCTCGCTCGTGTACCTTCGTCAAATACAGTTGCTTCGACTCGAGCACATCTCGAACTCAATGGTATCTGACGTCGATATGCTTGGATCTCAAATGGAATGACGAGTTCTTAGAAAGGTGGATGGCACTCTGACTATTGCTGTAAACAACGTACTTGTCTTGCCGTAAATCAAATTCTTCGAGAAACTTTTTCATCCACAAAGCTTCTTTGCAACCCTCCGTGGTTGCAATGTACTCGGCTTCTGTGGTGGATAGCGCAACGCACTTCTGCAGCTTCGACTGCCATGACACAGCTCCCCCTGCAAAAATCATCAAAAAACCTGAAATGGATTTTCTAGAGTCAATATCACCTCCCATGTCTGAATCAGTATATCCAACTAGCATAGGCTCTCCGCTGCCAAAACACAAAAACGTCTTGGAAGTGCCTCTGAGATATCTCAATATCCACTTTACGGCTTCCCAATGCTCTTTCCCCTGATTAGAGAGAAAACGGCTAAGGACGCCAGCGACATGGGCAATATCGGGTCGACTACAAACCATAGCATACATCAAACTACCGACCACAGACTGATAAGGAACTCTGCTCATGTCGGCCTTCACTTTTCACTTTTCGGGCATTTCTCAGATGACAACTTGAAAGGACCTGCAAGTGGAGAACAAACCGCCTTGGCTTTACTCATGTGAAATCATTCGAGAACTTTCTCAGTGTAATCTTCTTGAGATAACCATAGCTTTCGGTTTTTCCTGTCACGAGAAATTTTCATGCCGAGAAATTTCTTCGCCGCTCCCAAGTCCTTCATCACAAAGACTTGCTCAACTCTTTCTTCAACGCCGAAATCTTGCTAGTGTCATGGCCGATGATCAACATGTCGTCGACGTACAAGAGAAGAATAATAAAGTTATCATCGCAGTACCTCTTGACAAATACACAATGATCCGAAGAGGTTCTAGTGTACCCGTGACTGTTCATAAAAGAATCAAACTTCTTGTAGTCGCTGAGCTTGTTTCAAACTGTTCAAACTCTTGTTCAACTTGCAAACGAGATGCTTCTTTCCGTTGACTTTGAATCCCTTGGGCTGCTCCATATATATGTTTTCTTCAAGGTCACCATGAAGAAATGCAGTTTTCACGTCAAGTTGCTCAATCTCCAAGTTCAAGCGCACCGCCAAACCAAGAGCAACTCGGATCGAGGACATCTTCACCACCGGTGAGAATATATCTTCAAAGTCAATGCCTTTCTTCTGAATAAAACCTTTCGCGACAAACCGAGCTTTGTACCTTTGCCGAGAATTATTTTCTTCATTTTTCAGTCGATAAACCCATCTATTCTTGAGAGCTTTCTTTCCTCGATGTAGCTATACCAAATCATAAGTGTGATTACCATGAAGAGATCGCATCTCTCCCACCGTAGCTTTCATCCACTCATTCTTGTCGTCAACAAAAATTGCGTCTTGATAATCCAGGTTCTCCCTCATCTATTAGCATCACGTAGTCATCTGAAGGATACTTCGTGGATGAACGATGCTCCCTAGCAGATCTTCTCAACTGAGGTTCAACCGAAGGTTCTTCAACAGCTTCATCAATAGGTTTTGTTGGCTCAACATCATCAGCTGTAGGATTTTTATCGTTGCGGACACCACTAGATTCTAGAACATCTCCCCATTGATGGGGATATGGTACACGTACAGGAGGTGGATCTAAATCAGGGAGACACCACTGGACTTCTTAGTCGACTTCTCTGTCTGAATGTTTACTATGCACTGATCTTCAATAAACAAAGCATTTCGACTTCTGATAAGCTTCTTCTGCGCGGGATTATAGATACTGTACCCGAACTCATCTAGCCCAAAGCCGATGACTATACACGGTCTGCTCTTCACATCAAGCTTCGATCGTTCGTTTTTCGGGATGTGAACAAAGGCTTTACACCCAAACACGCGCAACTGATCATACGAGAGTTCCTTTCCCGACCAAGTCTTGTCCGGTACCTGGAATCTCAAAGGAACACAAGGCGTGAGATTATAAACATGGACAACTGTACTTAACGCCTCACTCCAGATAGAATTTGGCAACTGCAACTGTGATAGCAAGCATCTCACTCTCTCGGTCGGTGTTCTGCTCATCCTCTCAGCTAAGACATTTAGCTGAGGTGTCTTCGGAGTGTCTTTTAATGTCGAATACCGTATCTCTTGCAATACTCATCAAAAGGACTACAATATTCTCCTCCATTGTCTGTCCCAATACACTTGAGGTTTTTGTTGGTCTGCCTCTCCACCAAAACGTGAAACTGCTTGAAGACATCTAGCACTTGGTCCTTGGGCTTCAGCGTATAAGCCCATATTTTCCTCGAATTATCATCTACAATAACAAACACCACCAAGTGTTCTTATTTTCATATGACCACAAACATCGGAGTGAATTAGATCGAGTGTACCTGATTTCGGCGAGTGAATGATGTTCTTGAACGTGACTTTGGTCTGCTTTCCAGCCAAGCAATGATCACATTGTCGTAACGAAGGATTCTTCACGCCAGATAGAAGATTCTTCTTGGCTAGTATCATCAGTCCCTTTTCAGTCATGTGACTGAGTCTATTACGCCAAAGCTCCGTCGCGCCACCATCGTCGACTGCATTAACGGTAGAATCTGCAATCTTTGCTTGCGTCACATATAACTGAGATGTCGTCTTCTCTCCTTTCGCCACGATCAATGTGCTTTTAGTGATCTTCCATTTCCCATCTCCAAAGTGGCTGTGAAAATCTTCATCGTCGAGCTTCCCAGTGGACATCAAACTCATACGAAGTTCTGGAACATGCGGCCTTCAAAATCAATATATTGCCATTCTCCGTCAGCAAGCGCACGTCGCCGATACCGATGGCTCTAGCAACGCCGTCGTCTCCGCATAATAACTCGTCCAAAATCACCAGACGTAGATGAGGTATAAAAATCCCGTCACTGTGTAGCGTGTGTCGTGGCACCGCTATCGATCACCCAACTAGTCTAATGACTAGTTAGATTAACAGCATCTTCGCGCACAATAAAGAAACCTGCCATGACTGCGACTACCTTGTCAAACTTATCAGCATCTGTCGTCTGATGACCTTGACTCTTCGCATTCTTGTTCTCTCACGGAAACTTTCGACAAACTCTTTTAATTTGCCCTTTCTTGCCACGATAATGACACTCGATGCTAGCATACTTCCTGGACTTTCTCTTACTTCTACTTCGATCACCCGGGCCTCGACTCTTGCTCCTCCCCCGTTCTCTGTGACTAGGACATCGGACCGCGTAGAAGAACCCTGTGACTTTCTTCTCCTATCTTTTGGGCACGCTGCTTTTAACCAACTCCATCGAACAGATCCCATTTGGAACCGAATTAGATAGTGACATCCTGAATGTCTCCCATGAGTCTGGCAACGTACCAAGAAGCCATAAACCCTGCACTTCATCGTCAAACTTGATTCCCATTCCAGCTAGCTGATTAATAATTCCTTGGAATATATCCAAGTGACCAGATATGTTGCTCCCTTCTTGATACTTCAAACTCATAATTTGCTTTATCAGAAAAGCTTTTTGTTCCCAGTCTTTCGAGCGTGTAGCTGCTCAAGCTTGCTCCATAAGGTCATGACATGTTTCTCGTCGCTTATGTGGTTGAGAATATTATCGTCGACCCACTGTTGAATAAAGCTGCAAACCAGACCATGAATCATTTGCATTCCTTGTCGCTTTTATCTTGCTGCTTCTCCAAATAGAACACGGGCGAATAATAATCTTTCACATACAAAAGATCCTCTATTTCCTGATAATTCGAGCCGTTCAACATTACTATCCGACTAGAATTGCCCTCCATGATTTCGAACATGGCACCACAACATAACGCTCTGATACCACTTTGTTGGGGTGTTAGAAAATGTCAGGAACCGAAACCGAAACTTCATATTATAATTTCATGTAATTAATCCATGCATTCATTCATGCATTCATATAACTCATTTTAAAACAAGAAGTATATGTAGGATGAGGAATTTAAAATATTATAGTCCTAGGTTCTTAAAGAGATACAAGTGGTAAGGGAATGAATGTTATAGAAGTTAGAATTTCTAATTATGAAATATCTAGGGTTTTCTCAGGTTTTGGGGAACTTTATATGTGTATTAATTGAAATGATTAAATAAATTAGGAAGTTTGATGATATTCTTGAGATTCTTTAAAGTGGAAGAAATAATATTAAAGTGCGGTTAAAGAAAATTCGAAACCCTTCAGTATAATGTCAAAACTCTTTAAATTAGGTTTCGAAATTGGTTCAAAAAGGATTTCGAGATTGGTTCAACGAGAACTTCGAAATTCTTTAACTAAGGATCTCGAGATTTCGTAATATGCAGATTGCGAGAACTTTAGTTCTCGATGTGATGCGACTATGTAAACAATTCTTAACAAATATCGAAACCTTAGTCATGAAGAGAAATTAATAAATAAAATAATTCATGTTATATGTAATTAGGATAGATACTAACCAAACTATCGATGTCATTTGGTAAGTATAACACGCAACTTAGTTAAGATAAGAAAGAGGAAATGAGAACTCATATTATTTAGAAGAACTCGTGAAGATGAATACAGAAGAAACAAGAACCAAACTCTAATCAAGCTAAGGAAGGGTAAGACTTCTATGATTTTCGTATTTTAGTTATAGTCCAAACATGATTTGTGTACTAACATATATGAATAGGGTTTGTAGGGTTTCATATTTAATTAAATCGATTATGAAGGGTATGAAGGTATTTGAGATATTTAACTGTTCTTCATGTTCTTAAAGATTTGTAAAGATTGATCGAAACTTTTGGATTTCGAAGAAAATTTTTGTGTCTTTAAGCTTTCCAGATTTTGATTAATTTTGGAATGGGATTTCGAGTGAGTTAGATAAATTTCGAGATGTAATCTCGAACTAAATTAGAAAGACTTCTACATAAAATCTCGAAATAAATTAGAAAGACTTCGACATATAATCTCCAGATAAATTAGGAAGATTTCGAGTTATAGATTTGAGATTTAGAAAGTCACTTAGATATAATTTCGAGCTAGGATTCAAAGTCCACTTAGATAGAATGTCGAGATATGACTTCGACATTCAGAAATGCAAATGTCGAGTTATAATCCGAGATTTTTGAAATTCAACTATATAGAATGTCGAGATTTCGAAATTCCTTATGCTGCACTTTGAAGTTCTCTGACATATCATGGTATTGAAATTCTCGACATATTACATTTTAAAGTTCTCGACATATACTATTAAGATTTCGGTAAGTATAGATTCCGAGTTATGATGTCAAGTTATGATTCAAAATTTTAAAATTCAATTAGATAGAAGATGTCGGAATATATTGTCCAATTGAAACTCAAAGATCTCGATATCACCTTAGTTTTCGACATAGGTTTCGACATTTAGTTAAGAAAATATCGAAATATGTTTCGAAATCCTCTATGGTGTATTTCGAAACCCTTTATGTCACACTTCGAGATCCTATCATAGAAATTAAATTAATAATCGAACATGGTCCAAGATAACAATAGATAGAGTAGTTGTTAGTTAATTAGTTGAAATAAAAAGAATTATGATGCATATATAAGGAATTCCAATATCACATAAAATATTCAATACTTAGGGTTTTAATATAAAATAAGTTAAAGTTTCTGGTAAAGGCTACGGATAGGAACGAACATGCATAATAAAGCATGCATATTACGCACACATATCATTATATGAATTTTATATTTACCAGATAAATAATTATATAGGTCAGGAGTCGGATAAGGGCAAGAACAAGGTCGAGTAAGCGAACGGAGAAAATAGGCGAAACTTGTGAGTATGATTTGCAACATGTATCTTATGTGCTTTACGTGCTTACATGATTTATATGGATTAATTGATTGATATGTGATATACGTGCTATTTACGAATTGACATGAACTATGTGACTATAAAGTGCCTTTATATGATGGGTTAATTAAAGATCAGGCCCTAGTAGCACATTTAAGTTTGGATTCAGGCCCCACTTGAATTTAATTTAGGCTAAAGGACCTAGTTTTCGAAAAGTTCAGTGCAAACTACCTAAAGGCTGCAAAAAGACATTAATATCCCTGACATATGCGAAATTTACCACATGATACCTAAATGATCCGTTACAGTTATCGAGATAATTATAACAGTTTTGGGCTGAAAAAAACACTTCCATTCATTTGGATAACAAATTATCTGTATTGAGTACAATATCGCATATATTTTGTAATAACTTTATCAATTATAATACCAATACTAATAAAACGAATAAATCAGAGGAAAATACCTCAATGATGCATATTTAACCCTACATATACCAAATCGACGAAAAATACTTGAATGATGCGTAACAAGTTTCGAAAAAATAATAACAGTTTCGCATCGATCTCTCCCAACAAGCGACGCACGAGCTAAACGAGATTTCATTTTCATCAGACCCGAAGAGATCTCCACGATTGTGATGATATAAGGTGAAATTATCGTTAATTTGATTATAAGTGTTGATAAGTTTCAGATATTAGTGACGTTAATTGTGAGAAAATAAATGTTTCTCGTATAGCAGAAAAATACTACGTTTCTTTTAGTAACTAACAAATCATGTTGCAAAATTAACACATCATTCAAAAACAATACCGCTTCCTGCAATAACACATTCCTTACACTCAATCGATCGAAAGAAGAAATTCACGTTCCAAATTCGATCCAATCTCGACGTTACTAACAGCACAAAGTTGTATCGGCTTCAATTTTTAATGGGTCTTCATACTCAAAGAGAATTTTGGAAGTTCATAAAGCACGAAAGCTTCAAACACAATTCGGAAATTTCGTTTAATACGGTGAAATCTCGACTTTAATGACCGGATAATGTAAATTCGACACAATTTCATCATGTAATACCCAAGTAAATGCAAAGATGAATAGATCATAACGTGATAACAATGCGAACCTAGCTGAATGATGCGATAACAAATTTCGAAACAAAAATAACACTTTTAAGCTAATAGGAAACATTTTTTTCAGTTTAATAACAAAAGTCTTGTACTTAGTTCTAAAATTTGTACATTTAGTACATGTGTGTCATCTATAATAACAGTACAAACACAACGAATGACAAATTGTCCAGTTGCGATAACACTTCATGCTTTCTGGGTAACAATTCGTGGAACAATAATACCATATGTCTAGATATTCACAACAAATATATCCGCAAAACGAACATATAATGAGAAATTAATAACGACTCGTTACCCGTAAATAACACGTGTAATACCCCAAGTAAAGGCAAAGAGGAATAGATCGTAAAAAAACATGTGAATCTCGACTTTTATGAACTAGTAAGGTAGATTCGGCTAAGTTTGATCACGAGTCATTTTAATTGAATGAGATTATTAATGTTGATAATGTGATAACTAAGAAATTTTGATGAGACATAATATTGGAACATTTGTAAATAAAAAGTTGGTTAGTAACACTTTCTTTGTTCTGAATAACAATTCACGCATTTTGGGTAACACATCGTTAAGAACATTCTAGGAGTTTCTAGATTGTCAGAGATATTAACAGTACAATAACACATTGCCTGCAAATAATACCACATTCCTGATAAAAAATAACAAATAGACAAACCTTATAACACATTTGTAGCTACAAGTACCACAAAATAGCTAATCAATGCCACATTACTATTTCGATTAATTTCGTTCGTAAATTCATTTTGTTCGGATGTATAAGATTGACATTCATGGAAATAGATGATATGATGAAGCTAAATCACAAAATTTCATTAAAAGACACGTTTTGCGAAGGTTGGTATCAATATGTGAAAAGTTGAGATAAAAAATCATACAAACATATAGCTCTTCCTTCACAACATACTAGTATCTCTTTTAATGAGACATAATCGTTATGAATTCCAACACAAATGTGTTCAAAGTTCAAAATTAAACCACAAATATCATTTTATATGTCGTAAATCTGTATTTGATACTTTCTGGAAGAGATGGTCCGTTAACGTTAACAGTAACAGATTGCCCGCATGTAATGCAATATGTTCGCTAGAAAATAACAATAGAGACCTACTGAGTAACACTTTTACTTATAATGATACCATATAATAGGTTTCTAGTACCACATTACTAACTCGATTAATTTCATTCGTAAATGCGCATTGTTCGAGATTTGCAAGATTAATATCTTGTAAATGTATGATCTGATGCATTTATCACACCAAATTCCTTTAAAAGCTACATTGTTCGATTGAGGTGGATAGTGAATGTTTATTCAAAACATAGACTATTACTTTGTTCATTGAAACATCACATATGAATTTCAAAATTAAACCACAAATTTCAGTTTATATGTCGTAAATCCTGAAACCTTAAGGGCAACCCTGAAACCTTAAACCTTAATCTCCATAAACACATAAGTTAAACCTTGGTGCGACAACTACAACAATTTGTAACACATAAAGAACTTTTAGTAACATATTTAACTAATGCGTAACAGTTAAATAGTTATTAGTAACACTTTTGCACTAATTTAGCAATCCCGCCCAAAATTTAGCAAGTATAGTAAATCCATCCAAACCCATCCAAAACAAATATCCCGCCCAATTAACACAATCAATCCACAAATCTCGCCCGAAATTTAGCATGTGTAGTAAATTCATCCAAATCCATCCAAAACCAATATACCGCCCAAATCGAAACAGTTCTGCTAAAAAAATACCATATCAATACTTATGAAAACAGTAGCAAGACATAATATACCACTTCAGATATACCAAGTAACACTTCAATTTCAGGTAGTAACAATTCAATGCCAAAAATTAACAAAGCAGGTCTGTTAAAAAATACTACATCGATACTTTTATAACACTTTCGATAAAACAAGTAACGCTTCTATTTTATTTAGTAACAGTTTCACGTCAAAATGAAGTCAGAATATAACACTTGACTGGACAAACATATACCATATGAGTAGGAAAGTAAAATTTCTTCGTACGTTTATAACACGAAAACATAAATCAGTAACAAGAATGCATAAAATAGTAACACTTATTCCAGCTGAATCGATGCCTTCCATACGACCACTTTCACACAACGTACGTTTTAAAAGTGATGAGGTAACGATTGTTCAAAATTGACAGAGCCTATCAAATGCCCAAACGATGGGTACCTCGAATACACAAAGATTAGCTGCAATGCTACGAAAATATAGTTCGATTTGGCCCGTTTTTTCTCGAATTTCAAACCGTATAAAAATTCATTCTTACATCGTACTTCAACAATATAAGATGAATCCTACGTGACACGTCGAAATTGATTGGTTGATGGGGCAGTCGATTGTGCTCGATTCTGTGAAAACTGGGTTTCGATTAGCCGAATAAATATAAATCTGTTAAAAAAAACATTTTACTATTGAGAAGTAACATGTTATCAGTTTAAAGTAACGTGTTTAGTAATTACGGTAACAAGTCGTCAGATCTCTGTAACATAAATATGGCGTCGAATACCCCCTCAAAGAACCCTTTACGAAGGGTATTTTAGTAAAAATATAGTTTGGGTCTTTATTATTGAATTTTTCAAAAAATAGGTCCTTCAAACTAAAGATTATTCTGACAGGGTCTGATTACTAAATTGAAACTTTACTAGGGCCTGATACGTAATTGCCCCTTATATGATTTATGTGTTATATAAAGTATTGCATACATATAAATGAAAGGAGAAACCGTTATGACTGCTAAGACTACGTATAGTACGATACGGATGCTACGGCATACTTCCCTTCAAACCGGGGGATGATAGTTACTTTCCTTCAAATCGGGGGATGACAGAGTCCTGTACAGGCACATACAGATATTTACAATATTGGCAGAGTCCCATGCATGGGCGCCGACTGCGCGTACAGTACAGTCTAGCTAGTCTATAAAGGGAGTATCAAAACAAATGGGCATATAGAATGACATGTGATCTATGGATACTATGAATGACAGTTTTATACACAATGATTTTATGACGGCATGATTACGATATTGAAGGGAAGAATGACTACTGTTCATCGTTAGCATATAGAATAGAAACAACTATAGACTGTCGCATCTTGTAACTCATATGATAGGTACATATATGTACATTATCGTGAAAGAAACTAGACCGGATGTACGCACCCTTTTTGTTAAAGAAAATGGTTATGGGAATCGCGAAAAATTTTATATGAATATTTTATAGCTACGTAAAAAGGTAATAGGAAACAGGGCGCTACGGAAAAACAAGACCAAATAATAAACTACAATTGATCAACGGAAGCGAAAATAAAACGACAACTTTTTAACGTAGAAAACCCATAACAGAAAAAACCACAGGATCGATCTCCGGATCCAAGGAAAGAATCCACTATAACCGCGCCAGAGGATTGCAATGAAAACAACTCATCCCGAGAACGTCTCGGGGTAACATCTCAAAAAACACACCAAATCACTACACCAACAAGAGGAGCACACACAACATTGAGTTAAAAACTCGGAATACAAAGAATCATCGAGCTACAAGCTCGGAATACACGAGGAATCAAAACGAGTTACCACCAACTAATGAGAAACCGAACGATCTGAAACAGTGGATGCGTAGATTCGAGCACCTCGTCCGGATCGAAGCGTTTTCTCTCATCCTTCTTTTCTTCCTTTTCCCATTTTCTCCTCTGCTCGTCGCTGTGTGCATGTGTGTTGTGTTCACTATTTTTCACATACTGTTAGGATATGCGGAAATTCCCGGTAATTATTTGCCCGAGAAATGATAATAATAAATAAAAGAGACGAAAATAAATATGGACAGTGAACACGAGATTTACGTGGTTTGGTCAGAATGACCTACGTCCACGGGCCGAAGGGTAGAACTTCTTTATTATATGGAGTGATTACAGACACGTACACTTACGTGATACAAAAACAGCTATACAACTAGGAGTAAGCTACAAAGGAAATGGTCTGAGACGAAAGAGAAGATCCTGCTGTGTTGGTTTTTCTTCTTATGCGAATGAGCCTATTTGTAGGCATTTTCGTCCTTGATTAATAGTCTGAATAGATCCAAAAATTCCTCCCACCGTTGCATGGGAATACTTTGAAAATTTCTGTCGCTTTATCATATAAAATTCGGCACCTAACATATGCATTTTTCTTCGTTGCTTTTTTTCTTTATCCCACGTATTTGTTGAATGGTCAAAGAACTACGACTCCTTTTGCGAAGCAAGGTCATGCTAACAAATTTCCACCTTGACCTTGATTCTAAAAATTACCTTTACCTCTGTCTCCCTCCGGCCATAGCGCCGACGGACTAGTTCACCATTTTTGAAATACCGATCAAGTCCAAGCAATGCTTGAACTTGGAAACTGGAAGAGCCTTCGTAAACATATCCGCATGATTATCCTTCGTGTTGATCTTATTGATAAACACCTTCTTATCTGCAATGATGTCACGAATAAATTGATACTTGACATCAATATGCTTAGTGTTTTCGTGATACATCTGATCCTTGGTCAAATGAATCGCACTTTGACTATCACAGAAAATAGTAATAACTCCATGATTCTGAGTTAATTCGCTGAATAACCCTTTCAACCACAAGCTTCTTGGATTGCGTCAGTAACGGGCATGTGTGCTTCAGTAGTAGACAATGCCACTACATGTTGTAGAGTAGCTTTACAGCTAACTGCACAACCTCCAATACAAAATACATAACCAGTAAGAGATTGTTGTTTATCGAGATCACCTGTGTAGTCTGAATCGACGAAGCCAACATGAGTATCACTGTTTCTGCCAAACTCCAAACAAGTGCTTAGAGTACACTTCAAGTATATCCATTTCACTGTTTGCCAATGTTCTTTCCTTGGGGTAGCTATATACCTGCTAACAATACTAACAGCCTGTGAAATATTAGGACGTGTACATACCATTCCAATTCATAATACTGTCGACTGCACTAGAGTAAGGAACCCACGCCATGTACGCTTCTTCCTCATCTGATGATGGTGACTGAGCAGCGCTCAGCCTAAAATGGCTAGCAAGCGGAGTGCTGACTGGTTTGGCATCGTTCATGCCAAATCTCTCCAAAATCTTCTTGAGGTAACTTTCCTGAGTCAGGTGTAACTTACCAGCTCCTCTATCACGTCTAATCTCCATACCAAGAATCTTCTTAGCTGCTCCTAAATCGTTCATTTCAAATTCACCATTCAATAAGGCCTTCAACTGGTAAATTTCTGCAAGATTCGTAGCCGCAATGAGCATGTCATCAACATATAACAATAGATAAATGAACGAACTGTCATCTAACTTCCGGAAGTAAACACAACTATCAATCATACTTGCTCTTGGAGAAACCATGACCCAACATGAAAGAATCAAACCGTTTATACCACTGTCTTGGAGACTGCTTTAATTCATATAAGGCTTTTTCTTCAACAAACAAACTTGATCTTCTTTTCCTTCAACTATGAAGCCTTCAGGTTGCTTCATATAAATCTGTTCATCTAAATCACCATGTAAGAACGCTGTCTTGACGTCAATCTGTTCTAACTCCAAATCATACTTGGCAACGAATGCAAGTAATACACGAACAGAGCTATGTCTAACAACAGGTGAGAATACATAATTAAAATCAACACCTTGTACCTGACTAGCCTTTTGCGACTAATCGTGCCTTATACCTTGCATTATCAGAACCATATACACCTTCTTTCTTCTTAAAGACCCACTTACATCCGACTATTTTCTTTTTCTTCGGCGGCGGCACAAGAATCCAAGTACCATTCTTGTGCAGAGACTCCATTTCTTCATTCATCGCTACCAATCACTTATCAGAATTAGCATTGCTAATTGCCTCAGAATAGGTAGAAGGTGCGCCGCCTCCACCTATTTCTTGTGCCACTGATAAAGCGTACGAAACTAAATTTAACTATCGTTGTGGTAGTCGAATCTCCCGTCTCTCCCTATCTCTGGCTATAGATTATTCATGTTCGTTGCTTTCATCTTCAGCATGATCTAAATCAGGTTCTGTCTCATCTTCTTGAACTCGTAGCAGGATCATCTGAAAAAACTTTGTTGATCTCAAACTCCACCCTCGCTGCGTACGCTATCCTTCTTTTCTTGATTAGAAGAATTAGTAGACTCATTTGAAGGATGTAACATAGAAGACTCGTCAAATGTAACATCTCTGCTAATTATAAATTTGGGTGACCTGGGATCAGGATTATATAGTCTATATCCTTTCACCCCTGAAACGTAACCGAGGAAAATACATTTCTTAGCTCTAGGCTCTAACTTTCCTTGTTTACGTGCATATAAGTTGGACCCAAATATTCTTAAGTTGGAGTAATCAGCAGGAGTACCTGACCATACTTTCTTAGGAGTCTTGAAATTGATTGGTGAACACATTGAGCGGTTGACAATATAACATGCTGCAGCGATAGCTTCAGCCCAAAACTCATTTGTCAACCCAGCGTTGGAGATCATACATCGAGCTCTCTCTAGAAGCATTCGGTTCATGCGCTCGGCAACACCATTTTGTTGAGGCATCATTCGAACAGTGTGATGTCGAGCAATTCCTTCATTCTTGCTAAATTCGTTGAACTTGCTTCCGCAGTATTCTAAGCTGTTATCTGTCCGCAACCGCTTGATCTGTTTTCCTGTCTGCTTTTCAATCAAAGCTTTCCATTGTTTAAATGTTAGGAAAACATCACTTTTCTGCTTAAGAAAATAGACCCAGACTTTCCTTGAAAAATCATCAATGAGAGTCAACATGTATCTTGCACCACCTTTGGACGGAACACGAGAAGGACCCCATACATCATAATTAATATAGTCTAAAGTACCTTTCGTCCTGTGAACAGCTGGCGAATTGAAGCTGATTCGTTTCTGCTTCCCAAAAATAAAGTGTTCGCAAAAGTCCATCTTACCAGTACTTTGACCGCAAAGTAGGCCCCGCTTGCTCAAAATCATCAAACCTTTTTCTCCCATGTGTCCAAGTCACATATGCCATAATCTTGTGATATCAACCTCCGGGGATGTCGAAACTGCAGCGGAACCTGTAACTGAACTTCCCTGCAAAACATACAAATTTCCAGACCTGCAAGCTTTCATCACGACAAGGGCACCTCTGGCAATCTTTAAAACTCCACCTTCACCTGAGAACCTGTACCCTTGAGATTCAAGTGTACCTAAAGAGATCAAATTTCTCTTCATATCTGGAACGTGTCTGACTTCTGTGAGCGTTCGGATGATTACGTCGAACATCTTGACCCTAACTGTGCCTTTACCAACAACTTTACAAGGAGCGTCATTTCTCATTAAGACGTATCCACCATCAAAATTTTCATATGTGGAAAAACAATCCCGACTCTGACTTATGTGGTAAGAACAACCCGAATGTAAGATCCACTCATTATCAAACCTAGCAATATTTACAGTTGCTACAAAAATAGTTCCATCGCTCTTATCAGCAGCTAAACTAGCTTCGGCGGATTTATTATGTTGCTGATCATTTTTCTCCTTATTTTTTAATTTATAGCAATCAGCTTTGATGTGACCCTTTTTCTTGCAAAATTACAAACTTTATTTATGTACCTGGATTTTGACATTTCTTTATATCTGCTACTTTCAGCGTCTCTATCTTCTGGTCTTCCTCGTGCAAACAGGCCTTCTGCCTAGCTACCACTTGTTTCTCCCGTAATATCCCTGTCTATCTGTTCTTTCAATTGTAACGCAGATTTGGCACTAGAATATGATATTGTGTCTTTTCCGTATATAATCGTGTCACGAAATGTTTTAAAGACGAGGAAAGGGAACACAACAATATTATGGTCTGATCTTCATCCGTCACTTTTACTTCTACGTTCGCCAAATCAATAATAATTGAATCGAATTTATCGAGATGCGAAAGTATCGAAGTACCTTCCGTCATTTTCATACTGTATAGTTTCTGCTTTAAATAAAGTCAATTCTCCTTAGTCTTTTTCATGTAGATGTCTTTTAATGCATCCCACGTACCCATTGCCGTCGTCTCCGTGGCAACTAAACACTCGTAAGAGAAATTTAAGATAATAGTTGATCTGACGTTATTGTCCAATTCATTAAATTATCGTCTTTCATTTCGGTTGGTTTCTTCTTTGCGCCTTCAAGCGTCCCCTCACAACCGTCTTGAATGAGTATGTCCTCCATCTTGAGACTCCACATTGCAAAGTTGACATCTCTGTCGAACTTTTCAATGACATTTTGTTATCGTCATGGTGGCTAAAAAATAAATCGGGTTGGCTCTGATACTAATTTGTTAGGATATGCGGAAATCCTCGATAATTATTTGCCCGATTAATGACGATAATAACTAAAAGAGACAAAAATAAATATGGACAGTGAACACGAGATTCACGTGGTTCGGTCAGAATGACCTGCGTCCACGGGCCGGAGGGTAGAACTTCTATATTATGTGGAGTAATTACAGACATATACACTGACGTGATACAAAAACAGCTACACAACTAGGAATAAGTTACAAAGAAAATGGTTTGAGACGAAAGAGATCTTGCTGTGTTAGTTTTTCTTCTTATGCGAATGAGCCTATTTATAGGCGTTTTCTTCCTTGATTAATAGTGAGAATAGATCCAAAAATTCCTCCCACCTTTGCATGTCAATACTTTGAAAATTTATGTCGCTTTATCATATAAAATTTGGCACCTAACATATGCATTTTTCTTCGTTGCTTTTTTTTTTCTTTATTCACGTGTTTGTTGAATGGTCAAAGACCTACGACTCCTTTTGTGAAGCAAGGTCATGCTAACACATACTAATAATATGTACATAAACCCAAGTATGAGCCGGACCCATTATAATCATATATCGTACCCACTAAGAGAACAAGTGTTGCATTGCATATGAATGATTGAGATTTCTCAAAATTGATTTGCTTATATAAGTTATACGTTAAGATCGATTGATGAATGCTCACAAGCTAGAAGGCTGATTGCACATAATCTTTACTTTGTTCGCTATACGTATTCTATTATCAAAAGAATCGATAGTAGAAATTATAAACATTATAGCATAGATTGCGACTGCGTCGAAACGTGTCGCAATTATGTGGTTTGCTTAGAATAATATGCGTGAAAATACAACGAAAATGTGAGCCCTACAAATCAGAACTGACACGTTGACCATATCACTTGTATAAGTCGGGGTTATCTCACAAAAGAATTGTCCTAGCATATGCTACTTTCATTTTTGGGCATATCAACGAAAAAAGAAAATCGGTATAAGACAATAATGCACATTCCCTTTTTTCTCCATTTTCTTTTATATTATGTACGCTGCACCTCGACATCGACTATCGAGTGGTTTACTAATGTAGACTAGGAATAGGAAGTAAGGTGAGAATAAACGTAATCTGTGATTATAAGTTACTGTTGAAGAATAAGATAAAAGATACAGTCGATCTCAGAATATTTTTATCCTTGATCTCAACCGTGATCTCTTACAGGCCGCAACCAATCACAGCATTGATCACAACTTACCTGATTGATATAGCAGCAAAGACGGCAAAGATTATGGCATTAATTCTATTATTACTTCATTAATGTATAATAGGAAAGGATATTACTTATTAGTCTCCAACGGCTATTAGAGAAAGCTTGCTTGTATATGAATAGTCTGATATAAGCCTGCAGTGTACACTGAGAAAATTAGAAAAAGCTCGCTTTATTTATCCTATGAATTTCTACAGTTACCAATAAAAATAAAATATACAAAGTCCTAATATATATGTAACTGAATATGTTACGAGAGATTTCGAACCAAAAAGAAAGAGTTTATGATTGAGCTAAGTGTAACTTGGTTAATTTGCTTATCATCTATGTTACGGTGGCAAGGGAAAATCATACATTCACATCCCACTAAAATATTTTTAATGTGCTATTATCGCTACCTTATTTACCTAGTTTTCCATTTGATATTGGATGAGATCATTGGGATAGGGTTGGGATCCTCTATTCCACTTTCTGTATGCCACTCCGTATTCCAACGAACGAAAATCATTACACCTCCCCCCGACAAGTGTTAAAACACACATAAACATCATTACACATATGAATTTCATTACAACAAGTGTTTAAATAAAAAAAACAACCTCATTATTACGTATTTTTTTAATATGGAGTAGAAAAAATCAGTATTATATATTAAAATAGAAAAATACGTAATAATGAGGTTGTTTTTTTTTTTTATTTAAACACTTGTTGTAATGAAATTCATATGTGTAATGATGTTTATGTGTGTTTTAACACTTGTCGGGGGGAGGTGTAACGATTTTCGTTCGTTGGAATACGGAGTGGAAGACAGATGTGATCTCCGTTTATTCTCTTCGAAAAAAACTATCTTTATACTAGATTTTTCCATTGAAACATGTAATCACAAAAAAATCACTTAATTAAATTCAGAAGATCAACAAATAAATATAGATATAATACAGACGATAATGAATCTCCTTGATAACCTCGACGGAGCTCGAACAACAAGAACAACACGGCACGATATTGATACTGCTCAACGTGAGATAAGTGCCACCAATTTTTTTTCATAGGTTTATGTTTGAGCTTTTCTATTTGGTGAATGCTTTTTGAATTTTAATAAGGCCAACCAAATTACAAATTTTTTTATTGAGGAAAGGTTTACAAATGGTTTTCTTATATTGACAACCAAACTTGAACCGTAATATTTAACATAAAAAATGAAAACTTTATCACACTAGACCTACACATGCACATGCAACTCGACCTTTTTATTCAGAAAAAAAATAAAATCCGAACTACAAATTCCAAACGTTGAATTGTTTTACTCGATTGGAAATAGAAAAGTGAAACGGGTTTAGCACTAGTTGGACCTAAGTTGATGGTACAGCAGCTAGAAATATGAAAATAAAAATCTTCGAAACACCCATAAAGCATAAAACTTATTAAGACCAGACTATTAATATGTATGTTATACAAAAAAAAAGTATTGTAAATGTTGCACATTGTTCAAAAATACTACTAGGCTGACAAGATTTGTTTGTTAAAGCTAGAGATGGAATTGCTGGGCAAATCTCCTTTGGCAGTGATATCAATATCTTTTTGTTTGCCAAATAAATTGCAAAGTATTAATCAACTGCCAAAGGAGTAATTGCCCAGTAATTCATTAACGCAATCCCTCTTAACTGAAAAATACTTCATAGATCTCTGGGACTGTTGATGGACAGTGTTGCTATTTGCATGTATTTATACCTACGTGAAAACATTGTAAACCACGGATATGTGATGGCATATTCTAATGTTATTTATCCGTCAGAGGAATAAAACTGTTCTTTTCTCAATCTAGAGATAATTTTATTCTTATATATTTCAAATTGAAATTATGTTAATTATTCAAGTACGTGAAATAATCATTTCTGGTACATTCAGTTTATGAGGAAACATGTAAGCTATATATGTTCACAGTGGATTTTTTTTTTTTTAATTACACATTAGCGGACCCAGATTTCCTGTCCCACTTTTTTGTGCCACTTTTCAAAAACATCATTAAGCATTGTGCCGATTAGTGTTAAAACACCAGTAAATGACATCATATCATAAAAACTATTGTACCAAATGCTAAAACACAAAGAAGTAATTATATAACACATATAATTATGATAGAGAAAAATATATGATATATTGAAAAGTACGATAGAAAATGTACATTATATTGATTTTTTTTTGTGTTTCAGCATTTGGTACAATAATATTTATTATATAATGTCGTTTACAGGTGTTTTAACACTAATCGGCACAATGCTTAATGATGTTTTTGAAAAGTGGCACAAAAAGTGGCACAAAAAACTGGGACAGGAAATCTGGGTCCCACATTAGCATCATATCTTCTTTTTTTTTTTTTTTAAATTTCATATTAGGATCATATGGCAGCTTATAATAAGTAGCCGATTAGAGCGGTCAAAGCTGAGGCATGTCTTCTGGGATCTGTCAAGGTAATACAACGTCATTACGTTGATGACATATACTTAATTAACTATTCTCAAGATGTAGTAGATACTATATATATTAACCTTCGCGGAAAATGATTGAGACTATGTCAACTCTGTTATATTATTAATGACTCATGTAATATAATCTCCAAATTATATAATATTTAATGAGGAATTTTATGGTGCTCACCTTATGTGAGCACCTTACGTGGGCACCTGTCGATGTGACATTGATTCGTGCCATGTCGACATGTCACATCAACATTAGATGATACATAACACTAATTAACACATTCTGGGAGTCACTGGTCGACATATCGGACGATGATGTGGCATGTTACGCTTTATGTGGCATCCGTTATGTAGGCATAAACATCTCACATCATCGTCCGATATGTCGACCAGTGATCCCCAGAATGTGTTAATTAGTGTTATGTATCATCTAACATTGATGTGGCATGTCGACATGGCACGAATCAGTGCCACATCGACAGGTGCCCACGTAAGATGCTCACACAAGGTGAGCACCATAAAATTCCTCTATATTTAATATGATGCTTGTTAAATTTTAAAGATTAGGGTATAAGGCTTAATATCATTTCTATCTCTTCCTTAACATTACACCTTAGGAAGAGACATATATGTTGAAAAGACATGCCCTCGTGAGCATCTCTTCATTAACTATAAAAAGTCTCTTGATATGGATTAAGGTTAGTTCTTATTTGGTTTGCTTGATTAAATCAAATCTGTATTAGGGTATTCTGGGGTTTCTAAACATTAAATAATAGCTTGGAAATTAAAAGTCTAACAAATCGTGTAAGAAAAAAGAAAAACATGCATAAACACAAACAATGGATATTCGAACCAATCAAGGAAGCACCTATTGAAAAAAAAAAAAAAAAGGGCAAGGATCACCTTATGAAACATACGAAAAAAAATATAAAGGAAGCACCTATTGAAAAAAAAAAAAAAAAGAGCAAGGATCACCTTACGAAACATACGAAAAAAAAAATATAAAGTGCATACAAGTATATTAATACGTTTAGTCTATTCTTTATCCGTAATGAAAAGCATATCCACAAGCACAAAAGGAGAACAAAAAACTCAAAGCAAAAGGCCATGCAAGAACAATAACCTTGGCCCAAACAAAAAGCAAAGGCTGGAAAACCCTAAAAGAAACGGTTCCAAGCATATCCTTTAGCATATCCTAGTTAAGGTAAGAAGCATATATATATATATATATATATTATACCGTCGAGAAGACGAACTCGTGCACTGAAAAGAATTTCATGCATACCTTCCATCAAAGAAATTTTCAAGAAAATGTGCGAAAAATGAATAACAGTGCGATTCTCCTTTGGCAGGTATCTCCTAAATTGCGACGTAAAATGCATATATATGTAGTATATTTTATTTTCTTGCCAAAGGAGAATTGCCCTGCAATTCAGTCCCACAATGCAGCTTTTTAATCGATCAACAAGCTTTCTTGCATGGTATGTAATAGCGGAAATATTTATTGGGAAATATGTATTTTGTAGCACTTTAAACGGTGATCTATTCATCCCTTCGGCCATTTATAACTCTATGGATTCATGGTGACTGATGGTTTCTATTTAATTCCAACCCTTCTTTTTCTTATTCTCTCACATTTCTCATTCTTTTCCCTTTATTATTCTCATCGCTGGCTAAGATAGAGAAATGAGGGAGAAGATGGAAAAAAACCATTTGTGGCTTTTCCAAGGAAATTCTACTCAAATGGGCCGAAGAGTTTTGGCCCACTTAATGAGAGCCCAAATGTTATGTGACCTGAGGCTGATAAAGGAAACCCCTATTTTGTTAGTACTTTTGAAAGAAAACATATTTTAATATGAAAAGATTATTAGATAATTAAAAAAAGGCCATATAGTTCATATGTTAAAAGTTATAACACGCGTGTATGGGTAAACTTCGTTGAAAGTGAAATGTCAATCAACTTGTGGTCTGATGATGATGAAGGTAGAAAAAGAAATATCGATTTAATAATAATAATACTAACAATAATAATAATAAGTTTAATATAGTAATACCAACAAAGTACACTTGAGGACAACTAACGAGAGCGATTTAAGGAGGTATGCTGCTGCTACTGCTACATTCCAATATGTTTCTTCTGCTCTTTTTTGGATGTGCTATTTTGTCTCTGTATTTAAAGGAGGCATGTAAATCGAAGTATAAAAAATTTATTACAATATCTTTTCATACAGATGTGGCGTAGGTAGGGAGAACTGAGAGGTCTTGTCGCCAACGAGTACGACGATTAATGTGCTGTTATCATCTGTAAGTAATTATATTTTGAAATTTTATTCTTTCGTAAAAAGAAAAATAGTAAAAAGACATTCACTACATTGACTTCCATTCACCGTTCAAGAGTTTGAAATGCAAATTCATAGTCTTGTACATAACGTTTTCGTACAAGTCACTTAGTAAATATATAAGCGTATATTACAAACGTTCCTAACGATCGAACGATACGCTGAATCACTATAACGTGGGAGCCTTAAAGAAGTACACAGGTCTCCATCACCTCCGTAGAGCGAAAGAGGCGAAGATCGTGTCCTGACGGCCACCAACGATGTCTGCGATCAACACAGGTAATTCATTAGTATAAACTCATTTCGATTATGTATTCGAGAAGATCTGCTTCACGGTGGTGATCTTGCTAACGAATAACAAGACCACGTTATGTTCACCGTGCGCTTCCGAATACATAGCCGTAATCTCGCTTATGCAAATGAGGATTACCTTACGACGCTATGCTTAAGGTTCTAACAAGGGAGAACTGAGAGGTCTTGTCGCCAACGAGTACGACGATTAATGTGCTGTTATCATCTGTAAGTAATTATATTTTGAAATTTTATTCTTTCGTAAAAAGAAAAATAGTAAAAGACATTCACTACATTGTCTTCCATTCACCGTTCAATTCAACTACATTGTTTTATAGTCAAGTAGACAAATCCTACCAATCTTATAGTCACAAATGGTTTTAATTAAAGAAATCATATTTCTATCATATATAATATATGTTTTCAAACTAGGTTTAGGCGTGCAATGCATTACCACATCAATAGCTCCATTCGGGGAAGCAATATATATATCAGAACATGTGATCATTCCCAGGCACTGTCATTATAGAAAGGTTTTCAAGGACAAAAACAAAACTGATGAAACGCCAATTCCATAAACAAAAGGACGACGTTTGGAATTGTAAGAAACAGTGAGCACTCGTGAATCTTTCTCTTTATTTTTTATTTGTTTGATTATAATAAGAATCAAATATATTTTATGTCGTTTTCTGTGTATAAAGTCCAAATTGACGGGACCCTACGCGATACAGCTTCTTCTCTCCCTCTGCGTATTATAGATTCTTTTGGTGCCTGCAATTTGGTTTCTAATGCTATACGCAAATTCGTGTCTACGTATCTATGTATAATATATAAGATATATACATATATACATGTATATATTGATGGTGTTGTTGGCGAACATTTCCTTTATTGTGGTATCAAAGGAACGATAATCTGCTGGTTCGCATTTTTCATAGTCATATCATATCCATCTTCATGAAACGTTATTTTGTTTTTTCTGACTTGCGATACCTGTTGACAATCCAGCCACCGCACACCAACATTGAAAAAGAAAAAAAAAATAAAATATTATTATAATATTTTATTATAATAATGAAAGGTCCATATTGAAGGGCGACGCGGCGGATTCCTGGCCGCCCATTTCGAGTGGTCCAGAAGAGCTGAAGACATCTATAAATAGGCTGAGGATTCTTCAGTTATTATCATCACAAGCTCATTCGAGTTTTACTATATATAGAGAGAAGTAGTTCGAGTGAATTGTGAGGTTATCAGTTCAGGTAGAAACTGATAGGGTTCCACATCCACAGAGAGGTGTGAGGTAAACACGAGTGGTAAAAGTGAGATAGTAAAAATTCGAGGGTTGTAATTTTAACTATAGTGAAGATTTTGCCGACTCGGCCGTGGTTTTTCCCTCTTCGTTAACAGAGGGTTTTCCACGTTAAAATTCTGGTGTTCTTTCTTACCTTACGGTAATTTTATTTTTACCGTGGTAGTTACTGTGCGGGTCCCACCAAATTTACCTCGTGGGTCCCACTTCTCCCGATCGTCGTACCGAGCCAAACCGGGACCAGTTCCGCTGCGGGGCCCACTGACCACCGCGGGGCCCACCACCATTCCCAACAAGTGGTATCAGAGCCTGATAGTATTCTGAGTATGCTCTGTGGTTGCAGCTTTGACTGATCTTCCATATCAGAAAAGATACTAGTAGGTTGCTGGTAGATTTTGACGGCCATGGAAAACGACGGAGGAATGATCAAGCTGACAGTAACAAATTACTCCATATGGAAATCAAGGATGGAGGATTACCTTTATTGCAAAGACCTCCATGATCCAATCGAAAATGGAGGCAAGATGCCCGAAGGCGGGAATGCTGACCTATGGAAGAAATTGCAAAGAAAGACGCTAGCTGTGATCCGCCAATGGGTGGATATTAGCCTCTACAACCACGTCCGAAATGAGACGGACCCCTACAAACTCTGGACGAAATTGGAGGGTATGTACGAGGTGACAAATGCGCTGAGCAAGGTATTCATGATGCGAAAACTCATGAATGTGAAGCTGAACGAGGGACGATCAGTTGCTGAACATCTGAACGACTTTGAAGGGCTGGTAACTCAACTCACAAGTGCCGGTCTAGTCCTTGATGATGAGCTACAAGCATGTCTACTATTGGGATCTCTACCTGATAGCTGGGATACGTTGGTGGTATCGCTCACCAACTCGGCACCAAGTGGTAAAGTCACGATGGAGATGGTGAAAAATAGACTCTACAATGAAGAGCTGCGACGGAAGGATGCTGCCAGTACCAGTACGGGAAATCAGGCCCTTGTCATGGAGAATAGGGGTCGGAGCAAGAGTAGAGGCCCAAAAGGATACGACAAGTCGAAAGATAGATCCAAGTCCAGGGAGATGAGGAAGTGCTACCATTGTGGTAAAATTGGCCACTTACAAAGAAACTGTAGACTTCTCAAAGGAAAACAGAAACAAGACGATGACATTAACACGTCTGCAATCGCCTCCAACGATGGTGGAGAGGTTACTCTGGTGAATGAAGCAGACTGCTGTCATGTTGCGGATGCAAGCACCGAATGGGTAGTGGACTCTGGTGCCTCCTACCATTGTGTTCCAAGGCGTGAATACTTCTCCACATATAAGGCGGGAAACTTTGGCACTACCAAGATGGGTAACCAAAGTGTTTCTAAAATAGTGGGGATCGGTGATATCTGTATCCAGACGAGCGTGGGGTGCACATTACGGCTGAAAGATGTGCGACACATTCCAGACCTGCGTCTCAACCTGATTTCTGTGAAGGTGCTGGACAACGAAGGATACTATAACGAGATGGCGAATAGCAACTGGAAACTCACCAAAGGATCGTTGGTGGTAGCGAGAGGAAAGCTATGCTGCTCGCTCTACAAGATGCACGCAACGATATGTGCTAACCAACTTAATGCAGTTGAAGATGATGCTTCTCCAAATTTGTGGCACAGACGGCTGGCGCACGTAGGAGAGAAGGGGTTGAATGTCTTGGCTAAAAAGTCCCTCATACCAGTAGCCAAGGAGAAAGCGCTGAACCCCTGCGATCATTGTTTATTTGGAAAGCAACATAGAGTTTCATTCGCGAAGAGCCCAACCAGGCGAATGAAGAAGTTGGAGTTGGTACACTCTGACGTATGCGGACCCATGGAAGTCGAATCTCTGGGAGGCAGTAAATATTTCCTGACCTTCATTGATGATGCGTCTCGCAAGACCTGGGTATATCTGTTGCGGACGAAGGACCAGGTGTTCTATTATTTTCAGAAGTTCCATGCGATGGTGGAAAGAGAAACGGGAATGCCGCTAAAGTGTCTACGCACAGATAATGGTGGTGAATACATCTCTCGGGAGTTCAGAAATTATTCCACGAAGCATGGCATTAGGCATGAAAAGACAGTTCCCGGTACTCCTCAGCAAAATGGTGTCGCAGAGAGAATGAATCGGACAATTATGGAGAGAGTCCGAGCGATGCTCAAGATGGCTAATCTATCTAAGTCATTTTGGGGGGAAGCTGTCAACACTGCAGTCTATCTTATCAACCGGCTACCTTCATCGGCGTTGGATTTCGATGTACCAGAGAAGGTGTGGACCGATAGAGACATCTCATATTCCCATTTGAGAGTGTTTGACTGCAAGGCGTTCATGCATGTGCCCAAGGAACAAAGATCGAAGCTTGATGATAAATCAAATCCTTGCATCTTTGTTGGGTACGGAGACGAGGAATTCGGCTACAGACTTTGGGATCCAAAGAAGAAGAAGACTGTTCGAAGTCGAGACGTAGTATTCCATGAGCATGAGATCATGGGCGACTCAGATGTGGATGTGACGAAATCCACAGGTGGCGGTGTAGACGATTATACACCAGCCAGCATTCCATATGACGGTGCCACGGAGGAAGGAATGCAGCAATCAGAACCTGAACCAGAAGAGACAACTGATGATAATGATGAACCTGTCGTAGATGAACACACTGAAGGTACTGAGCAGGGGGAGCCTTCAGACGCGCAAGAAGCAGTTGAACCTCATCTGAGAAGGTCAACTAGGGAACGCCAA
Organism: Craterostigma plantagineum; assembly: GCA_027422505.1. Classification (NCBI taxonomy): domain Eukaryota; kingdom Viridiplantae; phylum Streptophyta; class Magnoliopsida; order Lamiales; family Linderniaceae; genus Craterostigma; species Craterostigma plantagineum. Next base: position 4,057,869 of record JAPQWV010000033.1, on the reverse strand, counting down.
CCATCTACGAGGTATCCGAGTTCTGATTATATTTTGATTACTGACGAGGGGGAGCCAGAGAGCTTCCAGGAAGTACAATCTTGTAGGGACAAAGATTGTTGGACAAAGGCCATGCAAGAGGAGATGGATTCTCTGAAGAAGAATGATACGTACGAGTTAGTTCGATTGCCAAAAGGAAAGAAGACACTCAAGAACAAATGGGTGTACAAATTGAAGAAGGATGATGGCAAGCTGGTCAGATACAAGGCTCGATTAGTGGTCAAAGGTTTCACTCAGAGGAAGGGGATCGACTTTGACGAGATATTTTCACCGGTCGTGAAGATGAGTTCAATCAGAGTCATACTGGGACTAGCTGCTACCATGGATCTTCACTTGGAGCAACTCGACGTGAAGACCGCATTCTTGCATGGTGATCTTGATGAGGAGATATATATGGAACAATCCGAAGGGTTCGAGGTTAGAGGTAAAGAGGACATGGTCTGCCGGCTGAAGAAAAGCTTGTATGGTCTTAAACAAGCTCCACGGCAGTGGTACAAGAAGTTTGATTCTTTCATGGTGCATCAGGGGTTCAAGAGAACAGATGCAGATCCATGTGTTTACGTCCGGAGATACTCTAACGGTAAATTTATCGTTCTTCTCCTGTATGTTGATGATATGCTAATTGTCGGACAAGATGCAGAGATGATTAGCAGGTTGAAGAAAGATTTGTCAAAGACGTTTGACATGAAGGATTTGGGTTCGGCAAAGCGGATTCTCGGAATGGAGATTACCCGAGATCGAAAAACTGGGAAATTGTGGTTATCCCAGGAGCGCTATATTGAACGAGTTCTAGAGAGGTTCAATATGAAGGATGCTAAGCCAGTTAGCACGCCACTTGCCGCGCACTTTCAGTTGCGAAAGAAATCCACTCCATCAACAACAGAAGACGGAGAAGATGTCCCAGATGTTCCATATTCATCAGCGGTCGGAAGTTTGATGTACGCCATGGTGTGTACGAGGCCAGATATCGCTCACGCAGTTGGCGTTGTGAGTCGATTTCTATCGAATCCCGGGAAGTCACATTGGGAAGCAGTGAAATGGATCTTGAGGTACCTGAGAGGAACTTCCAAATTATGCCTAACATTTGGAAGTGGTAAATGTTTTCTTACAGGCTATACGGATGCTGATATGGCCGGTGATCTCGACAGCAGAAAGTCAACGTCGGGATACATATTTACGTTCTCAGGGGGAGCTATCTCATGGCAGTCGAGGTTACAGAAATGTGTTTCTTTATCAACTAGTGAAGCGGAGTATGTTGCAGCAACGGAAGCTGGCAAGGAGATGCTCTGGTTGAAGAGATTTCTTCAGGAGTTGGGAATTCAGCAGGAGGAGTACATAATATTTTGCGATAGTCAAAGTGCTTTGGACTTGAGCAAGAATACTATGTATCACTCGAGGACGAAACACATCGACGTTCGTTATCATTGGCTCAGACTAGCTATTGAGGAGAAAGCGTTCAAGCTGGCGAAGATCCACACAGACAAGAATGTTGCGGACATTCTGACGAAGGTGATTCCCAAGGAGAAGACAGAGTTCTGCGCCGGGCAAGCCGGCATGGGCTATCGCTGAGGCGGTAGGAGATCTCTCCCGCAAATAATGAATGAGGCTGGGGGGGAGAATTGTTGACAATCCAGCCACCGCACACCAACATTGAAAAAGAAAAAAAAAATATTATTATAATATTTTATTATAATAATGAAAGGTCCATATTGAAGGGCGACGCGGCGGATTCCTGGCCGCCCATTTCGAGTGGTCCAGAAGAGCTGAAGACATCTATAAATAGGCTGAGGATTCTTCAGTTATTATCATCACAAGCTCATTCGAGTTTTACTATATATAGAGAGAAGTAGTTCGAGTGAATTGTGAGGTTATCAGTTCAGGTAGAAACTGATAGGGTTCCACATCCACAGAGAGGTGTGAGGTAAACACGAGTGGTAAAAGTGAGATAGTAAAAATTCGAGGGTTGTAATTTTTACTATAGTGAAGATTTTGCCGACTCGGCCGTGGTTTTTCCCTCTTCGTTAACAGAGGGTTTTCCACGTTAAAATTCTGGTGTTCTTTCTTACCTTACGGTAATTTTATTTTTACCGTGGTAGTTACTGTGCGGGTCCCACCAAATTTACCTCGTGGGTCCCACTTCTCCCGATCGTCGTACCAAGCCAAACCGGGACCAGTTCCGCTGCGGGGCCCACTGACCACCGCGGGGCCCACCACCATTCCCAACAATACCATGCAGCACGTAGTCAATGAAATATATATTTGAATATTCACTATTCCTCCACCTACATAAGTTTCATAATAACTTATTAGTAAAATATATGATAAATCCTCTATATAGACAAATATATTGCATGCGCCAGATTATTGGTCGCTTTATAACATCCATCAGTCACAATCATTTTGTAATAGATGCGATTATTAGAGAGGTTCTATCTAATGTTATATTGCGTCATTGGTTAATTACCATCCCACCAATAGTTCCACATCTTATCAAATTTATTACTCTTACAAATAAATAATAATATATTCAATACAAGACAAACCATCGTGCCAGAGGAGCATTATCTTCGCCTTCTTCCATCTATTTTGAGTCTATAAAAAGCAAGCTTTTATATTGAAACTAAACACACGTCACACACATACATATATACAAAAGAACTTGCAAATAAAAGTCAACGAAAATGCAAAGAAGGGTTTCTCTGCGTAGGAAGCTTCATGTTCTTAGAACTCTCACAAACTCCAAATCTGTAAGCAGCAGTACACTGCAAATAATTTGTCTTAAATCTATTTCTTCGTTTCAATATCTTGTCATTATTCATTACTTTTGTAGGTGAAAAAGAGCTCCATAATCATGGATGCTTTCCTCTACATATACAAGCTGAAGCTCCAAGTCGAGGCAATAAGAAGCGAGTATCAAAATCTCTTGAATAACATCCAAGTAAAATGTTTTCTAATCTTGCAAATATCACTACATTATCTTCGATACAATCAAGATTGAGAATGCTTTTTTCTTTTTCTTTTTTTTCTCAGGAAGTCAAAGTTGAGAAGCTTGTTTTCCCAGGTCGTTTTGCAGTGAGGATAACATGCAAGAATGTTGAAGATCTTCCCATTTCAATATTTGAGGCCTTTGAAGAAATGAAAGTCAACGTAGTACAAGCAAGAGTCACTTGCAAGCACTTCTTTGGTATGGAAGCTATTGTCGAAGCTGATGATAGTTCTGAAGTTGATACCACAATATTAACCGAAACAATTCTCAATGTTATCCGAAAGAAATCAAATTAATATTTTGTGGATTTTGTCAATTTTGTTCATTGACTACTATCGGCATTCCTTAAATTTAAAAAGCCCATGCAATGAAAGTGTTCCCTAGGCCCAGCTGTTGGTTTACTTCTATTTATTTTGTATTGGATTATTTTCTGAGAAATACATATATAGTATCTACTATAGTATCTGACTTTTTCTTTATAAACATATATTAATAATTAAGACATGATAATGTTACATATTTCATTTGAGAGGGACGTTCGAAGCAATCATTGAATGCTTAAGTTCTCTCTTTTCTTAAAGGCATTACCTAAATGATCATTAACCAAGGTCTTTCTTTATTGTTGCGTATTTGACCCTGTATAATAAATAATACATTTAACAAAATTAAGATAGACGGGCCAAGTTGCATTAATAATATATCATAGGAGTAGTTGAATGATTATTTGGAAACGTATTCCTATATAATAATTTATTGTTACATATACATTCTGAACATTAATAAACAAAAACATTCATTTTTCTCTAAATAATTGTATTAACCAAATGTATGTTTACACAAGGTCCATTTTTTTTTTACACATATGTAGAAAGGTTACATAGATTCTCAAAAGAGTACAACTCGATGGGATGCTTTATCATTAGTGACACTTATTATAACACCATATTAACATTAAGGTCTCTTTCACACAATCATCAAACAATTTAATCAACTACTGACTTGTTCAACATTTTCGTCCAGCTCTATTCTATGAATATACCAGCAACATTAGAACACTAATTTCACCCTTCTTCTTCTCCATTTATTCCATGGACATTAATTCATCTCTCTCTTCCCTCTTTATCTCTGATCTCTGAATAATATCTGAGTTAATGGAAGAAAGAAGATCATTAAATAATTATCGATTTATGAGCGGTGAGGTGGACTTGGAAGCTGAGAATTCACCAGAAAACAGCAGTGATTCGCTGTGCGACAGCAAGAACAACATCAACAGTTCATCTTCCTGGAGAAGGTAGTAATGAACACCATTCGTAAGGTTTTTGGTTGAATGTCAAGAATTATTATCGTTAAAGCGGAATTATTTTCGAAATAAAATGTTTTTTTTTTCTTTTACAAAATCATGATGATGAGCTTCAGACGAGCTACAGCGCAGCAAGTGATAGCTGTGCCAATCAGCGACATTGAGGGCTTTAGTAGGGTGAGAGGAGGCGATTATCGCATGGCTATGAGCACACCACCTTGTGATTCTTGGACATGGAGAAAGTACGGACAAAAGCCCATCAAAGGTTCACCCTATCCCAGGTATGCTATTTTTACATGTTTTCATTTCGATAAAATTATCATCGAAACAAGTAAACAACGTCGGGCTTCTTATTTTATTATTAATGGTTGCTTGCAAAGGTGCATGAGAACCCTAATATTTATTATTGTGTAAATTATTGCCATCGTCAAAATTTCAATCCCTTTTAGATGGGAATAGAGAAAATGTTGAGAAACATATTGATGTCAAAATGTTGATAAACATTGGGTATAGTATGCAATTATAGTTTTATATATTTATCAACCATGATTTCTTTTCTTATTAAAGCCCTGGACAACATTCGTTTCATAACCTCCTGGCATTTAGATTGTTGGCCTTAGCTTCTAAACAAAGAAAAATATGCTTTTTCTATTAATATGGTGATGGAACCGTGATGATAGGAGAGGGAGGGCTTCGGCCGTTTTTTCCTCTGCTCAAATTCCTCTATTTTCTCATTTCAGCAAATAAGTTTTTTTAATACAAAAACCTAACACTTGTGGGCCTTAGACAACAAACCAAAAACTAAAACCCCAAAACATTAATTTCAACACTCCCCCTTAATGTTTAAACCTCCATACCTAATAATTCTCGAAAATAAATAATCTTGTCACCGGGAAGAGCTTTGGTAAAGATGTCCGCCAATTGATCACCGGTCTTCACATACTTGATTTGAATTTCTTCATCTTCGACCGCCTCTCGAATGTAGTGATGCTTGAGATTAATGTGCTTCGTTCGACTATGGAACACCGAGTTCTTCGACATTGCAATCGCAGACTTATTGTCACAAAAGAGACCATTGGCATGTCTTGCTTCTCCCCCATGTCCTCTAGAATCTTCCTCAACCATACAACTTGCTTTGTAGCTTCACTTGCCGACACATATTCGGCTTCCGCCGAAGAGTGCGCTACTCTTCTTGCTTCTTCGACACCCAACTAAATACCCCGGATCCAAGCGTAAATGTATATCCGGATGTACTCTTCATCTCATCCATATTACCGGCCCAATCACTATCACAATAACCAAATAACTCGATTACCTCTTCATCACTTCTTTCATACATAATGCCAAGCTCTTTGGTCCCTTAAATATATCTCAACAATCTTTTCCCAACTCCAAAATGAGTTTTGCTCGGTCGATGCATAAACCGAGACAATAACCCCGAGGCATACATGATATCCGGTCTAGTAGTCGTGAGGTATAACAAACTCCCAACTAGACTCCTATATAAAGCCGCATCGGCATCACCACTACCATCTTCTCTAACCAACTTCTCATTAACCAACAATGGTGACATGACCGGATTACAATCCTCCATCTTAAACTTCGATAAAATATCTTGGGCATACTTCTTTTGAGAAATAAATACACCATCATCCCTTTGATCAATCTCAATCCCCAAAAAATAATGCAACAAGCCCAAATCATTCATCTCATATCTTCTCAACATATCACTCTTGAATTCACCCATCATCTTCTCCTCATTTCCCATAAAATATCAAATCATCGACGTAAAGTGAAACAAGAAGTATAGAGTTGGTACCTTGCTTCACATAGAGTGTCGGCTCACTTGGACTCCTCTTGAATCCTTTCTCCGAGAATGCATCGATATTTCCATACCAAGCACGTGGTGCTTGCTTCAACCCATACAAGGCCTTTTTCAATTTGTATACTTTCTTTTCCTCACCCTCCAACTCAAATCCTTGTCGTTGCTCTACGTACGCTTCTTCTTTCGACACCCCATTCAAGAAAGCCGACTTCGCATCAAGTTGGTAAAGTTTCCAACCTTTGTGTGCCGCTAATGCAATCAATAATCGTATAGTCTCATGTCTAGCAACCGGCGCAAACGTCCCATGATAGTCGATACCGGGTTGTTGAGTGTACCCTTTCGCACCAACCTTGCCTTGTATTTTGCATCGAACCATCCAGGTTAGTCTTTGTCTTGTATAACCACTTCAACCCAACAATACCCTTGTCCTTCGGCTTCTCAACCAACTCCCATGTCTCATTTTTCTCAATCATATTTATCTCATCTTCCATGGCATTTCTCCAAACTTCTTCTCTAATTGCTTGCTCAAAGTTCTCCGGTTCAACAACAACAAAATTATAATGTGCATAAATATCGGTCACAGGTCTCAATTTTATCGGTGTTGTGCTTGGGGATGATGACGCCGACCCGATATTAATTGTCGGAGATGATGATCTTCCTCTTCGATGTCGTGCCCACTACCACTTGGCCCTTCTTGTGCACCATCTTGAATAGGATATGACACACTTTCAACTCCTTTTCTTTTCCAATCCCAATGGTCCTTCTCATTAAAAATCACATCTCGGTTTTCTATATTGTTTCTCTTCAAACTAAAGAGCCTATAGCCCTTTGATTTTATACTATAGCCAACAAAGATGCACTTCTCACCTTTGTCTTCAAGCTTGTTCCTCAATTCCTTTGGAACATGTGCATAGCAAATGGGCTCGAACACTTTCAAGTGATTCACCGATGGTTTTTTGCCGCCGGACCAAGCTTCGAATGGAGTCTTGTTCTCAACCGCCTTTGTGGGGCACCTATTCAATAAATGCACCGCTGTATATGTAGCTTCCGCCCAAAATGTCAACGGTAATCCCTTTTCATTCATCATGGTTCTTGCCATTTCAACAATGGTCCTATTTTTTCTCTCGGTCACGCCATTTTGCTCCGGTGTAAAACTAACCGTTAATTGTCTCTCGAAGCCGATATTTTCACAAAACTTCTCAAACTCTTGGAGTTGTACTCACCACCTCTATCGCTTCTTAACTTCTTTCTCAACCGGCCGGTTTGTCTCTCAACCAGTCTTTGAAACTTTTTGAAGACATAAAGCGCTTACGACTTTTGTCTCAAAAAATAAACCCAACACATTCTTGAATAATCATCAATGAAAGTGATGAAATACCGTTTTCCGCCATGTGAGTTTGTGCTCATGGGTCCACAAATGTCGGTGTGAACAAGCTCTAATGGCGTCTTTGCTCTCCACGCCTTGTCCTTCGGAAATAATTCTCGATGTATCTTTCCAAGAGCACATGCCTCACATAGCCACCTTTCTCTTCTATAGTTGGTAGCCCATACACCATATCGTTCTTGCTTAGCAACTTCAAGCTCTCAAAATTCAAATGGCAATACCTCTTATGCCACAACCATGAGTCGTCACCTACACCAACCTTCAAGGCAACACTTCTTGAGAGTGAGAGGAAAGTTTCTATTCCTCTCCATCTTCACTATGGCCATCAACTCTCTTTTATTTCCAACCTTATCAAATATTCTACGAGTCGCACCCTCGAAGTGAACCGCATGACCATGCTCAACCAATTGCCCAACACTTAGCAAATTTTGAGCCAAATTCGGCACTAGTAATACGTCATGAATTAGCATCCTTCCCTTCTTTGACGCAACCGCAGTCGTACCTTTCCCCTTCGATTTTACCACCGCACCGTTGCCCATCATAATTTGAGTAGTAGCGGTGCTATCAAGCTTGCAAAAAATCGACTCATCCCCGGTCATGTGGTTGCTACATCCACTATCAACATACCACACATCTTCCTTCTTCTCAATTGCTGTTTGACATGCATAAAATGTGCTTCCATCATTTCTCTCGAGACTCTTCTCTTCGGTGTAGTTTGCTTGCTCCTCATTACCCTACAAAACTTCTCTTTATGGCCATACGTCTTGCAATTGTAGCATTGAACCTTCCCTTTGTTCCAACAATCTTTTTCAATATGGCCTGGCTTCTTGCAAAAGTTGCATAGCTTAGCTTCTCCACTTTGGTAGGTACCTCTACCACCTCCACTACCAAATCTACCCCCAAATCGGCCTTGGGCTCTACCGCCACTAAAGCCACCACGGAAGGTATTCCCATTGGCCGCCCTTTGGTTGTTATACTCTTGCACATTCACCTTAGATTGAAAGGCGCTTTCAAGAACTTGGTCGCCATGCCTATTCAACCTTTCCTCATGTCTGTCAAGAGAGCCCATAAGATCATGCACACTAATGGTAGAGAGGTCTTTCGTCTCTTCAATAACGGCCACAATGTTGTCATACTTCGAAGGAAGACTAATCAAGAACTTCTCACACACCGTCTTATCGCTCAAAGCTTCACCCAAATTTTTTATTTGGTTCACAACCTCAATCACCTTAGAGAAATACTCTTGTAGAGTCTCTTTCTCCTTCATTTGCAAATTTGAAACTCCCCCTTCAAGGTTAAGAGCTTTACCGTTCTAACTTTATCGGTGCCTTGAAATTCCTTTTGCAAGATCTCCCGTGCCTCCTTGGAGGTTTGAGCCCCGATTATTCTCGGAAAAATCTTATTGGAGATACTTCCTTGAATCAAATAAAGAGCTCTTGCATCCTTCCTTCTATTCTCCTTTTCGTCGGGATCCGAAACCGTAGTCTTCACAACATTCCCTTTTCCATCTTTCTTTTCTTCTATTTTCTCATTTATCACATAACCATCTTCCACAATCTCCCATAAATCTTGTGAAATCAAAGAGTCTTCATCTTAATACTCCAATAATCATAACTCTCACCATCAAATACGGGTTGCCCACCTTGTGGTGCCCAAACACCTCCTTGTGTAGTCATGATGCTCTTCACAACTTCAAACTATTTTTCTATCACATTCAATAAGAAACCCACTTCAAATCTCACCAAACATAGGCTGTTGATACCATTTGTGTTGGCCTTAGCATCTAAACAAAGAAAAATTCTGTTTTTTTATTAATATGGTGATGGAGCAGTGATGATAGGAGAGGGAGGGCTTCAGCCGTTTTTTCCTCTGCTCAAATTCCTCTATTTTCTCATTTCAGCAAATAAGTTTTTTTAATACAAAAACCTAACACTTGTGGGCCTTAGACAACAAACCAAAAACTAAAACCCCAAAACATTAATTTCAACATAGATTTCAGATCATGTTACTTAAATGACCATACTTATATATTTTGCAGAGGATATTATAGATGCACTAGTTCAAAGGGTTGCCCGGCACGAAAACAAGTGGAGAGAAGTTCAATCGATCCTAACACATTGGTCGTGACGTATACTATCGAACACAACCATCCTAATATTTCCCAGAATCGTCATCGTAGAAGAACAAAAAGAAACTTTTCTACTTCAAATTCCACCGTAAAAGATGCAAGAAGTATAGCGACTACTACTGTATCCTCGTCCTCTCAAGACCAAGAAGATGATGAAGAAAAGAAATCGGTTATTAATGATATTAGTAATACCACCGATATGATCAATGATTCGTACGAATCCACTCGTATAATTGGCAATGGCGCTGATGAATTAGGGAACTTTTTTGAATTTGATGGCCCATTTGTCGTACGATGTTAGAATATCCTATTTTGAAGACAGAAGAGGAGTGTAATAATAATGGCTTTGAGTTGAGAGAAAGAGATGAATCGTTCTTCGCCGATCTCGAGGAATTGCCGGAGTGTTCTGGCATTTTCCGGCGAGTGGTTGGCCGGAGAGAGGTGGCTGAGTAATAGTTTCCTTGTAAATTGAAATATCACAATATTATTATTTATTCTTGTCTCTACCTATTCATGTAATTAAATAAGATTTCCGAGCTGTGTAATATGGTTGTATTAATAAGCACAGTGAGTAGCTTTAATTATCATAGAATTGTAGAGCAAAACAAAACAAAACAAATTAGTCCCTCAAGTGGGGTTGCAAACGAACCGAACCGAATCGAATATTCGGATTTTTATTCGAATTCGTTAATTTTAACTGATATTCGTATTCGGTATTCGATTCGTATACGAATCATAAAATCGATTCGATTCGATTCGATAATGATATTCGACAGATTCGCCAATATTCGAATATTCGAATTTTTCTTTCCAAGTTTTCCTCTTCACCTATAATGATTGCGGGCTGATATGGATGGGTTGGGCCTAATAACCAAATAACCATATAAAAATTCTCATGGGCCTATTATGTATTTATATATAATATATTATTCTACCGTATAATTATACAAATCGAATAACTGTGTTTTCGTATTCGTATTCGGTAACTATTCGAATCGAAAAAGTATTTGTATTCGTATTCGATATTTATTCGAATTCGAATTATAAAATTTCGAATCGAATCGCGAATCGAATAAAAAAAGATTGATTCTTTTGCAACCCTACCCTCAAGTAAAATAGAATTGTAGAGCGGCTAGTAATTATTATAGTGATCCCTCAAGTATTATAAATTAACAAAGCTGCCACGAGCCCAACTATTTCAGGCCCAACTGATCCTATGTTCGGCTGTTTCGACTGATTTTAAAGGATCTTTAACCGTCTTTAGCTCCGACCCGTTTGCCTAAATGGGCCAGGACGACCCGCCTCTAAAAAATTAACACACTTTAGTATCCCGCCAGTACCGACTTGGCCCGTTTTCGACCCGTTTCGTTGAATCTTTTTCAAGAAAATAAAATTCTTGTTTTCTTGATATGCTCGTTTGGAAGCATTCGTGGTCAATTTAATTTTGGATAGCGACTGAAAGTACATATTCGGAAAATAGTGATGTGATCCGTAACGTGGTACTCGCAAGCATATATCGTAATAATCATAAACTCTTGGCAAGAGAAGACAAATAAATGTGTTCGCTTGCTTACAATGTCATTCATCATCTATTCTCTTTTATTAAGGGAGAAGGGCTTGGTTAAACTGCTCTAATTTGAACTTAATTTGGTCTATATGAATCCTTAATTTAAGGAAAATTATTACTTAAAACAACCACCCACTAACAGCGATTATTACTTTTTTTATTTTTTTGCTTTGCACAGACATTTGACCGTGCGGATTTTACTAGTATGTATTATTTGTCAGCCAGAATGTGTTCGCTTGCTTACAATGTGATTCATCATATGTATTATTTGTCAGCCAATGATATTATACAACTATAAATTTATACATCACCGAGTTCAAATTCTCTAAGTAATATGAAGTGAAAAAAAAAAAAAGACTACTTCACGGAATGGCCGGCGGCTTGGAAACATTTAAAACAAGCTTATCAGAAAGTCCTTGAATCATCATGTGACTTTTTATGCAAACCTTTTTCCGTAAACAATAATAAAAATAAAACTGATCTTTATCTTTCCAAAAAGGCAAACAAAGTACATAGCTATATACTAGTCAATTATGACACATGAGAAAAAATAAGCAAGAGACTCGTGTGTGAAGATAACCCTATCCCGCAAAGGATATATTAGAAGAAAATTCCGAGTAATGGATTTAATAGTTTTTAATTAATAATGTTGACATGCCTTTTTAACTAAATTGACATATAATCTATATGCTTTTTGTTATATAATATTTTATTTATATAAGCTTTAATATGGAACAGAGATAGAATATCTAACGCATATGAGATTTTATAATTTCTTTTCGCAGTATTACGTTGAACGAAATTGCACCTATTTATAGACTGAAATACAACTAATCATACTAAATACATTAAATACATCCACTAACTTCTAACAACCAACTATATTCATAATACTCCCCATTGGATGTCTATTTAATGATAGGTCTTTCAAAATTTGATGGTATAGTTGCCTCATTAAAAACCTTACTGGGAAAACCACATGAGAAAAAATCACAGTGAAGGAAAAAAGAGTGCAAATATTTCCTCCCCCTGATAATAATATTATTTCAAATCTCGAAGTCGTCGAACTCCAATTAAATGTACCAATTTTCTAAAAATTATAGGAGGAAGTGCTTTAGTAAATATATCTGCGAGATTTTCGCTAGATCGTACTTATTGTACATCAATATCACCATTTTTCTCTAAATCGTGTGTTAAGAAAAATTTTGGTGAAATATGCTTTGTTCTATCTCCTTTGATATATCCGTCCTTTAAATGGACAATGCATGCCGCATTATCTTCATATAATGTTGTCGGAGGTAGTTTCTCCGATAATAAACCGCAAGTTTGTTGTATATGCTGAATCACCGATCGCAACCAAACACATTCTCGGCTAGCTTCATGAATAGCTAGAATTTCGGCATGATTAGATGATGTAGCCGTTAAACTTTGCTTAACTAATCGCCATGAAATGGCAGTTCCACCGTATGTAAATAAATAACCGGTTTGCGATCGAGCATTATGTGGATCAGATAGATATCCAGCATCTGCATACCCAATTAAGTCTTCTTTCAATTCATCAGAATAGAATAATCCCATATCTGTTGATCCCCGAAGGTATCAAAAAATTCGTTTAACTCCATTCCAATGTCTATGAGTCGACGAAGACCTGTATCCTGCCAATAAATTCACAGCAAATGCTATATCTGGTCGAGTATGACCCGTAAGATATATTAGTGCTCCAATAGCACTGAGATATGGTACTTCAGGACCAAGCACTTCGTAATATTCGCATGGTCTAAACGGGTCTTTATTCACGTCTAAAGATCTGACAATCATTGGAGTATCTAACGGATGAGCCATTCATATAAAATCTTTTCAATACCCTTTTTGTATAAGTTTCCTGATGTACATATATTCCATTCTTTAAGTATTCTATTTGCAATCCGAGATAAAATTTAGTTTTACCGAGATCCTTCATTTCCAATTCCCTTTTCAAACAACCAACGGCTTTTGGTAACTCTTCAGGATTTCCGATTATATTGATATCATCAACATATACTGCAATGATAACAAACTCATTTTTAAATCTTCTCGTAAATATGCAGGGGCAAATTGATCATTTTTATACCCTTCTTTCAATAAGTATTCACTTAGTCGATTATACCACATACGTCCAGATTTCTTTAATCCATAAAGCGATTTACTTAGTTTAATTGAGTACTCATCTCGCGGCTCTGAATTTTCAGGTAGTCGAAAACCCTCTGGAAGCTTCATATAAATGTCACTGTCAAGCGAGCCATATAAATAAGCAGTGACAACATCCATTAGATGCATATCGAGTCCTTCACGTACTACCAGACTAATTATGTAAGGAAAAGTCGTTGCGTCCACCACGGGAGAATACGTCTCCTCATAATCAATACCAGGTCTATGCGAGAAACCTTGTGCGACAAGCCGTGCTTTATATCTCATAATTTCACCGTTTTCATTTTTCTTTCTGAAGAAAACCCATTTATATCCAACTGGCTTTACCTTTTCTGGAATGCGGACTACAGGTCCGAAAACTTTTCGCTTCTCAAGTGATTTTAATTCTGTCTCGATTGCATCTTTTCATATTGGCCAATCATTTCTTTATCTGCATTCGTTCACAGTCCTTGGTTCATGATCCTCATTCTCATTAATCTCATTCATTTCATGTAGCGCTACGTTAAATGAGAACTTATTGTCAACGTTGACTTCATCTCGGTTCCATCTAATTCCATTTTGGGCGTCATTTATCGAGATCTCTTCGTTATCATTATTTTCGGTATGTTCAGGTACCTGAGTTTCTTTCTCATCGTCATTATGCCCATCGACTCTTCTTTAGTCGATAAATCCTCGATTGGACCATTTTTATTATTTGGACCTTTTCTTTTCCGAGGATTTTTATTTTTGAAGCCCGAGGGCCTACCACGCTTCAGCTGTGGTTTAGGCTCAATACTATTCTTTGTTTGTTCTACAGGAACATCAATCCTAGCAGGAGCATTAACAGCTGGAATATGTGACTTTGTCACTCTTTTTGGGTCAGCAAAACTGTCTGGCAATTGGTTCGCTAAGCTTTGTAGATGAATTATTTTATCAACTTCCAGTTCACATTATTTAGTTCGGCGATCGTAATGATTTAGTGATAATTCATTCCAACTAATATTTGTTTCCAACTGCCCTCTTTCTCCCCCTAATGTCGGAAAATTTGTTTAATCGAAGTGACAGTCGGCAAATCTGGCCGTAAATCGATCTCCAGTCAAGGGTTCTAAATATTTTATAATTGATGGAGATTCAAATCCGACATATATTCCCAACCTCCTTTGATGTCCCATTTTTGTGCGTTGTGGTGGCGCAATTGAAACATATACCGCACATCCAAAAATGCTTAGATGGGAAATATCTGGTTCCAGACCATAAACCATTTGCACTGGGAAGATATCGTGATAACTTGTTGGCCTGATGCGGATTAATGCTGCTGCATGTAATATGGCATGTCCCCAACAAGACGATGGAAGTTTCGACTTCATCAATAATGGCCTTGCAATTAATTGCAGGCGTTTAATCAACGATTCTGCAAGACCGTTTTGCGTATGGACATGTGGCAGAAGGTGCTCGACATCCATACCAATTGACATACAATAATCACTAAATGCCTTGGAAGTAAATTCACCAGCATTATCAAGACGTATTTTCTTTATCGGATAGTCTGGGAAGTGTGCTCTTAATCTAATCAGTTGAGCAAGTAATCTGGCAAATGCCACGTTTCTCGTAACATACATGTGACCATTTACTTGATGCATCAATTAATACCATGATATATTTAAATGGTCCACATGATGGATGTATCGGTCCACAAATATCGCCATGTATACGCTCCAAAAATGCAATAGATTCAGTCTTTACTTTCATTTTTGATGGTCGAATAATTAACTTCCCTCTAGAGCAAGCAACACATACTAATTCATTTGATTGAAGAATCTTATGGTTCCTCAATAAATGTCCGCGTGAATTTTCAATTATTTTTCGCATCATAATTGTACCGGGATGGCCCAACCGGTCATGCCAAATATTAAATGTACTATCATTGCTAAACTTTTGGATAGCATATGATTCAATTGTTCTAAGATATGTGTAGTATAACCCAGAATCAAAAGACGGTAATATTTCCAGAATAATCCTTTTATTCAGAATCACTTTTGTAATGTGCAAATATTCAATATATCCCTTTTGTGCAGTCTCAACATGATATCCGTTATTTCGGATCGCTTTAAAACTTAATAAATTCCTTTGAGACTTAGGGGAATAAGGCATTTTCAATGATCAGCCTTGTTCCTCTGGGCAACAATATATTGGCTCTTCTGGAGCCTTCAATTATATTTGTGCTCCCAGATATAGTTACGACACTGGCTTTTTTCATATCGATATGCTCGAAATATTTCTTATTTTTCATAATTGTATTAGAGGTTGCACAGTCTGCAAGACATAAGTCTCCATTGCACATGCTCGTGTCCATCATATAAAATCCTTTATGAACAAACACATAATTATTAATACATATTATTGAAACAAATGGTACATAGCAAACACAGAAATAACATTCCCACGATAATAATTATAGCAAACATAACATGCAAATGATACACACCAAAACACAATAATTATGCATATAATTTATAAAATGATAGCAAGTCAAACTTCTTCATTTGAGAGGTTCAGAAAATCGTCGACATCGAAATTAACACCTTCATCATTAACACCAGAAGCTGAAGCAATTTCTCCCTGAACGAAGTTCGTTTCAATTTTCTTTCCTTTGCCCTTTGATTCTTGATACAGCTCAACATGGTGGCGCACGGCAACTGTGGGACCAATGGCCCAAACCACCGCATCGGTAACATTGTTCGTCGTTCACTTTTCGTTCAGTTTGCTTCTTCTCATTTTTGCTGTCTTTCTTCTTCTGGAGATTTTGATGACCACCACAATAATTATGATAACCACCACGGAAATATTGACAACCAAACTTCGGCCACGACCACGATCTTGACCACGGCCACGTCCACGGCCTTGATATCCCCCACGACCACGTCCACAACCATTACCTCGACTATTATCATTATTAGCATTGACAGCATTCGCTTTAGGGATTGCAGCAACACCAGTCGGTCGGGACTCATGATTTTTCATCAACAACTCATTGTTTTGCTCAGCCAACAGTAAACAAGAAATGAGATCTGAGTACTTTTCAAATTTTCTCCCTCGATATTGCTGTTGTAGAATAACATTTGACGGATGAAACGTGGTGAATGTTTTCTCCAACATAATTGCATCGGTAATAGTTTCTCCACATAATTTCAGTAGAAGTAATTCTATAAACAGCATAATTATATTCGCTTACCGATTTAAAATCTTGCAAGCGTAAATTCACCCATTCATACCTTGCATTTGGGAGAATAACAGTTTTAAAGTGGTTATATCGATCTTCCAAATTTTTCACAAGTCTTTCGGGTCTTTCACCGTTAAGTATTCAATTTTCAGACTTTCATGAATGTGGTGGCGAAGAAAAATTATTGCCTTCGCCTTGTCCTGCTCGGACGTCGTATTGGTCGGTTTGATGGTATCACCCAGACCTTTCGCTTTCAAATGAATCTCGCCATCTAGTGCCCAAGATAAATAATTTCGGCCAGTGATACCAAGTGCAACAAACTCAAGGCTCGCGAAATTCGTCACATTACTATAAAATACCAAAGCAAAATTTTAACAATGATACGATAACAAAATATTACACGCATAACTAATCTTCTTGAGTATCGTTGTCAGTATCTTCTTCAGTATCTTCCTTTTGAAAAAATTCTTATGAAAAACATTGCCAACGTCAAAAGAAGTGCCTACGTAATAATAATACTCATAAGCAAATGTTCGACGATCAGATCGGACAACATCCTTCAAAATACAATATTAGTAATATTAATAAAACATTACAATTAATAATACTACCTCCGTCCCATTTAATTGTTCCCGAAGATTAGTGGGCACGGAGATTAAGAAACCACATTATTTAATAGTATTATAGTACACCTTTTGAGGTATGGAGAGAGAAAAGTTATTAGTGGACACGCAAATCAAGAAGACTTTTTTAATATTAATGGTGTAATTAGTGGGATAATTTTTTACCAAAAATGGAAATGGGAAGAATTATGTGGGACTCCCGAAATAGAAAGATGGGAAGAAATAAGTGGGACGGAGGTAGTAATATTTTGGAAACTTTCGTAAAAATATTATCACATAGTGGTAACAATCACCTTAAATAAGGTTAAAAGCAAAAGATCCATCTTTGTATAAAACGACATGATTCTATAAAAATTAAAGTCATATAAATTAATATATTAATTAACGAAATATAAATAAAAATATGTTATTATATTTCCGTAAGTCATTAACAATATCTTCACTCGTCACGACGGGGATTCGAAATCTGGACCTCTCACCAGTTCTAGTGACGATATTCCGCAAAACCACTCGCGCCATGACGCTTTGTTATACGGTTAATATATATGTATAGAACATAGACGTACACATATAAATATATATATATATATATATACACACATAATATATCTATGTACACATATATAAGCGTTGTTAAATATATCTATAATTACGTGTATAGGTTATATGTATATATAAACACAAATGAATAATTTATACCTCGTGCTTGGGATGGTGTTCGCGATAGTCTTCGAATGGTTAGAGACTCGTGCTGATAACGTGTTATATAATATTTTATTTATATAAGCTTTAATATGGAACAGAGAGAATATCAAACGTACATGAGATTTTATAATTTCTTTTTGCAGTGTTACATTGAACGAAATTGCACCTATTTATAGATTGAAATACAACTAATCATATTAAATACATTAAATACATCCACTAACTTCTAACAACCAACTATATTCATAATACTTTTCCATTACTTGGTTTGGCTTCAACATCATTGTTATATTCTGTGACTCGAATTCCCTAATCACACTCAAATGCGTGAGCTATTTATATAAATGTATTCTAAAAAAATAGTTGGGTCAAATTGAAATATAAAATAAAAACTATAGTGGATGGTTTCCTTTAAATTTTAATTTTACGGTTTTTAACTAATTAAATTGAAAGACCAAAATTTGACAGTTTATGTCTAGCATGGAGGCTTACTAAAAGAATATAGATGTGATGTAAATTACATGTAGTCGTCAACACAGTATCTAGATGTATCATCTTTGGAAATTTTCCATTACTTGTGCTTCCACGAGAAATCATTTCTTACGACCGCCAATATTAGTATGTAACAATAAAAAAAGGTATGATACGATAATGTGATTGGATTTATAGAGTTAAATTTGATAATTGACTTTCTTTGACAGGCAGTGAATGTGGAGAGGTTATAATTTGCAATTTGCATGCGAGTTGAAAATTTGGTTCCATGCCTTGTTGAAAATTTGAGGGTGCATTTAATTGTGGAGACGGTGAGGCTATTGCACTTTATATAAGTGGAGTGGTGCTCATAATTATCATGATCTTCTAGAAGAGCTTATTAGGCTATCCCTCTAATTAATTAATTAATTTACATAATGGGAACACTGGCACTGGGTCGACTCAATTTATGTGAAACCGACATAAATTTATCATATTTTGATATTGTTTCCATAAACCGATATAAATCTCATTAACTTGAGTTCAGACTTCCGTTTCTTGACGACGAACACCGAGTTTGACTTTAAGGGGTGTTTGTTTTGGGGTGATCTTCCAAAACATCACCATAATCTTCTCGTTTACAACTTATAACTGTGTTTGTTTAGTCTAGGTGATGACTCATCACCGGAATGATGGATCACCTAGGTGATGAAATGAGGTGATATTTCATATTTCAGATCACCCTAAAAAACTAGGTGATCTAACATCACGGTGATGAGGTGAACTATCTAACTTTTTAATGGACGAGAATACCCCTCATATTTTAACATTATTACTTTATATGTCATTATAAATATAATTACATGATTAACATAATTAAATCTTTAAAATATTTCAGTTATTTAAAAAGATTAAAGTATATTTAAAAAAAGTATAAATATAAATAACGCTTATAAATTAAATGTATATTTTAATATATTAATGATTATCACATAAAATATAACCTTAAAAAAAATTAACACATTATTTAAGTCATGTGTATAGGGTCAAAATATGACATTTATACAACGTCACCCTACACATGACAGTGATTAAACAAACAGAATACTCCAATATTACGTTGATCTGCAAAATATATCCTTAAAACAAACACACTGATGATATGTCACCTTGATCCGCATATGATACCCAGATCACCGTGATGTGCGTATCACCGTAATGTTGGATTACGTGAAACCAACACCCCCTAAATGATTTGGTTTGACTACATTGACATTTCTACCAATATATCACATATTTCACGCGATATCCAAGATGGGTATATAATCAAGTACATTTTAACCCCATGAAAGAATGATTTGGTAATTTTGATATATACGACAAATAATAGAAAAACGGCAGAATATAGTTAAGGAAGGAAAAGACTCATATTAGTTTGGTCGCCTAATGCGTGTTCTTCTCTAATAATTCCCACCAAAGCGAATGCAGAGTATCATTCATTTAATAGCGATATAAATCCATTAGTTCAATTCTTTATAATCAACATATTAATTTTACCTCGACTCATATTGTCTCTAAGACGTCTTTAATATTAAAGAAGTATTTAACTCAACAAACAAAAGAAAAAATATATCAATTAATCAACATATTAATTTACTTAAAAGTTAAAAGCTGACTCCGAGTGTGGAAAATATATGCGAAAAGATTTGCGCACTGATCATACTTTACAGTATCTTGATTTAATTAATTCCTAGAACAAAGTTACTATAATATAGTATAAAAATGTGATAATCAACGAAGCCGAGTTTGCAAGAATCTAGGATTTACTTTAGAAGCATCTCAAGTGGAGATCTCTTAGTAAATCGTGGATATTTTCGATATATAATACTTTAACTTTGTCCGTCACAAAAAAATATTAATGTATGATGCTATTTATTTGTATTTTCTTGCTTGGGGCGGCTGTGAAGAAGACAATTTTTACACTTACTAGAAAACATATTAAAAATAAAAAGGAAAAAAAGTTCATGAACTGAAAGACTGTCCAAATAAAAACAATAATTTCATTATTCATAAGGAGACATAGCAAAATGAAATAAATTTACATAGTTAGTAGTTGAAATGATTCCACGCTGTAATTAATTAATATCACTATATTTCCGGTGGGTGGTTGAGAAAAAATCAATGCTGTATTTAATTACAAATTAAATTAAATAATATCCACATCACACTTTCCAACGGTGTCTACAAAGTACAAGGTAAGAAAAGTATTAGCAATTCCATAATTCTTGTCCGAGGGGATAATCTTATGATAATAACAAAGTTGCAGTGCGAAATTACAGGCACAAACACACATATATAAGGCCTTAATTATCCGAAGATTGCTCTCACTTCATACCAAGCTATAAAATAGTTATTACCATCCAAAGCTGGCCTTAATTATCCGAAGATTGCTCTCACTTCATACGCTATAAAATAGTTATTACCATCCAAAGCTAAAACTCAAAACCAAAAAATCACAGAACTATATAAACAATGGCTGAGATCTCACCAAATGGAAACCATGGTGGAGTCTCAGTGAACATAAAAGACGATGAAAACCAAAACCTTGAAGATTCTTCTAACTGCAGCTTCGTCTCCGTGCCATTTATTCAGAAGGTATGAACACACAACACACACAAATCATCGTGGTTTTCTCTTACAAAAAATCCCAGAAAAAGTGTCAGTCACATAGCCCTTGTTCTTGATTTCTGAATCAAGAAATCTCGACCCATATATTCGTCGCTATTTCTTCGAAATGCGTTCGTTATCACTAACATGTAACTAATAAATTAATGCAATAAAACTGTACGCGGGCGCAGATTATAGCTGAGACACTTGGCACATATTTCTTGATATTCGCTGGCTGCGCATCAGTCGTCGTTAACAACGACAGAGACAAGATAATAACGTTGCCCGGAATTTCAATCGTTTGGGGACTTGTCGTGATGGTTATGGTCTACGCCGTCGGCCATATTTCCGGCGCACACTTTAATCCTGCGGTTACAATTGCTTTTGCCACTTGTAAGAGATTTCCATGGAAACAGGTATTTTTAATTAATTATTATGGCTATTTATTTATTAAATAGTTGTAATCTTTGACCATTACATTAAACTTGCACGACTGTTCATATTTCTTTTTTGTTGAACTGATTAACAAACCCTTGGATGTTATTATTACAGGTGCCTGCTTATATCGCCGCCCAGGTGGCGGGGTCCACGTTAGCCGCCGGGACTCTCCGGTTGCTATTCGCCGGAAAACACGACCACTTCGCCGGAACCCTACCCAGTGGAAGCAACGTTCAGTCTTTGGTCATTGAATTCATCATCACTTTCTACCTCATGTTCGTTATCTCCGGCGTAGCAACGGACAATAGAGCGGTAATAATAATAATAACAATAATAATAATAATAATAATAATTTTACATTGAATACAAAACCATAGTCAATTCCCTCGTCCTATCATTGGTGCAAGTTGGATGATGATTTCAAATGATCGACGGCGACGCAATCTTTATTTAATTTGAGATTGGAAAAGCGACGAAATTTTTGCAATACAACATGGGAATATCAAAAAGACTAGTGATGACGGTAGATTTGATTTTGTGATGTTTACTATTTTCATATTTATTTAAATGTCGGTACAGATTGGTGAGCTCGCCGGACTAGCCGTTGGAGCCACAATTCTCCTCAATGTGATGATCGCTGGGTAAGTTTATATATTTGTGAGAATTAATTAATAGCGTATATTTGAATTCAGGCTATTCAAGTTTTTAAAATAGTTTGCAAACCATGTCAGAGAAAACTATGTTTTAAAGGATCCAATTTCTGTAAAATTTAGAGATGATCGTTTTGTGGTACTGCAGAACAATGAAGTGGTACTGCAGAAATCGGGTCCTTAAAACTAAATTTTCTCCTGACATTACCTGAATCTTAAATAAGATTTTTGACGGGTCCTGAAATGAAAATTTCCCTAATTGAATAATCTTTAGATCCTAAATTCGTCCCTAGGTAATGGAAACTAACGTCATGAGTTCGATTTCACTTGTGAGATCATAATAGTCTTTGTGAACTTGGGACATTACTCTCATGTCAGGATCACTTCAATCTTAGATTAAGTGGTCTGATATCCTCAAGTCATGAGTTCGATTCCACTTGAACGCTTTTACTATTGTAGTCTGCGTAGACTTGAGACATACACAAAAATCAGGGGAGTCAGTCCCATTTAAAGCCGAGAATCGAGATCGTCCCGCGATCGAAAGTGAAGTTCATGTTTGCTTCAGACTGAACTTAGTCGATCTTAAATGGGCTTTTTTTTGTGTGTGCAGGCCCATATCGGGGGCTTCGATGAATCCAGCAAGGAGTTTGGGCCCAGCATTAGTGTCGAGTGAGTATAGAGGTTTATGGATATACTTTTTGGGCCCAATAGCTGGTGCCATAGCTGGGGCTTGGGTTTACAACATCATTAGGTTCACTGATAAGCCTCTTCGCGAACTTACGATGACCACCTCTTTCCTTAAATCGAAATCAAGAAATATTTCCTAGAGAATATATCTATGTACGTGCATGTGTTATTACGCTCACTATGACTGCGTTAACTTCAGTTGATTTCGGAGTGAAATGACTGCGTAACTTCAGTTGATTTATCTGAATAAAATAAATTGTTCATGTGCTTTCTATTTATTTTTTTCCTGGCATGAGCAAACGTTAATCGGCCGATTGCTGAGCTGACTGTGTAGTCCGTTTTTATCACATCGACGTGATTTTAAAAATGTATTATTTGTAATGACGAATAGATACAATCCCGTATCAAGCTTTTCAAATGGATCCAACCAATGCTTTTAAAACTAGTAATTTCTCTCCGGAAATTCGAGTTTCTTCTTTTTTGGTTTCTTTTTTTTTTTATCTGTTGAAATGCCAATCACCTGTGGATATATATAAAACATAATCATATATTTTGATTTTCTAATATGTATTTTTCAACTGTAATCATGATTATTGGCCATTAATAACTAGCCTATTTTACACACCATACACGTGTGCTGTATAGTATATAAATGTATTTATTAACTATTAAATATTACTAAAAATAAAAGAGTAACATGACAATATAAAAATGTAAGGTAGTGGATGATTTTCGTATAATTCACTCTTTTTACTCAAAAATGTAAGGTAGTGGATGATTTTCGTATAATTCACTCTTTTTACTCTAATTAACGGATCTACTGTTTATACAGTCATCATCGACACCATTGTTCTGAAACCGAGTTTTCGAACCCGACCGAAAATTTTAGTGGTTTAACCGGTATAAAATCGAAATCAAACCTGCGTCAAACTGATATCTTTAAATATTTAATATAAATTTGTGATTGGATCAACCAAATAACATAGATTATATAGTGTTTATTTCGTAACTTTTTCTATATTAGAATTTTATAAAATTGAGGGTCTAATTAAATAAAGTAAATTGTATTGGTAGATGGAATGAATTATATTAAGGGCTACAGAAATTAAATCTATAACATTTGGGGTCAAATAAAAAATATATTCCATTAGTTAATTATAAAACAAAATATTTGAGGTTATGAGATTCAAACCCCCACTTATATAAAAGCCCACTACTTTACTACTGGGCCATCTTGAAATATACAACTTTATTCTTTTCTTTATTTTATAACCTAGTCCAATTCAATACTTCAACGTGTCCCCAAGAAACACTAACTCATTCATCGTTCAACACGTGGCAAGTTCCCCCATCTTAGTTCACGCCACGACGAAACCCCTCAAAAGTCCACGTGTCTTCTCATCACACCTACTTCTATATCATTCTACACACAGCACGCACACTCATCGATCAACATAACATCGAAACTAAAATCTCACTCCAAAGAGTAACACAACACAGAGAGAGAAATGGCAGGCAAAGGAGAAAAAATGGAGGCCGAAGTAATCCCACCAGGCAAACCCATGGGCATGGAACAGCACATAATCGACAAAGGAGCTGAGATGATTCAGTCACTCAAACCCATCAAGAAGATGAACCAACACGTATGCACCTTCGCACTCTACTCCCACGACATGTCCAGGCAGATCGAAACTCACCACTACGTCACGAGGGTCAACCAAGATTTCCTTCAGTGCGCAGTCTACGATTCAGACCAATCAAACGGCAGACTCATAGGTAGTAGTTACATTACTTGTTTAATTATGATCATCATCTTCGATTCGACGTGGGTTTTTTCTTTTTTTTTTTTTTTTTTGCAGGGGTGGAGTACATAGTGTCCGATAAGGTCTTTGAGACTCTTCCTTTGGATGAGCAGAAGCTGTGGCACTCCCACGCCTACGAGGTTTATGGAATGTGATCCATAGCTGTCGATTATATGTTATGTAAGAATATGTTAACCCACTTACAACTCGTCGAAACATCAGATAAAAGCAGGGCTTTGGGTGAACCCACGAGTCCCAGAGATGTTAGGGAGGCCTGAGCTTGACAATCTTGCCAAGACTTACGGAAAGTTTTGGTGCACTTGGCAAACCGATAGAGGTGTGTTTGGACGTTTATATATACGTATGTCCTAAAATGATATATCTCCATTTTATTATTATGCTACCTTCTATTAGGAGACAAGCTGCCCATGGGCCCACCAGCGCTGATGATGTCTCCACAGTCGGCGGAGCCCAACATGGCCGTAGCTACGATAAGGGAGGAGCTCGTAAAACAGAGAGATGATAAGTACAACATATCGAGCGAAGCGATGAAGAAGGCTCGCCTGGAAATAGCAGAACCTGAGTGGATTAATCCCCAGGCAGATTACTGGAAGCAGCATGGAAAGGGTTTTGCTGTTGACGTTGAGGAGACCGAGATGAAGAAGACAGTTCCTTTTCCGTGAATATGGATTATGCTGAAGAAAACTTCTTGCAATGCGTAGGACTACTACTGTGTAATAACTCGAATGTTTTGAGGGTGTGGGGTTGAAGATGGTTTTTTGGTTTATGCAAAGTGGTCTGTGTGTGTATATGTAATGAATCGCTTTTGTCTACCTTTTGTTGTTGATATGTACAGAGAACTTCCACAGCAGACTTTAAGTTTAGCTATCATCCTTGTTTGAGCTTACTGCATCCAAGGAATTTCTAACACGGACTCTTTCCCCTTTGAAGTGTATGTACTTCCATTTGCTCAAGTATTTCTCCAGGAAAAGTCTCTCCCTTTCATCTTGTCCCAGTTTTCTGAAGGCCCTAGCAATTCTTCCGACTGTATCTTGATCGGGTTTGACTCCTAGCTCCTCCATGTCAGCAAATACCTTTTTTTTTCCCACAGTTGGTCAGAATTTCGCACAGATGATTATCTTGGAGATGATGAAGAAGAAAGGGTTGGAGCGAAAAGAGTCACCTCTACAACTTTCTCTGTTGCATTATGATGATCATACAGAGATATGATCCTCGAGAAAAGCCTCCTCGATATCGATCGATTGTGTTCTTGCAAAATAACATCCCACAATGTCTCTGCTTCGTCCAACCTTGCATCCATGTCGTAAGCCAGTAAGAGGCAGTCGTAGGTAGCCATGGTTGCACCTTGTCCTTTGCTTAACATCCATTTGGCCACCTAATCTACGCAGTCAAGTCAATGAAAGCCATTTTCGTTGTGAAATTGTAGTGTCACAAAACATGCCTGAATGAGTCTTTTCCACTGACTCCTCTGCCTAAAGATTCTTAAAGCCTTTGCAGCAGCAACTAGTGGGAATTCAGTCTCCCAAGCTACCCATTCATCGAGAGCGCCATAAACGGATTCTTTATCATTTGGAAGCTTTGATACCTGCCAAATTATATATATATATATATATAATACCCCTTTCAGATATTGGCTGTTGTGGATATTAGCAACACAGCAATATGAACAATACACAATCAGACCTTCCGAACAAGGTTCAATGCCTTGTGGCCTGAACCAGCCGTATCCCTTCTCTGCCAAAGGTGGTGCTGCTCTTTCTTCCCCGTCTTTTTGATAGTTTTACTGCGTCAAAAGTAGTCTAGCAATCGTTCAATTGCACTAAAAAGCACATGTTTTTCCGCTTGTCAGGATGGTTAAACTATGAATATACGCGATTCAACTAAGAAAAGGGGAACGGAACACCTACTTCTCACCAACTTCACGTTTGATTAAGGAACGGTCACTTTGGGCACTGTCACGCCTTACAGTGGAGGTAATCCTAAGCTGCAAAAGAGCATTTTGAACTTTCCTTTAATCTAAGAGATGAAGCGAATCAATTCATGGCAAGTGGTAAAGACAACTAAACTAAGCACGAAACATTGATTACCTTCTTAGGAGCGGAAACTTGGCTTGAATGAAACGTGAAACAAATTGGAAGCTTGGCTAAAACCTGTGAAGAGTGGGTTCATGAAATTAAGCTAAACCCTGATGAAAATATGGGGAACACAAAAAAAAAATGAAGCAAATTAACCTGATTATGTGCGGCGGGGAACGACATGTTTGTCCTGCGTATTGACGCTCTACGAACGAATTTATTCCACAGCTCCTAAATACAGGATTAGCTTCGCTTCTGTGGCCATATAACTCTCTCCTAGACGGAATCAACTCGTAATTAGAGACCAAAGTAAGTAGTTTAGCACCTTCATCCGCCTGAACACAAACTCATCAAATGCATACAGCACTAAGAATCGAAGCACAATTAGAAACAGGCAATCAGCTCAGTACTCGAAGTAAAGAAACTTGTCGATATTGATTACACTTGTGTTTTTCTTTTGAAGAGATACAGCGATTCAATTAAGAAGGCTTTGGGTAATTTGGGCTTAGCATAAAGCCCAATATATATGTACTCCATTGGTGGCAAATGTCCTATTTTCGCGTTATTTACATGACTTACAGTAAAACCGCAATAAATTAATAACATTAAATCATTAAATTTATTAATTACGAGAGATATTAATGTATGGATAGATTTTTAAACTTAAGCTAATTTAGTATTATATATGGTTTAATGTCTATTCATCCATCAACTAATTTATTTGTAAATAATATGGGTTATGTATAATATCAATTCATTGTACATGAACATCTAGCTAAATTTAAAAAATTGAAGTCCAATTAGATTTTCATTGAAGAATACGCTAGTGACAATATGTTCATATTTAGCAAATTATCTTAATATTTATAATTGCAATATTTATGAATTACTGATTTAGGCTTCTAATGGGACTAATATTTATAAAGGATTTTTTTTGAAGAATTGTTATTTTATATGTTACTTGATGTTTTTTTTTACAAAAGCTCAAGTAAAGAGCGGAATATTTTATTATTTAAAAAAATTATTAATTTATGGAGTATTAATTTATAGAGATTTTAGTTTATTTGAAAATTAAGCATATACAGTACGGATACAAAAATCTTCACAAAAAATCTAGCTTTTCATATTTTGTAATAAGATACTTGACTTGATGAGCTGAATCAACTTGCTAAAATATCATAAAATATAAAGTATCTTCCAGTTTTGCCCTCAAGAGTTTGCTCCGCAAATCACTCATTTTGCGTTGAATAAAATTAAGGGAAACTTTTTAAGAGAGAGAGGTAATTAAACTGAAACCCTAAAACCCTTTTGGTAGTCTTTCTTCTACTGCGTTGCTTCGCTTCACACTCTGTGCGTGCTAATTCTACTATAACAGCGAGCGTCGACCATTCCTCGCGGTTAATCCCATGCAGAACAGTCCCTTCCTCGCTGTCGCGGTTCATCTTGTGGTAAGTTTCGTGTTTAATTTCTGTTTTCTTTCATTTTTTATGTTCTTAAATAAAATCGGAATGGTTTCGTGCTTTGGGTATTATTATTTTCTTTGTCCGAATAAAAAACGATTTTGGTGCTCGGATTGAGGTTTGGGGCTTCTTTGATTGTTTGAACAAGTAGTTTGGGTTGTGACATGCTTTGATTTTCGTATTGTTTCTGATTGATTACGGATTTACTAAGTAAATCGTGATAAGCTGTTGCTGTTTTGCTTGTGATGTTTGTCTCGAAAATGTATATGAGTTTTGGGATCAGTCTACTTTTATATCTTGTGAATAATTGTATTTAAGCCTTCTATCAAATTCTGTTCGTTGAAGAAGACTGATACTGTTGAGAACTTCTAGCGATCACTTCAGTGTCTGCTCACATAAGTTTTTATGTGTATTTACATCTACAGCGTGCCAGTAAAGCTTATTACTTCAGTGGCTGAGATTCAAAGCCTACAACGCACGGTGTCGGTGTTTCCTGAAGGAAGCACGATGTCGAATAAGGGGACCTTGAAATTCAAAATAACTTGTAAAGGCATACGCCCTGTTTCAAAAGACTCATTACAAGGAGATGTTTCTAATGATGGAAGACAGGACAAGGTCATTTCAACTGCGTCTACTTTAACTATGTCGACAACATCTTCTTTAAGTCCCCCCACTCGCAAGCGTCGTGCAGATATGCCCCTCAATTCTCATACAGGTAAGAAACAAAAATTGGAAGGGAATTTGAAGCTTCGATGTGGAAGCATTCTGAAAGAATTGATGAGTATCAGTGGTGCATGGATATTTAGCAAACCCGTCGATCCAGTTAAGTTGAAGATTCCCGATTATTTCTCGATAATCACCAACCCAATGGATTTGGGAACCATAAAACGTAAACTAGAGGGGAATGCCTACTCTGATACGGAAGAGTTTGCTTCTGATGTGAGGCTGACCTTTGACAATGCAATGCTATATAACCCACCTCTGAATGAAGTTCATGTCTTGGCCAAGAAATTCAGTGATCACTTTACTCGGAGGTGGAAGAAGTATGAAGCATGTATGAAGCGCAAGAACGATAAAGTTCATCATTTTGACTCTGCTGATTTTATGAAAACAGACGGCTTAGACACACAGCGGACTGTAGAAACAGATTACAAAGCAGTTGGTAACAAAGCCGTCCGTTTCAAAGATTCTTTGGTTTCGGAGCATAGCATGCCTTCTAGGCTGATGCCACTTAACGAGAAAAGGAAATTGAGATTAGGGGTTGCACCAAAGCGGTGCTCCTCAGTGGTTAGAACTGTTCAGAAAGGTGAGTTTTTTTTGGGCTCTTTCACATGACTTTGGGGTGATAAAGGTCATTAACCTCTCATTGCTACAGAACAATCTGGTCAAAGTGCTTTCCCTGCTTCTAAACGCTGTCAGCCCAGCAAATGTTTTTCATGTGATGACCAACCATGTTCTTGCATGCCTAAAAGTTCTGCTGCTCTTGCTAAGTGTTCTTCATGTGACAGCCAGCCATGTTCTTGTATGCCGAAAAGTGGTGAGTTAATGGTCTTATTCGCAATTCATTTTATACTAAGATTATGGTGATTTAACTAAAACTTGGCCTTTTCTAGATATATCCTCTGAGAGATCAACCGAGCACGATCGTTCTGGGACTTCTGAGGGTATAAATTCTAATGGTGAGTGAGTGGGTGAAAACACAGACACATATTAGATATTCAATTATGCAATTCCATGATGTCATCTCCATTGTTCCTTTTTTCATATCTTGGAACTGAATCAAAACGCTTTTGATGACCAGGCTCTGTCTCCCTTGATGTCCAAATGTCGCCAAATAAGGCTTTAAGAGCTGCAATGTTGAAAAGCCGTTATGCAGACACTATCTACAAAGCTAAACAACAGGGGCATCAAGACAACAACGTAAGGAGTCCTAATTTCCCATTCTGAGAAGTTCACTTGCATATTAAGCTTCTCTAAACTTGGGTTGCCTAATGTTATTTTTCGCTTGAATGAGTTTTCTCTTTTTCTGGTTTCTTATGACTGCAAAATGCAGTCTGAGAAGCTTGATACTGCAAAGTTGCAGAAAGAAAGAGAAAGATTCGAAAGACAACAACAAGAAGGTATTTATTACGAGTAAACATAGTGTCGTTATTTTGCATTGTCATTATACCTGATTCTTGTTACTTTCCAGAGAAAGCGAGGATTGAAGCTAAGATCAAAACAACACAAGAAGCATCGATGCTTCAACGTGAGAGAGAACGAGCAGCTGCGAGGATTTTATTGCAGAACGTGCGTATAATTCCTCATACGTGATACATCTGTTAGAAGGCGAAATGCCTAATTTTCTTTCATTTGTCAGGTGGAGAAAACTGTGGAGATTGATGAAAATCACAACGTGATGAAAGACTTGGAGCTACTGTGCTATGGCAGCTCATCGTACAAAGGAGGAGGAATTCTCCGTGTGAATCATCTCGAGAAACTCGGGCTCTGTATGAAAGAAGATGATGAAGAAGAGGACGAATTCGATGCTACTATTTTGAATGCTGAAGAGGGAGAAATTTTGTAGCGTTATTAATGGGTTTTTTGGCAACTTGATGAGGCATTAAACCTAATGAAACAGTATTATTGTGGCTGGGTTCTATATATAATATGATGGTGTGGCGCATTTACATATGCTATCTTTGCTAATGCAGCTTTTACTTCTCCAATGCTATATTTCTCAGCTATAATCATATGGCTTAAATGTTATACTATCAAGTACCCGGTAACTTTATCACATAAGTTACCGGGCACGTAAATTAAGGTGGTATTATTATAATACTATAGTATAATGAAAAGGTAATAAAGTGTATATTGTGACACGTCTTTTAAGAATATTTAATATTATTATATTGATTGTTTGTGATAGTTTTTTTGATAAATAAGGAAAGGTGATAAAATTAGTGGGACGCCCGAAATGGCAAAATGTGATAAAATTAGTGGGACGGGGAAGTATCAATTTGGCCTTTTTTAATATAATAAATCGTTTTTTAATTAATATTAAGTAAATAGGTCAAATTTTAAACCTATTAATAAAATAAGTGTTTTCGTAACTCAGGATCATGGTTTTTAAGACCGGACCGGACCGGCCGGTTTTGGCCGGTTCCGACCGGACTGGTCAAAAATCCGGTCCGATCCCGGTCCGGTCTTGTTCTAATTAAAAAAAAAAGAAAACACGAAATGAAATAAGTTCGGCAAAACGGAACAATATTACGGAAAGTTGGTTGCTCTACTGGTCAGACTCTCAATTTATTCCCTTGATGTTCTGGGTTCGAATTTCGTCCGGCTCACTTTTACTTTATTTTATAATTAACTTACCAATCTAATATTTTCCTTCTCCTTAATTTTGACCCCCCAAATTTATGGATTTAATACTTCGCACCCCTAGTATAATTAATTTTTATCCCAATACAATTTACTTTTATTAATTTGCCCCTTAATTTAATAAAACTATAATTCGAAAAAGTTCATAAAAACATGTATATTTTCTATTATGCTTGATTTATTCACAAAATATATATTTTTAAAATTTAAATATACAGGTTTAACTCCGGTTTGATTCCGGTTTTATATCGGTTAAACCGCTAAACCTTAAACCACTAAAATTTCCGGTCCGGTTCGAAAACCCGGTTTCAGAACCTTGCTCAGGATACGAATTAGTAATTCGTAACTTCGAGATACGATTTATTCTGCGTTGGATTCAGTTCCTATTAAATTTAAGTCGTATCTCCCAAATACGAATTATTATTCGTATTTTTAACTTACGATTTAGATCTGGATTAAGTAGCGGCCGCGACCTCCTCTTCTCTCATTCGGACGAACTCTCACAAGACCACGGCGGCGACGGCGACGAACGGCGGCGGCGGCGAGGAACGACGGCGGCGACGGACGGTGACGAGCTCACGGCGACGAACGGACTGCAGCAGCACCGCAAATGGCGGACGGAGACAACGATAACGGCGGCGGCGTGACGAGAGTGATTTAGGCATAAATTGTAAGTTGATATGTAATTTATCGTAATTGTCTTCTTCGATTTAGTTTAAATTATTTTTGTTTGTTGAGGCTTAATTGTATATGTTGTGATCGCCGGCGACCGTTACGCGACAATGCAACGTATTTGAATCGCTCGTGTCCGCATCAGCGTCCGCGACCACGATGGCGAACCATGCGTCGACGTTGGACCTTAGCGGGCTCATGGTATACAAGTTAATTGAAATAATAATTTAAATTTAATTATTTATAAATAAATGAAAGGTATAAGAATTCAAGATAGTAATTAAAAGATAGTAGAAGATTTTGAAAACCATCCTTAGCGGGCTCATGGTATACAAGTTTGCGTTAAAGGTGTTTGTAGCAATAGAAGTCTGCTCCCACTGCAAGCTTGCTAGGATGGTTAATGTTATTTTATGAACACTGCAAACCACAAAATTACAACTGTGCTCGAGCTAACAATGGAATGTTTTGATAGTTCTCAATGAGATTCATTTTGACCAATTTTAATCACTCAAGCCTTAAAAGAGGAGTTGATAATAATATCTAGTTTATGTTTTTTTATTTTTTAATGGTGAGATATATTATTATTATTATTATTATTATTATTATTATTATTATTATTATTTATTATCTATATTATGCGTTTGCGATGACTCTACTCTACTACTGATTTCCGTGTTTTGCTTCGACTTCTTTCGTTTCCACTTAAAGCTTGAATTCAGTTCATATAGTACTTTCTTTCTAATATATGGATTCTTTTTTTTTTTTTTTTTGGTAATGGTGAGATCTATCATCGATATTCTGCATTTGCGTTTTGGTTGGATGCTTTCGGTTGCACTACTCAGCTGAATGCCAAAGCATCTTTCCACCTCAATCAAATGGGTTATTAAAATAATATACTACAGCCGTCCAAATCAATATTTTTATCGGCCAAATTTGTATTGGTACATGATGGGCATTATTCCTCTCAAGAAGCGTTAATACAATACATTGCTATACCAACCCTTTCATTTCATTTTTCCTGTGCAAAGCTTCAGAAGCACCAATCTCTCTTCTTCCTTCTTTTTCTTCACTTCGCAGAATCGAAGAGAATGGCGACAGCCTACGCAGCTTTTACTTCTCTCATGAATCTCATATCAGATCTCCAAGAACATCCCAACCCTCCCATCAAACTCGACGAGGAACATGTCGACTCTCTCAGTTCGAACGTCTCTTTCTTTCGAAAATTCCTCGAAGATCACCATATCTCCGTCAATCTCAAATTGGAGCTCCAAATGGCCGATGCAGCTTATGCTGCTGAAGACGTCATCGAGACTCACATAGCAGATCGAGTTCTCAATCAAGAGGAATTCAACGCAAGCCTTCAAAAGGCGATAGAAGCCATGGATCTCATCAAGAAAGAAGTGATGGAAATGAGTTGGAGTTCTTCTGAGAAGAAAAGGAGCCAAGACAACAACAAACATAATACCCTATTAATACGACCTTCTACTCCTAATGCTGGTGTTAGTGGGAAAAACACCGTGGTGGGTATGGAAGATCTCACACTCAAAATTGTTGACAATCTCGCTCGGCCACAGAACACATCTGGCCGTCAGATTATCACCATAACAGGTATGGGCGGAATTGGTAAGACTACGCTCGCTAACAAAGTCTATAACCATCCTTACGTTATCAACTACTTTGATGTTCATGCTTGGGCTACACTATCAAAGGACTACGATATACATGAAAGCCTTGTTGAACTTGTTCACTGTGCGGATAGCAAAATGAGTAAGGAAAGTCTGAGAGGAGAGGCCGAATACGAGTTGGGTGATAAGTTTTACAAGAGTTTATTCGGGAAAAGATATCTAATTGTAGTGGACGATTTATGGGATGTCGAGGCATGGGAAAGACTACGATCCTTCTTTCCGAGTAGCCGCGGTAGTGGAATAGTCATAACCACTAGAGAATCAAAGTTCGATTCGATTAGCTCGCACGTTTTTAATGTGGGTTTGTTAGACGAGACTCAAACTTGGGATTTATTTTGCAAAACCGTATTCGGACAAGATGACTGCCCTCACGAACTAGAAGATGTCGGAAGGAAGATATCCGATAATTGCAAAGGACTTCCTCTTTCGGTTGTCGTGATTGGAGGCCATCTGGCAAAGTCTCCAAGAACACGAGAGTATTGGGATTTTGTTACAATAAATTTAAGTTCCATTGTGAATTCAGAAGGCGGCGGTCATTGTATGAAGATATTATCTTTGAGCTATATTCATCTGCCCGTTCACTTGAAACCTTGTTTTCTTTATATGGGAATTTTCCCTGAAGATGAAGAGATTAATGTTGAAAGACTAATACGACTATGGGTCGGCGAAGGATTTCTAAAACCGATTAACGGCAAGAGCCTAGAAGAGGCTGCACAAGACTATGTAGTGGCCTTGCTAGTAGGAATCTTATTTTAGTTTCTGATTCATCATTTAACAGGGGAGAAATAATCAAATTCAAGATCCATGATCTTTTGAGAGATTTATGCTTAAAAGAGGCTCTAGAGAAGAAATTTTATAGCATCATGCGGGATGAAGACCGGGAATTTCCAAACAACGAAAGACGAATTGTCCTTTATCCAAGCAGCTCATGCGAGGTGGACCCTCTCTATTCTGGCACCAGTATCCTAAAATCGCCGTCAGCTCTTCGTACCTTGATTCTTCATCATGGTACCACACTGCCTTCTTCTTCACTTTATAAATCGTTACGAGTTTTGGCTTCAGCGCGGTCTTTGGATATTAGTCTAAATGACGTGGTGGAAGTTGCCTCTCAACTTGTTAACTTGCGTTGCCTTGATTTCGCATCATCTGAATTGGACGAAACGGTTACCTTTCCTTCATCCCTCTTTTCGACATGGAATCTTCAATCTTTATGGATGGAAGGTCAGTCGAGGGCTAAAGCGCCATTAGAAATCTGGAAAACGTCACAACTTAGACATATCCACACAGGTTTTTTTGGATTTAGCCTCTCGGATCATCCTCTTCCTCAAGTGAAAGCCACGGTGATGTGATCTTGAAGAACCTTCAAAGCGCTGATGGTCTCTATAATTTCAGTTTCAGTGAAGATTTAGTCAAAAGAATTCCCAACGTAAGGATGCTGAGTGTGCCTTATAATGATGGGGAACCGAATGGCGCTCTCAACAATATCGCACTTCTTAAAAGGCTTGAAAAGTTTAGTTTATGGTTGGACGAGGTGAGATCCGTAAGACGAAGAAAAGAATTGTCTGCAAGTCTTACTTATCCACATTCACTAAAGTATTTGAATGTCAGCTGCCTTCAATTGGATGACGAAGTAACAATGACTAAGATTGGGTCATTGCCACTGCTCGAACAACTATGTCTGCGTGAATGCAGCGGAAGGGAGTTGAAGCTTCCTGATGGACTATTTGATCGTTTAAAATACTTAGGGCTCATTATGTGTACTGATCTCGAATGTTTTGCAGCAAATTCCAGTCATTTTCCTTGCCTTGAAGAGCTGCATCTATTCTCAATGCGTAGGTTGAAGGAGATATCACCTTCAGATATCGGAGATATACAGACTATGAGACAAATTATATTGTTTTGGTGTCCTGACTCAACTGTTGTCTCTGCTAAAGAAATAGCAGACTATCAAAAACACGAATTGGGCAATGAAGAATTACGAATAGAGGTTATCTTGGATGGAGAATCCTGTCTTTCTGCAGAGAGCTTGAGCGATAGTAATTTTATTGTCCAATGATGTTGTCTATAAACAAGAATAGTAATGATATCTGTTTTTCAGATTATAAGCATTCATCTTTTTCAAGAATATCTACTATCGGAAAATAAAATCCAATATATAAACAATCGTGCTGATACTGATCTTCCCCCCATTCTGCTTTGAGTATTATGATTTGGTTCTGAAGAAAAAAAATTGCGGATTGAGTTGATCATAACATGGTGTGTGACCACCCATTTACATCAAATCCCAATAAGGACTTCCCCACCCGGCCCGACCCAAAACCAGTCTCGCCCCAGTTTGAGATGAGAGTAACGGAATGGGGAAATGTTTTTCTATTTCCATTATTTTATCAGATTTCCTAGCAACTTTAATCCAATCTACTCAAATCCAGCGTCCAATAGTCTATGACCAAGCAGCCACGTGTCAACCCAAATATCTGTTAAAAAAAGGTTTAACAGGAGCACGGCCATATCAAGCAACCAATCAAAGCCACCATGACGGGTGCCTCCACCGCCGCCGTGCGGGTGTGCGACGTGGTGTGACGTCGAGTTCGTCGTTTGGGGTCGAATTCGACAAAGGGTTCGCGAGAGGTTTTCACGAGCGCGTAGGCGAGTGATTAAGATCCCGCAGAGAGGGGACACTAGGAAACGTGAGACGGGTAGCTTAGGCTTGTGTTCGATCAAGTTTAGACGCGAGGCCGAGGTTTGTTCGGTACCGTGTTTCCTTTGTAATTCTTTGTTCATAATATAGCTTTATTATTCACAACTATTGACTTCCCATGATCGTGTTGTCACACGACGGTAAATATATGGTGCCTAATGAATCAGCCAATATATTGCGCTTAGTATTGATTATAGTTTCTAATCAGTTTTCTTAATCGTAAAATGGTTTTTCAATGTCTATGATATCCTTAAAATCTGAAGGTGGTCCCGTACACAATGGATGAGAAACGCTAAGTTATATACTGATGTTGGACTCGATGTTAGGCTAACACTCACTCTCACTCTTTTGTACGCACAACGGAAAACGAAACGAACACAAATGAAGTTTTTGTGCAGCAAGTCAAATAACTTGCTGCGTGCCTCTCGGCGTAAAAATCCACTAGAAATATGGATTACAAAAACTATCGAAAAAGATAGTCAAAACTAGTCTAGCAAACGGAACGAATCAAAAAGAATTCTAAACCTACAAGATCTCACGACCTTTAAAAGCTAGACTTAGAAAAGAAAAACTCTTTCAAGAAATAACTCTCGCTCAGAAATGCTCTAACTTTCGCTCGGTGTTCGTCGTCCTTCAAAACGGTTAAGTCTTCGACTTATATATGTCTTCACTCGTGAAAGACTTGTCCAAACGACTTGGCAACTTCCCACAACGTCCACTACGTGGTTTTGGTCCGTTAGTGACCGTTGGGAGTCGACTTGGTCAGCTCGGATTGCTCGGTCTTCACTTGAGCTCCAAGTCGCCTATTTTTAGTATGCTCTTTTCCGATTTTTGCTCTAGCTCATATACGCTTCCTCCACGCGGTTTGATCCGTTCCATTCCTAGAATAAGTCCTGCACAACACTAGAAAAATGCCACGTCATTAATTAAATTAGTTTTGGGCATGAAAGATAAAACTGAGGAAGGGAGCATTCTCGACCAACAAATGTTGACTAGAATGTTACCCCAACATTGTCAATGCGGAACGCTCAACATTAACAATCTCCCCCTTTTATCTTTCTTCCCAAAACCAATGCAGAAGTCAGCCTTAGCAAAGCTCCCCCTAAAAACAACACCAACTCAACCACAAAAAGAAAATGATTAGAGTTAGATGCAAAAGCCGAATAGTCATAAAAACTATTCAAAGTACCAAAAATAGTACAGCGCCTCTAGAGGTCCTGAAACAAAAACACATCTGCACAAGAAAAATAGACATGGTCCCAAATTAAACAAACGCACAGGAAAAAGAGATAGTTATGCACATAAAAACACAAAAACGCGCATGCACAAAAACAATCGAAGTCTAAGTGTTTAGACTATCGATCGAATCCTCCCCTTCCTTTGCTCTAGCTTCAGCTCCTTCTCCTCCCTGATCCGCCTGGACATTCTCTGCCTCCTGAGCTCCCCCTGCATCCTCTGCCCTGACCCCTGCAAATGACTTACTAGCAAATTCCAGTCCCTTAGCAAGAGCTGTTCCAAACGTGAGCTAGGTAAGCTATCTATCACATGGAAACCTTATATACTTAATATATTAAAGTCGTGTCATACTTTATATGGTTACATGTAGGGCTGGGTAAATATACCGAAGTACCGATATACCATTCTTACTGTATTGAAACGTACCAAAAATATTGAAAATTTTGGTATACCGAAGTTTTTGATAAGGTATGATACCATACCGAAAATTTTCAGTACGGTAATGGTATGAAAATTTTAAACATTAGGTATACCGATTATACCGAATTACCGACTAAAAGTTTTAATATTATATATATATACATATATAGAAATGTTATGGTGCTCACATCCGTGGGCACCTGTTGTGTGCCATTTTTTCTGTCACATCAACATGCCAAATCAACCCCCGACGGGTTCACTAATCCGATGTGTATGTTATACGTATATATATACACACCTACATATTATTTCAAAAAAATATAAAATGGATAAAAATATCATAAGGATCTTTATAAATTTATTTAGCGATAAATTATTAACTATATGCAACTTTCTAAGGAAAGTTCTCTGTCTTACTAAGGAAGCTGACTAAAATATATAATTATTTAAGGTTATTTTATGAATTAAATATCTTTTTATTTTGGAAAATTTGGTATTAATAATCCATGGGCCTAAGGAGTTTGAATTGAATAAAAATTCGAAAACAAAGAATTAACGAGTTACGAGACACGCATGGTAAAAACGTTCCGCGTGAATGGTATGGAAGGTATGATACCGATACCATACCGAAATTTCGGTATGATACCGTATCGAAATTTAAGGTATACCGAAATTTTGGTATGGCATTGGTATGATTTTTTTCGATACCGAAATTTTGTTACGGTATAAGGTATCACAATTTTGGTACGGTATACCGTACGAACCACCCTAGTTACATGTTATGTTTTGAGAAGGTTTCGAAATACTGTAGTAGCTCAAGTGATGTTATTATATGGCTAAGAGTAAACCTTACGAAGTTTGTGTGATTGTAAAGGCTAGGTTAGAATTTTGGATTTTGGAACTTGTCATATTAAGGCGCGTGAATGCTGTTTGGAGGCCAACATGCTTAGGAACTCTAAAGTTTTGAGTTAGTAGTCACGATTACGGGTTAATGATTTTCCAAGATATAGGATGCAAGATTTTCTGAATTTGAAATAATTTTTGAAACTGAACTCGATGATATATGAATTTCATTTTTAGGTTTTGAAAGAATCACTATTTCTGAAGGAATCGGGCGATTTATATTGGTATAAGCATCGGTTGATTTAGGGCGGTACAAGGAGTTTCGGTCGATTGAGAAGTGTGCGTTGAGGTTCAAATTGTTATAGAGTCGGGTGACTTGTGATCGGGCTATTTAGTTAAGCTGAACCCTATTGAAATCGGGCGATTTAAATTATGTAAGTGTCGTGCGGTTTAGGGTATTATAACTCTTAGGCCCCGTTTAGTTTTGTAGATTAGCCCAGATAAAGTTCAATTATCTTATTAAATATTGTTCAGTATAAATAAAACCTACATCTACAAAGCCCACCACTGATTCTCGGCCCGATACTATTATGTGATAAATCCAGTATAACTAATATGATGGGTTGGGGCATGATAAATTATCCAATCCTACCTATTAAATTGAAAAAGACGAAAATACCCTCAGTTAATGAAACCCTAGCCCATTCCCTCCATTTTTTTCCATTTGCAGCATTTACATCGTTGGCGGCCAGAACCACCAGAATTCAGCATCTTCAAGTTTCACTTGTCATCTTCGACTAAGCTGGAGCTTGTTTGCTCTCGCAATTTCAGGTATTTTGTGCATCCACCTTCGAAATTTTCTGTACAGAAAAAGTTTACAGTTTTCAAGTTTTTGTTGTCTACTCCGTATACGTGTATTTGTTTGGTGGAGGTGCACTCGAATGTGACCCTAGTTAAGTTTATTTTCCCTGGATATGTTCGGATAATTTACAAACTGTGGGTATTTACATCATCAATTGGGCATGTTACATAAGTAGTTCTCTCATTATGGTCATTCACATCACATGCGTTTGGTTTTGTTTTTAAGTCATTTGATGTGGGAAAGTTCCCTGTTTATGCGTGTGTAGAATTGAATTACATTTGTTTTATTGTATTATTATGATTACTAGATGTTGCCCGTGCGATGCACGGTATTATTTTGTCTTAAGTTTAAATATAGTTTTCTAAATTCTGAGGGATTAATCATGTCATGCACTCTGATCATTTCTTTTGCAATTATAAGAGAAATGATGTAATACATCGGCTCAAAAATTAAATATAATTCATTCATTATAAATGACGATATGAAATTATAATATGTTGTCAATGGTGTTGGAAACTTCATGTTATTTTATGTTCATGAACCCGTTTTCTGTTACATTGTTTTTTTTTATGCTCATAATCTCGATTCATGCAGGCGACGTTGATCCATTTCTCTCTGCTGCAATATTTGTACATCTAAGTCACTTTCAATAGCTTTAGTCACACTGGCATAAGCGGTGATGACTCGAGTGGCTATTGCAAAATTGCATAATAGAATTCTTCTCGATCAAACAATACTATTGTAACAGTCAATATTTGATTGTGTTATACATCATATGAGATATATGTGTCATCCATAAAATGCAGATCCCGTCTAAAGAACCCAAATCGAAGGAGACTACCAATGGAAAATTGAGCTCCTTTTTAGTGGGATGACGACTCAATCTTCTTTTGAAATTTCGTATGTCTTTTCAGTGTAAGACTATGAAAAACTTAGGAAGGACTTCTTATTTGCGTCACTGTAATTTTGAAAAACTAAACAATCTCGCACCTTTACATTTATGAAAAAGTCTCACTTCTGTAATCAATCTTGCGAGTTGTTAAAGTCTAACATTGTCTTGTAGTCTTCCAAAATTAAGTCTTACAATGAAACAAATAAACAATTTTACACTGAAGCAATCATCTTTGAAGTTAGGTGTTCCCATACACACAAAAAAACATTAAAGAAATGTCCAAACATAATACATACAGACAAATATAGAGAATTTCTTATAAGTTGGAGGGTTTTAACCATCCCATATTTTGTACCTTCTGAATATAAGAAATGTAACAACATATATAGTAAGAGCTTTCGATGTTTCTGCGTTGATTCAAACGGGAGATCCCCCAGTATGAGCATGAGAACAATAAACTAAACAGAGGACGAATTGAAACGTTTTCAAGTTTATTGTTACTCAAGGATGTGACATAACACGGTAGTAAATGCATTTATATGATAATTGCAAGGGATGTTTAGACAATCAGAATTCAGAGATGAGGAATCGAGCAAGATAGACCCAGAAAATTTTGACAAAAAAGAAAGCATAATCACACAAAAATTATGAGCCCGTACAGATAGGCCTGCAAAAACAAAATGAAAAAGTTCCTATACCACACAATGAAGTCGATTTCTTAATCTTATAAGAAGTGCGTAGCATTTTAGAGCTAAAAAAGAATCGCGAAATATTAGATCATTACCCTAGAAATGACACCAAATATTTAATATCGAATATGTACAAACTTTCAATACCCAAGGAAAGCACTTACAACCCTTGGTCTGAAATTGATTAACCTTTACCTGTGCTTTTAATATTTACATGTGATGAAAGACGTAAAACTAAAAACTAAAGATACCATGTTGTTGCCACAGCGATTTGTTTTGTTCTCAATAGGCTCAACTGAAAACAACAAAATCAAATAACAATTAACAGAATCTTCAGTCCTGACTCTCTGTTGCGACGGTGGGGGAGAAATCGCATTACCCCTCTGTTAACCGAAGAGGAAATGAACCAACCCAAAGCAACCCAGAAAACGGTACCTCAATCGAACAATTGTAATTCAAGAAACCCGCCTCATGTCTGCCCCATTTCGCACATCCATTAAACTAAACAATTTCCCAAAATACCTAGCAACGTGACAGTCCACGACGTGATGTACTGATCCTCTGTGGCACTATCTTCGCCGTACACATCCTCAACGCCACCGCCGACAATGGGTTCTACCTCGACAACAGCTAATGAAGAAGGCTGAGATTCGACCACCTCCTTCACATTCAGCGTGCTCTCCACCAAAATGCCGATGTTTTGATCTCCATGCTTCCCATTTGTTGGGCTTACGGAAGCTACTGCGATCAATTGCGTCCTTCTTTGAGCTGATTGCGAGAAGCCTTTGGAAACGCCATAAATAGAGTTGCTCTAAACGCACAAACACGTAAGAAAAATTGACGATTTCAGATGAGATTCGATAAGAAAACAGCGCTAAATTAACTGAATAAAGTGAATTGAATAAAGTGTACGGCGATTTATCTGCCATTACTAATTGATTGCACTGAGGAGTCTTAAGCCCCTATTATTAATTAGATACACAACGTATATGAGGTTTTTCTTTGAGTTTTTCTATTATAATTTTGTACACGTGTCACATGGAGGGGGACTTTGAAATGATGATGTGTCCTCACATGAGAGTAGCTATCCATCTTTTATATATATAGATTACTACTATGTTGGTTGCAACATCATTTAACTCTCAATTTAATCCTCTTTGCTTGGACATTAAACTTGTTGAATCTACAAATACATATTAATGATCACGTACAAAGGTAGGATGGATACTAACATGAGAAGGGAAGTCATAATGTTTGTAATTTTATAAACATTAATTCAACAGAACACGTTGTTGTTCCTCTTACTTTCCATCTATCTGAGACGCCGAAAGAATCCTCGAAAGCGGAAAAGAACTACAAAAAGATACAGTTTGTGGAGAGGATACCACAACAAATTGCTAACCTTAGGGAGTTAGTCTCCATGTCCGACGTAACGTGCCACAACCATTTGAGAATGAATAGGAAGACATTTGGAACACTAGTATCCCTCTTAGAAAGTGTTTGTGGTCTTAGGCAATCTAAATTCACCACAGTTGGGGATAAAGTCGCCATGTTCTTGATTATTCTGTCGCATAATACGAAAAACCGGGTAGTGCAAAGAAGCTTTAGCAAATCTGGGGCAACTATTTCAAAGTACTTTCACGAGGTCTTGAATGCGGTCTTGAAATTACATCGTCTTCTCATCTTGCCTCCCGAACCAATATCTGAAGACAATACAGACTACAGATAGAAGCATTTTAAGGTAATTATTTTTCGCATATTTCACCTACATTTATATATGATTCTAAGATAATGCATTGGCCATGTAATGCAGGGGTGTCTTGGAGCATTAGACGGAACACATGTTAAGGGCATTGTGCCAGAAGCTGACAAACCAAGGTATCGTAACCGGAAAGGCGATGTGACCATCAACGTACTTGGGGC
Source organism: Craterostigma plantagineum (assembly GCA_027422505.1). NCBI lineage: Eukaryota > Viridiplantae > Streptophyta > Magnoliopsida > Lamiales > Linderniaceae > Craterostigma > Craterostigma plantagineum. Next base: position 4,014,372 of record JAPQWV010000033.1, on the reverse strand, counting down.
ATGTGATCCGAGCATGATGTTCACGTACGTGTTATGTGGTTGGGAAGGATCTGCGGCAGATGCACGAATTTTACGTGATGCGATTTCTCGAACACATGGCCTTAAGGTGCCAAGAGGTACCTTTCTATGGTTAAGTAACAATGAACAAGGTTTATATGATGCACGAGTAATAACCACGTTCTTTCCCTCTCATGTGACAGGAAACTATTACTTATGTGATAGCGGCTACATGAACGCAACCGGTTTTTTGGCGCCGTATAGAGCTGTAAGATATCATTTGGATGATTTCGGGCAAGGAAGAAACGCACCACAAAATTCGAAGGAGTACTTTAATATGATACATAGTAGAGCAAGAAACGTGATTGAACGTTGCTTCGGATTACTTAAAAACGTTCGGCAATATTGCGATCGCCTCGTATTTCCCAATCGTAACTCAAAATAGAATTGTGATGGCATGTTGCATTATTCACAACTTTATTCGCAAGGAGATGCCTGGAGACCCTTTGGAGCAAGAAGTCGATACAATTATGGGGGATAACGTTGAAATTTTCAATGATGAGATTGACAATGGGGACAACATAAGCACTCTTGATGCTTCAGCTGAATGGGGAAATTGGAGAGATGTGTTAGCGTCTAGCGCGTTTAATGAGTGGAGAAATAGTGGAACATGATGTAGAATTGTTTTTTTTGTGCATTTGTTGTGTTTTTCTATGTTACTATGGATGCTACTTTCTCTGACAATACTATATTAATTCAACATTTTACTTCATTGTTGTTGATGAGATCTCTTCATTGTTGATGACATTTTCTCTTGATTTGTTGGCTATACATTGCTATCAGCTCTGTTACTTCCTAGTCTTGTTATTATGGAAAACATTGATTACCTTTTCAAGTCTTATGGACTAACCCTATAAGGTTGTCTTATTTTTAGGGTTCCATGGAATTCACAGCGGGGATGCAAACAGCAGGTCACATGCTCCGGGTAAAGAAAGAAACTCTCGCCGAGGATGGAATCAACAAGAAGAAATAGCCCTTATAAATGCAATGAAAGAGTTGGTGACGACTGGATGGAGGCAAGAGAATGGATTCAAAGCAGGATATTTGAAGATCTTGGAATCACGCATGATATCCTCCTTTCCGGGAACCGACATACGCGCAACGCCTCACATCACCTCGCGGCTACAAACATGGAAGAGATATTACCACAGTCTTTCTAGCATGCTGAGTATGACTGCTATTGGGTGGAATGACTCCACCAAGATGGTTGATGTTTTCGAGGATCAGTGCTGGGATGAATATATTAAGGTTAGTATGTAGAATTATTATCAATCTTAATGTTATGAATATCAACTTAATGTTCCATTGAGTGTTGACTTTTTTTTCACAGAAAGACCCAGCTGCTAAATCGATGCGCCACAAATCGTGGCCATACTACAATGATTGGATTGAAATTTTTGGGAAAGACCGTGCTACCGGTGAACATGCCGAGGATATCGAGGATGTGTTGCGTAACAGTTCAGGCTTGAATGGAGTCGATACTAATTTTAGTCCTGATGCGGTTCGTGATCATACTTCGTCCAACAATGAATTCGCCCAAGTCTCACCAAATGACGAAGCAGCTAGCAGGTCAATTGGAGTGGGTAACAACGTAAGGTCACGCCGTGGGCGAAAGAGAAAAAGCAACGAAGGTGATACAGAGTTGATCGACATAATAGGTAAGTATTGTGCCGAAACAAGTGCGGCTCTTCAACGTTTCATCTCCATCGTTGAGGTAGAAAGTGACATTATCCCGAAGAAATATAGTGTCTTCGAACAAATCAACGCAATGGACGGTCTGACCCCTGACCAAAAGCTTCTTATTTGCAAATTCCTTGTTAATCACTCAGATGAACTTCGACTTTTTTGACAGTTTGCCGGGGGACATGAAATATCGTTACGTAGTTAACACCTTAAGCAGTCTCATGTGAACGAGGTTTAATGGTGGTTCTTCTATTGTTTTTGGACTGTACTGAAATATTACTTGATATGGCTGTCTCACCTTTGTTTGATACTCGGTTGGTAAATTGCTTTCATCTTTTGTTTTTTGTTGGCTTTTGTATGTTTCTTGTTGGCTTTTGTAAGTGTAGATGTGGGTAGAACAGCCTCTATCAGGTGTATTATCAAGTATTTTGTAATGAACACTTCCAGGTACTCTACAAACGGCGTTCATTGTTGTTGGTGTTAATGTAAGTTACTATATAAAATAACGATTGATTAAAAAACGATACCTCGATCCATTGATTCCATTTTACTGGCGGTGCATCGATAACATTTGAGTCCTCGTCATATGTCGCAGCGGGATCTTCAATAATTTTCCTAAAGGTCCGATATCGAGTCACAAGGAACTCGATACGTTGATGAATCCTCTGGGCTTGAAGGTGAAACCGAACTTACGAAAGATCATGTCATGCAATGTCCTCACGAGTAGATCATGTGATGCCCCAACTCTGAAATTACCTCTATCATTTTCAATGAGCAAACATTTGATGAAGAAATCGTCAACGGACTCGGTCCAATACGTGGTGAATAGGTAATCGGATTGCGCCCTTATTTTGCTACTGTCGAATCCTACAAAAGAGAAGATAAATAACTTGACGTCCAACATATTCTAGACCTGAGAAAAGAGCTTGTAAATTCAAGAAAATAGAATAGGTAAAACGAAAAGTAGATACACATATTCTAGACAACCAATATAGAATCTCAACACGACATTAAATAACCTGAGAAAAGAATGAACCCTTACGTGTAATTGCACAAAATTGACACCTTGGATGTTAGAAAGGATTCTAAAAGAAGAAACCGGAAGATTGTATATGTATTTTCTGGTATTAGAATCGAATATTATAGTTATATATGTTACTACTTTTTTCCTTAACATTTCACATTAAGCGTACACATGTTCGTGAATCTAATAATAATAATCATTACCGCATAAAAATATCAATTTGTGCTGAAAGAGAAGCATAAAAGAATACCTGGAGTATGCATTTTATACTACACAGCTGCTGATGTTATACTTGGTAGTTGCTCACCTCTACCTTTTATAGCCAAATACCATGGTGGAAGTAACATTCAATGATTGCTGTAAACTTTCCACCCACCCGTTGTTACTAATAGTGACTTCAATTTAATTTGTTAGGTCCACATCATAATCAATAGCCAAGTGAATATGTTGTCTTCTTTGAACTTTTTATTGATTGACATATACATGATAATTCAGCTGAAGATATCTTTTTGAGCTTATTTTCCATTTAATGTAACAAGAATATGTGCAGCATGTACAAGAAGATGTGCAGCATGTTTTATTAACCGAGAAATTTCTGTTCATATCCCAACAAAGACGAGAGCAGTTAGCCGAAAATCAAACAGAGGAATAGTGTAGAAAGGAAGCTTAAAACCCCAAACCAAATCCAAAGGGAATGCGAAATTCAAATCCTGAAACACTCCGCCACCAAACATAACATAAAGATCCGAAAATTTTAGAACGCACGTTGATAGGGTTTCGATAACCCAGCCGTTAATTGGGATAAACGTACTGATTGTCTGAGCTTCTGCGTGTTCGAACATGTCGTGTTCGAACCTGTCCAAGATGAAGAGGTGATTTTTTTTTTCATTTTTTTTAACTGAAGATTTTTTATTTCACGATGGGTATGTGATGGTACAATGGTAAATGGACCTAGCTTAAATAATATTGCTACTAATATGGAAAGGCAAACAAGATTAATAATACAATACGATTGCTTTTTAGGCAGACAACTGAACGATATAAACTTGACCCAGCGCAGCCACATAAGACACTATTATTATCAAAAGATAAAGTTATCGGTTGTTTTCCTATCTGCAAAACTAAACGCAGCCTTAGTATAGTTTAATAAAGTTTAACTCCATTCGACCGAATTGGAGAATAGCAGAGCTAAGTTTCACATTCGGGCGATTTGTGAAGAAATGAACAACTCGGCGAAAGAAGGGTTTCCAAACATGATGAATCGGGCGACTCCAAGGTGTGACCAATTGGGCGATTTTGGACCTTGAAGTAAATCTCGGCGAATGTGATCAGAGAATCGGGCGGAAGTGTGCTATGACACGAGGAATCGGACGACTTTAGAGCTGTGATGATCGAATGAAAGTAAGCTGCCATACTTGACAAATCGGCCGATTACAGCAACACGTGATCGGATGATTCTAAGGGATAGGAAACTAGGCGAAACCAGTGTTAGACATGATACAATCGGGCGATTTGATGATTTAGTGAACTCGGCAAACTAGGTTCTAAGCTTGATAGATCGGGCGATAATACCTTTGCCGAGACTTTTAGGATTAGAGTTGACTCAATTCTGACCAACTTTTTAGTAGACTTTCAGGCGAATTAGTTTAGCAAGTTGACTGTTGACTGCTGAATCCAATAGTTAAATATAATTATTTTATACCAGTATAGTTCGAGAATGAGCACATATACTAACAATCTTATTATGTCCAGAGGACCGACCTATAGAGACTCCACCAGATTTCATGACCGATTTTAGCAGGATGGCAGGTAGGTAGATCATCCATCTACAATTCATAAACACATATGTGGCTTATATGTTTTGATTCGATGATTTTCGTGACTTACATGTTTTAAGTGTTTTACGTACATTTCATGTGAAATCACGATTTCGTGTGCTATTACGTTTATATGCATAGCATATGCTTTTCATATCTCAGGGATGAGGTAATTGCCATGTGAAGTGTTTTAATTTTTTTAACTGTGAAGGATAAGTGTTTGTGCTGTGTGAGAGGAGAATCGAATTTTAACAGAGAAAGAAATCTCCTCTTTTCTTTTCTATTTCTGATACAAACATACTTAGGCAAACGTGCCTTTTTTCACTCTATTACGCCCACACAAAACTCACGCCTCCTTTTTTCTTGTTTCTCCTTTTTCTCTCACACTCTTTTTCTTCTCATACATGCATATATATATATATGTAATATATATATATATGTACATATATATGTATATATATATATACTAATCTAACGTGTACTTAGTCTTCCTTTTGACTAAGGGTAAGATCATGTGTGATCTCCTCAAATCTCCTCAAACGGCTGGATATGATTTGCAATATTTCCTTTTTTGACTTCTCCTTTGCTTCTTGGCTGTTTTTTCTTTTCTTTTTTTCTTTTTCAAATCCTTTGGTCTTCCATGGTGGCTTACGACGGCTTATGAGATCTAAGATTGACTTATTTGGCTACTATCAAATCTTGTTGGTTTCTTCTTTATTTTACTATTTTTTATCTTGTGTGGCTTGAGTGAGAGTATCCAACAAATTCCCCCTTAATCTCAATCTTCTTTCGGTCTTCCAATCCTCCTTAAATCTAACTCTTTTGTCAGTCGTATGCCGCGGCTTGCCACTTGCCGTCAACAAACGTCTTCGAGCACTTTGCTTCAATGCTCACCATGTGTTTCCCAAACCAGGCATTAATGTGAACCCGTTCTTCCTTAGTCCTAGCACCTTTCTGATGTTCGTCTGACACCTTCCTTTGTTCGTAGTCGTCTGTCACTAAGCAGCACAGAGAGTCTACCACTAAATTTTCTTTGTTGCCCTTCACTTCGGTTCTTCGGCGATGTAATAAATATCCTCGTATTTTTTATTCATCCTTGTGACGTAGTTCTTCAAGCTCGTCACCTCATCGTTGAAAATGGGATTGTCGGCTTCTTCACGCTTGATAACAGGTCCTTCCTCTGCGGTTTTTCTGCTGGTTTTGTCGTACTCAAGATTCATCGGTATGGCGACTAGATCTTTCGCCTCTGATGACTTGGCCTTCGTCAGCATCTCGAAGGTTTCCTTCGTGGTTACGTCAGTCGCCTCTTTTTTCTCCATATTTTGGTTATCGCTCATCTGCTTGGGGACCTCCTTGGTCGTCGTCGTTTTCACCCTTCTCGTTCAAATTCAACTTATTGGCGAGCTTATCCCTTTCATTAATTCGTTTCCTCAGATTGTTCATATAAGTCTCGAGATTGTTCCTCGCGTCGATCCATTCTTTTATCTCCTTTTCTTTCTAGCGTATCTTTTCTTCGCCTATATATTTTGTTTATTAGAACTGGCATCTGTAGGTTTTCCAGTCCTCAGTTTAAAGACTTTGCGATCAACATGTCGCAAGGCCTCCGTCGTGGCTTCATGCGCGACCATCTCGTCGCTCTCCTGCGTCTCACCTCGTACGGCTTCTTCAGCCTGCTGGGGAGTGGCTTCTTTTTCGTCTCTTCTCTGGTATCAACACCGTTCTCAGCTACCGTGTCGTATTTCTCTGAGGCTTCTCACCCGCCTTGAATTTATCTGTAGCTTCGTCTGACGACGTGTGCATGGCGTCGTCGACCTCGTTCTTCATCTCCTGGGCATTCTCTGATGCCTTCACGCCGATTTTCTCGACTTTCTCAGGAGGTTGTGGTGGCGGCATTTCTTCATCCGCCCATCTTTCTCGAGCTCTTCTTCGTTTGTAGCTCCTTTCTTCTTTCTTCTTCCACGGGCTCCTTGGCCTTTGGATGTTTTTCTTCCTCTTCATCGTCATTGGCTTTCAACTTTGATGTTTTGCCTTCTTTTTTTCCCGTCTCGGGAATTAGTCGTGGTTCGACGTTTTTCTTTTCCACCACCGGCTCCGCCTGATCTTTATCAATTTTGCTCTCCACGTCACGAGCTACCTCTTCTCGTACGGGTTCGCCCTCAACGTTATTTTCGTCCTCCTTCGTCGTCTCAAGTTCGTCCTATTTTTGTGGCTGAACTTGGTTGGTGAAATCACCGTCTTTATACGCTTTCTCCAACAGTTCCCAGGCTTCCTTTGCATTTCTCATATCGTCTATCTCTCTGCTAATAACGGTACCTTCTATCGCATAGTAGATGGCGAGGAGCGCGATTATTATGTGGACAAAGACATCTTTTACGTCTCAGAGACACCGTTTGAACAGGACCAAAAAGGTTGAGATGAAGCAGTTCCAGTGGTCTGGATGTGGATATCACATTCTTTGATTTGAACGATGTTTTGGTCTGCTTACCCATTTGGCATGCCTTGCATGTTTTGTCTCTGACGAACTTTATGTCAGGAACACCTCATACTAGTGCATTGCTCGTAATGTGAGACAGTAATTCCATGTTGGCATGTCCTAAGCGTCTGTGCCATAACCAGGTGTTATCTTGTGTAACTGCTAGACACTTGACATTCTGGTCAGTGATATCATCGAGAGTAATGCAGTAGATATTCTATCCCTAGATGCACTGAACAGTATCTTATTATCATTCCTAACGACACACTTATCATTTCAAAGGCAACCGTATGACCTTTATCACATAATTGACTAATGCTAATGAGGTTATGTTCTAGATTCTTAACCAACCATACATCATCTATAGTAGTATGTAAAGTGTTACCGATAGTTCCAACTCCAATAATCTTAGCTTTTGTGTTGTCGGCGTAGGAGACATATCCTCCGTCATATGCTTTCACCGACACAAACTTACTGATATCACATGTCATATGGGGAACACCCACTGTCGAGGTACCACTTATTTTTCTTGCTGGCTTTTCTTCTTTGTACCTGCATGAATTAGTTCTCTTCTGATGTGCCCAACTTTGATTGGGTCCTAAAAGGTTAGTAGCAAAGAAACTCCTGTTAACATGTGATATATCATGTGTCACAGGTTGTGATCTCTTAAACACAGTTTGGCCAGTGTTAGAGGCTTGAAAACCTTCTTCGGCCTCCAGACATATCTAGACTTATCAGCTTTCATAAAACAGTTGTTAGAATAATGCCCATGACGACCACATGAGAAACACTTAGGTTCTAACAGTAGGAGATACAATATGTTCATGTGTCATGGAACATCCTATCCTGATTTTCCAACATTTCCAGGAATACCGAGTAGCATATCAAGATTTTGTTGTCCTTCTAGAAGTCTGTTAATTGGACAAGATTTTTCTTCTAGGAAATCCTTAATAACAGACATATCTCTAGACATATTATTTTTCTTCTCAAGCTTTTCACAGTTACGCAAGGCTTTTTCTTCCTTAAGGGTTTCTAGGTCGGATCTCAGGCGTTCATTTTCGAGATCTGTTTGGTGCTTTTCTCTAGCTACGTCATCTCGTTGTCTTATAAGACTCTTTACTTGTGAGTTGAGCGACTTAATCCTTCTTTCTGTGTTTTGAATTATTTCAAACATCTCTTCCTTTTCATCTACTCCAGGGACTGAGGAAGCCTTATCATGAAATTCATCTTGCCTAGCATATAATTCATTTATAAATAGTATTTTCTTAATAGTGGATGAAGTGGATACCTGATCATCATCATTGGCCATGTAGGCGAGGTCCTCCTCCTCTTCACTTCCGACCTCTTCCCGGTTGGTGATTATGGCTTTCTGCTTCTTTATCTTTTTGTCACCATTTTCCGTCGGACAGTTTGAGGCGAAGTGGCCTGGCTTGTTGCACTTGAAGCATTTCTGTACATTGTTTCGAATGATGATAGTCCCTCGTTCCTAGGTTGGAATTTGGAGTTCCCTTGAACTTTCTTTTCAGTCGAAACTTATCCAATTTTTTGGTTAGCATGGCGATCTGCTCCAATATGTCCTCCTCAGATTCTTCTTCGTCCTCAGAATTATTCTCTTGTTCAGTGTTGAAGGCAATGTTTGGTTGATTTCGAACGGATGGTTTCTCTTTGATGGAGATCTGAGTCATCTCGTAGGTGGTCAGAGATCGGATCAGTTCTGAGACGGAAAGTTGGTCCAAGTCCTTCGCTTCGTAGATGGCAGTTACTTTGGAATTCCATTCTCTTGGAAGAGATCTCAGTATCTTTCGCACTTTCTCACCGTCCGGTATTGTCTTTCCCAACGAGAACATTTGATTGATGATGTTCATGAATCTTGCGTACATGTGGCTTATGGTCTCGTTGTCCTCCATTTTGAACAGCTCGTATTGGTGAGTTAAAAGGGCCATCTTTCTTGTACGACTCGAGTGGTTCCCTCATGTGTTACTTGAAGCATTTCCCACATATCTTTAGCAGATTCGCATGAGCTCACACGATTATATTCTTCTCTTGTAAGTGCGCAGGCGATCATGTTCTTAGCTTTGGCATTCAGGGAGATTCCTCGCTTGTCTGTTGCATCGTAGTCAGAAGCTTTCTTTGGAGTTCCATCCGCCTTTTGGTACTGTAAGGTCCAGTAGTGATAATATCCCACAGGTCGTAGTCTGCAGTAATTAGGAATTCGTTCATACGGTTTTTTCATATAGCGTAGTTTGTTCCATCGAAGAGTGGTTGCCTAGAATGGGATTGTCCCTCTGCAAAAATATCAGAACTCGAAGAAGCCATTAGATCTTTAACTCAGGCTTGTTAGGCCCGTCGTTTGAGTAACCCGCTCTGATACCAAATGACGATATAGACGTGCCTAAGATGGGGTGAATTAGGCTTATAAAATGTTATGTTCTTTTCACAAATCCTAAGTGTAGTGACTTAGATATGCCTACTGATGCTTGTGATGAGTGTGCCAGATATATCCTAGTTACGCCGGATGTGTTTCAGGTCTGTCTCACAGCTATAAAGAAATAATAGAAAAGTAAATGCGAGACATGATTTTTATAGAGGTTATATCCCCAACTGGGGTTTCCTCCTCTCCTTGGGGTTTGCTCCCAAAGAGTTTAATCAATCACTATAATGCACCGTAACTGGATACAAACTGATTGATTAGTCCAATACACAACCGAAACAAGTCGAACACTAGACACTACTAGGTTACCACACGCCGAGTTTCCTTCATCGAAATCTCCTGATCCCGAGAGACAAAGCTCGCTACCGAAGGGCCCCCAGAACTCGTCCTTCCCTTCATGTGTGCGTAAACGTCGACCTTGCCTCCTTGGTATTGCTGACGTCCGAAGACAGAATATATGGTGGGAGGTAGGAATATCAGGATGAATCACTCGTGCAGTGATGATATCGCAAGTCAAAGCTCAGGTAGGCAGAAGGACATCACAAATGAAAGCTCAGGAATTTCTCAATATGTTTCTGCTCAAAGATCTCTCGTAGACGTATATTCGCAAATTCTAAGTGCTTCGAATTATGAAGTGTAGCTAATATATAAACCTTTTCAATCAGCACTTCACATGGAAAATCATATCATATAATAATTACCAAATCAAGCATAGTTTCCATGCAATTTTTGAGAGTTAACATACCATATAAATCATTCTTTTAATAAATCATCACAACGGTCATAGCACATTAAAGCATGATTATTTTCCATGTAAGAGCTCATTTAAGCATGAATATATTCCATATAAAGATTCAAATTCGTTCTCATGCATATTCAGTCATTGCGCATATATTTACCATGTCAGGACTTTCCATAAGTGATTCCCTGCTATCTGTTTCTAGAGTAGATCAATCCAGATTAACTTTCCAAATATAGCACACGAGATAGCATCATATCAGCACATTTTCCATGTACAGTTCATAGTATCAGATCAATGTATTTACCATGTTTAGCTCACAAATCAGATCAGAGCATACTTAATTCAATTTATCATATCATGGCAGAACTTTCTTTATTTCAGAGATCACATCCGTTTATAGCATACACCATATAATTGCCTTATCCACAAAGTCAATCAAAACAAATCTTTCCTAAATATAATATTCCAATCATCATAATGAAAGATATTAATTCAATATTGCACATTAAATTCATTGGAAAGCATGCAAACGATTTTCTACTCGATTTTATTCAGGAATAAACAAGTATCAACGGATATATCACTTTCCATATACAAGCACAATATTTTCCTTTTATAACTCAGTAGGAAATCTCATGCATTATTTCCATATGTAGCACAGAACGATATATCCTATCTCATGGACTGTCTATAACATGCGATCACCTAGTTTCACCAAATCATCACAGAATCACATGCAAATCAAATATTCAACACTTTAACGATTTATAGCTTAATAAATGCATGGTCGAATATTATCATGAACTTAGACATTTATTGATCACAAATCGAATTGCTTATTTTATAGACCTAACGTCATTACAATTACACTGTTCATCAAAACTCTCTAAACACTCATGGACCCAAAAAGGTCAACAAGCGTCTTATTGCTACAGAACAATCTGGTCGAAGTGCTTTCCCTGCTTCTAAACGCTGTCAACCCAACAAATGTTTTTCATGTGATGGCCAACCATGTTCTTGCATGCCTAAAAGTTTTGCTGCTCTTGCTAAGTGTTCCTCATGTGACAGCCAGCCATGTTCTTGTATGCCTAAAAGTGGTGAGTTAATGGTCTTATTCGCACTTCATTTTATACTAATATTATGGTGATTTAACTAAAACTTGTCCTTTTTCTAGATATATCCTCTGAGAGATCAACTGAGCACGATCGTCTGGGACTTCCGAGGGTATAATTCTAATGGTGAGTGAGTGGGTGACACACAGACACATATTAGATATTCAATTATGCAATTCCATGATGTCATCTCCATTGTTCCTTTTTCATATCTTGGAAATTGAATTAATTAGAACCCTTTGATGACCAGGTTATGTCTCCCTTGATGTCCAAATGTCGCCAAATAAGGCTTTAAGAGCTGCAATGTTGAAAAGCCGTTACGCAGACACTAATCTACAAAGCTAAACAAACAGGGGCATCAAGACAATAACGTAAGGAGTCCTAATTTCCCAGCCTATATTGAGAATTGATCACAAAATCACTGAAGATGGTGAAGGAAATATTGAGGACATGAGCATCTAAGACATGAGCAGGTCCTCTGATGAGGGTCACGGCCGTGACCCTCAATGTATCTAGCCGTGAAGCCTGCAGCAGAAACGAGCCTTGTCGCGACTCACGGCCATGAAGGCCAATGTAGCTAGCCGTGAAGCTTGGCAGAGACGAGCCTTGTAGTGACTCACGGCCGTGAAGGCCAATGTAGCTAGCCTTGAAGCTTGGCAGAGACGAGCCTTTGGAGTCTGTTGCGACTCACGGCCGTGAAGGCCGATGTAGCTAGCCGTGAAGTTTAAATAAATCGAAATTGCTAGTGACGATTCTTCACAACAAGGAGGAGAAAGGGCTAGGAACGATGAGGCGCGAGAATTCTTAAATATAAAAAGCGATGTAATTCATTTACTGTTATTAAGTCACTCATCTTCTTTAAGAGAGACTGTAACGTAGCTCAATTTGTATCGCTCTCACTCATATTGAGAGAATTCCTTGATCGTCCGTGGATGTAGGATTAATTCAATCCGAACCACGTTAATTCTCAGCGTTCTTTACTTTTGTTATGGTATCAGAGCAAGAAAGCTGCGAGCTGTGATCTTCAACAAGTGCGATTTCTTTTTTTTTATTCTTCAATTCAGATTTTTCCACTTGACAGATGGACACCGTATTAACGAATCCAGCTCCACCGGCCACGGTGCTAATCAACGATCCTTATTTCCTCAATAGCAATGACACGTCCGGGCAGATTCTTGTACACGAGTTGCTAAATGGTGACAATTACGCCACATGGAGTCGGGCGATGATGATAGCATTGATAGGAAGGAATAAGGAGGGCTTTGTTAATGGTGATTTACTGCCGCTGGTGGCAGATCCTCAAGATTCAGTGAGCACCAAGAATCAGCTAAGCGCGTGGAAAAGGAACAACAACGTTGTGATTTCATGGATACTGAATTCGATCACCAAAGAAATTTCGGCCAGCATCCTGTATAGCGCATCGGCGCGCAAGGTCTGGGAGGATTTGCAGGAGAGATATGGCCAAACGAACAAGCCTAGGGTTTCCCAAATCAATAGGGAATTGGTCAATTTGACTCAGGGGCCGAACAGTATTGCAACCTACTTCACCAAGCTAAAGACCCTTTGGGAGGAATTGATCAGTTACAGACCAACGTGTGTGAATGTTCTTGTGGTGGAATCAAAGGGATGAAGACTTACTTGGATGAAGAGTATGTGTTGGCTTTCTTGATGGGACTGAATGAGTCGTATTCACAGATTAGGGGCCAGATCCTCCTGATGGAGCCCATGCCTTCGATCAATAGAGTGTTTCCTTGCTCATTCAAGAAGAGAAACAGAGATCGATGGGTCCTGTTTTAGCAGTATGGCATAAGTGATCGAAACGGCAGTATGGCAATGCTGACAAAGGCTGATTCAGATGTGATCAAGAAAGGGCCTCATTTCCAGAAAGAGAAGGGGGAAAACCTGTGTGTACTCACTGCAACAAAAGGGGCCACACCATTGATAGCTGCTATCAGGTCCACGTCCTCCAGGCTTCAAACGGTTTCAAAAGAGCAGAGGAGCTAGGATGAATTATGTCTCTGTGGATCAGAACATGAAGATAGGTGCTTCAGCAGCTAACAGTGATGAAGTGGTTCAGTTGCAGCTGACATCCTTCCAGTTGCAGAGTCTTAAGGAGCTGATAAATCAATCAACAGGAAGTCTACCACCAGTAGCTGATGAATCAAGGAGACACTTTGAGAAAACTGGAGGTATGTGCTTGTCTTTTGACTTACCAAAGATCACAGATAAAACACTATGGTTAATTGACTCAGGAGCCACTAGACATATATGTGGCAATGAAAGTATTTTGCATGATTTGCATGAGATAAAAGAGTCGAGTGTCATTTTACCAGACAACACTATCATCAAGGTTAGAAGAGCAGGTTCCTTTGCTGTTAACCAACACATAATTTTGACAGATGTGCTGCTAGTTCCCCAGTTTCAATTTAATCTGATTTCTGTGAGTCTCTTGGCAGCTAACTGTATTTTTCAGTTTGAGGCTAATGGCTATGTCATTCAGGATCAATCCAAGTGAGTGATTGGCAGGGGTAGAAAGGTTGTTGGACTGTACGCACTTCAAGCAAACTCAGTTACTCTGCCACCAATCTGTGATAAAACAGTGTTTCTTAAGAAAGTCTCTGTAGATCTTTGGCTCAATAGACTAGAACATCCCTCAGCTAAGGTGTTAGACATGCTTAGAAGTTCTTTGAGACATAATGCTGACAAAATTAACTCATACTGCAAAATATGTCCTCTTGCTAAACAGAGGAGGCTCTCATTTCCTAATGATAGAAAATTAGCATGTTCTGCTTTTGATTTGGTTCACTGTGATGTTTGGGGACCTTTCCACGTGCCCTCACATTTAGGACATTAATATTTCTTGAAATTAGTAGATGATTATTCTCGTTTTACTTGGTTATTCTTGATGAAGCACAAATCTGAGGTGCAAGTTGTTATTCCCTATTTCCTGAACTTGGTTGAAACTCACTTTGGATGTAAAGTAAAGGTCATAAGATCTGATAATGCGAAAGAGCTCAACATGACAAACCTGTTTAGAGAAAAGGGAATTTTGCATCACTTGTCTTGTGTGCAAACGCCGCAACAAAATTCAGTAGTAGAACAAAAACACCAACACCTTCTCAATGTGTCTCGTTCATTATATTTTCAATGTGGTTTGCATGAGAGGTATTGGTCAGAATGCATACTAACTGCTACATACTTGATTTAACCGGAAACCCTCAGCCATGTTAGGTAGTAAGAGTCTGTTTGAGTTGTTGTATCAAAGACCGATAGACTACCATATGCTTCGTGTATTTGGTTCCCTCTGTTTTTGTTCAACACTTGCAGCAAGGATGAAGAAATTTGAAGCAAGGGCGAGAGAATGCATTCTTCTGGGCTACCCTAATGGAGTCAAGGGGTACAAGGTCATGGAAAGACAAATGAAATCTTTATTTCAAGAGATGTGAGGTTCAAGGAGGATGAGTTTCCATTAAAGAGTTTGCAGTCAGATGTTGTACCTGAAGACCATTGGTTGAAGAAGACCTTTATCCTTTGGAGGCAAGTTCACCACTAGGACAGAATGATGTTGGCACCTCAGTTGACAGTCCCTCACTGGAGCAAAAAGTGGTCACATTGTTGGACAGCAGCCACCTCAGCAGCAGAGAAGGTCAGGTAGAGAGTCTACTAGGCCCACATATTTGGAGGATTATTATTGTAATAGACTGTCATAGA
Organism: Craterostigma plantagineum; assembly: GCA_027422505.1. NCBI lineage: Eukaryota > Viridiplantae > Streptophyta > Magnoliopsida > Lamiales > Linderniaceae > Craterostigma > Craterostigma plantagineum. The sequence continues at coordinate 3,999,322 of JAPQWV010000033.1, read as the reverse complement.
ACAAGGCCAGATATCCCATGTCAGATGTTTTCTCATACCAGCAGTTATCAGACAGCTATCAAGATTTCATTTGCAGTATTTCTGTGGCCAAGGAACCAAGGAATTATTCTCAGGCAGCCTCTTCAGCTGAATGGCAGCAAGCTATGCTTGAGGAGTTCCAGGCATTAGAGGACAATTCTACTTGGTCCGTGGTTCCATTACCAGTTGGGAAGAGATCAATTTGGAGCCGTTGGGTTTATAAGCTTAAGTATAACTCAGCTGGGAAAATAGAGAAGTACAAAGCCCGTTTAGTGGCAAAGGGGTAGGATCAACGGGAGGGGGGTTGATTATATTGACACTTTCGCACCCGTGGCCAAGCCCAATACCATACGGATCATACTCACCCTGGCAGCGAAGCTAGGCTGGCATCTTGTGCAATTAGATGTGAATAATCGTTTCTGAATGGGGACCTCACGGAGGAGGTGTACATGGGCTTGCCTCAAGGCTTTTACAGGGATAAAAACAGAACTGGAATCAACAAGATGGTCTGTAAGCTTCATAAATCGATTTACGGGCTAAAACAAGCATCAAGAGAATGGAACAAGAAGTTCACTAATGCGGTTAAGGCTCATGGTTTTGTACAGACGCAGTCGGACCATACTCTTTTTGTGAAAGGCAAGGCACAGAATATGGTGGTCCTACTTGTATATGTGGACGATATAGTCTTGGCAGGGCCATTGGCAGAGGCTGTCCAAGAGGTCAAGGAGTTTCTGAGAACATGTTTGAAGATCAAAGACTTGGGTGAGTTAGGTACTTCCTTGCATTGAAGTGGCACGAAGTAAAGCTGGAATTTACATCTCACAGCGACAATATGCGCTCCAATTGCTTGAGGATTCAGGTTATTTGGACACCAAGCCTTTAACCACACCAATTAATCCCAGTGGCCAAATTACAGAACATGATGGAGACTTGATGGTTGATCCTTTCAGATACAGGAGACTGATTGGCCGATTGCTCTACCTTACATTCACACGGCCAGACATCTCTTTTGCTGTGCATAAACTCAGCCAATACGTAGCAGCTCCTAGGACCGGCCATTTGAAGGCAGTTCACCACCTTTCGAGGTACATCAAAGCCTCACCCGGCCAAGGGATCCTCCTGACATCAGACCAGAATACAGACTTGCGAGGCTTTTGTGATGCTGATTGGGGGACCTGTAAGGATACCAGAAGATCTGTGACTGGTTACTTGATAAACGTATTTATGTTTATCATAGTATTTAATTGGGTTATAATAGAGCTCTAGCAATCATTTTATGCGTTTATTCGCCCTATTTACACATATTTTGATATTGAAAGAGCTTAGGACGACTTTCGGACGAAAATGAGCGAAAACGAGGCAAAACGGAGCAAAAATGACGGAAACAGTCATGTGTCACGGCCGTGACACCCAGTGCATCAGGCCGTGACAGGAGACAGAAGACTACACTGCCAGAAGTCACGGCCGTGACACTTCTTGCACTAGGCCGTGACCCGTAGCAGCAACAACATTAGAAAATTAATATCTCTCAATCCAGATCTCATATTGAGAATCATTTTGGTAGGAACTAAGACTGGCGAGTCTTCTATCTATGGTTAAAATTTCAGGTCAATTGGACATCGTTTACACCTCCATCTGAGAGAAATACGAAACTGTCGCAAGGCTGGAAAGTGTCACGGCCGTGACACTTCTGCACGAGGCGTGACGCACGGCAGTGAGCTCCATTTTGTGCCTCGACAGTGTCACGGCTGTGACGGACATGTCCCAAGCCGTGATGGTAGCGAAAGTCATTACAAAAGCCAAAATTCGACCCAAAAAGGGGGAACCGATCAGATATCAACCCTAAATCATCTAGAGACGAAAAAGAGCCGTCAAGAACACAAAATTACATCCCGTAGCGTAAGAGACGGATCAGCGCCGAATTCACGCTGAATTGGACGAAGAACGAAGACTCTTCGACGAGATCATCCCAGATCAATCAGAAGGGAAGATTATGAGTCCTCTGCCCTTCTTCTCTATCTCTTTTGTTGCTTTTCCGTTGATTATGAGTAGCTAATTTCCTCTGTGTTTGGGAGTAGATGAACGATAGGTATTCGTGATTAAGACATATATTTATCGTGACTCGTGTATCCTGACTATTTATCTATCTATAAAAGTATTTCTTCCCTTTAATATGTCTATATGTTAAAGTCAATATGTGGAAATCGTTTAGGGCGACAGCTAAACAACGATTAGGCCGTCCATAGATGATACGACTCGAGTATAGGGCGACAGCAAATACTCGATCCTCGGTGTTAGTAATTACTGAATTTTAGATCCCCGCGAGCGTTTAGGGCGACAGCAAACTCGTGAGCGGGTAGGAAATTACTGCGATCCAGTCAGAATCACGTAGTAGCGATAATTCATTGTCTTAGCCGGTAGTACCTAGTGGGATTTGAATCCCGAGCACATCTTTATTATCTGAAAGTTCTCACATCAGTTTAGGCATGTTCTTTGAATCTCTAGTTGAGTTAGGAGCGATCTGTTAGGTTAATTCATAAAACAATCTGCGTATTTTATTTAGGCTAGATATCGAGTCGATAGGTCACTACTAGTACTCAGTTTATTCCTCGTGTTCGATACTTGTTTACTCACTTTACTGCACTACAAACGATAGGTCCACTGCCTATCGCACGTTGGTGATAGTAATTAGGTATTCGTTTTATATTATCACTTGTCGCACTTGCAAATCATATTAGCACACCACGTGTCGATCAAGTTTTTGGCGCCGTTGCCGGGGAATAGATTGATATTAGGAACACCGTAGTTCTGTAGTTTAGCCATTTTTATTGAAGTTTTCCTTTTTTCTACTATTTGCGTTATTTGTCTTTTAGTCATTGTTATTTTCGTTATTTCTTTTACGGGTCGATTTCTTTTATCCAGATACAGAAGTAGACATGGCAGACCACAGAGTGCCCGTCCACGAGGAGGAGCCATCACTACAAGATCTCCTCAAGAATGCCGCGCTAGGCGGTACTGAGTCAGCGATTGTCATCCCGCCGATCGAGAACAACAATTTCGAGCTGGAACACTCTTGGCTTCAGATGATCTTCCAGACAACCAAGTTTCAGGGCAATCCCGACGACGATCCCTACTCCCATCTGAAGGCTTTCTTGATGGTGACTGACATCATCAAGATCAACGGGGTCACGGGCGATGCGATTAAGTTGATGTTGTTCCCGTTCTCGCTCAAGTTCAGGGCGAAGGACTGGTTGGATATGTTGCCGCCCAGATCGATCACTACTTGGGAGGAGATGTGAGCCGCCTTCATTGGCCAGTACTTCCCACTATCAAAGGTTTTAAGGCTGAAGACGGAGATATCACTCTTCCACAGAAAGATTCAGAAATCTCTACGAGGTATGGGAGAGATATAAGGCGCTACTGAAAAGGTTCCCGCAACACGGGATGTCGAAGGCTGTCCAGATTAATCGATTCCACGAGGGGCTTAACGACCAGACCGTTCACATGCTAGATGGAGCCGCAAGAGGAGGACTCGTGAAGCTCAACGCAACCGACGCTTCATGAGGGGCAACACGAGGAACAGCTTCATGAGGGGCAACACGAAGATGGAGACACCAGGCATATTCGGAGTGAGCGAGGAGACGGCTACGAATGCCAAATTTGAGGCACTTCAGCAACAGATCGTTGCGACAAACTCCCAGTTGCAGACAGTCATTGGCGTACTACTCCCGAAATCCGGGCAGACACAGCCCGTGAATGCCGTGACGACCACTGCACTAACGCAGCGCACGCCATACGTGCCATTGTGCGGGATCTGCGGCGCAGCTCACGAAACGTCTGAATGCCAACTCGGGCAGTCGTTAGAGCACGTCGATTACATGGGAAATTACCAAGGTGGCCAGCGAAGCTTCCAATCCCGAGCGAACCCCACTTGGCGTATGGAAATCAGAACCACCAGGGGCAAGGACCGCCAGGATTTCAGCCCAGACCATCCGGCTTCCAAAATGGGCCACCACGCCAGTATCATAACACACTCGTAGGAGGATCCGATGACATGAGGGAGATGAAGGACATGATGAAGGCGCTCCTCACGAACAGCAGCACCAGCGCAGCCCACGAAAGCTGATAAACGTATTTTCTTACGTTTATATTTGTTAGATTTAAGTCGTTTGTATGATAATTGAAGTCGTTTTGATTATTTCTGCACTATAACATGGTTTCACAACAAAATAAAACGTTTTACGGCAGTTTTGCGACAGTTTCGTATTTCTCAATGATCACGGGGTAAACGATGTCCGATGGACCTGAAATTTTAACCATAGATAAACGACTCGTTAATCTTGAATCTGACCGAACGGATTTTCAATCCGAGGTCGAGAATGGGAGATATGAATTTTTGAATGTGCTGGTTTTGCAGAAAATTAGTCACGGCCGTGAAGCACTTGTACGAGGCCGTGAAGCGCACCAGAGAGCCATTTTCTTGCCCGATTGTGTCACGGCCGTGAACATTGACCAACCAGGCCGTGAAGGGTGCTTCATGGCCGTGAAAGGGGGTGTTTGAGGCCGTGAAGGCGGGCAGAAACCCATTTTCTAACCCCGAACGCTTCACGGCCGTGAATGGTGGCTACCGAGGCCGTGAACACGGGCAGAGACGTGTTTCTCTTCAAGATTTATGTTGTCACGGCCGTGAGAATGCATATACGAGGCCGTGAACTTTTCCATGGCCATATTAAAAGTCAAGCACGCAACAAAAGATGACTTTAGCTCATTGAGGACGAATTTTGGAACCAACTTGGGAGAAAAAAAATCACGTTTGGGACCATATCTCTGCATAAGACAAGCCATTCAATTTCATAAGACATGAAATCAGTTTTGGGGGCTGCATATACGGCTTGGAGGCTAAAGATCTTTCAAAATTTCAACTCATTGGTTTCTACGTTGAAGAGAAGAGCAAAAAGGAGATGGTGATACACTTCTATAAAAGGGAGCCAATGTAATAAGAAGAGAGAGGGGGAGGTACGTGAAAGACGAATCTAAGCTCATATATACATATACATAGTCACATACACATTTCCATTCTAAGCTCCAAGAACACAACATTAGTTGCTCACCAAGTGCTCGATAAAAGTCCTAAACGAAGAATGGGATTAACTTCGAAGTCGAATTCAGGGAAGTATTTATGATGTATTCGATGTTAATTATGTGCTTCGTTGTGATGATAATGAGTAGCTAAATTTATTGTATTTGAGGTGAGATGAACCCTAGCGAGACCGATCGTATGTTTACGTGTATTTGATGTATTGCTATTGTTACGACTCGTTTATGAAACATATAATTTTGATTATGTCTATGTGATTGAAATTGTCTAGTTAGCTTGTCATGTCCAAGTGTTTAAGTTAACGAAGTTGGGAAATCGTACGCTACGCTCGAGAGAGGGGCGAACGATTAGACCACTCGTAAACGAGCGGAATAAACTCATCGCTAGAGATAGGTTGAACTACCCCGCCGGATTAGAGTCAAATAATAGTGGGATTCACCGTGTTTTAATGCAATCTTCGGTTAAGTAGTTAGGGAAGCTTGCCCGGCTATTTAGTTCGTTGATTAGTTGTTTGCGAGTCTCGTATGATAAGGCGCAGTTTCGTCAGTCGTATGAATTCGTACGCATGTTGTAGGAATCTTCACGGTCTAATGATAACGTTGCTTACATGTACTTGATATATGTGTGGGTCGAACTAGGGGGATTCGAAGTCTCAAATACGTTTGTTTCCACAGAGGTGTTCTTCTCCGTACTACCTTATTAAGTTGTATTTTCTAAGTGTTGTTATTTACCGTTTCAACAATCAAGCATTCGTACTAGGATATTTAATCGAAAGTTTTTTCTAAGGTACATTGTTCTCTTGGGATTCGATACTCGAATACTTGCTACATCTATACTATTTCGATAGGTACACTTGCCTGTTGAGCGTAGGATATTTGTTAGTGTTCGTTTTATTTTATTACTCGATCCGCTCGATCAAGTTTTTGGCGCCGTTGCCGGGGAACTATCGATATTAGAGAAACCGTAGTTTATTATTCTAGCTATTTATTATTTAGTATCAAAATCTTCGTTAATCATATTTCTTTTGGTCTAGGTTCGTGTACGTTGGTGCATGACCCGAAGGAACCCTACACTACCAATAGTGGAAGGAGACCCGGAGATCGAAAGGACTTTTCGACGCAACGTGCGGGAAAACGCAAGGCAAGCCGAAATGGCGACTCAAAATAACAATGAAATGCCAATAGCAGTGCAAGAACCACCAATGAGAGAACTTTGGAGAAACAATGCCGTAGGAACGATTAGTTCGGCGATAGTACTTCCTCAGGTACCGAATAATTTGAGCTCAAACATCATTGGCTCCAAATGCTGCAGGCGACAGCTCAATACGATGGACTCTCCGAGGAAGACGCTTATCGCCACATCCGAGACTTCTTATCCGTCGCCGACGCAATACGGGTACAAGGCGTAAGCCCGGAAGCCATTCGACTCTACCTATTTCAATTTTCTCTACGCGGCACTGCCAAGGAGTGGTTCAACCTACTTCCCGAACGATCTATTACTACGTGGGACCAGATGCATGCCACCTTCATCAATTATTTCTTTCCACCTTCGAAGGCGCTCAAACTAAAAATGGACCTCACGGCGTTCAAGCAAAAAGAGGGCGAGAACTTGTACGACGTATGGACCAGATTCAAAGCGCTCTTGAACCGATTCCCTCAACACGGGATGACGAAAAGTGAGCAAATTCAGCGGTTCCACGAATCGTTGAACGACCATACCGTACAATTATTGGATGGAGCATGCAACGGAGGCCTATGTAATCTCAGCGCTACGGAGGGCTGGAATCTTATTGAGGACTATAGTGCAAATAGTTTTCGACGAGGGAGTTCAAGCAATCGAGGTAAACCTCCGGGGATGTACGACGTCGACAACACCACTGCAATAAATGCCAAGTTCGACGCCCTACAACAACAAATGTCAGCGACTAATCTTCAAATGCAGACCTTGATGAACGCGCTCATGCCTAAGCTAGCAACGAAGCCGGCCGTCAACGCTGTCCAATTACAACCTGCCCCGATGAACCCCGTAGCTGGTGCGCCTTCTCATTCATATCAGACGTATATTCCGCCATGCGCTACATGCGGAGGAGGCCACGACGCAGCTCACTGTCCCGCTGCTATTACGACTGAGCAAGTCGATTACATGGGGAATTACCAAGGTCAGCGAAACTTCGTTCCAAATCGAGTTCATCCGAACCTGGCCTATGGGAACCAGCAACAAGCTCCACCGGGATTTCAAAATCAAAGGCCGCATGGATACCACGGTGGAAATTCTGAAGTTGTCCCTGAAGGTCGCAATGATAAGCTGGAGGGAATGCTCGAGAAGCTAATGGGAAAGCTCGACTCTCGCATGGATAGTCAAGAGGCACGGTTGCAAAACACTGAGTCTTCCTTGCGCGCCTTAGAGAAACAAGTTGGACAGATTGCCGAATCAATCCAACAACGTCCTTCCGGTTCATTGCCGAGCTACACCGAGACTAATCCAAAGGACCACCACGTAAAGGCGGTAACGCTTCGTAATGGGAGAGAGCTCGAGGAGGTGCAGAAATTGAAGAAGAAGAATGTTGATCCCGCGAATGCAAACATCGAGGCCGACAAAGAAGAAGAGACCGTACCTAAGCAACCTGTCAAGGCGTATCAACAAAAATTCCATACCCAGCGAGGCTTAAAAGGGACATCGTTGACGATCAGTTTGGTAAATTTCTCGCAATTTTTAAACAATTACATATTAATTTACCTCTTGTCGAAGCTCTTGCACAGATGCCCCGCTGGGCAAAGTTTTTAAAGGATCTTATCACAAATAAACGCAAGCTCGAAGACGTGTCCACAGTCGAACTACGAGGGGAGTGCTCCGCGATCCTACAAAGCAAAATTCCGAAGAAGTTAAAAGATCCAGGGAGTTTCACTATACCTTGTTTAATAGGCGATCTTGTAGTACATAAGGCATTGGCTGACTTAGGTGCTAGTATAAATTTAATGCCTTATTCGATGTTCAAGAAACTCGGCTTAGGAGAACCCAAACCTACTAGGATGAGTATACAATTAGCGGATAGATCTGTTAAATATCCTAGGGGTATTATCGAAGACGTTCTTGTTAAAGTTGATAACTTTATCATTCCTGCAGATTTTGTAATTCTCGACATGGAGGAAGATGAAAATATTCCTCTAATCTTAGGAAGACCCTTCCTCGCAACAGGAGGAACCATGGTCGATGTTCGTAACGGAACATTGACATTAACTATAGATAGTGAGAAAGTGACATTTGATATGGCCGAGTCCATGAATAATGCCGAGAAGTTAGATGATAAGTGCTTTTTATATCGATGCATGGAATGAATTTTTGTCTTTGCAGGGACTTTCGCAGCCCGATTCATTCAGCTCAAAGCAAGAAATAGAGGAAAACGAGGAACTCCATAAGGAAGAGCCAAACGATGACCTACCCCTCGTTGTTGCCCAAGCAGATGTAGATGAGAACGTCACTGAGAAACAACGATCGAGGTGCAAAAGAGTAGCGAAGAAAATCGTGAGAAGAGCTCGGTCGAGGAACCACCAACACTCGACCTCAAGCAATTGCCCGATCACTTGGAATACGCTTTCCTCGAGGAAAATGCAAAGCTTCCCGTAATCATCGCGTCAAATCTGGAGAAGGAGCAGAAACTCATGCTCTTAGATACACTACGGGAGCACAAGAGGGCACTTGCATGGAAGATATTAGACATCCGAGGAATTAGCCCGACCTTCTGCATGCATAAAATTCTAATGGAGGACGACTTCAAACGGCGATACAACACCAGAGGCGTCTGAACCCCAACATGAAGGAGGTAGTTAAGGCCGAGGTAATTAAACTGCTCGACGCGGGAGTGATTTACCCAATTTCGGACAGTGCATGGGTGAGCCCAGTTCAGGTAGTGCCGAAAAAAGGAGGAATGACAGTTGTGCCCAACGAGAAACATGAACTCATTCCGACGAGGACTGTCACGGGATGGCGCGTTTGCATTGACTACCGCAAATTAAATGACGCGACGCGAAAAGACCACTTTCCTCTTCCTTTTATTGATCAAATGCTTGAACGGTTGTCTGGTCATGAATTTTATTGTTTTCTCGATGGACTTTCAGGTTATTTGCAGATTCCCATTGCACCCGAGGATCAAGAGAAGACGACGTTCACGTGCCCATTCGGGACATTCGCCTACCGACGGATGCCTTTTGGACTTTGCAATGCTCCGGCCACCTTCCAACGTTGCATGATGGCTATCTTCGATAAACTAATAGGTGACGGAATGGAGGTATTCATGGATGATTTTCGATTTTTGGTGACTCGTTCGAGGTATGCTTATTTAATTTAAAGAAAGTACTTCAGCGATGCGAGGAAACAAACCTTGTGCTAAATTGGGAGAAATGCCATTTTATGGTAAGAGAGGGTATTGTTTTAGGTCATAAAATATCGTCGAGAGGTATCGAGGTAGATAGAGCTAAAATAGAAACCATAGAACGATTACCTCCACCTTCGTCTGTAAAGGCAATTAGAAGTTTCCTAGGACATGCGGGTTTTTATCGTAGATTTATCAAGGATTTTTCTAAAATTGCTAGGCCTTTAACTCGTTTGCTTGAGAAAGACGTGCCTTATGAATTTACACCCGAGTGCATGAATGCTTTTACTATACTTAAGGATAAGCTAATTAATGCCCCTGTTATGGTAGCTCCCGATTGGAGCCTACCATTTGAACTAATGTGCGATGCGAGTGATTTTGCAGTAGGTGCAGTTTTGGGGCAGCGACGGGAAAAGCATTTTCAGCCGATACACTATGCGAGCAAAACTCTAAATCAGGCCCAAGCTAATTACACTACCACAGAGAAGGAGTTGCTCGCAGTCGTGTTCGCCGTCGATAAGTTCCGTCCATATCTCGTTCTCTCAAAAGTCATCATATACACGGATCATTCGGCCCTCAAACACCTCTTTGCAAAACCGGATGCAAAACCGAGGCTTATCCGATGGATTCTGTTACTCCAAGAATTCGACGTAGAATTCCGTGACCAGAAAGGTACCGAGAATTGTGCAGCTGATCACTTGTCAAGACTTGAAGACGCAACCCACGAGGCTACCAACGAGGAAATAATCCGAGACCACTTTCCCGACGAGCATCTATATGCTATACGTGAGGTATTCGATGAAACCCCATGGTATGCCGATTTTGCTAATTATCTTGTCGCTAGAATCATGCCAAAGGGATACACAGTCACCAGAGGAAGAAATTCTTCTCGGACTTGAAGTATTATTTTTGGGATGATCCGTATTTGTTTAGGGTTTGCGCAGATAAGATAATCCGACGATGCGTGTCCTTTCCCGAGACGGTTAAAATCTTGAGCCATTGTCATTCGGGGCCATGTGGAGGACATTACGGAGGTAATCGAACTGCACAAAAGGTACTTGAATGTGGTTTTATTGGCCTACGATATTTAAAGATGCTCAAAAATATGTAGAGGAATGTGATAGGTGCCAACGGACAGGTAATATTTCTAAGCGAAATGAAATGCCTCAGAATTTTATTCTTGTATGTGAAATATTTGACGTATGGGGCATTGATTTTATGGGTCCGTTTCCTACCTCTTTCAAGAATCGATATATCCTAGTTGCAGTTGATTATGTTTCAAAATGGGTAGAGGCACAAGCGCTACCCACTAATGATGCTAGGGCTGTCGTAAAATTTTTGAAAACATTATTTTCTCGATTTGGCTCACCTCGTTGCATTATTAGCGATAAAGGTACTCATTTCTGTAACACTCATTTGCAAGGACGCTTGAAAAATACGGCGTGAAACATAGTGTTACCACATCGTACCATCCTCAAGCGAGCGGCCAAGCAGAAGTCGTAAACAGGGAGCTAAAGCGTATACTCGAAAAGACCGTGGAGCACCATAGGCGAGATTGGCCAAACAAACTGAACGATGCTTTATGGGCGTACCGGACAGCCTACAAAACGCCTATCGGATCCACACCATATAGACTTGTTTACGGGAAATCTTGTCATTTACCCGTCGAGCTAGAACACAAAGCATATTGGGCTCTAAAGAAACTTAACTTTGATTTGAATCTTGCAGGTGAAAAGCGAATGTTGCAGGTCAACGAGCTCGACGAGTGGAGACAAATGGCTTACGAGAATACCCGCATCTACAAGGAGCGTACGAAGCAATATCATGATCGGAAGATCATGAAGCGGGAATTCCAAGAAGGCGACCAGGTCCTGCTGTATAATTCGCGGCTGCGATTATTCCCGGGCAAGCTAAAGTCGAGGTGGTCGGGTCCATTCACGGTGACCCGAGTGTTTTCCTACGGAACGGTCGAGATCACACACCCAGAAAAAGGGACCTTCAAGGTGAACGGGCAGCGTCTCAAGCATTACTTTGGCGGTGACATCGAAGCGCTTGGAAAGGAAACGATTCACCTCCTCAACACCATACAACGCTAAAATCCTCCGAACTATGTCTAGCTAAAAGACATTAAAGTAAGCGCTACTTGGGAGGCACCCCAAGCCTATCCTATGTTTTTCCTTTACTTTCCTATGCATATTAGTTTTTATGATTTGGTTTTCGATGATCGCAGGGAACTCAAAATCTCAAGTATGGGGAGGAGTCGTACAAAGCATGCACACAGGACTATTCAGGGAAGTTTGCTTATCTATTTATTTCCTCTTCCTTGTGTTACATAATTATTACGTTGAGGGAACGTAAATCTTAAGTGTGGGGAGGGAATTTCTGCGAAATTGATGCAAACAACTTATATATGACTTGATTTTTGGTATAAATTTTTTTGAAAATGGCATAAACTTTTTCGAAAATCATGTTTCCTTCAATCAAAGGGTGATTTCATGTTAGAAATCTTGTGAGTAATTAGGATACACATGCGAGTCGACTTCTTTCTTACATAGATGAACTTGGCGATACCTGATGGATTCGTACATATAACCCTATTTTTGTGAGATTTTTGAGCTTACGAGCTTTTCGCTCATTTCTTTGGTTGTGTGAATCATGCTTAGTTTATTTCTCTTCAGAACTTGCTTGTGTATTGCGTTTGAAACTACTTGACGTGTGATTGCGTGAAAATGAGGAAGGCATTAGGAATTCAGTCCATAGCCAAAGTATCCGACCACGCTTGATCACCGTAGTTAGCCACTTTGAGCCTGAGCCTTTTATTTGTGAAAAACCGGATTATAACTTGCCGACCCTGATTAAGCCTTCAGACAGAAACCCATTGGAGCGATAGTAGAAGTGGAAGTTGATTGCCGGATTTAAGAAGCGCAACCCGTACTTAATTTCCGAGCTTATGTTCAAAAAAAAAAAAAAAAAAGAGAGAAAAAAAGAAGATATATGACTAAGAACCCTTCCTCCGATAATCTTTCACTCTCGAAACCATTTTACCTATTTCCTAGATTGAGAAGTCGAAAGAAGAAGGGCTTGGTGAAAAAAAAAAAGAGAGAGAGAACGATGGATTTGGCGCATTCGAGATGATGACATGATTCCGACACGACTACAGCTCATATCCTTTTTACGCTTATTCCTTGCATCTTACCTATCTTAACCATGTTATAACCCGGTAAAGACCTTCCGATTCACGTTTGAACATTGAAAGTGGTAGATTTACGAATCATTTGCAAGCTTATGGTAGGGATTAGATTAGTGCATGACCCGAGAGATATCACCGACATCTTAACCTATACACTTAGTGATTTGAGTGAATCTTTGTGAGGTACGGATCTTGATAGGTATTTCTAAGGAAGTCGTGTGGTTAGTTGTTGATTTATAATAGGCTTTCCGACTTTACTTGCATTATCTCCTACGTGATTTCATTCTTAATTGATACGTTGCATGATTTTATACTTTTATATGCCATTTCATTTATTTGCTTGAGGACAAGCAAACGCTTAAGTGTGGGGATATTTGATAAACGTATTTTCTTACGTTTATATTTGTTAGATTAAAGTCGTTTGTATGATAATTGAAGTCATTTGATTATTTCTGCACTATAACATGGTTTCACAACAAAAATAAAACGTTTTACGGCAGTTTTGCGACAGTTTCGTATTTCTCAATGATCACGGGGTAAACGATGTCCGATGGACCTGAAATTTTAACCATAGATAAACGACTCGTTAATCTTGAATCTGACCGAACGGATTTTCAATCCGAGGTCTAGAATGGGAGATATGAATTTTTGAATGTGCTGCTGTTTTGCAGAAAATTAGTCACGGCCGTGAAGCACTTGTACGAGGCCGTGAAGCGCACCAGAGAGCCATTTTCTTGCCCGATTGTGTCACGGCCGTGAACATTGACCAACCAGGCCGTGAAGGGTGCTTCATGGCCGTGAAAGGGGGTGTTTGAGGCCGTGAAGGCGGGCAGAAACCCATTTTCTAACCCCGAACGCTTCACGGCCGTGAATGGTGGCTACCGAGGCCGTGAACACGGGCAGAGACGTGTTTCTCTTCAAGATTTATGTTGTCACGGCCGTGAGAATGCATATACGAGGCCGTGAACTTTTCCATGGCCATATTAAAAGTCAAGCACGCAACAAAAGATGACTTTAGCTCATTGAGGACGAATTTTGGAACCAACTTGGGAGAAAAAAATCACGTTTGGGACCATATCTCTGCATAAGACAAGCCATTCAATTTCATAAGACATGAAATCAGTTTTGGGGGCTGCATATACGGCTTGGAGGCTAAAGATCTTTCAAAATTTCAACTCATTGGTTTCTACGTTGAAGAGAAGAGCAAAAAGGAGATGGTGATACACTTCTATAAAAGGGAGCCAATGTAATAAGAAGAGAGAGGGGGGGGAGGTACGTGAAAGACGAATCTAAGCTCATATATACATATACATAGTCACATACACATTTCCATTCTAAGCTCCAAGAACACAACATTAGTTGCTCACCAAGTGCTCGATAAAAGTCCTAAACGAAGAATGGGATTAACTTCGAAGTCGAATTCAGGGAAGTATTTATGATGTATTCGATGTTAATTATGTGCTTCGTTGTGATGATAATGAGTAGCTAAATTATTGTATTTGAGGTGAGATGAACCCTAGCGAGACCGATCGTATGTTTACGTGTATTTGATGTATTGCTATTGTTACGACTCGTTTATGAAACATATAATTTTGATTATGTCTATGTGATTGAAATTGTCTAGTTAGCTTGTCATGTCCAAGTGTTTAAGTTAACGAAGTTGGGAAATCGTCTACGCTACGCTCGAGAGAGGGGCGAACGATTAGACCACTCGTAAACGAGCGGAATAAACTCATCGCTAGAGATAGGTTGAACTACCCCGCCGGATTAGAGTCAAATCTAATAGTGGGATTCACCGTGTTTTTAATGCAATCTTCGGTTAAGTAGTTAGGGAAGCTTGCCCGGCTATTTAGTTCGTTGATTAGTTGTTTGCGAGTCTCGTATGATAAGGCGCAGTTTCGTCAGTCGTATGAATTCGTACGCATGTTGTAGGAATCTTCACGGTCTAATGATAACGTTGCTTACATGTACTTGATATATGTGTGGGTCGAACTAGGGGGATTCGAAGTCTCAAATACGTTTGTTTCCACAGAGGTTTTCTTCTCCGTACTACCTTATTAAGTTGTATTTTCTAAGTGTTGTTATTTACCGTTTCAACAATCAAGCATTCGTACTAGGATATTTAATCGAAAGTTTTTTCTAAGGTACATTGTTCTCTTGGGATTCGATACTCGAATACTTGCTACATCTATACTATTTCGATAGGTACACTTGCCTGTTGAGCGTAGGATATTTTGTTAGTGTTCGTTTTATTTTATTACTCGATCCGCTCGATCAAAAGCCGAATGACGAAAATGAAGGAGTACATGGAGGCAAACGACATAAGTGCCAGAACACAGACGCCTCGATTAAGAAGTTGGAGCAGCAGGTGGGCAAATTAGCAAAGCAACTAGCGGGGCAAAATCAAGATCACTCCGGGCTACACCGAGACAAACCCTAAGAAGTACTGCAATACGGTAACCCTGAGGAGCGGAGTGGATTGCAAGAAGTTCCCGCCAAGCAGAATTCAAAGGAGAAAGTTGATTTCCAGGGCCACGACGAGCCAGAAATAGAGGAAAGCAAGGGCAACGGAGTCGAGAAGGTCAAGGATGACAAGGGAAAGACGCGACCATTCGTGAAGCCGTATCAACCAAAGATCCCGTACCCAGCTCGGTTGAGGGCAGCTGCACCTGAAAAAGAGAATGTTCAACCTAAAAAGGAGGAGGCTGCACCCGAAATAGAAAAAGCGAGGAGATCGAGCGACCACCAGTGAGGCCATACCAGCCGAAGGTTCCCTATTCAGCACGACTGAAGAAGGACAAAGACGAGGCGCTATTTAGCAGATTTATGGGTATGTGCAAAGAATTACATATTAACTTACCATTTGTTGAAGCTATTATGCAGATGCCCAGTTTCGTGAAGTTCCTGAAGGACTTGCGGACAAATCGACGGAAGCTCGAACACGTCTCCACTGTACACCTACGAGGAGAGTGCTCGGCGATACTCCAGAGCAAGATACCGAAAAAGCTCAAGGACCCAGGGAGTTTTACTATTCCTTGTCATATATGTGGCTTAGTAGTTGGGCATGCTTTAGCTGATCTAACCGCTAGTATAAATTTGATGCCGTATTCTATGTTTAAGCGCTTAGGATTAGGTGAACCACGACCCACTAGGATGAGTATTCAATTGGCCGATAGATCAATAAAATACCCTCTAGGTGTTATCGAAGATGTTCTAGTTAAGGTCGATAAGTTCATTATCCCTGCTGATTTTGTTATCCTAGAGATGGACAAGGATAACAATGTTCCATTGATTCTGGGTAGACCATCCTAGCTACAGGCAAGACCATGATAGATGTTAGGAATGGGACGTTAACTTTGACGATAGATGGTGAAAAGGTACGTTTAATATGTCTGATAATGAAAATGAGTACTGAGCATGATGATATGTGTTATTACTTAGATGCTTTTGAGCACGATCTCTCGTCTTCTGTGCAAGGTTATCACAGGTTTTGAGCAAAAAGGAAGTCGACGAGCCCACGATGACCATCGACAAAAATAGCAAAGAAGTTAAGGACAAGAGCCCAGTCGAGGAGCGACTGCCACTAGAGCTGAAACCGCTGCTCGACGAAAGCGACAACTCCAAGACATGGATGTAGGCGAGGGAGACTTAAGTAGAAAAGAGGTGTTGTACCTCGACTTTCAGCCACCCTAAGCGAACGAAAGCACGTCCGGCTGAAGACGGTAAAGAAAGCGCTACTTGGGAGGCAACCCAGGTTTTATCTATCTAGTACTTTCTTTTATTTACCTATGAATATGATGCATATGAAATCTACTACTATTATTATTATCATCTATGTCTAGTTCCTCTCTACGTTTCATTTTCTTTTTAGTTATCTCAGGATATCACGAGTCACGATCCACGACCTTCACGCGTCCAGTCACGACCACGCCAACCATTCGTCAGGGGAGTCCCATTCTTTTTAACCTTCTTTTCCCTTTCTTTATTCATTTTTATGTTAAGGACAACGTAGGTCTTAAGTGTGGGGAGGGGAATTTAGGTTGAGAATTTACGTGAAATATTTTTTTTTCTATGACGTGTCCGTGAACTATCAATTTCGTTAGAAAAGCATGAATTATTGAACTCAGGCATGATTATTTGCGCTTATCTCAAGCTAGTTTGCATGACATGAAATTTGTGAGCAATTGGGATATGCATGATTGATTGAATCGTGTCTGCTTGAATAGAAATAGCGTTGCTTTGAGAGATTCGTACACATAACTCTTTTTCGTTGTGAGAGTTGAGCCTGACGAGCTTATGCTCATTTTCTTGGTTGTATAACGTGCCTAATCTATATCTCTCTAGAACTTGTCTGTCTGATGCGTGGTGAAACTATTTCTGGTGCGTTAGTATGAAAATGATGAGGGCATTAGGAAATAAGTCCATGGCCAAAATTACCTATCATGACTAACCCCCTTAGTTAGCCACTTGAGCCTGAGCCTATTTGTTTGCTTCCTCGTAAATCATAGAAGCCACTGACCCGAATAAGCCTCCAGAGATTATATGAACCTGAGTTGATTAGAATAGAGCAGAAGTCGAACTTGAGAGTGACTGTTTCAGTGTATGGTTTGATGTTCTTCTCTGCTATTCGTGAAATGACTCGCCCTTACTTGATCGTTCTCTGAAATGATCTGATCCCTTGCATAAGCCTGCCCATAATCCTTTTGCAAGATATAGGTTTTGGTAATAAGTATCCCTAGGTACACGGCATTCGCTGTGACGATGTATTCTTTGCGACAACGCCAAACTTGATGTTTTGGGGAATAAGGGCAGTGCACAAAAGTAGAGCGTAACTAAGGGAAAATAGCAGAAATGAAAGGGAACTGAGTTGAGAGGGTCGGGCAGAAGTCTAGGATTCAGAGCGAGAATGTTGAGTCGTATGTTGGGGCATGTGACTGTTAATTCGATCATGCTATATTCTTTGAATTTTTGCTTATGTGTCCTAGTTTTAAGACTACGTGTTTAATATATACGCTTATCGCTTCGTTATTATGTGAACCGTTTCGACCCGGCTTGCCACTATATGTAGTAGATATGTGATTAGCTTGCAAGCTTATGGTAGGGGTCAGACTAGTGCACGATTTGAGCGATTCACTATATACTAGCCTATACACTGAGTGACTTGAGCAAATCCTTGTGAAGTATGATTCTTGATTTAGAAGTGGTAAGGAAGTTCAGGTTGATAGGTGCCGATCATTAGTGCATTATTCATGATTGTTTGCTTGATTCTATTTTGTGCTTTCTAGCTAGGATGATAAGATGCGAACAATCGTGCCGTTATCTTGATTTGATACCTTATCTGACTTCTAATTTACTTGAGGACAAGCAAATGCTTAAGTGTGGAGAGGTTTGATAAACATATTTCAATACGTTTATCATAGTATTTAATTGGGTTATAATAGAGCTCTAGCAATCATTTATGCATGTATTCGCCCTATTTAGACATATTTTGATATTGAAAGAGCTTAGGACGACTTTCGGAAGAAAAGGAGCGAAAACGAGGCAAAACAGAGCAAAAACGACGGAAACAGTCATATGTCACGGCCGTGGTACCCAGTGCATCAGGCCGTGACAGGAGACAGAAGACTACACTGCCGGAAGTCACGGGCGTGACACTTCTTGCACCAGGTCGTGACCCATAGCAACAGCAACATTAGAAAATTAATATCTCTCAATCCAGATCTCCGATTAAGAATCCCTTTGGTAGGAATCAAGATTGGCGAGTCTTCTTTCTATAGTTAAAATTTCCGCTCAATAGGACATCGTTTACACCTCCATCCTAGAGAAATACGAAACTGTCGCAAGGCTGGAAAGTGTCACGGCCGTGACACTTCTGCACGAGGCCGTGACGCACGGCAGTGAGCTCCATTTTGTGCCCCGACAGTGTCACGGCCGTGACGGACATGTTTCCGGCCGTGATCGTAGCGAAAGTCATTATAAAGCCCAAATTCGACCCAAAAAGAGGGAAACCGATCAGATATCAACCCTAAATCATCTAGAGACGAAAAGAGCCGTCAAGAACACTACGTCCCGGAGTGCAAGAGACGGATCAACCCCGAATTCACGCTGAATTGGACGAAGAACGAAGACTCTTCGACGAGATCATCCCAGATCAATCAGAAGGGAAGATTATGAGTCCTCTGCCCTTCTTCTCTATGTCTTTCATTGCTTTTCCGTTGATTATGAGTAGGTAAATTTCCTCTGTGTTCGGGAGTAGATGTAGTTAGGTTGATTCATGATTAAGACATATATTTATCGTGACTCGTGTATCCTGACTATTTATCTATCTATGAAAGTATTTCTTCGCTTTAATATGTCTGTGTTAAAGTGAATATGTGGAAAATCGTTTAGGGCAACAGCTAAACAACGATTAGGCCGTTCATAGATGATAGGACTCCAGTATAGGGCGGCAGCAAATACTCGATCCTCGCTGTTAGTAATTACTGATAGATTCCCGCGAGCGTTTAGGGCGACAGCAAACTCGTGAGCGGGTAGGAAATTACTGCGATCCAGTCAGAATTACGTAGGAGCGATAATTCATTGTCTTAGCCGGTAGTACCTAGTGGGATTTGAATCCCGAGCACATCTTTATTATCTGAAAGTTCTCACATCAGTTTAGGCGTGTTCTTTGAATCTCTAGTTGAGTTAGGGGCGATCTGTTAGGTTAATTCTTAAAACAATCTGCGTATTTTATTTAGGCTAGATATCGAGTCGATAGGTCACTACTAGTACTCGGTTTATTCCTCGTGTTCGATACCCGTTTACTCACTTTACTACACTACAAACGATACGTCCACTGCCTATCGCACGTTGGTGATAGTAATTAGGTATTCGTTTTATATTATCACTTATCGCACTTGCAAATCATATTAGCACACCACGTGTCGATCATTACTACACGTTCTTGGGAACCTCCTTGATTACCTGGCGAGCCAAGAAGCAAGCCACCGTCTCCAGATCCTCCACTGAAGCTTAATACAGGGCGCTCGTTCCTTGGTAGCAGAGATCTTGTGGATCAGACACCTACTCAAGGAGCTTACCATTGGTTTGGATCACACCCCAGTTGTCTACTGTGACAACCAGTCTGCCTTTGAAACTTGCCTCTAATCCAAAATTTCATGAGAGGTCGAAACACATTGAGATAGATTGTCACTTTGTGCGGCATCATGTCACAAATGGAGCAGTCAAACTTCTCCCAATTAGGACTGATTATCAGTTGGCGGATGTGCTAACAAAACCTCTCACGGGGCCGCAGCTACAGCAAATTCTAGCCAAGATGTCTATCGTAAATTTACACCATCCATCTTGCGGGAGGGTATTGAGAATTGATCACAAAATCACTGAAGATGGTGAAGGAAATATCGAAGACATGAGCATCGAAGACATGAGCAGGTCCTCTGATGAGGGTCACGGCCGTGACCCTCAATGTATCTAGCCGTGAAGCCTGGCAGAAACGGGCCTTGTCACGACTCACGGCTGTGAAGGCCAATGTAGCTAGCCGTGAAGCTTGGCTGAGACGAGCCTTGTCGCGACTCACGGCCGTGAAGGCCAATGTCGCTAGCCTTGAAGCTTGGCAGAGACGAGCCTTTGGAGTCTGTTGCGACTCACGGCATTGAAGGCCGATGTAGCTAGCCGTGAAGTTTAAATAAATCGAAATTGCTAGCGACGATTCTTCACAACAAGGAGGAGAAAGGGCTAGGAACGACGAGGCGCGAGAATTCTTAAATATAAAAAGCGTTGTAATTCATTTACTGTTATTAAGTCACTCATCTTCTTCAAGAGAGACTGTAACGTAGCTCAATTGTATCGCTCTCACTCATATTAAGACAATTCCTTGATTGTCCGTGGATGTAGGATTAATTCAATCCGAACCACGTTAATTCTCAGCGTTCTTTACTTCTGTTAGTTTGGGAAGTTCACTTGCATATTATAAAGCTTCTCTAAACTTGGATTGCCTGAATGTTATTTTTGCCTGAATGAGTTTCTCTTTTTTTTTGGTTTCTTATGACTGCAAAATGCAGTCTGAGAAGCTTGATACTGCAAAGTTGCAGAAAGAAAGAGAAAGATTCAAAAGGCAACATCAAGAAGGTATTATTACGAGTAAACATAGTGTCGTATTTTGCATTGTCATTATACCTGATTCTTGTTACTTTCCAGAGAAAGCGAGGATTGAAGCTAAGATCAAAACAACACAAGAAGCATTGATGCTTCTACGTGAGAGAGAACGAGCAGCTGCGAGGATTTTATTGCAGAACGTGCGTATAATTTCTTATACGTGATACATCTGTTAGACGGCAAAATTCTAATTTTCTTTCATTTGTCAGGTGGAGAAAACTGTGGAGATTGATGAAAATCACAACGTCATGAAAGACTTGTAGCTACTGTGCTATGGCAGCTCATCGTACAAAGGCTCCGTGTGAATCATCTCGAGAAACTCGGGCTCTGTATGAAAGAAGATGATGAAGAAGACGACGAATTCGATGCTACCATTTTGAATGCTGAAGAGGGAGAAATTTTGTAGCGTTATTAATGGGTTTTTGGCAACTTGATGAGGCATTAACCTAATGAAAAAGTATTATTGTGGCTGTGTTCTATTATATGATGGTGTGGCGCATTTACATATGCTATATTTGCTAATGCAGCTTTTACTTCTCCGATGCTATATTTCTCAGATATAATCATATGGCTGAAATGTTATGCTATCACTTTGTTCGCCAACTTCTTATCAAGTTCATAGCTTCAGATTATGGATGTCTTCTTCAAACGCCTAACTCGGGCTATTATTTGAGTTCTTTCGTTGCAATCTTCGAGTGTTTTTCTTTTGCGTTCCATGTCTTGTCTGAATGGGGTGATTCGCGTAAATGCATGATAAATAATTTCAAATTTAATGATTGGATAACCTCAAATCTCATCATCGTGGGCTCCTAGTTTACTTTCATTTTACTATGACTTATTCCCATTAATGATGTAATTAAAAACGATGTGAGTTTGTTGTGATTTCATCGTCTAAGAAACGGAGGAGAAACAGAAGGATGTTATCTTTGAGAAACATGGAGAGGCCAACATGACCTACGATGACGTCGCCGTTTGTCTCCTAGACTCTGGCATCAAGCCTATCCCTTGACCCTTTTTCCGGGATAATGAGTGCCATTATGCCATCGATGAATAGATTGAACTTGTGAAGTTTTCATGTAGGTTGTTTCGAAGCGGTCATGAGGTTCTTAGGTTAGAAAATCTATAAGGAAGTAAGACTTTGGTTTACCCACGCCTTCCACAGATATTCAAGTCTCAGTTGGATTTTGTAAAGTATCATGGGTCATTTTACTGTTTCGTTATGTCTGAAAGTGTCGATATACTTGCTGGTTTATTATCTATTATGGCTGCATATCTGCAAGACTTATAACCCACGCTAGCTAATCCGTAACTTATGTTTCAGATAGCTATATATTAGTGATCCTACTAGGTGATGCGATGTTGGCAAGTCAAAGGAAAAGATACGGTTCATTGGATGAACGTAGACAAATGAAACATGGACGTGTTAAGAACAAGAAAAAAAATAAGCAGTATTCTGAAAAAAATTAATGACCACCCTTTGTTATGCAATGCAACCATGCCTGAGTTACTACCAAGCGTAACAAGTTGTCAATTTTGCAACACGCCCGGAATATATTTGGAGCCACCGACGTTTTATTGTTCAGTAGGAAAAATAAAACTCTAAGTACAAAAAACGCCTTCTGAATTATTGGATTTATACACAGCCAATGATGAAGATAGTAAACATTTTCGCCAATATGTTTGTAGTTACAATATGTTTGCGTTTACATTCCTAGGAGTGCATTATGATAAATCCTTATCGAAAAGAAATAGTGGGATCTATACGTTCCGAGTGCAATGTCAATTGTACCACTTTATGGATCCCTTATTCCCACATACTGGTAAAGGCCCAAAGAATCTCCAATTATATTTCTTCGATACGGAAAATGACATTTTTGTAGAGTAATCAACCAAAATTACCCAAGTATACCGCTGACGAATTCGTGTGATTGAATCGGATTTTCAGATTGCTATTTTCTGTGCGAATCTTGACGAGAAACAGTAAACGAAAATCACACAAAGGATTTACGTGGTTCGATCTTGCGATCTACTCCACGGGACCAAGAACGAGCTTTTGATTATTTTGAGAGAATTTATAGAGCTACCACTCGACTGTTTTTCTGTTACAGCTCAAATCGAAAGAGATGATCAATCGTAGTTTTTCCCGCCGCTGCTCTATCAGTGAAGAAATCGCATAAACGCTTTCTAACTAATTAACGTATATAAAACCCAGGTGAAGTAATCGTCGCTGCCCTCTACCTTTTCATTAGCTTCTTTATCAATCTGCGATTTCGTCATGATGCATCGACGACTTCTAACTCTTTTGCTGTAAGATGGTTTCTCTGTTTCATTACCAGCAGAAACTTGCTTACTTCCACAGATTTGAATTTGCTCTTTACAATCTCCACCTCAAGTTCAAATCACAACACCTCATTCTTGGTCCACCCTCCCCTGTACTCAGGGAAGCTTTACACAGCCAGCAAAGTTCAGGCACAGTCTAGAATTCATGCCTAAAACTTTATTGACTGTTTTATCACCTGAGATCACCCATGAACTCAACCTTTCCATCTCAGCTTTTCTCCATTTGCGCTTCTTTTCCTCTTCATATCTTGATCATATGAGCGAGTCTTCCCCAGTTTTAAACCTGTCATAGCTGCAAATGCATAGGCTACATTTTCGGCATAGCCATATCTTCTTGGAGCTCGAACCTCCTTCTTTCCCTATCCCTAACTAGGTTGTAACCCTGCTGATCACCTTCAATATCAAGATCCTCCTCTGATCCACCTAGCCAGCTTCCATTCTGTTTAGATTCTTGAGCAGTTTCATCATTAACCGATGCAGGTTGCTCCACCTCAAACTCCACAGAAACAGCTCCCTCCCTTTTTCCAGTTTTTGAGTTGTTTTTCCCCTGTGTTTTGTAAGCCATCTCTTCCTCGTTGAACACCACATCCCTGCTAATGATACACCTTCCCATGCCAGCTTCTAAGCACCATAGCTTGTATCCCTTGACTCCCTCGTGATATCCCATGAACATGCATCGAACAGCCCTAGCATCGAGCTTGTCTTTTCTTGTATGTGCATAAGCTGTGCATCCAACAACTCTGAGGTGTTTCAAGCTTGGTGGATTCCCTGACCATTTCTCCTTAGGTGTCTTCATATCAATAGCGGTGGAAGGACTACGATTTACCAGATAGGCTGCAGTAACCACTATCTCAGCCCAAAAGCGCTTAGGCAAACCTGCTCCTATCATCATGCATCTAGGCCTCTCCATCAGTATTCTGTTGTACCTTTCTGCCAAGCCGTTTTGCTGCGGAGTGTACGGCACTGTTCGATGCCTAGCCATCCCTTCACGCTTACAGAAATCATTGAAGTCCTTTGAGCAAAACTCGAGACCATTATCAGTTCGAAGCTTCTTAACCTTCTTACCAGTCACATTTTCAACCTGCTGTTTCCAGATTTTAAATCTGCTCAAAGCCTGGTCTTTCGATGTCAATATCATCACCCACACCTTCCTTGAGTGATCACCAATGATAGACATTAAAATATTTGCCACCCGACAGTGACTCCACCTTCGAAGGCCCCCATAAATCCATATGAATATAGTCTAGAATCCCATCTGCAATAGGCCTTCTCGATCCAAATTTCAACCTGTGGCTCTTACCATAAATGCAGTTTTCACAGAATCTCAGACCATTTATCTTGTCATTTCCAAGTAGCCCTTGCTTAGACAGTTCCATGAGCCCTTTCTCACTCACATGTGCTAGCCTTTGGTGCCATAACCATGCCCTATCATCACCTTCCATAACAAAAATAGATCCAACTTCAGTCGACCCTTGCAAGAAATAAATCCCATTCTTCTTTGATCCTTCCATGACCATCTTTGCTCCCTTGAATGCTTTGATTTTCCCTGACTCCACCTTGATGTTATACACATCATCATCAAGCATGCCTACAGAAATCAGATTCCTTCTCAAACCAGGAATATACCTAACATTCTTCAAGATCAACCCATCACCATTTTGCAGTTTCAGAGAAATCTGTCCAATGCCCCTAACCTCAAGAGCTTCATCATTTCCCAGCAACACAGAGCCTCCATTCTTCACCTCTAGTTCCTGAAACCATCCCTTGTTATGACTCATGTGAAAGGAGCACCCGAGTCAAGAGCCCATGATTTCTCCGAAGCTTTTTCAACCACAGAAAGAACCTGAGCAGATTCATATCCATCCACAGAAATGAAGCCTCAGCCGCTGCATTTGTTGTGTCTTTGTAGACCTTATGCCGGTTTGGACATTGCCTTTTGAGATGCCCTTCTTCATGGCAATGAAAGCACTTGAACGCTTTACCTTTCTTGCTTGGTTTCTTATCAAACTTGCCCTTGACATACAACCCCTCGGCCCCACTAGACTCCACCTCAACCTTGCCATCAATCTTGTTATTAACACCTTCGAGATTATAGCTCTGTTGAACGTCATCGAGTGTCACCGCATCTCGCCTGTACACATCGAATCCTTGAAGGTTGAATAGCTTTTGGGCAGCGAACACAGAAGCAGTAGAGCTTTATCCTCTTCCTCTGTTTTACCCCAATATTCTCAAGATCGAGAAGCGCTTATTGAACGTATCCAATTGTTCTTCAATCGATTTCTCCTAAACCATCTTGAACGAGTACAACGCCTGCTTCAAATAGAGATGATTCGCCAAGGTCTTTGGCAAGTATAGACCCTCAAGTTTCTTCCACAGCTCTCCGCCGTCTTCTCCTTCGAAACTTTCCTCAGAACGTTGTCGTCGAGGCTCAAGATTATGAACTTCGAGCCTTTTGGGAAATCTTCGAATCCACGGGGCTCGGCCGCCGTTCCCACGGGCACCTCCTTTCCATCCTTCGTCACTGTCACTTCCTCATCATCCTTGATCGCATTCTAAACCTGATGGAGTCAACAGCGCCTCCATCTTCACCCGCCACAAGCCGAAATCGTTTGATCCGATAAATTTGTCTATGTCTAACTTCGAATTCATCGAAAACAACAATCGCAAATGGCTGATGCAGCTGTCCCATTTCTGCTGCAGAACCTTCAACAGCTTCTGACCTACACTCGACACTGATCTCTGGAGCCGGAGAGGAAGTCGTACAGCTCCAAAACGATCTACGACTTTTCAAGCAGTTTTTAAAGGACACGAGTAAGAAGCGACGAAAGAGAGGACACTCTAAGCGAGCTCGTTCGCCGGATCCGAGATGTGGTGTACAAAGCCGAGGATGTAATAGATTCCTTTGTGATTCTTGCTTCAGAACCAAAGTCGAAGAGCTACTTCACCAAGGTATTTAAGGACGTTCCGACCCTTCATGGGATCGCCGTTGAAGTCGCGACCGTGAGATCCCTAGTCAATGGAATCTACGGTGGGAGGAGTAGGCTTGAATTTGCTGCCGACATGGCTGCTGGTGACAACGGGGATGATGGGGTTGAGGTAACAACAAAATTTCAACCAACTTTTAATTTGAAGTTTTACTGCTTGTTCCCTTGAGCGATGATCTATTCTTTTGTTAAAAAAGTGCGTTTTTTTCTTCTTCTGCGTCTTATAAACGATTTGGCGACTGTTGTTTGAGTATTGTAGATACTGATCTTGCTTTGTTTTAAGATTGATTTGATTTTATCTTAGATCTTGTAATGCCAGTGAGGGAGAATGTTCTTGTTGTCCGAATCATCCGATTGTAGTTGTAGGTGTAGTTGAATTCTCAGGCCAAAAACAGTTCGACTTTTTGCGAATTTTCTTGAGAAGCAGATTGGTTATATAACGCGATTTTTAAGTAAATGACCTTTGACGTGTTCAACGTAAAAAAGTAGCCTCCAAACGAAAAATAACTTTAATGCCCTACTAATCGGGTTCCAAAAATTGCAGGGTCCCCTAAGTAGGGGGGCCAGTGCTATGCTGCAGGAGACCCGCCATGCTGTGCAGCAAATGGGCGGAACCCCTGCTAGCATGCGCGGGACCCCTGCTATATAGCACGGGTCCCTGTCCAGCATGAGCGGATCTCCTGGCGCAGTACG
The DNA here is from genome assembly GCA_027422505.1 of Craterostigma plantagineum. Taxonomy (NCBI): domain Eukaryota; kingdom Viridiplantae; phylum Streptophyta; class Magnoliopsida; order Lamiales; family Linderniaceae; genus Craterostigma; species Craterostigma plantagineum. Next base: position 3,972,476 of record JAPQWV010000033.1, on the reverse strand, counting down.
CACAGGAGACCCGCCCATGCTGCAGGGGCCCGTGCTATGCTGCAGGAGACCCGCCCATTGCTGCACAGCATGGGCGGGGCCCTGTCAGCATGCGCGGGACCCCTGCTATATAGCACGGCGCCAGGAGACCCGCCCATGCTGCAGGGGACCCGTGCTATGCTGCAGGAGACCCGCCCATTGCTGCACAGCATGGGCGGGACCCCTGTCAGCATGCGCGGGACCCCCGCCCATGCTGCAGGAGACCCGCCCATTGCTGCACAGCAAATGGGCGGGACTCCTGCTATATAGCACGGGTCCCCTGCCCAGCATGGGCGTATCTCCTGGCGCAGTAGGCACAGGAGACCCGCCCATGCTGCAGGGGGCCCGTGGTATGCTGCAGTAGACCCGTCCATTGCTGCACAGCATGGGCGTGACCCCTGTTAGCATGCGCAGGACGCCTGCTATATAGCACGGGTCTCCTGGATTACACTCCACCCGCCCACCCTAACGCCGTGATTTAACATATTGGTTTTTAATGTGGAAAAAAGACACCCAGTAAAAAGACGAATACCCTTAAATTGAAGGTACTTTTTTAAAAGGTAAAATCGATGAGACTTATTTTTTAAGTTAACTCCAGCCAAAGGCTAGTTTTTAAAATGTCCGTTGTATAACTTCTGCAAAAAACAATTCATCTACGGGTCTTTTTGAATAGATTGTGTTGCTAGAGTTGATTTTCGATGGTTATCATAACTAGTGAAATGATCTTGGTGTTGTCTTAATTGCTGTCTTAATTCTGTTTGAAATACGAATTTCTCAAATAATCTGTTTGAAAATTATACGCATTTGGATTTCGTTCAAATTCAATGTTGACTTAAACTTTTTGTTGTTTGTCCAATTTTGAAATTGGATTACAAGTGGTTGGTTCTAAAACCAAATTCTGCCCCCTAATAAGTATTCGTAATAATAAAACATTACTATTATTATTATTATTATTATTATTATTATTATTATTATTATTGTTGAGAATGAAGAATGAGTCGAGCCGACTCGCGAGCTTGTTTCCCTTATTTTATTTGTTATTTTAGTTTCCCTTTGTAATTTTTTTAATTAAAAGTTCGAGGTTGACTGGAGGTCGAATCTAAATTTCCCAAATAATGGATTTGGATCTAGTTAGAATTCATAATTTAAACTAGTACACCTCGCACACCCAAATGTATGTGCTATAATATATAAATAATAATTTAAAATTTATTTTAATTGTATCTTTAATTGGGAAATTTAAATATATACTATAAGATTAAAGATATAATAATTAACTAAAAATAGTAAATAACTAAATCTAGTAAATAGAGTTAGTGGGTGATTGTTTTAATTTTAATATTAATTTTTTTGGTAAGACCAAAGGAGCAGTTTAATCTAACCCCTTACGCTTAATAAAATAGAATAGATTCTTGCAATTCCGTTCAAATTCTGGAATCCAAACGCATACTATAGTATTTCTTTAGAAGTTAGTTCACCACACAAGTCAATTATGTTGTTTAATCTCTTATGTGTCATTTGAACTTTAAAATGATTTTGATTTCTACATACAGGCTCCTCCATTGATAAGGGAAGAAAACATCGTAGGGTTCGAGGACGAAGAAGCGAAGCTGAAGTCGTACATAAACGAAGAGACGGAAAAGCTCGACGTCATCTCCATCATCGGGATGCCCGGCCTGGGAAAGACGACGCTTGCCGGGAAGATCTACCGCAGCTCAGACATCGAGTTCAACTTTCCCCCCCGTATATGGGTGTACATCTCTCAGGAATTCACGAGAAAGGACATATTCCTCTCCATTCTCAAACAGCTGGTCACCACCATCGACGACGATACGGCCAGGAAAACTGACCAAGAGCTCGCTGAAGAGATAAAAAACCCGCCTCAGGGGAGGGAAGTTCTTCATGGTCATGGACGACATATGGCAAACCACCCATTGGGACCAGCTCAAGGCCGCCCTCCCCATGGACAACGGCTCGGGGAAGATCCTTATCACGAGCCGGCATGCAGAGGTGGCCTGCTACGCGAACCGCAGCAGGGACCCGCACAACCTGCGTTTTTTGACCAGCGAAGAGAGCTGGCTGCTACTCAAGTACGAGGTCTTCGGCAGGCCCGAGTGCCCGGGGGAGCTCGAGGTGCTCGGGAAGCTGATCTCCAATCACTGCAACGGCCTTCCCCTCGCCATAGTGGTCATAGGGGGTATCCTCGTCAAGAAGTTCTCCTCAAACGAGGACATGAGCGCGAAGAAAAACGCGTGGGAGAAGGTGTCGAAGTCGGTGAGCGCGTACATGAAGGAGGACAGCGAGCGGCGCATGGAGAAGATCATCGCGCTGAGCTACGACAAGCTGCCGTATCACCTGAGGGCTTGTTTTCTCTACCTGGGGATATTCCCAGAGGACTTTGAGATCCCTGCATGGAAGCTGACCCGAATGTGGATAGCGGAAGGGTTCGTACAGGAGAGGGAGGGCATAAGCGCGGAGGAGGCCGCGGAGAATTACTTGGACGACCTCATCAACAGAAACCTGGTGAGGATCGACAAGAGGAGGAGCGACGGGAGAGTGAAGACCTGTCGAATCCACGACATGCTTCGCGACTTCTGCAAGAATGAGGCCGGTAGCGAGAGGGAGAACTTCTTGCAGGAGATGAAGAGGTCGAGCGATGGATACCTCGAGCCTCCAGTGGAGAATGTGAAGAAGTACCGGCGCATATGCATGCACTCGAACATGACGACCCTTATCTCGGCGAAACCGTACGGCCCAAACGTGCGGTCGTTCGTCTGCTACTCCAAGGAAGAGGTCGTCTTGATCAACGGTAACATCTCGGCCATCCCTGCTGGTTTCAAGCTGCTGAGGGTGCTCGAGGCCAAACCCCTCAAGTTCGGGAAATTACCAAACGACATGTACCACCTCGTCCACCTGAAATACGTCCATTTGTCCTTCGAAAGCTTGGAGGTGCTTCCACAATCGTTCTCCAAGTTGTGGAACGTCCAGACGCTTGTGATCGACACCACGTCTCGGACGTTAGAGATCAAAGCTGAGATATGGAAGATGATGCATCTCACGCACCTCAAAACCAACACCTCTACGACTCTGCCCAAGCTAGGAAAAACCAGCACGGAAGGGGCGAAGCTGCGAACCCTCGGTGCGATATCCCCCGAGAGCTGCACTGATGATGTTTTCGGTCGGGCTCGCAACCTTAAGAAACTGGCCATCAAGGGGAAGCTCAACGTGCTCTTGGACGGAAAAATCGACAGCTTGGGGAGGTTGGGTAATCTTGAGAAGTTGAAGTTGTTGAACGACGTTTTCCCAAGCCCTCCCTCTGAGGGACCAATGCGGGCCCTACCTCCACAGCACAAGTTCCCGCCGAAGCTGAAGAGCCTCACGCTTTCGGACACTTACCTCGACTGGGTCCATATGTCCGTGTTGGGCAAGCTGGAGAACCTTGTGGTGCTCAAGCTGAAGAACAACGCTTTCATGGGAAAGTCGTGGGTGACCAAGGATGGAGACTTCGGCCACCTTGAGATTCTCCACATTGGGCGGACAGACTTGGTCGTTTGGAAGGCTTCTGCCCATCATTTTCCCAGGCTCAGGCGCCTTGCGCTTAGAAACTGCGAGGACATCGAAGCTATTCCTGATGAGTTTGCTGCGATACCGAGCTTCGAGCTGTTGGATCTGTACCGCGCGAGCAAAGCATCTGCCTCGGCCAAAACCATCCGCGATTCGAAGGGATCAGATAGCAAATTCAAGTTAATCGCGTACCCACCCGTTGAATGAAGGGATTTTCTTGTCGTCTTGATTCAAAGTCCAAGGTGATGCCTACTTCTCTCTGAAACTTGTGCTTGCATTCACATATATTTTAACTAATTCTTAGTTCTATTAACAAAGTCTTATAGGGTACTGATTAGTTCGGTTTTGAATGCAGGAGAAAACATTCATAAATAAGGCTTTGAAAGCTTAATATCATAAAGGAGGGGTGTCCCTCTCTCGACAAATAGGAAGTCTATTGTTTTCATGAACTCTTTGTTACCTATTACAACTTTTCTTGTTTGTGTTTGAACTTTGAACCCACCATCTCGATCACTTTACTTTGTTGCACTTGCTTTTGTTGTGTGTTGTACCTAATTCTGAATCGTATGTCGGCACTTTGAATTCGGCGATAATCGTTGTTTCTAATACCTTGGAATAAAACGAGAAATGGGGATCCATTTGCTTCTGCAGTACTTTTGATTAATACTAGTTTTATTATGTCGGACTTTAAAGAAAAATACTACTATATATTATGTTTTAATAATGGTTAATTTTTTTATTTCAACGGTTACGTATTATATCTTAGATACGAGTCTAGTGAATTCGACATACCGTGTCTCTGAACACAGATGAAGAATTCATATGTGCGAAAAAAATATAATCAATTCATGGAATTTTGCAAAACATGACTCCAGCACATATCGGGATCGGTTCGGTATTAGGCAATTGGCTAGACGAATGCCAAACTCCTGGATTCTTCCTGTTAGGATCGGTTGCGTGTTTGGACGGGACTAGCTTCTTTTTCGGTTCTTAACCGGTGAAGGTTAGATACCGATACTTGATATTTGTCAGCGTGACTTGTGCGGAAGCAAACCGGTCGGTTTTGAACCAAGACCGGATGGAAAACGTGATTTGTGAGTGTGTGTTTGCGAAAGACACAAAGTTGTTTCTGGAAGTTCGGAGCCAAAAATCTCCTATGTCTCCCCTTCTTCTCTTCAAGGAAGACACCACTAGAAGACTTGATTTTACAACCTCTGTTGCATGACCTCTTAGCTAGACTAACACAGTACAACCCACGCGGCTATAGTCAGCTACCTAAACTCCTAGACACCACTTAGATAGCTTTTTACAGCCCGTCTACTTTCAAGAGCTTTTCACAGTCCATTGAGAACAGCTCACTCAATAACCAAACGGTCTAAATGCAGTGAAGACAACACCTAAACACTTGTTGCTTAATCGTTTGTGAACTTGAACTCCTTCTCTCGTTTTTTATTTCAAAGATGGTGAAGTATTTCTTCATCTTGCCTCTCCCCTTTTATAGTTGGCCTTGATGTAGAAGACCGTTGTGAGATAGCTCCTTGTACCGGACAGAGCTTTTAATCACTTTTCCCAAAATGGGTCTGTCCGGTCTTTTCAGCAATCGCCATATGTATTTTGTTTTATTCCTTATTTGGCTTAGTTTGACTTTGAATTGGCTCTTGCTGTCAGCCTTGAATTAATTGCTCGTCACAAGCCTTCAACTTGTCGTTCTTCAAATAAATTTGAATCTTAGTCCATCGTGGCACTTTCGGTATCTGCATTCCGGTCTTCAGTGATCTTCTGATAACATCCTTGATCCGGTTGATGGTTGCATTTAGCGACTGCTTTCCTATATCACATGTGTCTAACCGGTACACTTAAGTTAAGTCCAATCACCAAAATTGTTCATCTGAATTCTTTAAATTCACGATTCCTAACAATTTCTCCATTTTTTGGGATTGGCAAAACTTAATGAAGCAGAAAGATATTTATTATCTCAAAAAATTTTGATACATAAGCTGCCAGTCTATTACAACCGTTTTAGTCTATCTAGTACTTAGACTTGGGTTCTTCAATCTTCCGGTTGTTGGCCTTCTCCGGTCTATCTTGTACATCCGGTTTTGGCCTTCTACTTCGTTCATTACTGCTTTATACAATCATTTGCAGTGTCGTCCTTTCCCCTTTTTGACAATCACTTGTCCAGTTTTGGGAATGTAGTCTCGGTTCCATCAGAACAGTGACTACAGTTCGGTGGATGAGCATCGGTAGAAGACGTGTGCTCAATACTTTCCGCATCTGAAGCTTTACTGAGATTGTCCAGAGGAGGGAGATAACATTGCGTAGGAGAGTTGTCATTACAGTTGTTTTCTCCTCGGCAAGAGCAACGAAACCGATAGGAGCGGAAAAATAATGCCTGGCCTTGCAGTGAATTTCTGGGCAACCGCTCTTATACTATCGAAAAGAGGCATTGTCTAGTCCAGAAGCTCGGTTCTGGAAATGAGCTGTTAACAGCGAGATTGAGTCCATTATGCAAAACCATACGTGGGAGCTGGTAGATCTCCCAAAAGGGTGCAAGCCTTTAAGATGCAAATGGATCCTTAAAAGGAAGCTTAATACCGATGGATCAATCGAAAAAGATAAAACTCGTCTGGTAGCTAAATGGTTTAACCAAAAGGAGAGGTACGAGTCCCATGTCGATTATAAGATTGTCGAATGGTTATACTTCTTTGTTTACGAATTGAATGCTAATTATTTCAATTTTCAAATGGCACCTTAGCATACCTGAAATAGGTCACAATCATGTTAAATTGGTACCATAATATACGTCTATGAGGCGCTACAATCGTATAAAGAAGATATTGAAACATAATAAAAAAGGTACGTTAAATTAGTTGTAAAAATAGAAATGAAGACACAGAATCTGACATGTCAGAGAAATTTTACATGTCAGATGATGAAAACTATGGTCAGAATATGTCAGAATGTCTCAGAAATGTCAGAGATTGTTTGACATATCTGGTACAAACGAATTACTTACAAGTGGAACCGTGCGATTTAGAGTGATTTAGTGTGACATATTTGGTACTACGAATTACTTACAAGATACTTTAAGCTAGTTATATAGAGTAATTTAGTGTACATAAATTTGGTACGGCAATATTTAGGTACGACATCAACATTTGCGTTCATTTTGATCAGTGTTTTAAAACGTGTATAGCGTAAGGCGTCGCGTTTGGTTTAGATAGTGAGTTGGGTAAATAGCGTAACGTATTGCATGAGTATTTCGGACAAGCCATTTATTACGTTAAGAAACATAATTTATATCAAGTTATTAACCATAAGCACATTATTCAGTAAGCTTTATATAAATTTGGGTTCAGTAATATATGTAAAATCTAATAGTATATATCCAAAGAAAATATAAGTGAAAATATGTTAACACACAATTTATGTACATCAGATTTAATAGAATTACTAAATCTAATTCACTTATCGTCCCTTTGGGTTAGTAATAAAAAATATTGAAAAATGTAAGTATAAAGTTTTAGGTAATCTAGACTTAAAAAATGTAGTAGTTAGAAATGATTCTTATGGATATCGAATAATATAAGATATGCATGTCATTTTGATCGTTGTTATTTTTTTATGAATAAATTGCTGTTTTAGTTGAAGTAATTAAAAGTAGAATTGCCCAACCGGCGGTTGGTAACCGGCGTTTGGCGGCCGTCTAACCGGCCGGGGACGGTTGCCGGTTAGCCGCCCCCGGTTGACGGTTAGACCAACCGCCGGTTAGCCACGGCTAACCGGCGGTTACAACCGCCAATTTTTTTTTACGATATTTTAATTCTTGGGATTTGAATAAAATTTGATATATTTATTTGCCGACTCAAATTATGTATCGAAATCTACTATATAATTTGCAAGATAATTACAAAAAAAATTACATTTTACATTTTACAAAGAACTTGTATAACAAAATTTTAAGTAATCAATTACAATACAATACATCCATATATGTAAATTAAATCAGTCTTCGACTTTTCGGTCGGGCTTCCGCAAGTGTAGGCGAGAAAGCAACGTATGATCTCTGGATCCTTGACGAATCATCCTTGATTATGATTCGTCAAAGCATCCAGAGATCACACGTTGCTAACTCACTTGCACTTACCGAAACCCCTCTTCTTCGTAATCTTCTTCCCTATAAAAAAAATACATAAACATGATTTACATTATAAGTTTAATTAGAAGAAGAACAAGAAAGAAGCAATTATACTAATATTTACTTATCTATTCTCGGGCTTCGTCGTAATAGGGTTGTTCAAATCAATAGTACCTGAAAAATAACAATTCATTAGTTAGCCAATAAACATAATAAATATTTGTACGCAAAAAAATATAAGAGTTCGATACTTATCTTTTTCGGGCTTCGTCGTTACGTTAGGCTTGTTCAAATAAATTCGTACCTGAAAATAATAATTCACTAGTTAGCAATATAAACATAGTAATTATTTGAATGCAAAAAAAAAAAATGAGACTTGAATACTTTTTTTTTTTTCGGGCTTGTTTGTTGATGTGGAGTCCACACCTCGCCGAATGCCTCTAATAATCCTCGCCGTCGCCGCGGCCGTTTCCGCCGCTCGTCTCCGTGCCGGTGGTGTCCTCGTAAAGGTCGTCGGGCGAGTCGCTGGCACGCTCATCTTGGGTGCGATACTCGGCTCGAGTCCAGTCGTCTAGAAGACATTGGTACTCGAGGTTGTCGACACTCAAGTTCGAACGCTTCTCACTCAAGGTCAAACCGCCCATGCTAAAAGCATGCTCCACCGCGACGGTCGAGACCGGGACGGCAAGGATCTCCCGAGCGATCCTTGCCAACGTTGGATACGTTGGCGACACCCTCGACCACCATCTAAGGACGTTGAACTCATCTTCGTTCTCGAACTCGAAAGTCGTCGACATAAAGTTATCGACTTCTATGTAGGGGTTTTGGGCGGACCTTGGACGCTTGTTTGCGTTGAGGATGTCGTAGTAGTCAGCTAATCGTGAAGATCGACCACTAGTAGAACTAGATTGACCCCGCCCCGATCCCGATCGAGACGAGTCGTGGCCAAAATCGGGCTTATACTCTTTAAAGAGCTCCTTCAAAGAGCCATGCGCTCGATCGAGTACGCTCTGCCAATAAATGCTATCGACTACCCTGCCCGACGATACCTTCGTATAGTAGCATTCTAGTAGTCTACCCGTACCATCTAAACGCCATCTCGGATCCAATATCTTCGCTATAATAAAGATATCTGGTAACTCAAAAAAATATTTGAGCCACTTGGTAGTCATGTTGCCAACGGCCTCGCCGACTACTGGATCAAACCGAAGCCCGTCGAGTATAATTGCGACTTTAACGCAATGATCTAACGCAAGTATGGAAGTCGGGTAATATAAACCCGACATCGCCTCGGTGGCGTCGTGAAATACTTGAAGTATCTCACATAAACTGTTGCACGGGTCCCACATCTCTGGAACTAAAATGTACGGCAACACTCTGTTTTCGGCAAAGAAGTCGCACAGCTGTGTCCGATATTCCATCGAACTGTACAACAACTTGTAGGTGGAATTCCACCTGGGGGTACGTCTAAACTAAACTTCTTGGCTGCTACATCCTCCCTAGCGCAGAAACGCTTCCACTTCTTCCACAAAGACGGGTGCCGCATCAGGTAGTTGATTGCGTAGTGTATAGGCCGGACCTGCTCCTTTAAACTAACTAATGCGTCTTGCACACAAAGGTTAAGTATGTGGCAAAAATAACGCACGTGGAAAAATCGTCCTCCGACTGACGGCTGACAATACTCCTTCAACAGTTCAATGCTCGCGTTGTTAGCGCTCGCATTGTCGAACGATACTGAAAAGACTTTGTTGACTATCCTATACTCTGATAAGATCGTCCTAAGCTTGATGGCAATGTTTTGCACGGTGTGCGCTTCATCGAACTCCCTATATGCGATCAAACGCCTTTGTATCGTCCATGACTCGTCGACCCAGTGACACGTCACGCCCATGTATGATGAACTTTGCCAATGATCGCTCCATATATCAGAGCAAATCGACACGTTAGTTCCTAAACTTCCTAATAAAGCTACTAAGTCGCGCTTAAGCGCGAGTACTGTCTTCCTAGTATCCCGCGTCAGGGTTCTCCTCGAAACCTTCTTCGCCTGAGGGTTGTACGCGGTCTTGATCCAATGCTCGTAGATCGAATCGTCGGCAAATCGAAATGGAAGCTGCTTCGCGGCTACGAACTTGGCAAGCTCCCATCGCGCAATGTCTTCGTTGTAATGAAACAACGACATTGCGCTTCCGCTCCCGACAGCCGGTCCCGACGCGGACGAGTCCGTTCCGCCGAACATTTGCTGTTGGTTTTGTGCTACCCCTAACTTAGTCGGGTGTTTCGAACGGAGATGGGAAGTCACTGACCCATATCCGCCCCCTTTCTAAAATTATACTCCTTACCACAGTAATTACAAATAGCTTTAAATTGATTAACTATACTAGTAGGTACCTTCCTGAAGTGTACCGCGAAGATGTCCGACTGTAACCGTCGAGCGGCGCCGTTTGCGTAGGCGCTTCCTCCTCCGCCTCCGTATGTTGCGCGGCATGCGAGCTTGCTCCCGGCGACGGTTCGAACCCGGCCGCGTCCTCGTTTAAGTCTCCGCCGAGCACGTCGGCGATATCCAAGAACTCGTTCGGGTCATATTGTTGGTAGTCATCTTGCGATGAACTACCAACGACTTGCTTCCCTTTGCTGGCCCTCGATTCACGAGAACCACGTCGGCCACCACCACGATCCATCTAAAAAAAATCTACACACGGATACGAAAAATACGGTTAGATAAAAAACTAAAAAGGGCCAAAAGAGGATACCAAGGGTCGGGCCGAGGCGGTGGCTGCGGCGGCCGGCGGTGGTGCGGCGGTGCGTGGTTGCGGATGCGGCGGCGGCGCGTGGCTGCAGCGGCGGCGCGTGCGGTGGTGGTGGTGCGGCGCGGTGGTGCAGCGGTGGTGGTGAGGTGCGGCGGTGGTGGTGGTGCGGCGGCGGCGGCGCGTGCGGTGGTGGTGGTGCGACGCAGGTGGTGCGGCGGTGGTGGTGAGGTGCGGCGGTGGTGGTGGTGCGGCGGTGGTGGTGCGGCGGTGGTGGTGAGGCGGTGGTGGTGCGGCGGTGGTGGTGAGGTGGCGCGGTGGTGCGATGGTGGCGGTGGTGGTGGGGGCTGGCGGTGGCTGCGGCGGCCGGCGGCGCGTGGCTGCGGCTGCGGGAGGTGGTCGGCGGACGGCGGCGGGAGGTGGTCCGGCGAGAGAGAGAGCGAGAGAGAGAGCGAGAGCGAGAGAGAGAGAGACTGAGAGTGAGAGAGAGAGAGATTGAGACAGAGAGAGAGAGAGCGAGAGAGAGAGACTGAGAGTGAGAGAGATTGATACTAAATAAAAAAATTTGGCGGTTAACCGGACAAACCGCCGGTTACAACGGCTAAATTCAATTATTTTTATTTTTTTTATATATTTTTTTTAATGAAAACGGTAGGCGGCAAATTCAAATTTTGAATTTTGAATTTTTTTTTTGTTAATTGGTCAACCGCCGGTTAACATCCTAACCGGCGGTTGCCAACCGGCGGTTTGCGGTTGATCAAATCGACCAACCGCCCCGTAACCGGCCGTTTGCAGTTGCCGGTTACGGTTGTTGCCGGTTACGGTTACCGGCGGTTCCGTAACCGGCGGTTCCAAGGTTCAACCGCCGGTTTACGGTTTAAATTGGGCATGTCTAATTAAAAGGTCAAAGAAATTGAAAAACTAAAAAAAAATTGTTAGTCAAAATCAAAGGACGTTGCACATCACAATACCATCTCCACGTCAAAATATAGCTTTTTTCTCCAAGGACGATCAATTACGCTTTTGTTATCACGCTTCGTCGCGGTTTGAAATAAATGCTAATGCGCGCTTTAAAGCGCGCAATACTACGCCTTTTAAAACAATGATTTTGATGCAAAACCATTTCACAAGATTTGTACTATATTTCATGTAGTATCATCTTTAATGGTTTAACCACTAAAGTTACCGATTTATAGTTTAAATTCCAAGCTACAATGTAAGACATGACTCTTTGTATGAACATTTCACTATGTAGTTTGTAATTCGAACTATCCAACTTTTCGAATATAATGCTCGTAGCTAAATATTCTATTTATTTAGTTGGTTTAACATCCACTAGTTTAAGGTACTGAATGACTATTTGTATATATCGTAAATTGACTAACTGTTGAGGTTGGTGATCCAAAACTCGGAGGTACGTGGTCGGAAAATCGAGAACGAAGCGAAGGCGTTGGCGATTCAGATCTCTACCCAAGGTCACGGCCGTGACAATGCATACACGTGGCCGTGACTCACATGTCGCGGCCGTGACGAAGCCTGCTAGGAGCCGTGGCAAGCAGCAGCGAAGTCTGGGAGATATGTTGAGCTTATGGCCGTGAAGCTCATTGCACGTGGCCGTGAACATCAACAGAGGCTGAAATGGGAGCAGCTCGACACCTTCACGGCCGTGAAGGTGTCTCATCTAAGCCGTGAACGTCACTAGGATTGATAAAAACAGTTATACTTCGATCGGTTAGGATTTAATCCGTCCAACCACGCGATCAACGAATCAAGGGACGAGATCTAAGCTTGGGAAACACCTAAACACGTCATATGGTTGAGATCAATAAAGAATTCGAGCTATAGAAGGTTCTATCCGTTACAAGAGGAAGGTAGTAAACGAACTCTATAAATACAGCTTAGAGTGTTGAAGTAGAAAGTTTTGAGGGTTCATATCTTGTAAACAAGTGAGAATTAGAGCTGAGTGAAAACTAGTGAGTTGGAGAGAAAGTGTGAGTCTTGTAATTCCAATTCGTAGTGAATAAAGAGCCAATATTCTGCCGTGGACGGAGGCTCGAAGTATCGAGTCGAACCACGTAAATCCCGTCTCTGTTTTTTTCGTGTTTAGCGCTGTTTTCTTATTCGTTCGTCGTCAAGAACGAATCTTTCTATCTTCAAACCACAACCCACCGAAAGTTCCTTGAATTAAGAATCTAGGGCGGCGAATTTCCCAACAAGTGGTGCGGCGAGGCGGTGGAACGACACGTGAAAAAGAGATGGCCGCAGCTAGGTTCGATATGGAGAAATTCAATGGTGATAATGACTTTGGGCTATGGAAGATTAAGATGAAGGCATTGCTCGTCCAGCAAGGCCTTGAAGAAGTGTTGAAAGATGAGAAGGAAATGCTCCCGAAGGACATGAACGCAGCGATCAAAGTAACAATGTGAACGAAGGCGCATAGTACCATTATTCTTAGCCTCGGCGACAAGGTGCTTCGAACGGTGTCGAAGGAGACTACGCCCGATGGCTTGTGGAAGAAGCTCGACTAGCTTTACATGGTGAAGACGTTGGCCAAGAGACTCTATCTCAAGCACGCGTTGTACTCTTTTCGGATGCAAGAAGGCCAAAGTGTCGAAGATCAACTTGATGCATTCAATAAGATGGTTCTTGATCTTGAGAACGCCGAGGTGGAGATCGAGGAAGAAGACAAGGCGCTGCTACTCCTTTGTGCGCTGCCAAAAGGATTTAATACATTCAAGGAAACCCTTCTATATGGGAGGGATGCGCTAACACTCGCAGACGTTCAAACGGCGTTGAGTTTGAGGTAACTCAATTGCAAGAGGGAAGCTGAAAATGGGCACAATCCGGGCGAGCTCTTGACTGTCCGACACAGCTCAAATGAAGGACGAACAGAGGTGAAGAAGAAGGGGAAATCCAAGCCAAGGAGTCCCATCAAGTGTTACGAATGTCATGAAGAAGGGCACGTGAGAAGAGAATGCCCCAAACGAGCGCAAAAGCCTTGGAGTCAAGACCGGGCAGATATTGCTTATCAAGAAGACTATGAATCGGCCGAGGCGTTGTCAATCTCTAGGCCCGATCCTTGCAAAGAATGGATTCTTGATTCAGGTTGCACCTTTCATATAACCTGCAATAGGACGTGGCTCAAGGACTTCAAGGAGATCGAAGGCGAAACGGTTCGTTTGGGCAACAATGAGGCATGCCAAGTTCTTGGCATAGGATTCGTGTGTTTGAGGCTGCATTCGGGCAAGACGAAGGTGCTCGAGGAAGTGATGTATGTCCCAGAAATGAGTCGGAACCTAATCTCAGTCGGAACCTTAGATGATCTTGGGTATTCAACCAAAACTGAGGCGGGGAAGATCAAGATTCTCAAGGGTTCGAAGGCGGTCTTGAAAGGGTTCAAGAAGAACGGTATGTACGTTCTAAATGGCTCGGGAATCTCAGAGATGGACAGAGGCATGAAAAGGACCAAGGGAGGTCGGAGAAGCTCTGTCTTGAGGTGGAGAAGCCATGCCAAGTAGCTGAAATCTCAGAAATTCAAGAAGAGGGTATTGAAGATGAAAATTCTGCTACTAGTGTGAATGATGAGGTAATTTCGTTTAGTGACTCCTTTGTACCTGTTATTAAGTCAAAGAATAGCAGGTTATTTACCTGCAAATGGTTCGGGAAGAGGCACCATGAAGCTGAGAGCAAGAAAGGGTCGAAGGAAACGAAGATCGAAGATGGTTCGATCGCTTTGTGCTCAAGATCGACTTCAAGCAAGAGTTTTCTGGGATGCTTGAAGTTGGGTCGCTACTCAAGCACTTTCTAAAGAAAGGGGGTGGAGGATCAGAGGTTTGAGTGAAGTTTGAGTGATTCAAGATGAAGTTTTCTCAGCCGTTGAATCGAAATTCGGCAAACTCGGATAATGATCGAATGAGGCATTTGAAGCAAGTTGTGTTGCTTGGATTGAACCTGGAAATGGGTATTCAGATGTTCGGTGAAGAGTTCTTGGATCAAGGTGGAGATTGTTGAGGTTGGTGATCCAAAACTCGGAGGTACGTGGTCGGAAAATCGAGAACGAAGCGAAGGCGTTGGCGATTCTGAACTCTGCCCAAGGTCACGGCCGTGACAATGCATACATGTGGCCGTGACTCACATGTCGCGGCCGTGACGAAGGCTGCTAGGAGCCGTGGCAAGCAGCAGAGACGAAGTCTGGGAGATATGTTGAGCTTCACGGCCGTGAAGCTCATTGCACGTGGCCGTGAACATCAACAGAGGCTGAAATGGGAGCAGACTGACACCTTCACGGCCGTGAAGGTGTCTCATCTAAGCCGTGAACGTCACTAGGATTGATAAAAACAGTTATACTTCGATCAGTTAGGATTTAATCCGTCCAACCACGCGGATCAACGAATCAAGGGCCGAGATCTAAGCTTGGGAAACACCTAAACACATCATATGGTTGAGATCAATCAAGAATTCGAGCTATAGAAGGTTCTATCCGTTACAAGAGGAAGGTAGTAAACGCACTCTATAAATACAGCTTAGAGTGTTGAAGGAGAAAGTTTTGAGGGTTCATATCTTGTTAACAAGCGAGAATTAGAGTTGAGTGAAAACTAGTGATTTGGAGAGAAAGTGTGAGTCTTGTAATTCCAATTCGTAGTTTGAATAAAGAGCCAATATTCTGCCGTGGAGGTAGGCTCGAATCGAGTCAAACCACGTAAACCCCGTCTCTGTTTTTTCGTGTTTACCGCTGTTTTCTTATTCGTTCGCCGTCAAGAATGAATCTTTCTATCTTCAAACCACAACCCATCGAAAGTTCCTTGAATTAAGAATCTAGGGCGGCGAATTTCCCAACACTGACAATATAAGGATTTCATTCTTTGTAGTTTTGGTACTATATAAAATGTACTAAGCTGCTCTAACAGGTGAACTATGGTACCCATACCTTTCATAAATATGGTACTATTTCATTTGCTCTTGTTTAGGGGTGTAAACGAACCGAACTGTTCGCGAGCAGCTCGCAAGCAGCTGTCAAAGCTCGGGTCGAGCTCGGTCAAAATCGAGCTCGAGCCGAGCTCGAGCCGGCTCGATAACCCGTCGAGCCGGCGAGCTGATTATATGTGGGCTCGATAGCTCGTCGAGCTTATCGAACCACATTAGCTTTTATATTATTATAAAATATGTTTAATATTTTTAATCATTGGCCCAATTAAACAAACCCTAGATAACCCTAAAATGAATTTCATTTCCTCAGCCGCCAACACACAATCTCACAAAGCTCCAGAAGCTAAGCCACAGAAAAGCTGGAAGCTTGAGATGCCAACGTCTTCTTCTTCTTCGCCTAGCATAAGGGTTTCTACGCGTATTCCACTCCTGAGAAAGATCAATCAAGCCCACAAATTTATAAACTTATATACACACACACACACACACAGAGAGAGAGAGAGAGAGGGAGAGAGAGAGAGAGAGGTTTAACCATTGTCCAATCGTAGGTTCCAATTCGCAAGCCAGCATAAGGTATAATCTCGACCAGCGTAAGCGTCAACACAGCGTACCCATAAACGCAGACCTCATGTTAGGATAAAACTGGAAATCATATGAGCTCCACCAGTTCGAAGATTCGAGCTTCTCGAGCCGAGCTCAAGTATTTCGCATAATCTGATCTGGATCGAGCCGAGCTCGAGCCTTGGATTTTAAAGCTCGGTCGAGCTCGAGCCTGTTAATTCTTGATCGAGCCGAGCTCGAGCTGGGCCATGTTCGGGCTCGGCTCGGCTCGTTTACACCCTTACTCTTGTTGTACCTCTTTTTTCATTTTTATAGTATATAACGATTAACGACTACTATGTCATACCTAGGGGTGAGCAAAAATATCCGGAAACCGGATTCCGATCCGGTATCCGTTTTCAAAACCCGAAAAAACGGATATCCAGTTAAAAAAACCGGATCGAATACGGATAGTGGTTTGTCTAAAATCCGGATATCCGATATCCGATTTTATATTTAAAAAAAATAGTCCAAAAAGAAAAATGAAGGCCCAAAAAGGAAAAAAAAAATCATCAAGTAGAATATTAATATTTATATTATTTTATTATTGTAAAAACTTTGTTAGAGAATTGAGATAAAAAAAACATTAAAAATCGAGATGCAAGTTAAAAAATTGATGTGTATTTGTGATATTGTGTTATTATTTATAATGTAATTTTGAATCATGCATATTGTGTGAATTACTATGTGTAGAAACTCTTATATTAAAAAATATTTCTTTATTGTGATGAGAAATAAAAAAAATATGATTTTGAAGCCATTTTTAAATATCCGATATAAAAAATATGAGCAAAACATTTAGATATAAAAAATATGATTGTGAAGCCATTTTTAAATATCCGATGCAAGTTAAAAAATATGATTTTGAAGCCATTTTTAAATATAAAAATATAAGAAAAACAAAGTTAAAAACCGGATGCGGATATCCGATATAAATATCCGAATAAATCGGATATCCGATTTTCGGATATCCGACCGGAGCGGATAAGGATACCATTTTTCTATATCCAAAAAGCCGAATATCCGAATTTTGGATGATATCCAAAAAACCGAATATCCGGTTTTGCTCACCCCTAGTCGTACCTCAATTGTCAAATCCAAAATTTCAATGAGCAAAACAAAGCAAATTTCAAGCCATTTACACAACATCCAATATAAACCAGTTTTCAAACAAATAAACAACGACCAACATATAAATTCACATATAAAAATAGTCTTGCGTCTTACCATTTCCACCATTAAACATCTATAAAATCTCTCCGTGTCTTACAACTTTTCGTCCATCGGCAACATTCATCACGGTCTGCAACAACATCATCATCTCCATCATGCACTCAATTCATTACTACTAACATGTGGCCATCTAATCAAATATGATGTAGATCGAAACTCATCTTGCACTCAAAGTAAGGATTGCTAAGCTAGATTCAAGGTATGTCTATTGGTATGCCTGTTGATTTATTGCTCCCTTTCGCCATGCATAAACTAAACCAACAATTGAGATAAGCACGAAAATTAAAGCTTCATGCCATAAATAAACTCGACCGCTCAAGAAATCATTTGACTAAGAGGCAGCATGCACTCTGTCAAACGCTTAAACATAAGAAAAATAGAATTACACAAATACTTTAATAATCAGATACGTTGTACCAAAAAAATGAGATTGATAATAATTATGTATATACGGCAATTTTACTGTTACGTTGTACCAAAATACCAAAGAATAGGACTTATCAAGATAGTATAATTGTTAATTTAGAAAGTACAAAAAACAACTGTAACTGAGCACAACAAAATCGATGGCTCTAATCGAAGCATAATCGACCTACTTCAAACAACAAAAAACTCGATTTGAAACATAAGTCCTAAATTGATAACCGAAATCAAAAGCCCATAACATATCCACTAATCGAAACGATAATCGAAAGGCTAATCTACCCGAATCTAAAATAGATAAATTGAAAATTTAAAATCGATTTGAGTCTCGGGATATTTCGAGAATGGAATTATTAAGATTTGTTCGTTTGGCTTGGGTTATCGAATCCGGACAGGCTTCGATTGGATTTGAAGAATTTCTCCAATTTGGATTTTGGGTCCATTCAGTCGGCGGTGAAATGGCTTTATTTTTCTTTTCTGTTATTTAATTAAAAGTGAAGTTGTAATAAATGAGATATCCAAGTTATTATAGTCCAATGGGTAGCTATATCCAAGTAGGTATTTTTCTATAGATTCACCTATATATTATGTTACCCTCAGGATTTCCGGCTAACGGTAAAATAACCCGCGATTTGAAGAAGGCTCGCGAAAGCAAAAGCGAAAGGAAAAAGACGAGGGAGCTAGAGAAATTCCCTCGCGTGCTCGGAAAACCCCGGGCATATGCGCTCGAAGGGGTCTAGCAAGATGAGGAAGTCCAGAAGGCCCGAGGAGCCCCGAGTGAGGAAGGCTGGTCGGGTTGAGAGGGGGAGGCCGAAGAGGGGGCTCGGCCCATGAGAAATCAGCTGACCCGAGTAGGTTGGCCGGAAGGACAATAGAGCCGATCAGAAGGAATGGGCCAGGGGAAAAGGGCCGACCAGAGTAAGTTTATGACAGGAGGAAAGATAAGGAGAACTGTGAAAGAGAAAGCAGAGGAGAACGTGGGTGAGTGGGGAGGCCACGATCCCACGCGACGCTCGCGAGAAAAGCGGGCTGGAGGAGGATCAGGTAAAAGCAACGGAGCTCATAGTCAATATAAAAGGTAACGGTTCGGTTATTGCCAGGTATGCACACTTAATCAAAAACCATCTTTTACTAAGCTTAGCACCGGTCTTACTCCATTCCACGAACCCACCTAACTTAAGCATCGGAGGGGCGTCGCCGGCAACCACCCTGGCCCCCTCTAACGTGTTTTGTTGGTTCTTGAGTATCAGGCGAGGAGATCCGTCGTCGTTGACACGGGGAAACGCGCGAAGTTATCAGCTAACGAAGGTCGTTTTCCACAGAACACATCATTGGCGCCGTCTGTGGGAACGTATATTCCCAGGAAAAAATATGATGGATTCTGTGAACGATCCCTAGTCCCCGCTGATGGAAGAGGTGCTCACGCTGGAGGAAATCGAGAGAAGGCTGAGAGAGTCGTTTGATGCGGAGTTAGGAAAGCTAAGGGCTGAAGTTGAGATGCTGAGGGCGGAGCAAACCCGAAAAACCCGTTGTAATTCGCCGCCGCCGGAGGAGACTGAAGAGGAGGAAGCTGAACGATTGCGAAGGGAAGCGGAGGTCCCGCGCACGGAGGAACAAAACAGAGAGGCTGAGGAAAAAACACGAAGGGCGGAGATCAACGCCCTACGAGCAGAAAAGAGGAGGGGAACTGCCGAGCAGACAACCGAGTGGGAGCGTATGAAGGACGAAATCCGAACTCTAAAGGAATTGGCCGTCCCAAGGGTACCCCTTCCAGTGCAAAGGTGGTCCCCCTTCTCGGATGAGGTTGCTCGGGCCCCTCTGCCGAACAACTTCCGATTTCCCGACATGAGCAAATACGATGGCTCAGGGCCGCATGAGGATCATTTGGCCAGTTTTGAGGGCAACGCCGCACTGTATCAGCTAGGAGACGAGATCAAATGCCGAGTGTTCGCCACAACCTTAGCCCGAGGAGCCCAGCAATGGTTCACCATGCTCCCCGCGGGGGAGATCCGTAACTTCGCGGATTTCACCCGTTCCTTTCTAAGGCAGTTCTCAAGCAGTCGAAGAATGCCTTGCTCGGCGGTAAACTTATTAAATATGCGACAAGGAGATAGGAGAACCTACGAGATTACTTGAAAAGGTTCAACAAAGTCATGATGGAGGTGCCCACAGCCACTCCGGATTTATTGATTGGGGCCTTCCATAACGGATTGAAAGAAGGAGATCTCTTCAGATCACTGGTGAAGAAATACCCGACCACGGTAGAGGAACTGATAGTACGGGTCGAAAAGTACGTGAGGGTAGAAGAGGCACATGGCTTCAAAAAGGGAGAAAAGAAACGGGCGATTGGGACAGTGGACGTCGCTCGCGAGCCAGCCCGCCCTCCGAACTACAAAGAAGAAAACCCTCGACGAGAAACTCCGAAGGGAACCCCGACCAATAATACCCGTGGAAGATGAGCAAAACGAGGGCGCTGGAAAGGTGTGAAGGACGATACTTCCTAAAGAGACCCTTTGGAAGCAGAAACGGACTTAGGAATCCCGTCTCGGAAGAGTACTGTGAGTTTCATCGTGAATATGCCATACGACTGAGAGATGTTTTCACTTGAACAACGCATTAGAAAGACCGGTAGAGGCAAACCCCGACGCCCGAGCAGAATTCATAGAGGAGGAAGGAGGAAACGCCCCTCGAAAGTACCCTCGGAGGGAACCCGAACAAGAAATGGAAAGGGGGCAGCCCTATGCGAATGGGCGACACCCTGAAAGATACCAACGGTCCTCAGGACGATATCAACGATCCCCCGGGCAAAGGCTATACGAGCCACAAAGAGAGGCCAAGGTGGGTCGAGGACAAGGCAATCGCTGGCGCACTCCCGAGCACAACCGAGTACCTGAAAAACTTTATGCGCCCCCTCGAAGGATCAATATGATATCGGGCGGACCTTCAATTGGAGATTCAAATAAAGCCAGGAAGGCTGAGGTGAGAAAATTGGAAAGCTGGGAGATAACCCGGGGAAGCGGCGCCCGGGACCCACCATCTCCTTCGGGCCAGAGGACTTTCATGGAGGAAATGATGCGCATGAGGATGCCCTGGTTATCCGAGCTGAGATAGCTAACCACGACGTAGGGAGGGTGTTCGTCGACAACGGGAGCTCAGTGAACATTATCTTCAAGGAGACGATGAATCAGATGGAATTAGGGGAGTACCACATGGATTCGGTAGAGACAGCCTTGTTCGGATTCACGGGGCACGCAATCGAGGCCGTAGGGTTGATAAGGTTACCTCTGACCCTCGGTTCGGGCGAGCTGAAAAAGACGAGGATCACTTCCTTCCTGGTGGTCGACATGTCCTCCTCTTACAACGTCATATTGGGTCGGCCAGCCCTGAGCTCGTTCGCGGCAATTGCTTCAGCCCTGCATCAGAAAATGAAGTTCCCCATTGGAAATCAGGTGGGGGAGGTACTCGGAGATAGGAAGATAGCACGCAAATGCTATGTGGAGGAAGTGAGAGTTGAGTTGAAGCCTAAAGGGCAGTGGGTACAGCCGTCCTCAGAGTCGCGAAGTTTCCTTTACCATACACACGGCTCAAGGATTGACGGCCGAGGAAGAAATGGAGGAAGTCACAATCCGATCTCCTTCGGCGACGGTCAAAATAGCTCGAGACCTCCCCCCTGAATTAAAAAAGGATC
Source organism: Craterostigma plantagineum (assembly GCA_027422505.1). Classification (NCBI taxonomy): domain Eukaryota; kingdom Viridiplantae; phylum Streptophyta; class Magnoliopsida; order Lamiales; family Linderniaceae; genus Craterostigma; species Craterostigma plantagineum. The sequence continues at coordinate 3,951,142 of JAPQWV010000033.1, read as the reverse complement.
TTATCGAGCAGTTGAAGAAGAATGAGGATGTGTTCGCGTGGAGTGCAAACGAATTAACAGTGGTACCCCGAGAGGTGATGGAGCACCGGCTGAACATCTCTCACACCGTCCGTCCTGTTTTTCAGAAGAAGAGACATTTGGGAGCCCAGAAAGATGCGATAGTGAAAGAGCAAGTCACGGATCTTCTAAAGGCAGGATATATTCGACAGATCCAGTTCCCAACCTGGCTCTCGAACGTTGTCTTAGTCCCCAAATCGGGTGGAAAGTGGCGAATGTGCGTGGATTTCAGAGACCTAAACAAGGCGTGCCCGAAGGACTGCTACCCCCTACCGCGGATCGATCAGCTAGTAGATTCCACCGCTGGGCACGAGTTATTATGTTTCCTCGATGCCTTCCAAGGCTATCACCAGATCGGTTTGGCAAAGGAAGACCAGCCCAATGTAAGCTTCATCACATCCAAGGGGACCTTTTGCTACGTGGTCATGCCATTTGGGTTGAAGAACGCCGGCGCCACATACCAAAGACTGATGGATCGGTTGTTCAAAAACCAGATTGGGAGAAATGTGGAGGTATACGTAGATGACATTTTAATAAAATCAAAGACGCAAAACAACTTCTCGGCGGACATTCGGGAAACCTTTTCTACAGCCAGAATGTACGGGCTAAAATTAAACCCTGCCAAGTGCACGTTCGGTGTTCGGTCGGGAAAATGCTTGGGATACATGGTCACCAGGTCGGGCATCGAGGCTAACCCCGATAAGGTAAAGGCCATCGCAAATATGGCGTCACCGAAGACCCTTAATGACGTCCAACGATTGACCGGCAGGATTACGGCGTTGTCCCGATTTATTTCCCGATCGGCCGAACGAAGTATGCCGTTCTTCAAGGTATTGCGAAAAGTGAAAGACTTCGAGTGGACGCCTGAGTGTGAAAAGGCCTTTCAGGAGTTGAAAGAATATTTGAAGGAGCTACCGATGCTAAACAAGCCAAAGCCCACGGAGGAGCTAATAGTCTACCTGTCCACTACCCCTCGGGCAATCAGCTCTGTCTTGGTCAGGGAAGAAGACAAGGTACAGAAGCCGGTTTACTTCGTCAGCCACATTCTGAAAGGGGCAGAGGCCCGGTACTCGTCCCAGGAAAAGCTACTTCTAGCATTGGTGATCACGGCTCGAAAACTGAGGCCTTACTTTCTCTCTCACCCGATTGTGGTGTTAACAAATAGCCTATTGGGTACAATCGTAACCCGACCCGAGCTGTGAGAGTACGACATTCAGTTTAAACCCCGGGTAGCTATCAAAGCCCAAGCTCTGGCAGATTTCATGGTCGAGATGGTGGAAGAAGGACCAGCTCAGATGTGGAAGGTTTATGTGGACGGGTCCTCTTGCCAGCAAGGAAATGGCGTGGGGCTTATAATTATATCACCCTGGGGAGAAGAAACCAGCTTGGGGGTCAGGTTGGACTTCCGAGCATCCAACAACGAGGCCGAGTATGAGGCATTGCTGCTCGGAATGAGGACTGCTGGTAGGATGGGAATAACTCGAGTGACGTTCTACTCTGACTCGCAGTTGGTAGTCCAACAGACAGAGGGAAATTTTGCCATTAGAGAGGAAAGATTAGCTGAGTCTGCGAAGGCCTTTGAGAAACTGAAAGAAAAGTTCGCGGAATTCAAGCTAGTGCTCATTAGCCGAAGGGAGAATGAGAAAGCAGACCGCCTCGCAAAATGGGCCAGCGCGTTAAATCCACTCGGAGAAGGAATTAAGACAGAAAGGGTCCCACAAATTCACCAGATAGAAGAAAGGGAGAAAATAAATCCCGAGGATTGGCGATACGACATCTGTCGATACCTGGAAGAGCAAGTACTTCCCGAAGATGAAATCTGGGCCCGTACAACTTGTAAAAGGGCAAGTCGCTTCACACTCATCGACGGAATACTGTTCAAAATATCTTACGCGGGCCCCCTGCTGAGATGCTTATCTAAGGAGGAGTCCGAGGAGGTTTTGGTGGATATCCATGAAGGAAGTTGTGGGAGTCACATCGGGGGAATGGCGCTGGCGCGCAAAGCCATGTTGGCAGGTTTCTTTTGGCCGACCATGAAGGCAGACTCGATCAGGATGGTGAGGGGTTGCCACCGATGTCAGAAATATGCAAACCTGCAAAGAGCTCCCGCTGAGATGATGAAAGCGGTCGTGTCATCATGCCCATTTGATCAATGGGGTTTGGATATCGTCGGGCCATTGGAAGGAAACGCCATGCAGAAAAGGTTCCTTTTAGTGGCTGTCGATTATTTCTCAAAATGGGTCGAGGCTGAAGCGTTGTGTCGAATTACGGAGGCAGCAGTCATTTCTTTCTTCTGGAAAAAATATATTATGTCTATTCGGCATCCCGAGGAGGTTAATAAGTGATAACGGAAGGCAGTTCAGCGGGCGCAGATTAAAGGAGTGGTGTGCTGGCTACGGTATCGAGCAAGCATTCACCTCGGTGGCCCATCCTCAGAGCAATGGCCAAGTGGAAGTAACGAATCGAACCATCGTACAGGCATTGAAGGTCCAATTGGATGGGCTGAAAAGGGCATGGTTCAATGAGCTGGAAAGCATGCTTTGGTCTTACAGAACCACGCCTCGGGTTGGGACCGAGGAGACCCCGTTCAGCTTGGTGTATGGAAGTGAAGCGGTGTTACCGGTCGAGGTATGGCAGGGAAGTGCTCGGGTAATGGGATACTCGGAGGAGAACGATCAGCTCCGGGCAGATGAGCTCGACTTGATCGAGGAAGGAAGGGAGAAGGCCGCACTGAAGATGGCGGCATACCAAAGGAAGATTACTCGAGCATATAACCGAAAGGTATGCCTGAAAAGGTTCGAGGAATGTGACCTCGTCATGAAGGAGATACAACACAAGGGAGAAAGAGGGAAACTCGACCCGAAATATGAAGGGCCTTATAAAGTAATCAGAAAGACCGGAGAGGCCACCTACTACCTGGAGGACATGGAGGGAAGAAAATTGGAAAGACCACACAATGCTCGGCATTTGAGGAAATACTACCCTTGAGCGACCGAGCTCCTATCCTATTTTATCTCATTTTATTCGTTGTTTACTTTGTTTTCGTTTTACCTAATTTCGCTTGGTTATTTTCCCTTTCTCGAACGCATTATTAAATGAAGTTTTTTCTGTAAAATATGAAAGAAATCTCGATCAAGGCCTTGAAAGAAACAAGGTTAAATAACATTCGCCATCGAGAAGATATCTCGATCAAGGCCTTGGAAGAAACAAGGTTAAATGACTTTCGCCATCGAGAAGATATCTCGATTAAGGCCTTGGAAAAAACAAGGTTAAATGACTTTCGCCATCGAGAAGATATCTCGATCGCAGAAACAAGGTTAAATGATTTTTCGCCATCGAGAAGATATCTCGATCAAGGCCTTGGAAGAAACAAGGTTAAATAACTTTCGCCATCGAGAAGATATCTCGATCAAGGCCTTGGAAGAAACAAGGTTAAATGACTTTCGCCATCGAGAAGATATCTCGATCGCAGAAACAAGGTTAAATGATTTATCGCCATCGAGAAGATATCTCGATCAAGGCCTTGGAAGAAACAAGGTTAAATGACTTTCGCCATCGAGATCGATCAAAACCTTGGAAGAAACAAGGTTAAATGACTTTCGCCATCGAGAAGATATCTCGATCAAAACCTTAGAAGAAACAAGGTTAGATGATTTTCGCCATCGAGAAGAAATCTCGATCAAGACCTTGGAAGAAACAAGGTTAAATAATTTCGCCCTCGAAAAAGGACCTCAAGCGAGGCCAAGGAATAAATGAAAGGAATAATAAACAAAATCTTGCGGACATTGATATCGATAGAGCAACAAAAAACATAGAATAGTGAAATAAAATCCCAACGAATACTACGACCTGAACCCCCGAGCATAAGGCGTGCCCGAATGTCTCACTCCTGGAGAAGGGAAAGCTTCTCGAGCTCAAGGGACTTTTTTCGGCGTAGTTCGAAAATCCCTCGCAAGCAAGGGGAGAAAGCCCGCCTCGCGTACCTCGAAATCTTGGTACTAGTCCCTACATCATCTGGTCCCAGATGAAGCCTTTGAACCTCTGCTCGAGATTCAGCCAGTAACTCCTTCAACCTAGCAATTTCTCGATCTTTCTCACTTAAGAGGGTCGTCAGTCGGGAGTTGGCGTCTTCGTAATAGCGAATCAAGCTGAGTTGTCGAGAATGACGCCGAAGTCCCTCACAAGAAAGCTAATAGGACTGAAAGGAAGGTCAGTAAAGGAGAAGAAAGAGGAAAGACGTGAAGTAAAATTAAAATAATCCACCTGACTCTGAGATAGGGCCCACTGGTCCCAAAGATCGGGATCAGAAAATCTCGCCAGACGCCGTTTTTCATCGGGATCTAGGAAGCTCTCCATGAACCAACGCGAGGAAGTGCCATCCGTTTCCAGGAAGAAGCGTGGAGTTGGTCGAGATCGCCCTTACGAGGGTGCTCCCCGACAAGGAAGGGTTACCACGACTTGGCCCTCCCTGTCCAGAAAATCCGCGTTCATCTTTGAGGAAAAACCTGTCGCCTCCTCCCATAGATCCCAAAGAGGGCGAACCGGCGGATCAGGGTCTGGAGCAGGCAAATGGAGATTCCTCCTGAGTTGAGGGGGCACCATTCTATGATCCATCAAAAACTCGGCAGGAAGCACAAAATTCAGAAGGTAGGGGAGAATAGTATATTACAAGTTAAGCAAAGAAAAGAGCGTGGGACCCCATGATGAGGGGATGATATGACCTGAAAGAGGTAAATTCAATGAAGCTCAATACGGAGAAGATGAGGAGAATGAATTGAACAATCGTCGATTTTATAAAGGGAGGAACTAGTGAACGTTAGATCTTGAGAATTCGAAAATTTAAAACAAAGAAGACGAAGTCTAGGGATACGGGGACCGTTGGCTAACGTTCGAAAAGATGCCCGACCAAATGATGGAGTGCCCGGAGATAATGCCCGGGAAGGGTAAGAGTAGTTCGGCGGTCCCGAGGATGCTTGGCATAACGTCCAGGCAAGAGAGGTTCTCAACCACGTGGCGACTTTGTCTAGCAAGGGGAGGAAATTTAAAAACGATGAAGATTCATAGGCGCGTGAGGAAAAGATGTCTGGCGACAGAATACGAAGATAACAGAAACAAACGCAATAAACCGGGGAAAAGTACATGGCTGAGATAATAGAGTCAGAAAGAAAATAGCATATTACAATATTGTTCAAAAGGAAAGAGACGTAGTAGTGAAGATTACAAACTAAGAATGAGAAATTGTTCAAGAAAACAGATGGAAATTCTTAAGGGGGAGCGGCCGAACCGGCCTGATTCAACTCCCTGACACCTGCTTCGATATCAACCACCGCAGACCCGACCACTACGGCAAGATGCTCTTCCTCCTGCAAGGGAGCCTCAGGAACCTCCTCAATGGCTTTATCGGAAGTTGCTTGCTCGAACGCAGGCAGAGGGACCTCGACAGGGGGTTCATGAATCTTCTCGGGAGGTTCAGGGGCATCCTCATTCTCCTCGCTTGAAGGAGTGGTGATCATCTCCTCCAGGACGATGTTTTCAGAACCTCCTCGAGCTATGGGGTCGGGCAGATATCCTCCAGTAGGGCATTCAATGAGGGCTCGGTCAACGTCCAGCCAGTCGAGTTTCCATTTTTGGCCTATGCCGGCTACCCGAAGTTGGTGAACACATCCCCAGAAGCCATGATGAAAATACTCGACGACTTGTTTCCCATACGTGGTCCGAGGCAGATAATCCCGAGCGACACTCTCCTCCAACTCACGGAGATTGTTCTCGGCCTCCTCTCGAGCATTCTTTTCCTTAAGCAAATCCTTTTTGGACCTCTCAGATGCCGCATGAACTTCTCCTGATTGCCTCCTCAGTTCTTCCTCCTTCAGCTTTACCTCCTCCTCCAGCTGGGGGATTTCCTCTTTCAGCCTCGCCTCGGATTGGGTGAGTTCGATACAATCCTCATGCATGAAGAGCATTCTCTCCAAGGCCTCAGCAGCACAAGCAAAACCCTGACAGACAGATAACGAAGATGAGGAGGAAGAATAAAAAGGAAAGAGGAAAGAAACCCGTACCTGACCCATATGTTGGGCAAAGAGTGGAAAGAACTCCCGAGGTTGCAACTCCGACAGATGGGAGCGGTTCGCCTGCAAGCAAAAACCCCGCATAAATTCCACGCAGTGAGCTCCGCAGGGGCGGTGAAAGTAATCGGGCTGCTCAACGGGGTCCCGGGGGTGGGAGAGCCTTCGTCGGCGTCCGCGCTCGTCCTGGAACTAGCTTTGGCCTTTTTGCTCGAAGGATTGCCAGAGGCTGTGGACGCCTTCCTCTTCGGGGCTGTCTTTGGGGATCCCGAAGAGCTAGCAGCGGTTTTGCCCTTGCCCTTATTTAGGGCCCGAGTGACGGAAGCTGGGGGAGGTGCGTGTGACGAATCACCCTGCTTCATCTGCTCCGAGATTTTGAGCAAATCAGCAAGGTCCATGCGTGAATCTGGTATAAGAAGGATAGAAATACGGTCAAGGATAAGGAAGGGATGGGAAGGAGAGCTCGCGAAATATACCTAAGTCTTCTATCATTGCCCCTCTGGAGCAAAAGTTGAAATGGCAGAGTAGTTCGTCCTTCACGAGCTCAGGAGCGCTGAACTTGCGGGACCCGAGAGCCCTCTGGAAGGCTTCCTTCTCTGACTCAGAGACAGGGGAAGAGGGAAAGAAATAGATATGGCCTTAGGCCAGTGGGAAACAGTATTGTTCTCTGGGCTAACCCAGGGAATCGAACGAAGAAAAACTTGCTCATCCACCCTTTGTGAGATGTAGGATTCCCGAGGAGGAATTCCTCGGGGACAGTGGAAGAAAAAAAGAACTTACCAGGCTCTTTTTGATTTATCTTGAGAAAGGACAGAAGAAGGAAAAGGGAGAAGGGGATTCGAAAGTACCCGATAAGAATGGACAATGAAAGAAGGAGGCTGTAGGAGTTGGAAGTAAGTTGGCTCGGGGATATTCGGAAGTGATTACAGAGGTCAGGTAGGAACTGGGGAAGGGGCAGACAAAGGCCCATATCAAGCTGGTCAAGGTAAAAAGTGCGGAAGCCATCGGGAGGCCCACTGGCTACCTCTCGAGGGCCAGGAATTCTGACTTCAAAATCAGGGGTTATGCCAGCCCGATCGGTGATGATCGGGATATGAGACGCGCGAAGAGTAGACACGTTCACTTCGTGCCAGGGAAGTTTGACACGCTTGCGAAATTCCTCCGTTTGAGAAATCCAGGAAATTAAAGCTTGAAGGTGCTCCTTTTCGCTTGAAAACCCTACAATCTGGGGGGGTGAAAAATGTCTAAGTCAGGGAATCTGTTAAGGGCCTGAATCGCGTCCAGGAAGGAGGTCAGAAACGAAGGTGCAGGGGGAGATTCGGAGAAAGTACGGTTTAAAGGGGGACAGAAAGAGATAAAGAAGAAGAGATGGCATCGTTTAAAGCAGAGGGGCGCATTAAACCTAATAAGACCTAGCAAAACGAGTGAAAACGAAGGCAAAAGGAAGAGGAAGAAGGATCAAAATATCGCCGATGATCCTAAAGCACAAGACCCAAACAACAAAACCCCCTATCACAAAACCCTAAATGAGGTAAATGGAAAGCAGTATAAAAGGAAGGGCGAGAGAAACTTATGACAGTGGAGGAAGACGATGAAGCACGAAGAGGGCAGCAAGGGAATATCGGAGAATCGCCGGACGTAAGAAGATCAAGGAGTGGAGTGGTGGCGCCGTTTGGGATTTCTGAGAAAGAAAGGGAAATGAAGAAGATGGAGACGAAAAACCTTATATGGGGGGAAGAGACAGCGAGACGGGCGATGAACGACACGTGGCATCCGTGGTGGGATGTGGGCCCAATAAGGCGGTACTTTTCCCGCTCAAAGATTTCACGACACAGCTAAGCACAATGAAAGCGCTCGAGGGGATGTATCGAGAAGGAAAATAGGAATCGCGAATGGGTCATTTTACCGATAGCACATGCCCAAACCTCACTACACTCGCTTTGGACTATTTTAGGGGGGACTATTGTTACCCTCAGGATTTCCAGCTAACGGTAAAATAACCCGCGATTTGAAGAAGGCCCGCGAAAGCAAAAGCGAAAGGAAAAAGACGAGGGAGCTAGAGAAATTCCCTCGCGTGCTAGGAAAACCCTGGGCATATGCGCTCGAAGAGGTCTAGCAAGATGAGGAAGTCCAGAAGACCCGAAGAGCCCCGAGTGAGGAAGGCTGGTCGGGTTGAGAGGGGGAGGCCGAAGAGGGGGCTCGGCCCATGAGAAATCAGCTGACCCGAGTAGGTTGGTCGGAAGGACAATAGAGCTCAGAAGGAATGGGCCAGGGGAAAAGGGCCGACCAGAGTAAGTTTATGACAGGAGGAAAGATAAGGAGAACAGTGAAAGAGAAAGGAGAGGAGAACGTGGGTGAGTGGGGAGGCCACGATCCCACGCGACGCTCGCGAGAAAAGCGGGCTGGAGGAGGATCAGGTAAAAGCAACGGAGCTCATAGTCAATATAAAAGGTAACGGTTCGGTTATTGCCAGGTATGCACACTTAATCAAAAACCATCTTTTACTAAGCTTAGCACCCGTCTTACTCCATTCCACGAACCCACCTAACTTAAGCATCGGAGGGGCGTCGCCGGCAACCACCCCGGCCCCCTCTAACGTGTTTTGTTGGTTCTTGAGTATCAGGCGAGGAGATCCGTCGTCGTTGACCCGGGGAAACGCGCGAAGTTATCAGCCAACAAAGGTCGTTTTCCACAGAACACATCATATTATATACCTTTTGGTATGCTAAATATTAATAAATAATATTTAATAGTAATTAAGTATAATTAATTTAGTTATGAACTTATATAATTCGTAAATAATAAATGAATTTCGTTAATTGTTCCAACATACATTATTTAAAAGTATTATTTACAAAAAGAAAAGAAAAAGATAAATTACTGGGTTGGGGGTCGGGGTGGGCAACTTGTTGAGTACCCCGTTATGTTGGCGGGCTGGCCTGCCCCGCCCCATTTAATGATGGAATGAGGCGGGGCGGGGCTGGCCGTTTGACAGCTCTAGGTATAAGCAAAGAGAATTCCAATCCGGAACCTCGCTATAAAAAGCTTCTGACAAGGTACTGACTAACAAAAAATTTATATCATTGGGAATTTAAGTCTACATTACCCTAAAAAGAGGAGTTGATAACTTTTGTTCTTTATTTTTTAATGGTGAGATATATTATTATTATTATTATTATTATTATTATTATTATTATTATTATTACTACTACTACTATTACTATTACAATCCATTATTTTCTATTATATAAAAGGGTTAGGGTGGCTAAAAACTGTCAATTTGGTCTGTCAATTATTTTGCAATTTAGTCCATAGTAGCTAAATTAATTACTAATTTATCATTTCACTTACTTTTAATTATTATAATTATACCCCAACACATTAGTTTTCATTTTATATGTTTAAAAACTATATTTCATCTATCAAATATTAAATATTATAAATATCAAAATTGAAGTAATAATTATAATTTTTAAGCACACACATAGGGTTCGCGGGAATTACAAGTATTTTATTAAGCGTGAGGGTGGGGATAAACTGCCCATTGGTCTGTCAGTTTAAAAAAGATTAGTAAATTTAAAAATTACGACTCTTTTAATTACTATTTTTAGTTAATAACTATTTTTAGCTCGGAAAAAACAAACTATTTTTATTTAATTCCTCTACCTTCAGTATAATTCATAAATATATATAAAGAATTAAATTTAAATTACAATTTTAATTAGCTATTTAAAATTAAAGTAAATTTAATAATTTATATTTATATTATAGAATAAGCATTTGAGCGTGGGAGAGTACTAGTCATGCATTTGCCATGACTCTTCTCGTGTTTTGATTCGACTGCTTTAGCTTCCACTCAAAGCTTAAAAGACTGTTCAATTTATATAGTACTTCCACAAATATATGGATGTTTTTTTGGGTAATGGTGAGATCTATCATCGATATTCTGCATTTGCGTTTTGTTTGGATGCTTTTGGTTTCACTACTCAGGTGAAAGCCAAAGCATCTTTCCACCTCAAATGCTTATTAAATAATATACTACAGCCATCCAAATTTGTATTGGCACATGATCGGCATAATTCATCTCACACAGCTTCCGAGAAGCGTTGATACAGTGCTATGCCAACCCCTTTCATTTCATATTTCATGTCCAAAGAAAACTTCAGAACCAATTTCCTTTTCCCTTTTTCTGTTTCCCTCTTCGCGTCGAAAAGAATGGCGACAGCCTACGCAGCTTTTACTTCTCTCATGAATCTCATATCAGATCTTAAAGAACATCCCTACCCTCCCATCAAGCTTGACGAGGAACTGTTCGACTCTCTCAATTCGAACATCTCTTTCTTTCGAAAATTCCTCGAAGATCACCATATCTCCGTCAATCTCAAACTGGAGCTCCAAATGGCCGATGCAGCTTATGCTGCTGAAGACGTCATCGAGACTCACATAGCAGATCGAGTTCTCAATCAAGAGGAATTCAACGCAAGCCTTCAAAAGGTGATAGAAGCCATGGATCTCATCAAGAAAGAAGTGATGGAAATGAGTTGGAGTTCTTCTGAGAAGAAAAGGAGCCAAGACAACAACAAACATAATACCCTATTAATACGACCTTCTACTCCTAATGCTGGTGTTAGTGGGAAAAACACCGTGGTGGGTATGGAAGATCTCACACTCAAAATTGTTGACAATCTCGCTCGGCCACAGAACACATCTGGCCGTCAGATTATCACCATAACAGGTATGGGTGGAATCGGTAAGACAACGCTCGCTAACAAAGTCTATAACCATCCTTACGTTATCAACTACTTTGATGTTCGTGCTTGGGCTACACTATCAAAGGACTACGATATACATGAAAGCCTTGTTGAACTTGTTCACTGTGCGGATAGCAAAATGAGTAAGGAAAGTCTGAGAGGAGAGGCCGAATACGAGTTGGGTGATAAGTTTTACAAGAGTTTATTCGGGAAAAGGTATCTAATTGTAGTGGACGATTTATGGGATGTCGAGGCATGGGAAAGACTACGATCCTTCTTTCCGAGTAGCCGCGGTAGTGGAATAGTCATAACCACTAGAGAATCAAAGTTCGATTCGATTAGCTCGCACGTTTTTAATGTGGGTTTGTTAGACGAGACTCAAACTTGGGATTTATTTTGCAAAACTGTATTCGGACAAGATGACTGCCCTCACGAACTAGAAGATGTCGGAAGGAAGATATCCGATAATTGCAAAGGACTTCCTCTTTCGGTTGTCGTGATTGGAGGCCATCTGGCAAAGTCTCCAAGAACACGAGAGTATTGGGATTTTGTTACAATAAATTTAAGTTCCATTGTGAATTCAGAAGGCGGCGGTCATTGTATGAAGATATTATCTTTGAGCTATATTCATCTGCCCGTTCACTTGAAACCTTGTTTTCTTTATATGGGAATTTTCCCTGAAGATGAAGAGATTAATGTTGAAAGACTAATACGACTATGGGTCGGCGAAGGATTTCTAAAACCGATTAACGGCAAGAGCCTAGAAGAGGCTGCACAAGACTATGTTAGTGGCCTTGCTAGTAGGAATCTTATTTTAGTTTTTGATTCATCATTTAACAGGGGAGAAATAATCAAATTCAAGATCCATGATCTTTTGAGAGATTTATGCTTAAAAGAGGCTCTAGAGAAGAAATTTTATAGCATCATGCGGGATGAAGACCGGGAATTTCCAAACAACGAAAGACGAATTGTCCTTTATCCAAGCAGCTCATGCGATGTGGACCCTCTCTATTCTGGCACCAGTATCCTAAAATCGCCGTCAGCTCTTCGTACCTTGATTCTTCATCATGGTACCACACTGCCTTCTTCTTCACTTTATAAATCGTTACGAGTTTTGGCTTCAGCGCGGTCTTTGGATATTAGTCTAAATGACGTGGTGGAAGTTGCCTCTCAACTTGTTAACTTGCGTTGCCTTGATTTCGCATCATCTGAATTGGACGAAACGGTTACCTTTCCTTCATCCCTCTTTTCGATATGGAATCTTCAATCTTTATGGATGGAAGGTCAGTCGAGGGCTAAAGCGCCATTAGAAATCTGGAAAACGTCACAACTTAGACATATCCACACAGGTTTTTTTGGATTTAGCCTCTCGGATCATCCTCTTCCTCCAAGTGAAAGCCACGGTGATGTGATCTTGAAGAACCTTCAAAGCGCTGATGGTCTCTATAATTTCAGTTTCAGTGAAGATTTAGTCAAAAGAATTCCCAACGTAAGGATGCTGAGTGTGCCTTATAATGATGGGGAACCGAATGGCGCTCTCAACAATATCGCACTTCTTAAAAGGCTTGAAAAGTTTAGTTTATGGTTGGACGAGGTGAGATCCGTAAGACGAAGAAAAGAATTGTCTGCAAGTCTTACTTATCCACATTCACTAAAGTATTTGAATGTCAGCTGCCTTCAATTGGATGACGAAGTAACAATGACTAAGATTGGGTCATTGCCACTGCTCGAACAACTATGTCTGCGTGAATGCAGCGGAAGGGAGTTGAAGCTTCCTGATGGACTATTTGATCGTTTAAAATACTTAGGGCTCATTATGTGTACTGATCTCGAATGTTTTGCAGCAAATTCCAGTCATTTTCCTTGCCTTGAAGAGCTGCATCTATTCTCAATGCGTAGGTTGAAGGAGATATCACCTTCAGATATCGGAGATATACAGACTATGAGACAAATTATATTGTTTTGGTGTCCTGACTCAACTGTTGTCTCTGCTAAAGAAATAGCAGACTATCAAAAACACGAATTGGGCAATGAAGAATTACGAATAGAGGTTATCTTGGATGGAGAATCCTCTCTTTCTGCAGAGAGCTTGAGCGATAGTAATTTTATTGTCCAATGATGTTGTCTATAAACAAGAATATTAATGATATCTGTTTTTCAGATTATAAGCATTCATCTTTTTCAAGAATATCTACTATCGGAAAATAAAATCCAATATATAAACAATCGTGCTGATACTGATCTTCCCCCCATTCTGCTTTGAGTATTATGATTTGGTTCTGAAGAAAAAAATTGCGGATTGAGTTGATCATAACATGGTGTGTGACCACCCATTTACATCAAATCCCAATAAGGACTTCCCCACCCGGCCAGACCCAAAACCAGTCTCGCCCCAGTTTGAGATGAGAGTAACGGAATGGGGAAATGTTTTTCTATTTCAATTATTTTATCAGATTTCCTAGCAACTTTAATCCAATCTACTCAAATCCAGCGTCCAATAGTCTATGACCAAGCAGCCACGTGTCAACCCAAATATCTGTTAAAAAAAGGTTTAACAGGAGCACGGCCATATCAAGCAACCAATCAAAGCCACCATGACGGGTGCCTCCACCGCCGCCGTGCGGGTGTGCGACGTGGTGTGACGTCGAGTTCGTCGTTTGGGGTCGAATTCGACAAAGGGTTCGCGAGAGGTTTTCACGAGCGCGTAGGCGAGTGATTAAGATCCCGCAGAGAGGGGACACTAGGAAACGTGAGACGGGTAGCTTAGGCTTGTGTTCGATCAAGTTTAGACGCGAGGCCGAGGTTTGTTCGGTACCGTGTTTCCTTTGTAATTCTTTGTTCATAATATAGCTTTATTATTCACAACTATTGACTTCCCATGATCGTGTTGTCACACGACGGTAAATATATGGTGCCTAATGAATCAGCCAATATATTTGCGCTTAGTATTGATTATAGTTTCTAATCAGTTTTCTTAATCGTAAAATGGTTTTTCAATGTCTATGATATCCTTAAAATCTGAAGGTGGTCCCGTACACAATGGATGAGAAACGCTAAGTTATATACTGATGTTGGACTCGATGTTAGGCTAACACTCACTCTCACTCTTTTGTACGCACAGCGGAAAACGAAACGAACACAAATGAAGTTTTTGTGCAGCAAGTCAAATAACTTGCTGCGTGCCTCTCGGCGTAAAAATCCACTAGAAATATGGATTACAAAAACTATCGAAAAAGATAGTCAAAGCTAGTCTAGCAAAGGAACGAATCAAAAAGAATTCTAAACCTACAAGATCTCACGACCTTTAAAAGCTAGACTTAGAAAAGAAAAACTCTTTCAAGAAATAACTCTCGCTCAGAAATGCTCTAACTTTCGCTCGGTGTTCGTCGTCCTTCAAAACGGTTAAGTCTTCGACTTATATATGTCTTCACTCGTGAAAGACTTGTCCAAACGACTTGGCAACTTCCCACAACGTCCACTACGTGGTTTTGGTCCGTTAGTGACCGTTGGGAGTCGACTTGGTCAGCTCGGATTGCTCGGTCTTCACTTGAGCTCCAAGTCGCCTATTTTTAGTATGCTCTTTTCCGATTTTTGCTCTAGCTCATATACGCTTCCTCCACGCGGTTTGATCCGTTCCATTCCTAGAATAAGTCCTGCACAACACTAGAAAAATGCCACGTCATTAATTAAATTAGTTTTGGGCATGAAAGATAAAACTGAGGAAGGGAGCATTCTCGGCCAACAAATGTTGACTAGAATGTTACCCCAACATTGTCAATGCGGAACGCTCAACATTAACAATCTCCCCCTTTTATCTTTCTTCCCAAAACCAATGCAGAAGTCAGCCTTAGCAAAGCTCCCCCTAAAAACAACACCAACTCAACCACAAAAAGAAAATGATTAGAGTTAGATGCAAAAGCCGAATAGTCATAAAAACTATTCAAAGTACCAAAAATAGTACAGCGCCTCTAGAGGTCCTGAAACAAAAACACATCTGCACAAGAAAAATAGACATGGTCCCAAATTAAACAAACGCACAGGAAAAAGAGATAGTTATGCACATAAAAACACAAAAACGCGCATGCACAAAAACAATCGAAGTCTAAGTGTTTAGACTATCGATCGAATCCTCCCCTTCCTTTGCTCTAGCTTCAGCTCCTTCTCCTCCCTGATCCGCCTGGACATTCTCTGCCTCCTGAGCTCCCCCTGCATCTTTTGCCCTGACCTCGCCTTGTTCGCTTGGCTCTGCCCTAGCACCTTCTGCCTCTCCCCCTTTTTGGGAAGAAATGAACCTCCTCAATGTATCTCTTTGAGCTACCAACGCTGAGATAGAGTCCTCCAGAACTTTAAGGGCCTGTTCTGCCATAGATGTTGATCCAACATCCTGGCTAACATCGTGCGCGAGCTGTTCAGGGGTGCGCCAGGGTAAGTCCACAACTCTGTCTGAGCCCACCAGATGGTTCTGCTGAACAGGATAAGGACTTCGTTGAGTAGTCAATGAGTCTCGCCGGGTTGGTTGAAAGCCTCCTTGTAAAAGAACTCCATAGATAATTGAGGGATAAGGGAGAATCCCCTTCCCTACCTTCTCAGCCTGGTTCGACATGTATCAAGGATATACTTCCCCCAATTTATAGGGAGATTCTGACCCAGTGCATAAAGCAAGTGAGCCATGCCTTCAGTCACCCTTACTTCGTTAGATGTAGGTAACCAACTACACACCCCAATCTTGAACAACACTGAGTACAAAGACGTAAGAGAACTACCCGCACAATTACCCTCCCATTTAGTAACTCTACCCCCAGTAATGAATGTCACCACAGCATCATTATCATACTCGCACGCCATATCAACATCAGGGGTACGAAGAAACCTATTAATCGCGCTAGCAGACATGTCATACAACCTCCCCCTCAAAAACACTTTCCCATACTTCCTAGACTTAACCTCAGCGACATTAAAAAAGAGATTCGCATATACCTCGCGGACAACACTGTCACAGTATGTCCCTAAGGCAGTCACCATGTACTCGAGATTGCGAGACTCCAAAAATGTCATCAAGCCGTTTCTGAAGCTCGGGACGTCCACAACCCTTTCAACCCTTAGGAGTCTCTTACTCAGGGAATTCCACAGCTCCTCGTTGGCTTGGCGATAAAACTTGCGGTTGGGCAGTGGACTTTCCTAGTCGGAATCCTCCAATGTTGAGTCAACATCTGGCTCAACATCTTCATTCTCGCTAGGGACTGGGGAATCAACATGGCGGCTTGAGTCTGGCTGAGGTGGTTCTTCAGTCCTCACTCTCTTTGAGGGCCTGTCTGAACTATCCATAGGTCTCTTCCCAGCACGCTTCTCCATTCGACTCCGGAAAGATCCCAAGGTTTCAGCTAGATCTGGATCATCTTCTTCATCATTTTTAGATCCTTCTGAGGCAGTGAGAGACTCCGAAACAGTGGATGGTGTCTCTCCCCTGGAATGATGAAATCCTCGTCTGAGCTCATCGAGTCAAGGCTGTCATAGGTTGTGGAGTCGACGATCGTATCACTTGAGTCTGGGTCGCTGGAAAGAGCGATGGGATCGTCTTTGTTCGAGGTGGGGTTCAGGGCACGTCTGATATGCCCGCTTCGTCGCTTCTTAGGCACAGGTACTGACTGCTTGGCCTTGGCTTGCTCTTCTTCTTCTTGGACGTATCTGGTTGAGATTTCTTGGACTGTTGGGCAGTTGCAATCCCCGGAATTGTGCTTGAAGGACCAGATGGCTGAGATGGTTTGAAAGGTGGTGCCGTGACATTGATTGCGCCTCCGACCAGACTCGCCTGGACCGGTCGAGGTTGGGTCGTAGACGCGCCGAGCGGTACGTCGGCGAAATTGAAGATTGGTGGCGGAATCCTTTGAAAGGGAACGTCTGTGGCCAGAAAAGTTGGGTCTGTGGAAACAGGGGTTTCTTCCGCCTGAGTTGGTTCATTCACTGGTGGCTCGGCCAAAATAGGGTCTGTCGAAGCTGGGTTTGCACCAGACGAGGTCGGCGGCGCGTCATCTTTGCAGTTTCTCCGCTGTTTTGGAGCGATTGAAGACGGTTTCCCAGTGGCACATCGTCATCTTCGTTTTGCCAGGGCATCGTCGCTGCGGGTTCTTGACTAGGGTTCACAGGAGGAGGGTCTGCTGATGAGGACTGTGGTGGCGCCGCTTGTTCTTCAGAGGTCTGAGGCGGTGGTCTGGTCGGCCGGAGTGGCTGGAACGGACCAGTGTACACCAAGATGTCCATCGGACCTGGAATAACTTGCAAAGGAACTGGATAAACGAGATTAGGGTCGAATGTTGGGTCAACATTCGGTTGAGAAGGAGAATTCGACATGATTTCAACTGAGAAAAGTGAATCAAAGACGAAAATTTGAGTGAACTATAGAACCCTAATGAACCACGGATCAAAGATAGCAATTATAGAGAGAGATCGAAGTGAAGCAAGTGGGATGATATGACAAGTTAAAAATAATCATATAATCTATCACTTAAAAGAAACGAGCTAGACACAACGGTTACTGCAGTTAATTTAGCTAATCATGGAGTTAATGGGCACGAAAGTAACCGTTGAGCACAAGTAGAAAAACCGCTTAGATTGGATAAGATCAGAATAAGTCATGATTTTTCAAAGCATGAAGCTAAAAATAGTAAAAAGACTATTTCAACATGCGAGCATATAAAAACAGTTTGAAGACCAAGTCATGCGAGTTACACGGAGCACTTCGAATCATGATTCAACCAAAAAGACCTAAATCAAAAATCAAGGTAGAATCAAGAGATACTAACCGTTTGAGCGACTTCGATGAACACATAGAGACAAGTGTAAAGAGCTGTTCCTCGAGAGTTTCTAATGCAATTCTGAGAGATAACTAGACACACAAGACTAACAAAAACAGTACTAAAGACAGACATGGACAAAACGAAAGCACAAAATGTAGCAATATCGAACTGACAGTCACATGTTGCCCTAACATTTGACTCAACATTCTAATTCCGTAATCCTAGACTTTTCTGCTTAATCCTTCTCAAAATCAGCTCCCTTTATTTCTACCCTTTCACCTCACATATCCACAACGAATTTATGCACTGCCCTTATACCCTCAGCGTCAAGGTTCGGCTTTTTGTCGCATAGTATACATCGTCATCGCGAATGCCATGTACCTAAGGAATCTTATTACCAAATACCTATATCTAGCCGAGAGTTTATGAGCATGCTAATAAAAAAAAGGATTGGTTTTTAGTCGCAAAGAGTACATCGTCACAGCGAATGCCGTGTACCTAGGGACGTATTACCAAGAGCCTATAAAAGAGGGATCGGGTTCATTTAGGGACCAATCAAGAAGAATCAAGTCATTTCACAGGAAAACAGAACAGAATATTAAACCAAATATTAAAACAGCAACTGTCAAAATCGACATATGCTATGTTGATCCAAATGTTGGACCAACATTTAAACTAACATGTGCAAACCTATGGATTTCTTCAGGTCCGAGAACCTTTCAGAATCCAATGCTTTTGTAAAAATGTCTGCTAACTGATTCTTAGTGTCTATATGATCGATGCGGACTAACTCTTTTTCTACCATATCTCTCAGAAAATGATGCCTAATATCTATATGCTTTGTACGTGAATGTTGGATGGGGTTCCTAGAGATGTTAATAGCACTAAGGTTATCACAATACATAAGTACAGATTCGCACTCTAACCCATAGTCACATAACATGCTATTCAACCACAATAATTGCGTGCAACAACTACCCGCCGCAACATATTCGGACTCAGCAGTAGATAAAGATACACAATTCTGTTTCTTACTATACCATGCAACTAAGTTATTACCCAGGAAGAAACAACCACCACTTGTACTCTTGCGGTCATCCTCGTCACCCGCCCAGTCAGCATCGCTATAGCCTACAAGACTCAAGTTAGTATCTTTGGAGAACCATAACCCTAGGCTACACGTCCACTCACATAACGAAGTATTCACTTAACAGCATTCAAATGCGAAACTTTAGGTTCAGATTGATATCTAGCACAAACGCAAACACTGTACATGATATCAGGTCTACTCGCAGATAAGTACAATAAACTGCCAATCATAGAACGGTACAATGTTGGGTCAACATTCTGCCCAACATTGCCTTTACTTACCTTTTGAGTAGAACCCATGGGCGTTTTCATTACCTTTGCCGTGTCTAATCCAAACTTCTTTGGCGTACTTCTCTTGGGACATAAAGATCCCGTCGCTGCTTTGCTTAATCTGCAAACCTAGAAAATATGTTAATTCGCCTATCATCGACATCTCAAAGGTAGTGTTCATTTCCTGCACAAACTGATCTAATAAAACTTGTGAGCTTGAACCAAAAACAACGTCATCAACATATACTTGAGCAATCAAAATGTCAGATCCGACCCTCTTAACAAAAAGAGTGCGATCCGCCTCACCTCGTGTGAAATCAAACTCAAGTAAAAACGTTACTAACCTTGCATACCAAGCTCGAGGCGCTTGCTTCAACCCATACAATGCTTTCTGCAGCTTAAAAACATGGTTACGATAATGGGGATCTTCGAACCCTTTACGATGTTCGACATAGATTTCCTTATCAATAGACCCATTCAAAAACGCACTCTTAACATCCATTTGGTGTAATGTAATGTTAAGCTAACATGCTATAGCTAACAAAAGTGTAATCGATTCTAGCCTAGCAACGGGAGCAAACGTCTCATCAAAGTCTATTCCTTCTACTTGCGTATAACCCTGAGCTACTAAACGAGCCTTGTTTCTAACAACCCTACCAAGTTCATCAGATTTATTTTTAAATATCCACTTAGTGCCTATGACATTAATGTCTTTTGGCCGTGGCACTAATGTCCAAACTTGGTTTTTCTCGAACTGCAAGAGTTCCTCTTGCATCGCGTTTATCCAACAATTATCCTTGAGAGCTTCAAGGACATTCTTGGGTTCTATCTCAGAAACAAAGCAGTTAAAACGTACCTCAGCGTATAGTGAGTTCATACACGCATTTCTTACCATAGACTTATAATCCTTTCGTGGTTTGTCTCTGGTCTTCCTTCCTTCATTCACGTCTCCAATTATTAGATCAGTGGGATGATCTTTCTGAATCTTAGCTGGCCGATCACGTCGCACTTCACTGGGACCAGCTTCTTCGTTCTGTTCTGGCTCAGATGTTGAGTCCAATGTTGGCTCAACATTGTCATCCGCAGGCTCCTCTGATTCGTTACTCGTTTGTATAACATCTGCAATATCAACTTGAGGAGGCATGTTGCTAAGATCAGTAGCATCATCAAACTCAACGTTCACTGATTCTTGAACAGATTTTAAACGCAAATTATAGACTCGATAAGCACGACTGTTTGACGAATATCCTAGAAAGATGCATTTGTCACTCTTCGAATCAAACTTAGTCAAATATTCACGATCATTTAGCATGTAGCAAAAACATCCAAAGACATGAAAATATTTAATCGAGGGCTTCTTACCATTCAACAATTCATACGGGGTTTTCTTGGCACCATGCCAAAAAAATACACGATTCGAAATGTGACATGCGGTATGCAAAGCTTCAGCCCAAAAACGTTTAGACACATTCTTAGATAGTAATATAACACGAGCCATTTCTTGTAACGTCCTATTCTTCCTTTCGGCAACCCCATTTTGTTGGGGCGTCTTAGGAGACGAATACTCATGCACAATGCTTTTCTTATCACAGAATTCATCAAATAACTGATTTTCAAACTCTCTACCATGGTCAGACCTAATGCGAAAAACAGAAGCACTGAAATTGTTTCGAATCATAGCACAGAAATTTTTGAAAAAATCAACCGACTCTGATTTTTCCCTAAGAAAGAAAATCCATGCATATCTAGAAAAATCATCCACGAGCACATAAGCATATTTTCTACCCCCTATGCTATCAACTTCCATAGGACCCATCAAATCCATGTGAATCAACTGAAAACAGTGAGCAGTTTTAAAATGTTGGGCAGCTAGTTGGTCAACATTGTGACTAACATGTGTTTGCTTACCCTTCAACACGACTCACAAACAATCTTACCAAACTCCTTGAGTTTCGGAATGCCTCTGATTGCATCATGTTTGATAAGTTGTTCCAACGTTCTGTAGTTGACGTGGCGTAATTTAAAATGCCACAACACCACATCGTCCTCGGCTTTTGAAAGTTGGCACACATCCTTTACGCCCGGTTTGTCGCCAACTAGATAGCAATTGTCACTCGATCTTTTTCCTGCCATCACTAGAACAGAATTTCGGTTAAAAACTTCACAACACTCCTTATTAAACCTTACCTCAAGGTCATCATCGCACAGCTGGCTTATGCTGATCAGATTCGCGACAAGCCCTTCTACGTGAAGTACGTTGCTCAGCTTGGGAAAGTCAGGAACATTAAGTCTGCCTCTGGCGAGAATTCGACCTTTGGAACCACCTCCGAAAGTCACAGATCCACTCCTTAACGGCGTGTAGTCACTGAGATACTATTTGGTACCCGTCATATGTCGGGAACACCCGCTATCGAAGTACCATGAATCTGTAACGTTAGCTCGCAAAGAGGTGTACACAACAAGGCATTTATCCCCTGATTTCCTAATCCAAGCTTTCTTAGATGATTTAACCACATTCTGTTTACTAGAATTCGAAGAACCGCCAGCTGAGTTTTCTCCAGACACATCCTTCAGCACTGATTTCTCAATGTTGACCGATATGTTGGGTAACATCTCAGCAGACATCGATTTCTTTGCAGAAATCTCTCTCTTCAATTTCCAGCAGTATGATTTTAAATGACCTGATTTCTTACAATGTTCACACACAAAAGATTTATCATGACGTTTTGGGGTCACATGCTCGGAACTATCCTTAGGATTCGTAACTTCGTCATTTACGGATTGAGCTTTAACAAACACAATCTTAGGCTTCTCATGGGACAAGAGTTTCGTACTATCAGTAGCAGACTGACGGTTATAACCTAGACCTTGTTTATCATAAATACCAATAGACAGTACCTCTTCATGGCTAGTTTTGCTCCTATTCCACTTAGCAAATTTTTTGTCGGCCTCATTGAGTCGCTTTTGAAGTGAGTCGATCTCCCTGTCCTTTTCGTGTCAAAGCGGCTTCCAACTTGTTGCCATCCATTAGACCTTCAATGACCTTCTCGTTTTTCTTATTTTCCTCGGCCAACAGTTTCACCGTGGCACGAAGTTGTGAGTTGTTCGCCTTTTCTAATTCGTATTGTGTGGTCAACTGCTTAAAGGCTTCTTCACCACTCTCTGTCTCAGGTTCTGTATCATCACAACTCAAAAGACCATCAAGACAGTTTGGATCATCACAATAAAAACTAATATGTTTTACAGATGTTGAGTCAGATGTTGGCTCAACATCAGTTACCGCAGTAAGTCCGATCTGATTGTCTTCGTCTTCTTCGTCATCAGAAAACGACTGGATGATTACGGATGATTGCTTAGGCTCTTCCTCTTCATCTTCGTCTTCTTCGTCTGACAGGTTGATCCACATGACCTTACCACCACGCTTGCGAATGGTGTTGGCACATTCGTTGGCAAAATGGCCCCAACCTTGGCATTCATAACATCTGACTGCCTCATAATTGATAACTTCTTTGGCTTTCCGTCTAGCCTCCCAAAAGGTTTCCGTTTAGGGAACGGAGGAGCTGAAGTGGTTCAGCCTTGGCATTCTGGCCTTTTCTGAATGTTGGGCCAACATTTTGCACAACATTCTTCTTCTTGAAATATTTTGCGAATTTCTTTACAACCATGGCCATGTCTTCTGCATTCCTGGGGTCGACCTCGATCAGTTCATCGGATGGCTGGGTGACCAGTGCGAGACTCTTACCACGTGCGGCCCTCTTTTGGACTTCAAGATTGGTTTCATAATTTTCAAAATGTTCATCAAGACGTTGAAGTCCATGGTGGCTAGGTTGTGTGACTCCTCGATCGCTGACACGTTCATATTAAATTTTTCAGTTAGTGAACGAATAGCTTTAGAATTTAATACCTTGTTCGACAAAGGATCTCCTAGGCTGGCACAATCGCTGGAGATTGTCAAGAGCTTCCCAAAATACGTCGTAATATCCTCGTCTTCCTTCATTCTGATATTCTCGAATTGACTTAGGAGGAGGCGTAGTTTGGTTTCTCGCACAGTTGTGTCACCTTCACAGTACCTCTCGAGCAGATCCCACGCATTCTTGGCCGTTGTACAGTTCTGGATGATCTTGAACATAAAGATATCCACCGTGGAGAAAATGGCGTTGAGTGCCTTGTCATTGAATTCTGCTAAGCTTCGCTCGGGTGCTGTCCATAGTTCGACAGGCTTGTCGACAACCTCGCCATCTGCATCAGGTTCTATCCTTGGAGGGGTATACCCGTCGAGTACTGCTTCCCAAGCTCGTACGTCGATTGACTTGATGCACTGTCGTACACGGACCTTTCAATACGCATAGTTGGTGCCGTAAAGAACAGGGACTTTGCCGATATTATTAGAACTGGTAATATCCATTGTAGAGGATGTTAAGCGCTTAGTGACGTCAAGCGTTGGCTCTATTACCACTTTGAAGGTGGTCCCGTACACAATGGATGAAAACCGCTAAGTTATATACTGATGTTGGACTCGATGTTAGGCTAACACTCACTCTCACTCTTTTGTACGCACAGCGGAAAACGAAACGAACACAAATGAAGTTTTTGTGCAGCAAGTCAAATAACTTGTTGCGTGCCTCTCGGCGTAAAAATCCACTAGAAATTTGGATTACAAAAACTATCGAAAAAGATAGTCAAAACTAGTCTAGCAAACGGAACGAATCAAAAAGAATTCTAAACCTACAAGATCTCACGACCTTTAAAAGCTAGACTTAGAAAAGAAATACTCTTTCAAGAAATAACTCTCGCTCAGAAATGCTCTAACTTTCGCTCGGTGTTCGTCGTCCTTCAAAACGGTTAAGTCTTCGACTTATATATGTCTTCACTCGTGAAAGACTTGTCCAAACGACTTGGCAACTTCCCACAACGTCCACTAACGTCCACTACGTGGTTTTGGTCCGTTAGTGACCGTTGGGAGTCGACTTGGTCAGCTCGGATTGCTCGGTCTTCACTTGAGCTCCAAGTCGCCTATTTTTAGTATGCTCTTTTCCGATTTTTGCTCTAGCTCATATACGCTTCCTCCACGCGGTTTGATCCGTTCCATTCCTAGAATAAGTCCTGCACAACACTAGAAAAATGCCACGTCATTAATTAAATTAGTTTTGGGCATGAAAGATAAAACTGAGGAAGGGAGCATTCTCGGCCAATAAATGTTGACTAGAATGTTACCCCAACATTGTCAATGGTGAATGCTCAACATTAACAAAATCCATCTCCATCAAAACCTTTTTTGGACATTCATCCTAAGAAAAAAATAACTACCAGAGTTAGAAACACAAATTTGGCCTTCTCCATTACACATTACACAATACACCATCAGTACTTATACATAGTAATATAACCCACAAGACAAAAAGTACTCAGGCATGCATGCAAACCTATACGCACATTCTTCTTGCTTATTATTCATTACATATACTTATTATATTACTATTACACACACACGCACACACATCTTGGAGAGATAGATCATCAATCATCATAATGGGGGGATCTGAAGCACAGTTAACACAAGGTCAGAAAAATCCTGAAGCTGCCCCATTAACGCATCAAAGTTATAACTAATCCCAGTAAACCGAGCTGGAAATCGATTAACTCATTAAGACTAATCCCCAATAAAGCGACCTGTAAAATGACGTGCTCAATTGTATTTTCAAGAATAGGCAAACAATATTGTTAATGGCCGGAAAAAGGTCAGAGACGAATCTGCACCGAATGGGCGCTAGGGGACCCAAAATGGTCGTTACTAATGGCACAGTGATGTTAAACGTTCCATTAACGTTTGTTGAAGCACTGCGAATGCTGGGCGTTCCACTGATAGCTAGGGTTTATACAGTTAAGGGTGACGTTTGCCCCAACTAAGGCAGCAGCGCCGGGCAGGCAAGTCCCAGTTAGTGTGCAACAGATTCTGCCCGTGGCACTCACGCCATTGATTGGGAGCTGAGCTTTGGCTTGCAGTGGGTTGTGGGAGGTGAGTGAGCAGAAATGCTGAGGCAATTTGTTGAGGAACGTTGTTGGTGGGAGCCATTTGTAGGGTTTGTTTGTATGTGTGTGTGCTGATTTGGGTTTTGTGTGAGTTGTGGTGGTTTGAAGAGGGAACGAAGAGAGGCTATTTATAGAAGGTTTTCTTGCATGCATGAGTGTGTTGTAATGTTGTTTTGTGACTTTTTCTTGTTGTCTATAGTTGATTAATGTGTTGCTCAAGGGTTTGGTGACTCTACGAGTATTAGTATGATCGTTTATAGTTGACGAAGTTGAGATGTGGAATTTGGAAAATTAAAGTGTGGCGCGTCGAAGTTCTATTCTATGTTTTCGCGTTACGGCATTAAGTATATAATGAATATTTATAATTTATAAGAAAAATAAAATATAATTATATTATATAATAGATTTACTAACAAATTATATTGTTTTTTATGTTTTTGAATTCCGATTTATACTATACTAACATAAAAAATTAATATTAAAGTTGTTTAAATTAGATATATTTTACAATTTGAAATCTTTATTATTATATTTATTTTTCCAATTTTTTTTCCTTTATTTCTTTGTTTTTTTTTTAATTTTTTAAAACTGGCGGGCAAAGCCCGCCAGGCCCGCTACCCGCCTGCAGGCGCGACGGGTCTTCATTTTGCAGGCCCGCCAGTAGGCGGGCTTGCCCGCCCCGCCGGCTCGTTTTTAAGGTAGTATAATATATATATATATATATATATATAATATATATAACTAGATATAATTTATCGATCTGTGTCTGTATCCATCATGAAACGAGTTGTGACCTGTGATTTGCGTAAACTGCACTTTTTCTTTGTGTGTTAATTATATAATATGCTTCGTTGGGTAAAAGCGCTCTTTTTAACCTTTTATATAGTATGCTATGAATGTGTGTAGTTGGCTTGTTACGAACCTAGCCAGGGAACTGTACCATGCCCACCCATTATCATAGTCGAAGCACGACTTTGGAAAGTAAACATTAATTCGTCATAATGTATTATTAATTAATAAACTACCAAGAAAAATACAGAAATGTAAAACTACGAGTATTGATGTGTTGTTATGGATGTTTTTAAATTGTTGGTAGTTGACCAAAAATAGAGTAGAGAGAATTGGCATTGAAGATTTAGTTTGCTGTACAAAGCGTGGTCCGTGGAAACTCTATGCTAAATTTTAGGGTTAGTTAGGGTATTTCTTAACTATATTCCTAATTAAAAAGAGAATAATTGAAAATTTCATTTTTTGGGTGTTCCGTTTACATCACGAAAAGGAATTGTGTGGCGTAAAAACATGCACTTTTGTTGTCTGTAATTATCAGTAACTTTTTTGGGGGATGATGATAAAGTCTTCATTTTGTTGATCTTTATATAGTATGCTTTCCAAAATGATTAAGTTCCAATTCGTTTTTTAATCCAACTGATTTCCTTTGTATATGAGTGAAACTGAACTACCTTTATCATTCTCAAGATTGCACACTAAGATAAGAAAATGATGCAGTTTTAAACATTGGTAATGACTTGCTCTTTCACTTATCGTAAAAAGGTTATTATTACCAATAGTTTATGGTAGCCAGAACCTTTATTTTTTTTTTTTACAAACGTTAATAAAAAAAAAACCTGATTAGAGCAGAAATTACTAGTCCTCCATTACGCATCACACATTACATCATATCATTATACCATTACATATAAATAACACAACCCATATGACAAAAAATATGCACGCACGCATGCAAGCACAAACCTTACGCACATTCTTCTTGCTTATTATTCTTTACATATACTTAATATTACTATTACACACACACAAACACATCTTGGAGAAGACACAGATCATCATCACCACACATCATCATCTTACTATGTGATGATCTGAAACACAGTCACCAAAACATGCAAAACATTCCCAAACAACCCAAGAATAGTACCAAGCGTAATCCCCACGAAAGTGAGCGTGCCCGAGAGAATCTCAGTGGCAGTGCTAAATACAGGGCATATAGTATTGTTAAGGGGCAAAAGGCTGGTAACACTGCACGGAATAGGTGCGACGATACCCAAAATGTTTGTTACTAATGTCACAGCCACAGTGATGTTAAAATTTCCATTAACATCTGTTGAAGCAGTGCGAATGCTGAACGTTCACTCGTGCTTGTGCAGTTAAGGATGACATTTACCCCGAAGTCCCAGTTGGCGTGCAGCAGATTCTGCCTACGGCATTCACGCCATTGATCCTGATCTGAGCTTTGGCTTGCAGTGGGTTGTAGGAGGTGAGTAATATGAGGGATACTAGCAGAACTGCTGAGGCAATTTGTTGAAGAAAGTTGTTCGTGGAACCATTTTTAGGGTTTGTTTGTATGTGTGTGTGTGTGCTGCTTTGGGGTTTTGTGTGAGTTGTAGTGGTTTGAAGAGGGAGCGAAGAGGGGTTATTTATAGAAGGTTTTCTTGCATGAACGAACGT
Source organism: Craterostigma plantagineum (assembly GCA_027422505.1). NCBI lineage: Eukaryota > Viridiplantae > Streptophyta > Magnoliopsida > Lamiales > Linderniaceae > Craterostigma > Craterostigma plantagineum. Next base: position 3,923,623 of record JAPQWV010000033.1, on the reverse strand, counting down.
GTGTAACGTTGTTTGGTTCTGATATTGGACTTTTTTATGTTGTTTCATTGATTTTTCGTTAATGTGTTGCACAAGGGTTTGGTAACTCTATACGAGTATTAATATCGTTAAAGTTGACAAGGTAGAGATTTGGAATTTGGACAATTTGGATGCTAAACTGTGGGGCTGGGAAGCTCTATTCTGCGTTTTAGGGTTAGGGCACTAAGTAATCAATATTGTTAGAAAATTTATAATTGATTTTATGAATTATATGTGAATGAGAAATTTAGAAAAATATTTATATTTATGAATTGGGCTTTGAAAATGGTATTGGGCTTCGATTTTGGCCCAATAATGGCCTAACTCTAGAAGGCCCAACTTCTAGAAGGTTGGGTTGATGGCTTTGTAATTGAGTGCTTTGTGGAGTGGTTAAAACCACTCCCCAACTCAAACGTGTATGTCCAAACAATATTTTATCGCCCAAATTTGTATTGGCACATGATGGATAGTATTACTTTATTCCTCTCGAGAAGCGTTCATACAATACAGTCCTACCTATACCAAACCTTCATTTCATATTTCCTGTCGAAAGCTTCAGAACCGATCTCTCTTCTTCCCTGTTTCTTCTTTACTTTGAATGGCGACGGCTTATGCAGCTTTTACTTCATTGATGCATCTCATATCAGATCTCCAAGAACATCCCAACCCTCCCATCAAACTCGACGAGGAACATGTCGACTCTCTCAGTTCGAACGTCTCTTTCTTTCGAAAATTCCTCGAAGATCACCATATCTCCGTCAATCTCAAATTGGAGCTCCAAATGGCCGATGCAGCTTATGCTGCTGAAGACGTCATCGAGACTCACATAGCAGATGAAATTTACGATGAAGAGGACTTCAACGCAAGTCTTCAAAAGGCTATAGAAGCCATGGATCTAATCGAGGAAGAAGTGACGAAGATGAATTGGAACATCAACAAGGAAAGGAGCCAAGGCAACAACGATCAACCTGATGGTGCCGCTAATTCTGGTGGTAGTGAGAAGAACAACAACGTGGTGGGTATGGAAGACATGACACTCAAAATTGTGGACAAGCTCACTCTTCCACAGAGCAAATCTGGCCGTCAGATTATTTGTATAACAGGTATGGGTGGAATCGGTAAGACTACACTCGCTCGTAAGGTCTTTGACCATAAGTGTATTACGGACAACTTTGATGTTCGTGCTTGGGCTACAATATCTCAGGACTACAATATACATGAAAGTCTCGTTGAACTTGTTTACTGCCTAAATAAAACAGACAAGGAAAGTTTGCAACGGCATGACGAACAAAAGTTGGGCGTAACGCTGTACCAATATTTGTGCGGCAGAAGGTATCTGATTATAGTGGACGATCTATGGGATGTAGAGGCGTGGGATAGATTGCGATCCTTCTTTCCAAGTAGCCCCGGTAGCCGAATAGTGATAACAACTAGAGAATCAAAATTCGATACGATTAGCTCGCACTTTTTCAAAGTGGGTTTGTTAGACGAGAGTCAGTGTTGGGATTTATTTTGCAAAACTGTATTCGGACAGGACGACTACCCTCGTTAGCTGGAGGATGTCGGAAGGAAGATATCAGACAACTGCGGAGGACTTCCTCTTTCGGTTGTCGTGATTGGAGGTCATTTAGCAAAGTCTCCGAGAACACAAGAATATTGGAAATCTATTGCGAAAAAATTGAGTTCCATTGTGAATACAGAAGAGGACGGTCGTTGTCTGAAGATACTATCATTGAGCTACATTCATCTACCGGTACATTTGATACCATGTTTCCTTTACATGGGAATTTTTCCCGAAGATAAAGAGATTTGAACGTACAAACTAATCAGAATATGGGTGGCCGAAGGATTTCTAAAACCAATTAATGGAAAGACCCTGGAAGAGGCTGCGCAAGAATATCTTTTTGACCTTGCTAGTAGGAATCTTATTTTAGTTTCTGATTCATCATTTTAAAGGGGAGAATTAATCAGATTCCAGATCCATGATCTTTTGAGGGATTTATGCTTAAAAGAGGCTTTAGAGAAGAAATTTTACAGCATCATGCGGAATCAAGATCGGGAATTTCCAAACAAAGAAAGACGAATTGTCCTTTATCCAAGCAGCTCACACGAGGTAGACCCTCTCTATTCCGAGACTATTATCCTAAAATCGCCGTCACTTCTACGTACGTTGATACTTGGTCATGGTACATCATTGGCTTCTTCCGTAGCTTACAAATCATTACGTGTTTTGGCATCAGCGCGGTCTTTCGATATTAGCCTAAATGACGTGGTGGAAGTTGCCTCTCAACTTGTTAACTTGCGTGCCTTGATTTCGCATCATCTAAAGGGACGAATCGGTTAGCTTTCCTTCATCACTCTTTTCGATATGAAATCTTCAATCTTTATGGATGGAACGTCAGTCGAGGGCTAAAGCGCCATTACAAATCTGGAAAACGTCTCAACTTAGACATATTCACACAGGTTTCGGATTTAGCCTCTCGGATCCTCCACCAAGCGAAAGCCACGGTGATTTGATCTTGAAGAACCTTCAAACCGCTGATGGTATATACAACTTCAGTTTCAGTGAAGATCTGGTCAAAAGAATTCCCAACGTAAGGACGCTGAGTGTGTCTTATAATGATGGAATCACGGAATTGAATGGCGCTCTCAGCGACATCGCACCTCTCGAAAAGCTCGAAACACTTATTTTGAGGTTGGGAATGGTGAGATTCATGAGGCTAAGAAAAGAAATGATTGAAAGTCTTAAATTCCCTGATTCGCTTAAGTGTCTGATTATCGACGGCCTTCGCTTGGATGACGAAGTAACGATGACTAAGATTGGTTCGTTGCCAATGCTCGAACATTTAAGTCTTCGTGAATGCAGGGGAAGGGAATTGAAGCTTCCTGATGGACTATTTGATCGTTTGAAATACTTACAGCTCGTTATGTGTAGTGATCTAGAATGTTTTGCAGCAAATTCAGCCATTTTCCTTGCCTTGAAGAGCTGTATCTATACTCAATGCATAGGTTGAAGGAGATATCATCCTCAGAGATCGGAGATATACAGACGCTGAGACAAATTATATTGTTTTGGTGTCCCGACTCAACTGTTGCCTCTGCTAAAGAAATAGCAGACTATCAAAAACATGAAATGGGGAATGAAGAATTACGATTTCGGGTTAGCCTGAGTAAGTTAAACAGTCTTTCTGCTCAGAGCTTGAGCAGCAGTAATTTTATTATACGATAAGGTAGTGGAAGTAGAATGTGTATATTCCTTTTTTGTTTCCTTTCTTGAATGATGTTTTATAAGTTAGATAGCAGGTATTGTATTGGAACGCTGCTGCGATAGATCTGATCTATAAACTGTTCGTTTGCGTTATCAGTTTTAAAATCGGAGGGAGCCTCAGTTTCAATACGCACGTCAGACGTCAGTCATATATAATAACTACGAATGCTGTAACGGCCGTGAATAATTTGTTTAGAAAAACACTAACGATGAGGGAATACGTAATGTAAATTGTAATAACAGGTTACTTGAATAATGAAATTGAGGGAATTTGTGACTGCAAATTTTTATACGACGCATATGTTTATGTATATCATTGTCCGATTACTCATGAAAACTTTATGAAGATATAAATGTGCCTAAGAGGGGGGGGAGGTGAATTAGACTTATAAAATTTTATGCTTCTTTTCACAAATCCTTAGTGTGGTGACTTAGATATGCCTAATAATATTGTGACGAGTATGCCTGTTATATCCTAGTACCGTCGGATGTGTTTCGGATCTGTCTCACAGTGATAACGACATAACTGAAAAGTAAATGCGAGACAGGATTTTTATAGAGGTTATATCCCCAACTGGGGTTTACTCATCTCCTTGGGATTTGCTTCCCAAGAGTTTAACCAATCACTATAATGCACCGTAGCTGGATACAAAACTGATTGGTTAGCCCAATACACAACCGAAACAAGTCGAACACTAGACACTACTAGGTTACACACGCCGAGTTTCGTTCCTCGAAATCTCCTTGATCCCGACAGACACAGCTCACTACCGAAGGGCCCCCGGACTTGTCCTTCCCTTCACGTGTGCGTAAACATCGACCTTGCCTCCTTGGTATTGCTCACGTCCGAAGACAACACGTCCGAAGATAGAATATGTGGCAGGGGATGATGGAATATCGGATAAATCACTCGCTCAGTGATGGATACGCAAGTTAACGCTCAGTAAGGCAGAAAGCTATTGCAAATGGGAACTCCGAAATCTCTTTATCAGTTTCTGCTCAAAGATCTCTCGTAGGCTTAAAGTCGCAAATTCTCTGTTCTATTGAAAATCTGAAGTGCTATATAATCCTTTTTAATTAGCACTTCGCATGGAAAGTCATATCAAACAATAATCACCAAATCAAGCATAGTTTCCATGTAGCTTTCGAGTCCATCATACCATATAAATTATGCTTCTAATAAATCATCGCAACGGTTATATAGCACATTAAAGCATGACTATATACCATATAGAGACTCAATTTCGTTCTCAAGCATATCCAACCACTTTGCATATATTTTCCATATCAGAATTTTTCATAGGTGATTCCCTGCTATCAGTTCCTAGTAACGAGTCAATCCAGATTTACTTTCCAAGTATGGCACACAAGATAGCAAGGCATCAGCACGTTTTCCATGTACAGCTCATAGCATTTAATCAATATATTTACCATGTTTAGCACACAAGTCAGATCAGAGCTTACTTAAATCGATTTATCACATCATGGCACAACTTTCCTTATTTCAGAGATATCACCCGTTATACCACATATAAGAGCACTTTATCCATAAGGTTAATCACATCAAATCTTTTCTAAATATAATAATCCAATCAGCATAAGGAAAGATATTAATTCAATATTGCACATTAAATACAGTGGAAAGCATGCAAGAATCGTATAAGTGATTTTCGTCCAGGAATAAACAAGTATCAACGGATATCACTTTCCATATATAAATAGCATATTTTCCTTCTATAACTCAGTAGGATATCTCATGCATTATTTCTATATATAGCACAGAACGATATATCCTATCTCATGGACTGTCTATAACATGCGATCACCTAGTTCCATAAAATCATCACAAAATCACACGCAATTCAAATATTCAACACTAACAATTTTCATCTCATTAGCAATGCATGGTTGAACATTATCATGAACTTAGCCATTTTATTTGTCCCAAATCGAATTGCTTATTTTATAGACCTAATGTCATTACAATTACATCGTTCATCAAAACTCTCTAACATATATGGACCAAAAAGGTCAACATTCTCCCCCTTTTTGATGATGACATGTAATTGATGCAGCACGGAAGCAAGTAAGCATATTCGATTACGCAAGTCCTAGCGCATATGTCTAAGTGTTCCATAATCACAAGGCAGAGCATACGATATTTCCTAATCACATGTGATACCCATTTGCTCCCCCTGCCTATGTGCAGTTATCTCCATGACATGCATAAGATATATCATGATCAAATTTTGCTCCCCCTGTCTAAGTGCGGATATATCCTATCTATTTCAATGTTATATCTTGAGTACAAAATTTCGAAATTTACCCGTGAGTGTGCTCCCCTGCCTAAATGCGCATTTTCCAAGCATGGTTTCAAGCAATCATGTAATCATCGCAGCAGGCACTTAGCACAGTCAATTCGCACATTCAAGTATCAGAGTATAAGATCAGCACATGATATATCCATAGATCAGAGCAAAGATGTTAAACATAGGAGATATATCATAAAATCAGCAAAATATTATATTAGGGTTCAACAAACTTCCCTACATACCAAAAACACTTACTCTTACCTTACTACTCCCCTTTCATTATCAAAAAGGTGGGAGGACACTTAGGAACTAAACGATACTGGCAGAGCGGAATAACCTAGGGGCAACTAGGAGCAGAATGGAACTAGAGGGGCAGCCTACTGGCTTGAAGATGTTTCAGAATGGGCGTGCTTAGGAAGGGACTTCTTGACGAGCTTTGAGAGCTTGGATAGTTTCAGTATCAGCTCGGTATACTGCTCTTTGAGCTTGCGGAAGCGCTTCTGATTATCAGCCTTGATATCAGAAATATCGCGGCACAACACTGAGATTCCTGCCTTCCCTACGCTCAGCTCATCCTCGTAGTCATCGTCCTCGTCGCTTTTGACCTTCGCTTTCCCCTTCGCAGCCGACCGTTTCTGGGCGCTATCCACTGATCTGTTCTCCTTGGCCTTGAACCAGCCCTGACAATTAGTGTGATGAATTCCCATGCGTTTCAGAGTCACAAGATCCACAATGTGGATGGCCGTATCTTCCCATCCCGGCGGCATCTGGACTTCTTCACACTCAAAGAAGTGCGTGAGCAACATTCCGTAAGGCAAAGCCTTGTCTGTGTTTTCAACAGCCTGGATCATATGCTTCAGGATCACATACCCGAGGTTGAACTTGCGATTCTGGGATATCATGTACACGGCAAAACTGCTCATGAAATTCATAGTGGTAGAGTGGCCGCCACTTCAGATTTTGGCACTCCACAAGGTCATGTTCAGCAGTTTATGAAGGAAGAAGAAATCTATGGGAAGTTGATTGAGAGCTTCTTCGTCTGAAAAGCGGGGCTTAGTACGGGTATTTCAGAGTTTCCGAAGTACATCACTGGGGTCGAAGCCATCAGCATGGCACCAGTCGTTCATGTCGTAGTGGCAGAAGGGTTCATCAGGAACTCCAAGCATCTCGTTGATCTTCTTCGTGGTCCAGTGGATTCTGCCTCCCAGCACATAGGAGCGGACATTGATGTGTCCCTCATACTCATCGTAGTCAAAATTGCGTAGAAGAGCTTGACAGCTTCTGGGTAGTAAGGCTTGTTGATACTCAGGAATTTCTCCCATCCGTAGTCTTTCAGCCAGGTGATAACAGTTCCAGCAGGCAACTTGTCGAATGCGACGCCTCGACCACGAGCGATATCTCGATTGCTGAAGCTTTTGTAGACGGTTCGGTTACTTTCTTCTAGGAACAGGGCTTCAACTGGGATCTCAGTTGGGTTGGACAGATCAATAGAAGGGATATCAGAAGTCTTAGTGCTTGGTTTAGGAGACGGCGAGGCCCTATCAAGTGGGGAAGGAGATTTCTGGGTTTCCTTTGGCGTTTGGGCTTCTAGAGTGGGATTTCTGGGTTTCTTCATGAACTTCTTCAGGAATTTCGGAACTTGAGGCAGCCTTTTCTGGTTCGGGCCTTTTGGATTTCTTGGTCTTCTTCTTCTTCTTGGCAGTTTGAGAAGGGGTTGAGATCTTTTCAGAGGATTTGGCCTTGGAACGGGTTTTGCGAGCAGAAGGCGAGACTTGTTTTGGTGATTTGGAAGGTGAGTTGAGCGGGGTTTCATCAGTGTCGGACATGGGTTCGTTACGTTTACGGCTTGATGATTCAGGGTTGACAGCTTTGGAAGGTTTGGCCATTGATGAAGGTTTGAAGGTCGAGGAGAAGTTTGAAGAAGATGATTGAATGATGAAGGTTGAAGAATGGTTTGGATCTTTTGAAGGAATGGGGTCGGTTTATTTTTGGAAGGGATAAGGATGTTTCGAAATTTGAAATTTGAAATTTCAAAGTAGAGAGTGGAAAAACTGTCAGAAATATCGAACTGATTTGACGGGATCTCATAATTAAGGAAGGGATGTGACTGGACTGAATAGGAATATATTTTAAATACATGAGTTCCCTAAAATAACTGAACGGCTTGAAAGATATCTACGAGTTCCTTCCTAAAATAACCTGATCACATTCAAGGACAGATCCAGAAGATCGGATATTCCTAAAATAAACTAGATGGCTGAAGGAATGTCTTGGAAGGGATAACTACGAATTTCTTCCTAAAATACGAAAATCACACTTAAGGAAAAGATCTATAAGATCCACGGAAATATTCTAAGGGCTGAATGAGTATCTTAAGATAGGGTAACTACGAATTTCTATCTAAAGTAGAGTAACCTAGAGTAAATGATGGAATTAGGCAGATTTACTAACCTTATTTAGCTCGATAATTCCCAATCGATCACGGATGTCGCAGAATCTTGCCTAAATTAGGGGTTTCGTGAAGATATCAGCAAGCTGATCATTTGTTCCTACGAATTCCACACTGATATTCCCCTTCCGAACATGGTCTCGTATGAAATGCTGTTTAACCTCAATATGCTTAGTACGAGAGTGATGCACGGGATTCTTAGTGATACTAATAGCGCTAGTGCTATCACACATAATAGGAATCTTGTCATAACATAACCCAAAATCACTAAGGGTTTGTTTCATCCAAAGAACTTGCTTTATTTGCAACCCAAGGAAGTAGTTCAGCTCACCCATTAAACTCATCTCAAATTCCTTCTGCATAGACTTAGAGAATTCCTCGCAAAGAAGGATATTAGTACTACCAAATATGATATCATCAACGTATATTTGGACCAGTATCATGTGATCACCTTCATACTTAATAAACAGCGTGTTATCAATAGTTCCAGTCGTAAATCCTATGTCAATCAAGAACTTACTTAGCCTTTCATACCATGCCCTAGGTGCTTGCTTTAAACCATATAATACTTTATTCAACTTGAAAACATGGTTTGGAAAATCTTCACTAGCAAAGCCCGGTGGTTGTTCTACATAAACCTCTTCATTTATAAAGCCATTTAAAAATGTACTTTTTACGTCCATTTGAAAAAGTTTAAAACGTTTAACACATGCATATGCAAGTAAGACACGTATAGACTCTAATCTAGCTACCGGAGCAAAAGTTTCATCGAAATCAATACCTTCCTCCTGGGAATAACCTTTTGCAACTAACCTCGCTTTGTTCCTTGTGACATTACCATGTTCGTCGAGTTTGTTGCGGAAGACCCATTTGGTTCCTATGATGGATTTTTCATCCGGTCTCTCTACGAGTGTCCACACTTGGCTCTTTTCGAACTGAGCCAACTTATCTTTCATGGCAGAGACCCAGTATATATCATCCAAAGCTTCATTGACTGTTTTTGGTTCCATCATTGAAAGTAGTACATCATGAGATTCCTCTGTATCCTGATTTCGTACAGTTGCTCAAGTTTTGACTCCAGATCTGATATTTCCTATCACTTGATCTGTTGGATGACTGGAAGCATGTTTCCATTTTCTAGGTTGCAGTTCATCAGCTTCCTGTTCCAGTGTCTCTACATTTTCATCTTTTGGAATATCTTCCTCACTGTCTTTAGTATCCTGTAATTCTGCACAGGGCAAATCTATACCTTCCTCATCAGTAGCATCTGCGTTAGGTATCTCATCAAAAGTAACATGTATGGAATCCTGAACAGTCAGCTTCCTTTTACTATAAACACCGAGTGAAGACTGTAACCAAGGAATATCCCTTCATCAACCTTAGAGTCAAATTTTCCAAATTTTCCTCTCTTATCTCTATCGTTCAAGATAAAACATTTGCATCCACACACGAAAGTAACTTATATTTGGAGTTCTACTATGCCAGATTTCATAAGAAGTCTTCTTTAATATCGGCCTAAGGAAGACACGGTTAGACACATAACAAGTTGTACTAACAGCTTCCGCCCAGAACTGTTTAGGAATATCATACTCATGTAATATAGATCTAGCCATTTCCTGTAATACCCTATTTTTACGTTCAGCTACGCCATTCTGTTGAGGAGTTATAGGGGCAGAGAAGTTATGACTATATCCGTACTGATCACAGAATGATGCAAATGACTTACTAGCAAATTCCAGTCCCTTAGCAAGAGCTGTTCCAAACGTGAGCTAGGTAAGCTATCTATCACATGGAAACCTTATATACTTAATATATTAAAGTCGTGTCATACTTTATATGGTTACATGTAGGGCTGGGTAAATATACCGAAGTACCGATATACCATTCTTACTGTATTGAAACGTACCAAAAATATTGAAAATTTTGGTATACCGAAGTTTTTGATAAGGTATGATACCATACCGAAAATTTTCAGTACGGTAATGGTATGAAAATTTTAAACATTAGGTATACCGATTATACCGAATTACGTACTAAAAGTTTTAATATTATATATATATATACATATATAGAAATGTTATGGTGCTCACATCCGTGGGCACCTGTTGTGTGCCATTTTTTGTGTCACATCAACATGCCAAATCAACCCCCGACGGGTTCACTAATCCGATGTGTATGTTATACGTATATACACACCTACATATTATTTAAAAAAAATATAAAATGGATAAAAATATCATAAGGATCTTTATAAATTTATTTAGCGATAAATTATTAACTATATGCAACTTTCTAAGGAAAGTTCTCTGTCTTACTAAGGAAGCTGACTAAAATATATAATTATTTAAGGTTATTTTATGAATTAAATATCTTTTTATTTTGGAAAATTTGGTATTAATAATCCATGGGCCTAAGGAGTTTGAATTGAATAAAAATTCGAAAACAAAGAATTAACGAGTTACGAGACACGCATGGTAAAAACGTTCCGCGTGAATGGTATAGAAGGTATGATACCGATACCATACCGAAATTTCGGTATGATACCGTATCGAAATTTAAGGTATACCGAAATTTTGGTATGGCATTGGTATGATTTTTTTCGATACCGAAATTTTGTTACGGTATAAGGTATCACAATTTTGGTACGGTATACCGTACGAACCACCCTAGTTACATGTTATGTTTTGAGAAGGTTTCGAAATACTGTAGTAGCTCAAGTGATGTTATTATATGGCTAAGAGTAAACCTTACGAAGTTTGTGTGATTGTAAAGGCTAGGTTAGAATTTTGGATTTTGGAACTTGTCATATTAAGGCGCGTGAATGCTGTTTGGAGGCCAACATGCTTAGGAACTCTAAAGTTTTGAGTTAGTAGTCACGATTACGGTGTCAGAATTAGTGCAACTTATTGCTGCTTTGATATTGTGAAGATATTTAGCATCAGTTACGCTTTATTTATGCAAATAAATCAGCTAGATGATTAGCTGATCTTTAGCATCGTATTAATTATCTTTATGAATCATCTAGTTTAAATATGTAATTCCCTTAGTATCTTTACTTATTCCCAGAATAATATTATTTTGTTCCTTGTTCATCTTCATTGAGTAATAAGATTATTTCTTTTATCTCTATTTGGGAGGCTGTATTTGCGTCATACGGGTTAATGATTTTCCAAGATATAGGATGCAAGATTTTCTGAATTTGAAATAATTTTTGAAACTGAACTCGATGATATATGAATTTCATTTTTAGGTTTTGAAAGAATCACTATTTCTGAAGGAATCGGGCGATTTATATTGGTATAAGCATCGGTTGATTTAGGGCGGTACAAGGAGTTTCGGTCGATTGAGAAGTGTGCGTTGAGGTTCAAATTGTTATAGAGTCGGGTGACTTGTGATCGGGCTATTTAGTTAAGTTGAACCCTATTGAAATCGGGCGATTTAAATTATGTGAGTGTCGTGCGGTTTAGGATATTATAACTCTTAGGCCCCGTTTAGTTTGGTAGATTAGCCCAGATAAAGTTCAATTATCTTATTAAATATTGTTCAGTATAAATAAAACCTACATCTACAAAGCCCACCACTGATTCTCGGCCCGATACTATTATGTGATAAATCCAGTATAACTAATCTGATGGGTTGGGGCATGATAAATTATCCAATCGTACCTATTAAATTGAAAAAGACGAAAATACCCTCAGTTAATGAAACCCTAGCCCATTCCCTCCATTTTTTTTCCATTTGCAGCATTTACATCGTTGGCGGCCAGAACCGCCAGAATTCAGCATCTTCAAGTTCCACTTCGACTAAGCTGGAGCTTGTTTGCTCTCGCAATTTCAGGTATTTTGTGCATCCACCTTCGAAATTTTCTGTACAGAAAAAGTTTACAGTTTTCAAGTTTTTGTTGTCTACTCCGTATACGTGTATTTGTTTGGTTGAGGTGCACTCGAATGTGACCCTAGTTAAGTTTATTTTCCCTGGATATGTTCGGATAATTTACAAACTGTGGGTATTTACATCATCAATTGGGCATGTTACATAAGTAATTCTCTCATTATGGTCATTCACATCACATGCGTTTGGTTTTGTTTTTAAGTCATTTGATGTGGGAAAGTTCCCTGTTTATGCGTGTGTAGAATTGAATTACATTTGTTTTATTGTATTATTATGATTACTAGATGTTGCCCGTGCGATGCACGGGTATTATTTTGTCTTAAGTTTAAATATAGTTTTCTAAATTCTGAGGGATTAATCATGTCATGCACTCTGATCATTTCTTTTGCAATTATAAGAGAAATGATGTAATACATCGGCTCAAAAATTAAATATATTTCATTCATTATAAATGACGATATGAAATTATAATATGTTGTCAATGGTGTTGGAAACTTCATGTTATTTTATGTTCATGAACCCGTTTTCTGTTACATTGTTTTTTTTTATGGTCATAATCTCGATTCATGCAGGCGACGTTGATCCATTTCTCTCTGCTGCAATATTTCTACATCTAAGTCACTTTCAATAGCTTTAGTCACACTGGCATAAGCGGTGATGACTCGAGTGGCTATTGCAAAATTGCATAATAGAATTCTTCTCGATCAAACAATACTATTGTAACAGTCAATATTTGATTGTGTTATACATCATATGAGATATATGTGTCATCCGTAAAATGCAGATCCCGTCTAAAGAACCCAAATCGAAGGAGACTACCAATGGAAAATTGAGCTCCTTTTTAGTGGGATGACGACTCAATCTTCTTTTGAAATTTCGTATGTCTTTTCAGTGTAAGACTATGAAAAACTTAGGAAGGACTTCTTATTTGCGTCACTGTAATTTTGAAAAACTAAACAATCTCGCACCTTTACATTTATGAAAAAGTCTCACTTCTGTAATCAATCTTGCGAGTTGTTAAAGTCTAACATTGTCTTGTAGTCTTCCAAAATTAAGTCTTACAATGAAACAAATAAACAATTTTACACTGAAGCAATCATCTTTGAAGTTAGGTGTTCCCATACACACAAAAAAACATTAAAGAAATGTCCAAACATAATACATACAGACAAATATAGAGAATTTCTTATAAGTTGGAGGGTTTTAACCATCCCATATTTTGTACCTTCTGAATATAAGAAATGTAACAACATATATAGTAAGAGCTTTCGATGTTTCTGCGTTGATTCAAACGGGAGATCCCCCAGTATGAGCATGAGAACAATAAACTAAACAGAGGACGAATTGAAACGTTTTCAAGTTTATTGTTACTCAAGGATGTGACATAACACGGTAGTAAATGCATTTATATGATAATTGCAAGGCATGTTTAGACAATCAGAATTCAAAGATGAGGAATCGAGCAAGATAGACCCAGAAAATTTTGACAAAAAAGAAAGCATAATCACACAAAAATTATGAGCCCGTACAGATAGGCCTGCAAAAACAAAATGAAAAAGTTCCTATACCACACAATGAAGTCGATTTCTTAATCTTATAAGAAGTGCGTAGCATTTTAGAGCTAAAAAAGAATCGCGAAATATTAGATCATTACCCTAGAAATGACACCAAATATTTAATATCGAATATGTACAAACTTTCAATACCCAAGGAAAGCACTTACAACCCTTGGTCTGAAATTGATTAACCTTTACCTGTGCTTTTAATATTTACATGTGATGAAAGACGTAAAACTAAAAACTAAAGATACCATGTTGTTGCCACAGCGATTTGTTTTGTTCTCAATAGGCTCAACTGAAAACAACAAAATCAAATAACAATTAACAGAATCTTCAGTCCTGACTCTCTGTTGCGACGGTGGGGGAGAAATCGCATTACCCCTCTGTTAACCGAAGAGGAAATGAACCAACCCAAAGCAACCCAGAAAACGGTACCTCAATCGAACAATTGTAATTCAAGAAACCCGCCTCATGTCTGCCCCATTTCGCACATCCATTAAACTAAACAATTTCCCAAAATACCTAGCAACGTGACAGTCCACGACGTGATGTACTGATCCTCTGTGGCACTATCTTCGCCGTACACATCCTCAACGCCACCGCCGACAATGGGTTCTACCTCGACAACAGCTAATGAAGAAGGCTGAGATCCGACCACCTCCTTCACATTCAGCGTGCTCTCCACCAAAATGCCGATGTTTTGATCTCCATGCTTCCCATTTGTTGGGCTTACGGAAGCTACTGCGATCAATTGCGTCCTTCTTTGAGCTGATTGCGAGAAGCCTTTGGAAACGCCATAAATAGAGTTGCTCTAAACGCACAAACACGTAAGAAAAATTGACGATTTCAGATGAGATTCGATAAGAAAACAGCGCTAAATTAACTGAATAAAGTGAATTGAATAAAGTGTACGGCGATTTATCTGCCATTACTAATTGATTGCACTGAGGAGTCTTAAGCCCCTATTATTAATTAGATACACAACGTATATGAGGTTTTTCTTTGAGTTTTTCTATTATAATTTTGTACACGTGTCACATGGAGGGGGACTTTGAAATGATGATGTGTCCTCACATGAGAGTAGCTATCCATCTTTTATATATATAGATTACTACTATGTTGGTTGCAACATCATTTAACTCTCAATTTAATCCTCTTTGCTTGGACATTAAACTTGTTGAATCTACAAATACATATTAATGATCACGTACAAAGGTAGGATGGATACTAACATGAGAAGGGAAGTCATAATGTTTGTAATTTTATAGACATTAATTCAACAGAACACGTTGTTCCTCTTACTTTCCATCTATCTGAGACGCCGAAAGAATCCTCGAAAGCGGAAAAGAACTACAAAAAGATACAGTTTGGTGGAGAGGATACCACAACAAATTGCTAACCTTAGGGAGTTAGTCTCCATGTCCGACGTAACGTGCCACAACCATTTGAGAATGAATAGGAAGACATTTGGAACACTAGTATCCCTCTTAGAAAGTGTTTGTGGTCTTAGGCAATCTGAATTCACCACAGTTGGGGATAAAGTCGCCATGTTCTTGATTATTCTGTCGCATAATACGAAAAACCGGGTAGTGCAAAGAAGCTTTAGCAAATCTGGGGCAACTATTTCAAAGTACTTTCACGAGGTCTTGAATGCGGTCTTGAAATTACATCGTCTTCTCATCTTGCCTCCCGAACCAATATCTGAAGACAATACAGACTACAGATGGAAGCATTTTAAGGTAATTATTTTTCGCATATTTCACCTACATTTATATATGATTCTAAGATAATGCATTGGCCATGTAATGCAGGGGTGTCTTGGAGCATTAGACGGAACACATGTTAAGGGCATTGTGCCAGAAGCTGACAAACCAAGGTATCGTAACCGGAAAGGCGATGTGACCATCAACGTACTTGGGGCATGTGATCCGAGCATGATGTTCACGTACGTGTTATGTGGTTGGGAAGGATCTGCGGCAGATGCACGAATTTTACGTGATGCGATTTCTCGAACACATGGCCTTAAGGTGCCAAGAGGTACCTTTCTATGGTTAAGTAACAATGAACAAGGTTTATATGATGCACGAGTAATAACCACGTTCTTTCCCTCTCATGTGACAGGAAACTATTACTTATGTGATAGCGGCTACATGAACGCAACCGGTTTTTTGGCGCCGTATAGAGCTGTAAGATATCATTTGGATGATTTCGGGCAAGGAAGAAACGCACCACAAAATTCGAAGGAGTACTTTAATATGATACATAGTAGAGCAAGAAACGTGATTGAACGTTGCTTCGGATTACTTAAAAAACGTTCGGCAATATTGCGATCGCCTCGTATTTCCCAATCGTAACTCAAAATAGAATTGTGATGGCATGTTGCATTATTCACAACTTTATTCGCAAGGAGATGCCTGGAGACCCTTTGGAGCAAGAAGTCGATACAATTATGGGGGATAACGTTGAAATTTTCAATGATGAGATTGACAATGGGGACAACATAAGCACTCTTGATGCTTCAGCTGAATGGGGAAATTGGAGAGATGTGTTAGCGTCTAGCGCGTTTAATGAGTGGAGAAATAGTGGAACATGATGTAGAATTGTTTTTTTTGTGCATTTGTTGTGTTTTTCTATGTTACTATGGATGCTACTTTGTCTGACAATACTATATTAATTCAACATTTTACTTCATTGTTGTTGATGAGATCTCTTCATTGTTGATGACATTTTCTCTTGATTTGTTGGCTATACATTGCTATCAGCTCTGTTACTTCCTAGTCTTGTTATTATGGAAAACATTGATTACCTTTTCAAGTCTTATGGACTAACCCTATAAGGTTGTCTTATTTTTAGGGTTCCATGGAATTCACAGCGGGGATGCAAACAGCAGGTCACATGCTCCGGGTAAAGAAAGAAACTCTCGCCGAGGATGGAATCAACAAGAAGAAATAGCCCTTATGAATAAAATGAAAGAGTTGGTGACGACTGGATGGAGGCAAGAGAATGGATTCAAAGCAGGATATTTGAAGATCTTGGAATCACGCATGATATCCTCCTTTCCGGGAACCGACATACGCGCAACGCCTCACATCACCTCGCGGCTACAAACATGGAAGAGATATTACCACAGTCTTTCTAGCATGCTGAGTATGACTGCTATTGGGTGGAATGACTCCACCAAGATGGTTGATGTTTTCGAGGATCAGTGCTGGGATGAATATATTAAGGTTAGTATGTAGAATTATTATCAATCTTAATGTTATGAATATCAACTTAATGTTCCATTGAGTGTTGACTTTTTTTTCACAGAAAGACCCAGCTGCTAAATCGATGCGCCACAAATCGTGGCCATACTACAATGATTGGATTGAAATTTTTGGGAAAGACCGTGCTACCGGTGAACATGCCGAGGATATCGAGGATGTGTTGCGTAACAGTTCATGCTTGAATGGAGTCGATACTAATTTTAGTCCTGATGCGGTTCGTGATCATACTTCGTCCAACAATGAATTCGCCCAAGTCTCACCAAATGACGAAGCAGCTAGCAGGTCAATTGGAGTGGGTAACAACGTAAGGTCACGCCGTGGGCGAAAGAGAAAAAGCAACGAAGGTGATACAGAGTTGATCGACATAATAGGTAAGTATTGTGCCGAAACAAGTGCGGCTCTTCAACGTTTCATCTCCATCGTTGAGGTAGAAAGTGACATTATCCCGAAGAAATATAGTGTCTTCGAACAAATCAACGCAATGGACGGTCTGACCCCTGACCAAAAGCTTCTTATTTGCAAATTCCTTGTTAATCACTCAGATGAACTTCGACTTTTTTGACAGTTTGCCGGGGGACATGAAATATCGTTACGTAGTTAACACCTTAAGCAGCCTCATGTGAACGAGGTTTAATGGTGGTTCTTCTATTGTTTTTGGACTGTACTGAAATATTACTTGATATGGCTGTCTCACCTTTGTTTGATACTCGGTGGGTAAATCGCTTTTCATCTTTTGTTTTTTGTTGGCTTTTGTATGTTTCTTGTTGGCTTTTGTAAGTGTAGATGTGGGTAGAACAGCCTCTATCAGGTGTATTATCAAGTATTTTGTAATGAACACTTCCAGGTACTCTACAAACGGCGTTCATTGTTGTTGGAGTTAATGTAAGTTACTATATAAAATAACGATTGATTAAAAACGATACCTCGATCCATTGATTCCATTTTACTGGCGGTGCATCGATAACATTTGAGTCCTCGTCATATGTCGCAGCGGGATCTTCAATAATTTTCCTGAAGGTCCGATATCGAGTCACAAGGAACTCGATACGTTGATGAATCCTCTGGGCTTGAAGGTGAAACCGAACTTACGAAAGATCATGTCATGCAATGTCCTCACGAGTAGATCATGTGATGCCCCAACTCTGAAATTACCTCTATCATTTTCAATGAGCAAACATTTGATGAAGAAATCGTCAACGGACTCGGTCCAATACGTGGTGAATAGGTAATCGGATTGCGCCCTTATTTTGCTACTGTCGAATCCTACAAAAGAGAAGAAAACACGACATTAAATAACCTGAGAAAAGAATGAACCCTTACGTGTAATTGCACAAAATTGACACCTTGGATGTTAGAAAGGATTCTAAAAGAAGAAACCGGAAGATTGTATATGTATTTTCTGGTATTAGAATCGAATATTATAGTTATATATGTTACTACTTTTTTCCTTGACATTTCACATTAAGCGTACACATGTTCGTGAATCTAATAATAATCATTACCGCATAAAAATATCAATTTGTGCTGAAAGAGAAGCATAAAAGAATACCTGGAGTATGCATTTTATACTACACAGCTGCTGATCTTATACTTGGTAGTTGCTCACCTCTACCTTTTATAGCCAAATACCATGGTGGAAGTAACATTCAATGATTGCTGTAAACTTTCCACCCACCCGTTGTTACTAATAGTGACTTCAATTTAATTTGTTAGGTCCACATCATAATCAATAGCCAAGTGAATATGTTGTCTTCTTTGAACTTTTTATTGATTGACATATACATGATAATTCAGCTGAAGATATCTTTTTGAGCTTATTTTCCATTTAATGTAACAAGAATATGTGCAGCATGTACAAGAAGATGTGCAGCATGTTTTATTAACCCAAGAAATTTCTGTTCATATCCCAACAAAGACGAGAGCAGTTAGCCGAAAATCAAACAGAGGAATAGTGTAGAAAGGAAGCTTAAAACCCCAAACCAAATCCAAAGGGAATGCGAAATTCAAATCCTGAAACACTCCGCCACCAAACATAACATAAAGATCCGAAAATTTTAGAACGCACCTTGATAGGGTTTCGATAACCCAGCCGTTAATTGGGATAAACTTACTGATTGTCTGAGCTTCTGCGTGTTCGAACATGTCGTGTTCGAACCTGTCCAAGATGAAGAGGTGATTTTTTTTTTTTTTCATTTTTTTTAACTGAAGATTTTTTATTTCACGATGGGTATGTGATGGTACAATGGTAAATGGACCTAGCTTAAATAATATTGCTACTAATATGGAAAGGCAAACAACATTAATAATACAATACGATTGCTTTTTAGGCAGACAACTGAACGATATAAACTTGACGCAGTTAGGGTTGTTCAAATTAACCGAAAAACTGAAAAAATCGACCGAACCGTAAAGAACCGAACCGAAAAGACCGGAACCGAAAAAAACCGAACCGAATTGTAAAAAACCGAACCGAACCAAATTAAAATGGTTCGGATATCGGATTAAGCATACGTAAAACCGAAAAACCGAAAAAACCGAACAAAAATTATCATACTACATTAAAAATAGAAAAAATAATAAAAATCATTTGTTTTTCTCTCATAACGTAAACAACACATTAAATATAATTTCATTGGAATATTTTTTTCCATTTTTAAGTGAATGTTTTCCTCACCAATCAAAACTATTTTTCTCCCAAGTAATTTATAGTATGTTCATATGAATGTTTTTATATTTTGGTTAGATTTTGTTCCATTTTCATGTTTTTTTTTCGTAGCTTTGAATTATTTTGCCATATGTCACGTTCCATAAATCTTCTTTGTTTTTAATAACCATAAATTGTTTTATGTATTTTCAGTTCATAATATTTTTTTTGTTGATATTAAATTTCTAACCGAAAAACCGAACCGAAAAAAACCGAACCGAATTATAAAAAAGCGAACCGAACCAAATTAAAACGGTTCGGATATCGGATTACGCATACGTAAAACCGAAAACCGAAAAACCGAACCGAAATTTGAAAAAACCGAACCGAACCGACTGATGAACACCCCTAGACGCAGCCACATAAGACACTATTATTATCAAAAGATAAAGTTATCGGTTGTTTTCCTATCTGCAAAACTAAACGCAGCCTTAGTATAGTTTAATAAAGTTTAACTCCATTCGACCGAATTGGAGAATAGCAGAGCTAAGTTTCACATTCGGGCGATTTGTGAAGAAATGAACAACTCACGAAAGAAGGGTTTCCAAACATGATGAATCGGGCGACTCCAAGGTGTGACCAATTGGGCGATTTTGGACCTTGAAGTAAATCTCGGCGAATGTGATCAGAGAATCGGGCGGAAGTGTGCTATGACACGAGGAATCGGACGACTTTAGAGCTGTGATGATCGAATGAAAGTAAGCTGCCATACTTGACAAATCGGCCGATTACAGCAACACGTGATCGGATGATTCTAAGGGATAGGAAACTAGGCGAAACCAGTGTTAGACATGATACAATCGGGCGATTTGATGATTTAGTGAACTCGGCAAACTAGGTTCTAAGCTTGATAGATCGGGCGATAATACCTTTTGCCGAGACTTTTAGGAATTAGAGTTTACTCAATTCTGACCAACTTTTTAGTAGACTTTCAGGCGAATTAGTTTAGCAAGTTGACTGTTGACTGCTGAATCCAATAGTTAAATATAATTATTTTATACCAGTATAGTTCGAGAATGAGCACATATACTAACAATATTATTATGTCCAGAGGACCGACCTATAGAGACTCCACCAGATTTCGTGACCGATTTTAGCTGGAGGGCAGGTAGGTAGATCATCCATCTACAATTCATAAACACATATGTGGCTTATATGTTTTGATTCGATGATTTTCGTGACTTACATGTTTTAAGTGTTTTACGTACATTTCATGTGAAATCACGATTTCGTGTGCTATTACGTTTATATGCATAGCATATGCTTTTCATATCTCAGGGATGAGGTAATTGCCATGTGAAGTGTTTTAATTTTTTTAACTGTGAAGGATAAGTGTTTGTTGTGTGAGAGGAGAATCGAATTTTAACAGAGAAAGAAATCTCCTCTTTTCTTTTCTATTTCTGATACAAACATACTTAGGCAAAGGTGCCTTTTTTCACTCAATTACGCCCAAACACAAAACTCACGCCTCCTTTTTTCTTGTTTCTCCTTTTTCTCTCACACTCTTTTTCTTCTCATACATGCATATATATATATATATATATATATATATACATATATATATATGTACATATATATGTATATATATATATATACTAATCTAACGTGTACTTAGTCTTCCTTTTGACTAAGGGTAAGATCATGTGTGATCTCCTCAAATCTCCTCAAACGGCTGGATATGATTTGCAATATTTCCTTTTTTGACTTCTCCTTTGCTTCTTGGCTGTTTTTTCTTTTCTTTTTTTCTTTTTCAAATCCTTTGGTCTTCCATGGTGGCTTACGACGGCTTATGAGATCTAAGATTGACTTATTTGGCTACTATCAAATCTTGTTGGTTTCTTTCTTTATTTTACTATTTTTTATCTTGTGTGGCTTGAGTGAGAGTATCCAACAAATTCCCCCTTAATCTCAATCTTCTTTCGGTCTTTCAACCCTCCTTAAACTTAACTCTATTTTGTCAGTCGTATGCCGCGGCTTGCCACTTGCCGTCAACAAACGTCTTCGAGCACTTTGCTTCAATGCTCACCATGTGTTTCCCAAACCAGGCATTAATGTGAACCCGTTTTTCCTTAGTCCTAGCACCTTTCTGATGTTCGTCTGACTCTTTCCTTTGTTCGTAGTCGTCTGTCACTAAGCAGCACAGAGTGTCTACCACTAAATTTTCTTTGTTGCCCTTCACTTCGGTTCTTCGGCGATGTAATAAATATCCTCGTATTTTTTATTCATCCTTGTGGTCCTTCAAGCTCGTCACCTCATCGTTGAAAATGGGATTGTCGGCTTCTTCACGCTTGATAACAGGTCCTTCCTCTGCGGTTTTTCTGCTGGTTTTGTCGTACTCAAGATTCATCGGTATGGCGACTAGATCTTTCGCCTCTGATGACTTGGCCTTCGTCAGCATCTCGAAGGTTTCCTTCGTGGTTACGTCAGTCGCCTCTTTTTTCTTCATATTTTGGTTATCGCTCATCTGCTTGGGGACCTCCTTGGACGTCGTCGTGATTTCACCCTTCTCGTTCAAATTCAACTTATTGGCGAGCTTATCCCTTTCATTAATTCGTTTCCTCAGATTGTTCATATAAGTCTCGAGATTGTTCCTCGCGTCGATCCATTCTTTTATCTCCTTTTCTTTCTGGCGTACCTTTTCTTCGCCTATATATTTTGTTTTATTAGAACTGGCCTCTGTAGGTTTTCCAGTCCTCGGTTTAAAGACTTTGCGATCAACATGTCGCAAGGCCTCCGTCGTGGCTTCATGCGCGACCATCTCGTCGCTCTCCTGCGTCTCACCTCGTACGGCTTCTTCAGCCTGCTGGGGAGTGGCTTCTTTTTCGTCTCTTCTCTGGTATCAACACCGTTCTCAGCTACCGTGTCGTATTTCTCTGTGGCTTCTCATCCGCCTTGTGGAATTTATCTGTAGCTTCGTCTGACGACGTGTGCATGGCGTCGTCGACCTCGTTCTTCATCTCCTGGGCATTCTCTGATGCCTTCACGCCGATTTTCTCGACTTTCTCAGGAGGTTGTGGTGGCGGCGTTTCTTCATCCGCCCCATCTTTCTCGAGCTCTTCTTCGTTTGTAGCTCCTTTCTTCCTTTCTTCTTCCACGGGCTCCTCGGCCTTTGGATGTTTTTCTTCCTCTTCATCGTCATTGGCTTTCAACTTTGATGTTTTGCCTTCTTTTTTCCCGTCTCGGGAATTAGTCGTGGTTCGACGTTTTTCTTTTCCACCACCGGCTCCGCCTGATCTTTATCAATTTTGCTCTCCACGTCACGAGCTACCTCTTCTCGTACGGGTTCGCCCTCAACGTTATTTTCGTCCTCCTTCGTCGTCTCAAGTTCGCCTTATTTTTGTGGCTGAACTTGGTTGGTGAAATCACCGTCTTTATACGCTTTCTCCAACAGTTCCCAGGCTTCCTTTGCGTTTCTCATATCGTCTATCTCTCTGCTAATAACGGTACCTTCTATCGCATAGTAGATGACGAGGAGCGCGATTATTATGTGGACAAAGACATCTTTTACGTCTCAGAGACACCGTTTGAACAGGACCAAAAAGGTTGAGATGAAGCAGTCCCAGTGGTCTGGATGTGGATATCACATTCTTTGATTTGAACGATGTTTTGGTCTGCTTACCCATTTGGCATGCCTTGCATGTTTTGTCTCTGACGAACTTTATGTCAGGAACACCTCATACTAGTGCATTGCTCGTAATGTGAGACAGTAATTCCATGTTGGCATGTCCTAAGCGTCTGTGCCATAACCAGGTGTTATCTTGTGTAACTGCTAGACACTTGACATTCTGGTCAGTGATATCATCGAGAGTAATGCGGTAGATATTCTATCCCTAGATGCACTGAACAGTATCTTATTATCATTCCTAACGACACACTTATCATTTCAAAGGCAACCGTATGACCATTATCACATAATTGACCAATGCTAATGAGGTTATGTTCTAGATTCTTAACCAACCATACGTCATCTATAGTAGTATGTAAAGTGTTACCGACAGTTCCAACTCCAATAATCTTAGCTTTTGTGTTGTCGGCGTAGGAGACATATCCTCCGTCATATGCTTTCACCGACACAAACTTACTGATATCACATGTCATATGGTGGGAACACCCACTGTCGAGGTACCACTTATTTTTCTTGCTGGCTTTTCTTCTTTGTACCTGCATGAATTAGTTCTCTTCTGATGTGCCCAACTTTGATTGGGTCCTAAAAGGTTAGTAGCAAAGAAACTCCTGTTAACATGTGATATATCATGTGTCACAGGTTGTGATCTCTTAAACGCAGTTTGGCCAGTGTTAGAGGCTTGACTATCAGAAACCTTCTTCGGCCTCCAGACATATCTAGACTTATCAGCTTTCATAAAACAGTTGTTAGAATAATGCCCATGACGACCACATGAGAAACACTTAGGTTCTAACAGTAGGAGATACAATATGTTCATGTGTCATGGAATATCCTATCCCTGATTTTCCAACATTTCCAGGAATAGTGAGTAGCACATCAAGATTTTGTTGTCCTTCTAGAAGTCTGTTAATTGGACAAGATTTTTCTTCTAGGAAATCCTTAAGAACAGACATATCTCTAGACATATTATTTTTCTTCTCAAGCTTTTCACAGTTACGCAAGGCTTTTTCTTCCTTAAGGGTTTCTAGGTCGGATCTCAGGCGTTCATTTTCGAGATCTGTTTGGTGCTTTTCTCTAGCTACGTCATCTCGTTGTCTTATAAGACTCTTTACTTGTGAGTTGAGCGACTTAATCCTTCTTTCTGTGTTTTGAATTATTTCAAACATCTCTTCCTTTTCATCTACTCCAGGGACTGAGGAAGTCTTATCATGAAATTCATCTTGCCTAGCATATAATTCATTTATAAATAGTATTTTCTTAATAGTGGATGAAGTGGATACCTGATCATCATCATTGGCCATGTAGGCGAGGTCCTCCTCCTCTTCACTTCCGACCTCTTCCCGGTTGGTGATTATGGCTTTCTGCTTCTTTATCTTTTTGTCACCATTTTCCGTCGGACAGTTTGAGGCGAAGTGGCCTGGCTTGTTGCACTTGAAGCATTTCTGTACATTGTTTTCGGATGATGATAGTCCCTCGTTCCTAGGTTGGAATTTGGAGTTCCCTTGAACTTTCTTTTCAGCCGAAACTTATCCAATTTTTTGGTTAGCATGGCGATCTGCTCCAATATGTCCTCCTCAGATTCTTTTTCGTCCTCAGATTATTCTCTTGTTCAGTGTTGAAGGCAATATTTGGTTGATTTCGAACGGATGGTTTCTCTTTGATGGAGATCTGAGTCATCTCGTAGGTGGTCAGAGATCGGATCAGTTCTGAGACGGAAAATTGGTCCAAGTCCTTCGCTTCGTAGATGGCAGTTACTTTGGAATTCCATTCTCTTGGAAGAGATCTCAGTATCTTTCGCACTTTCTCACCGTCCGGTATTGTCTTTCCCAACGAGAACATTTGATTGATGATGTTCATGAATCTTGCGTACATGTGGCTTATGGTCTTGTTGTCCTCCATTTTGAACAGCTCGTATTGGTGAGTTAAAAGGGCTATTCTTTCTTGTACGACTCGAGTGGTTCCCTCATGTGTTACTTGAAGCATTTCCCACATATCTTTAGCAGATTTGCATGAGCTCACACGATTATATTCTTCTCTTGTAAGTGCGCAGGCGATCATGTTCTTAGCTTTGGCATTCAGGGAGATTCCTCGCTTGTCTGTTGCATCGTAGTCAGAAGCTTTCTTTGGAGTTCCATCCGCCTTTTTGGTACTGTAAGGTCCAGTAGTGATAATATCCCACAGGTCGTAGTCTGCAGAAATTAGGAATTCGTTCATACGGTTTTTTCATATAGCGTAGTTTGTTCCATCGAAGAGTGGTTGCCTGGAATGGGATTGTCCCTCTGCAAAAATATCAGAACTCGAAGAAGCCATTAGATCTTTAACTCAGGCTTGTTAGGCCCGTCGTTTGAGTAACCCGCTCTGATACCAAATGACGATATAGACGTGCCTAAGATGGGGTGAATTAGGATTATAAAATGTTATGTTCTTTTCACAAATCCTAAGTGTAGTGACTTAGATATGCCTACTGATGCTTGTGATGAGTGTGCCAGATATATCCTAGTTACGCCGGATGTGTTTCAGGTCTGTCTCACAGCTATAAAGAAATAATAGAAAAGTAAATGCGAGACATGATTTTTATAGAGGTTATATCCCCAACTGGGGTTTCCTCCTCTCCTTGGGGTTTGCTCCCAAAGAGTTTAATCAATCACTATAATGCACCGTAACTGGATACAAACTGATTGATTAGCCCAATACACAACTGAAACAAGTCGAACACTAGACATTACTAGGTTACCACACGCCGAGTTTCCTTCATCGAAATCTCCTGATCCCGACAGACACAGCTCGCTATCGAAGGGCCCCCAGAACTCGTCCTTCCCTTCATGTGTGCGTAAACGTCGACCTTGCCTCCTTGGTATTGCTGACGTCCGAAGACAGAATGAATCACTCGTGCAGTGATGATATCGCAAGTCAAAGCTCAGGTAGGCAGAAGGACATCACAAATGAAAGCTCAGGAATTTCTCAATATGTTTCTGCTCAAAGATCTCTCGTAGACGTATATTCGCAAATTCTAAGTGCTTCGAAATTATGAAGTGTAGCTAATATATAAACCTTTTCAATCAGCACTTCACATGGAAAATCATATCATATAATAATTACCAAATCAAGCATAGTTTCCATGCAATTTTTGAGAGTTAACATACCATATAAATCATTCTTTTAATAAATCATCACAACCGTCATAGCACATTAAAGCATGATTATTTTCCATGTAAGAGCTCATTTAAGCATGAATATATTCCATATAAAGATTCAAATTCGTTCTCATGCATATTCAGTCATTGCACATATATTTACCATGTCAGGACTTTCCATAAGTGATTCCCTGCTATCTGTTTCTAGAGTAGATCAATCCAGATTAACTTTCCAAATATAGCACACGAGATAACATCATATCAGCACATTTTCCATGTACAGCTCATAGTATCATATCAATGTATTTACCATGTTTAGCTCACAAATCAGATCAGAGCATACTTAATTCAATTTATCATATCATGGCAGAACTTTCCTTATTTCAGAGATCACATCCGTTTATAGCATACACCATATAATTGCCTTATCCACAAAGTCAATCAAAACAAATCTTTCCTAAATATAATATTCCAATCAGCATAATGAAAGATATTAATTCAATATTGCACATTAAATTCATTGGAAAGCATGCAAACGATTTTCTACTCGATTTTATTCAGGAATAAACAAGTATCAACGGATATATCACTTTCCATATACAAGCACAATATTTTCGTTTTATAACTAAGTAGGAAATCTCATGCATTATTTCCATATGTAGCACAGAACGATATATCCTATCTCATGGACTGTCTATAACATGCGATCACCTAGTTCACCAAATCATCACAGAATCACATGCAAATCAAATATTCAACACTTTAACGATTTATAGCTCATAATAAATGCATGGTCGAATATTATCATGAACTTAGACATTTATTGATCACAAATCGAATTGCTTATTTTATAGACCTAACGTCATTACAATTACATTGTTCATCAAAACTCTCTAAACACTCATGGACCAAAAAGGTCAACAAGCGTCTTATTGCTACAGAACAATCTGGTCGAAGTGCTTTCCCTGCTTCTAAACGCTGTCAACCCAGCAAATGTTTTTCATGTGATGGCCAGCCATGTTCTTGCATGCCTAAAAGTTTTGCTGCTCTTGCTAAGTGTTCCTCATGTGACAGCCAGCCATGTTCTTGTATGCCTAAAAGTGGTGAGTTAATGGTCTTATTCGCACTTCATTTTATACTAATATTATGGTGATTTAACTAAAACTTGTCCTTTTTCTAGATATATCCTCTAAGAGATCAACTGAGCACGGTCGCTCTGGGACTTCCGAGGGTATAATTCTAATGGTGAGTGAGTGGGTGACACACAGACACATATTAGATATTCAATTATGCAATTCCATGATGTCATCTCCATTGTTCCTTTTTCATATCTTGGAAATTGAATTAATTAGAACCCCTTTGATGTCCAGGTTATGTCTCCCTTGATGTCCAAATGTCACCAAATAAGGCTTTAAGAGATGCAATGTTGAAAAGCCGTTACGCAGACACTAATCTATAAAGCTAAACAACAGGGGCATCAAGACAATAACGTAAGGAGTCCTAATTTCCCAGCCTATATTGAGAATTGATCACAAAATCACTGAAGATGGTGAAGGAAATATTGAAGACATGAGCATCTAAGACATGAGTAGGTCCTCTGATGAGTGTCACGGCCGTGACCCTCAATGTATCTAGCCGTGAAGCCTGGCAGAAACGAGCCTTGTCGCGACTCACGGCCATGAAGGCCAATGTAGCTAGCCGTGAAGCTTGGTAGAGACGAGCCTTGTAGCGACTCACGGCCGTGAAGGCCAATGTAGCTAGCCTTGAAGCTTGGCAGAGACGAGCCTTTGGAGTCTGTTGCGACTCACGGCCGTGAAGGCCGATGTAGCTAGCCGTGAAGTTTAAATAAATCGAAATTGCTAGTGACGATTCTTCACAACAAGGAGGAGAAAGGGCTAGGAACGATGAGGCGTGAGAATTCTTAAATATAAAAAGCGCTGTAATTCATTTACTGTTATTAAGTCACTCATCTTCTTTAAGAGAGACTGTAACGTAGCTCAATTTGTATCGCTCTCACTCATATTGAGAGAATTCCATGATCGTCCGTGGATGTAGGATTAATTCTGTTATGGTATCAGAGCAAGAAAGCTGCGAGCTGTGATCTTCAACAAGTGCGATTTCTTGTTTTTTATTCTTCGATTCAGATTTCTCCACTTGACAGATGGACACCGTATTAACGAATCCAGCTCCACCGGCCACGGTGCTAATCAACAATCCTTATTTCCTCAATAGCAATGACACGTCCGGGCGGATTCTTGTACACGAGTTGCTAAATGGTGACAATTACGCCACATGGAGTCGGGCGATGATGATAGCATTGATAGGAAGGAATAAGGAGGGCTTTGTTAATGGTGATTTACTGCCGCTGGTGGCAGATCCTCAAGATTCAGTGAGCACCAAGAATCAGCTAAGCGCGTGGAAAAGGAACAACAACGTTGTGATTTCATGGATACTGAATTCGATCACCAAAGAAATTTCGGCCAGCATCCTGTATAGCGCATCGGCGCGCAAGGTCTGGGAGGATTTACAGGAGAGATATGGCCAAACGAACAAGCCTAGGGTTTCCCAACTCAAGAGGGAATTGGTCAATTTGACTCAGGGGCCGAACAGTATTGCAACCAACTTCACCAAGCTAAAGACCCTTTGGGAGGAATTGATCAGTTACAGACCAACGTGTGAATGTTCTTGTGGTGGAATCAAAGGGATGAAGACTTACTTGGATGAAGAGTATGTGTTGGCTTTCTTGATGGGACTGAATGAGTCGTATTCACATATTAGGGGCCAGATCCTCCTGATGGAGCCCATGCCTTCGATCAGTAGTGTTTTCCTTGCTCATTCAAGAAGAGAAACAGAGATCGATGGGTCCTATTTTAGCAGTATGGCATAAGTGATCGAAACGGCAGTATGGCAATGCTGACAAAGGCTGATTCAGATGTGATCAAGAAAGGGCCTCATTTCCAGAAAAGAGAAGGGGGAAAACCTTTGTGTACTCACTGCAACAAAAGGGGCCACACCATTGATAGCTGCTATCAGGTCCACGTCCTCCAGGCTTCAAACGGTTTCAAAAGAGCAGAGGAGCTAGGATGAATTATGTCTCTGTGGATCATAACATGAAGATAGGTGCTTCAGCAGCTAACAGTGATGAAGTGGTTCAGTTGCAGCTGACATCCTTCCAGTTGCAGAGTCTTAAGGAGCTGATAAATCAATCAACAGGAAGTCTACCACCAGTAGCTGATGAATCAAGGAGACACTTTGAGAAAACTGGAGGTATGTGCTTGTCTTTTGACTTACCAAAGATCACAGATAAAACACTATGGTTAATTGACTCAGGAGCCACTAGACATATATGTGGCAATGAAAGTATTTTGCATGATTTGCATGAGATAAAAGAGTCGAGTGTCATTTTACCAGACAACACTATCATCAAGGTTAGAAGAGCAGGTTCCTTTGCTGTTAACCAACACATAATTTTGACAGATGTGCTGCTAGTTCCCCAGTTTCAATTTAATCTGATTTCTGTGAGTCTCTTGGCAGCTAACTGTATCTTTCAGTTTGAGGCTAATGGCTATGTCATTCAGGATCAATCCAAGTGAGTGATTGGCAGGGGTAGAAAGGTTGTTGGACTGTACGCACTTCAAGCAAACTCAGTTACTCTGCCACCAGTCTGTGATAAAACAGTGTTTCTTAAGAAAGTCTCTGTAGATCTTTGGCTCAATAGACTAGGACATCCCTCAGCTAAGGTGTTAGACATGCTTAGAAGTTCTTTGAGACATAATGCTGACAAAATTAACTCATACTGCAAAATATGTCCTCTTGCTAAACAGAGGAGGCTCTCATTTCCTAATGATAGAAAATTAGCATGTTCTGCTTTTGATTTGGTTCACTGTGATGTTTGGGGACCTTTCCACGTGCCCTCACATTTAGGACATTAATATTTCTTGAAATTAGTAGATGATTATTCTCGTTTTACTTGGTTATTCTTGATGAAGCACAAATCTGAGGTGCAAGTTGTTATTCCCTATTTCCTGAACTTGGTTGAAACTCACTTTGGATGTAAAGTAAAGGTCATAAGATCTGATAATGCGAAAGAGCTCAACATGACAAACCTGTTTAGAGAAAAGGGAATTTTGCATCACTTGTCTTGTGTGCAAACGCCGCAACAAAATTCAGTAGTAGAACAAAAACACCAACACCTTCTCAATGTGGCTCGTTCATTATATTTTCAATCTGGTTTGCATGAGAGGTATTGGTCAGAATGCATACTAACTGCTACATACTTGATTTAACCGGAAACCCTCAGCCATGTTAGGTAGTAAGAGTCTGTTTGAGTTATTGTATTCAAAGACCGATAGACTACCATATGCTTCGTGTATTTGGTTCCCTCTGTTTTTGTTCAACACTTGCAGCAAGGATGAAGAAATTTGAAGCAAGGGCGAGAGAATGCATTCTTCTGGGCTACCCTAATGGAGTCAAGGGGTACAAGGTCATGGAAAGACAAATGAGATCTTTATTTCAAGAGATGTGAGATTCAAGGAGGATGAGTTTCCATTAAAGAGTTTGCAGTCAGATGTTGTACCTGAAGACCATTGGTTGAAGAAGACCTTTATCCTTTGGAGGCAAGTTCACCACTAGGACAGAATGATGTTGGCACCTCAGTTGACAGTCCCTCACTGGAGCAAAAAGTGGTCACATCTGTTGGACAGCAGCCACCTCAGCAGCAGAGAAGGTCAGGTAGAGAGTCTACTAGGCCCACATATTTGGAGGATTATTATTGTAATAGACTGTCATAGAACAAGGCCCGATATCCCATGTCAGATGTTTTCTCATACCAGCAGTTATCAGACAGCTATCAAGATTTCATTTGCAGTATTTTCTGTGGCCAAGGAACCAAGGAATTATTCTCAGGCAGCCTCTTCAGCTGAATGGCAGCAAGCTATGCTTGAGGAGTTCCAGGCATTAGAGGACAATTCTACTTGGTCCGTGGTTCCATTACCAGTTGGGAAGAGATCAATTTGGAGCCGTTGGGTTTATAAGCTTAAGTATAACTCAGCTGGGAAAATAGAGAAGTACAAAGCCCGTTTAGTGGCAAAGGGGTAGGATCAACGGGAGGGGGTTGATTATATTGACACTTTCGCACCCGTGGCCAAGCCCAATACCATACGGATCATACTCACCCTGGCAGCGAAGCTAGGCTGGCATCTTGTGCAATTAGATGTGAATAATGCGTTTCTGAATGGGGACCTCACGGAGGAGGTGTACATGGACTTGCCTCAAGGCTTTTACAGGGATAAAAACAGAACTGGAATCAACAAGATGGTCTGTAAGCTTCATAAATCGATTTACGGGCTAAAACAAGCATCAAGAGAATGGAACAAGAAGTTCACTAATGCGGTTAAGGCTCATGGTTTTGTACAGACGCAGTCGGACCATACTCTTTTTGTGAAAAGCAAGGCACAGAATATGGTGGTCCTACTTGTATATGTGGACGATATAGTCTTGGCAGGGCCATTGGCAGAGGCTGTCCAAGAGGTCAAGGAGTTTCTGAGAACATGTTTCAAGATCACAGACTTGGGTGAGTAAGGTACTTCCTTGGCATTGAAGTGGCACGAAGTAAAGCTGGAATTTACATCTCACAGCGACAATTGGTGCTCCAATTGCTTGAGGATTCAGGTTATTTGGACACCAAGCCTTTGACCACACCAATTAATCCCAGTGGCCAAATTACAGAACATGATGGAGACTTGATGGTTGATCCTTTCAGATACAGGAGACTGATTGGCCGATTGCTCTACCTTACATTCACACGGCCAGACATCTCTTTGCTGTGCATAAACTCAGCCAATACGTAGCAGCTCCTAGGACCGGCCATTTGAAGGCAGTTCACCACCTTTCGAGGTACATCAAAGCCTCACCAGGCCAAGGGATCCTCCTGACATCAGACCAGAATACAGACTTGCGAGGCTTTTGTGATGCTGATTGGGGGGCCTGTAAGGATACCAGAAGATCTGTGACTGGTTACTTGATAAACGTATTTATGTTTATCATAGTATTTAATTGGGTTATAATAGAGCTCTAGCAATCATTTTATGCGTTTATTCGCCCTATTTACACATATTTTGATATTGAAAGAGCTTAGGACGACTTCGGACGAAAATGAGCGAAAACGAGGCAAAACGGAGCAAAAATGACGGAAACAGTCATGTGTCACGGTCGTGACACCCAATGCATCAGGCCGTGACAGGAGACAGAAGACTACACTGCCAGAAGTCACGGCCGTGACACTTCTTGCACCAGGCCGTGACCCATAGCAGCAGCAATATTAGAAAATTAATATCTCTCAATCCATATCTCATATTGAGAATCATTTTGGTAGGAACTAAGGCTGGCGAGTCTTCTATCTATGGTTAAAATTTCAGGTCAATTGGACATCGTTTACACCTCCATCGGAGAGAAATACTAAACTGTCGCAAGGCTGGAAAGTGTCACGGCCGTGACACTTCTGCACGAGGCGTGACGCACGGCAGTGAGCTCCATTTTGTGCCTCGACAGTGTCACGGCTGTGACGGACATGTCCCAGGCCGTGATGGTAGCGAAAGTAATTACAAAAGCCAAAATTCGACCCAAAAAGAGGGGAACCGATCAGATATCAACCCTAAAACATCTAGAGACGAAAAAGAGCCGTCAAGAACACAAAATTACATCCCGGAGCGTAAGAGACGGAACAGCGCCGAATTCACGCTGAATTTGACGAAGAACGAAGACTCTTCGACGAGATCATCGCAGATCAATCAGAAGGGAAGATTATGAGTCCTCTGCCCTTCTTCTCTATCTCTTTTGTTGCTTTTCCGTTGATTATGAGTAGCTAAATTTCCTCTGTGTTTGGGAGTAGATGAACGCTAGGTTGATTCGTGATTAAGACATATATTTATCGTGACTCGTGTATCCTGACTATTTATCTATCTATGAAAGTATTTCTTCCCTTTAATATGTCTATATGTTAAAGTCAATATGTGGAAAATCGTTTAGGGCGACAGCTAAACAACGATTAGGCCGTTCATAGATGATACGACTCGAGTATAGGGCGACAGCAAATACTCGATCCTCGGTGTTAGTAATTACTGAAGTTTAGATCCCCGCGAGCGTTTAGGGCGACAGCAAACTCGTGAGTGGGTAGGAATTTACTGCGATCCAGTCAGAATCACGTAGGAGCGATAATTCATTGTCTTAGCCGGTAGTACCTAGTGGGATTTGAATCCCGAGCACATCTTTTTTATCTGAAAGTTCCCACATCAGTTTAGGCATGTTCTTTGAATCTCTAGTTGAGTTAGGAGCGATCTGTTAGGTTAATTCATAAAACAATCTGCGTATTTTATTTAGGCTAGATATCGAGTCGATAGGTCACTACTAGTACTCAGTTTATTCCTCGTGTTCGATACTTGTTTACTCACTTTACTGCACTACAAACGATAGGTCCACTGCCTATCGCACGTTGGTGATAGTAATTAGGTATTCGTTTTATATTATCACTTGTCGCACTTGCAAATCATATTAGCACACCACGTGTCGATCAAGTTTTTGGCGCCGTTGCCGGGGAATAGATTGATATTAGGAACACCGTAGTTCTGTAGTTTAGCCATTTTTATTGAAGTTTTCCTTTTTTCTACTATTTGCGTTATTTGTCTTTTAGTCATTGTTATTTTCGTTATTTCTTTTACGGGTCGATTTCTTTTAGTCCAGATACAGAAGTAGACATGGCGGACCACAGAGTGCCCGTCCACGAGGAGGAGCCATCACTACAATATCTCCTCAAGAATGCCGCGCTAGGCGGTATTGAGTCGGCGATTGTCATCCCGCCGATCGAGAACAACAATTTCGAGCTGGAACACTCTTGGCTTCAGATGATCTTCCAGACAACCAAGTTTTGGGGCAATCCCGACGACGATCCCTACTCCCATCTG
The DNA here is from genome assembly GCA_027422505.1 of Craterostigma plantagineum. Lineage (NCBI taxonomy): Eukaryota > Viridiplantae > Streptophyta > Magnoliopsida > Lamiales > Linderniaceae > Craterostigma > Craterostigma plantagineum. Next base: position 3,889,439 of record JAPQWV010000033.1, on the reverse strand, counting down.
AAGGCTTTCTTGATGGTGACTGACATCATCAAGATCAACGGGGTCACGGGCGATGCGATTAAGTTGATGCTGTTCCCGTTCTCGCTCAAGTTCAGGGCGAAGGACTGGTTGGATATGTTGCCGCCCAGATCGATCACTACTTGGGAGGAGATGTGAGCCGCCTTCATTGGCCACTACTTCCCACTATCAAAGGTTTTAAGGCTGAAGACGGAGATATCACTCTTCCACCAGAAAGATTCAGAAAACCTCTACGAGGTATGGGAGAGATATAAGGCGCTACTGAAAAGGTTCCCGCAACACGGGATGTCGAAGGCTGTCCAGATTAATCGATTCCACGAGGGGCTTAACGACCAGACCGTTCACATGCTAGATGTAGCCGCAAGAGGAGGACTCGTGAAGCTCAACGCAACCGACGCTTCATGAGGGGCAACACGAGGAACAGCTTCATGAGGGGCAACACGAAGATGAAGACACCAGGCGTATTCGGAGTGAGCGAGGAGACGGCTACGAATGCCAAATTTGAGGCACTTCAGCAACAGATCACTGCGACAAACTCCCAGTTGCAGACAGTCATTGGCGCACTACTCCCGAAATCCGGGCAGACACAGCCCGTGAATGCCGTGACGACCACTGCACTAAGGCAGCACACGCCATACGTGCCATTGTGCGGGATCTGCGGCGCAGCTCACGAAACTTCTGAATGCCAACTCGGGCAGTCGTTAGAGCACGTCGATTACATGGGAAATTACCAAGGTGGCCAGCGAAGCTTCCAATCCCGAGCGAACCCCACTTGGCGTATGGAAATCAGAACCACTAGGGGCAAGGACCGCCAGGATTTCAGCCCAGACCATCCGGCTTCCAAAATGGGCCACCACGCCAGTATCATAACACACTCGTAGGAGGATCGGATGACATGAGGGAGATGAACCACGACCCACTAGGATGAGTATTCAATTGGCCGATAGATCAATAAAATTCCATCTAGGTGTTATCGAAGATGTTATAGTTAAGTTCGATAAGTTCATTATCCCTGCTGATTTTGTTATCCTAGAGATGGACAAGGATAACAATGTTCCATTGATTCTGGGTAGACCATACCTAGCTACAGGCGAGACCATGATAGATGTTAGGAATGGGACGTTAACTTTGACGATAGATGGTGAAAAGGTTACGTTTAATATGTCTGATTCAATGAAAATGAGTACTGAGCATGATGATATGTGTTATTACTTAGATGCTTTTGAGCACGATCTCTCGTCTTCTGTGCAAGGTTATCACAGGTTTTGAGCAAGAAGGAAGTCGACGAGCCCACGATGACCATCGACAAAAATAGCAAAGAAGTTAAGGACAAGAGCCCAGTCGAGGAGCGACTGCCACTAGAGCTGAAACCGCTGCTCGACGAAAAGCTACAACTCCAAGACATGGATGTAGGCGAGGGAGACTTAAGCAGAAAAGAGGTGTTGTACCTCGACTTTCAGCCACCCTAAGCGAACGAAAGCACGTCCGGCTGAAGACGGTAAAGAAAGCGCTACTTGGGAGGCAACCCAGGTTTTATCTATCTAGTACTTTCTTTTATTTACTTATGAATATGATGCATATGAAATCTACTACTATTATTATTATCATCTATGTCTAGTTCCTCTCTACGTTTCATTTTCTTTTTAGTTATCTCAGGATATCACGAGTCACGATCCACGACCTTCACGCGTCCAGTCACGACCACGCCAACCATTCGTCAGGGGAGTCCCATTCTTTTTAACCTTCTTTTCCCTTTCTTTATTCATTTTTATGTTAAGGACAACGTAGGTCTTAAGTGTGGGGAGGGGAATTTAGGTTGAGAATTTACGTGAAATATTTTTTTCTATGACGTGTCCGTGAACTATCAATTTCGTTAGAAAAGCATGAATTATTGAACTCAGGCATGATTATTTGCGCTTATCTCAAGCTAGTTTGCATGACATGAAATTTTTTGAGCAATTGGGATATGCATGATTGATTGAATCGTGTCTGCTTGAATAGAAATAGCGTTGCTTTGAGAGATTCGTACACATAACTCTTTTTCGTTGTGAGAGTTGAGCCTGACGAGCTTATGCTCATTTTCTTGGTTGTGTAACGTGCCTAATCTATATCTCTCTAGAACTTGTCTGTCTGATGCGTGGTGAAACTATTTCTGGTGCGTTAGTATGAAAATTATGAGGGCATTAGGAATTAAGTCCATGGCCAAAATTACCTATCATGACTAACCCCCTTAGTTAGCCACTTGAGCCTGAGCCTATTTGTTTGCTTTCCTCGTTAATCATAGAAGCCACTGACCCGAATAAGCCTCCAGAGATTATATGAACCTGAGTTGATTAGAATAGAGCAGAAGTCGAACTTGAGAGTGACTGTTTCAGTGTATGGTTTGATGTTCTTCTCTGCTATTCGTGAAATGACTCGCCCCTTACTTGATCGTTCTCCGAAATGATCCGATCCCTTGCATAAGCCTGCCCATAATCCTTTTGCAAGATATAGGTTTTGGTAATAAGTATCCCTAGGTACACGGCATTCGCTGTGACGATGTATTCTTTGCGACAAAGCCAAACCTTGATGTTTTTGGGGAATAAGGGCAGTGCACAAAAGTAGAGCGTAACCAAGGGGAAATAGCAGAAAATGAAAGGGAACTGAGTTGAGAGGGTCGGGCAGAAAAGTCTAGGATTTCAGAGCGAGAATGTTGAGTCGTATGTTGGGGCATGTGACTGTTAATTCGATCATGCTATATTCTTTGAATTTTTGCTTATGTGTCCTAGTTTTAAGACTACGTGTTTAGTATATACGCTTATCACTTCGTTATTATGTGAACCGTTTCGACCCGGCTTGCCACTATAAGTAGTAGATATGTGATTAGCTTGCAAGCTTATGGTAGGGGTCAGACTAGTGCACGATTTGAGCGATTCACTATATACTAGCCTATACACTGAGTGACTTGAGCAAATCCTTGTGAAGTATGATTCTTGATTTAGAAGTGGTAAGGAAGTTCAGGTTGATAGGTGCCGATCATTAGTGCATTATTCATGATTGTTTGCTTGATTCTATTTTGTGCTTTCTAGCTAGGATGATAAGATGCGAACAATCGTGCCGTTATCTTGATTTGATACCTTATCTGACTTCTAATTTACTTGAGGACAAGCAAGTGCTTAAGTATGGAGAGGTTTGATAAACGTATTTCATAGTATTTAATTGGGTTATAATAGAGCTCTAGCAATCATTTATGCATGTATTCGCCCTATTTACACATATTTTGATATTGAAAGAGCTTAGGACGACTTTCAGACGAAAATGAGCGAAAACGAGGCAAAACGGAGCAAAAACGACGGAAACAGTCATGTGTAACGGCCGTGGTACCCAGTGCATCAGGCCGTGACAGGAGACAGAAGACTACACTGCCGGAAGTCACGGGCGTGACACTTCTTGCACCAGGCCGTGACGCATAGCAGCAGCAATATTAGAAAATTAATATCTCTCAATCCAGATCTCAGATTAAGAATCCCTTTGGTAGGAATCAAGATTGGCGAGTCTTCTCTCTATAGTTAAAATTTCCGCTCAATCGGACATCGTTTACACCTCCATCTTAGAGAAATACGAAACTGTCGCAAGGCTGGAAAGTGTCACGGCCGTGACACTTCTGCACGAGGCCGTGACGCACGGCAGTGAGCTCCATTTTGTGCCCCGACAGTGTCACGGCCGTGACGGACATGTTTCCGTCCGTGATCGTAGCGAAAGTCATTATAAAGCCCAAATTCGACCCAAAAAGAGGGAAACCGATCAGATATCAATCCTAAATCATCTAGAGATGAAAAAGAGCCGTCAAGAACACAGAATTACGTCCCGGAGTGCAAGAGACGGATCAACCCCGAATTCACGCTGAATTGGACGAAGAACGAAGACTCTTCGACGAGATCATCCCAGATCAATCAGAAGGGAAGATTATGAGTCCTCTGCCCTTCTTCTCTATGTCTTTCATTGCTTTTCCGTTGATTATGAGTAGGTAAATTTCCTCTGTGTTCGGGAGTAGATGAACGTTAGGTTGATTCGTGATTAAGACATATATTTATCGTGACTCGTGTATCCTGACTATTTATCTATCTATGAAAGTATCTCTTCGCTTTAATATGTCTATGTGTTAAAGTGAATATGTGGAAAATCGTTTAGGGCGACAGCTAAACAACGATTAGGCCGTTCATAGATGATAGGACTCGAGTATAGGGCGGCAGCAAATACTCGATCCTCGCTGTTAGTAATACTGATAGATTCCCGCGAGCGTTTAGGGCGACAGCAAACTCGTAAGCGGGTAGGAAATTACTGCGATCCAGTCAGAATTACGTAGGAGCGAATTCATTGTCTTAGCTGGTAGTACCTAGTGGGATTTGAATCCCGAGCACATCTTTATTATCTGAAAGTTCTCACATCAGTTTAGGCGTGTTCTTTGAATCTCTAGTTGAGTTAGGGGCGATCTGTTAGGTTAATTCATAAAACAATCTGCGTATTTTATTTAGGCTAGATATCGAGTCGATAGGTCACTACTAGTACTCAGTTTATTCCTCGTGTTCGATACCCGTTTACTCACTTTACTACACTACAAACGATAGGTCCACTGCCTATCGCACATTGGTGATAGTAATTAGGTATTCGTTTTATATTATCACTTGTCGCACTTGCAAATCAAATTATCACACCACGTGTCGATCATTACTACACGTTCTTTGGAACCTCCTTGATTACCTGGCGAGCCAAGAAGCAAGCCACCGTCTCCAGATCCTCCACTGAAGCTGAATACAGGGCGCTCGTTCCTTGGTAGCAGAGATCTTGTGGATCAGACACCTACTCAAGGAGCTTACCATTGGTTTGGATCACACCCCAGTTGTCTACTGTGACAACCAGTCTGCCTTGAAACTTGCCTCTAATCCAAAATTTCATGAGAGGTCGAAACACATTGAGATAGATTGTCACTTTGTGCGGCATCATGTCACAAATGGAGCAGTCAAACTTCTCCCAATTAGGACTGATTATCAGTTGGCGGATGTGCTAACAAAACCTCTCACGGGGCCGCAGCTACAGCAAATTCTAGCCAAGATGTCTATCGTAAATTTACACCATCCATCTTGCGGGAGGGTATTGAGAATTGATCACAAAATCACTGAAGATGGTGAAGGAAATATCGAAGACATGAGCATCGAAGACATGAGCAGGTCCTCTGATGAGGGTCACGGCCGTGACCCTCAATGTATCTAGCCGTGAAGCCTGGCAGAAACGGGCCTTGTCGCGACTCACGGCCGTGAAGGCCAATGTAGCTAGCCGTGAAGCTTGGCAGAGACGAGCCTTGTCGCGACTCACGGCCGTGAAGGCCAATGTCGCTAGCCTTGAAGCTTGGCAGAGACGAGCCTTTGGAGTCTGTTGCGACTCACGGCATTGAAGGCCGATGTAGCTAGCCGTGAAGTTTAAATAAATCGAAATTGCTAGCGACGATTCTTCACAACAAGGAGGAGAAAGGGCTAGGAACGACGAGGCGCGAGAATTCTTAAATATAAAAAGCGTTGTAATTCATTTACTGTTATTAAGTCACTCATCTTCTTCAAGAGAGACTGTAACGTAGCTCAATTTGTATCGCTCTCACTCATATTAAGAGAATTCCTTGATTGTCCGTGGATGTAGGATTAATTCAATCCGAACCACGTTAATTCTCAGCGTTCTTTACTTTTGTTAGTTTGGGAAGTTCACTTGCATATTATAAAGCTTCTCTAAACTTGGATTGCCTGAATGTGATTTTTTGCTTGAATGAGTTTTCTCTTTTTTTTGGTTTCTTATGACTGCAAAATGCAGTCTGAGAAGCTTGATACTGCAAAGTTGCAGAAAGAAAGAGAAAGATTCAAAAGACAACATCAAGAAGGTATTTATTACGAGTAAACATAGTGTCGTTATTTTGCATTGTCATTATACCTGATTCTTGTTACTTTCCACAGAAAGCGAGGATTGAAGCTAAGATCAAAACAACACAAGAAGCATTGATGCTTCTACGTGAGAGAGAACGAGCAGCTGCGGGATTTTATTGCAGAACGTGCGTATAATTTCTTATACGTGATACATCTGTTAGACGGCAAAATTCTAATTTTCTTTCATTTGTCAGGTGGAGAAAAATGTAGAGATTGATGAAAATAACAACGTCATGAAAGACTTGGAGCTACTGTGCTATGGCAGCTCATCGTACAAAGGAGGAATTCTCCGTGTGAATCATCTCGAGAAACTCGGGCTCTGTATGAAAGAAGATGATGAAGAAGACGACGAATTCGATGCTACCATTTTGAATGCTGAAGAGGGAGAAATTTTGTAGCGTTATTAATGGGTTTTTTGGCAACTTGATGAGGCATTAACCTAATGAAAAAGTATTATTGTGGCTGTGTTCTATTATATGATGGTGTGGCGCATTTACATATGCTATATTTGCTAATGCATCTTTTACTTCTCCGATGCTATATTTCTCAGATATAATCATATGGCTGAAATGTTATGCTATCACTTTGTTCGCCAACTTCTTATCAAGTTCATAGCTTCAGATGGATGTCTTCTTCAAACGCCTAACTCGGGCTATTATTTGAGTTCTTTCGTTGCAATCTTCGAGTGTTTTCTTTTGCGTTCCATGTCTTGTCTGAATGGGGTGATTCGCGTAAATGCATGATAAATAATTTCAAATTTAATGATTGGATAACCTCAAATCTCATCATCGTGGGCTCCTAGTTTACTTTCATTTTACTATGACTTATTCCCATTAATGATGTAATTAAAAACGATGTGAGTTTGTTGTGATTTCATCGTCTAAGAAACGGAGGAAAAACAGAAAGATGTTATCTTTGAGAAACATGGAGAGGCCAACATGACCTACGATGACGTCGCCGTTTGTCTCCTAGATAATGAGTGCCATTATGCCATCGATGAATAGATTGAAACTTGTGAAGTTTTCATGTAGGTTGTTTCGAAGCGGTCATGAGGTTCTTAGGTTAGAAAATCTATAAGGAAGTAAGACTTTGGTTTACCCACGCCTTCCACAGATATTCAAGTCTCAGTTGGATTTTGTAAAGTATCATGGGTCATTTTACTGTTTCGTTATGTCTGAAAGTGTCGATATACTTGCTGGTTTATTATCTATTATGGCTGCATATCTGCAAGACTTATAACCCACGCTAGCTAATCCGTAACTTATGTTTCAGATAGCTATATATATTAGTGATCCTACTAGGTGATGCGATGTTGGCAAGTCAAAGGAAAAGATACGGTTCATTCGATGAACGTAGACAAATGAAACATGGACGTGTTAAGAACAAGAAAAAATAAGCAGTATTCTGAAAAAAATTAATGACCACCCTTTGTTATGCAATGCAACGATGCCTGAGTTACTACCAAGCGTAACAAGTTGTCAATTTTGCAACACGCCCGGAATATATTTGGAGCCACCGACGTTTTATTGTTCAGTAGGAAAAATAAAACTCTAAGTACAAAAAACGCCTTCTGAATTATTGGATTTATACACAGCCAATGATGAAGATAGTAAACATTTTCGCCAATATGTTTGTAGTTACAATATGTTTGCGTTTACATTCCTAGGAGTGCATTATGATAAATCCTTATCGAAAAGAAATAGTGGGATCTATACGTTCCGAGTGCAATGTCAATTGTACCACTTTATGGATCCCTTATTCCCACATACTGGTAAAGGCCCAAAGAATCTCCAATTATATTTCTTCGATACGGAAAATGACATTTTTGTAGAGTAATCAGACCAAAATTACCCAAGTATACCGCTGACGAATTCGTGTGATTGAATCGGATTTCAGATTGCTATTTTCTGTGCGAGTCTTGACGAGAAACAGTAAACGAAAATCACACAAAGGATTTACGTGGTTCGATCTTGCGATCTACTCCACGGGACCAAGAACGAGCTTTTGATTATTTTGAGAGAATTTACAGAGCTACCACTCGACTGTTTTTCTGTTACAGCTCAAATCGAAAGAGATGATCAGTCGTAGTTTTTCCCGCCGCTGCTCTATCAGTGAAGAAATCACATAAACGCTTTCTAACTAATTAACGTATATAAAACCCCAGCTGAAGTAATCGTCGCTGCCCTCTACGTTTTCATTAGCTTCTTTATCAGTCTGCGATTTCTTCATGATGCATCGACGACTTCTAACTCTTTTGCTGTAAGATGGTTTCTCTGTTTCATTACCAGCAGAAACTTGCTTACTTCCACAGATTTGAATTTGCTCTTTACAATTCTCCACCTCAAGTTCAAATCACAACACCTCATTCTTGGTCCACCTTCCCCTGTACTCAGGGAAGCTTTACACAGCCAGCAAAGTTCAGGCACAGTCTAGCATTCATGCCTAAAACTTGCTTGACTGTTTTATCACCTGAGATCACCCATGAACTCAACCTTTCCATCTCAGCTTTTCTCCATTTGCGCTTCTTTTCCTCTTCATATCTTGATCATATGAGCGAGTCTTCCCCAGTTTTAAACCTGTCATAGCTGCAAATGCATAGGCTACATTTTCGGCATAGCCATATCTTCTTGGAGCTCGAACCTCTCTTCTTTCCCTATCCCTAACTAGGTTGTAACCCTGCTGATCACCTTCAATATCAAGATCCTCCTCTGATCCACCTAGCCAGCTTCCATTCTGTTTAGATTCTTGAGCAGTTTCATCATTAACCGATGCAGGTTGCTCCACCTCAAACTCCACAGAAACAACTCCCTCCCTTTTTCCAGTTTTTGAGTTGTTTTTCCCCTGTGTTTTGTAAGCCATTTCTTCCTCGTTGAACACCACATCCCTGCTAATGATACACCTTCCCATGCCAGCTTCTAAGCACCATAGCTTGTATCCCTTGACTCCCTCGGGATATCCCATGAACATGCATCGAACAGTCCTAGCATCGAGCTTGTCTTTCCTTGTTTGTGCGTAAGCTGTGCATCCAACAACTCTGAGGTGTTTCAAGCTTGGTGGATTCCCTGACCATTTCTCCTTAGGTGTCTTCATATCAATAGCGGTGGAAGGACTACGATTTACCAGATAGGCTGCAGTAACCACAATCTCAGCCCAAAAGCGCTTAGGCAAACCTGCTCCTAGCATTATGCATCTAGTCCTCTCCATCAGTATTCTGTTGTACCTTTCTGCCAAGCCGTTTTGCTGCGGAGTGTACGGCACTGTTCGATGCCTAGCCATCCCTTCACGCTTACAGAAATCATTGAAGTCCTTTGAGCAAAACTCGAGACCATTATCAGTTCGAAGCTTCTTAACCTTCTTACCAGTCACATTTTCAACCTGCTGTTTCCAGATTTTAAATCTGCTCAAAGCCTGGTCTTTCGATGTCAATATCATCACCCACACCTTCCTTGAGTGATCACCAATGATAGACATTAAATATTTGCCACCCGACAGTGACTCCACCTTCGAAGGCCCCCATAAATCCATATGAATATAGTCTAGAATCCCATCTGCAATATGCCTTCCCGATCCAAATTTCAACCTGTGGCTCTTATCATAAATGCAGTTTTCACAGAATCTCAGACCATTTATCTTGTCATTTCCAAGTAGCCCTTGCTTAGACAGTTCCATGAGCCCTTTCTCACTCACATGTGCTAGCCTTTGGTGCCATAACCATGCCCTATCATCACCTTCCATAACAAAAACAGATCCAACTTCAGTCGACCCTTGCAAGAAATAAATCCCATTCTTCTTTGATCCTTCCATGACCATCTTTGCTCCCTTGAATGCTTTGATTTTCCCTGACTCCACCTTGATGTTATACACATCATCATCAAGCATGCCTACAGAAATCAGATTCCTTCTCAAACCAGGAATATACCTAACATTCTTCAAGATCAACCCATCACCATTTTGCAGTTTCAGAGAAATCTGTCCAATGCCCCTAACCTCAAGAGCTTCATCATTTCCCAGCAACACAGAGCCTCCATTCTTCACCTCTAGTTCCTGAAACCATCCCTTGTTATGACTCATGTGAAAGGAGCACCCCGAGTCAAGAGCCCATGATTTCTCCGAAGCTTTTTCAACCACAGAAAGAACCTCAGCAGATTCATATCCATCCATCAGAAATGAAGCCTCAGCCGCTGCATTTGCTGTGTCTTTGTAGACCTTATGCCGGTTTGGACATTGCCTTTTGAGATGCCCTTCTTCATGGCAATGAAAGCACTTGAACGCTTTACCTTTCTTGCTTGGTTTCTTATCAAACTTGCCCTTGACATACAACCCCTCGGCCCCACTAGACTCCACCTCAACCTTGCCATCAATCTTGTTATTCAACACCTTCGAGCTTATAGCTGTTTGAACGTCATCGAGTGTCACCGCATCTCGCCTGTACAACATCGAATCCTTGAAGGTTGAATAGCTCTTGGGCAGCGAACACAGAAGTAGTAGAGCTTTATCCTCTTCCTCCTGTTTTACCCCAATATTCTCAAGATCGAGAAGCAGCTTATTGAACATATCCAATTGTTCTTCAATTGGTTTCTCCTCAACCATCTTGAACGAGTACAACGCCTGCTTCAAATAGAGATGATTCGCCAAGGTCTTTGGCAAGTATAGACCCTCAAGTTTCTTCCACAGCTCCTCCGCCGTCTTGTCCTTCGAAACTTTCCTCAGAACGTTGTCGCCGAGGCTCAAGATTATGATACTTCGAGCCTTTTGGGAAATCTGCGAATCCACGGGCTCGGCCGCCGTTCCCACGGGCACCTCCTTTCCATCCTTTGTCACTGTCACTTCCTCATCATCCTTGATCGCATCTTCTAACCCTGATGGATCAACAGCGCCTCCATCTTCACCCGCCACAAGCCGAAATCGTTTGATCCGATAAATTTGTCTATGTCTAACTTCGAATTCATCGCGTGTTCGATCCACAGCACGCCGCACCACTTGTAGAGTGATCAGACCAAAATTACCCAAGTATACCGCTGACGAATTCGTGTGATTGAATCGGATTTTCAGATTGCTATTTTCTGTGCGAATCTTGACGAGAAACAGTAAACGAAAATCACACAAAGGATTTATGTGGTTCGATCTTGCAATCTACTCCACGGGACCAAGAACGAGCTTTTGATTATTTTGAGAGAATTTACAGAGCTACCACTCGACTGTTTTTCTGTTACAGCTCAAATCGAAAGAGATTATCAATCGTAGTTTTTCCCGCCGCTGCTCTATCAGTGAAGAAATCGCATAAACGCTTTCTAAATAATTAACGTATATAAAACCCCAGATGAAGTAATCGTCGCTGCCCTCTATGTTTTCATTAGCTTCTTTATCAGTCTGCGATTTCTTCATGATGCATCGACGACTTCTAACTCTTTTGCTGTAAGATGGTTTCTCTGTTTCATTACCAGCAGAAACTTGCTTACTTCCACAGATTTGAATTTGCTCTTTACAATTTCAAACCGCATGTCTATTATACACCCCAATTTCAGGCTCGGCCGTAGCCCCATGTGTACATATATTTGCCTCATAGCGCAACCTTGTATATCCCGGGTTGTTAAGTTGACACAGCCGCACAACGTGCCGCTACCATAAGCTAGTATATATAAAATTATGAATGTTGTTACGGCGGTGAACAATTTGATTGGAAAAACACTAACAATGAGGAAATACATACTGTAATAACAGCTTACTTGAATAATAATGAAGCTGAGGGAAATTTTGGGACTGCAAATTTTTATACAAAGCATATGGGTATAAGAGAAAAGGCAATTTGGAGACGATCATGGTGTCATTTGGGATGAATACATACACCAACTCTTGAAAGAAATCATATACATAAGTGGATTGATGATCATGTATAGTTCAAACGATGTCCAATTCAATAATATATAACTAAATTCGAGCTCTCTTTAAACGACGATCCTTCAATTTTTTAAAGATCGAAAATAAAATAAAAAATTAAAAACTCTTCCAACATCGCTTAATCGAATGGACGAATGATGATCATCTATTATGTTTTTCGTTTTCACTTTTTATCCTGTGTGAAAACTCGGTGTCTAATAAAGTGGATCGTTTCCGACTTATGATTTGCCGTCCTAAAAAAAACTAATAAGAATTGTTTTTCAGATATAAGCATTCATCTTTTTTTAGAATGTCTTATCTATAAAGGAAAATAATCATCAGTATGCAAACATTAGAGTCATTGCACTGGAGTAAAACAGATGACTTTTATCAAAGCCTCACCAAAGATGATGACAATCTACATGGGATAGGTCCTAAGTAAAAAGTGAAAGCTACTACGGAGTAACCGTTCTTGGCATTTCGATCAAGCTTCTTTGCATCTTCCTGCAAACGTCGTAGTCGAGTGAAGCGAAATATAAATAGATGAATAAATTCAAACATTTAGCTTGGAAAAGGACAAACTCACATGGAATATGAAGCCAATAATACTCTCATTGTAGTCCAAGAACTCTTTCCACTGTTTTCCAATGCTCACCTACAAAATTCGATAAATTGTCAGTCAGAAATTGCTAGTAATACGAACTTAAACATTCGGATTAATAGTTTGGTGTTGACCTAACTGACTAAAGATACAAAACCGGAAGTTCAACACATCTGTCTACACTAAGGAACAAGCATTACACTGAAGTGACCGGTCCAAGTAAAGTGCGAAGAACTCAATCGCATACCGACTATGAATACCGGTCACAAACAAGATCTCAAACTGAAAACTGAAGCATGTTGGACCGGACCTGATACAGGTTGAACACTGGAGACAAGATTACTGAGACAAAAAGGAAAATTCAGATATTTAATGCAAAGCTGCAAGTCTAGAGTGAAGCAGAGGTCAACTAACGCAAGTAAGGAATGAAGCGAAAGTGACAGGATACACTGCAGCATAAATCGGACAGACCCATTTTGGGAAAGTCAATTAATGCACTGCTCAGAGTGAAGAGTTTATCTCACAACGGATTCAAATTCAAACCTCAGCTATAAAAGGAGGAATACAAGTTGAAGCAACTACTTCACCTCACGACCTTACAACCTTACATTCTCACGAACTCTAAGCCCTTCATCGACCATTTTCAAACATTGTGAAGGAGAAATCAAGAGTGAAGTCGAAAGACATAACTGTTCATAGTTTATGTTCTTTTTCCAACGAACTGTAACAAGCTGTTGAAGTAGGTGGATTGTTGTAAACTACTGCCTAGGTGATTCACTAGATTAAAGCTTTGTTCAGCTGGGTAGGTTGTACTGTAATTGTATAACTGAAGATCTAGTGAACCTTTCTACTGAGGAAGAAGGGGAGATGTAAGAGATTTTAGCTCCGCACTTCCAGAAACAAGCCGGTCTCATACACACACACACGTATTTCATTTTTATATCAGTCACAACCGCTCAGTATACTTTTCCGCAATAATACTGACCGGTCACTGTTTGAATACAAGTCACAACACTTAACAATTAAATAAGAGGCAAGCGTTTATTCACCCCCTCTAAACGCATCAAACGATCCTAACAAGTGGTATTATAGCGGGTTAATTATCATACGATAAAAATGAATACATCAAGAAGTTGCCGATGTTCTCCAGGGAAAACTTCATGGAATGAAAAGTTCGTAAGATGACTCATCTAGCGACATAGAACGAAGACATGTGGGACGTGATCACTGATGGACCTCCAACACTGACAAAGATCAACCCACTACATGCTCAAGATGGTACACAGCCACTGATGATTGCAAAGGTAAAAAGTGAATGGACAGAGGGCGAAAAGAAACTGATGAATCTGGACAATGTTGCCAAGGACATCCTGTTCAAGACACTGGATACCGGAACATTCAGACAAGTCATGTTGCGTAAAACTGCGAAAGAGGTCTGGACGAAACTCTGCCAGATTTGTGAAGGGAACGAGTCTACAAGGGAAAACAAACTCATTGTTGCGATTCAAAAGTATGACGGGGCAAAGATGAAACCGGGAGAATCAATGACCGATTTCGAGAGCCGGTTCATGAACATCATCAACGATCTCACAGCTCTCAGAAGAACGTTGGAAAAACCTAGATGTGGCCATCAAGGTCATGAAAGCGCCCCCTCGTGAGTGGGATGTAAAGACCATGGCCATGAGAGAGTCAAAGGATCTCAGCATGATACAGGTTCACGATCTATTTGCTGATCTCAAGGCCTATGAGTTTGAGCTACAAACGAGGATGGAAGAAGCAGTTACAGAACAACCGGTCAAGGCACTCGTTGCTCCAGAAGCCTCAACTTCAAAGTCTGAGGAACTGACCGACGAAGTCATGGCGGTCTTCGTGAAGAGATTGGGGAAATTCATGAAGAAAAACCGAAGCAATACTTCGGAAGGTAAGAACTTTTCAGAAAACAAAACTGAAAGAACTGATGTCTCCTGTTTTAAATGTGGCAGGAAAGGACATTACGCTATTGACTGCCGAGTCTCGAAGAAAGAAGAGGAGAAAGCCAGTACCAAGTGCAAAAAGCATCAGAAGGCACTGGTTGCTAAAAATGGGAAAACCTGGGATGACTCTGACTCCGAAGAATCGTACAGTAACGAGTCAGATACCAGCAGTGACCAGGAAACACATGAGTGTCTTATGGCCAACATGACCGACGATGAGGTATGTGAATCTGCCCCTAATGATTTTACAAAGGAAGAGCTGCTACAAGCTCTTCAAGAAATGGCCGATGAGTATCAAAAGCTATCTGAGAGAATTAAGCAAAAAGGCACAACCACGCTAGTTGATCAAATCGGTAATGAACTCAGTCAAACAGGGGTTCTGACTGAGGAGGTTAGGGAACTTAGAAAAGAGATAGTGCAGCTAAAATCTGAAACTCTAGGTTAAGTACCATTATACAGACTTGGAATCAGTCCAAGAAGAAAGCAGAAATCACTCAGAGCAACCTGAAAGATGTCAACGATAAGACCGGGCTAGGGACTAAGGATACCGGATCAGGCGCAACCTCTTCACATGCGAAGAATACCGAATGGATCAAGTTTGTCCAAGCCAGCTCCTCTCAAACTAGTGATACCGACAACATACCAAAGCCACTGTCAGGACAGGGAAAGAATATCAATCAAACGAGAAACTCCTAAAACGGCACCCTCACGAACCATACCGATATTTAATAGGCATGAATCCAGGGGGAATCAGGGGTATAGGTATGAACATAAGAACATGGGTAGACAAAATCGGGCACAAAGACTAGGAATGACTAGGCCTAGAAATATAATATCTCATAGACTCAAGTACTGGACGGGCTGTTAGAGTCATTCAGATCTGGGTACGTAAGAATCTAATCTATTCTAGACCCAAGTAAGACTGGGTACCAATATACATATATATATATATATATTCTTTTTCAGGAATACATTGAGGAGCTAAACCGGTGGGTATGGTATCTAGACAGTGGATGTTGTCAACACATGACCGGGAACGAAAGGCTGCTGAGGAAGCTTAAGCCACATATCGGTCCGATCATCACCTTTGGAGATAACAGTAAAGGTAAAACAATAGGGAAGGGAGTGATTACTCACAGGAACCTTACCCTAAGGGATGTAGATTTAGTACAAAACCTTCACTATAACTTAACAAGTGTCAGCCAGCTATGCAGAAATAATTTTCTAATATCATTTGAAAAGGATAAATGCTTCGTTAAGAATCAAACGGGACATATACTGTTAACCGGTTATAGAGTCGGTGGAATATATAGAGTTAGTGGGGAGATCAGTCCGTGACCACACAAGCGTGCCTTACAGCTCACAACTCCAAAAGGTGGCTATGGCACAAACATCTCAACCACTTAAACTTTAAGACCACTTCAGCTCTTAAGAAATAGTCTAGTTAGAGGTCTACCTAACCTAAAGTTCTCAAAAGATAAACACTATACAGCGTGTCAGTTGGGTAAACAGATTAGGTCAACTTTCAAAAATAAAAGGGAATATAGAGTCAAACCGGTGTCTAGACTTACTCCACATGGATCTCTTTAGACCCATACCGGTGGTCAGTCTAGGTGATGCCAAGTACACCTTAGTCGTAGTAGATGACTTTTCTAGGTTTACTTGGGTGGTTTTCTTAAAGTCTAAAGACCAAATCCCAGTCAGCCTAATGAAACTCTTCAAAAGGATGCAGAATGAACAGAATGGTAACATAAACCGAATTCGTAGTGACCGAGGTACTGAATTTGTGAATTTTGTGCTAACCGAATTTCTTGAGAAGCATGGTATACGCCATGGGTTATCTGCTGTCAGGACACCACAGCAAAATGGAGTTGCTGAAAGAAGAAATAGAACTCTCAAGGAAGTAGCCAGGACAATGTTAGCAGATGCAGACATTTCTCATAAATTCTGGGCAGAAGCTATTAATACTGCGTGCTATACACAAAACCGGTCAATGATTTGCAAGAAACAGGGCAAAACACCATACGAAGTATGGACCGGAAATGTTCCTTCAGTAGGCTACTTCAAAACCTTTGGGAGCAAGTGCTTCGTCCAGAACAATGGGAAAAATCAACTTTCAGCTTTCGATGCACGGGCAGAAAAAGGGATCTTCCTTGGTTATTCCTCAGTCAGCAAAGCATACCGGGTCTTCAACACTAAAACTCTATCTATTGAAGAATCAGCACATGTAGTCTTTGAAGAATCGGAAACGATGATCAATCTCCTAGCAACATTAGTCGGTTAAGTAGTCAACTGCAGAAGTCTCATCTTGAAGACGAGAGCGACGAAGAATGGGATCACCCAGTTTTAGAGCTGACAGAAACACCTATCACAGAGGAAATCGGTATTCAAGCTGATAACATTGAGATAGCGGTGGAACCAACCAACTCGTGCAATGCTGATCAAGAAGTTGTCCCAGAAAACGGACACAATAATGGTAATCAAGACGTACCGGATGAACCAACTGAGGGGGAACGTATCAAATGGAATCGTACAAAGTCGAATCATCCTCAGCAATTGATCATAGGAGATCCTACCGCACCTATGAAAACAAGAAGGCAAACCAATCCAAACCTATTCAGTCACGCCTTACTCAAGGATGACAACTGGATAGAAGCTATGCAAGAAGAACTGGACCAGTTCGAGCGAAATCAAGTTTGGACTCTTGTTCCCAGACCAACCCAAACTGTAATTGGTACAAAATGGGTATGCAAGAACAAGCTCAATGAGAATGGGCTTGTCACTAGGAATAAGGCAAGGCTCGTCGCTCAAGGTTACCGGCAAGAAGAAGGAATTGACTATGATGAAATTTTGCACCTGTAGCAAGACTTGAGGCAATTCGGATATTCTTAGCATATGCGGCTCACAAGGAATTCAAGGTGTTTCAAATGGATGTCAAGAGTGCGTTCCTAAACGGCACAATTTCTGAAGAAGTATATGTTGCTCAACCACCCGGTTTTGAGAGCCATGAGCATCCTGATCATGTCTACGGGTTGAAAAAGGCTCTTTATGGATTGAAACAAGCACCGAGAGCTTAGTACGAGACATTATCAAAATTCTTGACTGACCACCAGTTCATCATCGGAAGTGTTGACAAGACACTGTTCAGATTTACGAAGGGAAAAAACCATCTACTGATAGTTTAGATCTATGTAGATGACATCATATTTGGATCAACTGATCCTAAGTTATGCAAGCGGTTTTCCAAACTGATGCAGATCAGTTTGAAATGAGCATGATGGGCGAACTTACCTTCTTTTGGGACTTCAAGTAAGGCAGATGGAGCACGGCATATTCATTAATCAAGCCAAATACACGAAGGAGTTGCTCAAAAGATTCGATATGGAAACTGTTCTCAAGCAACCACACCCATGAGTTCCTCAATCAAACTAGACAAGGATGAAAATGGAACTTCAGTTGAACTAACCAAATACCGGGGATTAATCGGATCATTACTGTATCTCACTACCAGCATACCGGACATCATGTACAGCGTCTGTCTGTGCGCCCAATTCCAGTCCGATGCAAAGGAAAGCCACTTCACAGCTGCAAAATGAATCTTGAAATATCTCAAAGGGACCATCAATGTAGGTTTGTGGTATCCTAAAGACTCAAGTATGTCATTACATGGCTATACCGATGCTGATTATGCCGATTGCAAGATAGACCGCCGAAGCACCAGTGGGACATGTCAGTTCCTTGGTGACCGGCTAATCTCTTGGTTTAGCAAGAAACAAACCTCCATAGCCACATCCACAGCTTAAGCAGAATATCTGGCGGCTGGAAGTTGTTACTCACAGATTCTATGGATACAGCATCAACTGGAAGATTATGGGATCAAAGAAACCGAGACCCCCATCTTCTGTGACAAACGAGTGCAATTGCCATAACACAGAATCCGGTATTTCACTCGAGGACGAAGCACATTGAGATAAGACATCACTTCATACGAGATCATGTGCTGAAGAAGGATGTACGCTTGGAACACATCTCAACTGATCTACAGGTCGCTCACATACTGACCAAGCCGCTACCAGAAGCTAAGTTCATTTTACTTTCGAAATGCTTTAGGTTTATTAGATCTATCCTAAGTAACATAAGCATTGAGTTTGGGGGAACATTCTTATATCAAAATAATTGATGTAACTGGTTGCCTAGACACTACAACAAACCGTGCAAATTGATGATCGTAGTAAACCTTTCTTTCTAAACAGTCATTCACTTCATATTGGTCAATATACACTACTCCTGTCGGTTTCGTCTAAAACTGACCTTCGTCACAAATAGTTTCCTAAACTTCGCTCTTTTTGTTTTCATATATGAAACCAGTTACTCACTTCTTTCATGAAACCGATAACCCTTTCTAAAAGAACAGTATCAATACCGCATATTTACCATTCATTGACCAATGACTAACCGAAATCATTTTTATTTAATATATGTCGTCAATTGCACACATTCTGTCGTAGCACTTTTACAGGAAAACTGACAATGAGCACAGTACGACAGTAGAGATATGATACCGCAGTCTACGATGAGAGAGGAAGGCTAAACGACAAGACATCTTGTGCATTTAATGCAAAAACACGCTTTATCCCGCTCAAAAGACTTGGTTTCGTGATCAATTGGAGAATTCTCCTCATTATCCTCAATTTACACAAGCAGAATCATCTCTCTCCAAAATTTTCCGAATCTTTCGTCAAAACCCTACCAAATCTCTCGACAGAAATGGCTCCAGTTCAGAATGATCTTACAAGAACCGCACTTCAGATCTACTTCAGCAAGCATGGAGACCGAGCATGACGGGTTCCGTCAAATTCTCGAAGCCCTAATTGCAACTGGGCTTCAGACCTTTCTACAGGGTTCATATGAGTACTACCCAGATGTTTTGCATCAGTTCTACAACTCAGTGCTTATCGTAGGAGATCGTCTTCAATGTCTCATCGACGGTCAGCAGTTCGACATCACAGAGGATACTTCGCCGACCTGTTCAATCTACCCACTACAGGAGTGACCGTCATCAGTGTTCCAAATGAAGTGAATGAACAATTTAAGCCCATGATGTCTCTAACAAGGACTTCGTTTAAAGACTACGATAAGCGAGTGGTGTTGAAGCCTGAGTACAGACTGCTCCATGATGTGGTGGCCAAATTGGTTCTGGGAAAGGCTGGTTTTTATGATATGCTCACGAGTGATAAGCTTCAGGCCATGGTGGCCATCCTGACCAGAATGAAGATTAACTGGTCTTCAGTGATCTTCTCGGTGCTGAAAGGAATACTGCCAGTTCGTGAAAGACAGTTCAAAAACTTCGCTCCTCAACTCTCTTTTCTTCTCAAGCGCATGGTTGCTGATGTTGGCACGGTCCAGCTGATAGGGTTTGCCCATATCATAACGGCAGACTCAATCCGACAAATGATAGCCGCGGCCTCCCCAACCAAGAAACCAATCAAGCGGAAGGCCTTGCTGATCCAGTCATCTCCCAGCCATCAAAGAAACTCACAGTCGGCCGGTCCTCGAAATCAGTTGCCGCCACACCATCCAAAAAGAAGGCCCCTCCAAGACCGGACGTCGATCCTAAACCGATCTCTTCGAAACCTGCCAGGAAGAAACTGATTCTGGCATTGTCCTCGGATGACACTGCGCCGCTTCAAGAGGTTTTCAAGAAACCAATAAGCAAAGCACCAAAAAGAAGGCAAAGACTTCCTCAATGGTTCAGTCTACCATGCCCAAGGACACACCGACCAGTCCTGGTGCCCAGCCTTTTTCCGCACAGGAACCGACTCACACCACAACACCACCTCAGACGGTTCCTCTACAAACACAGACCATCACCGTCCCTCCAGTATCAGGGACAACTGGTCAGGTGGTTAGGCCTGCTCCACCACAAGGCGGTGTGTTGATACGAGAAATGGTCCGTCCTACTCCAACTGAGAAAGGGAAGGGCAAAGCCATCCTTGTTCCAGAAGGCCCTGAGTCAGTTGACAACACAGCCTGGCGACTCATCAGTGAGGAGATTGACGAGAACATCGCGGGCGATCTTCAAGCCTATGATGACTGGCTCGACCTCAGGTACACTCCACTCAGTCGAACGATCTAGAGCTTCAAAGTCTCCTCTGATCGTCTAAAGAAGGCCAGACGGACTGAGAGCAAAATCATCAAGTTACTGGGCGTTGAGTCTACCAAGAGCTTGATGAGTGCTCAGGAGTTGTTCAGTCTTCGTCTCAAGATGGATCAGCTGCAACACTACATTGAGCAGCGAAGGCAGAACTTTAAACCGGAAGGACGTGATGCAGTTCATGAACTTCAAGTTCTGACTAGACTGGAGGTAGAGATGTAGAGCATGCAGGCATATTATGCCACTGTTTTCAACAAGCTTCAACCGGATGTCTCCTCTTCATCTACTGCTTCTCCTACACCGACTGCATCCACCATGACCACAGCCTTGGTCATCGCACCATTGCCTTCTTCGTCAGCCCCAACAGACGACTACCTCTCTGCTTCATTTCAACCGGTACCCAGACCAGTTCTTATCGCTACATCTGAACCGGGTCCTTCTCCACCGGTTTCATCATCTTCATCTGGCGGTCCACTATTTTTTCGCCAACCTATTTCAAGTTTCTCTCTGCCATCAGAGGCGAATCTGCAGATATCGATTCAGATTCCGAGCCTTTACTCACCACCTCAGATACCCATCCAGATTCCGGCTCTCAATCCATCGCCTCTCCTTTTAACCTTTGATGGTCACTCCGACCCCTCCCGCTCAACCAATGCTGAAGATGGACAAGACATCTCAGTCACTATCGCAAATCCGCAACCGGTAGAGGTTCAGTCGGAGCAACGCACCGATGCAGTCTGTGTGCCTGATACTTCGCACACTACTGATGCAACAACTGCACAAGGCATTTTCGTTTCTGCTCTCACAACTGAGTCGGTTGTTGTCTTCACTGATCCTCAACCGGTGCAGGTTCAGACTCCAATCCATCAGCAGACAGCTCTCCAATCTTCTCAACTACTGGGTGATACTCCCAAAACCGTCTCTATACCGGTTGAGATCATAGGTGGAGCGAAGGAAATCTCCTTGGTAAAATATACCACAGACCGGTGTCTATTATCAGCAAGAAAATCGGCGGTGACCAGCAGCATACAAATGAGAGGTTCCATGCCCTCACAGAAGATTTAACGGATCTTCGTTCTGATGTCTGTGCATATCTGGAGGTTATCAAAGCTCAGTTGACTGCGTTGACTAGACTGGTGACCCCGGTTATTGCCAAAAAGGGGGAACGTGGTACCAGCAGAAAACATCAGCACTCCAGCTCAAGCTCTGAGCCTCAGAAGTTCGTCTCGCAGCTATATCTCAAGGTCGATGATCCGAAAAGAGCTGCAATCGAAGCTGCACTTATACCAGACGGAGCATTAAGGGCACATACATCTGCTATTCCAGTTAGCGAAACCGGTCCGGTTAAAGTGCAGTATGATGGCAGTAGTCTAAGGCACTTAGCCTGTAATCTTACGAAAGACCAACTAGCTGATCTTGTAAGACTGCATGACCTGAAGGAAGATGCTTACAAGGATGACGCCAAGCTGAAGGAGGTTGAACGAATATTTAAGAGCAAGGGCTATGAGTAGTTGTAGTTTGTATCAAACTCTTTTTGATTAAATGAAAACTGGTTTTCTGCTGATAAGTTTTGTCAATCACCAAAAGGAGGGAAATTGCTAGTAATACGAACTTAAACATTCGGATTAATAGTTTTGGTGTTGACATAACTGACTAAAGATACAAAACCGGAATTTCAACGCATCTGTCTACACTAAGGAACAAGCGTTACACTGAAGTGACCGGTCTAAGTAAAGTACGAAGAACTCAATCGCATAACGACTATGAATACCGATCACAAATAAGATCTCAAACTGAACACTGAAGCATATTAGACCGGACCTGATACAGGTTGAACACTCGAGACAAGAGCTTACTGAGACAAATCAGATATTTAATGCAAAGCTGCAAGTCTAGAGTGAAGCAGAGGTCAACTAACGCAAATAAGGAGTGAAGCGAAAGTGACAGGAGAAACTGCAGCATAAACCGGACAGACCCATTTTGGGAAAGTCAATTAATGCACTGCTCAGAGTGAAGAGTTTATCTCACAACGGATTCAAATTCAAACCTCAGCTATAAAAGGAGGAATACAAGTTGAAGCAACTACTTCACCTCACGACCTTACAACCTTACATTCTCACGAACTCTAAGCCCTTCATCGACCATTTTCAAACACTGTGAAAGAGAAATCAAGAGTGAAGTCGAAGGACATAATTGTTCATAGTTTATGTTCTTTTTCCAACGGACTGTAACAAGCTGTTGAAGTAGGTCGATTGTTGTAAACGACTGCCTAGGTGATTCACTAGATTAAAGCTGTGTTCAGCTGGGTAGGTTGTACTGTAATTTTACAACTGAAGATCTAGTGAACCGTCCTATTGAGGAAGAAGGGGAGACGTAGGAGATTTTAGCTCCGAACTTGCAGAAACAAGCCGGTCTCATACACACACACGTATTTCATTTTTATATCGGTCACAACCGCTCAGTATACTTTTCCGCAATAATACTGACCGGTCACTGTTTGAATACCACTCACAGCACTTAACAATTAAATAAACCGAAAAAGAGGCAAGCATTTATTCACCCCCCCCCCCTCTAAACGCGTCAAACGATCCTAATAGAAATGGGCAGCAAAAAAACGCAAGCACCCAAGCAATTAACAGCTCTTACTAGAGTAAAGAGAACCATCTGTGTATAGTAATAATACAATCAAAGGAGAAAATATGTTGTAAAAGGGACATTAAAAATAAAGAAGACACCGGGAATTGACGTGGAAAACCCCGAACTCGAGGTGAAAAACCACGGGCAAGGTAAGAAAATTTTACTGTGGGTTATTTAGGAGTTACAACTCTCTACCGTAAGGAGAAAACTAGCTCTATCTCTCTTACAATAGAAGACTCACAGACTCTAAATATTTTCCTTGCAACACTTGTATATAATGTATTTTGCTTATATAAGAAGTTATTGTATTCGATGATTTACAACGGCTTATAGCTAGCCTATTTATAGCTGAAGGTTTTAGGCTCGGGCAAATCAGAATTAGCCGCGTAGCTAGATACGTGGACGAACCAAAATCAGCCGCGTAGCTATGTACGTGGACGAACCTGAATCAGCCGCGTAGCTATATACGTGGACGAACCAGAATCCGCCGTGTAGCTATATTACGTGGACGAATCAGAACCAGCCACTTAACTATATTAAGTGGCCAAATAGAATTATTACAACATTTCTCCCACTTGAAGTTGAGACTCGATCAATCTTCACTTATGTTTGGTCAACCACAGGGGGAACGACACCGCATGAATTTGTTCACGTTGATTGCTTTGGTCATGAGGTTAGCCAGATTATCTGAAGTGTGAACTTTTTTGCATATCCACTGTTCCCTCCTTAGACCCGGATGTGTTTGGTTCTTGAAAGAAATATTGGATTCCTTGCAAGATGTAATGCACTCTGACTATCACAATAGAGAACAATATTCTCTTATTTGTGGCCGAGTTCTTCCAGCAATCTCTTCAACCATATCGCCTCTTTACTGGCTTGCGTAGCTGCTACATATCCTGCTTCCGTCGTTGACGTTACAACAATCTACTACAGTTTTGAAATCCAGCTAACAGCACCGCCAGCAAGATTAAACACATATCCGGTTGTGGATCTATTTTATCAAGTTCACCTGCATAATCAGCATCAACATAACCGTGGACAGTAAAATCTGTACCTCCATAACATAACGCATGATCACTTGTTCCTTTGATGTATCTGAGAATCCTCTTGATAGCACTCAAGTGCTCCCGACCTGAGTTGGACATGTATCGACTCACTACTCCCACTGCATGGGCAATGTCTGGTCTCGTACACACCATGACAAACATTAAACTTCCAACCGCGGATGCATACGGCACTCGAGACATCTCCATCTTCTCATCTTCATCGGATGGACACATATCGGGAGGTAACTTAAAGTTAGCAGCAAGAGGGTAGATATTGGCTTGCTGTCTCGCATGTTGAACCTTCGCCGGACTTTCTTCAAGTAGTTCTTTTGAGAAAGCCAAATCTTCCCACTGCCCACAAGGAAGTTGTCTTCTTAGAAGATACACCAATCGGAGCAAATGATAGCACTACAAAGGAAAACCCAGAAACTACGATGATTCAAGTGAAAGGAAAGTCTGTGGAACAAGATTCTTCTGAAGCGGTACCAGAGCACGAGGAAGGGCCAATCGAATCTTTAGAGCCAGAACTTAGATGGGGCACATGCAAACGAGCCGCACCATCCTGTTATGAAGATTACGATATGGACAACAACGTTGCATACCATCTTCTAACTGATGACGGAGAGCCATCAACTCTTCAAGAAGCACTGAACAGTTCAGATGCAGATAAGTGGTTGGCGGCAATGCAAGAAAAAATGGAAGCTCTACAGAAACATAAGACTTTGGAGCTGGTGCCACTACCGGGAAAGACAATCTGCAATAAATGGGTCTTTAAGATCAAGCGAAACAACGATGATCAAATAGAGCGGTTTCGTGCAAGACTCGTCGGGTATGGTGGTTTTAGTTTCATCGGCCATCGAGAGTGATAATAATTCTTCAATACAGATTATCCTTAGAGTCGATACAAGAAAGCAGTTTCAAGAGAATAATCGTCTTGAGTTTTTCTTGATCTGTTGAAAATCTAAAGAAGTGCAGCAGCAGAGAAATACTGCTCTGATACCATAACAAAGGTTGAAGAAAGAATTTTAGTTAATTGATATTGCAAAAACTATTACAGCAGACACTGGAACGAGTGATCTATATATACAAAAGAATTGCTAGTCTCAGTATGAACAGAATAAACTATAAAAGGAATAAGTATTATGGGAGGAAAATAATTAAACTCCATAGACTCAGCTCACAACGGATACTTGCCACAGATGAATTCTCTATGCTTCAGTGATCTGATCTTCTACTAATAAATCATTTGATTTTGCTCTAATAGGATAGGGGGCAGGACAGTTTCATCTCCGTTTGCTTGGAGGGGACGGGAACGAGGATTTCGTAAAGCATGACTAGGAAAAGATAGTCTAAGCATCTAAAACCCAAATGATCGTGAGATTGAAAATTTCAAAATTCTTTTAATTGTTATAAAAGTTGGGGTTAAAGTATAACTATTAATAATTGTTTTAGTAATTTAAGATAATGAAGGTGAAAATGTATAATATTAAAAATATTTGTGGTGAAAAAAAATATAATAAAATCAAAGTTGAAAAATTAACTAGCTTTGTTTTAAATAACACTATTTCTGTTATTCTTTCCATTGTCAACCGTATTTACAATTTCGAGTACCCTTTTCTTTTAACTCTCATATCCAATTAAAAAGTTATGGCTGCTACTATTGACACCCCCTTTGGGGGTGAAAAAACATTGAAAATGTAAACAACTTCTGTTTCTACATAGATTCAACAATAATAATGGTAAGCATGAATTTACTAAATCAATTCATTAATACAAACCAACGCAATTATTGATCCAATTTTTAATAAAACTTAATTAATTTATTTATATTTGAAGTTAAATTCACATTCTAAAACTTAGAAAATTAATAGTATTTTAATCACTATTATTATTCAATTGCTTTTAAAAAACACTCTTCTCATATGATATAATTAACATACACATATAAATTTAAATAAACAATAAAATAAAATCCAAGTCGATATCATATTTCGAACATTGACTTATAATTTTATTTATTAAATGTGTGGAAGATAATTTAAAAATTAGTTAAAGAATAATCTAACTACGTAGAATGAATAATTTAATAAACAATTACTACAACACAACGTCAAAACTATCCACAAATAATTAATAAATATGCAAAAGAAAAAATGATTTGTTGAGATACAATTATAATGAAAAAAAATTAGATGACTGAAATGATATATTGCATTTAAGTATAATAATTAATTTTTAATGATATAATTACAGTAATTAAAGATTAAAGGATTAAGTGGTTTGGTTAGTTCACATACGTTGAAAACAGCAAAAGTCCACAAATTTTCAGTTATTTGGTTAAATACATAATAATTAAAGCTGCAATTAATTGTATGATAATTAATTAATAGGGGTCTTATATAGAATATTAGGGGTGTGCAAGAATTACCCAAAAGTTATATATGTGTAAAAGATAATAAAGAATTGAAAACTTGCAAATGAGTCAACGCATGCTATGATTTGCACCTTCTCAAAAATCGACGTACAAGGTTCACGTTGTCGACGAATCTTCCTTGCAATTCATTCGATTTGGTTGGATACAGAAAATGAGTGCGACCACAATAATTTATTTCTTGTTCAATGTCTCCATTT
Source organism: Craterostigma plantagineum (assembly GCA_027422505.1). Classification (NCBI taxonomy): domain Eukaryota; kingdom Viridiplantae; phylum Streptophyta; class Magnoliopsida; order Lamiales; family Linderniaceae; genus Craterostigma; species Craterostigma plantagineum. The sequence continues at coordinate 3,862,554 of JAPQWV010000033.1, read as the reverse complement.
TAACGTCATTCGTCATTTTGAAGCCGCGAAATACATATCGGAATTAATTTGTTTGAAATTTAATGTACTTAAGCTTTTATGAAACCTAAATTATTATATGGTTATATTTATCTATATTCAAGATTTAGTTTTTTACTTTTTTTTCCAATCGATAGCTTGCCATTAAGAAACAAATGTACAAACGTGCTAAACAACACAGCCGTTTGGTCGCATTGCGTCGCCAAACGGAAACAAGTCCTCAAATAGTGGAACAAAACCACACAAAGGGACACAACACCCCCACATGGGGAGAAAAAGGTCCATAAGGGACAAAAAACCGACAGAAAATAAAACTCATTATCTAGGACCAATAACTAAAAGAACATATAACAGAAAAGCTATTAAGCTAAATCTACGATACTCTTCACTTTAGTAGTTCAACTTTCCACATGGTGCGAGGCAGAGTCGGTGAGACGGCAGCGGCGAGGCAGAGACGGTGGCAGCGAGGCTGAGGCTGCGAGGCGAAGGCGGCGTGACAGCGGAGGCGAGGAGGAACGACAGAGATGAAAAACCACAAACCAGATAAATCTATCTAAAGTGCTAAAAAACAAACCCTTTATTTTGCTGGCAGCGCAAAACGAACTAATCCGCGACCAGTAAGTTTTCCGAGAGATCTTGCTGAAAATCAAAGAAAGGTCCATTTTCCCAAAATCAGCTAGATTAATCTAATCTAAAGTGCTAAAACAAGAAATTAACATAAAATGGCGTTGCTCCCTGTCCTCACACCGGGGGGCGGGAGCAAGACGATGGCAGCAGGTACGGGCTGTTGTTGGATGGTGGGGAGTGGGAGTAGGATGTATAATGGTGCAAGACAATGGTGTGTTAGAGGCAGCTGTTAGGGAAGAGAACGGCTATTAGGGTTTGGGAGCGTTTTTTTAGAGAGAAAGAGCTTTCAACTAGGGGTGTTAGTCGGTTCGGTTCGGTTTTTTTAAAATTTTGGTTCGTTTTTCGGTTTCAGTTTTACGTATGCTTAATCCGATATTCGAACCGTTTTAATTTGGTTCGGTTCGATTTTTTATAATTCGGTTCAGTTTTTTATAATTCGGTTCGGTTTTCATTTAGGAATTTAATATCAACAAAAAATATTACGAGCTGAAATACATAAAACAATATATGGTTATTAAAAGACAAAGAAGATTTATGGAACGTGAATGTAATAAAATAATTCAAAGGTCCGAAAAAAAACATGAAAATGGAGCAAAATCTAATCAAAATATAAAAACATTCATCTAAAGATACTATAAATTATTTGAGAGAAAAATAGTATTTGTTAGTGATGAAAATATTCACCTAAAATTGAAAAAAGTATAACAATGAAATTATATTTAATGTGTTGTTTACGTTATGGGAGAAAAATAAATGATTTTTGATATTTTCTATTTTTAATATAATAAGATAATTTCAGTTCGGTTTTTTCGGTTTTACGTATGCTTAATCCGATATCCGAACCATTTTAATTCGGTTCGGTTCGGTTTTTTACAATTCGGTTCGTTTTTTTTTTGTTCCGATCTTTTCGGTTCGGTTCTTTACGGTTCGGTCAGTTTTTTCGATTTTTTAGTTAATTTGAACACCCCTACTTTCAACAACTACTTCACAAATGTTTCAAGCTTTTCTTACCTTGAACAGCCTATAAATACGAGAATTGTATTGTCGCATGTAAATCAATTTATTGGAGATTTGTCATCATGTAAATCAGAGGCAAACCATTCACTCCATTTTTTCTTCATCAACAGTTCCGGCGATGCCAATGTTTATTGCAACTGGAAATCGTATAATAGGATCAGCTGTGTTTATTTTATTCCCTTCATAGAATTATTTTAATGCCTCTTGTAAAAGCCACATTAATTCAATAGTGACGTATCAACTAATTGATATGGCACTTTTTTTCTGGAAAAAAAAAAAACAGGTAACAAGTGTTTGAATAGGTCAATCAATAATTAACGGATGTAATAAAGCGATGGTTGAGTTACACACTAGCAAGCAAGCATGCTAGTCACCACCATTTAGGGAGAAAACGACGTTCCCCTTATTTACATCATTGACCAATTTAGTCCTCGTTGTCGTAAATTAATTTAGTCCACAATTTGTTCATTTGAACCAATTTAGTATCTCCGTTAATATGACCGTAATTTTGACGGAAAAATGACACATTTCGACGTGTGATTGGTCAGACTTAAAAATCATAAATTAGCATCATTAAAAAAAGAAAAAGTTCTAAAAACATACTAGCAAATTAAATTAAAATAAAAAAGAAAATAAAAGAAAAATAAGATACATTAAAAAATAAATTGAATAAATAAAAAATTAATAAGAAGAGACTGAGAGAGAAGAGTTTAAAAAGTAAAAAAGAAAAGAAAATATAGAATATATTTATTTATCGAAAAAAGTAAAAACGAAATAAGAATGAAAAACGCAACTTGTTTACGAGAATCCCGACCTCGTCCTTGCCAAGTCAACGGTGACACAATCATCTCAATTCTAGAATTTTTTTATTTTAAAATACTTTTTACATTGTTGAGAAGAGAACTGGTACGATTGCATCCACGTTTACTTGGTAGCGACAGACGTAAATTCTCGTAAACTTTCAGTGGCAGTTTATCTTTTTTTTTATTTATTTTGTTTAGTTTTTAATAATTAAATATGTTTAGTTGTCTATTTATTTTGTTCTTATTTTTTATTTATTATTTTGTATTTTAAGTTAATGTTTATTCTCTCTTTATTTTTTATTTTAGTTTTTAATTTTTCTTTTGGAGTTTTTTTGCCTATTCCTAATGCTAATTTAAGTTTTTCAATTCTCGCCAATCATATGTCGACACATGTCATATTCAGTCAAAATAAACTTTCATTCCAAGGGGAGACTAAATTGGTTTAAAATTGACAATATCGGGAATTAACTTGGTCCATGCGAAACATCGGAGATTAAATTGGTTCACGAGATAAATATGGGAATTATTTTGGATTTTCTCCCCACCTTTTGGATTGTCTCCCCACCTTTTACAAAAATGTTGATGTCGAAGTCTTCCATCACTTATAACTCAGTCCCTCGGTTTTGATTTTTCCTGAAGCTAGCGTTCACGCCTGAACCTCGATGATCAAACATTTTGATGGAGGAGGGAGATACGAACGATATGTATTTACTATTTATTGTGCAGTTAAAATTAAATATGAAAAAAAAGTGCATCGAGATCGATATATTTTAAATTGCTACCTCCGTTCCACTTATTTCTTCTCATCTTTCTATTTCGGGCGTCCCACATTATTCTTCTCATTTCTATTTTTGGTAAAAAGTTATTCCAATAATTGAACTAATTACACCATTTATATTAAAAAAAAGACTTCTTAATTTACGTGCCACAAATAAGTTTTCTCTCTCCATACCTTAAAAGTGTACAATAATATTAAAATAATAGAGTTTCTTAATCTCCATGTCCGTTAATCTTGGCAAGAATTAGATTGGCAGACGAAGGAAGTATTAATAAAGTCCAAAAGTCTTCGGTCAACTTATCCACTATCCCAAAACAAAAAGAGAAAAGGAATGTTGAGAAAAATCAACGCGGTTTGCTACGGGGAGGAGTCCTTCCTCTCCTTAACATCCACTCCACAGACAGAGAAAACAACACATACAAATACTACACACTAAAGCATAAAAATTTCACAATCGAAACAGCCTAGATAGAAAAACAACAATCGCAAATGGCTGATGCAGCTGTCCAATTTCTGCTGCAGAACCTTCAACAGCTTCTGACCTATCATTCGACACTGATCTCTGGAGCCAGCAAGGAAGTCGTACAGCTCCAAAACGATCTACGACTTTTCAAGCAGTTTTGAAAGGACACGAGTAAGAAGCGACGAAGAGAGGACACTCTAAGCGAGCTCGTTCGCCAGATCCGAGATGTGGTGTACAAAGCGGAGGATGTAATAGATTCCGTTGTGATTCTTGCTTCAGAACCAAAGTCGCAGAGCTACTTCACCAAGGTATTTAAGGACGTTCCGACCCTTCATGGGATCGCCGTTGAAGTCGCGACCGTGAGATCCCTAGTCAATGGAATCTACGGTGGGAGGAGTAGGCTTGACTTTGCTGCCGACATGGCTGCTGGTGATAACGGGGATGATGGGGTTGAGGTAACAACAAAATTTCAACCAACTTTTAATTTGAAGTTTTACTGCTTGTTCCCTTGAGCGATGATCTATTCTTTTGTTAAAAGTGCGTAATTTTTTTCTTCTTCTGCGGCTTATAAACGATTTGGCGACTGTTGTTTGAGTATTGTAGATACTGATCTTGCTTTGTTTTAAGATTGATTTGATTTTATCTTAGATCTTGTAATGCCAGTGAGGGAGAATGTTCTTGTTGTCCGAATCATCCGATTGTAGGTTGTAGGTGTAGTTGAATTCTCAGGCCAAAACAGTTCGACTTTTTGCGAATTTTCTTGAGAAGCAGATTGGTTATATAACGCGATTTTTAAGTAAATGACCTTTGACGTGTTCAACGTTAAAAAAGTAGCCTCCAAACGAAAAATAACTTTAATGCCCTTACTAATCGGGTTCCAAAAATTGCAGGGTCCCCTAAGTAGGGGGCCAGTGCTATGCTGCAGGAGACCCGCCCATGCTGTGCAGCAAATGGGCGGAACCCCTGCTAGCATGCGCGGGACCCCTGCTATATAGCACCGGTCCCTGTCCAGCATGGGCGGGTCTCCTGGCGCAGTACGCACAGGAGACCCGCCCATGCTGCAGGGGGCCCGTGCTATGCTGCAGGAGACCCGCCCATTGCTGCACAGCATGGGCGGGACCCCTGTCAGCATGCGCGGGACCCCTGCTATATAGCACGGCGCCAGGAGACCCGTCCATGCTGCAGGGGACCCGTGCTATGATGCAGGAGACCCGCCCATTGCTGCACAGCATGGGCGGGACCCCTGTCAGCATGCGCGGGACCCCGCCCATGCTGCAGGAGATCCGCCCATTGCTGCACAGCAAATGGGCGGGACTCCTGATATAGCACGGGTCCCTGCCCAGCATGGGCGTATCTCCTGGTGCAGTACGCACAGGAGACCCGCCCATGCTGCAGGGGGCCCGTGGTATGCTGCAGTAGACCCGTCCATTGCTGCACAGCATGGGCGTGACCCCTGTTAGCATGCGCAGGACGCCTGCTATATAGCACGGGTCTCCTGGATTACACTCCACCCGCCCACCCTAACGCCGTGATTTAACATATTGGTTTTTAATGTGGAAAAAAAGACACCCAGTAAAAAGACGAATACCCTTAAATTGAAGGTACTTTTTAAAAGGTAAAATCGATGAGACTGTTTTTTTTTAAGTTAACTCCAGCCAAAGGCTAGTTTTTAAAAATGTCCGTTGTATAACTTCTGCAAAAAACAATTCATCTACGGGTCTTTTTGAATAGATTGTGTTGCTAGAGTTGATTTTCGATGGTTATCATAACTACTGAAATGATCTTGGTGTTGTCTTAATTGCTGTCTTAATTCTGTTTGAAATACGAATTTCTCAAATAATCTGTTTGAAAATTATACGCATTTGGATTTCGTTCAAATTCAATGTTGACTTAAACTTTTTGTTGTTTGTCCAATTTTGAAATTGGATTACAAGTGGTTGGTTCTAAAACCAAATTCTGCCCCCTAATAAGTATTCGTAATAATAAAACATTACTATTATTATTATTATTATTATTATTATTATTATTATTATTGTTGAGGATGAAGAATGAGTCGAGCCGACTCGCGAGCTTGTTTCCCTTATTTTATTTGTTATTTTAGTTTCCCTTTGTAATTTTTTTAATTAAAAGTTCGAGGTTGACTGGAGTTCGAATCTAAATTTCCCAAATAATGGATTTGGATCTAGTTAGAAATTCATAATTTAAACTAGTACACTCGCACACCCAAATGTATGTGCTATAATATATAAATAAAAATTTAAAATTTATTTTAATTTGTATCTTTAATTGGGAAATTTAAATATATACTATAAGATTAAAGATATAATAATTAACTAAAAATAGTAAATAACTAAATCTAGTAAGCAAGTTAGTGGGTGATTGTTTTAATTTTAATATTAATTTTTTTGGTAAGACCAAAGGAGCAGTTTAATCTAACCCCTTACGCTTAATAAAATAGAATAGATTCTTGCGATTCCGTTCAAATTCTGGAATCCAAACGCATACTATAGTATTTCTTTAGAAGTTAGTTCACACACAAGTCAATTATGTTGTTTAATCTCTTATGTGTCATTTGAACTTTAAAATGATTTTGATTTCTACATACAGGCTCCTCCATTGATAAGGGAAGAAAACATCGTAGGGTTCGAGGACGAAGAAGCGAAGCTGAAGTTGTACATAAACGAAGAGACGGAAAAGCTCGACGTCATCTCCATCATCGGGATGCCCGGCCTGGGAAAGACGACGCTTGCCGGGAAGATCTACCGCAGCTCAGACATCGAGTTCAACTTTCCCACCCGTATATGGGTGTATATCTCTCAGGAATTCACGAGAAAGGACATATTCCTCTCCATTCTCAAACAGCTGGTCACCACCATCGACGACGATACGGCCAGGAAAACTGACCAAGAGCTCGCTGAAGAGATAAAAACCCGCCTCAGGGGAGGGAAGTTCTTCATGGTCATGGACGACATATGGCAAACCACCCATTGGGACCAGCTCAAGGCCGCCCTCCCCATGGACAACGGCTCGGGGAAGATCCTTATCACGAGCCGGCATGCAGAGGTGGCCTGCTACGCGAACCGCAGCAGGGACCCGCACAACCTGCGTTTTTTGACCAGCGAAGAGAGCTGGCTGCTACTCAAGTACGAGGTCTTCGGCAGGCCCGAGTGCCCGGGGGAGCTCGAGGTGCTCGGGAAGCTGATCTCCAATCACTGCAACGGCCTTCCCCTCGCCATAGTGGTCATAGGGGGTATCCTCGTCAAGAAGTTCTCCTCAAACGAGGACATGAGCGCGAAGAAAAACGCGTGGGAGAAGGTGTCGAAGTCGGTGAGCGCGTACATGAAGGAGGACACCGAGCGGCGCATGGAGAAGATCATCGCGCTGAGCTACGACAAGCTGCCGTATCACCTGAGGGCTTGTTTTCTCTACCTGGGGATATTCCCAGAGGACTTTGAGATCCCTGCATGGAAGCTGACCCAAATGTGGATAGCGGAAGGGTTCATACAGGAGAGGGAGGGCATAAGCGCGGAGGAGGCCGCGGAGAATTACTTGGACGACCTCATCAACAGAAACCTGGTGAGGATCGACAAGAGGAGGAGCGACGGGAGAGTGAAGACCTGTCGAATCCACGACATGCTTCGTGACTTCTGCAAGAATGAGGCCGGTAGCGAGAGGGAGAACTTCTTGCAGGAGATGAAGAGGTCGAGCGATGGATACCTCGAGCCTCCAGTGGAGAATGTGAAGAAGTACCGGCGCATATGCATGCACTCGAACATGACGACCCTTATCTCGGCGAAACCGTACGGCCCAAACGTGCGGTCGTTCGTCTGCTACTCCAAGGAAGAGGTGGTCTTGATCAACGGTAACATCTCGGCCATCCCTGCTGGTTTCAAGCTGCTGAGGGTGCTCGAGGCCAAACCCCTCAAGTTCGGGAAATTACCAAACGACATGTACCACCTCGTCCACCTGAAATACGTCCATCTGTCCTTCGACAACTTGAAGCTGCTTCCACAATCGTTCTCCAAGTTGTGGAACGTCCAGACGCTTGTGATCGACACGACGTCTCGGGCGTTAGAGATCAAAGCTGAAATATGGAAGATGATGCATCTCACTCACCTCAAAACCAACACCTCTACGACTCTGCCAAGCTAGGAAAAACCAGCACGGAAGGGGCGAAGCTGCGAACCCTCGGTGCGATATCCCCCGAGAGCTGCACTGATGATGTTTTCGGTCGGGCTCGCAACCTTAAGAAACTGGCCATCAAGGGGAAGCTCAACGTGCTCTTGGACGGAAAAATCGACAGCTTGGGGAGGTTGGGTAATCTTGAGAAGTTGAAGTTGTTGAACGACGTTTTCCCAAGCCCTCCCTCTGAGGGACCAATGCGGGCCCTACCTCCACAGCACAAGTTCCCGCCGAAGCTGAAGAGCCTCACGCTTTCGGACACTTACCTCGACTGGGGCCATATGTCCGTGTTGGGCAAGCTGGAGAACCTTGTGGTGCTCAAGCTGAAGAACAACGCTTTCATGGGAAAGTCGTGGGTGACCAAGGATGGAGACTTCGGCCACCTTGAGATTCTCCACATTGGGCGGACAGACTTGGTCGTTTGGAAGGCTTCTGCCCATCATTTTCCCAGGCTCAGGCGCCTTGCGCTTAGAAACTGCGAGGACATCGAAGCTATTCCTGATGAGTTTGTGCGATACCGAGCTTCGAGCTGTTGGATCTGTACCGCGCGAGCAAAGCATCTGCCTCGGCCAAAGCCATCCGCGATTCGAAGGGATCAGATAGCAAATTCAAGTTAATCGCGTACCCACCCGTTGAATGAAGGGATTTTCTTGTGGTCTTGATTCAAAGTCCAAGGTGATGCCTACTTCTCTCTGAAACTTGTGCTTGCATTCACATATATTTTAACTAATTCTTAGTTCTATTAACAAAGTCTTATAGGGTACTGATTAGTTCGGTTTTGAATGCAGGAGAAAACATTCATAAATAAGGCTTTGAAAGCTTAATATCATAAAGGAGGGGCGTCCCTCTCTCGACAAATAGGAAGTCTATTGTTTTCATGAACTCTTTGTTACCTATTACAACTTTTCTTGTTTGTGTTTGAACTTTGAACCCACCATCTCGATCACTTTACTTTGTTCCACTTGCTTTTGTTGTGTGTTGTACCTAATTCTGAATCGTATGTCGGCACTTTGAATTCGGCGATAATCGTTGTTTCTAATACCTTGGAATAAAACGAGAAATGGGGATCCATTTTGCTTCTGCAGTACTTTTGATTAATACTAGTTTTATTATGTCGGACTTTAAAGAAAAATACTACTATATATTATGTTTTAATAATGGTTAATTTTTTATTTCAACGGTTACAATTATATCTTAGATACGAGTCTAGTGAATTCGACATACCGTGTCTCTGAACACAGATGAAGAATTCATATGTGCGAAAAAAATATAATCAATTCATGGAATTTTGCAAAACATGACTCCAGCACATATCGGGATCGGTTCGGTATTAGGCAATTGGCTAGACGAATGCCAAACTCCTGGATTCTTCCTGTTAGGATCGGTTGCGTGTTTGGACGGGATGAATAAACACTAGCTTCTTTTTCGGTTCTTAACCGGTGAAGGTTAGATACCGATACTTGATATTTGTCAGCGTGAATTGTGCGGAAGCAAACCGGTCGGTTTTGAACCAAGACCGGATGGAAAACGTGATTTGTGAGTGTGTGTTTGCGTCTGGAAGTTCGGAGCCAAAAATCTCCTATGTCTCCCCTTCTTCTCTTCAAGGAAGACACCACTAGAAGACTTGGTTTTACAACCTCTGTTGCACGACCTTCTTAGCTAGACTAACACAGTACAACCCACGCGGCTATAGTCAGCTACCTAAACTCCTAGACACCACTTAGATAGCTTTTTACAACCCGTCTACTTTCAAGAGCTTTTCACAGTCCATTGAGAACAGCTCACTCAATAACCAAACGGTATAAATGCAGTGAAGACAACACCTAAACACTTCTTGCTTAATCGCTTGTGAACTTGAACTTCTTCTCTCGTTTTTGATTTCAAAGATGGTGAAGTATTTCTGCATTTTGCCTCTCTCCCTTTTATATTTGGGCTTGATGTAGAAGACCATTGTGAGATAGCTCCTTGTACCGGACAGAGCTTTTAATCACTTTCCCCAAAATGGGTCTGTCCGGTCTTTTCAGCAGTCGCCATATGTATTTTGTTTTATTCCTTATTTGGCTTAGTTTGACTTTGAATTGGCTCTTGCTGTCAGCCTTGAATTAATTGCTCGTCAGAAGCCTTCAACTTGTCGTACTTCAAATAAATTTGAATCTTAGTCCATCGTGGCACTTTCGGTATCTGCATTCCGGTCTTCAGTGATCTTCTGATAACATCCTTGATCCGGTTGATGGTTGCATTTAGCGACTGCTTTCCGATATCACATGTGTCTAACCGGTATACTTAAGTTAAGTCCAATCACCAAAATTGTTCATCTGAATTCTTTAAATTAACGATTCCTATTTTTTGTGATTGGCAAAACTTAATGAAGCAGAAAGATATTATTATCTCAAAAAAATTTTGATACATAAGCTGCCAGTCTATTACAACCGTTTTAGTCTATCTAGTACTTAGACTTGGGTTCTTCAATCTTCCGGTTGTTGGCCTTCTCCGGTCTATCTTGTACATCCGGTTTTGGCCTTCTACTTCGTTCATTACTGCTTTATACAATCATTTGCAGTGTCGTCCTTTCCCCTTTTTGACAATCACTTGTCCAGTTTTGGGAATGTAGTCTCGGTTCCATCAGAACAGTGACTACAGTTCGGTGGATGAGCATCGGTAGAAGACGTGTGCTCAATACTTCCCGCATCTGAAGCTTTACTGAGATTGTCCAGAGGAGGGAGATATCATTGCGTAGGAGAGTTGTCATTACAGTTGTTTTCTCCTCGGCAAGAGCAACGAAACCGATAGGAGCGGAAAAATAATGCCTGGCCTTGCAGTGAATTTCTGGGCAACCGCTCTTATACTATCGAAAAGAGGCATTGTCTAATCCAGAAGCTCCGTTCTGGAAAGAAGCTGTTAACAGCGAGATTGAGTCCATTATGCAAAACCATACGTGGGAGCTGGTAGATCTCCCAAAAGGGTGCCAGCCTTTAGGATGCGAATGGATCCTTAAAAGGAAGCTTAATACCGATGGATCAATCGAAAAGATAAAGCTCGTCTAGTAGCTAAATGGTTTAACCAAAAGGAGGAGTACGAGTCCCATGTCGATTATAAGATTGTCGAATGGTTATACTTCTTTGTTTACGAATTGAATGCTAATTATTTCAATTTCAACTGGCACCTTAGCATACCTGAAATAGGTCACAATCATGTTAACTAGGTGTTATCGAAGATGTTCTAGTTAAGGTCGATAAGTTCATATCCCTGCTGATTTTGTTATCTAGAGATGGACAAGGATAACAATGTTCCATTGATTCTGGGTAGACCATTCCTAGCTACAGGCAAGACCATGATAGATGTAGGAATGGGACGGTAACTTGACGATAGATGGTGAAAAGGTTACGTTTAATATGTTGATCAATGAAAATGAGTACTGAGCATGATGATATGTGTTATTACTTAGATGCTTTTGAGCACGATCTCTCGTCTTCTGTGCAAGGTTATCACAGGTTTGAGCAAAAAGGAAGTCGACGAGCCCACGATGACCATCGACAAAAATAGCAAAGAAGTTAAGGACAAGAGCCCAGTCGAGGAGCGACTGCCACTAGAGCTGAAACCGCTGCTCGACGAAAAGCGACAACTCCAAGACATGGATGTAGGCGAGGGAGACTTAAGTAGAAAAGAGGTGTTGTACCTCGACTTTCAGCCACCCTAAGCGAACGAAAGCACGTCCGGCTGAAGACGGTAAAGAAAGCGCTACTTGGGAGGCAACCCAGGTTTTATCTATCTAGTACTTTCTTTTATTTACCTATGAATATGATGCATATGAAATCTACTACTATTATTATTATCATCTATGTCTAGTTCCTCTCTACGTTTCATTTTCTTTTTAGTTATCTCAGGATATCACGAGTCACGATCCACGACCTTCACGCGTCCAGTCACGACCACGCCAACCATTCGTCAGGGGAGTCCCATTCTTTTTAACCTTCTTTTCCCTTTCTTTATTCATTTTTATGTTAAGGACAACGTAGGTCTTAAGTGTGGGGAGGGGAATTTAGGTTGAGAATTTACGTGAAATATTTTTTTTCTATGACGTGTCCGTGAACTATCAATTTCGTTAGAAAAGCATGAATTATTGAACTCAGGCGTGATTATTTGCGCTTATCTCAAGCTAGTTTGCATGACATGAAATTTTTTGAGCAATTGGGATATGCATGATTGATTGAATCGTGTCTGCTTGAATAGAAATAGCGTTGCTTTGAGAGATTCGTACACATAACTCTTTTTCGTTGTGAGAGTTGAGCCTGACGAGCTTATGCTCATTTTCTTGGTTGTGTAACGTGCCTAATCTATATCTCTCTAGAACTTGTCTGTCTGATGCGTGGTGAAACTATTTCTGGTGCGTTAGTATGAAAATTATGAGGGCATTAGGAATTAAGTCCATGGCCAAAATTACCTATCATGACTAACCCCCTTAGTTAGCCACTTGAGCCTGAGCCTATTTGTTTGCTTTCCTCGTAAATCATAGAAGCCACTGACCCGAATAAGCCTCCAGAGATTATATGAACCTGAGTTGATTAGAATAGAGCAGAAGTCGAACTTGAGAGTGACTGTTTCAGTGTATGGTTTGATGTTCTTCTCTGCTATTCGTGAAATGACTCGCCCCTTACTTGATCGTTCTCTGAAATGATCCGATCCCTTGCATAAGCCTGCCCATAATCCTTTTGCAAGATATAGGTTTTGGTAATAAGTATCCCTAGGTACACGGCATTCGCTGTGACGATGTATTCTTTGCGACAAAGCCAAACCTTGATGTTTTTGGGGAATAAGGGCAGTGCACAAAAGTAGAGCGTAACTAAGGGGAAATAGCAGAAAATGAAAGGGAACTGAGTTGAGAGGGTCGGGCAGAAAAGTCTAGGATTTCAGAGCGAGAATGTTGAGTCGTATGTTGGGGCATGTGACTGTTAATTCGATCATGCTATATTCTTTGAATTTTTGCTTATGTGTCCTAGTTTTAAGACTACGTGTTTAGTATATACGCTTATCACTTCGTTATTATGTGAACCGTTTCGACCCGGCTTGCCACTATAAGTAGTAGATATGTGATTAGCTTGCAAGCTTATGGTAGGGGTCAGACTAGTGCACGATTTGAGCGATTCACTATATACTAGCCTATACACTGAGTGACTTGAGCAAATCCTTGTGAAGTATGATTCTTGATTTAGAAGTGGTAAGGAAGTTCAGGTTGATAGGTGCCGATCATTAGTGCATTATTCATGATTGTTTGCTTGATTCTATTTTGTGCTTTCTAGCTAGGATGATAAGATGCGAACAATCGTGCCGTTATCTTGATTTGATACCTTATCTGACTTCTAATTTACTTGAGGACAAGCAAATGCTTAAGTATGGAGAGGTTTGATAAATATTTCAATACGTTTATCATAGTATTAATTGGGTTATAATAGAGCTCTAGCAATCATTTATGCATGTATTCGCCCTATTTACACATATTTTGATATTGAAAGAGCTTAGGACGACTTTCGACGAAAAGAGCGAAAACGAGGCAAAACGGAGCAAAAACGACGGAAACAGTCATGTGTCACGGCCGTGGTACCCAGTGCATCAGGCCGTGACAGGAGACAGAAGACTACACTGCCGGAAGTCACGGGCGTGACACTTCTTGCACCAGGCCGTGACGCATAGCAGCAGCAACATTAGAAAATTAATATCTCTCAATCCAGATCTCAGATTAAGAATCCCTTTGGTAGGAATCAAGATTGGCGAGTCTTCTCTCTATAGTTAAAATTTCCGCTCAATCGGACATCGTTTACACCTCCATCTTAGAGAAATACGAAACTGTCGCAAGGCTGGAAAGTGTCACGGCCGTGACACTTCTGCACGAGGCCGTGACGCACGGCAGTGAGCTCCATTTTGTGCCCCGACAGTGTCACGGCCGTGACGGACATGTTTCCGTCCGTGATCGTAGCGAAAGTCATTATAAAGCCCAAATTCGACCCAAAAAGAGGGAAACCGATCAGATATCAACCCTAAATCATCTAGAGATGAAAAAGAGCCGTCAAGAACAAGAATTACGTCCCGGAGTGCAAGAGACGGATCAACCCCGAATTCACGCTGAATTGGACGAAGAACGAAGACTCTTCGACGAGATCATCCCAGATCAATCAGAAGGGAAGATTATGAGTCCTCTGCCCTTCTTCTCTATGTCTTTCATTGCTTTTCCGTTGATTATGAGTAGGTAAATTTCCTCTGTGTTCGGGAGTAGATGAACGTTAGGTTGATTCGTGATTAAGACATATATTTATCGTGACTCGTGTATCCTGACTATTTATCTATCTATGAAAGTATCTCTTCGCTTTAATATGTCTATGTGTTAAAGTGAATATGTGGAAAATCGTTTAGGGCGACAGCTAAACAACGATTAGGCCGTTCATAGATGATAGGACTCGAGTATAGGGCGGCAGCAAATACTCGATCCTCGCTGTTAGTAATTACTGATAGATTCCCGCGAGCGTTTAGGGCGACAGCAAACTCGTGAGCGGGTAGGAAATTACTGCGATCCAGTCAGAATTACGTAGGAGCGATAATTCATTGTCTTAGCCGGTAGTACCTAGTGGGATTTGAATCCCGAGCACATCTTTATTATCTGAAAGTTCTCACATCAGTTTAGGCGTGTTCTTTGAATCTCTAGTTGAGTTAGGGGCGATCTGTTAGGTTAATTCATAAAACAATCTGCGTATTTTATTTAGGCTAGATATCGAGTCGATAGGTCACTACTAGTACTCAGTTTATTCCTCGTGTTCGATACCCGTTTACTCACTTTACTACACTACAAACGATAGGTCCACTGCCTATCGCACATTGGTGATAGTAATTAGGTATTCGTTTTATATTATCACTTGTCGCACTTGCAAATCAAATTATCACACCACGTGTCGATCATTACTACACGTTCTTTGGAACCTCCTTGATTACCTGGCGAGCCAAGAAGCAAGCCACCGTCTCCAGATCCTCCACTGAAGCTGAATACAGGGCGCTCGTTCCTTGGTAGCAGAGATCTTGTGGATCAGACACCTACTCAAGGAGCTTACCATTGGTTTGGATCACACCCCAGTTGTCTACTGTGACAACCAGTCTGCCTTGAAACTTGCCTCTAATCCAAAATTTCATGAGAGGTCGAAACACATTGAGATAGATTGTCACTTTGTGCGGCATCATGTCACAAATGGAGCAGTCAAACTTCTCCCAATTAGGACTGATTATCAGTTGGCGGATGTGCTAACAAAACCTCTCACGGGGCCGCAGCTACAGCAAATTCTAGCCAAGATGTCTATCGTAAATTTACACCATCCATCTTGCGGGAGGGTATTGAGAATTGATCACAAAATCACTGAAGATGGTGAAGGAAATATCGAAGACATGAGCATCGAAGACATGAGCAGGTCCTCTGATGAGGGTCACGGCCGTGACCCTCAATGTATCTAGCCGTGAAGCCTGGCAGAAACGGGCCTTGTCGCGACTCACGGCCGTGAAGGCCAATGTAGCTAGCCGTGAAGCTTGGCAGAGACGAGCCTTGTCGCGACTCACGGCCGTGAAGGCCAATGTCGCTAGCCTTGAAGCTTGGCAGAGACGAGCCTTTGGAGTCTGTTGCGACTCACGGCATTGAAGGCCGATGTAGCTAGCCGTGAAGTTTAAATAAATCGAAATTGCTAGCGACGATTCTTCACAACAAGGAGGAGAAAGGGCTAGGAACGACGAGGCGCGAGAATTCTTAAATATAAAAAGCGTTGTAATTCATTTACTGTTATTAAGTCACTCATCTTCTTCAAGAGAGACTGTAACGTAGCTCAATTTGTATCGCTCTCACTCATATTAAGAGAATTCCTTGATTGTCCGTGGATGTAGGATTAATTCAATCCGAACCACGTTAATTCTCAGCGTTCTTTACTTTTGTTAGTTTGGGAAGTTCACTTGCATATTATAAAGCTTCTCTAAACTTGGATTGCCTGAATGTGATTTTTTGCTTGAATGAGTTTTCTCTTTTTTTTGGTTTCTTATGACTGCAAAATGCAGTCTGAGAAGCTTGATACTGCAAAGTTGCAGAAAGAAAGAGAAAGATTCAAAAGACAACATCAAGAAGGTATTTATTACGAGTAAACATAGTGTCGTTATTTTGCATTGTCATTATACCTGATTCTTGTTACTTTCCAGAGAAAGCGAGGATTGAAGCTAAGATCAAAACAACACAAGAAGCATTGATGCTTCTACGTGAGAGAGAACGAGCAGCTGCGGGGATTTTATTGCAGAACGTGCGTATAATTTCTTATACGTGATACATCTGTTAGACGGCAAAATTCTAATTTTCTTTCATTTGTCAGGTGGAGAAAAATGTAGAGATTGATGAAAATAACAACGTCATGAAAGACTTGGAGCTACTGTGCTATGGCAGCTCATCGTACAAGGAGGATTCTCCGTGTGAATCATCTCGAGAAACTCGGGCTCTGTATGAAAGAAGATGATGAAGAAGACGACGAATTCGATGCTACCATTTTGAATGCTGAAGAGGGAGAAATTTTGTAGCGTTATTAATGGGTTTTTTGGCAACTTGATGAGGCATTAACCTAATGAAAAAGTATTATTGTGGCTGTGTTCTATTATATGATGGTGTGGCGCATTTACATATGCTATATTTGCTAATGCAGCTTTTACTTCTCCGATGCTATATTTCTCAGATATAATCATATGGCTGAAATGTTATGCTATCACTTTGTTCGCCAACTTCTTATCAAGTTCATAGCTTCAGATTATGGATGTCTTCTTCAAACGCCTAACTCGGGCTATTATTTGAGTTCTTTCGTTGCAATCTTCGAGTGTTTTCTTTTGCGTTCCATGTCTTGTCTGAATGGGGTGATTCGCGTAAATGCATGATAAATAATTTCAAATTTAATGATTGGATAACCTCAAATCTCATCATCGTGGGCTCCTAGTTTACTTTCATTTTACTATGACTTATTCCCATTAATGATGTAATTAAAAACGATGTGAGTTTGTTGTGATTTCATCGTCTAAGAAACGGAGGAGAAACAGAAAGATGTTATCTTTGAGAAACATGGAGAGGCCAACATGACCTACGATGACGTCGCGTTTGTCTCCTAGTCTCCTGAGATAATGAGTGCCATTATGCCATCGATGAATAGATTGAACTTGTGAAGTTTTCATGTAGGTTGTTTCGAAGCGGTCATGAGGTTCTTAGGTTAGAAAATCTATAAGGAAGTAAGACTTTGGTTTACCCACGCCTTCCACAGATATTCAAGTCTCAGTTGGATTTTGTAAAGTATCATGGGTCATTTTACTGTTTCGTTATGTCTGAAAGTGTCGATATACTTGCTGGTTTATTATCTATTATGGCTGCATATCTGCAAGACTTATAACCCACGCTAGCTAATCCGTAACTTATGTTTCAGATAGCTATATATATTAGTGATCCTACTAGGTGATGCGATGTTGGCAAGTCAAAGGAAAAGATACGGTTCATTGGATGAACGTAGACAAATGAAACATGGACGTGTTAAGAACAAGAAAAAAATAAGCAGTATTCTGAAAAAAATTAATGACCACCCTTTGTTATGCAATGCAACCATGCCTGAGTTACTACCAAGCGTAACAAGTTGTCAATTTTGCAACACGCCCGGAATATATTTGGAGCCACCGACGTTTTATTGTTCAGTAGGAAAAATAAAACTCTAAGTACAAAAAACGCCTTCTGAATTATTGGATTTATACACAGCCAATGATGAAGATAGTAAACATTTTCGCCAATATGTTTGTAGTTACAATATGTTTGCGTTTACATTCCTAGGAGTGCATTATGATAAATCCTTATCGAAAAGAAATAGTGGGATCTATACGTTCCGAGTGCAATGTCAATTGTACCACTTTATGGATCCCTTATTCCCACATACTGGTAAAGGCCCAAAGAATCTCCAATTATATTTCTTCGATACGGAAAATGACATTTTTGTAGAGTAATCAGACCAAAATTACCCAAGTATACCGCTGACGAATTCGTGTGATTGAATCGGATTTCAGATTGCTATTTTCTGTGCGAGTCTTGACGAGAAACAATAAACGAAAATCACACAAAGGATTTATGTGGTTCGATCTTGCGATCTACTCCACGGGACCAAGAACGAGCTTTTGATTATTTTGAGAGAATTTACAGAGCTACCACTCGACTGTTTTTCTGTTACAGCTCAAATCGAAAGAGATGATCAGTCGTAGTTTTTCCCGCCGCTGCTCTATCAGTGAAGAAATCACATAAACGCTTTCTAACTAATTAACGTATATAAAACCCAGCTGAAGTAATCGTCGCTGCCCTCTACGTTTTCATTAGCTTCTTTATCAGTCTGCGATTTCTTCATGATGCATCGACGACTTCTAACTCTTTTGCTGTAAGATGGTTTCTCTGTTTCATTACCAGCAGAAACTTGCTTACTTCCACAGATTTGAATTTGCTCTTTACAATTCTCCACCTCAAGTTCAAATCACAACACCTCATTCTTGGTCCACCTTCCCCTGTACTCAGGGAAGCTTTACACAGCCAGCAAAGTTCAGGCACAGTCTAGCATTCATGCCTAAAACTTGCTTGACTGTTTTATCACCTGAGATCACCCATGAACTCAACCTTTCCATCTCAGCTTTTCTCCATTTGCGCTTCTTTTCCTCTTCATATCTTGATCATATGAGCGAGTCTTCCCCAGTTTTAAACCTGTCATAGCTGCAAATGCATAGGCTACATTTTCGGCATAGCCATATCTTCTTGGAGCTCGAACCTCTCTTCTTTCCCTATCCCTAACTAGGTTGTAACCCTGCTGATCACCTTCAATATCAAGATCCTCCTCTGATCCACCTAGCCAGCTTCCATTCTGTTTAGATTCTTGAGCAGTTTCATCATTAACCGATGCAGGTTGCTCCACCTCAAACTCCACAGAAACAACTCCCTCCCTTTTTCCAGTTTTTGAGTTGTTTTTCCCCTGTGTTTTGTAAGCCATTTCTTCCTCGTTGAACACCACATCCCTGCTAATGATACACCTTCCCATGCCAGCTTCTAAGCACCATAGCTTGTATCCCTTGACTCCCTCGGGATATCCCATGAACATGCATCGAACAGCCCTAGCATCGAGCTTGTCTTTCTTGTATGTGCATAAGCTGTGCATCCAACAACTCTGAGGTGTTTCAAGCTTGGTGGATTCCCTGACCATTTCTCCTTAGGTGTCTTCATATCAATAGCGGTGGAAGGACTACGATTTACCAGATAGGCTGCAGTAACCACAATCTCAGCCCAAAAGCGCTTAGGCAAACCTGCTCCTATCATCATGCATCTAGTCCTCTCCATCAGTATTCTGTTGTACCTTTCTGCCAAGCCGTTTTGCTGCGGAGTGTACGGCACTGTTCGATGCCTAGCCATCCCTTCACGCTTACAGAAATCATTGAAGTCCTTTGAGCAAAACTCGAGACCATTATCAGTTCGAAGCTTCTTAACCTTCTTACCAGTCACATTTTCAACCTGCTGTTTCCAGATTTTAAATCTGCTCAAAGCCTGGTCTTTCGATGTCAATATCATCACCCACACCTTCCTTGAGTGATCACCAATGATAGACATTAAATATTTGCCACCCGACAGTGACTCCACCTTCGAAGGCCCCCATAAATCCATATGAATATAGTCTAGAATCCCATCTGCAATATGCCTTCCCGATCCAAATTTCAACCTGTGGCTCTTATCATAAATGCAGTTTTCACAGAATCTCAGACCATTTATCTTGTCATTTCCAAGTAGCCCTTGCTTAGACAGTTCCATGAGCCCTTTCTCACTCACATGTGCTAGCCTTTGGTGCCATAACCATGCCCTATCATCACCTTCCATAACAAAAATAGATCCAACTTCAGTCGACCCTTGCAAGAAATAAATCCCATTCTTCTTTGATCCTTCCATGACCATCTTTGCTCCCTTGAATGCTTTGATTTTCCCTGACTCCACCTTGATGTTATACACATCATCATCAAGCATGCCTACAGAAATCAGATTCCTTCTCAAACCAGGAATATACCTAACATTCTTCAAGATCAACCCATCACCATTTTGCAGTTTCAGAGAAATCTGTCCAATGCCCCTAACCTCAAGAGCTTCATCATTTCCCAGCAACACAGAGCCTCCATTCTTCACCTCTAGTTCCTGAAACCATCCCTTGTTATGACTCATGTGAAAGGAGCACCCCGAGTCAAGAGCCCATGATTTCTCCGAAGCTTTTTCAACCACAGAAAGAACCTCAGCAGATTCATATCCATCCATCAGAAATGAAGCCTCAGCCGCTGCATTTGCTGTGTCTTTGTAGACCTTATGCCGGTTTGGACATTGCCTTTTGAGATGCCCTTCTTCATGGCAATGAAAGCACTTGAACGCTTTACCTTTCTTGCTTGGTTTCTTATCAAACTTGCCCTTGACATACAACCCCTCGGCCCCACTAGACTCCACCTCAACCTTGCCATCAATCTTGTTATTCAACACCTTCGAGCTTATAGCTGTTTGAACGTCATCGAGTGTCACCGCATCTCGCCTGTACAACATCGAATCCTTGAAGGTTGAATAGCTTTTGGGCAGCGAACACAGAAGTAGTAGAGCTTTATCCTCTTCCTCCTGTTTTACCCCAATATTCTCAAGATCGAGAAGCAGCTTATTGAACATATCCAATTGTTCTTCAATCGGTTTCTCCTCAACCATCTTGAACGAGTACAACGCCTGCTTCAAATAGAGATGATTCGCCAAGGTCTTTGGCAAGTATAGACCCTCAAGTTTCTTCCACAGCTCCTCCGCCGTCTTCTCCTTCGAAACTTTCCTCAGAACGTTGTCGTCGAGGCTCAAGATTATGATACTTCGAGCCTTTTGGGAAATCTTCGAATCCACGGGCTCGGCCGCCGTTCCCACGGGCACCTCCTTTCCATCCTTCGTCACTGTCACTTCCTCATCATCCTTGATCGCATCTTCTAAACCCTGATGGATCAACAGCGCCTCCATCTTCACCCGCCACAAGCCGAAATCGTTTGATCCGATAAATTTGTCTATGTCTAACTTCGAATTCATCGCGTGTTCGATCCACAGCACGCCGCACCACTTGTAGAGTGATCAGACCAAAATTACCCAAGTATACCGCTGACGAATTCGTGTGATTGAATCGGATTTTCAGATTGCTATTTTCTGTGCGAATCTTGACGAGAAACAGTAAATGAAAATCACACAAAGGATTTATGTGGTTCGATCTTGCAATCTACTCCACGGGACCAAGAACGAGCTTTTGATTATTTTGAGAGAATTTACAGAGCTACCACTCGACTGTTTTTCTGTTACAGCTCAAATCGAAAGAGATTATCAATCGTAGTTTTTCCCGCCGCTGCTCTATCAGTGAAGAAATCGCATGAACGCTTTCTAAATAATTAACGTATATAAAACCCCAGATGAAGTAATCGTCGCTGCCCTCTATGTTTTCATTAGCTTCTTTATCAGTCTGCGATTTCTTCATGATGCATCGACGACTTCTAACTCTTTTGCTGTAAGATGGTTTCTCTGTTTCATTACCAGAAACTTGCTTACTTCCACAGATTTGAATTTGCTCTTTACAATTTCAAACCGCATGTCTATTATACACCCCAATTTCAGGCTCGGCCGTAGCCCCATGTGTACATATATTTGCCTCATAGCGCAACCTTGTATATCCCGGGTTGTTAAGTTGACACAGCCGCACAACGTGCCGCTACCATAAGCTAGTATATATAAAATTATGAATGTTGTTACGGCGGTGAACAATTTGATTGGAAAAACACTAACAATGAGGAAATACATACTGTAATAACAGCTTACTTGAATAATAATGAAGCTAAGGGAAATTTTGGGACTGCAAATTTTTATACAAAGCATATGGGTATAAGAGAAAAGGCAATTTGGAGACGATCATGGTGTCATTTGGGATGAATACATACACCAACTCTTGAAAGAAATCATATACATAAGTGGATTGATGATCATGTATAGTTCAAACGATGTCCAATTCAATAATATATAACTAAATTCGAGCTCTCTTTAAACGAAGATCCTTCAATTTTTTAAAGATCGAAAATAAAATAAAAAATTAAAAACTCTTCCAACATCGCTTAATCGAATGGACGAATGATGATCATCTATTATGTTTTTCGTTTTCACTTTTTATCCTGTGTGAAAACTCGGTGTCTAATAAAGTGGATCGTTTCCGACTTATGATCTGCCGTCCTAAAAAAAATTAATAAGAATTGTTTTTCAGATATAAGCATTCATCTTTTTTGAGAATGTCTTATCTATAAAGGAAAATAATCATTAGTATGCAAACATTAGAGTCATTGCACTGGAGTAAAACAGATGACTTTTATCAAAGCCTCACCAAAGATGATGACAATCTACATGGGATAGGTCCTAAGTAAAAAGTGAAAGCTACTACGGAGTAACCGTTCTTGGCATTTCGATCAAGCTTCTTTGCATCTTCCTGCAAACGTCGTAGTCGAGTGAAGCGAAATATAAATAGATGAATAAATTCAAACATTTAGCTTGGAAAAGGACAAACTCACATGGAATATGAAGCCAATAATACTCTCATTGTAGTCCAAGAACTCTTTCCACTGTTTTCCAATGCTCCCTACAAAATTCGATAAATTGTCAGTCAGAAATTGCTAGTAATACGAACTTAAACATTCGGATTAATAGTTTGGTGTTGACCTAACTGACTAAAGATACAAAACCGGAAGTTCAACACATCTGTCTACACTAAGGAACAAGCATTACACTGAAGTGACCGGTCCAAGTAAAGTGCGACGAACTCAATCGCATACCGACTATGAATACCGGTCACAAACAAGATCTCAAACTGAAAACTGAAGCATGTTGGACCGGACCCGATACAGGTTGAACACTGGAGACAAGATTACTGAGACAAAAAGGAAATTCAGATATTTAATGCAAAGCTGCAAGTCTAGAGTGAAGCAGAGGTCAACTAACGCAAATAAGGAATGAAGCGAAAGTGACAGGATAAACTGCAGCATAAACCGGACAGACCCATTTTGGGAAAGTCAATTAATGCACTGCTCAGAGTGAAGAGTTTATCTCACAACGGATTCAAATTCAAACCTCAGCTATAAAAGGAGGAATACAAGTTGAAGCAACTACTTCACCTCACGACCTTACAACCTTACATTCTCACGAACTCTAAGCCCTTCATCGACCATTTTCAAACACTGTGAAAGAGAAATCAAGAGTGAAGTCGAAGGACATAATTGTTCATAGTTTATGTTCTTTTTCCAACGGACTGTAACAAGCTGTTGAAGTAGGTCGATTGTTGTAAACGACTGCCTAGGTGATTCACTAGATTAAAGCTGTGTTCAGCTGGGTAGGTTGTACTGTAATTGTATAACTGAAGATCTAGTGAACCTTTCTACTGAGGAAGAAGAGGAGATGTAAGAGATTTTAGCTCCGCACTTCCAGAAACAAGCCGGTCTCATACACACACACACGTATTTCATTTTTATATCAGTCACAACCGCTCAGTATACTTTTCCGCAATAATACTGACCGGTCACTGTTTGAATACAAGTCACAACACTTAACAATTAAATAAGAGGCAAGCGTTTATTCACCCCTCTAAACGCATCAAACGATCCTAACAAGTGGTATTAGGGGTTAATTATCATACGATAAAAATGAATACATCAAGAAGTTGCCGATGTTCTCCAGGGAAAACTTCATGGAATGAAAAGTTCGTAAGATGACTCATCTAGCGACATAGAACGAAGACATGTGGGACGTGATCACTGATGGACCTCCAACACTGACAAAGATCAACCCACTACATGCTCAAGATGGTACACAGCCACTGATGATTGCAAAGGTAAAAAGTGAATGGACAGAGGGCGAAAAGAAACTGATGAATCTGGACAATGTTGCCAAGGACATCCTGTTCAAGACACTGGATACCGGAACATTCAGACAAGTCATGTTGCGTAAAACTGCGAAAGAGGTCTGGACGAAACTCTGCCAGATCTGTGAAGGGAACGAGTCTACAAGGGAAAACAAACTCATTGTTGCGATTCAAAAGTATGACGGGGCAAAGACGAAACCGGGAGAATCAATGACCGATTTCGAGAGCCGGTTCATGAACATCATCAACGATCTCACAGCTCTCAGAAGAACGTTGAAAAACCTAGATGTGTCCATCAAGGTCATGAAAGCGCTCCCTCGTGAGTGGGATGTAAAGACCATGGCCATGAGAGAGTCAAAGGATCTCAGCATGATACAGGTTCACGATCTATTTGCTGATCTCAAGGCCTATGAGTTTGAGCTACAAACGAGGATGGAAGAAGCAGTTACAGAACAACCGGTCAAGGCACTCGTTGCTCCAGAAGCCTCAACTTCAAAGTCTGAGGAACTGACCGACGAAGTCATGGCGGTCTTCGTGAAGAGATTGGGGAAATTCATGAAGAAAAACCGAAGCAATACTACGGAAGGTAAGAACTTTTCAGAAAACAAAACTGAAAGAACTGATGTCTCCTGTTTTAAATGTGGCAGGAAAGGACATTACGCTATTGACTGCCGAGTCTCGAAGAAAGAAGAGGAGAAAGCCAGTACCAAGTGCAAAAAGCATCAGAAGGCATTGGTTGCTAAAAATGGGAAAACCTGGGATGACTCTGACTCCGAAGAATCGTACAGTAACGAGTCAGATACCAGCAGTGACCAGGAAACACATGAGTGTCTTATGGCCAACATGACCGACGATGAGGTATGTGAATCTGCCCCTAATGATTTTACAAAGAAGAGCTGCTACAAGCTCTTCAAGAAATGGCCGATGAGTATCAAAAGCTATCTGAGAGAATTAAGCCAAAAGGCACAACCACGCTAGTTGATCAAATCGGTAATGAACTCAGTCAAACAGGGGTTCTGACTGAGGAGGTTAGGGAACTTAGAAAAGAGATAGTGCAGCTAAAATCTGAAAACTCTAGGTTAAGTACCATTATACAGACTTGGAATCAGTCCAAGAAGAAAGCAGAAATCATTGAGAGCAACCTGAAAGATGTAAACGATAAGACCGGGCTAGGGACTAAGGATACCGGATCAGGCGCAACCTCTTCACATGCGAAGAATACCGAATGGATCAAGTTTGTCCAAGCCAGCTCCTCTCAAACTAGTGATACCGACAACATACCAAAGCCACTGTCAGGACAGGGAAAGAATATCAATCAAACGAGAAACTCCTAGAACGGCACCCTCACGAACCATACTGATATTTAATAGGCATGAATCCAGGGGGAATCAGGGGTATAGGTATGAACATAAGAACATGGGTAGACAAAATCGGGCACAAAGACTAGGAATGATTAGGCCTAGAAATATTAAATATCTCATAGACTCAAGTACTGGACGGGCTGTTAGAGTCATTCAGATCTGGGTACGTAAGAATCTAATCTATTCTAGACCCAAGTAAGACTGGGTACCAATATACATATATATATATATATATTCTTTTCAGGAATACATTGAGGAGCTAAACCGGTGGGTATGGTACCTAGACAGTGGATGTTGTCAACACATGACCGGGAACGAAAGGCTGCTGGGGAAGCTTAAGCCACATATCGGTCCGATCATCACCTTTGGAGATAACAGTAAAGGTAAAACAATAGGGAAGGGAGTGATTACTCACAGGAACCTTACCCTAAGGGATGTAGATTTAGTACAAAACCTTCACTATAACTTAACAAGTGTCAGCCAGCTATGCAGAAATAATTTTCTAATATCATTCGAAAAGGATAAATGCTTCGTTAAGAATCAAACGGGACATATAATGTTAACCGGTTATAGAGTCGGTGGAATATATAGAGTTAGTGGGGAGATCAGTCCGTGACCACACAAGCGTGCCTTACAGCTCACAACTCCAAAAGGTGGCTATGGCACAAACGTCTCAACCACTTAAACTTTAAGACCATTTCAGCTCTTAAGAAATAGTCTAGTTAGAGGTCTACCTAACCTAAAGTTCTCAAAAGATAAACACTATACAGCGTGTCAGTTGGGTAAACAGATTAGGTCAATTTCAAAATTAAAAGGGAATATAGAGTCAAACCGGTGTCTAGACTTACTCAACATGGATCTCTTTAGACCCATACCGGTGGTCAGTCTAGGTGATGCCAAGTACACCTTAGTCGTAGTAGATGACTTTTCTAGGTTTACTTGGGTGGTTTTCTTAAAGTCTAAAGACCAAATCCCAGTCAGCCTAATGAAACTCTTCAAAAGGATGCAGAATGAACAGAATGGTAACATAAACCGAATTCGTAGTGACCGAGGTACTGAATTTGTGAATTTTGTGCTAACCGAATTTCTTGAGAAGCATGGTATACGCCATGGGTTATCTGCTGTCAGGACACCACAGCAAAATGGAGTTGCTGAAAGAAGAAATAGAACTCTCAAGGAAGCAGCCAGGACAATGTTAGCAGATGCAGACATTTCTCATAAATTCTGGGCAGAAGCTATTAATACTGCGTGCTATACACAAAACCGGTCAATGATTTGCAAGAAACAGGGCAAAACACCATACGAAGTATGGACCGAAAATGTTCCTTCAGTAGGCTACTTCAAAACCTTTGGGAGCAAGTGCTTCATCCACAACAATGGGAAAAATCAACTTTCAGCTTTCGATGCACGGGCAGAAAAAGGGATCTTCCTTGGTTATTCCTCAGTCAGCAAAGCACCGGGTCTTCAACACTAAAACTCTATCTATTGAAGAATCAGCACATGTAGTCTTTGAAGAATCGGAAACGATGATCAATCTCCTAGCAACATTAGTCGGTTAAGTAGTCAACTGCAGAAGTCTCATCTTGAAGACGAGAGCGACGAAGAATGGGATCACCCAGTTTTAGAGCTGACAGAAACACCTATCACAGAGGAAATCGGTATTCAAGCTGATAACATTGAGATAGCGGTGGAACCAACCAACTCGTGCAATGCTGATCAAGAAGTTGTCCCAGAAAACGGACACAATAATGGTAATCAAGACGTACCGGATGAACCAACTGAGGGGGAACGTATCAAATGGAATCGTACAAAGTCGAATCATCCTCAGCAATTGATCATAGGAGATCCTACCGCACCTATGAAAACAAGAAGGCAAACCAATCCAAACCTATTCAGTCACGCCTTACTCAAGGATGACAACTGGATAGAAGCTATGCAAGAAGAACTGGACCAGTTCGAGCGAAATCAAGTTTGGACTCTTGTTCCCAGACCAACCCAAACTGTAATTGGTACAAAATGGGTATTCAAGAACAAGCTCAATGAGGATGGGCTTGTCACTAGGAATAAGGCAAGGCTCGTCGCTCAAGGTTACCGGCAAGAAGAAGGAATTGACTATGATGAAACTTTTGCACCTGTAGCAAGACTTGAGGCAATTCGGATATTCTTAGCATATGCTGCTCACAAGGACTGCAAGGTGTTTCAAATGGATGTCAAGAGTGCGTTCCTAAACGCACAATTTCTGAAGAAGTATATGTTGCTCAACCACCCGGTTTTGAGAGCCATGAGCATCCTGATCATGTCTACCGGTTGAAAAAGGCTCTTTATGGACTGAAACAAGCACCGAGAGCTTAGTACGAGACATTATCAAAATTCTTGACTGACCACCAGTTCATCATCGGAAGTGTTGACAAGACACTGTTCAGGTTTACGAAGGGCAACCATCTACTGATAGTTTAGATCTATGTAGATGACATCATATTTGGATCAACTGATCCTAAGTTATGCAAGCGGTTTTCCAAACTGATGCAGGATCAGTTTGAAATGAGCATGATGGGCGAACTTACCTTCTTTTGGGACTTCAAGTAAGGCAGATGGAGCACGGCATATTCATTAATCAAGCCAAATACACGAAGGAGTTGCTCAAAAGATTCGATATGGAAAACTGTTCTCAAGCAACCACACCCATGAGTTCCTCAATCAAACTAGACAAGGATGAAAATGGAACTTCAGTTGAACTAACCACATACCGGGGATTAATCGGATCATTACTGTATCTCACTACCAGCATACCGGACATCATGTACAGCGTCTGTCTGTGCGCCCAATTCCAGTCCGATGCAAAGGAAAGCCACTTCACAGCTGCAAAATGAATCTTGAAATATCTCAAAGGGACCATCAATGTAGGTTTGTGGTATCCTAAAGACTCAAGTATGTCATTACATGGCTATACCGATGCTGATTATGCCGATTGCAAGATAGACCGCCGAAGCACCAGTGGGACATGTCAGTTCCTTGGTGACCGGCTAATCTCTTGGTTTAGCAAGAAACAAACCTCCATAGCCACATCCACAGCTTAAGCAGAATATCTGGCGGCTGGAAGTTGTTACTCACAGATTCTATGGATACAGCATCAACTGGAAGATTATGGGATCAAAGAAACCGAGACCCCCATCTTCTGTGACAAACGAGTGCAATTGCCATTACACAGAATCCGGTATTTCACTCGAGGACGAAGCACATTGAGATAAGACATCACTTCATACGAGATCATGTGCTGAAGAAGGATGTACGCTTGGAACACATCTCAACTGATCTACAGGTCGCTGACATACTGACCAAGCCGCTACCAGAAGCTAAGTTCATTTTACTTTCGAAATGCTTTAGGTTTATTAGATCTATCCTAAGTAACCTAAGCATTGAGTTTGGGGGAACATTCTTATATCAAAATAATTGATGTAACTGGTTGCCTAGACACTACAACAAACCGTGCAAATTGATGATCGTAGTAAACCTTTCTTTCTAAATAGTCATTCACTTCATATTGGTCAATATACACTACTCCTGTCGGTTTCGTCTAAAACTGACCTTCGTCACAAATAGTTTCCTAAACTTCGCTCTTTTTGTTTTCATATATGAAACCAGTTACTCACTTCTTTCATGAAACCGATAACCCTTTCTAAAAGAACAGTATCAATACCGCATATTTACCATTCATTGACCAATGACTAACCGAAATCATTTTTATTTAATATACGTCATCAATTGCACACATTCTGTCGTAGCACTTTTACAGGAAAACTGACAATGAGCACAGTACGACAGTAGAGATATGATACCGCAGTCTACGATGAGAGAGGAAGGCTAAACGACAAGACATCTTGTGCATTTAATGCAAAAACACGCTTTATCCCGCTCAAAAGACTTGGTTTCGTGATCAATTGGAGAATTCTCATCATTATCCTCAATTTACACAAGCAGAATCATCTCTCTCCCAAATTCTCCGAATCTTTCGTCAAAACCCTACCAAATCTCTCGAGAGAAATGGCTCCAGTTCAGAATGATCTTACAAGAACCGCACTTCAGATCTACTTCAGCAAGCATGGAGACCGAGCATGACGGGTTCCGTCAAATTCTCGAAGCCCTAATTGCAACTGGGCTTCAGACCTTTCTACAGGGTTCATATGAGTACTACCCAGATGTTTTGCATCAGTTCTACAACTCAGTGCTTATCGTAGGAGATCGTCTTCAATGTCTCATCGACGGTCAGCAGTTCGACATCACAGAGGATACTTCGCCGACCTCTTCAATCTACCCACTACAAGAGTGATCGTCATCAGTGTTCCAAATGAAGTGAATGAACAATTTAAGCCCATGATGTCTCTAACAGGGACTTCGTTTAAAGACTACGATAAGCGAGTGGTGTTGAAGCCTGAGTACAGACTGCTCCATGATGTGGTGGCCAAATCGGTTCTGGGAAAGGCTGGTTCTTATGATATGCTCACGAGTGATAAGGTTCAGGCCATGGTGGCCATCCTGACCAGAATGAAGATTAACTGGTCTTCAGTGATCTTCTCGGTGCTGAAAGGTCGCTCCTCAACTCTCTTTTCTTCTCAAGCGCATGGTTGCTGATGTTGGCACGGTCCAGCTGATAGGGTTTGCCCATATCATAGCGGCAGACTCAATTCGACAAATGATAGCCGCGGCCTCCCCAACCAAGAAACCAATCAAGCGGAAGGCCTTGCTGATCCAGTCATCTCCCAGCCATCAAAGAAACTCACAGTCGGCCGGTCCTCGAAATCAGTTGCCGCCACACCATCCAAAAAGAAGGCCCCTCCAAGACCGGACGTCGATCCTAAACCGATCTCTTCGAAACCTGCCAGGAAGAAACTGATTCTGGCATTGTCCTCGGATGACACTGCGCCGCTTCAAGAGGTTTTCAAGAAACCAATAAGCAAAGCACCCAAAAAGAAGGCAAAGACTTCCTCAATGGTTCAGTCTACCACGCCCAAGGACACACCGACCAGTCCTGGTGCCCAACCTTTTTCCGCACAGGAACCGACTCACACCACAACACCACCTCAGACGGTACCTCTACAAACACAGACCATCACTGTCCCTCCAGTATCAGGGACAACTAGTCAGGTGGTTAGGCCTGCTCCACCACAAGGCGGTGTGTTGATACGAGAAATGGTCCGTCCTACTCCAACTGAGAAAGGGAAGGGCAAAGCCATCCTTGTTCCAGAAGGCCCTGAGTAAGTTGACGACACAGCCTGGCGACTCATCAGTGAGGAGATTGACGAGAACATCGCGGGCGATCTTCAAGCCTATGATGACTGGCTCGACCTCAGGTACACTCCACTCAGTCGAACGATCTAGAGCTACAAAGTCTCCTCTGATCGTCTAAAGAAGGCCAGACGGACTGAGAGCAAAATCATCAAGTTACTGGGCGTTGAGTCTACCAAGAGCTTGATGAGTGCTCAGGAGTTGTTCAGTCTTCGTCTCAAGATGGATCAGCTGCAACACTACATTGAGCAGCGAAGGCAGAACTTTAAACCGGAAGGACGTGATGCAGTTCATGAACTTCAAGTTCTGACTAGACTGGAGGTAGAGATGTAGAGCATGCAGGCATATTATGCCACTGTTTTCAACAAGCTTCAACCGGATGTCTCCTCTTCATCTACTGCTTCTCCTACACCGACTGCATCCACCATGACCACAGCCTTGGTCATCGCACCATTGCCTTCTTCGTCAGCCCCAACAGACGACTACCTCTCTGCTTCATTTCAACTGGTACCCAGACCAGTTCTTATCTCTACATCTGAACCGGGTCCTTCTCCACCGGTTTCATCATCTTCATCTGGCGGTCCACTATTTTTTCGCCAACCTATTTCAAGTTTCTCTCTGCCATCAGAGGCAGATATCGATTCAGATTCCGAGCCTTTACTCACCACCTCAGATACCCATCCAGATTCCGGCTCTCAATCCATCGCCTCTCCTTTTAACCTTTGATGGTCACTCCGACCCCTCCCGCTCAACCAATGCTGAAGATGGATAAGACATCTCAGTCACTATCGCAAATCCGCAACCGGTAGAGGTTCAGTCGGAGCAACGCACCGATGCAGTCTGTGTGCCTGATACTTCGCACACTACTGATGCAACAACTGCACAAGGCATTTTCGTTTCTGCTCTCACAACTGAGTCGGTTGTTGTCTTCACTGATCCTCAACCGGTGCAGGTTCAGACTCCAATCCATCAGCAGACAGCTCTCCAATCTTCTCAACTACTGGGTGATACTCCCAAAACCGTCTCTATACCGGTTGAGATCATAGGTGGAGCGAAGGAAATCTCCTTGGTAAAATATACCTACAGAACGGTGTCTATTCTCAGCAAGAAAATCGGCGGTGACCAGCAGCATACAAATGAGAGGTTCCATGCCCTCACAGAAGATTAACGGATCTTCGTTCTGATGTCTGTGCAGATCTGGAGGTTATCAAAGCTCAGTTGACTGCGTTGACTAGACTGGTGACCCCGGTTATTGCCAAAAAGGGGGAACGTGGTACCAGCAGAAAACATCAGCACTCCAGCTCAAGCTCTGAGCCTCAGAAGTTCGTCTCGCAGCTATATCTCAAGGTCGATGATCCGAAAAGAGCTGCAATCGAAGCTGCACTTATACCAGACGGAGCATTAAGGGCACATACATCTGCTATTCCAGTTAGCGAAACCGGTCCGCTTGAAGTGCAGTATGATGGCAGTAGTCTAAGGCACTTAGCCTGTAATCTTACGAAAGACCAACTAGCTGATCTTGTAAGACTGCATGACCTGAAGGAAGATGCTTACAAGGATGACGCCAAGCTGAAGGAGGTTGAACGAATATTTAAGAGCAAGGGCTATGAGTAGTTGTAGTTTGTATCAAACTCTTTTTGATATAAATGAAAACTGGTTTTCTGCTGATAAGTTTTGTCAATCACCAAAAGGAGGGAAATTGCTAGTAATACGAACTTAAACATTCGGATTAATAGTTTTGGTGTTGACATAACTGACTAAAGATACAAAACCGGAATTTCAACGCATCTGTCTACACTAAGGAACAAGCGTTACACTGAAGTGACCGGTCTAAGTAAAGTACGAAGAACTCAATCGCATAACGACTATGAATACCGATCACAAATAAGATCTCAAACTGAACACTGAAGCATGTTAGACCGGACCTGATACAGGTTGAACACTCGAGACAAGAGCTTACTGAGACAAATCAGATATTTAATGCAAAGCTGCAAGTCTAGAGTGAAGCAGAGGTCAACTAACGCAAATAAGGAGTGAAGCGAAAGTGACAGGATAAACTGCAGCATAAACCGGACAGACCCATTTTGGGAAAGTCAATTAATGCACTGCTCAGAGTGAAGAGTTTATCTCACAACGGATTCAAATTCAAACCTCAGCTATAAAAGGAGGAATACAAGTTGAAGCAACTACTTCACCTCACGACCTTACAACCTTACATTCTCACGAACTCTAAGCCCTTCATCGACCATTTTCAAACACTGTGAAAGAGAAATCAAGAGTGAAGTCGAAGGACATAATTGTTCATAGTTTATGTTCTTTTTCCAACGGACTGTAACAAGCTGTTGAAGTAGGTCGATTGTTGTAAACGACTGCCTAGGTGATTCACTAGATTAAAGCTGTGTTCAGCTGGGTAGGTTGTACTGTAATTTTACAACTGAAGATCTAGTGAACCGTCCTATTGAGGAAGAAGGGGAGACGTAGGAGATTTTAGCTCCGAACTTGCAGAAACAAGCCGGTCTCATACACACACACGTATTTCATTTTTATATCGGTCACAACCGCTCAGTATACTTTTCCGCAATAATACTGACCGGTCACTGTTTGAATACCACTCACAGCACTTAACAATTAAATAAACCGAAAAAGAGGCAAGCATTTATTCAACCCCCCCTCTAAACGCGTCAAACGATCCTAATAGAAATGGGCAGCAAAAAAACGCAAGCACCCAAGCAATTAACAGCTCTTACTAGAGTAAAGAGAACCATCTGTGTATAGTAATAATACAATCAAAGGAGAAAATATGTTGTAAAAGGGACATTAAAAATAAAGAAGACACCGGGAATTGACGTGGAAAACCCCGAACTCGAGGTGAAAAACCACGGGCAAGGTTTTTACTGTGGGTTATTTAGGAGTTACAACTCTCTACAGTAAGGAGAAAACTAGCTCTATCTCTCTTACAATAGAAGACTCACAGACTCTCTAAATATTTTCCTTGCAACACTTGTATATAATGTATTTTGCTTATATAAGAAGTTATTGTATTCGATGATTTACAACGGCTTATAGCTAGCCTATTTATAGCTGAAGGTTTTAGGCTCGGGCAAATCAGAATTAGCCGCGTAGCTAGATACGTGGACGAACCAAAATGAGCCGCGTAGCTATGTACGTGGACGAACCTGAATCAGCCGCGTAGCTATATACGTGGACGAACCAGAATCCTCCGTGTAGCTATATTACGTGGACGAATCAGAACCAGCCACTTAACTATACTAAGTGGCCAAATAGAATTATTACAACATTTCTCCCACTTGAAGTTGAGACTCGATCAATCTTCACTTATGTTTGGTCAACCACAGGGGGAACGACACCGCATGAATTTGTTCACGTTGATTGCTTTGGTCATGAGGTTAGCCAGATTATCTGAAGTGTGAACTTTTTTGCATATCCACTGTTCCCTCCTCCACTCGTTCACGAACAAAGTGGTATTGGACCCGGATGTGTTTGGTTCTTGAAAGAAATATTGGATTCCTTGCAAGATGTAATGCACTCTGACTATCACAATAGAGAACAATATTCTCTTATTTGTGGCCGAGTTCTTCCAGCAATCTCTTCAACCATATCGCCTCTTTACTGGCTTGCGTAGCTGCTACATATTCTGCTTCCGTCGTTGACGTTACAACAATCTACTACAGTTTTGAAATCCAGCTAACAGCACCGCCAGCAAGATTAAACACATATCCGGTTGTGGATCTATTTTTATCAAGTTCACCTGCATAATCAGCATCAACATAACCGTGGACAGTAAAATCTGTACCTCCATAACATAACGCGTGATCACTTGTTCCTTTGATGTATCTGAGAATCCTCTTGATAGCACTCAAGTGCTCCCGACCTGGGTTGGACATGTATCGACTCACTACTCCCACTGCATGGGCAATGTCTGGTCTCGTACACACCATGACAAACATTAAACTTCCAACCGCGGATGCATACGGCACTCGAGACATCTCCATCTTCTCATCTTCATCGGATGGACACATATCGGGAGATAACTTAAAGTTAGCAGCAAGAGGAGTAGATATTGGCTTGCTGTCTCGCATGTTGAACCTTCGCCGGACTTTCTTCAAGTAGTTCTTTTGAGAAAGCCAAATCTTTCCACTGCCCACAAGGAAGTTGTCTTCGTAGAAGATACACCAATCGGAGCAAATGATAGCACTACAAAGGAAAACACAGAAACTACGATGATTCAAGTGAAAGGAAAGTCTGTGGAACAAGATTCTTCTGAAGCGGTACCAGAGCACGAGGAAGGGCCAATCGAATCTTTAGAGCCAGAACTTAGATGGGGCACATGCAAACGAGCCGCACCATCCTGTTATGAAGATTACGATATGGACAACAACATTGCATACCATCTTCTAACTGATGACGGAGAGCCATCAACTCTTCAAGAAGCACTGAACAGTTCAGATGCAGATAAGTGGTTGGCCGCAATGCAAGAAAAAATGGAAGCTCTACAGAAACATAAGACTTTGGAGCTGGTGCCACTATCGGGAAAGACAATCTGCAATAAATGGGTCTTTAAGATCAAGCGAAACAACGATGATCAAATAGAGCGGTTTCGTGCAAGACTCGTCGGGTATGGTGGTTTTAGTTTCATCGGCCATCGAGAGTGATAATAATTCTTCAATACAGATTATCCTTCGATACAAGAAAGCAGTTTCAAGAGAATAATCGTCTTGAGTTTTTCTTGATCTGTTGAAAATCTAAAGAAGTGCAGCAGCAGAGAAATACTGCTCTGATACCATAACAAAGGTTGAAGAAAGAATTTTAGTTAATTGATATTGCAAAAACTATTACAGCAGACACTGGAACGAGTGATCTATATATACAAAAGAATTGCTAGTCTCAGTATGAACAGAATAAACTATAAAAGGAATAAGCATTATGGGAGGAAAATAATTAAACTCCATAGACTCAGCTCACAACGGATACTTGCCACAGATGAATTCTCTATGCTTCAGTGATCTGATCTTCTACTAATAAATCATTTGATTTTGCTCTAATAGGATAGGGGGCAGGACAGTTTCATCGCCGTTTGCTTGGAGGGGACGGGAACGAGGATTTCGTAAAGCATGACTAGGAAAAGATAGTCTAAGCATCTAAAACCCAAATGATCGTGAGATTGAAAATTTCAAAATTCTTTTAATTGTTATAAAAGTTGGGGTTAAAGTATAACTATTAATAATTGTTTTAGTAATTTAAGATAATGAAGGTGAAAATGTATAATATTAAAAATATTTGTGGTGAAAAAAATATAATAAAATCAAAGTTGAAAAATTAACTAGCTTTGTTTTAAATAACACTATTTCTGTTATTCTTTCCATTGTCAACCGTATTTACAATTTCGAGTACCCTTTTCTTTTAACTCTCATATCCAATTAAAAAGTTATGGCTGCTACTATTGACACCCCCTTTGGGGGTGAAAAAACATTGAAAATGTAAACAACTTCTGTTTCTACATAGATTCAACAATAATAATGGTAAGCATGAATTTACTAAATCAATTCATTAATACAAACCAACGCAATTATTGATCCAATTTTAATAAAACTTAATTAATTTATTTATATTTGAAGTTAAATTCACATTCTAAAACTTAGAAAATTAATAGTATTTTAATCACTATTATTATTCAATTGCTTTTAAAAAACACTCTTCTCATATGATATAATTAACATACACATATAAATTTAAATAAACAATAAAATAAAATCCAAGTCGATATCATATTTCGAACATTGACTTATAATTTTATTTATTAAATGTGTGGAAGATAATTTAAAAATTAGTTATAAAAGAATAATCTAACTACGTAGAATGAATAATTTAATAAACAATTACTACAACACAACGTCAAAACTATCCACAAATAATTAATAAATATGCAAAAGAAAAAATGATTTGTTGAGATACAATTATAATGAAAAAAAAATAGATGACTGAAATGATATATTGCATTTAAGTATAATAATTAATTTTTAATGATATAATTACAGTAATTAAAGATTAAAGGATTAAGTGGTTTGGTTAGTTCACATACGTTGAAAACAGCAAAAGTCCACAAATTTTCAGTTATTTGGTTAAATACATAATAATTAAAGCTGCAATTAATTGTATGATAATTAATTAATAGGGGGTCTTATATAGAATATTAGGGGTGTGCAAGAATTACCCAAAAGTTCTATATGTGTAAAAGATAATAAAGAATTGAAAACTTGCAAATGAGTCAACGCATGCTATGATTTGCACCTTCTCAAAAATCGACGTACAAGGTTCACGTTGTCGACGAATCTTCCTTGCAATTCATTCGATTTGGTTGGATACAGAAAATGAGTGCGACCACAATAATTTATTTCTTGTTCAATGTCTCCATTTTAACGTCATTCGTCATTTTGAAGCCGCGAAATACATATCGGAATTAATTTGTTTGAAATTTAATGTACTTAAGCTTTTATGAAACCTAAATTATTATATGGTTATATTTATCTATATTCAAGATTTAGTTTTTTACTTTTTTTTTCCAATCGATAGCTTGCCTTAAGAAACAAATGTGCAAACGTGCTAAACAACACAGCCGTTTGGTCGCATTGCGTCGCCAAACGGAAACAAGTCCTCAAAAAGAGGAACAAAACCACACAAAGGAACACAACACCCCCACATGGGGAGAAAAATGTCCATAAGGGACAAAAAACCGACAGAAAATAAAACTCATTTTCTAGGACCAATAACTAAAAGAACATATAACAGAAAAGCTATTAAGCTAAATCTACGATACTCTTCACTTTATTAGTTCAACTTCTGGATTTGCCTTCATGTTCATCGTACTGGGGGTTCCACACGGGGAGAAAAGAGCTCCTGGCCCAATAGTCAAGAGAAACGAGCTCCACATGGTAGACTCATGAGTGGACGATGGTGGTGGGTGACGGCCGGCGAGGCAGAGTCGGTGAGACGGCAGCGGCGAGGCAGAGACGGTGGCAGCGAGGCTGAGGCTGCGAGGCGAAGGCGGCGTGACAGCGGAGGCGAGGAGGAACGACAGAGATGAAAACCACAAACCAGATAAATCTATCTAAAGTGCTAAAAAACAAACCCTTTATTTTGCTGGCAGCGCAAAACGAACTAATCCGCGACCAGTAAGTTTTCCGAGAGATCTTGCTGAAAATCAAAGAAAGGTCCATTTTCCCAAAATCAGCTAGATTAATCTAATCTAAAGTGCTAAAACAAGAAATTAACATAAAATGGCGTTGCTCCCTGTCCTCACACCGGGGGGCGGGAAGCAAGACGATGGCAGCAGGTACGGGCTGTTGTTGGATGGTGGGCAGTGGGAGTAGGATGTATAATGGTGCAAGACAATGGTGTGTTAGAGGCAGCTGTTAGGGAAGAGAACGGCTATTAGGGTTTGGGAGCGTTTTTTTAGAGAGAAAGAGCTTTCAACTAGGGGTGTTAGTCGGTTCGGTTCGGTTTTTTCAAATTTTGTTTCGTTTTTCGGTTTCAGTTTTACGTATGCTTAATCCGATATTCGAACCGTTTTAATTTGGTTCGGTTCGATTTTTTATAATTCGGTTCAGTTTTTTATAATTCGGTTCGGTTTTCATTTAGGAATTTAATATCAACAAAAAATATTACGAGCTGAAATACATAAAACAATATATGGTTATTAAAAGAGAAAGAAGATTTATGGAACGTGAATGTAATAAAATAATTCAAAGGTCCGAAAAAAAACATGAAAATGGAGCAAAATCTAATCAAAATATAAAAACATTCATCTAAAGATACTATAAATTATTTGAGAGAAAAATAGTATTTGTTAGTGATGAAAATATTCACCTAAAATTGAAAAAAAGTATAACAATGAAATTATATTTAATGTGTTGTTTACGTTATGGGAGAAAAATAAATGATTTTTGATATTTTCTATTTTAATATAATAAGATAATTTCAGTTCGGTTTTTTCGGTTTTACGTATGCTTATCCGATATCCGAACCATTTTAATTCGGTTCGGTTCGGTTTTTTACAATTCGGTTCGTTTTTTTTTTTGTTCCGATCTTTTCGGTTCGGTTCTTTACGGTTCGGTCAGTTTTTTCGATTTTTTAGTTAATTTGAACACCCCTACTTTCAACAACTACTTCACAAATGTTTCAAGCTTTTCTTACCTTGAACAGCCTATAAATACGAGAATTGTATTGTCGCATGTAAATCAATTTATTGGAGATTTGTCATCATGTAAATCAGAGGCAAACCATTCACTCCATTTTTTCTTCATCAACAGTTCCGGCGATGCCAATGTTTATTGCAACTGGAAATCGTATAATAGGATCAGCTGTGTTTATTTTATTCCCTTCATTTGAATCATTCTACGATATAACAGAATTATTTTAATGCCTCTTGTAAAAGCCACATTAATTCAATAGTGACGTATCAACTAATTGATATGGCACTTTTTTTCTGGAAAAAAAAAAACAGGTAACAAGTGTTTGAATAGGTCAATCAATAATTAACGGATGTAATAAAGCGATGGTTGAGTTACACACTAGCAAGCAAGCATGCTAGTCACCACCATTTAGGGAGAAAACGACGTTCCCCTTATTTACATCATTGACCAATTTAGTCCTCGTTGTCGTAAATTAATTTAGTCCACAATTTGTTCAATTTGAACCAATTTAGTATCTCCGTTACTATGACCGTAATTTTGACGGAAAAATGACACATTTCGACGTGTGATTGGTCAGACTTAAAAATCATAAATTAGCATCATTAAAAAAAGAAAAAGTTCTAAAAACATACTAGCAAATTAAATTAAAATAAAAAAAGAAAATAAAAGAAAAATAAGATACATTAAAAAATAAATTGAATAAATAAAAAATTAATAAGAAGAGACTGAGAGAGAAGAGTTTAAAAAGTAAAAAAGAAAAGAAAATATAGAATATATTTATTTATCGAAAAAAGTAAAAACGAAATAAGAATGAAAAACGCAACTACGAGAATCCCGACCTCGTCCTTGCCAAGTCAACGGTGACACAATCATCTCAATTCTAGAATTTTTTTATTTTAAAATACTTTTTACATTGTTGAGAAGAGAACTGGTACGATTGCATCCACGTTTACTTGGTAGCGACAGACGTAAATTCTCGTAAACTTTCAGTGGCAGTTTTATCTTTTTTTTTATTTATTTTGTTTAGTTTTTAATAATTAAATATGTTTAGTTGTCTATTTATTTTGTTCTTATTTTTTATTTATTATTTTGTATTTTAAGTTAATGTTTATTCTCTCTTTATTTTTTATTTTAGTTTTTAATTTTTCTTTTGGAGTTTTTTTGCCTATTCCTAATGCTAATTTAAGTTTTTCAATTCTCGCCAATCATATGTCGACACATGTCATATTCAGTCAAAATAAACTTTCATTCCAACGGGGAGACTAAATTGGTTTAAAATTGACAATATCGGGAATTAACTTGGTCCATGCGAAACATCGGAGATTAAATTGGTTCACGAAATAAATATGGGAATTATTTTGGATTTTCTCCCCACCTTTTACAAAAATTGGATTGTCTCCCCACCTTTTACAAAAATGTTGATGTCGAAGTCTTCCATCACTTATAACTCAGTCCCTCGGTTTTGATTTTTCCTGAAGCTAGCGTTCACGCCTGAACCTCGATGATCAAACATTTTGATGGAGGAGGGAGATACGAACGATATGTATTTACTATTTATTGTGCAGTTAAAATTAAATATGAAAAAAAAGTGCATCGAGATCGATATATTTTAAATTGATACCTCCGTTCCACTTATTTCTTCTCATCTTTCTATTTCGAGCGTCCCACATTATTCTTCTCATTTCTATTTTTGGTAAAAAGTTATTCCAATAATTGAACTAATTACACCATTTATATTAAAAAAAGACTTCTTAATTTGCGTGCCACAAATAAGTTTTCTCTCTCCATACCTTAAAAGTGTACTATAATATTAAAATAATAGAGTTTCTTAATCTCCCTGTCCGTTAATCTTGGCAAGAATTAGATTGGCAAGGAAGTATTAATAAAGTCCAAAAGTCTTCGGTCAACTTATCCACTATCCCAAAACAAAAAGAGAAAAGGAATGTTGAGAAAAATCAACGCGGTTTGCTACGGGGAGGAGTCCTTCCTCTCCTTAACATCCACTCCACAGACAGAGAAAACAACACATACAAATACTACACACTAAAGCATAAAATTTTCACAATCGAAACAGCCTAGAAAGAAAACAACAATCGCAAATGGCTGATGCAGCTGTCCAATTTCTGCTGCAGAACCTTCAACAGCTTCTGACCTATCACTCGACACTGATCTCTGGAGCCGGAGAGGAAGTCGTACAGCTCCAAAACGATCTACGACTTTTCAAGCAGTTTTTAAAGGACACGAGTAAGAAGCGACGAAGAGAGGACACTCTAAGCGAGCTCGTTCGCCGGATCCGAGATGTGGTGTACAAAGCCGAGGATGTAATAGATTCCTTTGTGATTCTTGCTTCAGAACCAAAGTCGAAGAGCTACTTCACCAAGGTATTTAAGGACGTTCCGACCCTTCATGGGATCGCCGTTGAAGTCGCGACCGTGAGATCCCTAGTCAATGGAATCTACGGTGGGAGGAGTAGGCTTGAATTTGCTGCCGACATGGCTGCTGGTGACAACGGGGATGATGGGGTTGAGGTAACAACAAAATTTCAACCAACTTTTAATTTGAAGTTTTACTGCTTGTTCCCTTGAGCGATGATCTATTCTTTTGTTAAAAGTGCGTAATTTTTTTCTTCTTCTGCGTCTTATAAACGATTTGGCGACTGTTGTTTGAGTATTGTAGATACTGATCTTGCTTTGTTTTAAGATTGATTTGATTTTATCTTAGATCTTGTAATGCCAGTGAGGGAGAATGTTCTTGTTGTCCGAATCATCCGATTGTAGGTTGTAGGTGTAGTTGAATTCTCAGGCCAAAACAGTTCGACTTTTTGCGAATTTTCTTGAGAAGCAGATTGGTTATATAACGCGATTTTTAAGTAAATGACCTTTGACGTGTTCAACGTTAAAAAAGTAGCCTCCAAACGAAAAATAACTTTAATGCCCTTACTAATCGGGTTCCAAAAATTGCAGGGTCCCCTAAGTAGGGGGCCAGTGCTATGCTGCAGGAGACCCGCCCATGCTGTGCAGCAAATGGGCGGAACCCCTGCTAGCATGCGCGGGACCCCTGCTATATAGCACGGGTCCCTGTCCAGCATGAGCGGATCTCCTGGCGCAGTACGCACAGGAGACCCGCCCATGCTGCAGGGGGCCCGTGCTATGCTGCAGGAGACCCGCCCATTGCTGCACAGCATGGGCGGGGCCCCTGTCAGCATGCGCGGGACCCCTGCTATATAGCACGGCGCCAGGAGACCCGCCCATGCTGCAGGGGACCCGTGCTATGCTGCAGGAGACCCGCCCATTGCTGCACAGCATGGGCGGGACCCCTGTCAGCATGCGCGGGACCCCCGCCCATGCTGCAGGAGACCCGCCCATTGCTGCACAGCAAATGGGCGGGACTCCTGCTATATAGCACGGGTCCCCTGCCCAGCATGGGCGTATCTCCTGGCGCAGTAGGCACAGGAGACCCGCCCATGCTGCAGGGGGCCCGTGGTATGCTGCAGTAGACCCGTCCATTGCTGCACAGCATGGGCGTGACCCCTGTTAGCATGCGCAGGACGCCTGCTATATAGCACGGGTCTCCTGGATTACACTCCACCCGCCCACCCTAACGCCGTGATTTAACATATTGGTTTTTAATGTGGAAAAAAGACACCCAGTAAAAAGACGAATACCCTTAAATTGAAGGTACTTTTTTAAAAGGTAAAATCGATGAGACTATTTTTTTAAGTTAACTCCAGCCAAAGGCTAGTTTTTAAAAATGTCCGTTGTATAACTTCTGCAAAAAACAATTCATCTACGGGTCTTTTTGAATAGATTGTGTTGCTAGAGTTGATTTTCGATGGTTATCATAACTAGTGAAATGATCTTGGTGTTGTCTTAATTGCTGTCTTAATTCTGTTTGAAATACGAATTTCTCAAATAATCTGTTTGAAAATTATACGCATTTGGATTTCGTTCAAATTCAATGTTGACTTAAACTTTTTGTTGTTTGTCCAATTTTGAAATTGGATTACAAGTGGTTGGTTCTAAAACCAAATTCTGCCCCCTAATAAGTATTCGTAATAATAAAACATTACTATTATTATTATTATTATTATTATTATTATTATTATTATTATTGTTGTTGAGAATGAAGAATGAGTCGAGCCGACTCGCGAGCTTGTTTCCCTTATTTTATTTGTTATTTTAGTTTCCCTTTGTAATTTTTTTAATTAAAAGTTCGAGGTTGACTGGAGGTCGAATCTAAATTTCCCAAATAATGGATTTGGATCTAGTTAGAAATTCATAATTTAAACTAGTACACCTCGCACACCCAAATGTATGTGCTATAATATATAAATAATAATTTAAAATTTATTTTAATTTGTATCTTTAATTGGGAAATTTAAATATATACTATAAGATTAAAGATATAATAATTAACTAAAAATAGTAAATAACTAAATCTAGTAAATAGAGTTAGTGGGTGATTGTTTTAATTTTAATATTAATTTTTTTGGTAAGACCAAAGGAGCAGTTTAATCTAACCCCTTACGCTTAATAAAATAGAATAGATTCTTGCGATTCCGTTCAAATTCTGGAATCCAAACGCATACTATAGTATTTCTTTAG
The DNA here is from genome assembly GCA_027422505.1 of Craterostigma plantagineum. Lineage (NCBI taxonomy): Eukaryota > Viridiplantae > Streptophyta > Magnoliopsida > Lamiales > Linderniaceae > Craterostigma > Craterostigma plantagineum. The sequence goes on along the minus strand of JAPQWV010000033.1, from coordinate 3,819,210 downwards.
AAGTTAGTTCACCACACAAGTCAATTATGTTGTTTAATCTCTTATGTGTCATTTGAACTTTAAAATGATTTTGATTTCTACATACAGGCTCCTCCATTGATAAGGGAAGAAAACATCGTAGGGTTCGAGGACGAAGAAGCGAAGCTGAAGTCGTACATAAACGAAGAGACGGAAAAGCTCGACGTCATCTCCATCATCGGGATGCCCGGCCTGGGAAAGACGACGCTTGCCGGGAAGATCTACCGCAGCTCAGACATCGAGTTCAACTTTCCCACCCGTATATGGGTGTACATCTCTCAGGAATTCACGAGAAAGGACATATTCCTCTCCATTCTCAAACAGCTGGTCACCACCATCGACGACGATACGGCCAGGAAAACTGACCAAGAGCTCGCTGAAGAGATAAAAACCCGCCTCAGGGGAGGGAAGTTCTTCATGGTCATGGACGACATATGGCAAACCACCCATTGGGACCAGCTCAAGGCCGCCCTCCCCATGGACAACGGCTCGGGGAAGATCCTTATCACGAGCCGGCATGCAGAGGTGGCCTGCTACGCGAACCGCAGCAGGGACCCGCACAACCTGCGTTTTTTGACCAGCGAAGAGAGCTGGCTGCTACTCAAGTACGAGGTCTTCGGCAGGCCCGAGTGCCCGGGGGAGCTCGAGGTGCTCGGGAAGCTGATCTCCAATCACTGCAACGGCCTTCCCCTCGCCATAGTGGTCATAGGGGGTATCCTCGTCAAGAAGTTCTCCTCAAACGAGGACATGAGCGCGAAGAAAAACGCGTGGGAGAAGGTGTCGAAGTCGGTGAGCGCGTACATGAAGGAGGACAGCGAGCGGCGCATGGAGAAGATCATCGCGCTGAGCTACGACAAGCTGCCGTATCACCTGAGGGCTTGTTTTCTCTACCTGGGGATATTCCCAGAGGACTTTGAGATCCCTGCATGGAAGCTGACCCGAATGTGGATAGCGGAAGGGTTCATACAGGAGAGGGAGGGCATAAGCGCGGAGGAGGCCGCGGAGAATTACTTGGACGACCTCATCAACAGAAACCTGGTGAGGATCGACAAGAGGAGGAGCGACGGGAGAGTGAAGACCTGTCGAATCCACGACATGCTTCGCGACTTCTGCAAGAATGAGGCCGGTAGCGAGAGGGAGAACTTCTTGCAGGAGATGAAGAGGTCGAGCGATGGATACCTCGAGCCTCCAGTGGAGAATGTGAAGAAGTACCGGCGCATATGCATGCACTCGAACATGACGACCCTTATCTCGGCGAAACCGTACGGCCCAAACGTGCGGTCGTTCGTCTGCTACTCCAAGGAAGAGGTCGTCTTGATCAACGGTAACATCTCGGCCATCCCTGCTGGTTTCAAGCTGCTGAGGGTGCTCGAGGCCAAACCCCTCAAGTTCGGGAAATTACCAAACGACATGTACCACCTCGTCCACCTGAAATACGTCCATTTGTCCTTCGAAAGCTTGGAGGTGCTTCCACAATCGTTCTCCAAGTTGTGGAACGTCCAGACGCTTGTGATCGACACCACGTCTCGGACGTTAGAGATCAAAGCTGAGATATGGAAGATGATGCATCTCACGCACCTCAAAACCAACACCTCTACGACTCTGCCCAAGCTAGGAAAAACCAGCACGGAAGGGGCGAAGCTGCGAACCCTCGGTGCGATATCCCCCGAGAGCTGCACTGATGATGTTTTCGGTCGGGCTCGCAACCTTAAGAAACTGGCCATCAAGGGGAAGCTCAACGTGCTCTTGGACGGAAAAATCGACAGCTTGGGGAGGTTGGGTAATCTTGAGAAGTTGAAGTTGTTGAACGACGTTTTCCCAAGCCCTCCCTCTGAGGGACCAATGCGGGCCCTACCTCCACAGCACAAGTTCCCGCCGAAGCTGAAGAGCCTCACGCTTTCGGACACTTACCTCGACTGGGTCCATATGTCCGTGTTGGGCAAGCTGGAGAACCTTGTGGTGCTCAAGCTGAAGAACAACGCTTTCATGGGAAAGTCGTGGGTGACCAAGGATGGAGACTTCGGCCACCTTGAGATTCTCCACATTGGGCGGACAGACTTGGTCGTTTGGAAGGCTTCTGCCCATCATTTTCCCAGGCTCAGGCGCCTTGCGCTTAGAAACTGCGAGGACATCGAAGCTATTCCTGATGAGTTTGCTGCGATACCGAGCTTCGAGCTGTTGGATCTGTACCGCGCGAGCAAAGCATCTGCCTCGGCCAAAACCATCCGCGATTCGAAGGGATCAGATAGCAAATTCAAGTTAATCGCGTACCCACCCGTTGAATGAAGGGATTTTCTTGTCGTCTTGATTCAAAGTCCAAGGTGATGCCTACTTCTCTCTGAAACTTGTGCTTGCATTCACATATATTTTAACTAATTCTTAGTTCTATTAACAAAGTCTTATAGGGTACTGATTAGTTCGGTTTTGAATGCAGGAGAAAACATTCATAAATAAGGCTTTGAAAGCTTAATATCATAAAGGAGGGGTGTCCCTCTCTCGACAAATAGGAAGTCTATTGTTTTCATGAACTCTTTGTTACCTATTACAACTTTTCTTGTTTGTGTTTGAACTTTGAACCCACCATCTCGATCACTTTACTTTGTTGCACTTGCTTTTGTTGTGTGTTGTACCTAATTCTGAATCGTATGTCGGCACTTTGAATTCGGCGATAATCGTTGTTTCTAATACCTTGGAATAAAACGAGAAATGGGGATCCATTTTGCTTCTGCAGTACTTTTGATTAATACTAGTTTTATTATGTCGGACTTTAAAGAAAAATACTACTATATATTATGTTTTAATAATGGTTAATTTTTTTATTTCAACGGTTACGTATTATATCTTAGATACGAGTCTAGTGAATTCGACATACCGTGTCTCTGAACACAGATGAAGAATTCATATGTGCGAAAAAAATATAATCAATTCATGGAATTTTGCAAAACATGACTCCAGCACATATCGGGATCGGTTCGGTATTAGGCAATTGGCTAGACGAATGCCAAACTCCTGGATTCTTCCTGTTAGGATCGGTTGCGTGTTTGGACGGGACTAGCTTCTTTTTCGGTTCTTAACCGGTGAAGGTTAGATACCGATACTTGATATTTGTCAGCGTGACTTGTGCGGAAGCAAACCGGTCGGTTTTGAACCAAGACCGGATGGAAAACGTGATTTGTGAGTGTGTGTTTGCGAAAGACACAAAGTTGTTTCTGGAAGTTCGGAGCCAAAAATCTCCTATGTCTCCCCTTCTTCTCTTCAAGGAAGACACCACTAGAAGACTTGATTTTACAACCTCTGTTGCATGACCTCTTAGCTAGACTAACACAGTACAACCCACGCGGCTATAGTCAGCTACCTAAACTCCTAGACACCACTTAGATAGCTTTTTACAGCCCGTCTACTTTCAAGAGCTTTTCACAGTCCATTGAGAACAGCTCACTCAATAACCAAACGGTCTAAATGCAGTGAAGACAACACCTAAACACTTGTTGCTTAATCGTTTGTGAACTTGAACTCCTTCTCTCGTTTTTTATTTCAAAGATGGTGAAGTATTTCTTCATCTTGCCTCTCCCCCTTTTTATAGTTGGCCTTGATGTAGAAGACCGTTGTGAGATAGCTCCTTGTACCGGACAGAGCTTTTAATCACTTTTCCCAAAATGGGTCTGTCCGGTCTTTTCAGCAATCGCCATATGTATTTTGTTTTATTCCTTATTTGGCTTAGTTTGACTTTGAATTGGCTCTTGCTGTCAGCCTTGAATTAATTGCTCGTCACAAGCCTTCAACTTGTCGTTCTTCAAATAAATTTGAATCTTAGTCCATCGTGGCACTTTCGGTATCTGCATTCCGGTCTTCAGTGATCTTCTGATAACATCCTTGATCCGGTTGATGGTTGCATTTAGCGACTGCTTTCCTATATCACATGTGTCTAACCGGTACACTTAAGTTAAGTCCAATCACCAAAATTGTTCATCTGAATTCTTTAAATTCACGATTCCTAACAATTTCTCCATTTTTTGGGATTGGCAAAACTTAATGAAGCAGAAAGATATTTATTATCTCAAAAAAATTTTGATACATAAGCTGCCAGTCTATTACAACCGTTTTAGTCTATCTAGTACTTAGACTTGGGTTCTTCAATCTTCCGGTTGTTGGCCTTCTCCGGTCTATCTTGTACATCCGGTTTTGGCCTTCTACTTCGTTCATTACTGCTTTATACAATCATTTGCAGTGTCGTCCTTTCCCCTTTTTGACAATCACTTGTCCAGTTTTGGGAATGTAGTCTCGGTTCCATCAGAACAGTGACTACAGTTCGGTGGATGAGCATCGGTAGAAGACGTGTGCTCAATACTTTCCGCATCTGAAGCTTTACTGAGATTGTCCAGAGGAGGGAGATAACATTGCGTAGGAGAGTTGTCATTACAGTTGTTTTCTCCTCGGCAAGAGCAACGAAACCGATAGGAGCGGAAAAATAATGCCTGGCCTTGCAGTGAATTTCTGGGCAACCGCTCTTATACTATCGAAAAGAGGCATTGTCTAGTCCAGAAGCTCGGTTCTGGAAATGAGCTGTTAACAGCGAGATTGAGTCCATTATGCAAAACCATACGTGGGAGCTGGTAGATCTCCCAAAAGGGTGCAAGCCTTTAAGATGCAAATGGATCCTTAAAAGGAAGCTTAATACCGATGGATCAATCGAAAAGATAAAACTCGTCTGGTAGCTAAATGGTTTAACCAAAAGGAGAGGTACGAGTCCCATGTCGATTATAAGATTGTCGAATGGTTATACTTCTTTGTTTACGAATTGAATGCTAATTATTTCAATTTTCAAATGGCACCTTAGCATACCTGAAATAGGTCACAATCATGTTAAATTGGTACCATAATATACGTCTATGAGGCGCTACAATCGTATAAAGAAGATATTGAAACATAATAAAAAAGGTACGTTAAATTAGTTGTAAAAATAGAAATGAAGACACAGAATCTGACATGTCAGAGAAATTTTTACATGTCAGATGATGAAAACTATGGTCAGAATATGTCAGAATGTCTCAGAAATGTCAGAGATTGTTTGACATATCTGGTACAACGAATTACTTACAAGTGGAACCGTGCGATTTAGAGTGATTTAGTGTGACATATTTGGTACTACGAATTACTTACAAGATACTTTAAGCTAGTTATATAGAGTAATTTAGTGTACATAAATTTGGTACGGCAATATTTAGGTACGACATCAACATTTGCGTTCATTTTGATCAGTGTTTTAAAACGTGTATAGCGTAAGGCGTCGCGTTTGGTTTAGATAGTGAGTTGGGTAAATAGCGTAACGTATTGCATGAGTATTTCGGACAAGCCATTTATTACGTTAAGAAACATAATTTATATCAAGTTATTAACCATAAGCACATTATTCAGTAAGCTTTATATAAATTTGGGTTCAGTAATATATGTAAAATCTAATAGTATATATCCAAAGAAAATATAAGTGAAAATATGTTAACACACAATTTATGTACATCAGATTTAATAGAATTACTAAATCTAATTCACTTATCGTCCCTTTGGGTTAGTAATAAAAAATATTGAAAAATGTAAGTATAAAGTTTTAGGTAATCTAGACTTAAAAAATGTAGTAGTTAGAAATGATTCTTATGGATATCGAATAATATAAGATATGCATGTCATTTTGATCGTTGTTATTTTTTTATGAATAAATTGCTGTTTTAGTTGAAGTAATTAAAAGTAGAATTGCCCAACCGGCGGTTGGTAACCGGCGTTTGGCGGCCGTCTAACCGGCCGGGGACGGTTGCCGGTTAGCCGCCCCCGGTTGACGGTTAGACCAACCGCCGGTTAGCCACGGCTAACCGGCGGTTACAACCGCCAATTTTTTTTTTACGATATTTTAATTCTTGGGATTTGAATAAAATTTGATATATTTATTTGCCGACTCAAATTATGTATCGAAATCTACTATATAATTTGCAAGATAATTACAAAAAAAATTACATTTTACATTTTACAAAGAACTTGTATAACAAAATTTTAAGTAATCAATTACAATACAATACATCCATATATGTAAATTAAATCAGTCTTCGACTTTTCGGTCGGGCTTCCGCAAGTGTAGGCGAGAAAGCAACGTATGATCTCTGGATCCTTGACGAATCATCCTTGATTATGATTCGTCAAAGCATCCAGAGATCACACGTTGCTAACTCACTTGCACTTACCGAAACCCCTCTTCTTCGTAATCTTCTTCCCTATAAAAAAAATACATAAACATGATTTACATTATAAGTTTAATTAGAAGAAGAACAAGAAAGAAGCAATTATACTAATATTTACTTATCTATTCTCGGGCTTCGTCGTAATAGGGTTGTTCAAATCAATAGTACCTGAAAAATAACAATTCATTAGTTAGCCAATAAACATAATAAATATTTGTACGCAAAAAAATATAAGAGTTCGATACTTATCTTTTTCGGGCTTCGTCGTTACGTTAGGCTTGTTCAAATAAATTCGTACCTGAAAATAATAATTCACTAGTTAGCAATATAAACATAGTAATTATTTGAATGCAAAAAAAAAAAATGAGACTTGAATACTTTTTTTTTTTTCGGGCTTGTTTGTTGATGTGGAGTCCACACCTCGCCGAATGCCTCTAATAATCCTCGCCGTCGCCGCGGCCGTTTCCGCCGCTCGTCTCCGTGCCGGTGGTGTCCTCGTAAAGGTCGTCGGGCGAGTCGCTGGCACGCTCATCTTGGGTGCGATACTCGGCTCGAGTCCAGTCGTCTAGAAGACATTGGTACTCGAGGTTGTCGACACTCAAGTTCGAACGCTTCTCACTCAAGGTCAAACCGCCCATGCTAAAAGCATGCTCCACCGCGACGGTCGAGACCGGGACGGCAAGGATCTCCCGAGCGATCCTTGCCAACGTTGGATACGTTGGCGACACCCTCGACCACCATCTAAGGACGTTGAACTCATCTTCGTTCTCGAACTCGAAAGTCGTCGACATAAAGTTATCGACTTCTATGTAGGGGTTTTGGGCGGACCTTGGACGCTTGTTTGCGTTGAGGATGTCGTAGTAGTCAGCTAATCGTGAAGATCGACCACTAGTAGAACTAGATTGACCCCGCCCCGATCCCGATCGAGACGAGTCGTGGCCAAAATCGGGCTTATACTCTTTAAAGAGCTCCTTCAAAGAGCCATGCGCTCGATCGAGTACGCTCTGCCAATAAATGCTATCGACTACCCTGCCCGACGATACCTTCGTATAGTAGCATTCTAGTAGTCTACCCGTACCATCTAAACGCCATCTCGGATCCAATATCTTCGCTATAATAAAGATATCTGGTAACTCAAAAAAATATTTGAGCCACTTGGTAGTCATGTTGCCAACGGCCTCGCCGACTACTGGATCAAACCGAAGCCCGTCGAGTATAATTGCGACTTTAACGCAATGATCTAACGCAAGTATGGAAGTCGGGTAATATAAACCCGACATCGCCTCGGTGGCGTCGTGAAATACTTGAAGTATCTCACATAAACTGTTGCACGGGTCCCACATCTCTGGAACTAAAATGTACGGCAACACTCTGTTTTCGGCAAAGAAGTCGCACAGCTGTGTCCGATATTCCATCGAACTGTACAACAACTTGTAGGTGGAATTCCACCTGGTGGGTACGTCTAAACTAAACTTCTTGGCTGCTACATCCTCCCTAGCGCAGAAACGCTTCCACTTCTTCCACAAAGACGGGTGCCGCATCAGGTAGTTGATTGCGTAGTGTATAGGCCGGACCTGCTCCTTTAAACTAACTAATGCGTCTTGCACACAAAGGTTAAGTATGTGGCAAAAATAACGCACGTGGAAAAATCGTCCTCCGACTGACGGCTGACAATACTCCTTCAACAGTTCAATGCTCGCGTTGTTAGCGCTCGCATTGTCGAACGATACTGAAAAGACTTTGTTGACTATCCTATACTCTGATAAGATCGTCCTAAGCTTGATGGCAATGTTTTGCACGGTGTGCGCTTCATCGAACTCCCTATATGCGATCAAACGCCTTTGTATCGTCCATGACTCGTCGACCCAGTGACACGTCACGCCCATGTATGATGAACTTTGCCAATGATCGCTCCATATATCAGAGCAAATCGACACGTTAGTTCCTAAACTTCCTAATAAAGCTACTAAGTCGCGCTTAAGCGCGAGTACTGTCTTCCTAGTATCCCGCGTCAGGGTTCTCCTCGAAACCTTCTTCGCCTGAGGGTTGTACGCGGTCTTGATCCAATGCTCGTAGATCGAATCGTCGGCAAATCGAAATGGAAGCTGCTTCGCGGCTACGAACTTGGCAAGCTCCCATCGCGCAATGTCTTCGTTGTAATGAAACAACGACATTGCGCTTCCGCTCCCGACAGCCGGTCCCGACGCGGACGAGTCCGTTCCGCCGAACATTTGCTGTTGGTTTTGTGCTACCCCTAACTTAGTCGGGTGTTTCGAACGGAGATGGGAAGTCACTGACCCATATCCGCCCCCTTTCTAAAATTATACTCCTTACCACAGTAATTACAAATAGCTTTAAATTGATTAACTATACTAGTAGGTACCTTCCTGAAGTGTACCGCGAAGATGTCCGACTGTAACCGTCGAGCGGCGCCGGTTTGCGTAGGCGCTTCCTCCTCCGCCTCCGTATGTTGCGCGGCATGCGAGCTTGCTCCCGGCGACGGTTCGAACCCGGCCGCGTCCTCGTTTAAGTCTCCGCCGAGCACGTCGGCGATATCCAAGAACTCGTTCGGGTCATATTGTTGGTAGTCATCTTGCGATGAACTACCAACGACTTGCTTCCCTTTGCTGGCCCTCGATTCACGAGAACCACGTCGGCCACCACCACGATCCATCTAAAAAAAATCTACACACGGATACGAAAAATACGGTTAGATAAAAAACTAAAAAGGGCCAAAAGAGGATACCAAGGGTCGGGGCCGAGGCGGTGGCTGCGGCGGCCGGCGGTGGTGCGGCGGTGCGTGGTTGCGGATGCGGCGGCGGCGCGTGGCTGCAGCGGCGGCGCGTGCGGTGGTGGTGGTGCGGCGCGGTGGTGCAGCGGTGGTGGTGAGGTGCGGCGGTGGTGGTGGTGCGGCGGCGGCGGCGCGTGCGGTGGTGGTGGTGCGACGCAGGTGGTGCGGCGGTGGTGGTGAGGTGCGGCGGTGGTGGTGGTGCGGCGGTGGTGGTGCGGCGGTGGTGGTGAGGCGGTGGTGGTGCGGCGGTGGTGGTGAGGTGGCGCGGTGGTGCGATGGTGGCGGTGGTGGTGGGGGCTGGCGGTGGCTGCGGCGGCCGGCGGCGCGTGGCTGCGGCTGCGGGAGGTGGTCGGCGGACGGCGGCGGGAGGTGGTCCGGCGAGAGAGAGAGCGAGAGAGAGAGCGAGAGCGAGAGAGAGAGAGACTGAGAGTGAGAGAGAGAGAGATTGAGACAGAGAGAGAGAGAGCGAGAGAGAGAGACTGAGAGTGAGAGAGATTGATACTAAATAAAAAAATTTGGCGGTTAACCGGACAAACCGCCGGTTACAACGGCTAAATTCAATTATTTTTATTTTTTTTATATATTTTTTTTAATGAAAACGGTAGGCGGCAAATTCAAATTTTGAATTTTGAATTTTTTTTTTTGTTAATTGGTCAACCGCCGGTTAACATCCTAACCGGCGGTTGCCAACCGGCGGTTTGCGGTTGATCAAATCGACCAACCGCCCCGTAACCGGCCGTTTGCAGTTGCCGGTTACGGTTGTTGCCGGTTACGGTTACCGGCGGTTCCGTAACCGGCGGTTCCAAGGTTCAACCGCCGGTTACGGTTTAAATTGGGCATGTCTAATTAAAAGGTCAAAGAAATTGAAAAACTAAAAAAAAAATTGTTAGTCAAAATCAAAGGACGTTGCACATCACAATACCATCTCCACGTCAAAATATAGCTTTTTTCTCCAAGGACGATCAATTACGCTTTTGTTATCACGCTTCGTCGCGGTTTGAAATAAATGCTAATGCGCGCTTTAAAGCGCGCAATACTACGCCTTTTAAAACAATGATTTTGATGCAAAACCATTTCACAAGATTTGTACTATATTTCATGTAGTATCATCTTTAATGGTTTAACCACTAAAGTTACCGATTTATAGTTTAAATTCCAAGCTACAATGTAAGACATGACTCTTTGTATGAACATTTCACTATGTAGTTTGTAATTCGAACTATCCAACTTTTCGAATATAATGCTCGTAGCTAAATATTCTATTTATTTAGTTGGTTTAACATCCACTAGTTTAAGGTACTGAATGACTATTTGTATATATCGTAAATTGACTAACTGTTGAGGTTGGTGATCCAAAACTCGGAGGTACGTGGTCGGAAAATCGAGAACGAAGCGAAGGCGTTGGCGATTCAGATCTCTACCCAAGGTCACGGCCGTGACAATGCATACACGTGGCCGTGACTCACATGTCGCGGCCGTGACGAAGCCTGCTAGGAGCCGTGGCAAGCAGCAGCGAAGTCTGGGAGATATGTTGAGCTTATGGCCGTGAAGCTCATTGCACGTGGCCGTGAACATCAACAGAGGCTGAAATGGGAGCAGCTCGACACCTTCACGGCCGTGAAGGTGTCTCATCTAAGCCGTGAACGTCACTAGGATTGATAAAAACAGTTATACTTCGATCGGTTAGGATTTAATCCGTCCAACCACGCGATCAACGAATCAAGGGACGAGATCTAAGCTTGGGAAACACCTAAACACGTCATATGGTTGAGATCAATAAAGAATTCGAGCTATAGAAGGTTCTATCCGTTACAAGAGGAAGGTAGTAAACGAACTCTATAAATACAGCTTAGAGTGTTGAAGTAGAAAGTTTTGAGGGTTCATATCTTGTAAACAAGTGAGAATTAGAGCTGAGTGAAAACTAGTGAGTTGGAGAGAAAGTGTGAGTCTTGTAATTCCAATTCGTAGTGAATAAAGAGCCAATATTCTGCCGTGGACGGAGGCTCGAAGTATCGAGTCGAACCACGTAAATCCCGTCTCTGTTTTTTTCGTGTTTAGCGCTGTTTTCTTATTCGTTCGTCGTCAAGAACGAATCTTTCTATCTTCAAACCACAACCCACCGAAAGTTCCTTGAATTAAGAATCTAGGGCGGCGAATTTCCCAACAAGTGGTGCGGCGAGGCGGTGGAACGACACGTGAAAAAGAGATGGCCGCAGCTAGGTTCGATATGGAGAAATTCAATGGTGATAATGACTTTGGGCTATGGAAGATTAAGATGAAGGCATTGCTCGTCCAGCAAGGCCTTGAAGAAGTGTTGAAAGATGAGAAGGAAATGCTCCCGAAGGACATGAACGCAGCGATCAAAGTAACAATGTGAACGAAGGCGCATAGTACCATTATTCTTAGCCTCGGCGACAAGGTGCTTCGAACGGTGTCGAAGGAGACTACGCCCGATGGCTTGTGGAAGAAGCTCGACTAGCTTTACATGGTGAAGACGTTGGCCAAGAGACTCTATCTCAAGCACGCGTTGTACTCTTTTCGGATGCAAGAAGGCCAAAGTGTCGAAGATCAACTTGATGCATTCAATAAGATGGTTCTTGATCTTGAGAACGCCGAGGTGGAGATCGAGGAAGAAGACAAGGCGCTGCTACTCCTTTGTGCGCTGCCAAAAGGATTTAATACATTCAAGGAAACCCTTCTATATGGGAGGGATGCGCTAACACTCGCAGACGTTCAAACGGCGTTGAGTTTGAGGTAACTCAATTGCAAGAGGGAAGCTGAAAATGGGCACAATCCGGGCGAGCTCTTGACTGTCCGACACAGCTCAAATGAAGGACGAACAGAGGTGAAGAAGAAGGGGAAATCCAAGCCAAGGAGTCCCATCAAGTGTTACGAATGTCATGAAGAAGGGCACGTGAGAAGAGAATGCCCCAAACGAGCGCAAAAGCCTTGGAGTCAAGACCGGGCAGATATTGCTTATCAAGAAGACTATGAATCGGCCGAGGCGTTGTCAATCTCTAGGCCCGATCCTTGCAAAGAATGGATTCTTGATTCAGGTTGCACCTTTCATATAACCTGCAATAGGACGTGGCTCAAGGACTTCAAGGAGATCGAAGGCGAAACGGTTCGTTTGGGCAACAATGAGGCATGCCAAGTTCTTGGCATAGGATTCGTGTGTTTGAGGCTGCATTCGGGCAAGACGAAGGTGCTCGAGGAAGTGATGTATGTCCCAGAAATGAGTCGGAACCTAATCTCAGTCGGAACCTTAGATGATCTTGGGTATTCAACCAAAACTGAGGCGGGGAAGATCAAGATTCTCAAGGGTTCGAAGGCGGTCTTGAAAGGGTTCAAGAAGAACGGTATGTACGTTCTAAATGGCTCGGGAATCTCAGAGATGGACAGAGGCATGAAAAGGACCAAGGGAGGTCGGAGAAGCTCTGTCTTGAGGTGGAGAAGCCATGCCAAGTAGCTGAAATCTCAGAAATTCAAGAAGAGGGTATTGAAGATGAAAATTCTGCTACTAGTGTGAATGATGAGGTAATTTCGTTTAGTGACTCCTTTGTACCTGTTATTAAGTCAAAGAATAGCAGGTTATTTACCTGCAAATGGTTCGGGAAGAGGCACCATGAAGCTGAGAGCAAGAAAGGGTCGAAGGAAACGAAGATCGAAGATGGTTCGATCGCTTTGTGCTCAAGATCGACTTCAAGCAAGAGTTTTCTGGGATGCTTGAAGTTGGGTCGCTACTCAAGCACTTTCTAAAGAAAGGGGGTGGAGGATCAGAGGTTTGAGTGAAGTTTGAGTGATTCAAGATGAAGTTTTCTCAGCCGTTGAATCGAAATTCGGCAAACTCGGATAATGATCGAATGAGGCATTTGAAGCAAGTTGTGTTGCTTGGATTGAACCTGGAAATGGGTATTCAGATGTTCGGTGAAGAGTTCTTGGATCAAGGTGGAGATTGTTGAGGTTGGTGATCCAAAACTCGGAGGTACGTGGTCGGAAAATCGAGAACGAAGCGAAGGCGTTGGCGATTCTGAACTCTGCCCAAGGTCACGGCCGTGACAATGCATACATGTGGCCGTGACTCACATGTCGCGGCCGTGACGAAGGCTGCTAGGAGCCGTGGCAAGCAGCAGAGACGAAGTCTGGGAGATATGTTGAGCTTCACGGCCGTGAAGCTCATTGCACGTGGCCGTGAACATCAACAGAGGCTGAAATGGGAGCAGACTGACACCTTCACGGCCGTGAAGGTGTCTCATCTAAGCCGTGAACGTCACTAGGATTGATAAAAACAGTTATACTTCGATCAGTTAGGATTTAATCCGTCCAACCACGCGGATCAACGAATCAAGGGCCGAGATCTAAGCTTGGGAAACACCTAAACACATCATATGGTTGAGATCAATCAAGAATTCGAGCTATAGAAGGTTCTATCCGTTACAAGAGGAAGGTAGTAAACGCACTCTATAAATACAGCTTAGAGTGTTGAAGGAGAAAGTTTTGAGGGTTCATATCTTGTTAACAAGCGAGAATTAGAGTTGAGTGAAAACTAGTGATTTGGAGAGAAAGTGTGAGTCTTGTAATTCCAATTCGTAGTTTGAATAAAGAGCCAATATTCTGCCGTGGAGGTAGGCTCGAATCGAGTCAAACCACGTAAACCCCGTCTCTGTTTTTTCGTGTTTACCGCTGTTTTCTTATTCGTTCGCCGTCAAGAATGAATCTTTCTATCTTCAAACCACAACCCATCGAAAGTTCCTTGAATTAAGAATCTAGGGCGGCGAATTTCCCAACACTGACAATATAAGGATTTCATTCTTTGTAGTTTTGGTACTATATAAAATGTACTAAGCTGCTCTAACAGGTGAACTATGGTACCCATACCTTTCATAAATATGGTACTATTTCATTTGCTCTTGTTTAGGGGTGTAAACGAACCGAACTGTTCGCGAGCAGCTCGCAAGCAGCTGTCAAAGCTCGGGTCGAGCTCGGTCAAAATCGAGCTCGAGCCGAGCTCGAGCCGGCTCGATAACCCGTCGAGCCGGCGAGCTGATTATATGTGGGCTCGATAGCTCGTCGAGCTTATCGAACCACATTAGCTTTTATATTATTATAAAATATGTTTAATATTTTTAATCATTGGCCCAATTAAACAAACCCTAGATAACCCTAAAATGAATTTCATTTCCTCAGCCGCCAACACACAATCTCACAAAGCTCCAGAAGCTAAGCCACAGGAAAAGCTGGAAGCTTGAGATGCCAACGTCTTCTTCTTCTTCGCCTAGCATAAGGGTTTCTACGCGTATTCCACTCCTGAGAAAGATCAATCAAGCCCACAAATTTATAAACTTATATACACACACACACACACACACAGAGAGAGAGAGAGAGAGGGAGAGAGAGAGAGAGAGGTTTAACCATTGTCCAATCGTAGGTTCCAATTCGCAAGCCAGCATAAGGTATAATCTCGACCAGCGTAAGCGTCAACACAGCGTACCCATAAACGCAGACCTCATGTTAGGATAAAACTGGAAATCATATGAGCTCCACCAGTTCGAAGATTCGAGCTTCTCGAGCCGAGCTCAAGTATTTCGCATAATCTGATCTGGATCGAGCCGAGCTCGAGCCTTGGATTTTAAAGCTCGGTCGAGCTCGAGCCTGTTAATTCTTGATCGAGCCGAGCTCGAGCTGGGCCATGTTCGGGCTCGGCTCGGCTCGTTTACACCCTTACTCTTGTTGTACCTCTTTTTTCATTTTTATAGTATATAACGATTAACGACTACTATGTCATACCTAGGGGTGAGCAAAAATATCCGGAAACCGGATTCCGATCCGGTATCCGTTTTCAAAACCCGAAAAAAACGGATATCCAGTTAAAAAAACCGGATCGAATACGGATAGTGGTTTGTCTAAAATCCGGATATCCGATATCCGATTTTATATTTAAAAAAAATAGTCCAAAAAGAAAAATGAAGGCCCAAAAAGGAAAAAAAAATAATCAAGTAGAATATTAATATTTATATTATTTTATTATTGTAAAAACTTTGTTAGAGAATTGAGATAAAAAAAACATTAAAAATCGAGATGCAAGTTAAAAAATTGATGTGTATTTGTGATATTGTGTTATTATTTATAATGTAATTTTGAATCATGCATATTGTGTGAATTACTATGTGTAGAAACTCTTATATTAAAAAATATTTCTTTATTGTGATGAGAAATAAAAAAAATATGATTTTGAAGCCATTTTTAAATATCCGATATAAAAAAATATGAGCAAAACATTTAGATATAAAAAATATGATTGTGAAGCCATTTTTAAATATCCGATGCAAGTTAAAAAATATGATTTTGAAGCCATTTTTAAATATAAAAATATAAGAAAAACAAAGTTAAAAACCGGATGCGGATATCCGATATAAATATCCGAATAAATCGGATATCCGATTTTCGGATATCCGACCGGAGCGGATAAGGATACCATTTTTCTATATCCAAAAAGCCGAATATCCGAATTTTGGATGATATCCAAAAAACCGAATATCCGGTTTTGCTCACCCCTAGTCGTACCTCAATTGTCAAATCCAAAATTTCAATGAGCAAAACAAAGCAAATTTCAAGCCATTTACACAACATCCAATATAAACCAGTTTTCAAACAAATAAACAACGACCAACATATAAATTCACATATAAAAATAGTCTTGCGTCTTACCATTTCCACCATTAAACATCTATAAAATCTCTCCGTGTCTTACAACTTTTCGTCCATCGGCAACATTCATCACGGTCTGCAACAACATCATCATCTCCATCATGCACTCAATTCATTACTACTAACATGTGGCCATCTAATCAAATATGATGTAGATCGAAACTCATCTTGCACTCAAAGTAAGGATTGCTAAGCTAGATTCAAGGTATGTCTATTGGTATGCCTGTTGATTTATTGCTCCCTTTCGCCATGCATAAACTAAACCAACAATTGAGATAAGCACGAAAATTAAAGCTTCATGCCATAAATAAACTCGACCGCTCAAGAAATCATTTGACTAAGAGGCAGCATGCACTCTGTCAAACGCTTAAACATAAGAAAAAATAGAATTACACAAATACTTTAATAATCAGATACGTTGTACCAAAAAAATGAGATTGATAATAATTATGTATATACGGCAATTTTACTGTTACGTTGTACCAAAATACCAAAGAATAGGACTTATCAAGATAGTATAATTGTTAATTTAGAAAGTACAAAAAACAACTGTAACTGAGCACAACAAAATCGATGGCTCTAATCGAAGCATAATCGACCTACTTCAAACAACAAAAAACTCGATTTGAAACATAAGTCCTAAATTGATAACCGAAATCAAAAGCCCATAACATATCCACTAATCGAAACGATAATCGAAAGGCTAATCTACCCGAATCTAAAATAGATAAATTGAAAATTTAAAATCGATTTGAGTCTCGGGATATTTCGAGAATGGAATTATTAAGATTTGTTCGTTTGGCTTGGGTTATCGAATCCGGACAGGCTTCGATTGGATTTGAAGAATTTCTCCAATTTGGATTTTGGGTCCATTCAGTCGGCGGTGAAATGGCTTTATTTTTCTTTTCTGTTATTTAATTAAAAGTGAAGTTGTAATAAATGAGATATCCAAGTTATTATAGTCCAATGGGTAGCTATATCCAAGTAGGTATTTTTCTATAGATTCACCTATATATTATGTTACCCTCAGGATTTCCGGCTAACGGTAAAATAACCCGCGATTTGAAGAAGGCTCGCGAAAGCAAAAGCGAAAGGAAAAAGACGAGGGAGCTAGAGAAATTCCCTCGCGTGCTCGGAAAACCCCGGGCATATGCGCTCGAAGGGGTCTAGCAAGATGAGGAAGTCCAGAAGGCCCGAGGAGCCCCGAGTGAGGAAGGCTGGTCGGGTTGAGAGGGGGAGGCCGAAGAGGGGGCTCGGCCCATGAGAAATCAGCTGACCCGAGTAGGTTGGCCGGAAGGACAATAGAGCCGATCAGAAGGAATGGGCCAGGGGAAAAGGGCCGACCAGAGTAAGTTTATGACAGGAGGAAAGATAAGGAGAACTGTGAAAGAGAAAGCAGAGGAGAACGTGGGTGAGTGGGGAGGCCACGATCCCACGCGACGCTCGCGAGAAAAGCGGGCTGGAGGAGGATCAGGTAAAAGCAACGGAGCTCATAGTCAATATAAAAGGTAACGGTTCGGTTATTGCCAGGTATGCACACTTAATCAAAAACCATCTTTTACTAAGCTTAGCACCGGTCTTACTCCATTCCACGAACCCACCTAACTTAAGCATCGGAGGGGCGTCGCCGGCAACCACCCTGGCCCCCTCTAACGTGTTTTGTTGGTTCTTGAGTATCAGGCGAGGAGATCCGTCGTCGTTGACACGGGGAAACGCGCGAAGTTATCAGCTAACGAAGGTCGTTTTCCACAGAACACATCATTGGCGCCGTCTGTGGGAACGTATATTCCCAGGAAAAAATATGATGGATTCTGTGAACGATCCCTAGTCCCCGCTGATGGAAGAGGTGCTCACGCTGGAGGAAATCGAGAGAAGGCTGAGAGAGTCGTTTGATGCGGAGTTAGGAAAGCTAAGGGCTGAAGTTGAGATGCTGAGGGCGGAGCAAACCCGAAAAACCCGTTGTAATTCGCCGCCGCCGGAGGAGACTGAAGAGGAGGAAGCTGAACGATTGCGAAGGGAAGCGGAGGTCCCGCGCACGGAGGAACAAAACAGAGAGGCTGAGGAAAAAACACGAAGGGCGGAGATCAACGCCCTACGAGCAGAAAAGAGGAGGGGAACTGCCGAGCAGACAACCGAGTGGGAGCGTATGAAGGACGAAATCCGAACTCTAAAGGAATTGGCCGTCCCAAGGGTACCCCTTCCAGTGCAAAGGTGGTCCCCCTTCTCGGATGAGGTTGCTCGGGCCCCTCTGCCGAACAACTTCCGATTTCCCGACATGAGCAAATACGATGGCTCAGGGCCGCATGAGGATCATTTGGCCAGTTTTGAGGGCAACGCCGCACTGTATCAGCTAGGAGACGAGATCAAATGCCGAGTGTTCGCCACAACCTTAGCCCGAGGAGCCCAGCAATGGTTCACCATGCTCCCCGCGGGGGAGATCCGTAACTTCGCGGATTTCACCCGTTCCTTTCTAAGGCAGTTCTCAAGCAGTCGAAGAATGCCTTGCTCGGCGGTAAACTTATTAAATATGCGACAAGGAGATAGGAGAACCTACGAGATTACTTGAAAAGGTTCAACAAAGTCATGATGGAGGTGCCCACAGCCACTCCGGATTTATTGATTGGGGCCTTCCATAACGGATTGAAAGAAGGAGATCTCTTCAGATCACTGGTGAAGAAATACCCGACCACGGTAGAGGAACTGATAGTACGGGTCGAAAAGTACGTGAGGGTAGAAGAGGCACATGGCTTCAAAAAGGGAGAAAAGAAACGGGCGATTGGGACAGTGGACGTCGCTCGCGAGCCAGCCCGCCCTCCGAACTACAAAGAAGAAAACCCTCGACGAGAAACTCCGAAGGGAACCCCGACCAATAATACCCGTGGAAGATGAGCAAAACGAGGGCGCTGGAAAGGTGTGAAGGACGATACTTCCTAAAGAGACCCTTTGGAAGCAGAAACGGACTTAGGAATCCCGTCTCGGAAGAGTACTGTGAGTTTCATCGTGAATATGCCATACGACTGAGAGATGTTTTCACTTGAACAACGCATTAGAAAGACCGGTAGAGGCAAACCCCGACGCCCGAGCAGAATTCATAGAGGAGGAAGGAGGAAACGCCCCTCGAAAGTACCCTCGGAGGGAACCCGAACAAGAAATGGAAAGGGGGCAGCCCTATGCGAATGGGCGACACCCTGAAAGATACCAACGGTCCTCAGGACGATATCAACGATCCCCCGGGCAAAGGCTATACGAGCCACAAAGAGAGGCCAAGGTGGGTCGAGGACAAGGCAATCGCTGGCGCACTCCCGAGCACAACCGAGTACCTGAAAAACTTTATGCGCCCCCTCGAAGGATCAATATGATATCGGGCGGACCTTCAATTGGAGATTCAAATAAAGCCAGGAAGGCTGAGGTGAGAAAATTGGAAAGCTGGGAGATAACCCGGGGAAGCGGCGCCCGGGACCCACCATCTCCTTCGGGCCAGAGGACTTTCATGGAGGAAATGATGCGCATGAGGATGCCCTGGTTATCCGAGCTGAGATAGCTAACCACGACGTAGGGAGGGTGTTCGTCGACAACGGGAGCTCAGTGAACATTATCTTCAAGGAGACGATGAATCAGATGGAATTAGGGGAGTACCACATGGATTCGGTAGAGACAGCCTTGTTCGGATTCACGGGGCACGCAATCGAGGCCGTAGGGTTGATAAGGTTACCTCTGACCCTCGGTTCGGGCGAGCTGAAAAAGACGAGGATCACTTCCTTCCTGGTGGTCGACATGTCCTCCTCTTACAACGTCATATTGGGTCGGCCAGCCCTGAGCTCGTTCGCGGCAATTGCTTCAGCCCTGCATCAGAAAATGAAGTTCCCCATTGGAAATCAGGTGGGGGAGGTACTCGGAGATAGGAAGATAGCACGCAAATGCTATGTGGAGGAAGTGAGAGTTGAGTTGAAGCCTAAAGGGCAGTGGGTACAGCCGTCCTCAGAGTCGCGAAGTTTCCTTTACCATACACACGGCTCAAGGATTGACGGCCGAGGAAGAAATGGAGGAAGTCACAATCCGATCTCCTTCGGCGACGGTCAAAATAGCTCGAGACCTCCCCCCTGAATTAAAAAAGGATCTTATCGAGCAGTTGAAGAAGAATGAGGATGTGTTCGCGTGGAGTGCAAACGAATTAACAGTGGTACCCCGAGAGGTGATGGAGCACCGGCTGAACATCTCTCACACCGTCCGTCCTGTTTTTCAGAAGAAGAGACATTTGGGAGCCCAGAAAGATGCGATAGTGAAAGAGCAAGTCACGGATCTTCTAAAGGCAGGATATATTCGACAGATCCAGTTCCCAACCTGGCTCTCGAACGTTGTCTTAGTCCCCAAATCGGGTGGAAAGTGGCGAATGTGCGTGGATTTCAGAGACCTAAACAAGGCGTGCCCGAAGGACTGCTACCCCTACCGCGGATCGATCAGCTAGTAGATTCCACCGCTGGGCACGAGTTATTATGTTTCCTCGATGCCTTCCAAGGCTATCACCAGATCGGTTTGGCAAAGGAAGACCAGCCCAATGTAAGCTTCATCACATCCAAGGGGACCTTTTGCTACGTGGTCATGCCATTTGGGTTGAAGAACGCCGGCGCCACATACCAAAGACTGATGGATCGGTTGTTCAAAAACCAGATTGGGAGAAATGTGGAGGTATACGTAGATGACATTTTAATAAAATCAAAGACGCAAAACAACTTCTCGGCGGACATTCGGGAAACCTTTTCTACAGCCAGAATGTACGGGCTAAAATTAAACCCTGCCAAGTGCACGTTCGGTGTTCGGTCGGGAAAATGCTTGGGATACATGGTCACCAGGTCGGGCATCGAGGCTAACCCCGATAAGGTAAAGGCCATCGCAAATATGGCGTCACCGAAGACCCTTAATGACGTCCAACGATTGACCGGCAGGATTACGGCGTTGTCCCGATTTATTTCCCGATCGGCCGAACGAAGTATGCCGTTCTTCAAGGTATTGCGAAAAGTGAAAGACTTCGAGTGGACGCCTGAGTGTGAAAAGGCCTTTCAGGAGTTGAAAGAATATTTGAAGGAGCTACCGATGCTAAACAAGCCAAAGCCCACGGAGGAGCTAATAGTCTACCTGTCCACTACCCCTCGGGCAATCAGCTCTGTCTTGGTCAGGGAAGAAGACAAGGTACAGAAGCCGGTTTACTTCGTCAGCCACATTCTGAAAGGGGCAGAGGCCCGGTACTCGTCCCAGGAAAAGCTACTTCTAGCATTGGTGATCACGGCTCGAAAACTGAGGCCTTACTTTCTCTCTCACCCGATTGTGGTGTTAACAAATAGCCTATTGGGTACAATCGTAACCCGACCCGAGCTGTGAGAGTACGACATTCAGTTTAAACCCCGGGTAGCTATCAAAGCCCAAGCTCTGGCAGATTTCATGGTCGAGATGGTGGAAGAAGGACCAGCTCAGATGTGGAAGGTTTATGTGGACGGGTCCTCTTGCCAGCAAGGAAATGGCGTGGGGCTTATAATTATATCACCCTGGGGAGAAGAAACCAGCTTGGGGGTCAGGTTGGACTTCCGAGCATCCAACAACGAGGCCGAGTATGAGGCATTGCTGCTCGGAATGAGGACTGCTGGTAGGATGGGAATAACTCGAGTGACGTTCTACTCTGACTCGCAGTTGGTAGTCCAACAGACAGAGGGAAATTTTGCCATTAGAGAGGAAAGATTAGCTGAGTCTGCGAAGGCCTTTGAGAAACTGAAAGAAAAGTTCGCGGAATTCAAGCTAGTGCTCATTAGCCGAAGGGAGAATGAGAAAGCAGACCGCCTCGCAAAATGGGCCAGCGCGTTAAATCCACTCGGAGAAGGAATTAAGACAGAAAGGGTCCCACAAATTCACCAGATAGAAGAAAGGGAGAAAATAAATCCCGAGGATTGGCGATACGACATCTGTCGATACCTGGAAGAGCAAGTACTTCCCGAAGATGAAATCTGGGCCCGTACAACTTGTAAAAGGGCAAGTCGCTTCACACTCATCGACGGAATACTGTTCAAAATATCTTACGCGGGCCCCCTGCTGAGATGCTTATCTAAGGAGGAGTCCGAGGAGGTTTTGGTGGATATCCATGAAGGAAGTTGTGGGAGTCACATCGGGGGAATGGCGCTGGCGCGCAAAGCCATGTTGGCAGGTTTCTTTTGGCCGACCATGAAGGCAGACTCGATCAGGATGGTGAGGGGTTGCCACCGATGTCAGAAATATGCAAACCTGCAAAGAGCTCCCGCTGAGATGATGAAAGCGGTCGTGTCATCATGCCCATTTGATCAATGGGGTTTGGATATCGTCGGGCCATTGGAAGGAAACGCCATGCAGAAAAGGTTCCTTTTAGTGGCTGTCGATTATTTCTCAAAATGGGTCGAGGCTGAAGCGTTGTGTCGAATTACGGAGGCAGCAGTCATTTCTTTCTTCTGGAAAAAATATATTATGTCTATTCGGCATCCCGAGGAGGTTAATAAGTGATAACGGAAGGCAGTTCAGCGGGCGCAGATTAAAGGAGTGGTGTGCTGGCTACGGTATCGAGCAAGCATTCACCTCGGTGGCCCATCCTCAGAGCAATGGCCAAGTGGAAGTAACGAATCGAACCATCGTACAGGCATTGAAGGTCCAATTGGATGGGCTGAAAAGGGCATGGTTCAATGAGCTGGAAAGCATGCTTTGGTCTTACAGAACCACGCCTCGGGTTGGGACCGAGGAGACCCCGTTCAGCTTGGTGTATGGAAGTGAAGCGGTGTTACCGGTCGAGGTATGGCAGGGAAGTGCTCGGGTAATGGGATACTCGGAGGAGAACGATCAGCTCCGGGCAGATGAGCTCGACTTGATCGAGGAAGGAAGGGAGAAGGCCGCACTGAAGATGGCGGCATACCAAAGGAAGATTACTCGAGCATATAACCGAAAGGTATGCCTGAAAAGGTTCGAGGAATGTGACCTCGTCATGAAGGAGATACAACACAAGGGAGAAAGAGGGAAACTCGACCCGAAATATGAAGGGCCTTATAAAGTAATCAGAAAGACCGGAGAGGCCACCTACTACCTGGAGGACATGGAGGGAAGAAAATTGGAAAGACCACACAATGCTCGGCATTTGAGGAAATACTACCCTTGAGCGACCGAGCTCCTATCCTATTTTATCTCATTTTATTCGTTGTTTACTTTGTTTTCGTTTTACCTAATTTCGCTTGGTTATTTTCCCTTTCTCGAACGCATTATTAAATGAAGTTTTTCTGTAAAATATGAAAGAAATCTCGATCAAGGCCTTGAAAGAAACAAGGTTAAATAACATTCGCCATCGAGAAGATATCTCGATCAAGGCCTTGGAAGAAACAAGGTTAAATGACTTTCGCCATCGAGAAGATATCTCGATTAAGGCCTTGGAAAAAACAAGGTTAAATGACTTTCGCCATCGAGAAGATATCTCGATCGCAGAAACAAGGTTAAATGATTTTTCGCCATCGAGAAGATATCTCGATCAAGGCCTTGGAAGAAACAAGGTTAAATAACTTTCGCCATCGAGAAGATATCTCGATCAAGGCCTTGGAAGAAACAAGGTTAAATGACTTTCGCCATCGAGAAGATATCTCGATCGCAGAAACAAGGTTAAATGATTTATCGCCATCGAGAAGATATCTCGATCAAGGCCTTGGAAGAAACAAGGTTAAATGACTTTCGCCATCGAGATCGATCAAAACCTTGGAAGAAACAAGGTTAAATGACTTTCGCCATCGAGAAGATATCTCGATCAAAACCTTAGAAGAAACAAGGTTAGATGATTTTCGCCATCGAGAAGAAATCTCGATCAAGACCTTGGAAGAAACAAGGTTAAATAATTTCGCCCTCGAAAAAGGACCTCAAGCGAGGCCAAGGAATAAATGAAAGGAATAATAAACAAAATCTTGCGGACATTGATATCGATAGAGCAACAAAAAACATAGAATAGTGAAATAAAATCCCAACGAATACTACGACCTGAACCCCCGAGCATAAGGCGTGCCCGAATGTCTCACTCCTGGAGAAGGGAAAGCTTCTCGAGCTCAAGGGACTTTTTTCGGCGTAGTTCGAAAATCCCTCGCAAGCAAGGGGAGAAAGCCCGCCTCGCGTACCTCGAAATCTTGGTACTAGTCCCTACATCATCTGGTCCCAGATGAAGCCTTTGAACCTCTGCTCGAGATTCAGCCAGTAACTCCTTCAACCTAGCAATTTCTCGATCTTTCTCACTTAAGAGGGTCGTCAGTCGGGAGTTGGCGTCTTCGTAATAGCGAATCAAGCTGAGTTGTCGAGAATGACGCCGAAGTCCCTCACAAGAAAGCTAATAGGACTGAAAGGAAGGTCAGTAAAGGAGAAGAAAGAGGAAAGACGTGAAGTAAAATTAAAATAATCCACCTGACTCTGAGATAGGGCCCACTGGTCCCAAAGATCGGGATCAGAAAATCTCGCCAGACGCCGTTTTTCATCGGGATCTAGGAAGCTCTCCATGAACCAACGCGAGGAAGTGCCATCCGTTTCCAGGAAGAAGCGTGGAGTTGGTCGAGATCGCCCTTACGAGGGTGCTCCCCGACAAGGAAGGGTTACCACGACTTGGCCCTCCCTGTCCAGAAAATCCGCGTTCATGTTTGAGGAAAAACCTGTCGCCTCCTCCCATAGATCCCAAAGAGGGCGAACCGGCGGATCAGGGTCTGGAGCAGGCAAATGGAGATTCCTCCTGAGTTGAGGGGGCACCATTCTATGATCCATCAAAAACTCGGCAGGAAGCACAAAATTCAGAAGGTAGGGGAGAATAGTATATTACAAGTTAAGCAAAGAAAAGAGCGTGGGACCCCATGATGAGGGGATGATATGACCTGAAAGAGGTAAATTCAATGAAGCTCAATACGGAGAAGATGAGGAGAATGAATTGAACAATCGTCGATTTTATAAAGGGAGGAACTAGTGAACGTTAGATCTTGAGAATTCGAAAATTTAAAACAAAGAAGACGAAGTCTAGGGATACGGGGACCGTTGGCTAACGTTCGAAAAGATGCCCGACCAAATGATGGAGTGCCCGGAGATAATGCCCGGGAAGGGTAAGAGTAGTTCGGCGGTCCCGAGGATGCTTGGCATAACGTCCAGGCAAGAGAGGTTCTCAACCACGTGGCGACTTTGTCTAGCAAGGGGAGGAAATTTAAAAACGATGAAGATTCATAGGCGCGTGAGGAAAAGATGTCTGGCGACAGAATACGAAGATAACAGAAACAAACGCAATAAACCGGGGAAAAGTACATGGCTGAGATAATAGAGTCAGAAAGAAAATAGCATATTACAATATTGTTCAAAAGGAAAGAGACGTAGTAGTGAAGATTACAAACTAAGAATGAGAAATTGTTCAAGAAAACAGATGGAAATTCTTAAGGGGGAGCGGCCGAACCGGCCTGATTCAACTCCCTGACACCTGCTTCGATATCAACCACCGCAGACCCGACCACTACGGCAAGATGCTCTTCCTCCTGCAAGGGAGCCTCAGGAACCTCCTCAATGGCTTTATCGGAAGTTGCTTGCTCGAACGCAGGCAGAGGGACCTCGACAGGGGGTTCATGAATCTTCTCGGGAGGTTCAGGGGCATCCTCATTCTCCTCGCTTGAAGGAGTGGTGATCATCTCCTCCAGGACGATGTTTTCAGAACCTCCTCGAGCTATGGGGTCGGGCAGATATCCTCCAGTAGGGCATTCAATGAGGGCTCGGTCAACGTCCAGCCAGTCGAGTTTCCATTTTTGGCCTATGCCGGCTACCCGAAGTGGTGAACACATCCCCAGAAGCCATGATGAAAATACTCGACGACTTGTTTCCCATACGTGGTCCGAGGCAGATAATCCCGAGCGACACTCTCCTCCAACTCACGGAGATTGTTCTCGGCCTCCTCTCGAGCATTCTTTTCCTTAAGCAAATCCTTTTTGGACCTCTCAGATGCCGCATGAACTTCTCCTGATTGCCTCCTCAGTTCTTCCTCCTTCAGCTTTACCTCCTCCTCCAGCTGGGGGATTTCCTCTTTCAGCCTCGCCTCGGATTGGGTGAGTTCGATACAATCCTCATGCATGAAGAGCATTCTCTCCAAGGCCTCAGCAGCACAAGCAAAACCCTGACAGACAGATAACGAAGATGAGGAGGAAGAATAAAAAGGAAAGAGGAAAGAAACCCGTACCTGACCCATATGTTGGGCAAAGAGTGGAAAGAACTCCCGAGGTTGCAACTCCGACAGATGGAGCGGTTCGCCTGCAAGCAAAAACCCCGCATAAATTCCACGCAGTGAGCTCCGCAGGGGCGGTGAAAGTAATCGGGCTGCTCAACGGGGTCCCGGGGGTGGGAGAGCCTTCGTCGGCGTCCGCGCTCGTCCTGGAACTAGCTTTGGCCTTTTTGCTCGAAGGATTGCCAGAGGCTGTGGACGCCTTCCTCTTCGGGGCTGTCTTTGGGGATCCCGAAGAGCTAGCAGCGGTTTTGCCCTTGCCCTTATTTAGGGCCCGAGTGACGGAAGCTGGGGGAGGTGCGTGTGACGAATCACCCTGCTTCATCTGCTCCGAGATTTTGAGCAAATCAGCAAGGTCCATGCGTGAATCTGGTATAAGAAGGATAGAAATACGGTCAAGGATAAGGAAGGGATGGGAAGGAGAGCTCGCGAAATATACCTAAGTCTTCTATCATTGCCCCTCTGGAGCAAAAGTTGAAATGGCAGAGTAGTTCGTCCTTCACGAGCTCAGGAGCGCTGAACTTGCGGGACCCGAGAGCCCTCTGGAAGGCTTCCTTCTCTGACTCAGAGACAGGGGAAGAGGGAAAGAAATAGATATGGCCTTAGGCCAGTGGGAAACAGTATTGTTCTCTGGGCTAACCCAGGGAATCGAACGAAGAAAAACTTGCTCATCCACCCTTTGTGAGATGTAGGATTCCCGAGGAGGAATTCCTCGGGGACAGTGGAAGAAAAAAAGAACTTACCAGGCTCTTTTTGATTTATCTTGAGAAAGGACAGAAGAAGGAAAAGGGAGAAGGGGATTCGAAAGTACCCGATAAGAATGGACAATGAAAGAAGGAGGCTGTAGGAGTTGGAAGTAAGTTGGCTCGGGGATATTCGGAAGTGATTACAGAGGTCAGGTAGGAACTGGGGAAGGGGCAGACAAAGGCCCATATCAAGCTGGTCAAGGTAAAAAGTGCGGAAGCCATCGGGAGGCCCACTGGCTACCTCTCGAGGGCCAGGAATTCTGACTTCAAAATCAGGGGTTATGCCAGCCCGATCGGTGATGATCGGGATATGAGACGCGCGAAGAGTAGACACGTTCACTTCGTGCCAGGGAAGTTTGACACGCTTGCGAAATTCCTCCGTTTGAGAAATCCAGGAAATTAAAGCTTGAAGGTGCTCCTTTTCGCTTGAAAACCCTACAATCTGGGGGGGTGAAAAATGTCTAAGTCAGGGAATCTGTTAAGGGCCTGAATCGCGTCCAGGAAGGAGGTCAGAAACGAAGGTGCAGGGGGAGATTCGGAGAAAGTACGGTTTAAAGGGGGACAGAAAGAGATAAAGAAGAAGAGATGGCATCGTTTAAAGCAGAGGGGCGCATTAAACCTAATAAGACCTAGCAAAACGAGTGAAAACGAAGGCAAAAGGAAGAGGAAGAAGGATCAAAATATCGCCGATGATCCTAAAGCACAAGACCCAAACAACAAAACCCCCTATCACAAAACCCTAAATGAGGTAAATGGAAAGCAGTATAAAAGGAAGGGCGAGAGAAACTTATGACAGTGGAGGAAGACGATGAAGCACGAAGAGGCAGCAAGGGAATATCGGAGAATCGCCGGACGTAAGAAGATCAAGGAGTGGAGTGGTGGCGCCGTTTGGGATTTCTGAGAAAGAAAGGAAATGAAGAAGATGGAGACGAAAAACCTTATATGGGGGAAGAGACAGCGAGACGGGCGATGAACGACACGTGGCATCCGTGGTGGGATGTGGGCCCAATAAGGCGGTACTTTTCCCGCTCAAAGATTTCACGACACAGCTAAGCACAATGAAAGCGCTCGAGGGGATGTATCGAGAAGGAAAATAGGAATCGCGAATGGGTCATTTTACCGATAGCACATGCCCAAACCTCACTACACTCGCTTTGGACTATTTTAGGGGGGACTATTGTTACC
This sequence comes from Craterostigma plantagineum, assembly GCA_027422505.1. Lineage (NCBI taxonomy): Eukaryota > Viridiplantae > Streptophyta > Magnoliopsida > Lamiales > Linderniaceae > Craterostigma > Craterostigma plantagineum. Next base: position 3,791,265 of record JAPQWV010000033.1, on the reverse strand, counting down.
CTCAGGATTTCCAGCTAACGGTAAAATAACCCGCGATTTGAAGAAGGCCCGCGAAAGCAAAAGCGAAAGGAAAAAGACGAGGGAGCTAGAGAAATTCCCTCGCGTGCTAGGAAAACCCTGGGCATATGCGCTCGAAGAGGTCTAGCAAGATGAGGAAGTCCAGAAGACCCGAAGAGCCCCGAGTGAGGAAGGCTGGTCGGGTTGAGAGGGGGAGGCCGAAGAGGGGGCTCGGCCCATGAGAAATCAGCTGACCCGAGTAGGTTGGTCGGAAGGACAATAGAGCTCAGAAGGAATGGGCCAGGGGAAAAGGGCCGACCAGAGTAAGTTTATGACAGGAGGAAAGATAAGGAGAACAGTGAAAGAGAAAGGAGAGGAGAACGTGGGTGAGTGGGGAGGCCACGATCCCACGCGACGCTCGCGAGAAAAGCGGGCTGGAGGAGGATCAGGTAAAAGCAACGGAGCTCATAGTCAATATAAAAGGTAACGGTTCGGTTATTGCCAGGTATGCACACTTAATCAAAAACCATCTTTTACTAAGCTTAGCACCCGTCTTACTCCATTCCACGAACCCACCTAACTTAAGCATCGGAGGGGCGTCGCCGGCAACCACCCCGGCCCCTCTAACGTGTTTTGTTGGTTCTTGAGTATCAGGCGAGGAGATCCGTCGTCGTTGACCCGGGGAAACGCGCGAAGTTATCAGCCAACAAAGGTCGTTTTCCACAGAACACATCATATTATATACCTTTTGGTATGCTAAATATTAATAAATAATATTTAATAGTAATTAAGTATAATTAATTTAGTTATGAACTTATATAATTCGTAAATAATAAATGAATTTCGTTAATTGTTCCAACATACATTATTTAAAAGTATTATTTACAAAAAGAAAAGAAAAAGATAAATTACTGGGTTGGGGGTCGGGGTGGGCAACTTGTTGAGTACCCCGTTATGTTGGCGGGCTGGCCTGCCCCGCCCCATTTAATGATGGAATGAGGCGGGGCGGGGCTGGCCGTTTGACAGCTCTAGGTATAAGCAAAGAGAATTCCAATCCGGAACCTCGCTATAAAAAGCTTCTGACAAGGTACTGACTAACAAAAAATTTATATCATTGGGAATTTAAGTCTACATTACCCTAAAAAGAGGAGTTGATAACTTTTGTTCTTTATTTTTTAATGGTGAGATATATTATTATTATTATTATTATTATTATTATTATTATTATTATTATTACTACTACTACTATTACTATTACAATCCATTATTTTCTATTATATAAAAGGGTTAGGGTGGCTAAAAACTGTCAATTTGGTCTGTCAATTATTTTGCAATTTAGTCCATAGTAGCTAAATTAATTACTAATTTATCATTTCACTTACTTTTAATTATTATAATTATACCCCAACACATTAGTTTTCATTTTATATGTTTAAAAACTATATTTCATCTATCAAATATTAAATATTATAAATATCAAAATTGAAGTAATAATTATAATTTTTAAGCACACACATAGGGTTCGCGGGAATTACAAGTATTTTATTAAGCGTGAGGGTGGGGGATAAACTGCCCATTGGTCTGTCAGTTTAAAAAAGATTAGTAAATTTAAAAATTACGACTCTTTTAATTACTATTTTTAGTTAATAACTATTTTTTAGCTCGGAAAAAACAAACTATTTTTATAAATTCCTCTACCTTCAGTATAATTCATAAATATATATAAAGAATTAAATTTAAATTACAATTTTAATTAGCTATTTAAAATTAAAGTAAATTTAATAATTTATATTTATATTATAGAATAAGCATTTGAGCGTGGGAGAGTACTAGTCATGCATTTGCCATGACTCTTCTCGTGTTTTGATTCGACTGCTTTAGCTTCCACTCAAAGCTTAAAAGACTGTTCAATTTATATAGTACTTCCACAAATATATGGATGTTTTTTTGGGTAATGGTGAGATCTATCATCGATATTCTGCATTTGCGTTTTGTTTGGATGCTTTTGGTTTCACTACTCAGGTGAAAGCCAAAGCATCTTTCCACCTCAAATGCTTATTAAATAATATACTACAGCCATCCAAATTTGTATTGGCACATGATCGGCATAATTCATCTCACACAGCTTCCGAGAAGCGTTGATACAGTGCTATGCCAACCCCTTTCATTTCATATTTCATGTCCAAAGAAAACTTCAGAACCAATTTCCTTTTCCCTTTTTCTGTTTCCCTCTTCGCGTCGAAAAGAATGGCGACAGCCTACGCAGCTTTTACTTCTCTCATGAATCTCATATCAGATCTTAAAGAACATCCCTACCCTCCCATCAAGCTTGACGAGGAACTGTTCGACTCTCTCAATTCGAACATCTCTTTCTTTCGAAAATTCCTCGAAGATCACCATATCTCCGTCAATCTCAAACTGGAGCTCCAAATGGCCGATGCAGCTTATGCTGCTGAAGACGTCATCGAGACTCACATAGCAGATCGAGTTCTCAATCAAGAGGAATTCAACGCAAGCCTTCAAAAGGTGATAGAAGCCATGGATCTCATCAAGAAAGAAGTGATGGAAATGAGTTGGAGTTCTTCTGAGAAGAAAAGGAGCCAAGACAACAACAACATAATACCCTATTAATACGACCTTCTACTCCTAATGCTGGTGTTAGTGGGAAAAACACCGTGGTGGGTATGGAAGATCTCACACTCAAAATTGTTGACAATCTCGCTCGGCCACAGAACACATCTGGCCGTCAGATTATCACCATAACAGGTATGGGTGGAATCGGTAAGACAACGCTCGCTAACAAAGTCTATAACCATCCTTACGTTATCAACTACTTTGATGTTCGTGCTTGGGCTACACTATCAAAGGACTACGATATACATGAAAGCCTTGTTGAACTTGTTCACTGTGCGGATAGCAAAATGAGTAAGGAAAGTCTGAGAGGAGAGGCCGAATACGAGTTGGGTGATAAGTTTTACAAGAGTTTATTCGGGAAAAGGTATCTAATTGTAGTGGACGATTTATGGGATGTCGAGGCATGGGAAAGACTACGATCCTTCTTTCCGAGTAGCCGCGGTAGTGGAATAGTCATAACCACTAGAGAATCAAAGTTCGATTCGATTAGCTCGCACGTTTTTAATGTGGGTTTGTTAGACGAGACTCAAACTTGGGATTTATTTTGCAAAACTGTATTCGGACAAGATGACTGCCCTCACGAACTAGAAGATGTCGGAAGGAAGATATCCGATAATTGCAAAGGACTTCCTCTTTCGGTTGTCGTGATTGGAGGCCATCTGGCAAAGTCTCCAAGAACACGAGAGTATTGGGATTTTGTTACAATAAATTTAAGTTCCATTGTGAATTCAGAAGGCGGCGGTCATTGTATGAAGATATTATCTTTGAGCTATATTCATCTGCCCGTTCACTTGAAACCTTGTTTTCTTTATATGGGAATTTTCCCTGAAGATGAAGAGATTAATGTTGAAAGACTAATACGACTATGGGTCGGCGAAGGATTTCTAAAACCGATTAACGGCAAGAGCCTAGAAGAGGCTGCACAAGACTATGTTAGTGGCCTTGCTAGTAGGAATCTTATTTTAGTTTTTGATTCATCATTTAACAGGGGAGAAATAATCAAATTCAAGATCCATGATCTTTTGAGAGATTTATGCTTAAAAGAGGCTCTAGAGAAGAAATTTTATAGCATCATGCGGGATGAAGACCGGGAATTTCCAAACAACGAAAGACGAATTGTCCTTTATCCAAGCAGCTCATGCGATGTGGACCCTCTCTATTCTGGCACCAGTATCCTAAAATCGCCGTCAGCTCTTCGTACCTTGATTCTTCATCATGGTACCACACTGCCTTCTTCTTCACTTTATAAATCGTTACGAGTTTTGGCTTCAGCGCGGTCTTTGGATATTAGTCTAAATGACGTGGTGGAAGTTGCCTCTCAACTTGTTAACTTGCGTTGCCTTGATTTCGCATCATCTGAATTGGACGAAACGGTTACCTTTCCTTCATCCCTCTTTTCGATATGGAATCTTCAATCTTTATGGATGGAAGGTCAGTCGAGGGCTAAAGCGCCATTAGAAATCTGGAAAACGTCACAACTTAGACATATCCACACAGTTTTTTTGGATTTAGCCTCTCGGATCATCCTCTTCCTCCAAGTGAAAGCCACGGTGATGTGATCTTGAAGAACCTTCAAAGCGCTGATGGTCTCTATAATTTCAGTTTCAGTGAAGATTTAGTCAAAAGAATTCCCACGTAAGGATGCTGAGTGTGCCTTATAATGATGGGGAACCGAATGGCGCTCTCAACAATATCGCACTTCTTAAAAGGCTTGAAAAGTTTAGTTTATGGTTGGACGAGGTGAGATCCGTAAGACGAAGAAAAGAATTGTCTGCAAGTCTTACTTATCCACATTCACTAAAGTATTTGAATGTCAGCTGCCTTCAATTGGATGACGAAGTAACAATGACTAAGATTGGGTCATTGCCACTGCTCGAACAACTATGTCTGCGTGAATGCAGCGGAAGGGAGTTGAAGCTTCCTGATGGACTATTTGATCGTTTAAAATACTTAGGGCTCATTATGTGTACTGATCTCGAATGTTTTGCAGCAAATTCCAGTCATTTTCCTTGCCTTGAAGAGCTGCATCTATTCTCAATGCGTAGGTTGAAGGAGATATCACCTTCAGATATCGGAGATATACAGACTATGAGACAAATTATATTGTTTTGGTGTCCTGACTCAACTGTTGTCTCTGCTAAAGAAATAGCAGACTATCAAAAACACGAATTGGGCAATGAAGAATTACGAATAGAGGTTATCTTGGATGGAGAATCCTCTCTTTCTCTGCAGAGAGCTTGAGCGATAGTAATTTTATTGTCCAATGATGTTGTCTATACAAGAATATTAATGATATCTGTTTTTCAGATTATAGCATTCATCTTTTTCAAGAATATCTACTATCGGAAAATAAAATCCAATATATAAACAATCGTGCTGATACTGATCTTCCCCCATTCTGCTTTGAGTATTATGATTTGGTTCTGAAGAAAAAAATTGCGGATTGAGTTGATCATAACATGGTGTGTGACCACCCATTTACATCAAATCCCAATAAGGACTTCCCCACCCGGCCAGACCCAAAACCAGTCTCGCCCCAGTTTGAGATGAGAGTAACGGAATGGGGAAATGTTTTTCTATTTCAATTATTTTATCAGATTTCCTAGCAACTTTAATCCAATCTACTCAAATCCAGCGTCCAATAGTCTATGACCAAGCAGCCACGTGTCAACCCAAATATCTGTTAAAAAAAGGTTTAACAGGAGCACGGCCATATCAAGCAACCAATCAAAGCCACCATGACGGGTGCCTCCACCGCCGCCGTGCGGGTGTGCGACGTGGTGTGACGTCGAGTTCGTCGTTTGGGGTCGAATTCGACAAAGGGTTCGCGAGAGGTTTTCACGAGCGCGTAGGCGAGTGATTAAGATCCCGCAGAGAGGGGACACTAGGAAACGTGAGACGGGTAGCTTAGGCTTGTGTTCGATCAAGTTTAGACGCGAGGCCGAGGTTTGTTCGGTACCGTGTTTCCTTTGTAATTCTTTGTTCATAATATAGCTTTATTATTCACAACTATTGACTTCCCATGATCGTGTTGTCACACGACGGTAAATATATGGTGCCTAATGAATCAGCCAATATATTTGCGCTTAGTATTGATTATAGTTTCTAATCAGTTTTCTTAATCGTAAAATGGTTTTTCAATGTCTATGATATCCTTAAAATCTGAAGGTGGTCCCGTACACAATGGATGAGAAACGCTAAGTTATATACTGATGTTGGACTCGATGTTAGGCTAACACTCACTCTCACTCTTTTGTACGCACAGCGGAAAACGAAACGAACAAAATGAAGTTTTTGTGCAGCAAGTCAAATAACTTGCTGCGTGCCTCTCGGCGTAAAAATCCACTAGAAATATGGATTACAAAAACTATCGAAAAAGATAGTCAAAGCTAGTCTAGCAAAGGAACGAATCAAAAAGAATTCTAAACCTACAAGATCTCACGACCTTTAAAAGCTAGACTTAGAAAAGAAAAACTCTTTCAAGAAATAACTCTCGCTCAGAAATGCTCTAACTTTCGCTCGGTGTTCGTCGTCCTTCAAAACGGTTAAGTCTTCGACTTATATATGTCTTCACTCGTGAAAGACTTGTCCAAACGACTTGGCAACTTCCCACAACGTCCACTACGTGGTTTTGGTCCGTTAGTGACCGTTGGGAGTCGACTTGGTCAGCTCGGATTGCTCGGTCTTCACTTGAGCTCCAAGTCGCCTATTTTTAGTATGCTCTTTTCCGATTTTTGCTCTAGCTCATATACGCTTCCTCCACGCGGTTTGATCCGTTCCATTCCTAGAATAAGTCCTGCACAACACTAGAAAAATGCCACGTCATTAATTAAATTAGTTTTGGGCATGAAAGATAAAACTGAGGAAGGGAGCATTCTCGGCCAACAAATGTTGACTAGAATGTTACCCCAACATTGTCAATGCGGAACGCTCAACATTAACAATCTCCCCCTTTTATCTTTCTTCCCAAAACCAATGCAGAAGTCAGCCTTAGCAAAGCTCCCCCTAAAAACAACACCAACTCAACCACAAAAGAAAATGATTAGAGTTAGATGCAAAAGCCGAATAGTCATAAAAACTATTCAAAGTACCAAAAATAGTACAGCGCCTCTAGAGGTCCTGAAACAAAAACACATCTGCACAAGAAAAATAGACATGGTCCCAAATTAAACAAACGCACAGGAAAAAGAGATAGTTATGCACATAAAAACACAAAAACGCGCATGCACAAAAACAATCGAAGTCTAAGTGTTTAGACTATCGATCGAATCCTCCCCTTCCTTTGCTCTAGCTTCAGCTCCTTCTCCTCCCTGATCCGCCTGGACATTCTCTGCCTCCTGAGCTCCCCCTGCATCTTTGCCCTGACCTCGCCTTGTTCGCTTGGCTCTGCCCTAGCACCTTCTGCCTCTCCCCCTTTTTGGGAAGAAATGAACCTCCTCAATGTATCTCTTTGAGCTACCAACGCTGAGATAGAGTCCTCCAGAACTTTAAGGGCCTGTTCTGCCATAGATGTTGATCCAACATCCTGGCTAACATCGTGCGCGAGCTGTTCAGGGTGCGCCAGGGTAAGTCCACAACTCTGTCTGAGCCCACCAGATGGTTCTGCTGAACAGGATAAGGACTTCGTTGAGTAGTCAATGAGTCTCGCCGGGTTGGTTGAAAGCCTCCTTGTAAAAGAACTCCATAGATAATTGAGGGATAAGGGAGAATCCCCTTCCCTACCTTCTCAGCCTGGTTCGACATGTATCAAGGATATACTTCCCCCAATTTATAGGGAGATTCTGACCCAGTGCATAAAGCAAGTGAGCCATGCCTTCAGTCACCCTTACTTCGTTAGATGTAGGTAACCAACTACACACCCCAATCTTGAACAACACTGAGTACAAAGACGTAAGAGAACTACCCGCACAATTACCCTCCCATTTAGTAACTCTACCCCCAGTAATGAATGTCACCACAGCATCATTATCATACTCGCACGCCATATCAACATCAGGGGTACGAAGAAACCTATTAATCGCGCTAGCAGACATGTCATACAACCTCCCCCTCAAAAACACTTTCCCATACTTCCTAGACTTAACCTCAGCGACATTAAAAAAGAGATTCGCATATACCTCGCGGACAACACTGTCACAGTATGTCCCTAAGGCAGTCACCATGTACTCGAGATTGCGAGACTCCAAAAATGTCATCAAGCCGTTTCTGAAGCTCGGGACGTCCACAACCCTTTCAACCCTTAGGAGTCTCTTACTCAGGGAATTCCACAGCTCCTCGTTGGCTTGGCGATAAAACTTGCGGTTGGGCAGTGGACTTTCCTAGTCGGAATCCTCCATGTTGAGTCAACATCTGGCTCAACATCTTCATTCTCGCTAGGGACTGGGGAATCAACATGGCGGCTTGAGTCTGGCTGAGGTGGTTCTTCAGTCCTCACTCTCTTTGAGGGCCTGTCTGAACTATCCATAGGTCTCTTCCCAGCACGCTTCTCCATTCGACTCCGGAAAGATCCCAAGGTTTCAGCTAGATCTGGATCATCTTCTTCATCATTTTTAGATCCTTCTGAGGCAGTGAGAGACTCCGAAACAGTGGATGGTGTCTCTCCCCTGGAATGATGAAATCCTCGTCTGAGCTCATCGAGTCAAGGCTGTCATAGGTTGTGGAGTCGACGATCGTATCACTTGAGTCTGGGTCGCTGGAAAGAGCGATGGGATCGTCTTTGTTCGAGGTGGGGTTCAGGGCACGTCTGATATGCCCGCTTCGTCGCTTCTTAGGCACAGGTACTGACTGCTTGGCCTTGGCTTGCTCTTCTTCTTCTTGGACGTATCTGGTTGAGATTTCTTGGACTGTTGGGCAGTTGCAATCCCCGGAATTGTGCTTGAAGGACCAGATGGCTGAGATGGTTTGAAAGGTGGTGCCGTGACATTGATTGCGCCTCCGACCAGACTCGCCTGGACCGGTCGAGGTTGGGTCGTAGACGCGCCGAGCGGTACGTCGGCGAAATTGAAGATTGGTGGCGAATCCTTTGAAAGGGAACGTCTGTGGCCAAAAAGTTGGGTCTGTGGAAACAGGGGTTTCTTCCGCCTGAGTTGGTTCATTCACTGGTGGCTCGGCCAAAATAGGGTCTGTCGAAGCTGGGTTTGCACCAGACGAGGTCGGCGGCGCGTCATCTTTGCAGTTTCTCCGCTCTGTTTTGGAGCGATTGAAGACGGTTTCCCAGTGGCACATCGTCATCTTCGTTTTGCCAGGGCATCGTCGCTGCGGGTTCTTGACTAGGGTTCACAGGAGGAGGGTCTGCTGATGAGGACTGTGGTGGCGCCGCTTGTTCTTCAGAGGTCTGAGGCGGTGGTCTGGTCGGCCGGAGTGGCTGGAACGGACCAGTGTACACCAAGATGTCCATCGGACCTGGAATAACTTGCAAAGGAACTGGATAAACGAGATTAGGGTCGAATGTTGGGTCAACATTCGGTTGAGAAGGAGAATTCGACATGATTTCAACTGAGAAAAGTGAATCAAAGACGAAAATTTGAGTGAACTATAGAACCCTAATGAACCACGGATCAAAGATAGCAATTATAGAGAGAGATCGAAGTGAAGCAAGTGGGATGATATGACAAGTTAAAAATAATCATATAATCTATCACTTAAAAGAAACGAGCTAGACTGTTGAACTTGTTCACTGTGCGGATAGCAAAATGAGTAAGGAAAGTCTGAGAGGAGAGGCCGATACGAGTTGGGCGATAAGTTTTACAAGAGTTTATTCGGGAAAAAGGTATCTAATTGTAGTGGACGATTTATGGGATGTCGAGGCATGGGAAAGACTACGATCCTTCTTTCGAGTAGCCGCGGTAGTGGAATAGTCATAACCACTAGAGAATCAAAGTTCGATTCGATTAGCTCGCACGTTTTTAATGTGGGGTTTGTTAGACGAGACTCAAACTTGGGATTTATTTTGCAAAACCGTATTGGACAAGATGACTGCCCTCACGAAACTAGAAGATGTCGGAAGGAAGATATCCGATAATTGCAAAGGACTTCTCTTTCGGTAGTCGTGATTGGAGGCCATCTGGCAAAGTCTCCAAGAACACGAGAGTATTGGGATTTTGTTACAATAAATTTAATTCCATTGTGAATTCAGAAGGCGGCGGTCATTGTATGAAGATATTATCTTTGAGCTATATTCATCTGCCCGTTCACTTGAAACCTTGTTTTCTTTATATGGGAATTTTCCCTGAAGATGAGAGATTAATGTTGAAGGACTAATACGACTATGGGTCGGCGAAGGATTTCTAAAATCGATAACGGCAAGAGCCTAGAAGAGGCTGCACAAGACTATGTTAGTGGCCTTGCTAGTAGGAATCTTATTTTAGTTTCTGATTCATCATTTAACAGGGGAGAGAAATAATCAAATTCAAGATCCATGATATTTTTGAGAGATTTATGCTTAAAAGAGGCTCTAGAGAAGAATTTTATAGCATCATGCGGGATCAAGACCGGGAATTTCCAAACAACGAAAGACGAATTGTCCTTTATCCAAGCAGCTCATACGAGGTGGACCCTCTCTATTCTGGCACCAGTATCCTAAAATCGCCGTCAGCTCTTCGTACCTTGATTCTTCATCATGGTACCAAATGCCTTCTTCTTCACTTATAAATCGTACGAGTTTTGGTCAGCGCGGTCTTTGGATATTAGTCTAAATGACGTGGTGGAAGTTGCCTCTCAACTTGTTAACTTGCGTTGCCTTGATTTCGCATCATCTGAATTGGACGAAACGGTTACCTTTCTTTACTTCATCCTCTTTCGATATGGAATCTTCAATCTTTATGGATGGAAGGTCAGTCGAGGGCTAAAGCGCCATTAGAAATCTGGAAAACGTCACAACTTAGACATATCCACACAGGTTTTTTGGATTTAGCCTCTCGGATCATCCTCTTCCTCCAAGTGAAAGCCACGGTGATGTGATCTTGAAGAACCTTCAAAGCGCTGATGGTCTCTATAATTTCAGTTTCAGTGAAGATTTAGTCAAAAGAATTCCCAACGTAAGGATGCTGAGTGTGCCTTATAATGATGGGGAACCGAATGGCGCTCTCAACAATATCGCACTTCTTAAAAGGCTTGAAAAGTTTAGTTTATGGTTGGACGAGGTGAGATCCGTAAGACGAAGAAAAGAAATGTCTGCAAGTCTTACGTATCCATATTCACTAAAGTATTTGAATGTCAGCTGCCTTCAATTGGATGACGAAGAGTAACAATGACTAAGATTGGTCATTGCCACTGCTGAACAACTATGTCTGCGTGAATGCAGCGGAAGGGAGTTGAAGCTTCCTGATGGACTATTTGATCGTTTAAAATACTTAGGGCTCATTATGTGTACTGATCTCGAATGTTTTGCAGCAAATTCCAGTCATTTTCCTTGCCTTGAAGAGCTGCATCTATTCTCAATGCGTAGGTTGAAGGAGATATCACCTTCAGATATCGGAGATATACAGACGCTGAGACAAATTATATTGTTTTGGTGTCCTGACTCAACTGTTGTCTCTGCTAAAGAAATAGCAGACTATCAAAAACACGAATTGGGCAATGAAGAATTACGAATAGAGGTTATCTTGGATGGAGAATCCTGTCTTTCTGCAGCGAGCTTGAGCGATAGTAATTTTATTGTCCAATGATGTTGTCTATAAACAAGAATAGTAATGAGATCTGTTTTTCAGATTATAAGCATTCATCTTTTTCAAGAATATCTACTATCGGAAAATAAAATCCAATTCTGATACTGATCTTCCCCCCATTCTGCTTTGAGTATTATGATTTGGTTCTGAAGAAAAAAATTGCGGATTGAGTTGATCATAACATGGTGTGTGACCACCCATTTACATCAAATCCCAATAAGGACTTCCCCACCCGGCCCGACCCAAAACCAGTCTCGCCCCAGTTTGACATGAGAGTAACGGAATGGGGAAATGTTTTTCTATTCAATTATTTTATCAGATTTCCTAGAACTTTAATCCAATCTACTCAAATCCAGCGTCCAATAGTCTATGACCAAGCAGCCACGTGTCAACCCAAATATCTGTTAAAAAAAAGGTTTAACAGGAGCACGGCCATATCAAGCAACCAATCAAAGCCACCATGACGGGTGCCTCCACCGCCGCCGTGCGGGTGTGCGACGTGGTGGTGTGACGTCGAGTTCGTCGTTTGGGTCGAATTCGACAAAGGGTTCGCGAGAGGTTTCACGAGCGCGTAGGCGAGTGATTAGGATCCCGCAAAGAGGGGACACTAGGAAACGTGAGACGGGTAGCTTAGGCTTGTGTTCGATCAAGTTTAGACGCGAGGCCGAGGTTTGTTCGGTACCGTGTTTCCTTTGTAATCTTTGTTCATAATATAGCTTTATTATTCACAACTATTGACTTCCATGATCGTGTTGTCACACGACGGTAAATATATGGTGCCTAATGAATCAGCCAAATATTTGCGCTTAGTATTGATTATAGTTTCTAATCAGTTTTCTTAATCGTAAAATGGTTTTTTCAATGTCTATGATATCCTTAAAATCTGAAGGTGGTCCCGTACACAATGGATGAGAAACGCTAAGTATATACTGATGTTGGACTCGATGTTAGGCTAACACTCACTCTCACTCTTTTGTACGCACAGCGGAAAACGAAACGAACACAAATGAAGTTTTGTGCAGCAAGTCAAATAACTTGTTGCGTGCCTCTCGGCGTAAAAATCCACTAGAAATATGGATTACAAAAACTATCGAAAAAGATAGTCAAAAACTAGTCTAGCAAACGGAACGAATCAAAAAGAATTCTAAACCTACAAGATCTCACGACCTTTAAAAGCTAGACTTAGAAAAGAAAAACTCTTTCAAGAAATAACTCTCGCTCAGAAATGCTCTAACTTTCGCTCGGTGTTCGTCGTCCTTCAAAACGGTTAAGTCTTCGACTTATATATGTCTTCACTCGTGAAAGAGTTGTCCAAACGACTTGGCAACTTCCCACAACGTCCACTAACGTCCACTACGTGGTTTTGGTCCGTTCGTGACCGTTGGGAGTCGACTTGGTCAGCTCGGATTGCTCGGTCTTCACTTGAGCTCCAAGTCGCCTATTTTTAGTATGCTCTTTTCCGATTTTTGCTCTAGCTCATATACGCTTCCTCCACGCGGTTTGATCCGTTCCATTCCTAGAATAAGTCCTGCACAACACTAGAAAAATGCCACGTCATTTAGTTTTGGGCATGAAAGATAAAACTGAGGAAGGGAGCATTCTCGGCCAACAAATGTTGACTAGAATGTTACCCCAACATTGTCAATGCTGAACGCTCAACATTAACAATCTCCCCCTTTTATCTTTCTTCCCAAAACCAATGCAGAAGTCAGCCTTAGCAAAGCTCCCCTAAAAACAACACCAACTCAACCACAAAAAGAAAATGATTAGAGTTAGATGCAAAGCCGAATAGTCATAAAAACTATTCGAAGTACCAAAAATAGTACAGCGCCTCTAGAGGTCCTGAAACAAAAACACATCTGCACAAGAAAAATAGACATGGTCCCAAATTAAACAAACGCACAGGAAAAAGAGATAGTTATGCACATAAAAACACAAAAACGCGCATGCACAAAAACAATCGAAGTCTAAGTGTTTAGACTATCGATCGAATCCTCCCCTTCCTTTGCTCTAGCTTCAGCTCCTTCTCCTCCCTGATCCGCCTGGACATTCTCTGCCTCCTGAGCTCCCCCTGCATCTTCTGCCCCTGACCTCGCCTTGTTCGCTTGGCTCTGCCCTAGCACCTTCTGCCTCTCCCCCTTTTTGGGAAGAAATGAACCTCCTCAATGCATCGCTTTGAGCTACCAACGCTGAGATAGAGTCCTCCAGAACTTTAAGGGCCTGTTCTGCCATAGATGTTGATCCAACATCCTGGCTAACATCGTGCGCGAGCTGTTCAGGGGTGCGCCAGGGTAAGTCCACAACTCTGCCCACCAGATGGTTCTGCTGAACAGGATAAGGGCTTCGTTGAGTAGTCAATGAGTCTCGCCGGGTTGGTTGAAAGCCTCCTTGTAAAAGAACTCCATAGATAATTGAGGGATAAGGGAGAATCCCCTTCCCTACCTTCTCAGCCTGGTTCGACATGTTATCAAGGATATACTTCCCCCAATTTATAGGGAGATTCTGACCCAGTGCATAAAGCAAGTGAGCCATGCCTTCAGTCACCCTTACTTCGTTAGATGTAGGTAACCAACTACACACCCCAATCTTGAACAACACTGAGTACAAAGACGTAAGAGAACTCCGCACAATTACCCTCCCATTTAGTAACTCTACCCCCAGTAATGAATGTCACCACAACATCATTATCATACTCGCACGCCATATCAACATCAGGGGTACGAAGAAACCTATTAATCGCGCTAGAAGACATGTCATACAACCTTCCCCTCAAAAACACTTTCCCATACTTCCTAGACTTAACCTCAGCGACATTAAAAAAGAGATTCGCATATACCTCGCGGACAACACTGTCACAGTATGTCCCTAAGGCAGTCACCATGTACTCGAGATTGCGAGACTCCAAAAATGTCATCAAGCCGTACTTTCTGAAGCTCGGGACGTCCACAACCCTTTCAACCCTTAGGAGTCTCTTACTCAGGGAATTCCACAGCTCCTCGTTGGCTTGGCGATAAAACTTGCGGTTGGGCAGTGGACTTTCCAGTCGGAATCCTCCAATGTTGAGTCAACATCTGGCTCAACATCTTCATTCTCGCTAGGGACTGGGGAATCAACATGGCGGCTTGAGTCTGGCTGAGGTGGTTCTTCAGTCCTCACTCTCTTTGAGGGCCTGTCTGAACTATCCATAGGTCTCTTCCCAGCACGCTTCTCCATTCGACTCCGGAAAGATCCAAGGTTTCAACTAGATCTGGATCATCTTCTTCATCATTTTTAGATCCTTCTGAGGCAGTGAGAGACTCCGAAACAGTGGATGGTGTCTCTCCTCTGGAATGATGAAATCCTCGTCTGAGCTCATCGAGTCAAGGCTGTCATAGGTTGTGGAGTCGACGATCGTATCACTTGAGTCTGGGTCGCTGGAAAGAGCGATGGGATCGTCTTTGTTCGAGGTGGGGTTCAGGGCACGTCTGATACGCCCGCTTCGTCGCTTCTTAGGCACAGGTACTGACTGCTGGGCCTTGGCTTTGCTCTTATTCTTCTTGGACGTATCTGGTTGAGATTTCTTGGACTGTTGGGCAGTTGCAATCCCCGGAATTGTGCTTGAAGGACCAGATGGCTGAGATGGTTTGAAAGGTGGTGCCGTGAAATTGATTGCGCCTCCGACCAGACTCGCCTGGACCGGTCGAGGTTGGGTCGTAGACGCGCCGAGCGGTACGTCGGCGAAATTGAAGATTGGTGGCGGAATCCTTTGAAAGGGAACGTCTGTGGCCAGAAAAGGTGGGTCTGTGGAAATAGAGGTTTCTTCCGCCTGAGTTGGTTCATTCACTGGTGGCTCGGCCAAAATAGGGTCTGTCGAAGCTGGGTTTGCACCAGACGAGGTCGGCGACGCGTCATCTTTTCGGTTTCTCCGCCGTTTTTGGAGCGATTGAAGACGGTTTCCCAGTGGCACATCGTCATCTTCGTTTTGCCAGGGCATCGTCGCTGCGGGTTCTTGACTAGGGTTCACAGGAGGAGGGTCTGCTGATGAGGACTGTGTGGCGCCGCTTGTTCTTCAGAGGTCTGAGGCGGTGGTCTGGTCGGCCGGAGTGGCTGGAAAGGACCAGTGTACACCACGATGTCCATCGGACCTGGAATAACTTGCAAAGGAACTGGATAAACGAGATTAGGGTCGAATGTTGGGTCAACATTCGGTTGAGAAGGAGAATTCGACATGATTTCAACTGAGAAAAGTGAATCAAAGTCGAAAATTTGAGTGAACTATAGAACCCTAATGAACCACGGATCAAAGATAGCAATTATAGAGAGAGATCGAAGTGAAGCAAGTGGGATGATATGACAAGTTAAAAATAATCATATAATATATCACTTAAAAGAAACGAGCTAGACAACGGTTACTGCAGTTAATTTAGCTAATCATGGAGTTAATGGGCACGAAAGTAACCGTTGAGCAAAAGTAGAAAAAACCGCTTAGATTGGATAAGATCAGAATAAGTCATGATTTTTCAAAAGCATGAAGCTAAAAATAGTAAAAAGACTATTTCAACATGCGAGCATATAAAAACAGTTTGAAGACCAAGTCATGCGAGTTACACGGAGCACTTCGAATCATGATTCAACCAAAAGACCTAAATCAAAAATCAAGGTAGAATCAAGAGATACTAACCGTTTGAGCGACTTCGATGAACACATAGAGACAAGTGTAAAGAGCTGTTCCTCGAGAGTTTCTAATGCAATTCTGAGAGATAACTAGACACACAAGACTAACAAAAACAGTACTAAAGACAGACATGGACAAAACGAAAGCACAAAAATGTAGCAATATCGAACTGACAGTCACATGTTGCCCTAACATTTGACTCAACATTCTAATTCTGTAATTCTAGACTTTTCTGCTTAATCCTTCTCAAAATCAGCTCCCTTTATTTCTACCCTTTCACCTCACATATCCACAACGAATTTATGCACTGCCCTTATACCCTCATCCTCAAGGTTCGGCTTTTTGTCGCATAGTATACATCGTCACCGCAAATGCCGTGTACCTAAGGAATTTTATTACCAAATACCTATATCTAGCCGAGAGTTTATGAGCATGCTAATAAAAAAAAGGATTGGTTTTTAGTCGCAAAGAGTACATCGTCACAGCGAATGCCGTGTACCTAGGGACGTATTACCAAGAGCCTATAAAAGAGGAATCGGGTTCATTTAGGGACCAATCAAGAACAATCAAGTCATTTCACAGGAAAACAGAACAGAATATTAAACCAAATATTAAAACAGCAACTGTCAAAATCGACATATGCTATGTTGATCCAAATGTTGGACCAACATTTAAACTAACATGTGCAAACCTATGGATTTCTTCAGGTCCGAGAACCTTTCAGAATCCAATGCTTTTGTAAAAATGTCTGCTAACTGATTCTTAGTGTCTATATGATCGATGCGGACTAACTCTTTTTCTACCATATCTCTCAGAAAATGATGCCTAATATCTATATGCTTTGTACGTGAATGTTGGATGGGGTTCCTAGAGATGTTAATAGCACTAAGGTTATCACAATACATAAGTACATATTCGCACTCTAACCCATAGTCACATAACATGCTATTCAACCACAGTAATTGCGTGCAACAACTACCCGCCGCAACATATTCGGACTCAGTAGTAGATAAAGATACACAATTCTGTTTCTTACTATACCATGCAACTAAGTTATTACCTAGGAAGAAACAACCACCACTTGTACTCTTGCGGTCATCCTCGTCACCCGCCCAGTCAGCATCGCTATAGCCTACAAGACTCAAGTTAGTATCTTTGGAGAACCATAACCCTAGGCTACACGATCCACTCACATAACGAAGTATTCGCTTAACAGCATTCAAATGCGAAACTTTAGGTTCAGATTGATATCTAGCACAAACGCAAACACTGTACATGATATCAGGTCTAGTCGCAGATAAGTACAATAAACTGCCAATCATAGAACGGTACAATGTTGGGTCAACATTCTGCCCAACATTGTCTTTACTTACCTTTTGAGTAGAACCCATGGGCGTTTTCATTACCTTTGCCGTGTCTAATCCAAACTTCTTTGGCATACTTCTCTTGGGACATAAAGATCACGTCGCTGCTTTGCTTAATCTGCAAACCTAGAAAATATGTTAATTCGCCTATCATCGACATCTCAAAGGTAGTGTTCATTGCCTGCACAAACTGATCTAATAAAACTTGTGACCTTGAACCAAAAACAACGTCATCAACATATACTTGAGCAATCAAAATGTCAGATCCGACCCTCTTAACAAAAAGAGTGCGATCCGCCTCACCTCGTGTGAAACCAAACTCAAGTAAAAACGTTGCTAACCTTGCATACCAAGCTCGAGGCACTTGCTTCAACCCATGCTTTCTGCAGCTTAAAAACATGGTTAGGATAATGGGGATCTTCGAACCCTTTACGCTGTTCGACATAGATTTCCTTATCAATATACCAATTCAAAAACGCACCCTTAACATCTATTTGGTGTAATGTAACAGACTGACGGTTATAACCTAGACCTTGTTTATCATAAATACCAATAGACAGTACCTCTTCATGGCTAGTTTTGCTCCTGTTCCACTTAGCAAATGTTTTGTCGGCCTCATTGAGTCGCTTTTGAAGTGAGTCGATCTCCCTGTCCTTTCGTGTCAAAGCGGCTTCCAACTTGTTCATGCCATCCATTAGACCTTCAATGACCTTCTCGTTTTTCTCATTTTCCTCGGCCAACAGTTTCACCGCGGCACGAAGTTGTGAGTTGTTCGCCTTTTCTAATTCGTATTGTGTGGTCAACTACTTAAAGACTTCTTCACCACTCTCTGTCTCAGGTTCTGTATCATCACAACTCAAAAGACCATCAAGACAGTTTGGATCATCATAATAAAAAATAATATGTTTTACAGATGTTGAGTCAGATGTTGGCTCGACATCAGTTACCGCAGTAAGTTCGATCTGATTGTCTTCGTCTTCTTCGTCGTCAGAAAATGACTGGATGATTACGGATGATTGCTTAGGCTCTTCCTCTTCATCTCCATCTTCTTCGTCTGACAGGTTGATCCACATGACCTTACCATAATTGATATTCTTCCTTTGGCTTTCCGTCTAGCCTCCCAAAAGGTTTCCGTTTAGGGAACGGAGGAGCTGAAGTGGTCCAGCCTTGGCATTCTGGCCTTTTCTGAATGTTGGGCCAACATTTTGCACAACATTCTTCTTCTTGAAATATTTTGCGAATTTCTTTACAACCATGGCCATGTCTTCTGCATTCCTGCGGTCGACCTCGATCAGTTCATCGGATGGCTGGGTGACCAGTGCGAGACTCTTACCACGTGCGGCCCTCTTTTGGACTTCAAGATTGGTTTCATAATTTTTTCAAAATGTTCATCAAGACGTTGAAGTCCATGGTGGCTAGGTTGTGTGACTCCTCGATCGCTGACACCTTCAAATTAAATTTTTCAGTTAGTGTACGAATAGCTTTAGAATTTAATACCTTGTTCGACAAAGGATCTCCTAGGCTGGCACACTCGCTGGAGATTGTCAAGAGCTTCCCAAAATACGTCGTAATATCCTCGTCTTCCTTCATTCTGATATTCTCGAATTGACTTAGGAGGAGGCGTAGTTTGGTTTCTCGCACAGTTGTGTCACATTCACAGTACCTCTCGAGCAGATCCCACGCATTCTTGGCCGTTGTACAGTTCTGGATGATCTTGAACATAAAGATATCCACCGTGGAGAAAATGGCGTTGAGTGCCTTGTCATTGAATTCTGCTAAGCTTCGCTCGGGTGCTGTCCATAGTTCGACAGGCTTGTCGACAACCTCGCCATCTGCATCAGGTTCTGTCCTTGGAGGGGTATACCCGTGGAGTACTGCTAAGCTCGTACGTCGATTGACTTGATGCACTGTCGTACACGGACCTTCCAATACGCATAGTTGGTGCCGTCAAGAACAGGGACTTTGCCGATAATATTAGAACTGGTAATATCCATTGTAGAGGATGTTAAGCGCTTAGTGACGTCAAGCGTTGGCTCTATTACCACTTTGAAGGTGGTCCCGTACACAATGGATGAAAAACGCTAAGTTATATACTGATGTTGGACTCGATGTTAGGCTAACACTCACTCTCACTCTTTTGTACGCACAGCGGAAAATGAAACGAACACAAATGAAGTTTTTGTGCAGCAAGTCAAATAACTTGCTGCGTGCCTCTCGGCGTAAAAATCCACTAGAAATATGGATTACAAAAACTATCGAAAAATATAGTCAAAACTAGTCTAGCAAAAGGAACGAATCAAAAAGAATTCTAAACCTACAAGATCTCACGACCTTTAAAAGCTAGACTTAGAAAAGAAATACTCAAGAAATAACTCTCGCTCAGAAATGCTCTAAATTTCGCTCGGTGTTCGTCGTCCTTCAAAACGGTTAAGTCTTTGACTTATATATGTCTTCACTCGTGAAAGACTTGTCCAAACGACTTGGCAACTTCCCACAATGTCCACTAACGTCCACTACGTGGTTTTGGTCCGTTAGTGACCGTTGGGAGTCGACTTGGTCAGCTCGGATTGCTCGGTCTTCACTTGAGCTCCAAGTCGCCTATTTTTAGTATGCTCTTTTCCGATTTTTGCTCTAGCTCATATACGCTTCCACCACGCGGTTTGATCCGTTCCATTCCTAGAATAAGTCCTGCACAACACTAGAAAAATGCCACGTCATTAATTAAATTAGTTTTGGGCATGAAAGATAAAACTGAGGAAGGGAGCATTCTCGGCCAACAAATGTTGACTAGAATGTTACCCCAACATTGTCAATGGTGAACGCTCAACATTAACAAAATCCATCTCCATCAAACCTTTTTGGACATTCATCCTAAGAAAAAAGTAACTACCAGAGTTAGAAACACAAATTTGGCCTTCTACATTACACATTACACAGTACACCATCAGTACTTATACATAGTAATATAACCCACAAGACAAAAAGTACTCAGGCATGCATGCAAACCTATACGCACATTCTTCTTGCTTAATATTCATTACATATACTTATTATATTACTATTACACACACACGCACACACATCTTGGAGAGATAGATCATCAATCATCATAATGGGGGGATCTGAAGCACAGTTAACACAAGGTCAGAAAAATCCTGAAGCTGCCCCATTAACGCATCAAAGTTATAACTAATCCCGGTAAACCGAGCTGGAAATCGATTAACTCATTAAGACTAATCCCCAATAAAGCGACCTGTAAAATGACGTGCTCAATTGTATTTTCAAGAATAGGCAAACAATATTGTTAATGGCCGGAAAAAGGTCAGAGACGAATCTGCACCGAATGGGCGCTAGGACCCAAAATGGTCGTTACTAATGGCACAGTGATGTTAAACGTTCCATTAACGTTTGTTGAAGCACTGCGAATGCTGGGCGTTCCACTGATAGCTAGGGTTTATACAGTTAAGGGTGACGTTTGCCCCAACTAAGGCAGCAGCGCCGGGCAGGCAAGTCCCAGTTAGTGTGCAGCAGATTCTGCCCGTTGCACTCACGCCATTGATTGGGAGCTGAGCTTTGGCTTGCAGTAGGTTGTGGGAGGTGAGTAATATGAGGAAAATGAGCAGAAATGCTGAGGCAATTTGTTGAGGAACGTTGTTGGTGGAAGCCATTTGTAGGGTTTGTTTGTATGTGTGTGTGCTGATTTGGGTTTTGTGTGAGTTGTGGTGGTTTGAAGAGGGAACGAAGAGAGGCTATTTATAGAAGGTTTTCTTGCATGCATGAGTGTGTTGTAATGTTGTTTTGTGACTTTTTCTTGTTGTCTATAATTGATTAATGTGTTGCTCAAGGGTTTGGTGACTCTACGAGTATTAGTATGATCGTTTATAGTTGACGAAGTTGAGATGTGGAATTTGGAAAATTAAAGTGTGGCGCGTCGAAGTTCTATTCTATGTTTTCGCGTTACGGCATTAAGTATATAATGAATATTTATAATTTATAAGAGATTAAATATATATTATATATATAATTCAGGCGGCGGGTAGGCCCGGCCAAAATAAAGAAAAATATAATTATATTATATAATAGATTTACTAACAAATTATATTGATTTTTATGTTTTTGAAACCGATTTATACTATACTAACATAAAAAAATTAATATTAAAGTTGTTTAAATTAGATATATTTTTCAATTTGAAATCTTTATTATTATATTTATTTTTCCAATTTTTTTTCCTTTATTTCCTTTTTTTCTTAATTTTTTAAAACTGGCGAGCAAAGCCCGCCAGGCCCGCTACCGGCCTGCAGGCGCGACGGGTCTTCATTTTGCAGGCCCGCCAGTAGGCGGGCTTGCCCGCCCTGCCGGCTCGTTTTGACAGTAGTATAATATATATATATATATATATATATATATATAACTAGATATAATTTATCGATGTGTGTCTGTATCCATCATGAAACGAGTTGTGACCTGTGATTTGCGTAAACTGCACTTTTTCTTTGTGTGTAATTAATTATATAATATGCTTCGTTGGGTAAAAGCGCTCTTTTTAACCTTTTATATAGTATGCTATGAATGTGTGTAGTTGGCTTGTTACGAACCTAGCCAGGGAACTGTACCATGCCCACCCATTATCATAGTCGAAGCACGACTTTGGAAAGTAAACATTAATTCGTCATGATGTGTTATTAATTAATAAACTGCCAAGAAAAATACAGAAATGTAAAACTACGAGTATTGACGTGTTGTTATGGATGTTTTTAAATTGTTGGTAGTTGACCAAAAATAGAGTAGAGAGAATTGGCATTGAAGATTTAGTTTGCTGTACAAAGCGTGGTCCGTGGAAACTCTATGCTAAATTTTAGGGTTAGTTAGGGTATTTCTTAAGTATATTCCTAATTAAAAAGAGAATAATTGAAAATTTCATTTTTGGGTGTTCCGTTTACATCACGAAAAGGAATTGTGTGGCGTAAAAACATGCACTTTTGTTGTCTGTAATTATCAGTAACTTTTTTGGGGGATGATGATAAAGTCTTCATTTTGTTGATCTTTATATAGTATGCTTTCCAAAATGATTAAGTTCAATTCGTTTTTTAATCCAACTGATTTCCTTTGTATATGAGTGAAACTGAACTACCTTTATCATTCTCAAGATTGCACACTAAGATAAGAAAATGATGAAGTTTTAAACATTGGTAATGACTAGCTCTTTCACTTATCGTCAAAAGGTTATTATTACCAATGGTTTATGGTAGCCAGAACCTTTTTTTTTTTTTTTTTTTACAAACGTTAATAAAAAAAAACCTGATTAGAGCAGAAATTACTAGTCCTCCATTAGTGAGCTGTGCCTGTCGCATCACACATTACATCATATCATTATACCATTACATATTGTTGATGTTGAGCGTTCAACTGAAACAATGTTGGGTAACATTCTAGTCAACATCTGTTGGCCGAGAATGTTCCCATTCCTAGTTTTATCTTTCATGCCCAAAACCTATTTTAATTATGTCGTGGCATTTTTCTAGTGTTGTGCATGTTATGGATAAGAGCTAGAACGGTTCAAACCGTGTAGAAAGAGTGTGGATAAGCTTGAGCGAAAATAGGAAGAGTGCATACTAAAAATAGGAAGCTTGGAGAACAAGTGAAGACTGAGCAATCCGAGCTGACCAAGTCGATCTACAACGGTTACTAACTGTCCAAATACACTTAGTGGACGTTAGTGGACGTTGTGGGAAGTTGCTAAGACAAGTGGCGAAGACTTGGACAAATCGAAGGAGTATTTAAGTCGAAGACTTAACCGTTTTGAAGTACGATGAACACGAGCGAAAATCAGAGCATTTTGAGCGAGAGTTATTTTCTTGAAAGAGTTCTCTTTTCAGTCTAGTTGTTGCTGAATTCTTTAGTGATTCGTAGGTTGTGGCTAGACTAGTTTTTGACTATCCTTTTTGGTAGTTTTTGTAATCCATATTTCTAGTGTATTTTACCCCTTGGGGCTCGCAGCAAGTTATTTGACTTGCTCACAAAACATCGTGTGTGTTCGTTTCGTTTTTATCACTAAGTTTCTATCATTTCCGCTGTGCGTTTAAAAGAGAGTGTGAGTGTTACCCCAACATCACGTCCAACATCAGTTTACAACTTAGTGTTTTTAAATCCATTAGTACGGGACCACCATCAAAGTGGTATCAGAGCCAACGCTTGACATCACTAAGCGCTTAACATCCTCTACAATGGATATTACCAGTTCAAACAATATCGGCAAAGTTCCTGTTCTTGACGGCACCAACTATGCGTATTGGAAGGTCGTGTTCGTCAGTGCATCAAGTCAATCGACGTGCGAGCATGGGAAGCAGTTCTCCACGGTTATACCCCACCAAGGACAGAACCCGATGCAGATGGAGAAGTCGTCGACAAGCCTGTCGAACTATGGACAGCACCCGAGAGAAGCCTGGCAGAATTCAATGACAAGGCACTCAACGCAATCTTCTCAACGGTGGATATCTTTATGTTTAAGATAATCCAGAATTGTACTACGGCCAAAAATGCATGGGATCTGCTCGAGAGGTACTGTGAAGGTGATACAACGATGCGAGAGACCAAACTACGCCTCCTCTTAAGCCAATTCGAGAATATCAGAATGAAGGAAGACGAGGATATTACGACGTACTTTGGGAAGCTTTTGACCATCTCCAGCGAGTGTGCCAGCCTAGGAGATCCTCTGTCAAACAAGGTATTAAATTCAAAAGCAATTCGTACACTAACAGAAAAATTTAATATGAAGGTGTCAGCGATCGAGGAGTCTCACAACCTAGCTAACATGGACTTCAATGTGTTGATGAACATTTTGAAAAATTATGAAACCAATCTTGAAGTCCAAAAGAGGGCCTCTCGTGGAAAAAGTCTCGCGCTAGTCACCCAGCCATCCGATGAACTGATCGAGGTCGACCCCAGAAACGCAGAAGACATGGCCATGGTGGTAAAGAAATTCGCGAAGTTTTTCAAGAAGAAGAATGTTGTGCAAAATGTTGGCCCAACATTCAGAAAAGGCCAGAATGCCAAGGCTGAACCTTCGTCAGCTCCTTCGTTCCCTAAACGGAAACCTTTTGGGAGACTAGACGGAAAGCCAAAGAAGAACGTCAATTATGAGGCAGTCAGATGTTTTGAATGCCAAGGATGGGGTCATTTTGCCAACGAATGTGCCAACACCATTCGCAAGCGTGGTGGTAAGGTCATGTGGATCGACCTGTCAGACGAAGAAGATGAAGATGAAGAGGAAGAGCCTAAGCAATCATCTGTAATCATCCAGTCGTTTTCTGACGACGAAGAAGATGAAGATAATCAAATCGGCCTTACTGCGGTAACTGATGTTGAGCCAACATCTGACTCAACATCTGTAAAACATATCATTTTTGATTATGATGATTCAAACTGTCTTGATGGTCTTTTGAGTTGTGGTGATACAGAAACTGAGACAGAGAGTGGTGAAGAAGCCGTTAAGCAGTTGACCTCACAATATGAAGTAGAAAAGGCGATCAACTCACAACTACGTGCCGCGGTGAAATTACTGGCCGAGGAAAATGAGAAAAACGAGAAGGTCATTGAAGGTCTAATGGATGGCATGAACAAGTTGGAAGCCGCTTTGACACGAAAGGACAGGGAAATCGACTCACTTCAAAAGCGACTCAATGAGGCCGACAAAACTTTTGCTAAATGGAATAGGAGCAAAACTAGCCATGAAGAGGTACTATCTATTGGTATTACTGATAAACAAGGTCTAGGTTATAACGCCAATCTGTTCATGATAGTACAAAACCCTTGACCCATGAGAAGCCTAAGATTGTGTTTGTTAAGGCTCAATCCGTAAATGACGATGTTACGAATCCTAAGGATAGTCCCGAGCATGTGACCCCAAAAACTCATGATAAATCCTTTTTGTGTGAACACTGTAAGAAATCAGGTCATTTAATATCATACTGCTGGAAATTGAAGAGAGAGATTTCTGCTAAGAAATCGAAGTCAGCTGAGATGTTACCCAACATATCAGTCAACATTGAGAAATCAGTGTTGAAGGATGTGTCTGGAGAAACATCAGTTGACGTTTCTTCGAATTCTAGTAAACAGAATGTGGTTAAATCTTCTAAGAAAGCTTGGATTAGGAAATCAGGGGATAAAAGTCTTGTTGTGTACACCTCTTTGCGAGCTAACGTTACAGGTTCATGGTACTTCGATAGCGGGTGTTCCCGACATATGACGGGTACCAAAGAGTATCTCAGTGACTACACGCCTTTAAGGAGTGGATCTGTGACTTTCGGAGGTGGTTCCAAAGGTCGAATTCTCGGCAGAGGCAGACTTAATGTGCCCGACTTTCCCAAGCTTAGCAACGTACTTCACGTAGAAGGACTTGTCGCGAATCTGATCAGCATAAGTCAGCTGTGCGACGATGACCTTGAGGTAAGGTTTAATAAGGAGTGTTGTGAAGTTTTTAACCGAAATTCTGTTCTAGTGATGGTAGGTAAGAGATCTAGCGACAATTGTTACCTGGTTGGTGACAAAACTGGTGAGAAAGACGTGTGCCAGCTTTCAAAGGCCGAGGATGATGTTGTTCTTTGGCATTACAAATTGGGCCACGTTAACTACAGAACATTGGAGCAACTTATCAAACACGACGCAATCAGAGGCATTCCTAAGCTTAAGGAGTTTGGTAAGGTTGTTTGTGAGTCGTGTTTGAAGGGTAAGCAAACACATGTTAGTCACAATGTTGACCAACAAGTTGCTCAACATTTTAAATCTGCTCACTGTTTTCAGTTGATTCACATGGATTTGATGGGTCCTATGGAAGTTGATAGCATAGGGGGTCGAAAATATGCTTATGTGCTCGTGGATGATTTTTCTAGATATGCATGGATTTTCTTTCTTAGGGAAAAATCAGAATCGGTCGAGTTTTTCAAAAAATTCTGTGCTATGATTTGAAACAATTTCAGTGCTACTATTTTCCGTATTAGGTCTGACCATGGTAGAGAGTTTGAGAATCAATCTTTTGATGAATTTTGTGATAAGAAAGGCATTGTGCATGACGTCTCCTAAGACACCCCAACAAAATGGGGTTGCCGAAAGGAAGAATAGGACGTTACAAGAAATGGCTCGGGTTATGTTACTATCTAAGAATGTGTCTAAACGTTTTTGGGCTGAAGCTTTGCATACAGCATGTCACATTTCGAATCGTGTATTTTTTAGGCATGGTACAAAGAAAACCCCTTATGAATTGTTGAATGGTAAGAAGCCTACGGTTAAATATTTTCATGTCTTTGGATGTTTTGTTACATGCTAAACGACCGTGAATATTTGACTAAGTTTGATTCGAAGAGTGATAAATGCATCTTTCTAGGATACTCGTCAAACAGTCGTGCTTATAGAGTCTACAATCTGCGTTTAAAATCTGTCCAAGAATCAGTTAACGTTGTGTTTGATGATGCTACTGATCTTAGCAACATGCCTCCTCAAGTTGATATTGCAGATGTTATACAAGCGAGTAACGAATCAGAGGAGCCTGCGGATGACAATGTTGAGCCAACATTGGACTCAACATCTGAGCCAGAACAGAACGAAGAGGCTGGTCCCAGTGAAGTGCGACGTGATCCACCAGCTAAGGTTCAGAAAGATCATCCTACTGATCTTATAATTGGAGATGTGAACGAAGGAAGGAAGACCAGAGACAAACCACGAAAGGACTATAAGTCTATGGTAAGAAATGCGTGTATGAATTCGCTATACGCTGAGGTACATTTTAACTGCTTTGTTTCTGAGATAAAACCCAAGAATGTCCTTGAAGCTCTCAAGGATAATTGTTGGATAAATGCGATGTAAGAGGAACTCTTGCAGTTCGAGAAAAACCAAGTTTGGACATTAGTGCCACGGCCGAAAGACATTAATGTCATAGGCACTAAGTGGATATTTAAGAATAAATCTGATGAACTTGGTAGGGTTGTTAGAAATAAGGCACGTTTGGTAGCCCAGGGTTACACGCAAGTAGAAGGTATAGACTTTGATGAGACGTTTGCTCCCGTTGCTAGGCTAGAATCTATTAGACTTTTGTTAGCTATTGCATGTTGGCTTAACATTACATTACACCAAATGGATGTTAAGGGTGCTTTCTTGAATGGGTATATTGATAAAGAAATCTATGTCGAACAGCCTAAAGGGTTCGAAGATCCCCATTATCCTAACCATGTTTCTAAGCTGCAGAAAGCACTGTACGGGTTGAAGCAAGCGCCTCGAGCGTGGTATGCAAGGTTAGCAACATTTTTGCTTGAGTTTGGTTTCACTCGAGGTGAGGCGGATCGCACTCTTTTTGTTAAGAGGGTCGGATCCGATATTTTGATTGCTCAAGTATATGTTGATGACATTGTTTTCGGTTCAAGCTCACAAGTTTTATTAGATCAGTTTGTGCAGGCAATGAACACTACCTTTGAGATGTCGATGATAGGCGAATTAACATATTTTCTAGGATTGCAGATTAAGCAAAGCAGCGACGGGATCTTTATGTCCCAAGAGAAGTATGCCAAAAACACTGTCAAGAAGTTCGGATTGGACACTGCAAAGGTAATGAAAACGCCCATGGGTTCTTCGCAGAAGGTAAGTAAAGACAATGTTGGGCAGAATGTTGATCCAACATTGTACCGTTCTATGATAGGCAGTTTATTATACTTATCTGCGAGTAGACCTGATATCATGTACAGTGTTTGCGTTTGTGCTAGATATCAATCTGAACCTAAGGTTTCGCATTTGAATGCTGTTAAGCGAATACTACGTTATGTGAATGGATCGTGTAGCCTAGGACTATGGTTCTCCAAAGATACTAATTTGAGTCTTCTAGGCTATAGCGATGTTGACTGGGCAGGTGACGAGGATGACCGCAAGAGTACAAGTGGTGGCTGTTTCTTCCTAGGTAATAACTTGGTTGCATGGTATAGTAAGAAACAAAACTGTGTGTCTTTATCTACTGCTGAGTCCGAATATGTTGCGGCGGGTAGTTGTTGCACGCAATTATTGTGGTTAAATAGTATGTTATGTGACTATGGGTTAGAGTGCGAATCTGTACTTATGTATTGTGATAACCTTAGTGCCATTAACATCTCTAGGAATCCCATCCAACATTCTCGAACAAAGCATATAGATATTAGGCATCATTTTCTGAGAGATATGGTCGAAAAAGAGTTAGTCCGCATCGAGCATATAGACACTAAGAATCAGTTAGCAGACATTTTTACGAAAGCATTGGATTCTGAAAGGTTCTCGGACCTTAAGAAATCCATAGGTTTGCACATGTTAGTTTAAATGTTGGTCCAACATTTGGATCAACATAGCATATGTCGAATTTGATAGTTACATCTTTAATGTTTGATTTAATATTCTGTTTTGTTTTCCTGTGAAATGACTTGATTTATCTTGATTGGTCCTTAAATGAACCCGATCCCTCTTTTATAGGCTCTTGGTAATACGTCCCTAGGTACACGGCATTCGCTGTGACGATGTACTCTTTGCGACTAAAAACCAAGCCTTTTTGTGATTAGCATGCTCAATAAACTCTCGGCTAGATATAGGTATTTGGTAATGAGTTTCCTTAGGTACACGGCATTCGCGGTGACGATGTATACTATGCGACAAAAAGCCGAACCTTGAGGCTGAGGGTATAAGGGCAGTGCATAAATTCGTTGTTGGTACATGAGGTGAAAGGGTAGAAATAAAGGGAACTGATTTTGAGAAGGATTGAGCAGATAAGTCTAGGATTACGGAATTAGAATGTTGAGTCAAATGTTGGGGCAACATGTGTGACTGTCAGTTTGATATTGCTACATTATGTGCTTTCGTCTTTATTTGTGTCTGTCTTTAGTACTGTTTTTGTTAGTCTTGTGTGTCTAGTTTTGTTATCTCTCAGAAATGCATTAGAAACTCTCGAAGAACGGCTCTTTACACTTGTCTCTATGTGTTCAACAACGTCGCTCAATCGGTTAGTATTTCTTGATTCTACCTTGACTTTTGACTTAGTGGTCTTTTGGTAGAAACGTGGTCTAATATGCTCCTATTTACTCGCATGGCTTAGTCTCAAACGTGCTCCTATGTGGTCGGATAATTGGATTTGGTATATACTATTTTTAGCTTTCATGTTTTGAAAAATCATGACTTAGTTTAGACTTATCCAATTTATGCGGTTTTCTCCTCTTATGCTCAACGGTTACTTTTATGCCCATTAACTCCATGATCAGCTTTAAAATAACTGTAGTAACCGTTGTGACTAGCTCGAATTATAAGTGATAGATTATATGATTTTATTTAACTTGTCATATCATCCCACTTGCTCCACTTCGACCTCTCTCTCTCTGAAACTGTTCTTCGTAATCTGTAGTTCATTAGGGTTTTCAGTTTTTCGATCTTGATTCATTTTTCTTTGTTGAAATCATGTCGAATTCTCCTCCTCAACCGAATGTTGACCCAACATTCGACCCTAACCTTGTATTTCCAGTCCCTCTGCAAGTAATACCAGGTCCAATGGAGATCGTGGTCTACACGGGGCCTTTTCAGCCGCTTCGGCCGGCCAGACCACCGCCTCAGACCACCGGAACAAGCGGCGACGCCGCAGTCCTCATCAGCGGATCCCCCAACAGCGAATCCTAGCCAAGAACCTTCAACAACGATGCCCTGGCAAGACGACGATGATGATTTGCCTCTGGGAACTCGGCTCCAATCGCTCCAAGAACGGCAAAGAAACCGCAAATCTGATGCACCGTCAAGCTCATCTTGTGCAAATCCAGATTCTGGAGCGCCGATTGGAAGTGAAGAGCCCGTAGCGCCGAACCCAGTGGTGGCTGAAACCCCTGTTTCAGTTGACTCGTGTTTTCCGGACCCAGCCATTCTCAGAAGAAATATTCCGCCGCCGGTCTTCAATTTCGCCGACGTACCGCTCGGTGCACCTCCGCCTCAGTCACGGCCTGTCCAATCAAGTCTGGTCGGAGGCGCTATCAACGTCACGGCACCGATCAACGTCACGGCACCGTCTTCAAACCCTCCTCCACCACGTACTTCTTCAAGCTCAATTCCGGGCACAAGAACTGTCCCCAAGTCGAAAAAATCTCGTCCCGGGAGCTACAAGAAGAAACAGAGCAAAGCCCAGGCGACGAAGTCTGCTCCTGTGAAGAAGCGACGAAGCGGGTGTATTAGACGAGCGCTGAACCCAACTTCCAACGCCGATGATCCCATCAATCTTTCCAGCGACTCGGTCGATACGATCGTCGACTCTACGACATATGACAGCTTCGACTCAGAGGTCTCAGACGAGGACTTCAAGCTTTCAGGGGGAGAAATGCCGTCCTCTGACTCAGAGTCCTTCACCGCCTCAGATCACTCACAAAGCATCGATGTTGTCGGGGCTGATCTTGCTGAGACTCTGGAATCTTTAAGGAAACGGGTGGAGAAGCGCGCTGGTAAACGACCCATGAAGAGTGACGACCAGCCTTCGAAGCGTGCCAGGACTGACAGCTCTCCTCAACAAGATCAAAGTATCGTGCTGGCTCACCAGTCCCAGCCTCAGATGAAGATGTTGAGTATGATGTTGAACCAACATTGGAGGATTCTGACTGGGAAAATCCACTGCCCGACCAGAAGTTCTACCGCACAGCCAATGCGGAGCTGTGGGATTCCATGAGTAAAAGACTCTTCAGAGTGGAAAGGGTGGTGGACGAAGAGAGCTTTAGGAAGCATGGTGTCTTGCAATTCCTTGAATCTCGTCACTTAGGCCGAATGGTGAAAGAACTTGGGACGTACTGTGACTCAGTCGTCCGTGAGGTATATGCGAACCTTTTCTCTAATATAGCTGAAGTTAATTCTCGGAAGTATGGGAAGGTCTTTTTAAGGGGGAGACTTTATGATCTTTCATCTCGTGCTGTAAATGAGTTTCTTGGAACGCCTGAGGTTGATATGGGCTATGAGTATGATAATGATGAGGTGGTTAGATTCCTTACTGGAGGGAGAGTGTCTGTATGGAAGAAAAATTGTGCGAGTACTGCTTTAACTTCTTTGTACTCAGTTCTTTTTAAGATAGGTGTCTTTAGTTGGCTGCCTACCTTGAATGATACACGGGTAATTGAGCAAATGGCTCATCTTCTGTACGCTCTTGGGCGCAATTTGCTGCTGAACTGGGGAGAGATCATCCTCAAGCACATGTCCAATCAAGCGGAGAGGGTTAGTAAAGGGATCCTGCCATACCCTTCCATCATCTATGGAGTGTTGGTTCAAGGAGGTTCAACCCACTCGGAAGGATAAAGTAGTCACTCAGAGGATGCCGTATGCCATTCAGCCGAGCCATCTTACAGGACCTGATAAGATTGTAGATCTTCCTTGGCACACACCTGAGCAGATTGCACAAGATGTTGACCACGATGCTGGGTCAACATCTCTGGCAGAGCAGGCTGTCCGAGTTCTTGACGAATCCATAGCAGCCTTGGTGGCTCAAAGGGATGCCCTGAAGAGATTCATTTCTTCCCAAAAAGGGGGAGATAGGGCAGAAGCAGCAGGAACTGAGAAGCCTAGAGCTGAAGAGTCAGAGCCAAGGGTCGAGCCGAGAGTTGATGAACAGGTTGGGACGAGCGGAGCAAGGATGGAAGAAGATCAGAGAGCTCAGGAAGTTGAACATCAAGAAGGAGAAGGAGAATAAGCTAGAGCAGCTGCTGAAGAAGAAGTTGTGCATGTGGTTTTTTGTTTTGCCGTGTTTGCATGCCTAACTTCTTATTTTTCTGTGTGTGATTTAGTTTGGACCATGTCTATTTCTTTCTTTTGCAGATGTGCTCATTTTCAGGACCTCTAAAAAGGCATTGTACTTTTTCTAGTACTTTGGATAGTTTTTGTTGCTATTCGGTCTTCGCGTCTAACTCTAACCACTTTGCGTTTTGTGGTTGAGTTGGTGTGATCTTTAGGGGGAGCTTTGCTAAGGCTGACTTCTGCATTGGTTTTGGAAGAAAGATAAAAAGGGGGAGATTGTTGATGTTGAGCGTTCAACTGAAACAATGTTGGGTAACATTCTAGTCAACATCTGTTGGCCGAGAATGTTCCCTTTCCTAGTTTTATCTTTCATGTCCAAAACCTATTTTAATTATGACGTGGCATTTTTCTAGTGTTGTGCAGGTTATGGATAAGAGCTAGAACGGTTCAAACCGTGTAGAAAGAGTGTGGATTAGCTTGAGCGAAAATAGGAAGAGTGCATACTAAAAATAGGAAGCTTGGAGAACAAGTGAAGACTGAGCAATCCGAGCTGACCAAGTCGATCTACAACGGTTACTAACTGTCCAAATACACTTAGTGGACGTTAGTGGACGTTGTGGGAAGTTGCTAAGACAAGTGGCGAAGACGTGGACAAATCGAAGGAGTATTTAAGTCGAAGACTTAACCGTTTTGAAGTACGATGAACACGAGCAAAAATCAGAGCATTTTGAGCGAGAGTTATTTTCTTGAAAGAGTTTTCTTTTCAGTCTAGTTGTTGCTGAATTCTTTAGTGATTCGTAGGTTGTGGCTAGACTAGTTTTTGACTATCCTTTTTGGTAGTTTTTGTAATCCATATTTCTAGTGGATTTTACCCCTTGGGGCTCGCAGCAAGTTATTTGACTTGCTGCACAAAACATCGTGTGTGTTCGTTTCGTTTTTATCACTAAGTTTCTATCATTTCCGCTGTGCTTTAAAAGAGAGTGTGAGTGTTACCCCAACATCACGTCCAACATCAGTTTACAACTTAGTGTTTTTAAAATCCATTAGTACGGGACCACCATCACATATAAATAACACAACCCATATGACAAAAATATGCACGCACGCATGCAAGCACAAAACCTTACGCACATTCTTCTTGCTTATTATTCTTTACATATACTTAATATTACTATTACACACACACAAACACATCTTGGAGAAGACACAGATCATCATCACCACACATCATCATCTTACTATGTGATGATCTGAAACACAGTCACCAAAACATGCAAAACATTCCCAAACAACCCAAGAATAGTACCAAGCGTAATCCCCACGAAAGTGAGCGTGCCCGAGAGAATCTCAGTGGCAGTGCTAAGTACAGGGCATATAGTATTGTTAAGGGGCAAAAGGCTGGTAACACTGCACGGAATAGGTGCGACGATACCCAAAATGTTTGTTACTAATGTCACAGGCACAGTGATGTTAAAATTTCCATTAACATCTGTTGAAGCAGTGCGAATGCTGAACGTTCCACTCGCGCTTGTGCAGTTAAGGGTGACATTTACCCCGAAGTCCCAGTTGGCGTGCAGCAGATTCTGCCTACGGCATTCACGCCATTGATCCTAATCTGAGCTTTGGCTTGCAGTGGGTTGTAGGAGGTGAGTAATATGAGGGATACTAGCAGAACTGCTTAGGCAATTTGTTGAAGAAAGTTGTTCGTGGAACCATTTTTAGGGTTTGTTTGTATGTGTGTGTGTGTGCTGCTTTGGGGTTTTGTGTGAGTTGTAGTGGTTTGAAGAGGGAGCGAAGAGGGGTTATTTATAGAAGGTTTTCTTGCATGAACGAACGTGTGTAACGTTGTTTGGTTCTGATATTGGACTTTTTTATGTTGTTTCATTGATTTTTCGTTAATGTGTTGCACAAGGGTTTGGTAACTCTATACGAGTATTAATATCGTTAAAGTTGACAAGGTAGAGATTTAGAATTTGGACAATTTGGATGCTAAACTGTGGGGCTGGAAGCTCTATTCTGCGTTTTAGGGTTAGGGCACTAAGTAATCAATATTGTTAGAAAATTTATATTGATTTTATAAATTATATGTGAATGAAAAATTTAGAAAAATATTTATATTTATGAATTGGGCTTTGAAAATGGTATTGGGCTTCGATTTTTGCCCAATAATGGCCTAACTCTAGAAGGCCCAACTTCTAGAAGGTTGGGTTGATGGCTTTGTAATTGTGTGCTTTGTGGAGTGGTTAAAACCACTCCCCAACTCAAACGTGTATGTCCAAACAATATTTTGTCGCCCAAATTTGTATTGGCACATGATGGATAGTATTACTTTATTCCTCTCGAGAAGCGTTCATACAATACAGTCCTACCTATACCAAACCTTCATTTCATATTTCCTGTCGAAAGCTTCAGAACCGATCTCTCTTCTTCCCTGTTTCTTCTTTACTTTGAATGGCGACGGCTTATGCAGCTTTTACTTCATTGATGCATCTCATATCAGATCTCCAAGAACATCCCACCCTCCCATCAAACTCGACGAGGAACATGTCGACTCTCTCAGTTCGAACGTCTCTTTCTTTCGAAAATTCCTCGAAGATCACCATATCTCCGTCAATCTCAAATTGGAGCTCCAAATGGCTGATGCAGCTTATGCTGCTGAAGACGTCATCGAGACTCACATAGCAGATGAAATTTACGATGAAGAGGACTTCAACGCAAGTCTTCAAAAGGCTATAGAAGCCATGGATCTAATCGAGGAAGAAGTGACGAAGATGAATTGGAACATCAACAAGGAAAGGAGCCAAGTAACAACGATCAACCTGATGGTGCCGCTAATTCTGGTGGTAGTGAGAAGAACAACAACGTGGTGGGTATGGAAGACCTGACACTCAAAATTGTGGACAAGCTCACTCTTCAACAGAGCAAATCTGGCCGTCAGATTATTTGTATAACAGGTATGGGTGGAATCGGTAAGACTACACTCGCTCGTAAGGTCTTTGACCATAAGTGTATTACGGACAACTTTGATGTTCGTGCTTGGGCTACAATATCTCAGGACTACAATATACATGAAAGTCTCGTTGAACTTGTTTACTGCCTAAATAAAACAGACAAGGAAAGTTTGCAACGGCAGGTCGAACAAAAGTTGGGCGTAACGCTGTACCAATATTTGTGCGGCAGAAGGTATCTGATTATAGTGGACGATCTATGGGATGTAGAGGCGTGGGATAGATTGCGATCCTTCTTTCCAAGTAGCCCCGGTAGCCGAATAGTGATAACAACTAGAGAATCAAAATTCGATACGATTAGCTCGCACTTTTTCAAAGTGGGTTTGTTAGACGAGAGTCAGTCTTGGGATTTATTTTGCAAAACTGTATTCGGACAGGACGACTGCCCTCGTGAGCTGGAGGATGTCGGAAGGAAGATATCAGACAACTGCGGAGGACTTCCTCTTTCGGTTGTCGTGATTGGAGGTCATTTAGCAAAGTCTCCGAGAACACAATTGGAAATCTATTGCGAAAAAATTGAGTTCCATTGTGAATACAGAAGAGGACGGTCGTTGTCTGAAGATACTATCATTGAGCTACATTCATCTACCGGTACATTTGAAACCATGTTTCCTTTACATGGGAATTTTTCCCGAAGATAAAGAGATTTGAACGTACAAACTAATCAGAATATGGGTGGCCGAAGGATTTCTAAAACCAATTAATGGAAAGACCCTGGAAGAGGCTGCGCAAGAATATCTTTTTGACCTTGCTAGTAGGAATCTTATTTTAGTTTCTGATTCATCATTTTAAAGGGGAGAATTAATCAGATTCCAGATCCATGATCTTTTGAGGGGATTTATGCTTAAAAAGAGGCTTTAGAGAAGAAATTTTATAGCATCATGCGGAATCAAGATCGGGAATTTCCAAACAAAGAAAGACGAATTGTCCTTTATCCAAGCAGCTCACACGAGGT
Source organism: Craterostigma plantagineum (assembly GCA_027422505.1). NCBI lineage: Eukaryota > Viridiplantae > Streptophyta > Magnoliopsida > Lamiales > Linderniaceae > Craterostigma > Craterostigma plantagineum. Next base: position 3,755,239 of record JAPQWV010000033.1, on the reverse strand, counting down.
AGACCCTCTCTATTCCGAGACTATTATCCTAAAATCGCCGTCAGTTCTACGTACGTTGATACTTTGGTACATCATTGGCTTCTTCCGTAGCTTACAAATCATTACGTGTTTTGGCATCAGCGCGGTCTTTCGATATTAGCCTAAATGACGTGGTGGAAGTTGCCTCTCAACTTGTTAACTTGCGTGGCCTTGATTTCGCATCATCTAAAAGGGACGAATCGGTTAGCTTTCCTTCATCACTCTTTTCGATATGGAATCTTCAATCTTTATGGATGGAACGTCAGTCGAGGGCTAAAGCGCCATTACAAATCTGGAAAACGTCTCAACTTAGACATATTCACACAGGTTTTGGATTTAGCCTCTCGGATCCTCCACCAAGCGAAAGCCACGGTGATTTGATCTTGAAGAACCTTCAAACCGCTGATGGTATATACAACTTCAGTTTCAGTGAAGATCTGGTCAAAAGAACTCCCAACGTAAGGACGCTGAGTGTGTCTTATAATGATGGAATCACGGAATTGAATGCCGCTCTCAGCGACATCGCACCTCTCGAAAAGCTCGAAACACTTATTTTGAGGTTGGGAATGGTGAGATTCATGAGGCTAAGAAAAGAAATGATTGAAAGTCTTAAATTCCCTGATTCGCTTAAGTGTCTGATTATCGACGGCCTTCGCTTGGATGACGAAGTAACGATGACTAAGATTGGTTCGTTGCCAATGCTCGAACATTTAAGTCTTCGTGAATGCAGGGGAAGGGAATTGAAGCTTCCTGATGGACTATTTGATCGTTTGAAATACTTACAGCTCGTTATGTGTAGTGATCTCGAATGTTTTGCAGCAAATTCCAGCCATTTTCCTTGCCTTGAAGAGCCGTATCTATACTCAATGCATAGGTTGAAGGAGATATCATCCTCAGAGATCGAAGATATACAGACGCTGAGACAAATTATATTGTTTTGGTGTCCCGACTCAACTGTTGCCTCTGCTAAAGAAATAGCAGACTATCAAAAACATGAAATGGGGAATGAAGAATTACGATTTCGGGTTAGCCTGAGTAAGTTAAACAGTCTTTCTGCTCAGAGCTTGAGCAGCAGTAATTTTATTATACGATAAGGTAGTGGAAGTAGAATGTGTATATTCCTTTTTTGTTTCCTTTCTTGAATGATGTTTTGTAAGTTAGATAGCAGGTATTGTATTGGAACGCTGCTGCGATAGATCTGATCTATAAACAGTTCGTTTGCGTTATCAATTTTAAAATCGGAGGGAGCCTCAGTTTCAATACGCACGTCAGACGTCAGTCATATATAATAACTACGAATGCTGTAACGGCCGTGAATAATTTGTTTAGAAAAGCACTAACGATGAGGGAATACGTAATGTAAATTGTAATAACAGGTTACCTGTGAGGGAAATTTGTGACTGCAAATTTTTATACGACGCATATGTTTATGTATATCATTGTCCGATTACTCATGAAAACTTTATGAAGATACAAATGTGCCTAAGAGGGGGGGGGGGGTGAATTAGGCTTATAAAATTTTATGCTTCTTTTCACAAATCCTTAGTGTGGTGACTTAGATATGCCTAATAATATTGTGACGAGTATGCCTGTTATATCCTAGTACCGTCGGATGTGTTTCGGGTCTTTCTCACAGTGATAACGAAATAACTGAAAAGTAAATGCGAGACAGGATTTTTATAGAGGTTATATCCCCAACTGGGGTTTACTCATCTCCTTGGGATTTGCTTCCCAAGAGTTTAACCAATCACTATAATGCACCGTAGCTGGATACAAAACTGATTGGTTAGCCCAATACACAACCGAAACAAGTCGAACACTAGACACTACTAGGTTACCACACGCCGAGTTTCGTTCCTCGAAATCTCCTTGATCCCGACAGGCACAGCTCACTACCGAAGGGCCCCCGGACTTGTCCTTCCCTTCACATGTGCGTAAACATCAACCTTGCCTCCTTGGTATTGCTCACGTCCGAAGACAACACGCCGAAGACAGAATATGTGGCAGGGGATGATGGAATATCGGATAAATCACTCGCTCAGTGATGGATACGCAAGTTAACGCTCAGTAAGGCAGAAAGCTACGCAAATGGGAACTCCGGAATCTCTTTATCAGTTTCTGCTCAAAGATCTCTCGTAGGCTTAAAGTCGCAAATTCTCTGTTCTATTGAAAATCTGAAGTGCAACTCATATATAATCCTTTTCAATTAGCACTTCACATGGAAAATCATATCAAACAATAATCACCAAATCAAGCATAGTTTCCATGTAGCTTTCGAGTCAATCATACCATATAAATTATGCTTCTAATAAATCATCACAACGGTTATATAGCACATTAAAGCATGATTATATTCCATATAGAGACTCAATTTCGTTCTCAAGCATATCCAACCACTTTGCATATATTTTCCATATCAAAATTTTCCATAGGTGATTCCCTGCTATCAGTTCCTAGTAACGAGTCAATCCAGATTTACTTTCCAAGTATGGCACACAAGATAGCAGATTTACTTTCCAAGTATGGCACACAAGATAGCAAGGCATCAGCACGTTTTCCATGTACAGCTCATAGCATTTAATCAATATATTTACCATGTTTAGCACACAAGTCAGATCAGAGCTTACTTAAATCGATTTATCACATCATGGCACAACTTTCCTTATTTCAGAGATATCACCCGTTATACCACATATAAGAGCACTTTATCCATAAGGTTAATCACATCAAATCTTTTCTAAATATAATAATCCAATCAGCATAAGGAAAGATATTAATTCAATATTGCACATTAAATACAGTGGAAAGCATGCAAGAATCGTGAAAGTGATTTTCGTCCAGGAATAAACAAGTATCAACGGATCTATCACTTTCCATATATAAATAGCATATTTTCCTTCTATAACTCAGTAGGATATCTCATGCATTATTTCTATATATAGCACAGAACGATATATCCTATCTCATGGACTGTCTATAACATGCGATCACCTAGTTCCATCAAATCATCACAAAATCACACGCAATTCAAATATTCAACACTAACAATTTTCATCTCATTAGCAATGCATAGTTGAACATTATCATGAACTTAGACATTTTATTTGTCCCAAATTTAATTGCTCATTTTATAGACCTAATGTCATTACAATTACATCGTTCATCAAAACTCTCTAACATATATGGACCAAAAAGGTCAACATTCTCCCCCTTTTTGATGATGACATGTAATTGATGCAGCACGGAAGCAAGTAAGCATATTCGATTACGCAAGTCCTAGCGCATATGTCTAAGTGTTCCATAATCACAAGGGAGAGCATACGATATTTCCTAATCACATGTGATACCCATTTGCTCCCCCTGCCTATGTGCAGTTATCACCATGACATGCATAAGATATATCATGATCAAATTTTGCTCCCCCTGTCTAAGTGCGGATATATCCTATCTATTTCAATGTTATATCTTGAGTACAAAATTTTGAAATTTACCCGTGAGTGTGCTCCCCCTGCCTAAATGCGCATTTTCCAAGCATGGTTTCAAGCAATCATGTAATCATCGCAGCAGGCACTTAGCACAGTCAATTCGCACATTCAAGTATCAGAGTATAAGATCAGCACATGATATATCCATAGATCAGAGCAAAGATGTTAAACATAGGAGATATATCATAAAAGCAGCAAAATATTATATTAGGGTTCAACAAACTTCCCTACATACCAAAAACACTTACTACTCCCCTTTCATTATCAAAAAGGTGGGAGGGACACTTAGGAACTAAACGATACTGGCGAGCGGAATAACCTAGGGGCAACTAGGAGCAGAATGGAACTAGAGGGGCAGCCTACTGGCTTTGAAGATGTTTCAGAATCGGCGTGCTTAGGAAGGGACTTATTGACGAGCTTTGAGAGCTTGGATAGTTTTAGTGTCAGCTCGGTATACTGCTCTTTGAGCTTGCGGAAGCGCTTCTGATTATCAGCCTTGATATCAGAAATATCGCGGCGCAACACTGAGATTCCTGCCTTCCCTACGCTCAGCTCATCCTCGTAGTCATCGTCCTCGTCGCTTTTGACCTTCGCTTTCCCCTTCGCAGCCGACCGTTTCTGGGCGCTATCCACTGATCTGTTCTCCTTGGCCTTGAATCAGCCCTGACAGTTAGTGTGATGAATCCCCATGCATTTCAGGATGTGGATGGCCGTATCTTCCCATGTGGATGGCCGTATCTTCCCATGCCGGCGGCATCTGGACTTCTTCACACTCAAGGAAGTGCGTGAGCAACATTCCGTAAGGCAACTTCAGGATCACATACCCGAGGTTGAACTTGCGATTCTGGGATATCATGTACACGGCAAAACTGCTCATGAAATTCATAGTGGTAGAGTGGCCGCCACTTCAGATTTTGGCACTCCACAAGGTCATGTTCAGCAGTTTATGAAGGAAGAAGAAATCTATGGGAAGTTGATTGAGAGCTTCTTCGTCTGAAAAGCGGGGCTTAGTACGGGTATTTCAGAGTTTCCGAAGTACATCACTGGGGTCGAAGCCATCAGCATGGCACCAGTCGTTCATGTCGTAGTGGCAGAAGGGTTCATCAGGAACTCCAAGCATCTCGTTGATCTTCTTCGTGGTCCAGTGGATTCTGCCTCCCAGCACATAGGAGCGGACATTGATGTGTCCCTCATACTCATCGTAGTCAAAATTTGCATAGAAGAGCTTGACAGCTTCTGGGTAGTAAGGCTTGTTGATACTCAGGAATTTCTCCCATCCGTAGTCTTTCAGCCAGGTGATAACAGTTCCAGCAGGCAACTTGTCGAATACGACGCCTCGACCACGAGCGATATCTCGATTGCTGAAGCTTTTGTAGACGGTTCGGTTACTTTCTTCTAGGAACAGGGCTTCAACTGGGATCTCAGTTGGGTTGGACAGATCAATAGAAGGGATATCAGAAGTCTTAGTGCTTGGTTTTGGAGACGGCGAGGCCCTATCAAGTGGGGAAGGAGATTTCTGGGTTTCCTTTGGCGTTGGGCTTCTAGAGTGGGATTTCTGGGTTTCTTCATGAACTTCTTCAGGAATTTCGGAACTTGAGGCAGCCTTTTCTGGGTCGGGCCTTTTGGATTTCTTGGTCTTCTTCTTCTTCTTGGAAGTTTGAGAAGGGGTTGAGATCTTTTCAGAGGATTTGGCCTTGGAACGGGTTTTGCGAGCAGAAGGCGAGACTTGTTTTGGTGATTTGGAAGGTGAGTTGAGCGGGGTTTCATCAGTGTCGGACATGGGTTCCTTACGTTTACGGCTTGATGATTCAGGGTTGACAGCTTTGGAAGTTTTGGCCATTGATGAAGGTTTGAAGGTCGAGGAGAAGTTTGAAGAAGATGATTGAATGATGAAGGTTGAAGAACGGTTTGGATCTTTTGAAGGAATGGGGTCGGGTTTATTTTTGGAAGGGATAAGGATGTTTCGAAATTTGAAATTTGAAATTTCAAAGTAGATAGTGGAAAAACTGTCAGAAATATCGGACTGATTTGACGGGATCTCATAATTAAGGAAGGGATGTGACTGGACTGAATAGGAATTTAAATAAATGAGTTCCCTAAAATAACTGAACGGCTTGAAAGATATCTACGAGTTCCTTCCTAAAATAACCTGATCACATTCAAGGACAGCTCCAGAAGATCGGATATTCCTAAAATAAACTAGATGGCTGAAGGAATGTCTTGGAAGGGATAACTACGAATTTCTTCCTAAAATACGAGAATCACACTTAAGGAAAAGATCTATAAGATCCACGAAAATATTCTAAGGGCTGAATGAGTATCATAAGATAGGATAACTATGAATTTCTATCTAAAGTAGAGTAACCTAGAGTAAATGATGGAATTAGACAGATTTACTAACCTTATTTAGCTCGATAATTCCCAATCGATCACGGATGAAGACACCAGGCGTATTCGGAGTGAGCGAGGAGACGGCTACGAATGCCAAATTTGAGGCACTTCAGCAACAGATCGCTGCGACAAACTCCCAGTTGCAGACAGTCATTGGCGCACTACTCCCGAAATCCGGGCAGACACAGCCCGTGAATGCCGTGACGACCACTGCACTAACGCAGCACACGCCATACGTGCCCATTGTGCGGAATCTGCGGCGCAGCTCACGAAACGTCTGAATGCCAACTCGGGCAGTCGTTAGAGCACGTCGATTACATGGGAAATTACCAAGGTGGCCAGCGAAGCTTCCAATCCCGAGCGAACCCCACTTGGCGTATGGAAATCAGAACCACCAGGGGCAAGGACCGCCAGGATTTCAGCCCAGACCATCCGGCTTCCACAATGGGCCACCACGCCAGTATCATAACACACTCGTAGGAGGATCCGATGACATGAGGGAGATGAAGGACATGATGAAGGCGCTCCTCACGAACAGCAGCACCAGCGCAGCCCACGAAAGCCGAATGACGAAAATGAAGGAGTACATGGAGGCAAACGACATACGTGCCCAGAACACAGACGCCTCGATTAAGAAGTTGGAGCAGCAGGTGGGCCAATTAGCAAAGCAACTAGCGGGGCAAAATCAAGGATCACTCCCGGGCTACACCGAGACAAACCCTAAGAAGTACTGCAATACGGTAACCCTGAGGAGCGGGAGTGGATTGCAAGAAGTTCCCGCCAAGCAGAATTCAAAGGAGAAAGTTGATTTCCAGGGCCACGACGAGCCAGAAATAGAGGAAAGCAAGGGCAACGGAGTCGAGAAGGTCAAGGATGACAAGGGAAAGATGCGACCATTCGTGAAGCCGTATCAACCAAAGATCCCGTACCCAGCTCGGTTGAGGGAAGCTGCACCTGAAAAAGAGAATGTTCAACCTAAAAAGGAGGAGGCTGCACCCGAAATAGAAAAAGCGAGGGAGATCGAGCGACCACCAGTGAGGCCATACCAGCCGAAGGTTCCCTATCCAGCACGACTGAAGAAGGACAAAGACGAGGCGCTATTTAGCAGATTTATGGGTATGTGCAAAGAATTACATATTAACTTACCATTTGTTGAAGCTATTATGCAGATGCCCAGTTTCGTGAAGTTCCTGAAGGACTTGCTGACAAATCGACGGAAGCTCGAACACGTCTCCACTGTACACCTACGAGGTGTTGTACCTCGACTTTCAGCCACCCTAAGCGAACGAAAGCACGTCCGGCTGAAGACGGTAAAGAAAGCGCTACTTGGGAGGCAACCCAGGTTTTATCTATCTAGTACTTTCTTTCATTTACCTATGAATATGATGCATATGAAATCTACTACTATTATTATTATCATCTATGTCTAGTTCCTCTCTACGTTTCATTTTCTTTTTAGTTATCTCAGGATATCACGAGTCACGATCCACGACCTTCACGCGTCCAGTCACGACCACGCCAACCATTCGTCAGGGGAGTCCCATTCTTTTTAACCTTCTTTTCCCTTTCTTTATTCATTTTTATGTTAAGGACAACGTAGGTCTTAAGTGTGGGGAGGGGAATTTATGTTGAGAATTTACGTGAAATATTTTTTTTTCTATGACGTGTCCGTGAACTATCAATTTCGTTAGAAAAGCATGAATTATTGAACTCAGGCATGATTATTTGCGCTTATCTCAAGCTAGTTTGCATGACATGAAATTTTTTGAGCATTTGGGATATGCATGATTGATTGAATCGTGTCTGCTTGAATAGAAATAGCGTTGCTTTGAGAGATTCGTACACATAACTCTTTTTCGTTGTGAGAGTTGAGCCTGACGAGCTTATGCTCATTTTCTTGGTTGTGTAACGTGCCTAATCTATATCTCTCTAGAACTTGTCTGTCTGATGCGTGGTGAAACTATTTCTGGTGCGTTAGTATGAAAATTATGAGGGCATTAGGAATTAAGTCCATGGCCAAAATTACCTATCATGACTAACCCCCTTAGTTAGCCACTTGAGCCTGAGCCTATTTGTTTGCTTTCCTCGTAAATCATAGAAGCCACTGACCCGAATAAGCCTCCAGAGATTATATGAACCTGAGTTGATTAGAATAGAGCAGAAGTCGAACTTGAGAGTGACTGTTTTAGTGTATGGTTCGATGTTCTTCTCTGCTATTCGTGAAATGACTCGCCCCTTACTTGATCGTTCTCTGAAATGATCCGATCCCTTGCATAAGCCTGCCCATAATCCTTTTGCAAGATATAGGTTTTGGTAATAAGTATCCCTAGGTACACGGCATTCGCTGTGACGATGTATTCTTTGCGACAAAGCCAAACCTTGATGTTTTGGGGAATAAGGGCAGTGCACAAAAGTAGAGCGTAACTAAGGGGAAATAGCAGAAAATGAAAGGGAACTGAGTTGAGAGGGTTGGGCAGAAAAGTCTAGGATTTCAGAGCGAGAATGTTGAGTCGTATGTTGGGGCATGTGACTGTTAATTCGATCATGCTATATTCTTTGAATTTTTGCTTATGTGTCCTAGTTTTAAGACTACGTGTTTAGTATATACGCTTATCACTTCGTTATTATGTGAACCGTTTCGACCTGGCTTGCCACTATAAGTAGTAGATATGTGATTAGCTTGCAAGCTTATGGTAGGGGTCAGACTAGTGCACGATTTGAGCGATTCACTATATACTAGCCTATACACTGAGTGACTTGAGCAAATCCTTGTGAAGTATGATTCTTGATTTAGAAGTGGTAAGGAAGTTCAGGTTGATAGGTGCCGATCATTAGTGCATTATTCATGATTGTTTGCTTGATTCTATTTTGTGCTTTCTAGCTAGGATGATAAGATGCGAACAATCGTGCCGTTATCTTGATTTGATACCTTATCTGACTTCTAATTTACTTGAGGACAAGCAAATGCTCAAGTATGGAGAGGTTTGATAAACGTATTTCAATACGTTTATCATAGTATTTAATTGGGTTATAATAGAGCTCTAGCAATCATTTATGCATGTATTCGCCCTATTTACACATATTTTGATATTGAAAGAGCTTAGGACGACTTTCGGACGAAAAGGAGCGAAAACGAGGCAAAACGGAGCAAAAACGACGGAAACAGTCATGTGTCACGGCCGTGGTACCCAGTGCATCAGGCCGTGACAGGAGACAGAAGACTACACTGCCGGAAGTCACGGGCGTGACACTTCTTGCACCAGGCCGTGACGCATAGCAGCAGCAACATTAGAAAATTAATATCTCTCAATCCAGATCTCAGATTAAGAATCCCTTCAGTAGGAATCAAGATTAGCGAGTCTTCTCTCTATAGTTAAAATTTCCGCTCAATCGGACATAGTTTACACCTCCATCTTAAAGAAATACGAAACTGTCGCAAGGCTGGAAAGTGTCACGGCCGTGACACTTCTGCACGAGGCCGTGACGCACGGCAGTGAGCTCCATTTTGTGCCCCGACAGTGTCACGACCGTGACGGACATGTTTCCGTCCGTGATCGTAGCGAAAGTCATTATAAAGCCCAAATTCGACCCAAAAAGAGGGAAACCGATCAGATATCAACCCTAAATCATCTAGAGATGAAAAAGAGCCGTCAAGAACACAGAATTACGTCCCAGAGTGCAAGAGACGGATCAATCCCGAATTCACGCTGAATTGGACGAAGAACGAAGACTCTTCGACGAGATCATCCCAGATCAATCAGAAGGGAAGATTATGAGTCCTCTGCCCTTCTTCTCTATGTCTTTCATTGCTTTTCCGTTGATTATGAGTAGGTAAATTTCCTCTGTGTTCGGGAGTAGATGAACGTTAGGTTGATTCGTGATTAAGACATATATTTATCGTGACTCGTGTATCCTGACTATTTATCTATCTATGAAAGTATCTCTTCGCTTTAATATGTCTATGTGTTAAAATGAATATGTGGAAAATCGTTTAGGGCGACAGCTAAACAACGATTAGGCCGTTCATAGATGATAGGACTCGAGTATAGGGCGGCAGCAAATACTCGATCCTCGCTGTTAGTAATTACTGATAGATTCCCGCGAGCGTTTAGGGCGACAGCAAACTCGTGAGCGGGTAGGAAATTACTGCGATCCAGTCAGAATTACGTAGGAGCGATAATTCATTGTCTTAGCCGGTAGTACCTAGTGGGATTTGAATCCCGAGCACATCTTTATTATCTGAAAGTTCTCACATCAGTTTAGGCGTGTTCTTTGAATCTCTAGTTGAGTTAGGGGCGATCTGTTAGGTTAATTCATAAAACAATCTGCGTATTTTATTTAGGCTAGATATCGAGTCGATAGGTCACTACTAGTACTCAGTTTATTCCTCGTGTTCGATACCCGTTTACTCACTTTACTACACTATAAACGATAGGTCCACTGCCTATCGCACGTTGGTGATAGTAATTAGGTATTCGTTTTATATTATCACTTGTCGCACTTGCAAATCAAATTAGCACACCACGTGTCGATCATTACTACACGTTCTTGGGAACCTCCTTGATTACCTGGCGAGCCAAGAAGCAAGCCACCGTCTCCAGATCCTCCACTGAAGCTGAATACAGGGCGCTCGTTCCTTGGTAGCAGAGGTCTTGTGGATCAGACACCTACTCAAGGAGCTTACCATTGGTTTGGATCACACCCCAGTTGTCTACTGTGACAACCAGTCTGCCTTGAAACTTGCCTCTAATCCAAAATTTCATGAGAGGTCGAAACACATTGAGATAGATTGTCACTTTGTGCGGCATCATGTCACAAATGGAGCAGTCAAACTTCTCCCAATTAGGACTGATTATCAGTTGGCGGATGTGCTAACAAAACCTCTCACGGGGCCGCAGCTACAGCAAATTCTAGCCAAGATGTCTATCGTAAATTTACACCATCTATCTTGCGGGAGGGTATTGAGAATTGATCACAAAATCACTGAAGATGGTGAAGGAAATATCGAAGACATGAGCATCGAAGACATGAGCAGGTCCTCTGATGAGGGTCACGGCCGTGACCCTCAATGTATCTAGCCGTGAAGCCTGGCAGAAACGGGCCTTGTCGCGACTCACGGCCGTGAAGGCCAATGTAGCTAGCCGTGAAGCTTGGCAGAGACGAGCCTTGTCGCGACTCACGGCCGTGAAGGCCAATGTCGCTAGCCTTGAAGCTTGGCAGAGACGAGCCTTTGGAGTCTGTTGCGACTCACGGCATTGAAGGCCGATGTAGCTAGCCGTGAAGTTTAAATAAATCGAAATTGCTAGCGACGATTCTTCACAACAAGGAGGAGAAAGGGCTAGGAACGACGAGGCGCGAGAATTCTTAAATATAAAAAGCGTTGTAATTCATTTACTGTTATTAAGTCACTCATCTTCTTCAAGAGAGACTGTAACGTAGCTCAATTTGTATCTCTCTCTCTCATATTAAGAGAATTCCTTGATTGTCCGTGGATGTAGGATTAATTCAATCCGAACCACGTTAATTCTCAGCGTTCTTTACTTTTGTTAGTTTGGGAAGTTCACTTGCATATTATAAAGCTTCTCTAAACTTGGATTGCCTGAATGTTATTTTTGCTTGAATGAGTTTTCTCTTTTTTTTTTTGGTTTCTTATGACTGCAAAATGCAGTCTGAGAAGCTTGATACTGCAAAGTTGCATAAAGAAAGAGAAAGATTCAAAAGACAACATCAAGAAGGTTTTTATTACGAGTAAACATAGTGTCGTTATTTTGCATTGTCATTATACCTGATTCTTGTTACTTTCCAGAGAAAGCGAGGATTGAAGCTAAGATCAAAACAACACAAGAAGCATTGATGCTTCTACGTGAGAGAGAACGAGCAGCTGCGAGGATTTTATTGCAGAACGTGCGTATAATTTCTTATACGTGATACATCTGTTAGACGGCAAAATTCTAATTTTCTTTCATTTGTCAGGTGGAGAAAAATGTGGAGATTGATGAAAATAACAACGTCATGAAAGACTTGGAGCTATGGCAGCTCATCGTACAAAGGAGGAATTCTCCGTGTGAATCATCTCGAGAAACTCGGGCTCTGTATGAAAGAAGATGATGAAGAAGACGACGAATTCGATGCTACCATTTTGAATGCTGAAGAGGGAGAAATTTTGTAGCGTTATTAATGGGTTTTTTGGCAACTTGATGAGGCATTAACCTAATGAAAAAGTATTATTGTGGCTGTGTTCTATTATATGATGGTGTGGCGCATTTACATATGCTATATTTGCTAATGCAGCTTTTACTTCTCCGATGCTATATTTCTCAGATATAATCATATGGCTGAAATGTTATGCTATCACTTCGTTCGCCAACTTCTTATCAAGTTCATAGCTTCAGATTATGGATGTCTTCTTCAAACGCCTAACTCGGGCTATTATTTGAGTTCTTTCGTTGCAATCTTCGAGTGTTTTCTTTTGCGTTCCATGTCTTGTCTGAATGGGGTGATTCGCGTAAATGCATCATAAATAATTTCAAATTTAATGATTGGATAACCTCAAATCTCATCATCGTGGGCTCCTAGTTTACTTTCATTTTACTATGACTTATTCCCATTAATGATGTAATTAAAAACGATGTGAGTTTGTTGTGATTTCATCGTCTAAGAAACGGAGGAGAAACAGAAAGATGTTATCTTTGAGAAACATGGAGAGGCCAACATGACCTACGATGACGTCGCCATTTGTCTCCTAGATAATGAGTGCCATTATGCCATCGATGAATAGATTGGAACTTGTGAAGTTTTCATGTAGGTTGTTTCGAAGCGGTCATGAGGTTCTTAGGTTAGAAAATCTATAAGGAAGTAAGACTTTGGTTTACCCACGCCTTCCACAGATATTCAAGTCTCAGTTGGATTTTGTAAAGTATCATGGGTCATTTTACTGTTTCGTTATGTCTGAAAGTGTCGATATACTTGCTGGTTTATTATCTATTATGGCTGCATATCTGCAAGACTTATAACCCTACTAGGTGATGCGATGTTGGCAAGTCAAAGGAAAAGATACGGTTCATTGGATGAACGTAGACAAATGAAACATGGACGTGTTAAGAACAAGAAAAAAATAAGCAGTATTCTGAAAAAAAATTAATGACCACCCTTTGTTATGCAATGCAACCATGCCTGAGTTACTACCAAGCGTAACAAGTTGTCAATTTTGCAACACGCCCGGAATATATTTGGAGCCACCGACGTTTTATTGTTCAGTAGGAAAAATAAAACTCTAAGTACAAAAAACGCCTTCTGAATTATTGGATTTATACACAGCCAATGATGAAGATAGTAAACATTTTCGCCAATATGTTCGTAGTTACAATATGTTTGCGTTTACATTCCTAGGAGTGCATTATGATAAATCCTTATCGAAAAGAAATAGTGGGATCTATACGTTCCGAGTGCAATGTCAATTGTACCACTTATGGATCCCTTATTCCCACATACTGGTAAAGGCCCAAAGAATCTCCAATTATATTTCTTCGATACGGAAAATGACATTTTTGTAGAGTAATCAGACCAAAATTACCCAAGTATACCGCTGACGAATTCGTGTGATTGAATCGGATTTTCAGATTGCTATTTTCTGTGCGAGTCTTGACGAGAAACAGTAAACGAAAATCACACAAAGGATTTACGTGGTTCGATCTTGCGATCTACTCCACGGGACCAAGAACGAGCTTTTGATTATTTTGAGAGAATTTACAGAGCTACCACTCGACTGTTTTTCTGTTACAGCTCAAATCGAAAGAGATGATCAGTCGTAGTTTTTCCCGCCGCTGCTCTATCAGTGAAGAAATCACATAAACGCTTTCTAACTAATTAACGTATATAAAACCCCAGCTGAAGTAATCGTCGCTGCCCTCTACGTTTTCATTATCTTCTTTATCAGTCTGCGATTTCTTCATGATGCATCGACGACTTCTAACTCTTTTGCTGTAAGATGGTTTCTCTGTTTCATTACCAGCAGAAACTTGCTTACTTCCACAGATTTGAATTTGCTCTTTACAATTCTCCACCTCAAGTTCAAATCACAACACCTCATTCTTGGTCCACCTTCCCCTGTACTCAGGGAAGCTTTACACAGCCAGCAAAGTTCAGGCACAGTCTAGCATTCATGCCTAAAACTTGCTTGACTGTTTTATCACCTGAGATCACCCATGAACTCAACCTTTCCATCTCAGCTTTTCTCCATTTGCGCTTCTTTTCCTCTTCATATCTTGATCATATGAGCGAGTCTTCCCCAGTTTTAAACCTGTCATAGCTGCAAATGCATAGGCTACATTTTCGGCATAGCCATATCTTCTTGGAGCTCGAACCTCTCTTCTTTCCCTATCCCTAACTAGGTTGTAACCCTGCTGATCACCTTCAATATCAAGATCCTCCTCTGATCCACCTAGCCAGCTTCCATTCTGTTTAGATTCTTGAGCAGTTTCATCATTAACCGATGCAGGTTGCTCCACCTCAAACTCCACAGAAACAGCTCCCTCCCTTTTTCCAGTTTTGAGTTGTTTTTCCCCTGTGTTTTGTAAGCCATTTCTTCCTCGTTGAACACCACATCCCTGCTAATGATACACCTTCCCATGCCAGTTTCTAAGCACCATAGCTTGTATCCCTTGACTCCCTCGGGATATCCCATGAACATGCATCGAACAGCCCTAGCATCGAGCTTGTCTTTCCTTGTATGTGCATAAGCTGTGCATCCAACAACTCTGAGGTGTTTCAAGCTTGGTGGATTCCCTGACCATTTCTCCTTAGGTGTCTTCATATCAATAGCGGTGGAAGGACTACGATTTACCAGATAGGCTGCAGTAACCACAATCTCAGCCCAAAAGCGCTTAGGCAAACCTGCTCCTATCATCATGCATCTAGTCCTCTCCATCAGTATTCTGTTGTACCTTTCTGCCAAGCCGTTTTGCTGCGGAGTGTACGGCACTGTTCGATGCCTAGCCATCCCTTCACGCTTACAGAAATCATTGAAGTCCTTTGAGCAAAACTCGAGACCATTATCAGTTCGAAGCTTCTTAACCTTCTTACCAGTCACATTTTCAACCTGCTGTTTCCAGATTTTAAATCTGCTCAAAGCCTGGTCTTTCGATGTCAATATCATCACCCACACCTTCCTTGAGTGATCACCAATGATAGACATTAAATATTTGCCACCCGACAGTGACTCCACCTTCGAAGGCCCCCATAAATCCATATGAATATAGTCTAGAATCCCATCTGCAATATGCCTTCCCGATCCAAATTTCAACCTGTGGCTCTTATCATAAATGCAGTTTTCACAGAATCTCAGACCATTTATCTTGTCATTTCCAAGTAGCCCTTGCTTAGACAGTTCCATGAGCCCTTTCTCACTCACATGTGCTAGCCTTTGGTGCCATAACCATGCCCTATCATCACCTTCCATAACAAAAACAGATCCAACTTCAGTCGACCCTTGCAAGAAATAAATCCCATTCTTCTTTGATCCTTCCATGACCATCTTTGCTCCCTTGAATGCTTTGATTTTCCCTGACTCCACCTTGATGTTATACACATCATCATCAAGCATGCCTACAGAAATCAGATTCCTTCTCAAACCAGGAATATACCTAACATTCTTCAAGATCAACCCATCACCATTTTGCAGTTTCAGAGAAATCTGTCCAATGCCCCTAACCTCAAGAGCTTCATCATTTCCCAGCAACACAGAGCCTCCATTCTTCACCTCTAGTTCCTGAAACCATCCCTTGTTATGACTCATGTGAAAGGAGCACCCCGAGTCAAGAGCCCATGATTTCTCCGAAGCTTTTTCAACCACAGAAAGAACCTCAGCAGATTCATATCCATCCATCAGAAATGAAGCCTCAGCCGCTGCATTTGCTGTGTCTTTGTAGACCTTATGCCGGTTTGGACATTGCCTTTTGAGATGCCCTTCTTCATGGCAATGAAAGCACTTGAACGCTTTACCTTTCTTGCTTGGTTTCTTATCAAACTTGCCCTTGACATACAACCCCTCGGCCCCACTAGACTCCACCTCAACCTTGCCATCAATCTTGTTATTCAACACCTTCGAGCTTATAGCTGTTTGAACGTCATCGAGTGTCACCGCATCTCGCCTGTACAACATCGAATCCTTGAAGGTTGAATAGCTCTTGGGCAGCGAACACAGAAGTAGTAGAGCTTTATCCTCTTCCTCCTGTTTTACCCCAATATTCTCAAGATCGAGAAGCAGCTTATTGAACATATCCAATTGTTCTTCAATTGGTTTCTCCTCAACCATCTTGAACGAGTACAACGCCTGCTTCAAATAGAGATGATTCGCCAAGGTCTTTGGCAAGTATAGACCCTCAAGTTTCTTCCACAGCTCCTCCGCCGTCTTCTCCTTCGAAACTTTCCTCAGAACGTTGTCGCCGAGGCTCAAGATTATGATACTTCGAGCCTTTTGGGAAATCTTCGAATCCACGGGCTCGGCCGCCGTTCCCACGGGCACCTCCTTTCCATCCTTCGTCACTGTCACTTCCTCATCATCCTTGATCGCATCTTCTAAACCCTGATGGATCAACAGCGCCTCCATCTTCACCCGCCACAAGCCGAAATCATTTGATCCGATAAATTTGTCTATGTCTAACTTCGAATTCATCGCGTGTTCGATCCACAGCACGCCGCACCACTTGTAGAGTGATCAGACCAAAATTACCCAAGTATATCGCTGACGAATTCGTGTGATTGAATCGGATTTTCAGATTGCTATTTTCTATGCGAATCTTGACGAGAAACAGTAAACGAAAATCACACAAAGGATTTATGTGGTTCGATCTTGCAATCTACTCCACGGGACCAAGAACGAGCTTTTGATTATTTTGAGAGAATTTACAGAGCTACCACTCGACTGTTTTTCTGTTACAGCTCAAATCGAAAGAGATTATCAATCGTAGTTTTTCCCGCCGCTGCTCTATCAGTGAAGAAATCGCATAAATGCTTTCTAAATAATTAACGTATATAAAACCCCAGATGAAGTAATCGTCGCTGCCCTCTATGTTTTCATTAGCTTCTTTATCAGTCTGCGATTTCTTCATGATGCATCGACGACTTCTAACTCTTTTGCTGTAAGATGGTTTCTCTGTTTCATTACCAGCAGAAACTTGCTTACTTCCACAGATTTGAATTTGCTCTTTACAATTTCAAACCGCATGTCTATTATACACCCCAATTTCAGGCTCGGCCGTAGCCCCATGTGTACATATATTTGCCTCATAGCGCAACCTTGTATATCCCGGGTTGTTAAGTTGACACAGCCGCACAACGTGCCGCTACCATAAGCTAGTATATATAAAATTATGAATGTTGTTACGGCGGTGAACAATTTGATTGGAAAAACACTAACAATGAGGAAATACATACTGTAATAACAGCTTACTTGAATAATAATGAAGCTGAGGGAAATTTTGGGACTGCAAATTTTTATACAAAGCATATGGGTATAAGAGAAAAGGCAATTTGGAGACGATCATGGTGTCATTTGGGATGAATACATACACCAACTCTTGAAAGAAATCATATACATAAGTGGATTGATGATCATGTATAGTTCAAACGATGTCCAATTCAATAATATATAACTAAATTCGAGCTCTCTTTAAACGACGATCCTTCAATTTTTTAAAGATCGAAAATAAAATAAAAAATTAAAAACTCTTCCAACATCGCTTAATCGAATGGACGAATGATGATCATCTATTATGTTTTTCGTTTTCACTTTTTATCCTGTGTGAAAACTCGGTGTCTAATAAAGTGGATCGTTTCCGACTTATGATCTGCCGTCCTAAAAAAAACTAATAAGAATTGTTTTTCAGATATAAGCATTCATCTTTTTGAGAATGTCTTATCTATAAAGGAAAATAATCATCAGTATGCAAACATTAGAGTCATTGCACTGGAGTAAAACAGATGACTTTTATCAAAGCCTCGCCAAAGATGATGACAATCTACATGGGATAGGTCCTAAGTAAAAAGTGAAAGCTACTACGGAGTAACTGTTCTTGGCATTTCGATCAAGCTTCTTTGCATCTTCCTGCAAACGTCGTAGTCGAGTGAAGCGAAATATAAATAGATGAATAAATTCAAACATTTAGCTTGGAAAAGAACAAACTCACATGGAATATGAAGCCAATAATACTCTCATTGTAGTCCAAGAACTCTTTCCACTGTTTTCCAATGCTCACCTACAAAATTCGATAAATTGTCAGTCAGAAATTGCTAGTAATACGAACTTAAACATTCGGATTAATAGTTTGGTGTTGACCTAACTGACTAAAGATACAAAACCGGAAGTTCAACACATCTGTCTACACTAAGGAACAAGCATTACACTGAAGTGACCGGTCCAAGTAAAGTGCGAAGAACTCAATCGCATACCGACTATGAATACCGGTCACAAACAAGATCTCAAACTGAAAACTGAAGCATGTTGGACCGGACCTGATACAGGTTGAACACTGGAGACAAGATTACTGAGACAAAAAGGAAAATTCAGATATTTAATGCAAAGCTGCAAGTCTAGAGTGAAGCAGAGGTCAACTAACGCAAGTAAGGAATGAAGCGAAAGTGACAGGATACACTGCAGCATAAATCGGACAGACCCATTTTGGGAAAGTCAATTAATGCACTGCTCAGAGTGAAGAGTTTATCTCACAACGGATTCAAATTCAAACCTCAGCTATAAAAGGAGGAATACAAGTTGAAGCAACTACTTCACCTCACGACCTTACAACCTTACATTCTCACGAACTCTAAGCCCTTCATCGACCATTTTCAAACATTGTGAAGGAGAAATCAAGAGTGAAGTCGAAAGACATAACTGTTCATAGTTTATGTTCTTTTTCCAACGAACTGTAACAAGCTGTTGAAGTAGGTGGATTGTTGTAAACTACTGCCTAGGTGATTCACTAGATTAAAGCTGTGTTCAGCTGGGTAGGTTGTACTGTAATTGTATAACTGAAGATCTAGTGAACCTTTCTACTGAGGAAGAAGGGGAGATGTAAGAGATTTTAGCTCCGCACTTCCAGA
Source organism: Craterostigma plantagineum (assembly GCA_027422505.1). NCBI lineage: Eukaryota > Viridiplantae > Streptophyta > Magnoliopsida > Lamiales > Linderniaceae > Craterostigma > Craterostigma plantagineum. The sequence goes on along the minus strand of JAPQWV010000033.1, from coordinate 3,736,247 downwards.
AACAAGCCGGTCTCATACACACACACACGTATTTCATTTTTATATCAGTCACAACCGCTCAGTAATCTTTTCCGCAATAATACTGACCGATCACTATTTGAATACAAGTCACAACACTTAACAATTAAATAAGAGGCAAGCGTTTATTCACCCCCTCTAAACGCATCAAACGATCCTAACAAGTGGTATTATAGCGGGTTAATTATCATACGATAAAAATGAATACATCAAGAAGTTGCCGATGTTCTCCAGGGAAAACTTCATGGAATGAAAAGTTCGTAAGATGACTCATCTAGCGACACAGAACGAAGACATGTGGGACGTGATCACTGATGGACCTCCAACACTGACAAAGATCAACCCACTACATGCTCAAGATGGTACACAGCCACTGATGATTGCAAAGGCAAAAAGTGAATGGACAGAGGGCGAAAAGAAACTGATGAATCTGGACAATGTTGCCAAGGACATCCTGTTCAAGACACTGGATACCGGAACATTCAGACAAGTCATGTTGCGTAAAACCGCAAAAGAGGTCTGGACGAAACTCTGCCAGATCTGTGAAGGGAACGAGTCTACAAGGGAAAACAAACTCATTGTTGCGATTCAAAAGTATGACGGGGCAAAGATGAAACCGGGAGAATCAATGACCGATTTCGAGAGCCGGTTCATGAACATCATCAACGATCTCACAGCTCTCAGAAGAACGTTGGAAAACCTAGATGTGGCCATCAAGGTCATGAAAGCGCCCCCTCGTGAGTGGGATGTAAAGACCATGGCCATGAGAGAGTCAAAGGATCTCAGCATGATACAGGTTCACGATCTATTTGCTGATCTCAAGGCCTATGAGTTTGAGCTACAAACGAGGATGGAAGAAGCAGTTACAGAACAACCAGTCAAGGCACTCGTTGCTCCAGAAGCCTCAACTTCAAAGTCTGAGGAACTGACCGACGAAGTCATGGCGGTCTTCGTGAAGAGATTGGGGAAATTCATGAAGAAAAACCGAAGCAATACTTCGGATGGTAAGAACTTTTCAGAAAACAAAACTGAAAGAACTGATGTCTCCTGTTTTAAATGTGGCAGGAAAGGACATTACGCTATTGACTGCCGAGTCTCGAAGAAAGAAGAGGAGAAAGCCAGTACCAAGTGCAAAAAGCATCAGAAGGCACTGGTTGCTAAAAATGGGAAAACCTGGGATGACTCTGACTCCGAAGAATCGTACAGTAACGAGTCAGATACCAGCAGTGACCAGGAAACACATGAGTGTCTTATGGCCAACATGACCGACGATGAGGTATGTGAATCTGCCCCTAATGATTTTACAAAGGAAGAGCTGCTACAAGCTCTTCAAGAAATGGCCGATGAGTATCAAAACCTATCTGAGAGAATTAAGCAAAAAGGCACAACCACGCTAGTTGATCAAATCGGTAATGAACTCAGTCAAACAGGGGTTCTGACTGAGGAGGTTAGGGAACTTAGAAAAGAGATAGTGCAGCTAAAATCTGAAACTCTAGGTTAAGTACCATTATACAGACTTGGAATCAGTCCAAGAAGAAAGCAGAAATCACTCAGAGCAACCTGAAAGATGTCAACGATAAGACCGGGCTAGGGACTAAGGATACCGGATCAGGCGCAACCTCTTCACATGCGAAGAATACCGAATGGATCAAGTTTGTCCAAGCCAGCTCCTCTCAAACTAGTGATACCGACAACATACCAAAGCCACTGTCAGGACAGGGAAAGAATATCAATCAAACGAGAAACTCCTAAAACGGCACCCTCACGAACCATACCGATATTTAATAGGCATGAATCCAGGGGGAATCAGGGGTATAGGTATGAACATAAGAACATGGGTAGACAAAATCGGGCACAAAGACTAGGAATGACTAGGCCTAGAAATATTAAATATCTCATAGACTCAAGTACTGGACGGGCTGTTAGAGTCATTCAGATCTGGGTACGTAAGAATCTAATCTATTCTAGACCCAAGTAAGACTGGGTACCAATATACATATATATATATATATATATATTCTTTTTCAGGAATACATTGAGGAGCTAAACCGGTGGGTATGGTATCTAGACAGTGGATGTTGTCAACACATGACCGGGAACGAAAGGCTGCTGAGGAAGCTTAAGCCACATATCGGTCCAATCATCACCTTTGGAGATAACAGTAAAGGTAAAACAAGAGGGAAGGGAGTGATTACTCACAGGAACCTTACCCTAAGGGATGTAGATTTAGTACAAAACCTTCACTATAACATAACAAGTGTCAGCCAGCTATGCAGAAATAATTTTCTAATATCATTCGAAAAGGATAAATGCTTCGTTAAGAATCAAACGGGACATATACTGTTAACCGGTTATAGAGTCGGTGGAATATATAGAGTTAGTGGGGAGATCAGTCCGTGACCACACAAGCGTGCCTTACAGCTCACAACTCCAAAAGGTGGCTATGGCACAAACGTCTCAACAACTTAAACTTTAAGACCATTTCAGATCTTAAGAAATAGTCTAGTTAGAGGTCTACCTAACCTAAAGTTCTCAAAAGATAAACACTATACAGCGTGTCAGTTGGGTAAACAGATTAGGTCAACTTTCAAAAATAAAAGGGAATATAGAGTCAAACCGGTGTCTAGACTTACTCCACATGGATCTCTTTAGACCCATACCGGTGGTCAGTCTAGGTGATGCCAAGTACACCTTAGTCGTAGTAGATGACTTTTCTAGGTTTACTTGGGTGGTTTTCTTAAAGTCTAAAGACCAAATCCCAGTCAGCCTAATGAAACTCTTCAAAAGGATGCAGAATGAACAGAATGGTAACATAAACCGAATTCGTAGTGACCGAGGTACTGAATTTGTGAATTTTGTGCTAACCGAATTTCTTGAGAAGCATGGTATACGCCATGGGTTATCTGCTGTCAGGACACCACAGCAAAATGGAGTTGCTGAAAGAAGAAATAGAACTCTCAAGGAAGTAGCCAGAACAATGTTAGCAGATGCAGACATTTCTCATAAATTCTGGGCAGAAGCTATTAATACTGCGTGCTATACACAAAACCGGTCAATGATTTGCAAGAAACAGGGCAAAACACCATACGAAGTATGGACCGGAAATGTTCCTTCAGTAGGCTACTTCAAAACCTTTGGGAGCAAGTGCTTCGTCCACAACAATGGGAAAAATAAACTTTCAGCTTTCGATGCACGGGCAGAAAAAGGGATCTTCCTTGGTTATTCCTCAGTCAGCAAAGCATACCGGATCTTCAACACTAAAACTCTATCTATTGAAGAATCAGCACATGTAGTCTTTGAAGAATCGGAAACCGATGATCAATCTCCTAGCAACATTAGTCGGTTAAGTAGTCAACTGCAGAAGTCTCATCTTGAAGACGAGAGCGACGAAGAATGGGATCACCCAGTTTTAGAGCTGACAGAAACACCTATCACAGAGGAAATCGGTATTCAAGCTGATAACATTGAGATAGCGGTGGAACCAACCAACTCGTGCAATGCTGATCAAGAAGTTGTCCCAGAAAACGGACACAATAATGGTAATCAAGACGTACCGGATGAACCAACTGAGGGGGAACGTATCAAATGGAATCGTACAAAGTCGAATCATCCTCAGCAATTGATCATAGGAGATCCTACCGCACCTATGAAAACAAGAAGGCAAACCAATCCAAACCTATTCAGTCACGCCTTACTCAAGGATGACAACTGGATAGAAGCTATGCAAGAAGAACTGGACCAGTTCGAGCGAAATCAAGTTTGGACTCTTGTTCCCAGACCAACCCAAACTGTAATTGGTACAAAATGGGTATTCAAGAACAAGCTCAATGAGAATGGGCTTGTCACTAGGAATAAGGCAAGGCTCGTCGCTCAAGGTTACCGGCAAGAAGAAGGAATTGACTATGATGAAACTTTTGCACCTGTAGCAAGACTTGAGGCAATTCGGATATTCTTAGCATATGCGGCTCACAATGACTTCAAGGTGTTTCAAATGGATGTCAAGAGTGCGTTTCTAAACGGCACAATTTCTGAAGAAGTATATGTTGCTCAACCACCCGGTTTTGAGAGCCATGAGCATCCTGATCATGTCTACGGGTTGAAAAAGGCTCTTTATGGACTGAAACAAGCACCGAGAGCTTAGTACGAGACATTATCAAAATTCTTGACTGACCACCAGTTCATCATCGGAAGTGTTGACAAGACACTGTTCAGATTTACGAAGGGAAAAAACCATCTACTGATAGTTTAGATCTATGTAGATGACATCATATTTGGATCAACTGATCCTAAGTTATGCAAGCGGTTTTCCAAACTGATGCAGATCAGTTTGAAATGAGCATGATGGGCGAACTTACCTTCTTTTGGGACTTCAAGTAAGGCAGATGGAGCACGACATATTCATTAATCAAGCCAAATACACGAAGGAGTTGCTCAAAAGATTCGATATGGAAAACTGTTCTCAAGCAACCACACCCATGAGTTCCTCAATCAAACTAGACAAGGATGAAAATGGAACTTCAGTTGAACTAACCAAATACCGGGGATTAATCGGATCATTACTGTATCTCACTACCAGCATACCGGACATCATGTACAGCGTCTGTCTGTGCGCCCAATTCCAGTCCGATGCAAAGGAAAGCCACTTCACAACTGCAAAATGAATCTTGAAATATCTCAAAGGGACCATCAATGTAGGTTTGTGGTATCCTAAAGACTCAAGTATGTCATTACATGGCTATACCGATGCTGATTATGCCGATTGCAAGATAGACCGCCGAAGCACCAGTGGGACATGTCAGTTCCTTGGTGACCGGCTAATCTCTTGGTTTAGCAAGAAACAAACCTCCATAGCCACATCCACAGCTTAAGCAGAATATCTGGCGGCTGGAAGTTGTTACTCACAGATTCTATGGATACAGCATCAACTGGAAGATTATGGGATCAAAGAAACCGAGACCCCCATCTTCTGTGACAAACGAGTGCAATTGCCATTACACAGAATCCGGTATTTCACTCGAGGACGAAGCACATTGAGATAAGACATCACTTCATACGAGATCATGTGCTGAAGAAGGATGTACGCTTGGAACACATCTCAACTGATCTACAGGTCGCTGACATACTGACCAAGCCGCTACCAGAAGCTAAGTTCATTTTACTTTCGAAATGCTTTAGGTTTATTAGATCTATCCTAAGTAACATAAGCATTGAGTTTGGGGAACATTCTTATATCAAAATAATTGATGTAACTGGTTGCCTAGACACTACAACAAACCGTGCAAATTGATGATCGTAGTAAACCTTTCTTTCTAAACAGTCATTCACTTCATATTGGTCAATATACACTACTCCTGTCGGTTTCGTCTAAAACTGACCTTCGTCACAAATAGTTTCCTAAACTTCGCTCTTTTTGTTTTCATATATGAAACCAGTTACTCACTTCTTTCATGAAACCGATAACCCTTTCCAAAAGAACAGTATCAATACCGCATATTTACCATTCATTGACCAATGACTAACCGAAATCATTTTTATTTAATATACGTCATCAATTGCACACATTCTGTCGTAGCACTTTTACAGGAAAACTGACAATGAGCACAGTACGACAGTAGAGATATGATACCGCATCTACGATGAGAGAGGAAGGCTAAACGACAAGACATCTTGTGCATTTAATGCAAAAACACGCTTTATCCCGCTCAAAAGACTTGGTTTCGTGATCAATTCTCATCATTATCCTCAATTTACACAAGCAGAATCATCTCTCTCCAAAATTCTCCGAATCTTTCGTCAAAACCCTACCAAATCTCTCGAGAGAAATGGCTCCAGTTCAGAATGATCTTACAAGAACCGCACTTCAGATCTACTTCAGCAAGCATGGAGACCGAGCATGACGGGTTCCGTCAAATTCTCGAAGCCCTAATTGCAACTGGGCTTCAGACCTTTCTACAGGGTTCATATGAGTACTACCCAGATGTTTTGCATCAGTTCTACAACTCAGTGCTTATCGTAGGAGATCGTCTTCAATGTCTCATCGACGGTCAGCAGTTCGACATCACAGAGGATACTTCGCCGACCTCTTCAATCTACCCACTACAGGAGTGACGGTCATCAGTGTTCCAAATGAAGTGAATGAACAATTTAAGCCCATGATGTCTCTAACAAGGACTTCGTTTAAAGACTACGATAAGCGAGTGGTGTTGAAGCCTGAGTACAGACTGCTCCATGATGTGGTGGCCAAATCGGTTCTGGGAAAGGCTGGTTCTTATGATATGCTCACGAGTGATAAGGTTCAGGCCATGGTGGCCATCCTGACCAGAATGAAGATTAACTGGTCTTCAGTGATCTTCTCGGTGCTGAAAGGAATACTGCCAGTTCGTGAAAGACAGTTCAAAAACTTCGCTCCTCAACTCTTTTTTCTTCTCAAGCGCATGGTTGCAGATGTTGGCACGGTCCAGCTGATAGGGTTTGCCCATATCATAGCGGCAGACTCAATCCGACAAATGATAGCCGCGGCCTCCCCAACCAAGAAACCAATCAAGCGGAAGGCCTTGCTGATCCAGTCATCTCCCAGCCATCAAAGAAACTCACAGTCGGCCGGTCCTCGAAATCAGTTGCCGCCACACCATCCAAAAAGAAGGCCCCTCCAAGACCGGACGTCGATCCTAAACCGATCTCTTCGAAACCTGCCAGGAATAAACTGATTCTGGCATTGTCCTCGGATGACACTGCGCCGCTTCAAGAGGTTTTCAAGAAACCAATAAGCAAAACACCCAAAAAGAAGGCAAAGACTTCCTCAATGGTTCAGTCTACCACGTCCAAGGACACACCGACCAGTCCTGGTGCCCAGCCTTTTTCCGCACAGGAACCGACTCACACCACAACACCACCTCAGACGGTTCCTCTACAAATACAGACCAAGTCCCTCCAGTATCAGGGACAACTGGTCAGGTGGTTAGGCCTGCTCCACCACAAGGCGGTGTGTTGATACGAGAAATGGTCCGTCCTACTCCAACTGAGAAAGGGAAGGGCAAAGCCATCCTTGTTCCAGAAGGCCTGAGTCAGTTGCAACACAGCCTGGCGACTCATCAGTGAGGTGATTGACGAGAACATCGCGGGCGATCTTCAAGCCTATGATGACTGGCTCGACCTCAGGTACACTCCACTCAGTCGAACGATCTAGAGCTCCAAAGTCTCCTCTGATCGTCTAAAGAAGGCCAGACGGACTGAGAGCAAAATCATCAAGTTACTGGGTGTTGAGTCTACCAAGAGCTTGATGAGTGCTCAGGAGTTGTTCAGTCTTCGTCTCAAGATGGATCAGCTGCAACACTACATTGAGCAGCGAAGGCAGAACTTTAAACCGGAAGGACGTGATGCAGTTCATGAACTTCAAGTTCTGACTAGACTGGAGGTAGAGATGTAGAGCATGCAGGCATATTATGCCACTGTTTTCAACAATCTTCGACCGGATGTCTCCTCTTCATCTACTGCTTCTCCTACACCGACTGCATCCACCATGACCACAGCCTTGGTCAGCGCACCATTGCCTTCTTCGTCAGCCCCAACAGACGACTACCTCTCTGCTTCATTTCAACTGGTACCCAGACCAGTTCTTATCTCTACATCTGAACCGGGTCCTTCTCCACCGGTTTCATCATCTTCATCTGGCGGTCCACTATTTTTTCGCCAACCTATTTCAAGTTTCTCTCTGCCATCAGAGGCGAATCTGCAGATATCAATTCAGATTCCGAGCCTATACTCACCACCTCAGATACCCATCCAGATTCCGGCTCTCAATCCATCGCCTCTCCTTTTAACCTTTGATGGTCACTCCGACCCCTCCCGCTCAACCAATGCTCAAGATGGACAAGACATCTCAGTCACTATCGCAAATCCGCAACCGGTAGAGGTTCAGTCGGAGCAACGCACCGATGCAGTCTGTGTGCCTGATACTTCGCACACTACTGATGCAACAACTGCACAAGGCATTTTCGTTTCTGCTCTCACAACTGAGTCGGTTGTTGTCTTCACTGATCCTCAACCGGTGCAGGTTCAGACTCCAATCCATCAGCAGACAGCTCTCCAATCTTCTCAACTACTGGGTGATACTCCCAAAACCGTCTCTATACCGGTTGAGATCATAGGTGGAGCGAAGGAAATCTCCTTGGTAAAATATACCACAGAACGGTGTCTATTCTCAGCAAGAAAATCGGCGGTGACCAGCAGCATACAAATGAGAGGTTCCATGCCCTCACAGAAGATTTAACGGATCTTCGTTCTGATGTCTGTGCATATCTGGAGGTTATCAAAGCTCAGTTGACTGCGTTGACTAGACTGGTGACCCCGGTTATTGCCAAAAAGGGGGAACGTGGTACCAGCAGAAAACATCAGCACTCCAGCTCAAGCTCTGAGCCTCAGAAGTTCGTCTCGCAGCTATATCACAAGGTCGATGATCCGAAAAGAGCTGCACGAAGCTGCACTTATACCAGACGGAGCATTAAGGGCACATACATCTGCTATTCCAGTTAGCGAAACCGGTCCGGTTAAAGTGCAGTATGATGGCAGTAGTCTAAGGCACTTAGCCTGTAATCTTACGAAAGACCAACTAGCTGATCTTGTAAGACTGCATGACATGAAGGAAGATGCTTACAAGGATGACGCCAAGCTGAAGGAGGTTGAACGAATATTTAAGAGCAAGAGCTATGAGTAGTTGTAGTTTGTATCAAACTCTTCTTGATATAAATGAAAACTGGTTTTCTGCTGATAAGTTTTGTCAATCACCAAAAGGAGCGAAATTGCTAGTAATACGAACTTAAACATTCGGATTAATAGTTTTGGTGTTGACATAACTGACTAAAGATACAAAACCGGAATTTCAACGCATCTGTCTACACTAAGGAACAAGCGTTACACTGAAGTGACCGGTCTAAGTAAAGTACGAAGAACTCAATCGCATAACGACTATGAATACCGATCACAAATAAGATCTCAAACTGAACACTGAAGCATATTAGACCGGACCTGATACAGGTTGAACACTCGAGACAAGAGCTTACTGAGACAAATCAGATATTTAATGCAAAGCTGCAAGTCTAGAGTGAAGCAGAGGTCAACTAACGCAAATAAGGAGTGAAGCGAAAGTGACAGGAGAAACTGCAGCATAAACCGGACAGACCCATTTTGGGAAAGTCAATTGATGCACTGCTCAGAGTGAAGAGTTTATCTCACAACGGATTCAAATTCAAACCTCAGCTATAAAAGGAGGAATACAAGTTGAAGCAACTACTTCACCTCACGACCTTACAACCTTACATTCTCACGAACTCTAAGCCCTTCATCGACCATTTTCAAACACTGTGAAAGAGAAATCAAGAGTGAAGTCGAAGGACATAATTGTTCATAGTTTATGTTCTTTTTCCAACGGACTGTAACAAGCTGTTGAAGTAGGTCGATTGTTGTAAACGACTGCCTAGGTGATTCACTAGATTAAAGCTGTGTTCAGCTGGGTAGGTTGTACTGTAATTTTACAACTGAAGATCTAGTGAACCGTCCTATTGAGGAAGAAGGGGAGACGTAGGAGATTTTAGCTCCGAACTTGCAGAAACAAGCCGGTCTCATACACACACACGTATTTCATTTTTATATCGGTCACAACCGCTCAGTATACTTTTCCGCAATAATACTGACCGGTCACTGTTTGAATACCACTCACAGCACTTAACAATTAAATAAACCGAAAAAGAGGCAAGCATTTATTCACCCCCCCCTCTAAACACGTCAAACGATCCTTATAGAAATGGGCAGCAAAAAAACGCAAGCACCCAAGCAATTAACAGCTCTTACTAGAGTAAAGAGAACCATCTGTGTATAGTAATAATACAATCAAAGGAGAAAATATGTTGTAAAAGGGACATTAAAAATAAAGAAGACACCGGGAATTGACGTGGAAAACCCCGAACTCGAGGTGAAAAACCACGGGCAAGGTAAGAAAATTTTACTGTGGGTTATTTAGGAGTTACAACTCTCTACCGTAAGGAGAAAACTAGCTCTATCTCTCTTACAATAGAAGACTCACAGACTCTCTAAATATTTTCCTTGCAACACTTGTATATAATGTATTTTGCTTATATAAGAAGTTATTGTATTCGATGATTTACAACGGCTTATAGCTAGCCTATTTATAGCTGAAGGTTTTAGGCTCGGGCAAATAAGAATTAGCCGCGTAGCTAGATACGTGGACGAACCAAAATCAGCCGCGTAGCTATGTACGTGGACGAACCTGAATCAGCCGCGTAGCTATATACGTGGACGAACCAGAATCCGCCGTGTAGCTATATTACGTGGACGAATCAGAACCAGCCACTTAACTATACTAAGTGGCCAAATAGAATTATTACAACATTTCTCCCACTTGAAGTTGAGACTCGATCAATCTTCACTTATGTTTGGTCAACCACAGGGGAACGACACCGCATGAATTTGTTCACGTTGATTGCTTTGGTCATGAGGTTAGCCAGATTATCTGAAGTGTGAACTTTTTTGCATATCCACTGTTCCCTCCTCCACTCGTTCACGAACAAAGTGGTATTGGACCCGGATGTGTTTGGTTCTTGAAAGAAATATTGGATTCCTTGCAAGATGTAATGCACTCTGACTATCACAATAGAGAACAATATTCTCTTATTTGTGGCCGAGTTCTTCCAGCAATCTCTTCAACCATATCGCCTCTTTACTGGCTTGCGTAGCTACTACATATTCTGCTTCCGTCGTTGACGTTACAACAATCTACTACAGTTTTGAAATCCAGCTAACAGCACCGCCAGCAAGATTAAACACATATCCGGTTGTGGATCTATTTTTATCAAGTTCACCTGCATAATCAGCATCAACATAACCGTGGACAGTAAAATCTGTACCTCCATAACATAACGCGTGATCACTTGTTCCTTTGATGTATCTGAGAATCCTCTTGATAGCACTCAAGTGCTCCCGACCTGGGTTGGACATGTATCGACTCACTACTCCCACTGCATGGGCAATGTCTGGTCTCGTACACACCATGACAAACATTAAACTTCCAACCGCGGATGCGTACGGCACTCGAGACATCTCCATCTTCTCATCTTCATCGGATGGACACATATCGGGGATAACTTAAAGTTAGCAGCAAGAGGGTAGATATTGGCTTGTTGTCTCGCATGTTGAACCTTCGCCGGACTTTCTTCAAGTAGTTCTTTTGAGAAAGAAAAATCTTCCCACTGCCCACAAGGAAGTTGTCTTCTTAGAAGATACACCAATCGGAGCAAATGATAGCACTACAAAGGAAAACCCAGAAACTACGATGATTCAAGTGAAAGGAAAGTCTGTGGAACAAGAAGTTAGATGGGGCACATGCAAACGAGCCGCACCATCCTGTTATGAAGATTACGATATGGACAACAACGTTGCATACCATCTTCTAACTGATGACGGAGAGCCATCAACTCTTCAAGAAGCACTGAACAGTTCAGATGCAGACCTAGCCTAAAGTTCTCAAAAGATAAACACTATACAGCGTGTCAGTTGGGTAAACAGATTAGGTCAACTTTCAAAAATAAAAGGGAATATAGAGTCAAACCGGTGTCTAGACTTACTCCACATGGATCTCTTTAGACCATACCGCTGGTCAGTCTAGGTGATGCCAAGTACACCTTAGTCGTAGTAGATGACTTTACTAGGTTTACTTGGGTGGTTTTCTTAAAGTCTAAAGACCAAATCCCAGTCAGCCTAATGAAACTCTTCAAAAGGATGCAAAATGAACAGAATGGAAATATTATCCGAATTCGTAGTGACCGAGGTACTGAATTTGTGAATTTTGTGCTAACCGAATTTCTTGAGAAGCATGGTATACGCCATGGGTTATCTGCTGTCAGGACACCACAGCAATGGAGTTGCTGAAAGAAGAAATAGAACTCTCAAGGAAGCAGCCAGGACAATGTTAGCAGATGCAGACATTTCTCATAAATTCTGGGCAGAAGCTATTAATACTGCGTGCTATACACAAAACCGGTCAATGATTTGCAAGAAACAGGGCAAAACACCATACGAAGTATGGACCGAAAATGTTCCTTCAGTAGGCTACTTCAAAACCTTTGGGAGCAAGTGCTTCATCCACAACAATGGGAAAAATCAACTTTCAGCTTTCGATGCACGGGCAGAAAAAGGGATCTTCCTTGGTTATTCCTCAGTCAGCAAAGCATACCGGGTCTTCAACACTAAAACTCTATCTATTGAAGAATCAGCACATGTAGTCTTTGAAGAATCGGAAACCGATTCTCCTAGCAACATTAGTCGGTTAAGTAGTCAACTGCAGAAGTCTCATCTTGAAGACGAGAGCGACGAAGAATGGGATCACCCAGTTTTAGAGCTGACAGAAACACCTATCACAGAGGAAATCGGTATTCAAGCTGATAACATTGAGATAGCGGTGGAACCAACCAACTCGTGCAATGCTGATCAAGAAGTTGTCCCAGAAAACGGACACAATAATGGTAATCAAGACGTACCGGATGAACCAACTGAGGGGGAACGTATCAAATGGAATCGTACAAAGTCGAATCATCCTCAGCAATTGATCATAGGAGATCCTACCGCACCTATGAAAACAAGAAGGCAAACCAATCCAAACCTATTCAGTCACGCCTTACTCAAGGATGACAACTGGATAGAAGCTATGCAAGAAGAACTGGACCAGTTCGAGCGAAATCAAGTTTGGACTCTTGTTCCCAGACCAACCCAAACTGTAATTGGTACAAAATGGGTATTCAAGAACAAGCTCAATGAGGATGGGCTTGTCACTAGGAATAAGGCAAGGCTCGTCGCTCAAGGTTACCGGCAAGAAGAAGGAATTGACTATGATGAAACTTTTGCACCTGTAGCAAGACTTGAGGCAATTCGGATATTCTTAGCATATGCGGCTCACGAGGACTTCAAGGTGTTTCAAATGGATGTCAAGAGTGCGATCCTAAACGGCACAATTTCTGAAGAAGTATATGTTGCTCAACCACCCGGTTTTGAGAGCCATGAGCATCCTGATCATGTCTACCGGTTGAAAAAGGCTCTTTATGGACTGAAATAAGCACCGAGAGCTTAGTACGAGACATTATCAAAATTCTTGACTGACCACCAGTTCATCATCGGAAGTGTTGACAAGACACTGTTCAGATTTACGAAGGGCAACCATCTACTGATAGTTTAGATCTATGTAGATGACATCATATTATTTGGATAAACTGATCCTAAGTTATGCAAGCGGTTTTCCAAACTGATGCAGGATCAGTTTGAAATGAGCATGATGGGCGAACTTACCTTCTTTTGGGACTTCAAGTAAGGCAGATGGAGCACGGCATATTCATTAATCAAGCCAAATACACGAAGGAGTTGCTCAAAAGATTCGATATGGAAAACTGTTCTCAAGCAACCACACCCATGAGTTCCTCAATCAAACTAGACAATGATGAAAATAGAACTTCAGTTGAACTAACCAAATACCGGGGATTAATCGGATCATTACTGTATCTCACTACCAGCATACCGGACATCATGTACAACGTCTGTCTGTGCGCCCAATTCCAGTCCGATGCAAAGGAAAGCCACTTCACAGCTGCAAAATGAATCTTGAAATATCTCAAAGGGACCATCAATGTAGGTTTGTGGTATCCTAAAGACTCAAGTATGTCATTACATGGCTATACCGATGCTGATTATGCCGATTGCAAGATAGACCGCCGAAGCACCAGTGGGACATGTCAGTTCCTTGGTGACCGGCTAATCTCTTGGTTTAGCAAGAAACAAACCTCCATAGCCACATCCACAGCTTAAGCAGAATATCTGGCAGCTGGAAGTTGTTACTCACAGATTCTATGGATACAGCATCAACTGGAAGATTATGGGATCAAAGAAACCGAGACCCCCATCTTCTGTGACAAACGAGTGCAATTGCCATTACACAGAATCCGGTATTTCACTCGAGGACGAAGCACATTGAGATAAGACATCACTTCATACGAGATCATGTGCTGAAGAAGGATGTACGCTTGGAACACATCTCAACTGATCTACAGGTCGCTGACATACTGACCAAGCCGCTACGAGAAGCTAAGTTCATTTTACTTTCGAAATGCTTTAGGTTTATTAGATCTATCCTAAGTAACCTAAGCATTGAGTTTGGGGGAACATTCTTATATCAAAATAATTGATGTAACTGGTTGCCTAGACACTACAACAAACCGTGCAAATTGATGATCGTAGTAAACCTTTCTTTCTAAACAGTCATTCACTTCATATTGGTCAATATACACTACTCCTGTCGGTTTTGTCTAAAACTGACCTTCGTCACAAATAGTTTCCTAAACTTCGCTCTTTTTGTTTTCATATATGAAACCAGTTACTCACTTCTTTCATGAAACCGATAACCCTTTCTAAAAGAACAGTATCAATACCGCATATTTACCATTCATTGACCAATGACTAACCGAAATCATTTTTATTTAATATACGTCATCAATTGCACACATTCTGTCGTAGCACTTTTACAGGAAAACTGACAATGAGCACAGTACGACAGTAGAGATATGATACCGCAGTCTACGATGAGAGAGGAAGGCTAAACGACAAGACATCTTGTGCATTTAATGCAAAAACACGCTTTATCCCGCTCAAAAGACTTGGTTTCGTGATCAATTGGAGAATTCTCATCATTATCCTCAATTTACACAAGCAGAATCATCTCTCCCCCAAATTCTCCGAATCTTTCGTCAAAACCCTACCAACTCTCTCGAGAGAAATGGCTCCAGTTCAGAATGATCTTACAAGAACCGCACTTCAGATCTACTTCAGCAAGCATGGAGACCGAGCATGACGGGTTCCGTCAAATTAACGAATCCCTAATTGCAACTGGGCTTCAGACCTTTCTACAGGGTTCATATGAGTACTACCCAGATGTTTTGCATCAGTTCTACAACTCAGTGCTTATCGTAGGAGATCGTCTTCAATGTCTCATCGACGGTCAGCAGTTCGACATCACAGAGGATACTTCGCCGACCTCTTCAATCTACCCACTACAGGAGTGACCGTCATCAGTGTTCCAAATGAAGTGAATGAACAATTTAAGCCCATGATGTCTCTAACAAGGACTTCGTTTAAAGACTACAATAAGCGAGTGGTGTTGAAGCCTGAGTACAGACTGCTCCATGATGTGGTGGCCAAATCGGTTCTGGGAAAGGCTGGTTCTTATGATATGCTCACGAGTGATAAGGTTCAGGCCATGGTGGCCATCCTGACCAGAATGAAGATTAACTGGTCTTCAGTGATCTTCTCGGTGCTGAAAGGAATACTGCCAGTTCGTCAAAGACAGTTCAAAAACTTCGCTCCTCAACTCTCTTTTCTTCTCAAGCGCATGGTTGCTGATGTTGGCACGGTCCAGCTGATAGGGTTTGCCCATATCATAGCCGACAAATGATAGCCGCGGCCTCCCCAACCAAGAAACCAATCAAGCGGAAGGCCTTGCTGATCCAGTCATCTCCCAGCCATCAAAGAAACTCACAGTCGGCCGGTCCTCGAAATCAGTTGCCGCCACACCATCCAAAAAGAAGGCCCCTCCAAGACCGGACGTCGATCCTAAACCGATCTCTTCGAAACCTGCCAGGAAGAAACTGATTCTGGCATTGTCCTCGGATGACACTGCGCCGCTTCAAGAGGTTTTCAAGAAACCAATAAGCAAAGTACCCAAAAAGAAGGCAAAGACTTCTTCAATGGTTCAGTCTACCACGCCCAAGGACACACCGACCAGTCCTGGTGCCCAGCCTTTTTCCGCACAGGAACCGACTCACACCAACACCACCTCAGACGGTTCCTCTACAAACACAGACCATCACTGTCCCTCCAGTATCAGGGACAACTGGTCAGGTGGTTAGGCCTGCTCCACCACAAGGCGGTGTGTTGATACGAGAAATGGTCCGTCCTACTCCAACTGAGAAAGGGAAGGGCAAAGCCATCCTTATTCCAGAAGGCCCTGAGTCAGTTGACGACACAGCCTGGCGACTCATCAGTGAGGAGATTGACGATAACATCGCGGGCGATCTTCAAGCCTATGATGACTGGCTCGACCTCAGGTACACTCCACTCAGTCGAACGATCTAGAGCTCCAAAGTCTCCTCTGATCGTCTAAAGAAGGCCAGACGGACTGAGAGCAAAATCATCAAGTTACTGGGCGTTGAGTCTACCAAGAGCTTGATGAGTGCTCAGGAGTTGTTCAGTCTTCGTCTCAAGATGGATCAGCTGCAACACTACATTGAGCAGCGAAGGCAGAACTTTAAACCGGAAGGACGTGATGCAATTCATGAACTTCAAGTTCTGACTAGACTGGAGGTAGAGATGTAGAGCATGCAGGCATATTATGCCACTGTTTTCAACAAGCTTCAACCGGATGTCTCCTCTTCATCTACTGCTTCTCCTACACCGACTGCATCCACCATGACCACAGCCTTGGTCATCGCACCATTGCCTTCTTCGTCAGCCCCAACAGACGACTACCTCTCTGCTTCATTTCAACTGGTACCCAGACCAGTTCTTATCTCTACATCTGAACCGGGTCCTTCTCCACTGGTTTCATCATCTTCATCTGGCGGTCCACTATTTTTTTGCCAACCTATTTCAAGTTTCTCTCTGCCATCAGAGGCGAATCTGCAGATATCGATTCAGATTCCGAGCCTTTACTCACCACCTCAGATACCCATCCAGATTCCGGCTCTCAATCCATCGCCTCTCCTTTTAACCTTTGATGGTCACTCCGACCCCTCCCGCTCAACCAATGCTGAAGATGGACAAGACATCTCAGTCACTATCGCAAATCCGCAACCGGTAGAGGTTCAGTCGGAGCAACGCACCGATGCAGTCTGTGTGCCTGATACTTCGCACACTACTGATGCAACAACTGCACAAGGCATTTTCGTTTCTGCTCTCACAACTGAGTCGGTTGTTGTCTTCACTGATCCTCAACCGGTGCAGGTTCAGACTCCAATCCATCAGCAGACAGCTCTCCAATCTTCTCAACTACTGGGTGATACTCCCAAAACCGTCTCTATACCGGTTGAGATCATAGGTGGAGCGAAGGAAATCTCCTTGGTAAAATATACCTACAGAACGGTGTCTATTCTCAGCAAGAAAATCGGCGGTGACCAGCAGCATACAAATGAGAGGTTCCATGCCCTCACAGAAGATTTAACGGATCCTCGTTCTGATGTCTGTGCAGATCTGGAGGTTATCAAAGCTCAATTGACTGCGTTGACTAGACTGGTGACCCCGGTTATTGCCAAAAAGGGGGAACGTGGTACCAGCAGAAAACATCAGCACTCCAGCTCAAGCTCTGAGCCTCAGAAGTTCGTCTCGCAGCTATATTTCAAGGTCGATGATCCG
This sequence comes from Craterostigma plantagineum, assembly GCA_027422505.1. Taxonomy (NCBI): domain Eukaryota; kingdom Viridiplantae; phylum Streptophyta; class Magnoliopsida; order Lamiales; family Linderniaceae; genus Craterostigma; species Craterostigma plantagineum. Next base: position 3,718,772 of record JAPQWV010000033.1, on the reverse strand, counting down.
AAAAGAGCTGCAATCGAAGCTGCACTTATACCAGACGGAGCATTAAGGGCACATACATCTGCTATTCCAGTTAGCGAAACCGGTCCGGTTGAAGTGCAGTATGATGGCAGTAGTCTAAGGCACTTAGCCTGTAATCTTGCGAAAGACCAACTAGCTGATCTTGTAAGACTGCATGACCTGAAGGAAGATGCTTACAAGGATGACGCCAAGCTGAAGGAGGTTGAACGAATATTTAAGAGCAAGGGCTATGAGTAGTTGTAGTTTGTATCAAACTCTTTTTGATATAAATGAAAACTGGTTTTCTGCTGATAAGTTTTGTCAATCACCAAAAGGAGGGAAATTGCTAGTAATACGAACTTAAACATTCGGATTAATAGTTTTGGTGTTGACATAACTGACTAAAGATACAAAACCGGAATTTCAACGCATCTGTCTACACTAAGGAACAAGCGTTACACTGAAGTGACCGGTCTAAGTAAAGTACGAAGAACTCAATCGCATAACGACTATGAATACCGATCACAAATAAGATCTCAAACTGAACACTGAAGCATGTTAGACCGGACCTGATACAGGTTGAACACTCGAGACAAGAGCTTACTGAGACAAATCAGATATTTAATGCAAAGCTGCAAGTCTAGAGTGAAGCAGAGGTCAACTAACGCAAATAAGGAGTGAAGCGAAAGTGACAGGATAAACTGCAGCATAAACCGGACAGACCCATTTTGGGAAAGTCAATTAATGCACTGCACAGAGTGAAGAGTTTATCTCACAACGGATTCAAATTCAAACCTCAGCAATAAAAGGAGGAATACAAGTTGAAGCAACTACTTCACCTCACGACCTTACAACCTTACATTCTCACGAACTCTAAGCCCTTCATCGACCATTTTCAAACACTGTGAAAGAGAAATCAAGAGTAGTAGAAGGACATAATTGTTCATAGTTTATGTTCTTTTTCCAACGGACTGTAACAAGCTGTTGAAGTAGGTCGATTGTTGTAAATGACTGCCTAGGTGATTCACTAGATTAAAGCTGTGTTCAGCTGGGTAGGTTGTACTGTAATTTTACAACTGAAGATCTAGTGAACCGTCCTATTGAGGAAGAAGGGGAGACGTAGGAGATTTTAGCTCCGAACTTGCATAAACAAGCCGGTCTCATACACACACACGTATTTCATTTTTATATCGGTCACAACCGCTCAGTATACTTTTCCGCAATAATACTGACCGGTCACTGTTTGAATACCACTCACAGCACTTAACAATTAAATAAACCGAAAAAGAGGCAAGCATTTATTCACCCCCCCCCCCTCTAAACGCGTCAAACGATCCTAATAGAAATGGGCAGCAAAAAAACGCAAGCACCCAAGCAATTAACAGCTCTTACTAGAGTAAAGAGAACCATCTGTGTATAGTAATAATACAATCAAAGGAGAAAATATGTTGTAAAAGGGACATTAAAAATAAAGAAGACACCGGGAATTGACGTGGAAAACCCCGAACTCGAGGTGAAAAACCACGGGCAAGGTAAGAAAATTTTACTGTGGGTTATTTAGGAGTTACAACTCTCTACCGTAAGGAGAAAACTAGCTCTATCTCTCTTACAATAGAAGACTCACAGACTCTCTAAATATTTTCCTTGCAACACTTGTATATAATGTATTTTGCTTATATAAGAAGTTATTGTATTCGATGATTTACAACGGCTTATAGCTAGCCTATTTATAGCTGAAGGTTTTAGGCTCGGGCAAATCAGAATTAGCCGCGTAGCTAGATACGTGGACGAACCAAAATCAGCCGCGTAGCTATGTACGTGGACGAACCTGAATCAGCCGCGTAGCTATATACGTGGACGAACCAGAATCCGCCGTGTAGCTATATTACGTGGACGAATCAGAACCAGCCACTTAACTATACTAAGTGGCCAAATAGAATTATTACAACATTTCTCCCACTTGAAGTTGAGACTCGATCAATCTTCACTTATGTTTGGTCAACCACAGGGGGAACGACACCGCATGAATTTGTTCACGTTGATTGCTTTGGTCATGAGGTTAGCCAGATTATCTGAAGTGTGAACTTTTTTGCATATCCACTGTTCCCTCCTCCACTCGTTCACGAACAAAGTGGTATTGGACCCGGATGTGTTTGGTTCTTGAAAGAAACATTGGATTCCTTGCAAGATGTAATGCACTCTGACTATCAAAATAGAGAACAATATTCTCTTATTTGTGGCCGAGTTCTTCCAGCAATCTCTTCAACCATATCGCCTCTTTACTGGCTTGCGTAGCTGCTACATATTCTGCTTCCGTCGTTGACGTTACAACAATCTACTACAGTTTTGAAATCCAGCTAACAGCACCGCCAGCAAGATTAAACACATATCCGGTTGTGGATCTATTTTTATCAAGTTCACCTGCATAATCAGCATCAACATAACCGTGGACAGTAAAATCTGTACCTCCATAACATAACGCGTGATCACTTGTTCCTTTGATGTATCTGAGAATCCTCTTGATAGCACTCAAGTGCTCCCGACCTGGGTTGGACATGTATCGACTCACTACTCCCACTGCATGGGCAATGTCTGGTCTCGTACACACCATGACAAACATTAAACTTCCAACCGCGGATGCATACGGCACTCGAGACATCTCCATCTTCTCATCTTCATCGGATGGACACATATCGGGAGATAACTTAAAGTTAGCAGCAAGAGGGTAGATATTGGCTTGCTGTCTCGCATGTTGAACCTTCGCCGGACTTTCTTCAAGTAGTTCTTTTGAGAAAGCCAAATCTTCCCACTGCCCACAAGGAAGTTGTCTTCTTAGAAGATACACCAATCGGAGCAAATGATAGCACTACAAAGAAAAACCCAGAAACTACGATGATTCAAGTGAAAGGAAAGTCTGTGGAACAAGAAGTTAGATGGGGCACATGCAAACGAGCCGCACCATCCTGTTATGAAGATTACGATATGGACAACAACGTTGCATACCATCTTCTAACTGATGACGGAGAGCCATCAACTCTTCAAGAAGCACTGAACAGTTCAGATGCAGATAAGTGGTTGGCGGCAATGCAAGAAAAAATGGAAGCTCTACAGAAACATAAGACTTTGGAGCTGGTGCCACTACCGGGAAAGACAATCTGCAATAAATGGGTCTTTAAGATCAAGCGAAACAACGATGATCAAATAGAGCGGTTTCGTGCAAGACTCGTCGGGTATGGTGGTTTTAGTTTCATCGGCCATCGAGAGTGATAATAATTCTTCAATACAGATTATCCTTAGAGTCGATACAAGAAAGCAGTTTCAAGAGAATAATCGTCTTGAGTTTTTCTTGATCTGTTGAAAATCTAAAGAAGTGCAGCAGCAGAGAAATACTGCTCTGATACCATAACAAAGGTTGAAGAAAGAATTTTAGTTAATTGATATTGCAAAAACTATTACAGCAGACACTGGAACGAGTGATCTATATATACAAAAGAATTGCTAGTCTCAGTATGAACAGAATAAACTATAAAAGGAATAAGCATTATGGGAGGAAAATAATTAAACTCCATAGACTCAGCTCACAACGGATACTTGCCACAGATGAATTCTCTATGCTTCAGTGATCTGATCTTCTACTAATAAATCATTTGATTTTGCTCTAATAGGATAGGGGGCAGGACAGTTTCATCGCCGTTTGCTTGGAGGGGACGGGAACGAGGATTTCGTAAAGCATGACTAGGAAAAGATAGTCTAAGCATCTAAAACCCAAATGATCGTGAGATTGAAAATTTCAAAATTCTTTTAATTGTTATAAAAGTTGGGGTTAAAGTATAACTATTAATAATTGTTTTAGTAATTTAAGATAATGAAGGTGAAAATGTATAATATTAAAAATATTTGTGGTGAAAAAAAATATAATAAAATCAAAGTTGAAAAATTAACTAGCTTTGTTTTAAATAACACTATTTCTGTTATTCTTTCCATTGTCAACCGTATTTACAATTTCGAGTACCCTTTTCTTTTAACTCTCATATCCAATTAAAAAGTTATGGCTGCTACTATTGACACCCCCTTTGGGGGTGAAAAAACATTGAAAATGTAAACAACTTCTGTTTCTACATAGATTCAACAATAATAATGGTAAGCATGAATTTACTAAATCAATTCATTAATACAAACCAACGCAATTATTGATCCAATTTTTAATAAAACTTAATTAATTTATTTATATTTGAAGTTAAATTCACATTCTAAAACTTAGAAAATTAATAGTATTTTAATCACTATTATTATTCAATTGCTTTTAAAAAACACTCTTCTCATATGATATAATTAACATACACATATAAATTTAAATAAACAATAAAATAAAATCCAAGTCGATATCATATTTCGAACATTGACTTATAATTTTATTTATTAAATGTGTGGAAGATAATTTAAAAATTAGTTAAAGAATAATCTAACTACGTAGAATGAATAATTTAATAAACAATTACTACAACACAACGTCAAAACTATCCACAAATAATTAATAAATATGCAAAAGAAAAAATGATTTGTTGAGATACAATTATAATGAAAAAAAATTAGATGACTGAAATGATATATTGCATTTAAGTATAATAATTAATTTTTAATGATATAATTACAGTAATTAAAGATTAAAGGATTAAGTGGTTTGGTTAGTTCACATACGTTGAAAACAGCAAAAGTCCACAAATTTTCAGTTATTTGGTTAAATACATAATAATTAAAGCTGCAATTAATTGTATGATAATTAATTAATAGGGGGTCTTATATAGAATATTAGGGGTGTGCAAGAATTACCCAAAAGTTATATGTGTAAAAGATAATAAAGAATTGAAAACTTGCAAATGAGTCAACGCATGCTATGATTTGCACCTTCTCAAAAATCGACGTACAAGGTTCACGTTGTCGACGAATCTTCCTTGCAATTCATTCGATTTGGTTGGATACAGAAAATGAGTGCGACCACAATAATTTATTTCTTGTTCAATGTCTCCATTTTAACGTCATTCGTCATTTTGAAGCCGCGAAATACATATCGGAATTAATTTGTTTGAAATTTAATGTACTTAAGCTTTTATGAAACCTAAATTATTATATGGTTATATTTATCTATATTCAAGATTTAGTTTTTTACTTTTTTTTCCACTCGATAGCTTGCCATTAAGAAACAAATGTACAAACGTGCTAAACAACACAGCCGTTTGGTCGCATTGCGTCGCCAAACGGAAACAAGTCCTCAAAAAGAGGAACAAAACCACACAAAGGGACACAACACCCCCACATGGGGAGAAAAAGGTCCATAAGGGACAAAAAACCGACAGAAAATAAAACTCATTATCTAGGACCAATAACTAAAAGAACATATAACAGAAAAGCTATTAAGCTAAATCTACGATATTCTTCACTTTATTAGTTCAACTTCTGGATTTGCCTTCATGTTCATCGTACTGGGGGTTCCACACGGGGAGAAAAGAGCTCTTGGCCCAATAGTCAAGAGAAACGAGCTCCACATGGTAGACTCATGAGTGGACGATGGTGGTGGGTGACGGCCGGCGAGGCAGAGTCGGTGAGACGGCAGCGGCGAGGCAGAGACGGTGGCAGCGAGGCTGAGGCTGCGAGGCGAAGGCGGCGTGACAGCGGAGGCGAGGAGGAACGACAGAGATGAAAAACCACAAACCAGATAAATCTATCTAAAGTGCTAAAAAACAAACCCTTTATTTTGCTGGCAGCGCAAAACGAACTAATCCGCGACCAGTAAGTTTTCCGAGAGATCTTGCTGAAAATCAAAGAAAGGTCCATTTTCCCAAAATCAGCTAGATTAATCTAAAGTGCTAAAACAAGAAATTAACATAAAATGGCGTTGCTCCCTGTCCTCACACCGGGGGGCGGGGAGCAAGACGATGGCAGCAGGTACGGGCTGTTGTTGGATGGTGGGGAGTGGGAGTAGGATGTATAATGGTGCAAGACAATGGTGTGTTAGAGGCAGCTGTTAGGGAAGAGAACGGCTATTAGGGTTTGGGAGCGTTTTTTTAGAGAGAAAGAGCTTTCAACTAGGGGTGTTAGTCGGTTCGGTTCGGTTTTTTCAAATTTTGGTTCGTTTTTCGGTTTCAGTTTTACGTATGCTTAATCCGATATTCGAACCGTTTTAATTTGGTTCGGTTCGATTTTTTATAATTCGGTTCAGTTTTTTATAATTCGGTTCGGTTTTCATTTAGGAATTTAATATCAACAAAAAATATTACGAGCTGAAATACATAAAACAATATATGGTTATTAAAAGACAAAGAAGATTTATGGAACGTGAATGTAATAAAATAATTCAAAGGTCCGAAAAAAAACATGAAAATGGAGCAAAATCTAATCAAAATATAAAAACATTCATCTAAAGATACTATAAATTATTTGAGAGAAAAATAGTATTTGTTAGTGATGAAAATATTCACCTAAAATTGAAAAAAGTATAACAATGAAATTATATTTAATGTGTTGTTTACGTTATGGGAGAAAAATAAATGATTTTTGATATTTTCTATTTTTAATATAATAATTTCAGTTCGGTTTTTTCGGTTTTACGTATGCTTAATCCGATATCCGAACCATTTTAATTCGGTTCGGTTCGGTTTTTTACAATTCGGTTCTTTTTTTTTTTGTTCCGATCTTTTCGGTTCGGTTCTTTACGGTTCGGTCAGTTTTTTCGATTTTTTAGTTAATTTGAACACCCCTACTTTCAACAACTACTTCACAAATGTTTCAAGCTTTTCTTACCTTGACACAAATACGAGAATTGTATTGTCGCATGTAAATCAATTTATTGGAGATTTGTCATCATGTAAATCAGAGGCAAACCATTCACTCCATTTTTTCTTCATCAACAGTTCCGGCGATGCCAATGTTTATTGCAACTGGAAATCGTATAATAGGATCAGCTGTGTTTATTTTATTCCCTTCATTTGAATCATTCTACGATATAACAGAATTATTTTAATGCCTCTTGTAAAAGCCACATTAATTCAATAGTGACGTATCAACTAATTGATATGGCACTTTTTTTCTGGAAAAAAAAAAAAAACAGGTAACAAGTGTTTGAATAGGTCAATCAATAATTAACGGATGTAATAAAGCGATGGTTGAGTTACACACTAGCAAGCAAGCATGCTAGTCACCACCATTTAGGGAGAAAACGACGTTCCCCTTATTTACATCATTGACCAATTTAGTCCTCGTTGTCGTAAATTAATTTAGTCCACAATTTGTTCATTTTGAACCAATTTAGTATCTCCGTTAATATGACCGTAATTTTGACGGAAAAATGACACATTTCGACGTGTGATTGGTCAGACTTAAAAATCATAAATTAGCATCATTAAAAAAAAGAAAAAGTTCTAAAAACATACTAGCAAATTAAATTAAAATAAAAAAAGAAAATAAAAGAAAAATAAGATACATTAAAAAATAAATTGAATAAATAAAAAATTAATAAGAAGAGACTGAGAGAGAAGAGTTTAAAAAGTAAAAAGAAAAGAAAATATAGAATATATTTATTTATCGAAAAAAGTAAAAACGAAATAAGAATGAAAAACGCAACTAGAAGTTTACGAGAATCCCGACCTCGTCCTTGCCAAGTCAACGGTGACACAATCATCTCAATTCTAGAATTTTTTTATTTTAAAATACTTTTTACATTGTTGAGAAGAGAACTGGTACGATTGCATCCACGTTTACTTGGTAGCGACAGACGTAAATTCTCGTAAACTTTCAGTGGCAGTTTTATCTTTTTTTTATTTATTTTGGTTAGTTTTTAATAATTAAATATGTTTAGTTGTCTATTTATTTTGTTCTTATTTTTTATTTATTATTTTGTATTTTAAGTTAATGTTTATTCTCTCTTTACTTTTTATTTTAGTTTTTAATTTTTCTTTTGGAGTTTTTTTGCCTATTCCTAATGCTAATTTAAGTTTTTCAATTCTCGCCAATCATATGTCGACACATGTCATATTCAGTCAAAATAAACTTTCATTCCAACGGGGAGACTAAATTGGTTTAAAATTGACAATATCGGGAATTAACTTGGTCCATGCGAAACATCGGAGATTAAATTGGTTCACGAGATAAATATGGGAATTATTTTGGATTTTCTCCCCACCTTTTAAAAAAATTGGATTGTCTCCCCACCTTTTACAAAAAAGTTGATGTCGAAGTCTTCCATCACTTATAACTCAGTCCCTCGGTTTTGATTTTTCCTGAAGCTAGCGTTCACGCCTGAACCTCGATGATCAAACATTTTGATGGAGGAGGGAGATACGAACGATATGTATTTACTATTTATTGTGCAGTTAAAATTAAATATGAAAAAAAAGTGCATCGAGATCGATATATTTTAAATTGCTACCTCCGTTCCACTTATTTCTTCTCATCTTTCTATTTCGGGCGTCCCACATTATTCTTCTCATTTCTATTTTTGGTAAAAAGTTATTCCAATAATTGAACTAATTACACCATTTATATTAAAAAAAGACTTCTTAATTTGCGTGCCACAAATAAGTTTTCTCTCTCCATACCTTAAAAGTGTACTATAATATTAAAATAATAGAGTTTCTTAATCTCCTCGTCCATCTTAGCAAGAATTAGATTGGCAGACGAAGGAAGTATTAATAAAGTCCAAAAGTCTTCGGTCAACTTATCCACTATCCCAAAACAAAAGAGAAAAGGAATGTTGAGAAAAATCAACGCGGTTTGCTACGGGGAGGAGTCCTTCCTCTCCTTAACATCCACTCCACAGACAGAGAAAACAACACATACAAATACTACACACTAAAGCATAAAAATTTCACAATCGAAACAGCCTAGAAAGAAAACAACAATCGCAAATGGCTGATGCAGCTGTCCAATTTCTGCTGCAGAACCTCCAACAGCTTCTGACCTATCACTCGACACTGATCTCTGGAGCCAGCAAGGAAGTCGTACAGCTCCAAAACGATCTACGACTTTTCAAGCAGTTTTTAAAGGACACGAGTAAGAAGCGACGAAGAGAGGACACTCTAAGCGAGCTCGTTCGCCAGATCCGAGATGTGGTGTACAAAGCGGAGGATGTAATAGATTCCTTTGTGATTCTTGCTTCAGAACCAAAGTCGAAGAGCTACTTCACCAAGGTATTTAAGGACGTTCCGACCCTTCATGGGATCGCCGTTGAAGTCGCGACCGTGAGATCCCTAGTCAATGGAATCTACGGTGGGAGGAGTAGGCTTGACTTTGCTGCCGACATGGCTGCTGGTGACAACGGGGATGATGGGGTTGAGGTAACAACAAAATTTCAACCAACTTTTAATTTGAAGTTTTACTGCTTGTTTCCTTGAGCGATGATCTATTCTTTTGTTAAAAGTGCGTAATTTTTTTCTTCTTCTGCGTCTTATAAACGATTTGGCGACTGTTGTTTGAGTATTGTAGATACTGATCTTGCTTTGTTTTAAGATTGATTTGATTTTATCTTAGATCTTGTAATGCCAGTGAGGGAGAATGTTCTTGTTGTCCGAATCATCCGATTGTAGGTTGTAGGTGTAGTTGAATTCTCAGGCCAAAACAGTTCGACTTTTTGCGAATTTTCTTGAGAAGCAGATTGGTTATATAACGCGATTTTTAAGTAAATGACCTTTGACGTGTTCAACGTTAAAAAAGTAGCCTCCAAACGAAAAATGACTTTAATGCCCTTACTAATCGGGTTCCAAAAATTGCAGGGTCCCCTAAGTAGGGGGCCAGTGCTATGCTGCAGGAGACCCGCCCATTGCTGCACAGCATGGGCGGGACCCCTGTCAGCATGCGCGGGACCCCCGCCCATGCTGCAGGAGACCCGCCCATGCTGCAGGAGACCCGCCCATTGCTGCACAGCAAATGGGCGGGACTCCTGCTATATAGCACGGGTCCCCTGCCCAGCATGGGCGTATCTCCTGGCGCAGTAGGCACAGGAGACCCGCCCATGCTGCAGGGGGCCCGTGGTATGCTGCAGTAGACCCGTCCATTGCTGCACAGCATGGGCGTGACCCCTGTTAGCATGCGCAGGACGCCTGCTATATAGCACGGGTCTCCTGGATTACACTCCACCCGCCCACCCTAACGCCGTGATTTAACATATTGGTTTTTAATGTGGAAAAAAAGACACCCAGTAAAAAGACGAATACCCTTAAATTGAAGGTACTTTTTAAAAGGTAAAATCGATGAGACTATTTTTTTTTAAGTTAACTCCAGCCAAAGGCTAGTTTTTAAAAATGTCCGTTGTATAACTTCTGCAAAAAACAATTCATCTACGGGTCTTTTTGAATAGATTGTGTTGCTAGAGTTGATTTTCGATGGTTATCATAACTAGTGAAATGATCTTGGTGTTGTCTTAATTGCTGTCTTAATTCTGTTTGAAATACGAATTTCTCAAATAATCTGTTTGAAAATTATACGCATTTGGATTTCGTTCAAATTCAATGTTGACTTAAACTTTTTGTTGTTTGTCCAATTTTGAAATTGGATTACAAGTGGTTGGTTCTAAAACCAAATTCTGCCCCCTAATAAGTATTCGTAATAATAAAACATTACTATTATTATTATTATTATTATTATTATTATTATTATTATTATTATTGTTGAGGATGAAGAATGAGTCGAGCCGACTCGCGAGCTTGTTTCCCTTATTTTATTTGTTATTTTAGTTTCCCTTTGTAATTTTTTTAATTAAAAGTTCGAGGTTGACTGGAGTTCGAATCTAAATTTCCCAAATAATGGATTTGGATCTAGTTAGAAATTCATAATTTAAACTAGTACACTTCGCACACCCAAATGTATGTGCTATAATATATAAATAAAAATTTAAAATTTATTTAATTTGTATCTTTAATTGGGAAATTTAAATATATACTATAAGATTAAAGATATAATAATTAACTAAAAATAGTAAATAACTAAATCTAGTAAATAGAGTTAGTGGGTGATTGTTTTAATTTTAATATTAATTTTTTTGGTAAGACCAAAGGAGCAGTTTAATCTAACCCCTTACGCTTAATAAATTAGAATAGATTCTTGCGATTCCGTTCAAATTCTGGAATCCAAACGCATACTATAGTATTTCTTTAGAAGTTAGTTCACCAACAAGTCAATTATGTTGTTTAATCTCTTATGTGTCATTTGAACTTTAAAATGATTTTGATTTCTACATACAGGCTCCTCCATTGATAAGGGAAGAAAACATCGTAGGGTTCGAGGACGAAGAAGCGAAGCTGAAGTCGTACATAAACGAAGAGACGGAAAAGCTCGACGTCATCTCCATCATCGGGATGCCCGGCCTGGGAAAGACGACGCTTGCCGGGAAGATCTACCGCAGCTCAGACATCGAGTTCAACTTTCCCACCCGTATATGGGTGTACATCTCTCAGGAATTCACGAGAAAGGACATATTCCTCTCCATTCTCAAACAGCTGGTCACCACCATCGACGACGATACGGCCAGGAAAACTGACCAAGAGCTCGCTGAAGAGATAAAAACCCGCCTCAGGGGAGGGAAGTTCTTCATGGTCATGGACGACATATGGCAAACCACCCACTGGGACCAGCTCAAGGCCGCCCTCCCCATGGACAACGGCTCGGGGAAGATCCTTATCACGAGCCGGCATGCAGAGGTGGCCTGCTACGCGAACCGCAGCAGGGACCCGCACAACCTGCGTTTTTTGACCAGCGAAGAGAGCTGGCTGCTACTCAAGTACGAGGTCTTCGGCAGGCCCGAGTGCCCGGGGGAGCTCGAGGTGCTCGGGAAGCTGATCTCCAATCACTGCAACGGCCTTCCCCTCGCCATAGTGGTCATAGGGGGTATCCTCGTCAAGAAGTTCTCCTCAAACGAGGACATGAGCGCGAAGAAAAACGCGTGGGAGAAGGTGTCGAAGTCGGTGAGCGCGTACATGAAGGAGGACACCGAGCGGCGCATGGAGAAGATCATCGCGCTGAGCTACGACAAGCTGCCGTATCACCTGAGGGCTTGTTTTCTCTACCTGGGGATATTCCCAGAGGACTTTGAGATCCCTGCATGGAAGCTGACCCGAATGTGGATAGCGGAAGGGTTCATACAGGAGAGGGAGGGCATAAGCGCGGAGGAGGCCGCGGAGAATTACTTGGACGACCTCATCAACAGAAACCTGGTGAGGATCGACAAGAGGAGGAGCGACGGGAGAGTGAAGACCTGTCGAATCCACGACATGCTTCGCGACTTCTGCAAGAATGAGGCCGGTAGCGAGAGGGAGAACTTCTTGCAGGAGATGAAGAGGTCGAGCGATGGATACCTCGAGCCTCCAGTGGAGAATGTGAAGAAGTACCGGCGCATATGCATGCACTCGAACATGACGACCCTTATCTCGGCGAAACCGTACGGCCCAAACGTGCGGTCGTTCGTCTGCTACTCCAAGGAAGAGGTGGTCTTGATCAACGATAACATCTCGGCCATCCCTGCTGGTTTCAAGCTGCTGAGGGTGCTCGAGGCCAAACCCCTCAAGTTCGGGAAATTACCAAACAACATGTACCACCTCGTCCACCTGAAATACGTCCATCTGTCCTTCGACAACTTGAAGCTGCTTCCACAATCGTTCTCCAAGTTGTGGAACGTCCAGACGCTTGTGATCGACACGACGTCTCGGGCGTTAGAGATCAAAGCTGAAATATGGAAGATGATGCATCTCACTCACCTCAAAACCAACACCTCTACGACTCTGCCCAAGCTAGGAAAAACCAGCACGGAAGGGGCGAAGCTGCGAACCCTCGGTGCGATATCCCCCGAGAGCTGCACTGATGATGTTTTCGGTCGGGCTCGCAACCTTAAGAAACTGGCCATCAAGGGGAAGCTCAACGTGCTCTTGGACGGAAAAATCGACAGCTTGGGGAGGTTGGGTAATCTTGAGAAGTTGAAGTTGTTGAACGACGTTTTCCCAAGCCCTCCCTCTGAGGGACCAATGCGGGCCCTACCTCCACAGCACAAGTTCCCGCCGAAGCTGAAGAGCCTCACGCTTTCGGACACTTACCTCGACTGGGGCCATATGTCCGTGTTGGGCAAGCTGGAGAACCTTGTGGTGCTCAAGCTGAAGAACAACGCTTTCATGGGAAAGTCGTGGGTGACCAAGGATGGAGACTTCGGCCACCTTGAGATTCTCCACATTGGGCGGACAGACTTGGTCGTTTGGAAGGCTTCTGCCCATCATTTTCCCAGGCTCAGGCGCCTTGCGCTTAGAAACTGCGAGGACATCGAAGCTATTCCTGATGAGTTTGGTGCGATACCGAGCTTCGAGCTGTTGGATCTGTACCGCGCGAGCAAAGCATCTGCCTCGGCCAAAGCCATCCGCGATTCGAAGGGATCAGATAGCAAATTCAAGTTAATCGCGTACCCACCCGTTGAATGAAGGGATTTTCTTGTGGTCTTGATTCAAAGTCCAAGGTGATGCCTACTTCTCTCTGAAACTTGTGCTTGCATTCACATATATTTTAACTAATTCTTAGTTCTATTAACAAAGTCTTATAGGGCACTGATTAGTTCGGTTTTGAATGCAGGAGAAAACATTCATAAATAAGGCTTTGAAAGCTTAATATCATAAAGGAGGGGCGTCCCTCTCTCGACAAATAGGAAGTCTATTGTTTTCATGAACTCTTTGTTACCTATTACAACTTTTCTTGTTTGTGTTTGAACTTTGAACCCACCATCTCGATCACTTTACTTTGTTCCACTTGCTTTTGTTGTGTGTTGTACCTAATTCTGAATCGTATGTCGGCACTTTGAATTCGGCGATAATCGTTGTTTCTAATACCTTGGAATAAAACGAGAAATGGGGATCCATTTTGCTTCTGCAGTACTTTTGATTAATACTAGTTTTATTATGTCGGACTTTAAAGAAAAATACTACTATATATTATGTTTTAATAATGGTTAATTTTTTTATTTCAACGGTTACAATTATATCTTAGATACGAGTCTAGTGAATTCGACATACCGTGTCTCTGAACACAGATGAAGAATTCATATGTGCGAAAAAAATATAATCAATTCATGGAATTTTGCAAAACATGACTCCAGCACATATCGGGATCGGTTCGGTATTAGGCAATTGGCTAGACGAATGCCAAACTCCTGGATTCTTCCTGTTAGGATCGGTTGCGTGTTTGGACGGGATGAATAAACACTAGCTTCTTTTTCGGTTCTTAACCGGTGAAGGTTAGATACCGATACTTGATATTTGTCAGCGTGACTTGTGCGGAAGCAAACCGGTCGGTTTTGAACCAAGACCGGATGGAAAACGTGATTTGTGAGTGTGTGTTTGCGAAAGACACAAAGTTGTTTCTGGAAGTTCGGAGCCAAAAATCTCCTATGTCTCCCCTTCTTCTCTTCAAGGAAGACACCACTAGAAGACTTGGTTTTACAACCTCTGTTGCACGACCTTCTTAGCTAGACTAACACAGTACAACCCACGCGGCTATAGTCAGCTACCTAAACTCCTAGACACCACTTAGATAGCTTTTTACAACCCGTCTACTTTCAAGAGCTTTTCACAGTCCATTGAGAACAGCTCACTCAATAACCAAACGGTATAAATGCAGTGAAGACAACACCTAAACACTTCTTGCTTAATCGCTTGTGAACTTGAACTTCTTCTCTCGTTTTTGATTTCAAAGATGGTGAAGTATTTCTGCATTTTGCCTCTCTCCCTTTTATATTTGGGCTTGATGTAGAAGACCATTGTGAGATAGCTCCTTGTACCGGACAGAGCTTTTAATCACTTTCCCCAAAATGGGTCTGTCCGGTCTTTTCAGCAGTCGCCATATGTATTTTGTTTTATTCCTTATTTGGCTTAGTTTGACTTTGAATTGGCTCTTGCTGTCAGCCTTGAATTAATTGCTCGTCAGAAGCCTTCAACTTGTCGTTCTTCAAATAAATTTGAATCTTAGTCCATCGTGGCACTTTCGATATCTGCATTCCGGTCTTCAGTGATCTTCTGATAACATCCTTGATCCGGTTGATGGTTGCATTTAGCGACTGCTTTCCGATATCACATGTGTCTAACCGGTATACTTAAGTTAAGTCCAATCACCAAAATTGTTCATCTGAATTCTTTAAATTAACGATTCCTAACAATTTTTCCATTTTTTGTGATTGGCAAAACTTAATGAAGCAGAAAGATATTATTATCTCAAAAAAATTTTGATACATAAGCTGCCAGTCTATTACAACCGTTTTAGTCTATCTAGTACTTAGACTTGGGTTCTTCAATCTTCCGGTTGTTGGCCTTCTCCGGTCTATCTTGTACATCCGGTTTTGGCCTTCTACTTCGTTCATTACTGCTTTATACAATCATTTGCAGTGTCGTCCTTTCCCCTTTTTGACAATCACTTGTCCAGTTTTGGGAATGTAGTCTCGGTTCCATCAGAACAGTGACTACAGTTCGGTGGATGAGCATCGGTAGAAGACGTGTGCTCAATACTTCCCGCATCTGAAGCTTTACTGAGATTGTCCAGAGGAGGGAGATATCATTGCGTAGGAGAGTTGTCATTACAGTTGTTTTCTCCTCGGCAAGAGCAACGAAACCGATAGGAGCGGAAAAATAATGCCTGGCCTTGCAGTGAATTTCTGGGCAACCGCTCTTATACTATCGAAAAGAGGCATTGTCTAATCCAGAAGCTCCGTTCTGGAAAGAAGCTGTTAACAGCGAGATTGAGTCCATTATGCAAAACCATACGTGGGAGCTGGTAGATCTCCCAAAAGGGTGCAAGCCTTTAGGATGCGAATGGATCCTTAAAAGGAAGCTTAATACCGATGGATCAATCGAAAAGATAAAGCTCGTCTAGTAGCTAAATGGTTTAACCAAAAGGAGGAGTACGAGTCCCATGTCGATTATAAGATTGTCGAATGGTTATACTTCTTTGTTTACGAATTGAATGCTAATTATTTCAATTTCAACTGGCACCTTAGCATACCTGAAATAGGTCACAATCATGTTAAATTGTACCATAATATACGTCTATGAGGCACTACAATCGTATTAAGAAGATATTGAAACATAATAAAAAGGTACGTTAAATTAGTTGTAAAAATAGAAATAAAGACATAGAGAATCTGACATGTCAGAGAATTTTTGACATGTCAGATGATGAAAACTATGGTCAGAATATGTCAGAATGTCTCAGAAATGTCAGAGATTGTTTGACGTATTTGGTACAACGTATTACTTACAAGTGGGACCGTGTGATTTAGAGTGATTTAGTGTGACATATTTGGTACTATGAATTACTTACAAGATACTTTAAGCTAGTTATATAGAGTAATTTAGTGTTCATAAATTTGGTACGGCAATATTTAGGTACGACATCAACATTTGCGTTCATTTTGATTAGTGTTTTAAAACGCGTATAGCGTAAGGCGTCGCGTTTGGTTTAGATAGTGGGTAGGGTAAATAGCATAACATACTGCATGAGTATTTCGGACAAGCCATTTATTACGTTAAAAAACATTATTTATATCAAGTTATTAACCATAAGTACATTATTCAGTAAGCTTTATATAAAATTTGGGTTCAGTAATATATGTAAAATCTAATAATATCCAAAGAAAATATACGTGAAAATATGTTAACACACAATTTATGTACATCAGATTTAATAGAATTACTAAATCTAATTCACTTATGGTCCCTTTGGGTTAGCAATAAAAAATATTGAAAATGTAAGTATAAAGTTTTAGGTAATCAAGACTTAAAAAATGTAGTAGTTAGAAATGATTCTTATGGATATCGAATAATATAAGACATGCATGTCATTTTGATCGTTGTTAAACAAAGAATAAATTAAATAAATTTATTTTTTATCACGTAAATTACATTAAATAATTGCTGTTTTAGTTGAAGTAATTAAAAGGTCAAAGAAATTGAAAAACTAAAAAAAAATGTTAGTCAAAATCAAAGGATGTTGCACATCACAATACCATCTCCACGTCACAATATAGCTTTTTTCTCCAAGGACGATCAATTACGCTTTTGTTATCACGCTGCGTCGCGGTTTGAAATAAATTAACGCTAATGCGCGCTTTAAAGCGCGCGATACTACGCCTTTTAAAACAATGATTTTGATGCAAAACCATTTCACAAGATTTGTACTATATTTCATGTAGTATCATCTTTAATGGTTTAACCACTAAAGTTACCGATTTATAGTTTAAATTCCAAGCTACAATGTAAGAGAGGACTCTTGTATGAACATTTCACTATGTAGTTTGTAATTCGAACTGTCCAACTTTTCGAATATAATGCTCGTAGCTAAATATTCTATTTATTTAGTTGGTTTAACATCCACTAGTTTAAGGTATTGAATGACTATTTGTATATATCGTAAATTGACTGACTGTTGAGGTTGGTGATCCAAAACTCGGAGGCACGTGGTCGGAAAATCGAGAACGAAGCGAAGGCGTTGGCGATTCTGATCCCTGCCCAAGGTCACGGCCGTGACAATGCATACACGTGGCCGTGACTCACATGTCGCGGCCGTGACGAAGGCTGCTAGGAGCCGTGGCAAGCAGCAGAGACGAAGTCTGGGAGATATGTTGAGCTTCACGGCCGTGAAGCTCATTGCACGTGGCCGTGAACATCAACAGAGGCTGAAATGGGAGCAGCTCGACACCTTCACGGCCGTGAAGGTGCCTCATCTAAGCCGTGAACGTCGCTAGGATTGATAAAAACAGTTATACTTCGATCGGTTAGGATTTAATCCGTCCAACCACGCGGATCAACGAATCAAGGGCCGAGATCTAAGCTTGGGAAACACCTAAACACATCATATGGTTGAGATCAATAAAGAATTCGAGCTATAGAAGGTTCTATCCGTTACAAGAGGAAGGTAGTAAACGCGATCTATAAATACAGCTTAGAGTGTTGAAGTAGAAAGTTTTGAGGGTTCATATCTTGTAAACAAGTGAGAATTAGAGCTGAGTGAAAACTAGTGAGTTGGAGAGAAAGTGTGAGTCTTTTAATTCCAATTCGTAGTTTGAATAAAGAGCCGATATTCTACCGTGGACGTAGGCTCGAAGTATCGAGTCGAACCACGTAAATCCCGTCTCCGTTTTTTCGTGTTTAGCGCTGTTTTCTTATTCGTTCGTCGTCAAGAACGAATCTTTCTATCTTCAAACCACAACCACCCAAAGTTCCTTGAATTAAGAATCTAGGGCGGCGAATTTCCCAACAAGTGGTGCGGCGAGGCGGTGGAACACACGTGACAAGAGATGGCCGCAGCTAGGTTCGATATGGAGAAATTCAATGGTGATAATGACTTTGGGCTATGGAAGATTAAGATGAAGGCATTGCTCGTCCAGCAAGGCCTTGAAGAAGTGTTGAAAGATGAGAAGGAAATGCTCCCGAAGGACATGAACGCAGCGATCAAAGCAACAATGCGAACGAAGGCGCATAGTACCATTGCTCTTAGCCTCGACGACAAGGTGCTTCGAACGGTGTCGAAGGAGACTACGCCCGATGGCTTGTGGAAGAAGCTCGACGAGCTTTACATGGTGAAGACGTTGGCCAAGAGACTCTATCTCAAGCAAGCGTTGTACTCTTTTCGGATGCAAGAAGGCCAAAGTGTCTAAGATCAACTTGATGCATTCAATAAGATGGTTCTTGATCTTGAGAACGCCGAGGTGGAGATCGAGGAAGAAGACAAGGCGCTGCTACTCCTTTGTGCGCAGCCAAAAGGATTTAATACATTCAAGGAAACCCTTCTATATGGGAGGGATGCGCTAACACTCGCAGACGTTCAAACGGCGTTGAGTTTGAGGCAACTCAATTGCAAGAGGGAAGCTGTAAATGGCCACAATCCGGGCGAGTTCTTGACTGTCCGACACAGCTCAAATGAAGGACGAATGGAGGTGAAGAAGAAGGGGAAATCCAAGCCAAGGAGTCCCATCAAGTGTTACGAATGTCATGAAGAAGGGCACTTGAGAAGCGAATGCCCCAAACGAGCGCAAAAGCCTTGGAGTCAAGACCGGGCAGATATTGCTTATCAAGAAGACTATGAATCGGCCGAGGCGTTGTCAATCTCTAGGCCCGATCCTTGCAAAGAATGGATTCTTGATTCAGGTTGCACCTTTCATATAACCTGCAATAGGACGTGGCTCAAGGACTTCAAGGAGATCGAAGGCGAAACGGTTTGTTTGGGCAACAATGAGGCGTGCCAAGTTCTTGGCATAGGATCCGTGTGTTTGAGTGCATTCGGGCAAGACGAATGTGCTCGAGGAAATGAGGTATGTCCCAGAAATGAGGCGGAACCTAATCTCAGTCGGAACCTTAGATGATCTTGGGTATTCAACCAAAACTGAGGCGGGGAAGATCAAGATTCTCAAGGGTTCGAAGGCGGTCTTGAAAGGGTTCAAGAACGGTATCTATGTTCTAAATGGCTCGGGAATCTCAGAGATGGACAGAGGCTGAAAAGGACCAAGGGAGGTCGGAGAAGCTCTGTCTTGAGGTGGAGAAGCCATGCCAAGTAGCTGAAATCTCAGAAATTCAAGAAGAGGGTATTGAAGATGAAAATTCTGCTACTAGTGTGAATGATGAGGTAATTTCGTTTAGTGACTCCTTTGTACCTGTTATTAAGTCAAAGAATAGCAGGTTATTCAGTTGCAAATGGTTCGAGAAGAGGCACCATGAAGCTGAGAGCAAGAAATGGTCGAAGGAAACGAAGATCGAAGATGGTTCGATCGCTTTGTGCTCAAGATCGACTTCAAGCAAGAGTTTTCTGGGATGCTTGAAGTTGGGTCGCGGCTCAAGCACTTTCTAAAGAAAGGGGGTGGAGGATCAGAGGTCCGAGTGAAGATTGAGTGATTCAAGATGAAGTTTTCTCAGCAATTGAATCGAAATTCTGCAAACTCGGATAATGATCGAATGAGGCATTTGAAGCAAGTTGTGTTGCTTGGATTGAACCTGGAAATGGGTGTTGAGATGTTCGGTGAAGAGTTCTTGGATCAAGGTGGAGATTGTTGAGGTTGGTGATCCAAAACTCGGAGGTACGTGGTCGGAAAATCGAGAAGGAAGCGAAGGCGTTGGCGATTCTGATCTCTGCCCAAGGTCACGGCCGTGACAATGCATACATGTGGCCGTGACTCACATGTCGCGGTCGTGACGAAGGCTGCTAGGAGCCGTGGCAAGCAGCAGAGACGAAGTCTGGGAGATATGTTGAGCTTCACGGGTGAAGCTCATTGCACGTGGCCGTGAACATCAACAGAGGCTGAAATGGGAGCAGCTCGACACCTTCACGGCCGTGAAGGTGTCTCATCTAAGCCGTGAACGACATTGATAAAAACAGTTATACTTCGATCGGTTAGGATTTAATCCGTCCAACCACGCGGATCAACGAATCAAGGGCCGAGATCTAAGCTTGGGAAACACCTAAACACATCATATGGTTGAGATCAATCAAGAATTCGAGCTATAGAAGGTTCTATCCGTTACAAGAGGAAGGTAGTAAACGCACTCTATAAATACAGCTTAGAGTGTTGAAGTGGAAAGTTTTGAGGGTTCATATCTTGTAAACAAGTGAGAATTAGAGTTGAGTGAAAACTAGTGATTTGGAGAGAAAGTGTGAGTCTTGTAATTCCAATTCGTAGTTTGAATAAAGAGCCGATATTCTGCCATGGACGTAGGCTCGAAGTATCGAGTCGAACCACGTAAACCCCGTCTCTGTTTTTTTCGTGTTTACCGCTGTTTTCTTATTCGTTCGCCGTCAAGAATGAATCTTTCTATCTTCAAACCACAACCCATCGAAAGTTCCTTGAATTAAGAATCTAGGGCGGCGAATTTCCCAACACTGACAATATAAGGATTTCATTCTTTGTAGTTTTGGTACTATATAAAATGTACTAAGCTGCTCTAACAGGTAAACTATGGTACCATACCATTCATAAATATGGTACAACGAAGTTCGGAATTAAACGATTATATTGGGTTCGGAATACAAAATCATGCGTGTAAGTGTTAAACTATCAAATTAATATCAAGAAATACATATAATAGGAATGACGTCGAAAAAAATGCTTACCCTAATAAGTTGCACCAAATTCATCATTTGTACGGTACCATATAATACCTTGTGAGTGTATCTTATTACAGAGCAACATTGTACCATAAGTAGTTTGTTGTACCCAATCTTTAAAGATAGAAGCTAACACTAACATATAACAATATCTGACATGACGAACATTCTATGGCGTGTCTGATACTGTCAGAAATTGTTCCCGATACATAAGATAGTCTCTACATAGTTTTTTCAATTTTTTATGGCTATTAATATCCTTTTTAATACATTGGCATACTATTTCATTTGCTCTTGTTCTCGGTCAAAGCTCGGCTCGAGCTCGGTCAAAATCGAGCTCGAGCCGAGCTCGAGCCGCGATAACCCGTCGAGCCGAGCTCGAGCTGATTATATGTGGGCTCGATAGCTCGTCGAGCTTATCGAGCCACATTAGCTTTTATATTATTATAAAATATGTTTAATATTTTTAATCATTGGCCCAATTAAACAAACCCTAGATAACCCTAAAATGAATTTCATTTCCTCAGCCGCCAACACACAACCTCACAAAGCTCCAGAAGCTAAGCCACTAGAAAAGCTGGAAGCTTGAGATGCCAACGTCGTCTTCTTCTTCTTCGCCTAGCATAAGGGTTTCTACGCCTATTCCACTCCTGAGAAAGATCAATCAAGCCCACAAATTTATAAACTTATATATACACACACAGAGAGAGAGAGAGAGAGAGAGAGAGAGAGAGAGAGAGCGAGAGAGGTTTAACCATTGTCCAACGTTTAAACGAGTCGTAGGTTCCAAATCGCAGGCCAGCATAAGGTATAATCTCGACCAGAGTAAGCGTCAACCCAGCGTACCCATAAACGCAGACCTCATGTTAGGATAAAACTGGAAATCATATGAGCTCCACCAGTTCGAAGATTCGAGCTTCTCGAGCCGAGCTCAAGTATTTCGCATCATCTGATCTGGATCGAGCCGAGCTCGAGCCTTGGATTTTAAAGCTCGGTCGAGCTCGAGCCTATTAATTCTTGATCGAGCCGAGCTCGAGCTGGGCCATGTTCGGGCTCGGCTCGGCTCGTTTACACCCCTACTCTTGTTGTACCTCTTTTTTCATTTTTATAGTATATAACGATTAACGACTACTATGTCGTACCTAGGGGTGAGCAAAAATATCCGGAAACCGGATTCCGATCAGGTATCCGGTTTTCAAAACCCGAAAAAACGGATATCCAGTTAAAAAAATCGGATCGGATATCCGATCCGATTTATTTTAAAATAAACCGGACCGGATACGGATAGTCCGGATATTATAAAAATACTCCAAAAAGAAAAATGAAGGTCCAAAAAGGAAAAAAAAATCATCAAGTAGAATATTAATATTTATATTATTTTATTATTGTAAAAACTTTGTTAGAGAATTGAGATAAAAAAAAACATTAAAAATCAAGATGCAAGTTAAAAAATTAATGTGTATTTGTGATAGTATGTTTATTATTTATAATGTAATTTTGAATCATGCATATTGTGTGAATTACTATGTGTAGAAACTCTTATATTAAAAAATATTTTTTTTATTGTGATAAAAAATAAAAAAAATATGATTTTGAAGCCATTTTTAAATATCCGATATAAAAAATATGAGCAAAACATTTAGATATAAAAAATATGATTGTGAAGCCATTTTTAAATATCCGATGCAAGTTAAAAAATATGATTTTGAAGCCATTTTTAAATATAAAAATATAAGAAAAACAAAGTTAAAAACCGGATGCGGATATCCGATATAAATATCCGAATAAACCGGATATCCGATTTTCGGATATCCGATTAAAACCGGAGCGGATAAGGATACCATTTTTCGATATCCGAAAATCCGGATATCCGAATTTTGGATGATATCCAAAAAACCGGATATCCGGTTTTGCTCACCCCTAATCGTACCTCAATTGTCAAATCCAAAATTTCAATGAGCAAAACAAAGCAAATTTCAAGCCATTTTTACACAACATCCAATATAAACCAGTTTTCAAACAAATAAACAACGACCAACATATAAATTCACATATAAAATAGTCTTGCGTCTTACCATTTCCACCATTAAACATCTATAAAATCTCTCCGTGTCTTACAACTTTTCGTCCATCGGCAACATTCATCACGGTCTGCAACAACATCATCATCTCCATCATGCACTCAATTCATTACTACTAACATGTGGCCATCTAATCAAATATGATGTAGATCGAAACTCATCTTGCACTCAAAGTAAGGATTGCTAAGCTAGATTCAAGGTATGTCTATTGGTATGCCTGTTGATTTATTGCTCCCTTTCGCCATGCATAAACTAAACCAACAATTGAGATAAGCACGAAAATTAAAGCTTCATGCCATAAATAAACTCGACCGCTCAAGAAATCATTTGACTAAGAGGCAGCATGCACTCTGTCAAACGCTTAAACATAAGAAAAAATAGAATTACACAAATACTTTAATAATCAGATACGTTGTACCAAAAAAATGAGATTGATAATAATTATGTATATACGGCAATTTTACTGTTACGTTGTACCAAAATACCAAAGAATAGGACTTATCAAGATAGTATAATTGTTAATTTAGAAAGTACAAAAAACAACTGTAACTGAGCACAACAAAATCGATGGCTCTAATCGAAGCATAATCGACCTACTTCAAACAACAAAAAACTCGATTTGAAACATAAGTCCTAAATTGATAACCGAAATCAAAAGCCCATAACATATCCACTAATCGAAACGATAATCGAAAGGCTAATCTACCCGAATCTAAAATAGATAAATTGAAAATTTAAAATCGATTTGAGTCTCGGGATATTTCGAGAATGGAATTATTAAGATTTGTTCGTTTGGCTTGGGTTATCGAATCCGGACAGGCTTCGATTGGATTTGAAGAATTTCTCCAATTTGGATTTTGGGTCCATTCATTCGGCGGTGAAATGGCTTTATTTTTCTTTTCTGTTATTTAATTAAAAGTGAAGTTGTAATAAATGAGATATCCAAGTTATTATAGTCCAATGGGTAGCTATATCCAAGTAGGTATTTTTCTATAGATTCACCTATATATTATGTTACCCTCAGGATTCCGGCTAACGGTAAAATAACCCGCGATTTGAAGAAGGCTCGCGAAAGCAAAAGCGAAAGGAAAAAGACGAGGGAGCTAGAGAAATTCCCTCGCGTGCTCGGAAAACCCCGGGCATATGCGCTCGAAGGGGTCTAGCAAGATGAGGAAGTCCAGAAGGCCCGAGGAGCCCCGAGTGAGGAAGGCTGGTCGGGTTGAGAGGGGGAGGCCGAAGAGGGGGCTCGGCCCATGAGAAATCAGCTGACCCGAGTAGGTTGGCCGGAAGGACAATAGAGCCGATCAGAAGGAATGGGCCAGGGGAAAAGGGCCGACCAGAGTAAGTTTATGACAGGAGGAAAGATAAGGAGAACTGTGAAAGAGAAAGCAGAGGAGAACGTGGGTGAGTGGGGAGGCCACGATCCCACGCGACGCTCGCGAGAAAAGCGGGCTGGAGGAGGATCAGGTAAAAGCAACGGAGCTCATAGTCAATATAAAAGGTAACGGTTCGGTTATTGCCAGGTATGCACACTTAATCAAAAACCATCTTTTACTAAGCTTAGCACCGGTCTTACTCCATTCCACGAACCCACCTAACTTAAGCATCGGAGGGGCGTCGCCGGCAACCACCCTGGCCCCCTCTAACGTGTTTTGTTGGTTCTTGAGTATCAGGCGAGGAGATCCGTCGTCGTTGACCCGGGGAAACGCGCGAAGTTATCAGCTAACGAAGGTCGTTTTCCACAGAACACATCATTGGCGCCGTCTGTGGGAACGTATATTCCCAGGAAAAAATATGATGGATTCTGTGAACGATCCCTAGTCCCCGCTGATGGAAGAGGTGCTCACGCTGGAGGAAATCGAGAGAAGGCTGAGAGAGTCGTTTGATGCGGAGTTAGGAAAGCTAAGGGCTGAAGTTGAGATGCTGAGGGCGGAGCAAACCCGAAAAACCCGTTGTAATTCGCCGCCGCGGGAGGAGACTGAAGAGGAGGAAGCTGAACGATTGCGAAGGGAAGCGGAGGTCCCGCGCACGGAGGAACAAAACAGAGAGGCTGAGGAAAAAACACGAAGGGCGGAGATCAACGCCCTACGAGCAGAAAAGAGGAGGGGAACTGCCGAGCAGACAACCGAGTGGGAGCGTATGAAGGACGAAATCCGAACTCTAAAGGAATTGGCCGTCCCAAGGGTACCCCTTCCAGTGCAAAGGTGGTCCCCCTTCTCGGATGAGGTTGCTCGGGCCCCTCTGCCGAACAACTTCCGATTTCCCGACATGAGCAAATACGATGGCTCAGGGCCGCATGAGGATCATTTGGCCAGTTTTGAGGGCAACGCCGCACTGTATCAGCTAGGAGACGAGATCAAATGCCGAGTGTTCGCCACAACCTTAGCCCGAGGAGCCCAGCAATGGTTCACCATGCTCCCCGCGGGGGAGATCCGTAACTTCGCGGATTTCACCCGTTCCTTTCTAAGGCAGTTCTCAAGCAGTCGAAGAATGCCTTGCTCGGCGGTAAACTTATTAAATATGCGACAAGGAGATAGGAGAACCTACGAGATTACTTGAAAAGGTTCAACAAAGTCATGATGGAGGTGCCCACAGCCACTCCGGATTTATTGATTGGGGCCTTCCATAACGGATTGAAAGAAGGAGATCTCTTCAGATCACTGGTGAAGAAATACCCGACCACGGTAGAGGAACTGATAGTACGGGTCGAAAAGTACGTGAGGGTAGAAGAGGCACATGGCTTCAAAAAGGGAGAAAAGAAACGGGCGATTGGGACAGTGGACGTCGCTCGCGAGCCAGCCCGCCCTCCGAACTACAAAGAAGAAAACCCTCGACGAGAAACTCCGAAGGGAACCCCGACCAATAATACCCGTGGAAGATGAGCAAAACGAGGGCGCTGGAAAGGTGTGAAGGACGATACTTCCTAAAGAGACCCTTTGGAAGCAGAAACGGACTTAGGAATCCCGTCTCGGAAGAGTACTGTGAGTTTCATCGTGAATATGCCATACGACTGAGAGATGTTTTCACTTGAACAACGCATTAGAAAGACCGGTAGAGGCAAACCCCGACGCCCGAGCAGAATTCATAGAGGAGGAAGGAGGAAACGCCCCTCGAAAGTACCCTCGGAGGGAACCCGAACAAGAAATGGAAAGGGGGCAGCCCTATGCGAATGGGCGACACCCTGAAAGATACCAACGGTCCTCAGGACGATATCAACGATCCCCCGGGCAAAGGCTATACGAGCCACAAAGAGAGGCCAAGGTGGGTCGAGGACAAGGCAATCGCTGGCGCACTCCCGAGCACAACCGAGTACCTGAAAAACTTTATGCGTCCCCTCGAAGGATCAATATGATATCGGGCGGACCTTCAATTGGAGATTCAAATAGAGCCAGGAAGGCTGAGGTGAGAAAATTGGAAAGCTGGGAGATAACCCCGGGGAAGCGGCGCCCGGGACCCACCATCTCCTTCGGGCCAGAGGACTTTCATGGAGGAAATGATGCGCATGAGGATGCCCTGGTTATCCGAGCTGAGATAGCTAACCACGACGTAGGGAGGGTGTTCGTCGACAACGGGAGCTCAGTGAACATTATCTTCAAGGAGACGATGAATCAGATGGAATTAGGGGAGTACCACATGGATTCGGTAGAGACAGCCTTGTTCGGATTCACGGGGCACGCAATCGAGGCCGTAGGGTTGATAAGGTTACCTCTGACCCTCGGTTCGGGCGAGCTGAAAAAGACGAGGATCACTTCCTTCCTGGTGGTCGACATGTCCTCCTCTTACAACGTCATATTGGGTCGGCCAGCCCTGAGCTCGTTCGCGGCAATTGCTTCAGCCCTGCATCAGAAAATGAAGTTCCCCATTGGAAATCAGGTGGGGGAGGTACTCGGAGATAGGAAGATAGCACGCAAATGCTATGTGGAGGAAGTGAGAGTTGAGTTGAAGCCTAAAGGGCAGTGGGTACAGCCGTCCTCAGAGTCGCGAAGTTTCCTTTACCATACACACGGCTCAAGGATTGACGGCCGAGGAAGAAATGGAGGAAGTCACAATCCGATCTCCTTCGGCGACGGTCAAAATAGCTCGAGACCTCCCCCCTGAATTAAAAAAGGATCTTATCGAGCAGTTGAAGAAGAATGAGGATGTGTTCGCGTGGAGTGCAAACGAATTAACAGTGGTACCCCGAGAGGTGATGGAGCACCGGCTGAACATCTCTCACACCGTCCGTCCTGTTTTTCAGAAGAAGAGACATTTGGGAGCCCAGAAAGATGCGATAGTGAAAGAGCAAGTCACGGATCTTCTAAAGGCAGGATATATTCGACAGATCCAGTTCCCAACCTGGCTCTCGAACGTTGTCTTAGTCCCCAAATCGGGTGGAAAGTGGCGAATGTGCGTGGATTTCAGAGACCTAAACAAGGCGTGCCCGAAGGACTGCTACCCCCTACCGCGGATCGATCAGCTAGTAGATTCCACCGCTGGGCACGAGTTATTATGTTTCCTCGATGCCTTCCAAGGCTATCACCAGATCGGTTTGGCAAAGGAAGACCAGCCCAATGTAAGCTTCATCACATCCAAGGGGACCTTTTGCTACGTGGTCATGCCATTTGGGTTGAAGAACGCCGGCGCCACATACCAAAGACTGATGGATCGGTTGTTCAAAAACCAGATTGGGAGAAATGTGGAGGTATACGTAGATGACATTTTAATAAAATCAAAGACGCAAAACAACTTCTCGGCGGACATTCGGGAAACCTTTTCTACAGCCAGAATGTACGGGCTAAAATTAAACCCTGCCAAGTGCACGTTCGGTGTTCGGTCGGGAAAATGCTTGGGATACATGGTCACCAGGTCGGGCATCGAGGCTAACCCCGATAAGGTAAAGGCCATCGCAAATATGGCGTCACCGAAGACCCTTAATGACGTCCAACGATTGACCGGCAGGATTACGGCGTTGTCCCGATTTATTTCCCGATCGGCCGAACGAAGTATGCCGTTCTTCAAGGTATTGCGAAAAGTGAAAGACTTCGAGTGGACGCCTGAGTGTGAAAAGGCCTTTCAGGAGTTGAAAGAATATTTGAAGGAGCTACCGATGCTAAACAAGCCAAAGCCCACGGAGGAGCTAATAGTCTACCTGTCCACTACCCCTCGGGCAATCAGCTCTGTCTTGGTCAGGGAAGAAGACAAGGTACAGAAGCCGGTTTACTTCGTCAGCCACATTCTGAAAGGGGCAGAGGCCCGGTACTCGTCCCAGGAAAAGCTACTTCTAGCATTGGTGATCACGGCTCGAAAACTGAGGCCTTACTTTCTCTCTCACCCGATTGTGGTGTTAACAAATAGCCTATTGGGTACAATCGTAACCCGACCCGAGCTGTGAGAGTACGACATTCAGTTTAAACCCCGGGTAGCTATCAAAGCCCAAGCTCTGGCAGATTTCATGGTCGAGATGGTGGAAGAAGGACCAGCTGAGATGTGGAAGGTTTATGTGGACGGGTCCTCTTGCCAGCAAGGAAATGGCATGGTGCTTATAATTATATCACCCTGGGGAGAAGAAACCAGCTTGGGGGTCAGGTTGGACTTCCGAGCATCCAACAACGAGGCCGAGTATGAGGCATTGCTGCTCGGAATGAGGACTGCTGGTAGGATGGGAATAACTCGAGTGACGTTCTACTCTGACTCGCAGTTGGTAGTCCAACAGACAGAGGGAAATTTTGCCATTAGAGAGGAAAGATTAGCTGAGTCTGCGAAGGCCTTTGAGAAACTGAAAGAAAAGTTCGCGGAATTCAAGCTAGTGCTCATTAGCCGAAGGGAGAATGAGAAAGCAGACCGCCTCGCAAAATGGGCCAGCGCGTTAAATCCACTCGGAGAAGGAATTAAGACAGAAAGGGTCCCACAAATTCACCAGATAGAAGAAAGGGAGAAAATAAATCCCGAGGATTGGCGATACGACATCTGTCGATACCTGGAAGAGCAAGTACTTCCCGAAGATGAAATCTGGGCCCGTACAACTTGTAAAAGGGCAAGCCGCTTCACACTCATCGACGGAATACTGTTCAAAATATCTTACGCGGGCCCCCTGCTGAGATGCTTATCTAAGGAGGAGTCCGAGGAGGTTTTGGTGGATATCCATGAAGGAAGTTGTGGGAGTCACATCGGGGGAATGGCGCTGGCGCGCAAAGCCATGCTGGCAGGTTTCTTTTGGCCGACCATGAAGGCAGACTCGATCAGGATGGTGAGGGGTTGCCACCGATGTCAGAAATATGCAAACCTGCAAAGAGCTCCCGCTGAGATGATGAAAGCGGTCGTGTCATCATGCCCATTTGATCAATGGGGTTTGGATATCGTCGGGCCATTGGAAGGAAACGCCATGCAGAAAAGGTTCCTTTTAGTGGCTGTCGATTATTTCTCAAAATGGGTCGAGGCTGAAGCGTTGTGTCGAATTACGGAGGCAGCAGTCATTTCTTTCTTCTGGAAAAAATATATTATGTCTATTCGGCATCCCGAGGAGGTTAATAAGTGATAACGGAAGGCAGTTCAGCGGGCGCAGATTAAAGGAGTGGTGTGCTGGCTACGGTATCGAGCAAGCATTCACCTCGGTGGCCCATCCTCAGAGCAATGGCCAAGTGGAAGTAACGAATCGAACCATCGTACAGGCATTGAAGGTCCAATTGGATGGGCTGAAAAGGGCATGGTTCAATGAGCTGCAAAGCATGCTTTGGTCTTACAGAACCACGCCTCGGGTTGGGACCGAGGAGACCCCGTTCAGCTTGGTGTATGGAAGTGAAGCGGTGTTACCGGTCGAGGTATGGCAGGGAAGTGCTCGGGTAATGGGATACTCGGAGGAGAACGATCAGCTCCGGGCAGATGAGCTCGACCTGATCGAGGAAGGAAGGGAGAAGGCCGCACTGAAGATGGCGGCATACCAAAGGAAGATTACTCGAGCATATAACCGAAAGGTATGCCTGAAAAGGTTCGAGGAATGTGACCTCGTCATGAAGGAGATACAACACAAGGGAGAAAGAGGGAAACTCGACCCGAAATATGAAGGGCCTTATAAAGTAATCAGAAAGACCGGAGAGGCCACCTACTACCTGGAGGACATGGAGGGAAGAAAATTGGAAAGACCACACAATGCTCGGCATTTGAGGAAATACTACCCTTGAGCGACCGAGCTCCTATCCTATTTTATCTCATTTTATTCGTTGTTTACTTTGTTTTCGTTTTACCTAATTTCGCTTGGTTATTTTCCCTTTCTCGAACGCATTATTAAATGAAGTTTTTTCTGTAAAATATGAAAGAAATCTCGATCAAGGCCTTGAAAGAAACAAGGTTAAATAACATTCGCCATCGAGAAGATATCTCGATCAAGGCCTTGGAAGAAACAAGGTTAAATGACTTTCGCCATCGAGAAGATATCTCGATTAAGGCCTTGGAAAAAACAAGGTTAAATGACTTTCGCCATCGAGAAGATATCTCGATCGCAGAAACAAGGTTAAATGATTTTTCGCCATCGAGAAGATATCTCGATCAAGGCCTTGGAAGAAACAAGGTTAAATAACTTTCGCCATCGAGAAGATATCTCGATCAAGGCCTTGGAAGAAACAAGGTTAAATGACTTTCGCCATCGAGAAGATATCTCGATCGCAGAAACAAGGTTAAATGATTTATCGCCATCGAGAAGATATCTCGATCAAGGCCTTGGAAGAAACAAGGTTAAATGACTTTCGCCATCGATCTCGATCAAAACCTTGGAAGAAACAAGGTTAAATGACTTTCGCCATCGAGAAGATATCTCGATCAAAACCTTAGAAGAAACAAGGTTAGATGATTTTCGCCATCGAGAAGAAATCTCGATCAAGACCTTGGAAGAAACAAGGTTAAATAATTTCGCCCTCGAAAAAGGACCTCAAGCGAGGCCAAGGAATAAATGAAAGGAATAATAAACAAAATCTTGCGGACATTGATATCGATAGAGCAACAAAAAACATAGAATAGTGAAATAAAATCCCAACGAATACTACGACCTGAACCCCCGAGCATAAGGCGTGCCCGAATGTCTCACTCCTGGAGAAGGGAAAGCTTCTCGAGCTCAAGGGACTTTTTTCGGCGTAGTTCGAAAATCCCTCGCAAGCAAGGGGAGAAAGCCCGCCTCGCGTACCTCGAAATCTTGGTACTAGTCCCTACATCATCTGGTCCCAGATGAAGCCTTTGAACCTCTGCTCGAGATTCAGCCAGTAACTCCTTCAACCTAGCAATTTCTCGATCTTTCTCACTTAAGAGGGTCGTCAGTCGGGAGTTGGCGTCTTCGTAATAGCGAATCAAGCTGAGTTGTCGAGAATGACGCCGAAGTCCCTCACAAGAAAGCTAATAGGACTGAAAGGAAGGTCAGTAAAGGAGAAGAAAGAGGAAAGACGTGAAGTAAAATTAAAATAATCCACCTGACTCTGAGATAGGGCCCACTGGTCCCAAAGATCGGGATCAGAAAATCTCGCCAGACGCCGTTTTTCATCGGGATCTAGGAAGCTCTCCATGAACCAACGCGAGGAAGTGCCATCCGTTTCCAGGAAGAAGCGTGGAGTTGGTCGAGATCGCCCTTACGAGGGTGCTCCCCGACAAGGAAGGGTTACCACGACTTGGCCCTCCCTGTCCAGAAAATCCGCGTTCATGTTTGAGGAAAAACCTGTCGCCTCCTCCCATAGATCCCAAAGAGGGCGAACCGGCGGATCAGGGTCTGGAGCAGGCAAATGGAGATTCCTCCTGAGTTGAGGGGGCACCATTCTATGATCCATCAAAAACTCGGCAGGAAGCACAAAATTCAGAAGGTAGGGGAGAATAGTATATTACAAGTTAAGCAAAGAAAAGAGCGTGGGACCCCATGATGAGGGGATGATATGACCTGAAAGAGGTAAATTCAATGAAGCTCAATACGGAGAAGATGAGGAGAATGAATTGAACAATCGTCGATTTTATAAAGGGAGGAACTAGTGAACGTTAGATCTTGAGAATTCGAAAATTTAAAACAAAGAAGACGAAGTCTAGGGATACGGGGACCGTTGGCTAACGTTCGAAAAGATGCCCGACCAAATGATGGAGTGCCCGGAGATAATGCCCGGGAAGGGTAAGAGTAGTTCGGCGGTCCCGAGGATGCTTGGCATAACGTCCAGGCAAGAGAGGTTCTCAACCACGTGGCGACTTTGTCTAGCAAGGGGAGGAAATTTAAAAACGATGAAGATTCATAGGCGCGTGAGGAAAAGATGTCTGGCGACAGAATACGAAGATAACAGAAACAAACGCAATAAACCGGGGAAAAGTACATGGCTGAGATAATAGAGTCAGAAAGAAAATAGCATATTACAATATTGT
Organism: Craterostigma plantagineum; assembly: GCA_027422505.1. Classification (NCBI taxonomy): domain Eukaryota; kingdom Viridiplantae; phylum Streptophyta; class Magnoliopsida; order Lamiales; family Linderniaceae; genus Craterostigma; species Craterostigma plantagineum. The sequence continues at coordinate 3,686,235 of JAPQWV010000033.1, read as the reverse complement.
TCAAAAGGAAAGAGACGTAGTAGTGAAGATTACAAACTAAGAATGAGAAATTGTTCAAGAAAACAGATGGAAATTCTTAAGGGGGAGCGGCCGAACCGGCCTGATTCAACTCCCTGACACCTGCTTCGATATCAACCACCGCAGACCCGACCACTACGGCAAGATGCTCTTCCTCCTGCAAGGGAGCCTCAGGAACCTCCTCAATGGCTTTATCGGAAGTTGCTTGCTCGAACGCAGGCAGAGGGACCTCGACAGGGGGTTCATGAATCTTCTCGGGAGGTTCAGGGGCATCCTCATTCTCCTCGCTTGAAGGAGTGGTGATCATCTCCTCCAGGACGATGTTTTCAGAACCTCCTCGAGCTATGGGGTCGGGCAGATATCCTCCAGTAGGGCATTCAATGAGGGCTCGGTCAACGTCCAGCCAGTCGAGTTTCCATTTTTGGCCTATGCCGGCTACCCGAAGTTGGTGAACACATCCCCAGAAGCCATGATGAAAATACTCGACGACTTGTTTCCCATACGTGGTCCGAGGCAGATAATCCCGAGCGACACTCTCCTCCAACTCATGGAGATTGTTCTCGGCCTCCTCTCGAGCATTCTTTTCCTTAAGCAAATCCTTTTTGGACCTCTCAGATGCCGCGTGAACTTCTCCTGATTGCCTCCTCAGTTCTTCCTCCTTCAGCTTGACCTCCTCCTCCAGCTGGGGGATTTCCTCTTTCAGCCTCGCCTCGGATTGGGTGAGTTCGATACAATCCTCATGCATGAAGAGCATTCTCTCCAAGGCCTCAGCAGCACAAGCAAAACCCTGACAGACAGATAACGAAGATGAGGAGGAAGAATAAAAAGGAAAGAGGAAAGTAACCCGTACCTGACCCATATGTTGGGCAAAGAGTGGAAAGAACTCCCGAGGTTGCAACTCCGACAGATGGGAGCGGTTCGCCTGCAAGCAAAAACCCCGCATAAATTCCATGCAGTGAGCTCCGCGGGGGCGGTGAAAGTAATCGGGCTGCTCAACGGGGTCGCCGGGGGTGGGAGAGCCTTCGTCGGCGTCCGCGCTCGTCCTGGAACTAGCTTTGGCCTTTTTGCTCGAAGGATTGCCAGAGGCTGTGGACGCCTTCCTCTTCGGGGCTGTCTTTGGGGATCCCGAAGAGCTAGCAGCGGTTTTGCCCTTGCCCTTATTTAGGGCCCGAGTGACGGAAGCTGGGGGAGGTGCGTGTGACGAATCACCCTTCTTCATCTGCTCCGAGATTTTGAGCAAATCAGCAAGGTCCATGCGTGAATCTGGTATAAGAAGGATAGAAATACGGTCAAGGATAAGGAAGGGATGGGAAGGAGAGCTCGCGAAATATACCTAAGTCTTCTATCATTGCCCCTCTGGAGCAAAAGTTGAAATGGCAGAGTAGTTCGTCCTTCACGAGCTCAGGAGCGCTGAACTTGCGGGACCCGAGAGCCCTCTGGAAGGCTTCCTTCTCTGACTCAGAGACAGGGGAAGAGGGAAAGAAATAGATATGGCCTTAGGCCAGTGGGAAACAGTATTGTTCTCTGGGCTAACCCAGGGAATCGAACGAAGAAAAACTTGCTCATCCACCCTTTGTGAGATGTAGGATTCCCGAGGAGGAATTCCTCGGGGACAGTGGAAGAAAAAAAGAACTTACCAGGCTCTTTTTGATTTATCTTGAGAAAGGACAGAAGAAGGGAAAGGGAGAAGGGGATTCGAAAGTACCCGATAAGAATGGACAATGAAAGAAGGAGGCTGTAGGAGTTGGAAGTAAGTTGGCTCGGGGATATTCGGAAGTGATTACAGAGGTCAGGTAGGAACTGGGGAAGGGGCAGACAAAGGCCCATATCAAGCTGGTCAAGGTAAAAAGTGCGGAAGCCATCGGGAGGCCCACTGGCTACCTCTCGAGGGCCAGGAATTCTGACTTCAAAATCAGGGGTTATGCCAGCCCGATCGGTGATGATCGGGATATGAGACGCGCGAAGAGTAGACACGTTCACTTCGTGCCAGGGAAGTTTGACACGCTTGCGAAATTCCTCCGTTTGAGAAATCCAGGAAATTAAAGCTTGAAGGTGCTCCTTTTCGCTTGAAAACCCTACAATCTGGGGGGGTGAAAAATGTCTAAGTCAGGGAATCTGTTAAGGGCCTGAATCGCGTCCAGGAAGGAGGTCAGAAACGAAGGTGCAGGGGGAGATTCGGAGAAAGTACGGTTTAAAGGGGGACAGAAAGAGATAAAGAAGAAGAGATGGCATCGTTTAAAGCAGAGGGGCGCATTAAACCTAATAAGACCTAGCAAAACGAGTGAAAACGAAGGCAAAAGGAAGAGGAAGAAGGATCAAAATATCGCCGATGATCCTAAAGCACAAGACCCAAACAACAAAACCCCCATCACAAAACCCTAAATGAGGTAAATGGAAAGCAGTATAAAAGGAAGGGAGAGAGAAACTTATGACAGTGGAGGAAGACGATGAAGCACGAAGAGGGCAGCAAGGGAATATCGGAGAATCGCCGGACGTAAGAAGATCAAGGAGTGGAGTGGTGGCGCCGTTTGGGATTTCTGAGAAAGAAAGGGAAATGAAGAAGATGGAGACGAAAAACCTTATATGGGGGGAAGAGACAGCGAGACGGGCGATGAACGACACGTGGCATCCGTGGTGGGATGTGGGCCCAATAAGGCGGTACTTTTCCCGCTCAAAGATTTCACGACACAGCTAAGCACAATGAAAGCGCTCGAGGGGATGTATCGAGAAGGAAAATAGGAATCGCGAATGGGTCATTTTACCGATAGCACATGCCCAAACCTCACTACACTCGCTTTGGACTATTTTAGGGGGGACTATTGTTACCCTCAGGATTTCCAGCTAACGGTAAAATAACCCGCGATTTGAAGAAGGCCCGCGAAAGCAAAAGCGAAAGGAAAAAGACGAGGGAGCTAGAGAAATTCCCTCGCGTGCTAGGAAAACCCTGGGCATATGCGCTCGAAGAGGTCTAGCAAGATGAGGAAGTCCAGAAGACCCGAAGAGCCCCGAGTGAGGAAGGCTGGTCGGGTTGAGAGGGGGAGGCCGAAGAGGGGGCTCGGCCCATGAGAAATCAGCTGACCCGAGTAGGTTGGTCGGAAGGACAATAGAGCTCAGAAGGAATGGGCCAGGGGAAAAGGGCCGACCAGAGTAAGTTTATGACAGGAGGAAAGATAAGGAGAACAGTGAAAGAGAAAGGAGAGGAGAACGTGGGTGAGTGGGGAGGCCACGATCCCACGCGACGCTCGCGAGAAAAGCGGGCTGGAGGAGGATCAGGTAAAAGCAACGGAGCTCATAGTCAATATAAAAGGTAACGGTTCGGTTATTGCCAGGTATGCACACTTAATCAAAAACCATCTTTTACTAAGCTTAGCACCCGTCTTACTCCATTCCACGAACCCACCTAACTTAAGCATCGGAGGGGCGTCGCCGGCAACCACCCCGGCCCCCTCTAACGTGTTTTGTTGGTTCTTGAGTATCAGGCGAGGAGATCCGTCGTCGTTGACCCGGGGAAACGCGCGAAGTTATCAGCCAACAAAGGTCGTTTTCCACAGAACACATCATATTATATACATTTTGGTATGCTAAATATTAATAAATAATATTTAATAGTAATTAAGTATAATTAATTTAGTTATGAACTTATATAATTCGTAAATAATAAATGAATTTCGTTAATTGTTCCAACATACATTATTTAAAAGTATTATTTACAAAAAGAAAAGAAAAAGATAAATTACTGGGTTGGGGGTCGGGGTGGGCAACTTGTTGAGTACCCCGTTATGTTGGCGGGCTGGCCTGCCCCGCCCCGTTTAATGATGGAATGAGGCGGGGCGGGGCTGGCCGTTTGACAGCTCTAGGTATAAGCAAAGAGAATTCCAATCCGGAACCTCGCTATAAAAAGCTTCTGACAAGGTACTGACTAACAAAAAATTTATATCATTGGGAATTTAAGTCTACATTACCCTAAAAAGAGGAGTTGATAACTTTTGTTCTTTATTTTTTAATGGTGAGATATATTATTATTATTATTATTATTATTATTATTACTACTACTACTACTATTACTATTACAATCCATTATTTTCTATTATATAAAAGGGTTAGGGTGGCTAAAAACTGTCAATTTGGTCTGTCAATTATTTTGCAATTTAGTCCATAGTAGCTAAATTAATTACTAATTTATCATTTCACTTACTTTTAATTATTATAATTATACCCCAACACATTAGTTTTCATTTTATATGTTTAAAAACTATATTTCATCTATCAAATATTAAATATTATAAATATCAAAATTGAAGTAATAATTATAATTTTTAAGCACACACATAGGGTTCGCGGGAATTACAAGTATTTTATTAAGCGTGAGGGGTGGGGATAAACTGCCCATTGGTCTGTCAGTTTAAAAAAGATTAGTAAATTTAAAAATTACGACTCTTTTAATTACTATTTTTAGTTAATAACTATTTTTAGCTCGGAAAAAACAAACTATTTTTAGTTAATTCCTCTACCTTCAGTATAATTCATAAATATATATAAAGAATTAAATTTAAATTACAATTTTAATTAGCTATTTAAAATTAAAGTAAATTTAATAATTTATATTTATATTATAGAATAAGCATTTGAGCGTGGGAGAGTACTAGTCATGCATTTGCCATGACTCTTCTCGTGTTTTGATTCGACTGCTTTAGCTTCCACTCAAAGCTTAAAAGACTGTTCAATTTATATAGTACTTCCACAAATATATGGATGTTTTTTTGGGTAATGGTGAGATCTATCATCGATATTCTGCATTTGCGTTTTGTTTGGATGCTTTTGGTTTCACTACTCAGGTGAAAGCCAAAGCATCTTTCCACCTCAAATGCTTATTAAATAATATACTACAGCCATCCAAATTTGTATTGGCACATGATCGGCATAATTCATCTCACACAGCTTCCGAGAAGCGTTGATACAGTGCTATGCCAACCCCTTTCATTTCATATTTCATGTCCAAAGAAAACTTCAGAACCAATTTCCTTTTCCCTTTTTCTGTTTCCCTCTTCGCGTCGAAAAGAATGGCGACAGCCTACGCAGCTTTTACTTCTCTCATGAATCTCATATCAGATCTTAAAGAACATCCCAACCCTCCCATCAAGCTTGACGAGGAACTGTTCGACTCTCTCAATTCGAACATCTCTTTCTTTCGAAAATTCCTCGAAGATCACCATATCTCCGTCAATCTCAAACTGGAGCTCCAAATGGCCGATGCAGCTTATGCTGCTGAAGACGTCATCGAGACTCACATAGCAGATCGAGTTCTCAATCAAGAGGAATTCAACGCAAGCCTTCAAAAGGTGATAGAAGCCATGGATCTCATCAAGAAAGAAGTGATGGAAATGAGTTGGAGTTCTTCTGAGAAGAAAAGGAGCCAAGACAACAACAAACATAATACCCTATTAATACGACCTTCTACTCCTAATGCTGGTGTTAGTGGGAAAAACACCGTGGTGGGTATGGAAGATCTCACACTCAAAATTGTTGACAATCTCGCTCGGCCACAGAACACATCTGGCCGTCAGATTATCACCATAACAGGTATGGGTGGAATCGGTAAGACAACGCTCGCTAACAAAGTCTATAACCATCCTTACGTTATCAACTACTTTGATGTTCGTGCTTGGGCTACACTATCAAAGGACTACGATATACATGAAAGCCTTGTTGAACTTGTTCACTGTGCGGATAGCAAAATGAGTAAGGAAAGTCTGAGAGGAGAGGCCGAATACGAGTTGGGTGATAAGTTTTACAAGAGTTTATTCGGGAAAAGGTATCTAATTGTAGTGGACGATTTATGGGATGTCGAGGCATGGGAAAGACTACGATCCTTCTTTCCGAGTAGCCGCGGTAGTGGAATAGTCATAACCACTAGAGAATCAAAGTTCGATTCGATTAGCTCGCACGTTTTTAATGTGGGTTTGTTAGACGAGACTCAAACTTGGGATTTATTTTGCAAAACCGTATTCGGACAAGATGACTGCCCTCACGAACTAGAAGATGTCGGAAGGAAGATATCCGATAATTGCAAAGGACTTCCTCTTTCGGTTGTCGTGATTGGAGGCCATCTGGCAAAGTCTCCAAGAACACGAGAGTATTGGGATTTTGTTACAATAAATTTAAGTTCCATTGTGAATTCAGAAGGCGGCGGTCATTGTATGAAGATATTATCTTTGAGCTATATTCATCTGCCCGTTCACTTGAAACCTTGTTTTCTTTATATGGGAATTTTCCCTGAAGATGAAAAGATTAATGCTCACAAACTGATTCGGATGTGGGTGGCCGAAGGATTTCTAAAACCAGTTAATGGAAAGAGCCTGGAAGAGGCTGCACAAGACTATCTTTTTGACCTTGCTAGTAGGAATCTTATTTTAGTTTCTGATTCATCATTTAGAATGGGAGAGTTAATCAGATTCCAGATTCATGATCTTTTGAGGAATTTATGCTTAAAAGAGGCTTTAGAGAAGAAATTTTATAGCATTATGCGGCATCAAGATCGAGAATTTCCAAAAAATGAAAGGCGAATTGTCATTTATCCAAGCAGCTCGTACGAGGTGGACCCTCTCTATTCCTGCGATAGAATCCTAAAATCGGAGTCCGTTCTTCGTACATTGATAGTTCGTGATGGTGCGTCATTACCATATGCAGTTCATAAATCATTACGAGTTTTGGCTTTCGAGCGGTATCCAAATATTAGTCTAAATGACGTGTTGGAAGAAGTTGCCTGTCAGCTTGTTAACCTGCGCTACCTTGATTTCTCATCATATAGGTTCGAATTGGTTAGCCTTCCTTCATCAGTTTTAAATTCGATGTGGAATCTTCAATCTTTATGGATAGACCGTTCCGCCGTGGTTAAAGCACCAGAAGATATATGGAAAATGTCTCAACTTCGGCATATTCACGTGTTCCGGGAATTAAGCCTGTCGAATCCTCTTCCAAGTGAAAGCCATGGTGGTGATATGATTATCTTGAAGAACCTTCAATCAGCTCAGATAATATTAAATTTCAGCTTTAGTGAAGATCTGGTCAGAAGAATTACCACCGTAAGGACACTATGTGTGTCTTATAATGAAGAAGTCGAGGGGTCACCATATGCTCTCAACAACATCGCACTTCTCGACAAGCTTGAAACGTTCGATTTCTGGTTGTCCAGTGTGAGATCCATAAGGCGAAGAAAAGAAATGTCCGCGAGTCTTACTTTCCCACATTCACTAAGGCGTTTGGGTGTTAGCGGCCTTCAATTGGATGACGAAGTGACAATGACTAAGATTGGGTCATTGCCACTGCTCGAACAACTACATCTGAATGAATGCAGCGGAAGGGAGTGGAAGCACGTTGATGGACAATTTAATCGTTTGAAATTCTTGTCGCTCTATTGTTGTTTTGATCTCGAATGTTTTGCAGCAGACTCCAGCAATTTTTCTTGCCTTGAAGAGCTTGAACTATATCGTATGGATGGGTTGAAGGAGATATCCTACTCAGATATCGGAGATATACAAACGCTGAGATATTTTAGATTGTCTCGATGTCCAGACTCAACAGTTTTGTGTGCTAAAGAAATGGCAGACTACCAAAAACACGAAATGGGGAATGAACAATTACATATAAAGGTTACCCTGAGCCGCGGATCTAGTCTTTCTGCCGAGAGCTTGAGCACCAGTAATGTTATTGTGGAATGATGGACGTTAAGGTAATGGAAATAGCATATCTTCTTTTTCTTTTTACTTTTCCAATTTTTTTTCCGACTGATGTTTTATAAGTAAGATAGCAGATATGGTATAGGAAGGCTACTAGGGATAAGATTGATCTATAAACAGTTCGTTTACGTTAGTTTTAATATCGGAGCCTCGGTCATATAACTATGAATGCTGTTACGGCCGTTTATAAAAACTAACGATGACGAAAATGTAGTTTGTAATAACTAAAATTCGAAGTTACTTGAATAATGAATTTTGTGATTTTTATACAAGCATATGTGTATATTCAATAACTGCAAATTAGAGAGAAAATGCAATTTGGAGATGATCATGACGTTATTTGGGATGGACTAGTTAGTATACCAACTCTTGAAATCATATATTTAAATGAATTGAAAGATCATTGCCAGTTTTGAGATGAATCATGTGTAGTTCAAACTGTGTCGAATTCAATAGTATATAATTAAACTCGAGCTCTCTTTAATCGACGATCCTTCAATTTTTTATAGATCACATAAATAACATACAAAATAAAAACCTGCAATACTACAGTAGTACTCCAGCCATTTCCAGAGCTAATACTTCAGATGCTGGCATGCATGTATTTGATTGGACTTTTTGTAATGAATGACTCTTGCCGTTGAGTCTTCTAAAGAAATAGCAGAATAGTACCAAAAAAACCAAATGGGGAATGAACATTTACATATAAAGGTTATCTCGAGCGCCAGTAAATTTTCATATTTAAATTGTTGAGTTAAGACATCGAGAGAATTTTTCTTCCTCTTCTTTCAACGAATTAATTGTATGTAAGATCGTCGAATTTGAAGATGGTGCACCACGTTATTGCTCTGAATTCCGAAAGATGTTGTGACTCCCATTTCTTATTCATCTTCCTTTGTGCAAACTAAGTTCTCTCTTCTTTTTTTTTTCCTCTTCTGAATAAACCAAGACCGCGCTATAACCTCAGAAAGACAGACGTGAACTAGTGTAATGGTAATAAAAATATTGGATTGAATACCAAAGGTAAGGGACTCTCATAGCAACTGAAGTAAAACAGACGATTTTTATCAAAGCCTGACCAAAGATGATGATAATCTACGTGGGATGGGACCTGATTAAAAAGTGAAAGCTACTACACAGTATAACTGTTCTTGGCATTTCGATTAAGCTTCTTTGCATCTTCCTGCAAACGTCGTAGCGGAGCCATGCGAAAAATAAATAGATGAACAAATTTATCGTAAACGAAGATTTTAAGCTTAGAAAAGGAAAAAGCTCACATGGAACATGAAGCCAATACTCTCATTGTAGTCCAAGAACTCTTTCCACTGTTTTCCAATGCTCACCTGGATATTCGATACATTGTCAGTCAGAGAGGGCAGCAAAAAAATGCAAGCACCCAAATCAATGAGCAGCTTTTATGGTAAATAAAACCATCTGTTTATAGTACTAATACAATACAATCATGGAGAAACTAAACACGAATGCAAGCGTTAAAGGTGGTTGTGCTACGGTGGTTCTCTTACTGTAACATAAATCAAGCATTAAGTGAATCGGCCCTATTAAAGATAATGAAGAGCGGGCTTGTTGGTGTGGAATGATCATTTTCATTATCATTTAGGTAGGCTTTGCATTCTAACCTGAGCAGATTCATTAGCAGCATTCTTTGTCCAAAGAGAAATCTTTTCCTGCCGACTACGGACATTGACGACTGCACCGCAAATCTCATCACCATGATCGAATTGTTCTCCAATCATTGCAAGCAGCTAAACAAAGAGAACAATTATATATCATAAATCCATTTTAAAAAAAATTAACATCTTGAGTCAGTTGGCTGAAAATGTACCGTTGACAGCCAAGGATTGTCAGATTTACCCCGTGAGTTGGTAATTCTCCATTTCCCCCCATTGGCACAAACGGGATCTTCCCACTTTGGCTCAATAGTATCTTTGAAGCAATAGAAGTCTGCTCCCACTGCAAGCTTGCTAGGATGGTGAACGTTATTATGGACACTGCAAACACCAAAATCACAAATGTTATGAAGATGTAGTTCATAAATAAACATAACCACACAGTTTATGGGAGGGGACAAGGCAACAAACATACCCTATACTTCTCACTAGGTTATGTTACACTCCAAAGCTGAAAGAAAAATTATACAAAAGTAACTTATAACAGAAACTTATAACAGAAAGTAATGTGCAATTTTGGACTCCAAAAGCTGAAAAAAAAAAAAAAAAAAAAAAAAAAAACTCCGATTTCTACTTCTGCTAATTCCCCCTAATTCTCAGCTAACGGATTCGATAAGTCAAAAATTGTGCAACGAACTGCTACATGAATTATTCATTCATCATGGGCGAGCTAAGCACATTGAAGATCCCCCCAAATTCAATCAATCACTGATTCATCAGACCACGCACCAAACCAATTGGCTTATCCAGAAAATCCTTCACGCAGTCGAGAAGGTATAAACAGGTCTCCTCGAGCTCCCCCAAGCTGCCTGCCTCGATCTGGCTGAAGGATTGTCGAACCAAAACGTCCACGAATGCTCCAAAGGATGCTTCGACGGCGGCTCGGCCAATGCATTGTCGGCATCGTCAGAATCTTCAGCTACAATCTCACCTTCCTCGCCCTCAGATTCGTCAATCCTCTTCTCGAATTCCTCCCCCATCGCCAGCGACGACTTCTCTATCTTCCCAACCATGCTTACGTTCGTTCCCTTTTCTACGTTTACAAAAATGATCTTATGGAATTTACGTCCATCTCCTTCTGTTCTGACGAAGAACAGTGTGGTTTGCTATGGGTCTTTTTTAAAATAGACATCGACGCGGTCAACTTTAAAAAATAAATAGCAGTCTTGGACTTTTCTTTTGGTGAATAGCACTTTTTTAATTAACACTTAATCATTTTCTTTTAATTCCTTAATATTAATAAAAAAGAAAAACAAAAATAAAACAACGCCTGAATGAATTAAAAGTTGCACGTCCATTTTGCAGCAGAAAGCATTCATTCCATCAAGCAAGCTCACCAAATTTTCTTCTTCTTCATCATCGTCCTTAAGAAAAATCACCTACGTTTTCTTCTTCTTCTGCAAGTCAGTGGACCCGACCTCATATCAGCTTCTCCACAGTCGAAAGAACCTTCGAAATTCCTCAGTGAAAGCTTCTTCACTGTAAGTATTTTCCTGGTCGTATTTTGAATATAACCATCTGAATTTGTAACTCTCAGTCCTAAACCATGTTCCCAGCTAAATGGGATCTCAAAGCTTTGAAATTCCGGTTGGAAGGACGAACGTGTTCATTGTTCGTTTTTTAAAACGTCCAGTTGATCAGAGGACACTGCATGAAAGCAGGCAACCAGCGCGCTAGATCATGGGAGCCCGCATAAATTCACGGGGCCCACACATAAATGCATGGGACCCGCACATGGTGCAGGGTTCCCGCACATTAGTGACGGCGCATTAGATCATGGGACCCGCACATAACTGCAGGATTCCTGCGGTTGAAAACAGGGAACTCGCGGAGAATCGCTTCTTATTGATAGGTCTCATGCCCCACACGCGTTGATCGTAAAACCTAATTTTATTTTTTTCAAATATTACAGTAAACCTCTATAAATTAATACTCTATAAATTAATGAACTCTCTAAAAAAATAAAATCTCCCATTCCGACTTGGCCTTTGTAAAAAATCATCAAATTTGATAAGATAATAATATAATAATTTTTCGGAAAATCCCTTTATAAATGTTATGACCCATTAAAACTCTAAATTAATAATTCATAAAAATTGAAATTATAAATTATGGTAATTTGCTAAAATAAGAATCTTGTTACTAGATTTTCTTAAATTTTAATCTAATTGGATTTCAGCCCTAACTTCTTTTAATTGCAGTCAACAGTTCCGGTGTTCAGTTCTCTAGCTGCAACAAAAAAAATTGTGAAGGGTTGTATTGTGTCACTTAGTATCCCCACTCTTCTGAAAGTTGGTTGAACGATAGTCCAATGATATCCTGGGAGCATTTGATATTGTACCTTAACTAATTTTCAAATGATATTTTTCATTAATTCACACTAGGAAATCGTTTTGAGTACATGAATATAATTAATGAAACAAATATGAATTCATCTATCGTTAAGACATTCTAAATTTGTTGAATTTGAAGAGTCTCTTTTATTTTACATGCACTAGAGCTTGGGTCATTGGGTCCCGTGCACTAGAGCTTGGGTCCCGCGCTATATGTTATGGTTTTTGAAATCTATTAGGGTTTTGCAAGCTGTAGGGCTTCAATTATGTCTCGAAATCATATTATCAAACACATTTTTAAACAAAATAACAAGCATGCTGACGGACGCCCAAATCGTCGCCCGCCTCCACGAAATCGTCAGTAGGTCCGACCTCAGGACTACCACGGCCACCACCGTCTGCCGCCATCTAGAGGCCGACCTCGGCGTCGACCTCTCGCAAAGGAGGGCGTTTATCGTGGACGAGATCAACAGATTCCTACACGGCGACGATGATGTTCTCGAGATCGACAGATTCCGGCGACGACGATGATGCTATGAGCGAAGTGATCCAAGGACAAGCAGACGAGGCTGTCCGAAACGACGATGACGGTTCTCTGAGCGAAGTGAGCCAAGGACAAGCTGCCGAGGCTGTCCGAAACGACGCCGTGCAGAAGGATGTCGAACAAGCTTGGACTGTCCGAAACAATTCTCGTTATTTGTAATTTTATGTATTTTCGTGGTTAAATGAAAATAAAAATAGTTAGAACTAAAAAGTTGATTAGTTTTGTAATATGTTAAAAACTCAACTAGTTTTGTAATAACGCAGATGCGCATGAGACCCCTGCGCATCTTTGCGGTTCCCGCCGGGTTCCCTGCTCATAATGCGCGGGTCCCGTGATCCTTGCGCGCAAGGTTCACGGGACCCGCACGTTATGAGCAGGGGATCCGCGCGTTAATGGCAGGGGACCCGGGGGAAAAACAGAGTACCCGCACATTAGGGTTGGTCACGTTCGCATAATAAGTGGGCCAATAATTGTTCAATTAATTGGTCAAAAGTGACATGTCAAAGCAGTGTCAGTATATAGTATGTACATGACAGATGACTGGGCATTTGATTTCCGATTGATAAATGAAAGGATGTGAAAATCTAATATTATTAAATTTCTTAATAAGCAATAATTAATAAAAAATTAAGTGCGCGATTAAAAAAATAAAAAAATTGCCGCTAGATTAACAATACCTAAGTCCACGTTTAAAATATATATATATATATGTGTGAGTGTGTGTGTGTGTGTGTATCCAACATGTATTTCGAGTTGACCAAACTGAAAGGTGAAGATAGAAAAAAACACTTCCAAAAACGTACTTTGTGTTTGTGAATTTTCTAGGAATTTCAATCTTATAAATCGATTGCAATTATTGTGATTTGATCCAATTTTTTACGTTCGTGCTATTTTATGATGACTTCATATTGTAGTAGTCAGTAGAGGATAAACAACACGTATAAACACGCACAATTATACAGCTAATTCCATGCATTAACAAATATGAAATCGCACATGAACACATGGGACCCTACGTTATGAGCAAGGTTCCTGCACAAAAAAACAGAGGACCCACGCATATTGCATGATCCCCGCGCTGAGATGTGCGGGACCTCAGCGATATCAGGCAAGGTCCGTGTGAATATACACATGGACCCTGTCATTTTAGCAGGGACCCACGCGATAAGGGCAAAGATCTACGCGTTATGAGCAGGGTCCCCGCACTTATATTCAGGGGACCCGCGCAGGGAACGTTCAGCCCACCTTCAGTTGCGTGTCATGTCAAATTACACATCAAACACGTAAAATTAAAATTCACAACATAAATTCAACACAGAAAAATTTTATTCAACTAAACCTACAAACTAACATCCATACAGCCTTCAACTAAACCATGTCCAAAATGTCCAAAACCACATATAATTTAACACTTCCAAACTCAAGCCAACAAATGGAGCATACAGCTATGTTGATCACGCAATATCCGTGCAGCCATAGTGGAGAGATATACTGAAATATCAATTTGCCTTTGATATTCATCAAAGTTGGTTGTCGAAAACAAAATATGAAAAATGTAAGAAATTCGCCCTTTTTTCTATGCTCGACTTGTCTCGCTCTTGGCCGTCGTTCGTCTCTTTATTTTCAGTCGTGAGTTCTCTGCTACTTTCTTCGCGGTCAAAAGCTTTCTTTCCTTTTATTCGCTGAGCCAAGCCTCCCCATCTATTCGCTGTTAAGCTCCTTATATAGAAAAGGAATACTTCGACTTCAAAGCAGCTAAGTCCAATAATCCCTCATATTCAAATCTTTATTGGGCATATATATTCGTTTGACTTTCTCTTCCTTGGTGAGCAAATATTGGGTATCAAATCCTCTTGCCTTCTTTGCTATTCACGTCATATAATGGCTAAAGTAATAGAAAAATCTGGTATATTGCATGGCTGCCCCAGATAGAGTAGTAAATTGCAAGATGCTCCCTGAAGATTTAAATAATTCCAAAAGTGCCCTTATTTTCCATTTGTCCATCTCGTTTGCTCGGATATCTATCGAAAATAAATTTAAACATAAATATAGGGTATCGGACGGAATTTTTGGTCAATAATGATCGAAAACACCCTTTTACGGGGTATAAAAATAATATGAGTTCCTAACTTATCAGGCGTGCCAACCATAACCGTCTCCACTGTCAACGCCGCATGAACCCCGCAATCCGAGCTGCTAGCCTTCTGGTTCCGATTCATTTTATTATTCAACTTCACCTTTGTGACAATATCGAACTTGAAACGCCAATATGTAGAAAGAAACTCCGCCTGCAAAATATAGCAAATGTTACGAACATGTTATTAAATAAATAAGAATGATAGACATACGGATTTGAGCTACTTACGAACACTCTCCCGGCGAATTGCACCCGATGCGCGCCCAAGGAATCAGGGGCGGATCCAGAAAATTTTTAGTGGGGGAGCCGTAGTCAAAATTGTTGGCTCGATAAGGGATCGGCGAGCCACGAGCCCAGACTGGGCTCGAAGCTCGGCTCGATTGCGAACAAGCCAGCTCTCGAGCTCGGCTGTTTGCACCCTTATGATTATACTTTTTTGTTGGAACATATTAAATGACGACCATAAAAAAAAAAAAATTCACATTTAATACAATCAACAAAAAATATCAATATTGAAAGACATCAATAATAAGATTGACAGAGCTCTTACGACGCAACTCATAATAGTAGTATTTCTAAGAGTGATTTGAGATCCTTACTAGCTTCTTGTTTGTATGATACAATATTAATTTAATAAATAGAAAAAATAGAAGGGAAAGATAATGAGAACTAGAAAATGTCAAAATAAATTTAATTAGAAATAAAATAAAATCTTAATAAATTAAGTATTACTTTGAAGAAACAGACATTGTATTTGTTAAAGCTATTGATTAATTGTTAAAAAATATTTATATAAGTAAAAAGAATGAAATAGTTAAATATTCAAAGAATTAAACTTCTTAAATATAGCGGACAAAAAAAAAAGAAAGGGCAAAAAAGAAGAGAAAGTTCAAAAGGGAAAAGTAAAAAAAGAATAGAAAGTAGAAAATGCAATAAATGGAGCTAGGGTGGAATCAAACTCACGTCCACTAAGACAACTAAATCCTATCAAACCACTAACGCTACCAATCAATTTGATATAATATTCCTTAAAGGCTATATATTTACGTAAAAAAGCTATATAATAGATACATAATACTCAAAATTTCGAAAATTTTCGGGGGGGGGGGGGGGGGGGGGGGGGCGTGGCCCCCTCGGGCCACCATGTAGATCTGCCGCTGCAAGGAATCGTTAAGGACGAAGGTTTCTGTTGACGCGTCAAAAATAAGCACTGCCCAGTGATTTATTGTGAAAACAGGAGAGGTGATGTACTTGCATCGCACCAATTCATCCTCCGTGAGACGCTCCAACCAGCTCTGGCTGCTTGTCGACAATCCATTGAGGAATTCATCCATATCATCCACCGCCACTTTCGCCTTCTTATTCAACTCCTGCGCCTTTCTAAAGTGCTCGTCTTGCACGTAACTTCGGAAGACGAAGACGCGAGGATAATTAGCGGAGTCCGCATAGATTCGCCCCAAGCAATCTAGATATGCGTCAAGACAATTGGACTTGAGCATATCATCGAAGAGCAACATGTAGAAGCCTTGGGCATCTAGGTTGAACATGTCACTTTCCAAAACGTTATCACCGCAAAAGAAAATTAATACGTATTTATGTACGATAAACGAGTTTGACATCAAAAAATTTACCTAAATCTTGGCGCTTCAAGGTACTTATCAATGAGCACGTGATCATCTGCATTAATCAATTGACGCCCAGAAAGTCCACTCGCCCGAGGTACTTCTTGCTCCACTTCTCATTTCTATCTGCTTCTGAGTCCTCATCACTTCTTGATTCTCCGTCTTCTTCTTTTGATCGCCTCTTCTTCAAACTCCAGCCTCAACCACCGCCACAGGTATGGGAAACTCTTAAACAGGTACAATCGGTAAATCGTTGTGAGGCATCATCATATCGTCATCGCGACGACCACTGCTCTCGACCTGGGGGATGGCCTCAACTTCAAAATTATGCCGGCTAGGACCCTCACCGTGATCGCGGTGCCCACTGGAACAATTAACATCCACTCCCTGCAGAAGTAGACCCGTGACACGCTCGAATAGCTCGTGTGCCGCCCCAACGTCAAAAACTTTGTCCCGAAAGTACGCCGCCACTCGTCCGATGAGAGCACTAACAACCCTCGTACAGGGGACCCGTCGGCATTAGCTGCGATGGTCCTAAAACTCGGACATCCCTTCCGATGCCAATCGTTCGTCACCCACCTCAGCATGCGTGGCGTAAGATCTTCTTCTCTACGCCCCGCAAACTCGTGCAACACCCGATATGCACTCGTATGCTAGTATCTGAATACAAATAACGCAAAAGATATTAGCAATTATTTATATGTCAAAACAAGGTATTGCAAAACTTAACTATTAAACACCTGAAGTGGCTGTACGAATCCACTGATCAGCCATTCACGTGCCCACTCCCGTAGATTAACCTTTACAGCGCGTATGACCTCCTAGAAAGCCACGCTGCCCCAAAGATATTGGGAGAAAAGAAACCGATCTTCGACGAGACTAAGGACCTGGGAACTGACGACGTCCGCCAACTTCAGCTTCTCGAAGTCCACAACTTCTTCGTCGCTAGCCAACTCCTCCAACGCATGCTTGACGTGCGACATGCGGACTCTGCCGCCAAAATGTCTCGCGGTGAATTCTGAGTCGCCGTTCACCGACGGTAGCTCGGCTCGAACTTGAGACCGGTGAGGTAATACTTCGATTTTGAAAATCGGAGTGGTTTGTGCAGCGTCGTCTGCCTTCGGATGAGGTACCACAGCAACTGGGACGATAGGTTAAAATTCAGCTCGGCACTAACAAGGCTGCCGAAAGGACTCACGTTCCTAAAAATCTCCCACTCCCTTTGGTTCACTGTCTTATGAGATGGCTGGCCTCGCCATATAATGAGGTCATCTTAACACGGCAATCAGGAACTTCGTCTTCTGTGCCAAACTACTTCTTCATCACAACCTAATTTATACGTAAAACGCGTTTTAGCTAATTACGTGGTATGAATATTGAAAATAGAAAACCCTTGCACAGATGTGCAGGGGACCGCATCGCATATGCTGAGATTAAAGCACAGATGCGTATGAGACCCCTGCGCATCTGCACGGTCCCAGCACGGATCCCCTGCGTACCGCAGGTCCCCTGCTCATAACACGCGGGTCCCATGTCATTGCGCGCGCGCAAGGTCACGGGACCCGCGCGTTAAGGGTAGGGGACCCGCACTTATGATCAGGGGACCCGCGCTTGTAGGCAGGAGACCCGTGTTGGAACCATCATCTTATGGGCGAGTCCCATAAAATACGCACAGGTCCCCTGCTCATAAGCGGGGTTCGTGTGCTTGCAAGCACGGGGCCCATGCATTAAAAAGCGACGTATGCTTACAAGCATATGTCCTATGCTTGCAAGCACGGGTCCTATGCTAGCAAGCATGGGTCCTATGATGCCAAGCACGGTCCTATGCTTGCAAGCACGGGTCCGCTCCAAAGAGGTTTGATGTGTCGTTCTCAGATCTCTTTCTCGCGTTAAATTGAAGAAGACGAAGAGTAGAACACATACCTCAACTCTTTGGGTGTTCGCGTCGATTGAGTCGATTGAGGTTCGGATTTGGGTTTGAGTTGCAGAGAAAACGATTTCAGTGCAGGGGAGTGTGCAGGAGAACGAGTGAATTGAATTCAAAGTGAGTGATTGCTTTTTTACTTTTACTGCTTCAGATTCGCCACAGTAAAACCTATAAACCCTTTACCGTAATTAATATTTTCGTTGATGATTACCATGAAATAAGGTAAAATAGTCTTTTGCGCGGAGTTAGTAAGGGTACAAAGGTAAAATCCGATTTTGAGTGCTATTTTTTAAAAAATGAACAAGTCAAAGGCTATTTACTTAAAAAATCCATTTGCTATTTTGTTTTGATGGAATGATTAGATCGCCGATCTACTCTTAGCTTAGTCATGATGTATAAATTTCATATTTTCAGGCCCATACCATAACTTTCATCTTTGAGGCCCAAAGAAAGCGGTTGGGCCCAACCTATGAAATTAGCTTCATGATTCAACTATGTAGCGGAAATAATTAGTAGTTCTTTATATCGAATCGAAGTCGAGTAATGATACAAGAAACTCAAATTTTATTCAAATTGAAACTCATTGGTGAGCAAATATAAGAAAAGTCTTGTGATTTTATCTACTGATACGTTCATCGTTACGTGGCCAAACAGAAAGAATACACAAAAGATGTCAATTGTACCCAAAATAATAACGCATACGCATTTGTTACTTCTTGCCGACTTTTCATGTGAAACGAGGCAAAACTAAAACAGAGCTCTGAAGCGCCTCGTTGCATTTGATACATTGGTCGTTGGATTTCAATTAAAGCGGCGTAATGTAACACATCATATGATAACATATTATATTATTATTTTACGTATGTACATATATATAATATAATATATTCTTCATAGTATGTCGAACATGGCCACGTACAGACCACAAGTTCGACCTGCATAACCTAACTCATAATGTTTTCGTCCTCAAAATTAAATACAGTACCACGTGTCACTTAAAATGATTAATTAATTTAATAAAGCGATGATGTGGTTATTACATGCTTTGTATCTGATTAATTACAACGTGTTAGTTATCTATCGAGTTGATGTCCTTTCAAATTCTAGAAGTCCAATGAGCTTTCATGATTCTTTGACATTTTTTACCTTCACTACGGCCTCTAATTGTGAGTCGAATATCGTGGCACAAAATAAGGGTTAATGATAACGTTTTAGACTTTCTTTTCATCAGAGCCAAAATGTTAAAATATGCATTGAATCAAATGCGGTAACTGTAACATTTATATTTCGGACCGCAACGCATTACTCCACTTATTTTTAGTCACGGAATATCAAATATTCAATCTAATTTGTTAAATTGGATTGTATCAAAAAAATGTATTTATATGATTGTTTTACAAAGAGAATAAAATTCTCCACATGAATTAATTATGACATTGCTTATGAAGTGAAGTGATGATAACGATTTCATTATACTTTTCCCATTTGCGTCTTCTTATCATTACCAAGGAATGGGAAGAGTTCCAAAGTTAAATCAAGGGGCTAAATGCCACATAACGGAATTCCCATGGAAGCATAAAAAATAAATTTAATAAATAAGTGAAAATAAAATCACAGTGGGACCCATTCTGTGATTTCATTTAATATAACCTGGGAAATCAACAAGAAATCACATTCACTCACCGTCCGTCGCTAAACTCATCATTCATAGTCCATCAGATATACAAACAAAAAACAGTAAAACTTCAACCTTGGGAGAGTGAAACGAAACAATCCACGATCTACAACGTTGAGAGAATCTTACGGTCGTCAAATCTAATTTGAAAGGGAAGACAACGCTCCACCATGCCTTCAGGCGCCAAGAAGAGAAAAGCTGCGAAGAAAAAGCAGAAAAATCACCGCACCAACCACGGTAATCAACCACAACACCCTCATGGTAGTATAATCTTTTTGTTTCAAGTTCTAATAGCTTTTGTGTTGTTAGAGTTGGATCTTTAAGACCCATGTGTTTAAATGTTTTTCTTTTGCGTGAACCTTATTTGATCAGTAATTTTCCCATCGTCTCGTCTTTCGACCTTTTCGTGTTCTTTGAATTCTTCTTGATCATTTACTTTTCTGTGTAGTTAATCTAAGCTTGAAGGTTAATGGTAGGTTTTTTTGCTGTCCGAGTTGTGCAGTTAACCGTTGATTATTTTAAGGATGTTTAGTATCAATTGCCCAGACCTTCATATATTTTTTTTTAATCTTCAATTTGAATTTTTTTCTGAAATGGATATATGGTATGGTAGGTGATGACGAGGTTTCGAAGCAACAAAGCCTGGAAAATCGAGACAGCGACGACGAACAGCAAAAGCCCACTGAAGAAGAAACCTCCACTCGAGTCGAAAGGGAATTAAATATCGAAGATGAATCTGCTACGAAGAACGGATCATCGAAGAACAGTGTGGGTTCGTCGAGGAGCTATAGTTCTTCCAGCAATTACGGTTCAGACAGTGAAGAGTCGTACGATGATGCCAAGATTGATGCGATTCTTGCTGAAGTAGGTATGGAAGATGATGTTGAGGATTCGAAGCAGCAAAGCCAAGAAGATAAACACCACTACGTCGACGAAGAGGAAGGAATCGAAGCTAAGGAATCACAGACTGAGCGCATCGAACAGCAAAAGCCCACCGAAGAAGGAAACTCAGTTGAAGTCGAAAGGGAATTCGATATCGAAAATGAATCAGCTGCTAAGAATGGATCGTCCAAGAACGGTTATAGTCCTGCCAGCAACCATGGTTCAGACAGCGAGGAGTCTTACGATGATGCCAAGATTGATGCGATTCTTACTGAAATTGCTATGGAAGATGATAAGGAGGATTCGAAGCAACAAAGCCATGAAGATGAAGAACCACAGAGAGAGGACATTGAGCAGAAAAAGCCCACCGAAGAAGGAAGTCCCATTCTAGACGAAACTGAATTCAATATCGAAGATGAGTCTGCTTCGAAGATCAGCGAGCCCTCTTTGAAACCCGCCTCAGACGACGATTCCCATGATGATGCCAACAATAAGATCAGTGTTCGTAGTGCCGTCGAAGAAGAAGAAGCCATTGACTCCGTTTCTGCAAAATCTCCTTCGACAGATCTGCAGAAAATCCCAGTGGTTAGCGCTGAAGAAGGCGAATATTCTCTGAATACTCCTCTGATCGGATCTGTGGTCGAAGAAGAAGATGGGCAAGAAAAGCAAACTTACGTCGAAGTCAATACCTTGTCTGAAATGGCGATACCCATCGAGAAGAATGATGGGAATCTTGGTGTTTCTTATACTTCGGTGAAACCTACGAGTGTCATTGGAGTTGTGTCTGAAGCTGATTCTGGGCTCACTCAGGTGCAGACAAGCTTACTTTTTTTTATTTCGCCATCTTTTCTCATTCGTTTTTATCAAACGGCGTAAAAATTTATTGTTGGTTGAAATTGTTGTGCAGCCGTACGTTGCTGAACCTCCGCGTCCCATTCAGAGGACGTCGTGGAAGAGCTGTTGTGGAATATTTGAACTTTTCAGCGGGTCTGATCGGTGAACCAAGGTAATCAAAAACTCAACCTTTGGCTTAAATATTTGACCATCTTCGATAATTTCTGCTTGTTAGCAGGTAAATACATGGAAGAAAGTAATAAGCCAGCCAAGGGTCAGTGTTATATTTTAATATAAAATAATCTTCGATAGTTGTTCTATGGATATACATTACAATCACTTGGCTTTGGTTGGGTGTAATTGGTTTGTTTGTTTCACTTTTCGACTTGAAGGGATATGGATTTCGAACAAACTCTGTCGTCCTCGTACATTTGTGTTATGCTATAAATTTCACGAAAAAGAAATGCATGCGCAAATATAAAAGTAGCAATTGAGAACTAAACCAACGGATCACAATACAAGACTTGAAACACTACACGTATTAGTCTTTTAATATTTCATGAGCACCACGAGAAAAGATTAAAAATTCCAAGCTGAGTTCGTCGAGTAACGAGCTCAAGAGCCGAGCACCAATGTAAGCATAAATAATGTATAATTTTCAGACTCGAGGCTACAAAATAAGCAGAAATCGACTCGTTTGTGGTCTTCAACAAGTTCAAGCTGAATAGGGATGGAAAACAAGAAACTGAAAGGAAGGTTCTATAGTGATATTGTGACCTTTAACCATCTTGTGGTTTATGGCATGTGGACAAGAATTTGGTTACTTCATTCCAAGCTGCATTAAAAGGCAAGGAATTATTAGTTTCCCACGTATGTGTCTTTACTCAAATGTATAGATAGACATAAGACAGAGGCTTTTTTCTTACCGGGAAAGTTGCGAAAATCAGGCTCCACTCCATTTCCGTTGATGTCCCTATGATTCGGCGTAACGTATTTACCTATCGTTACGACTACGCCAGAACCGTCGTTGAGTTCGTAGACAGATTGTATCAGCCCCTGTAGAATAAAGAAGTTGCGACAAGAAAAAAAAAATGTATTAGAGGTTTATTGCTTACATAAACCTGAGAAAAAATGGATTAGAGGTTTACCTTTCCATATGTCCTTTCACCAACGAGGACTGCCCTGCAGTTATCGTGAAGTGCAGTAGCGACCTGCGTGATTTGATAGATACAACACTTAGAAGAAGATTGTTAAGAAATGGATTCAATCGGCGTCTGTTTTGCAATAATAGTCTCACAATTTCGCTGGCGCTTGCCGTGTTTTTGTTCACCAAAACCTGCAAGGAACGAGAGAGGGAGGAGGTGTGTTATAACATGGTAAAAGCTTTGGCAGGTGATAACTGTAAAAAAGAAAAAAGAAATAGTAGCATACGATGATGGGAGAACTAAATACTGGTGGTGTATCGGCGACGATATTTGTCATGGATTGGGGATCCCTACCAACAGTGTATGTCACCTGCCGATAAGCACCAGTGACTGTTGCTGAGAACATAAACATCTAAAGATGGAAAATCCATTTACTAATTCTATTACAAAGGCCACTGTAGTTGGTTATGACAACATAGTTTGCCTATGGCCAACACATACCGTGTCTCCCTCGTTGAGGAATAGTTTAGCTATTTCAGTGCCAGCCTGCAATAGCGATCAAGTCAGAGGCTTTCAATCCACAAAACAATGAAGCAGTAGATTGGACGATTGGAATACGATAGGTTTCACAAAAAACCTTCATATTATTATACCAAGAAACACTGAAATTTTGTAATTAAATCAAGGTAGACACGTTTCTTTGAGACGCACCTGTACAAGTCCCCCTAGATTGTCTCTAAGATCAAGGACAAAATAAGAGACACCCATGTTTTGAAGTCTTCTCATTGCTGCAAAAGTAGCAACATCAAGTAAACGTAGCTAGTTCACACTTGAAAAGACAAAGCTTGTTCAGGCAAGTTCTACGCTCATTTATGAATCATAAAAATATTTACGATTTTGTCGGATACACTTTCCGAGAAAAACTTCAAGTACATTTATGCGGCATGTACCTGTAACTAAATCCTTCCTGGCCAGCGCATTGAACTCTTTCAGGCGAACATAACCTATGGAAGTTGTGCTGTTCTTAACCTGCTCAAGTCTGTAAAAAACTGGAGACTTGGCGGTAGATTGCCTCTGAACCTTGATGGATTCTATGGGTCCACAATTTCCATGCTTTACCTACCAATTATGAGTGACGGAGGATGTCAAGAGACGTTAAATAAACATAAAAACTGATTGCCTCAGTATGCCGCTAACCGTAATATTGACAAATGTTTCACTGGGTCCTTGTAACATGGAAGATGCCTCAAAAGCTGATTTTCCTTTCACATCCACACCGTCAATGAATAAAATTTCATCACCCTATTCAAAGAACTGAGTCAGGGTATGCATCATAAAGTCGCGCGTGTCTCTTCCAAGAAATTCGCCAAAAGTACACTCGATATAAATGAAATCCTTTAATCAGTTGCAACCACCATCAGGATGGCACAAATCAGCATTGAAGAATGAAGTTATATGCAGTTTGTTAGTTATCTACCCAAGGGAAATACACAATACAGCCATATAGTCAATCCAAATCTGTGGCATGAAGAGGTGAAGAAACACGAGCATCATCGGGTAACAGATTCATGTTCCATATGAAATCATATGCAATACATGTCGTACTCAGTGTATCTTCATATGATTAAACTAACAAAAAATTCAAGCAGCATAATACCTGCCTGACACCAGCAGAGTGAGCTGGACCTTCCAGAATCAGCCCTAAAACTTTGAGTTTCGCCGTCCCATTCTCATCTGGTATCTCCCTCAAATTTATCCCAATCCCAGTCATGTCGTACCTTGACATCTTGGAGAACTTCCCATTCATGATGAAATCAACACAAAGAAAACTGTTCAGAAGTAAAAACAAAATTGATATCCACAACAACCTCACTGGTATAATTAAACAGAAAAACAAAATTATTGACGGATGGAAGAGACGCTCGTAACATACGAGAAACACTACCATCAAGCAAATCAAACTCGAGTAAGATAAAACAAACATAAGACATGACATGACATCATGAAATCACGAGTGATCATTAATACTTTATGGAAACTGTTACAGAATAATAAGGTAGTTTGCACCCATATGAAATATGCCCGAAAGGTTGTCACATCTTAATCAATATATAGCTAAAATAGAATCGAGGCATCCCCCAATGTACCAATAATAGAAAAATAACATGTCAAGAGATCTTCTCATCGTTTTTCACCAAATAAAGGTAGAGCCTTTTGATCAGCATCCGTGAATAGACATGCTCACTTGGATCATAATATCTTTTACATATAACAATTACCTCAGAGGGAGAAAGAAAACGCGTGTATGGATCACCTAGGTTAGCAAGCATACGCTTTATGATCTCATGTGCTCTCGCTCTACTCTGTATCGAAGAACCCAACACCTCTTCCTTCTTCCGCTAGAACGAAACAAAAACAGCCACTCACATCATACAACCGACGAAAACAAAACGCCCAATCAACAAAACATGCGAACAAAAAAAGCACCAAACATACGTACAAGCCACGACTCAGGAGACCATCGGTGACGACTGCTAGTATCGAGAAAACTATCATTCACAATCTGCCACGCCTCTTCCACGAGTTCATTATTCGTCGCAGCGTTCAATCTATCATCGGAATCATATATTTTCACGTCCTCTTCTCGACAGTTCAATTCCTGCCCCGGCGCGTTGAGTAGGAGCGATGCTACTGCGCTCGGCGGTGCTGCGAAGAAGATTCCCAAAGACAGTGATATGGAGAGGAGAGCCTTCGCTAGGGTTTGCGGAATTGGGAGGATATTGAGCTGAGAGTTATGCTTTGGAGATAGAATTGGATCGTTGTTGGCGCTCCTTTTGTTGATGGTTAAGTGAGAAGAAGATGAGTTGCAGAGTAGGAGTGTTATCATGTTTTGATTAGATTGTGCGAGAAAATAGTTCTCACCGTTATTTATATGAAGGGGACTTTTGACTATCTGGTGTTCATCGGTCGGTTCGATTTGGTTTTTTCAAATTTCGGTTCGGTTTTTCGGTTTTCGATTTTACGTATGCTTAATCCGATATCCGAATCGTTTCAATTTGGTTCGATTCGATTTTTTATAATTCGGTTTGATTTTTCGGTTTGGTTTTTCGGTTAGAAATTTAATATCAACAAAAAATTATTATAAGCTGACAATACATAAAACAATTTATAGTTATTAAAAAACAAAGAAGATTTATGTAACGTGACATGTAGTAAAATAGTTCAAAGGTCCAAAAAAAAAAACAACATGAAATGGAATTAAATCTTCAAATATAAAAACATTCATCTGAAGATACTATAAATTATTTGGAAGAAAAATAGTATTTGATTGGTGAGGAAACCATTCAGCTAAAAATGAAAAAAAGTATATCAATGAAATTATACTTAGTGTGTTGTTTACGTCATGGGAGAAGAACAAATGATTTTTTATATTTTCTATTTTAACGTAGTATGATAATTTCAGTTCGATTTTTCCGATTTTACGTATGCTTAATCCAATATCCGAACCATTTTAATCTAGTTCGGTTCGGTTTTTTACAATTCGGTTCGGTTTCGATTCCGATCTTCTCTGTTCGGTTCTTTACGGTTCGTTCGGTTTTGTCGGATTTTCGGTTAATTTGAACACTCCTACACTTGCCACTAGATAGTTTAAAAATAAATCCATTTATTTATCGTTGCTGTTAAATAAATACGATTGTCAACTACATAGATAGATCCAATCCATCAGAAAAAAAATCCTAACGAAGTAAAATACGTCCCAAAAAAACGTATACCAACTTCTTAAATTAATAATTTCCAAAGAATTTCGAATCTAAACCCTTTCGACCATATTGAAGATGAACACAGCCTTCCATCTCTTGTTAAAGTTTCAGCACAATCAGACGTTTGATGCTCGAAATGTCCAAAGCACCAAAGCTACAAACAAAAGCAAATGCTGGAAATTTCATGTGTTTTCCTATATGCAACAATTCTTGATTATCCAACTTCAAGTCTCAATAAATGAAAGGATCAATAACATCATCTTTAAGATGAAAATACTCCAAAAAATGCATCATCTTAAAAAAAAAAAAAAAAAAAAAACATCAGCTAATCAAGAAGCAAACACAGAAAACACAGTCAACTTCGAGGGAAATATTACATGCATTATCTATCGAAGGTCGATCGTAATCACCGAGACTTCACTTGAGGAGAGACCTAGTAAAGTGCTCACGGGCGGTAGCAAAAGCCTGGCTGATAGTCTGCAAAACGTATTTTTTCACGCTATCACTCGACATGAAATGAATCCATCCTTCGATTTATCGCAGTTTTCAATTTTCAAGAATTTCGGTTTTTTGTTAATGTTAGGGAAAAGATACGAACTACGAAGACTATATACCTGCTCGGACAGGGGTGCCCCAGAATCCAAACTGTGGCTCGCAACTTTGCTAGCAATCGTTTCTGCGTCCGTTTCAAGAATTATACTAAACACAGAAACAGAGAGGTCGTAAATATGCCAGCCTAAAAAAATAATTTAGAGTTAAACGAAAGTTGAGATATTCACCCGCCATCGACGATTTCATCTATACATAAAAGGATGAGATCAAGATTCTCGAGCGCCTCCTTTTTGTCCACATTGCCCCTATGTATTACATCACGAAAAAGATGAAACGCCGGGCTATTTACTGTAATAATAGCACTTGATATCAAGAAAAAGGGATATGAAGCGGCAATTATTACCTAAGTAGAGTTCCAACAGCATCGAAGAAGCCCGCAAGAACAGTCGATAGGATGACTTCGTTTTCGTCTTCGCCGCCAATGACGTAAAAGTGAAGGTCTTCGACAAATTTGTAGACCACAATGTTGTTCTCAAACATTGCTATTTCAGCTGCAGATATACAAAGTAGACACGCTAATTGTGGGCAACTCAAGTCTCAAGTAATGAAAGATGTTCAACTATGTAGAACAACTATGTCTGATCCTTTTCAGTGTCAAAGTTGACGAGGCAATTAAACCTCTTCCCACAAAAGCTGCATAGAATCTAACGGTCGTTTTCATTTCAAAAAAAAGACATACGCATTAAAGATCACAAACACACAATGACTTATTATAGTAACAATGTTAAGAGAAGAGTAGCAAATGCACCTTCAGTCCGAGCATTGTTCTTATGCGTTTTGGTAAAGACTGACTTTTCGAAAGCTTCCTTAGCAGAATTTGTGGGCCAATCTTCGCAATAGTACTTGACGGCGACACGCTTTCCATCAGTGTCGAGAAGAAGTATGTTCTTCACAGATGGGCATTTATCCTTCACAAAATTGCAGGAATTAATAAGCTACTCATCGAATATTCAAACCGAGGTAGTTCTCCCATGTTATGCTATTGGAATTAAACCAAAAAAACAAATAAAAGTAATCCTTTTACATCAGATCATTACAATAGAAGAAAATTCCTCTAAGAGGCAAGAATCTCGATAATTTCCATAATTAGACAACCACCGATCAGATCAAAACAGACGACAAGGATACAACATTAGAAAAAAAAAAAATTAAAACTGTCCACAGTAATTCTGTAGCAGAATTGGAGAATTAATGCTAGTAGAAATGTTTGCGGCACATATTCTATGGTTAATTTAGGGAAATACACAAAGATCGAGCCGATCGAAGAGAACATTGAGATCAGAAGCCAAATAGCAATCTACAGAAATGCCGCCGATCAAACAAACACACGGAAAAATCATAGGCAAACGTAGATACCATTTCTGCAAAGGTAACTAGGGCATTGACGTGAACCACCGACAAGCTATCTCCTTCTCCCTCTCTCTTCAAAATTCGCAGGCATGCGAGTCAGCGAGTGTAAGAACTAGCAAGTGTTACGCATATTTGACCGAGTCCACAAAAGTCGCTGTTTAGCTCAATGAAGTCATTACTCGTCGTCAGCGCTTTTGTGGTAGCAAAATTAGGGACACCGAGCAACGTTGGCACGATGTGATTGGAGAGCACAGTTAAACCTCGTGAAAGTGTTAATAATCGCCCATGAGCAGCGCTAACACATCATTATTGCCTCAATTAAGACAGCAATTAAACTGCCCGAAATTAATCACATCATTTCACACACAGTCCACACAGTCTCTCTCTCTCTTTCTCTCTCTCTCTCTCTCTGTCTCTCACACACACACATACAGTTCAAAGAATCACACTATCATCATCGTCCCATTAGATCAATCAAGAAACTAGCAAGATCTGGCCTGACAAAAGCTCTCCATGGGCTTCACAATGGGTCTAAACTTCGTCCTATTACTAGCCATGGTGGCCACGAACCT
The DNA here is from genome assembly GCA_027422505.1 of Craterostigma plantagineum. Taxonomy (NCBI): domain Eukaryota; kingdom Viridiplantae; phylum Streptophyta; class Magnoliopsida; order Lamiales; family Linderniaceae; genus Craterostigma; species Craterostigma plantagineum. The sequence continues at coordinate 3,657,399 of JAPQWV010000033.1, read as the reverse complement.
CCTCTCACTCTACCACCTCTCCACCACCATCACCCAATCCCCTCAATCGCCGGCCGGCGCCGTCCCCGACCACCTCATCCAGCAGCTCACAACCATACGCGCCACCATCAGCCACCTCACCACCCTCCAAAACCAACCCCCCAAAACCACCGCCGACAAAGCCACCGCCGCAACCCCATCCGATCTCTTAACCTACGCCCGCACAAACCCCATGGCTTCGTCTTGCGCAGACTACGCCGACCTTCTCTATAAGTACATGAACTACACCCCATTTAAGCTCTGCCCAAACGACAATCCCTTGGCCGAAGATCTCATACTCAGAGGATGTCATCCTCTGCCGCGGCGGCGCTGCTTCTCAAGAACCCTTCCGAGCATACCTTCCTCACTTCCATCCGATCCTTTCACCTTCCCTTTGCCTGAGAAAACGGCGTTGCTCAGTGGAGAGTATGCTAACAAGTGCAAGACCTTCTCTTGCTTCGCTGGCCTGAAGCCTGAGATGGGCTTCGACATGAGGGTTGAAAAGACTCGATTTTTAAGCTACAAATCGGACATAGATCTGCCCATTTCGCAGTTCTTTGACTTGGCTAAGTCGAGCAAGAGTGTAATAAGGCTCGCCTTAGACATCGGCGGTGGCTCCGGGACATTCGCTGCTCAGATGAAGCTCAAGAACGTTACTGTCCTAACAACAACGATGAACTTCGGCGTGCCTTACAACGAGGTTGTCGCCGTCAGGGGATTGATTCCGCTCCACGCGCCGCTGCAGCAGAGGCTGCCCATGTTCGATGGCGTGGTGGATCTTGTGAGGTGTGGTAGAGCTGTGAACCGTTGGATACCTATTACGGTGATGGAGTTTCTTCTGTTCGACGTCGACAGAGTCTTGAGGGGTGGTGGGTACCTTTGGTTGGATCATTTCTTCAGTAAAAAAACGGATCTTGATAGTGTTTTTACTCCTCTGATCGGTAAATTGGGTTACAAGAAGGTGAAGTGGGCTGTTGGTAATAAGAACGATGCGAGTGGAGTGAAGAATGGTGAGGTTTATTTGACTGCCCTGCTTCAGAAGCCGTTGAGTAGATCTTGAGGGAGTCAGTTTTTCTTCTTTTTCCAGGTAATTTCTTTGCTATGAACTGTGCTCTCAAGGATTTATGGGAATGTATGGTTTTAGTCTTTTTTGAGTTTAGCTTTCTTTTTACTCGTCTGTATGAGAATTGAGATCCAATTGGTTAAAGAATAACGTTGTTGCTTGCCTGATGATTCTTAAAATAGTGTTTGTTACCAAGAATTGAGTTTTGTGTTCCTTTCACTTATGAAAAATGCTGAGGTTGTACTTGTAACGCCATGTTGATGAGATGGGCCTTATTACATCCAATTGATTCTTTCGTTTCTGTGTGTTCACTCGATTGAATAGGTTAGAGAGATAAGATCGTTGAGATTTGTCTCAATTTGGTCAACGCTAGCTTGCAAATATGTCAATCAGTTTTGTATGGACTTGTATTATATGATGGTTTGATATTCTTGCTGAAAATACAAACTTGATCATGCTTGATCTTTTTATGTATATGGGCTCTTAAATTTTGGTCTAATTTGAACAACATAGAGTTTGTGGAGCATTTTTTTTCAAATGAAAGTAAAAAGTTTCATTTCATGAACTAAATTACAAAGGTAAATAACCAAGAGGTTTCTCTGGTAACGATGCAAATTCCAGTAGAGAAAAAAAACACGCTCAACGAGCCCACAATTTTTACCCAAGCAAATAAAACCAAATTAGTAAACTATTCAACATCAAAGATCTAATAACTATGAACTTCTACAACAATCTTATCTTAAAACTCCCAAACATGGTGGCTAGTCAAACCAAATTATGAGGTAGACTACAAGCTTTCAACCGCGGACGAGCAAACACGAGAATAATTCTTCCTTTGGTTTTGATGAGCGCCTCTTTTGGTAAAAAAAATGCCACAATTTTCACTTGAAACCCTAGCATTCAAAGATTCCAAACTTTTTCAACATGAAAATAATAAAGGAAAGTTCCTCGATCCAAGAAACTCGAGTCCCAACAGAAAGAAAAGCTCAAAGGGAAGAAAAGTCACATGAAAGGGGGAGAGAACCCCACAAATGGGGAAATAAATTTCCAAAAATGGAAGACCCAAGCTCTCACAAGGGAGAATAAAGAAAACAAGAAAATAAGAACTAAAAGACGCTGAAAAAAGAAGAAAAAATGAGCTCCGCCAACTTCTATAATGGAGGAAGGGGAGAAAATGAGTTCTTAGATCTAGGGTTTAAGAGAGAGGTTGGAGAAAAAGTTTTTTTAGAGGTTTATGGAGCATTAAAAGTAATTTTTCTAATTCAAATGTAAGTACTCGAATTGGAAGTTGAACTAACGAAAATAATTCGATTGATTTGTACAATTTAACTTGCACTTAGACCTCGACATAGACAACGGTTCGGAAAACCCTAATGGTTAAATCGAACAGTCGGTTTCTTTTTTTTCCGAAACGATCTTTTGTGTTTTACATAAATTCTAAATTTCAAAAGAGAAAAAAAAAAGATAAAATGTGTCTTTTATCGTTCAAAGTTTGTGTTGGTGGTAAATCAACATGAAACATGTATCTGCTGCTATATGTTGCTGAGGAAAAAAAAATGGCAGTTCTTTGAAGTTGCTGGTGACAAAAGAATCGTTACTGATGAAGGGCCAAAGTTATAAGTGTTGTTCACTTATAGAGTTGCATTTTCTTATTTGCGTTTTTCTGCTGTAGTAAATTGCTAAGCAGTTAAAAGCTTTTGCAGCATGGGAGAGAGTGGCAGTTGAACACACGTAGACACAATAGATCAGTTTTCTTGTCTGAGTGTGAAATCGTGAGAGGTTCATCTTGGAGACGATTGTAAACACGAGAGAAACTGAGAGTGTGTACTCATCATCAATCAATAAGGAAGTTTCAGTTGGTGGCCCGTGGAGTAGGGATTCACATCGAACCCGAACCACGTAGTGGTTCGGTTGCTGTGTTGTGAACTTCAATCATAACTTGATCATACATCTGGTCGTTGTTAAGATACAATCTGATTAATCTCAACAACTGGTGCGGTGAGCGTGGAGCGATTCACGTGCGAGGATGGGATCGAAATTTGAGATTGAGAAATTCACGGGTACGAATGACTTCGGTGTATGGAGGCTGAAGATGAGAGCATTGCTAGTTCAACAAGGGATTGACGAAGCACTCAAGGGTGCAGATAAACTGCCCGCAGAATTGTCTGAAGAGAAAAAGAAAACCATGTTAAATCGAGCGCATAGTGCCATTATATTAAGTTTGGGTGATAAGGTGCTGAGAAAGAATCTTTACATGACAAAGAATCTTGCAAATCGATTATACCTTAAGCAATCTTTATACTCATTCAAGATTCAAGAGGACAAATCTCTTGAGGAACAGATCGATTTCTTCAATAAGCTTGTTCTGGACTTGGAGAATATTGAGATAAAAGTGGAGGATGAAGATCAAGCGCTGCTGTTGTTGAGCGCACTGCCGAGAAGCTACACAACATTCAAGGAAACTATGTTGTATGGCAGAGAATCACTCACGCTTGATGAAGTTCAATCTGCTTTGTTTTCTAAGCAACTGAGTAGCAAAAATGAAACAAGATCATTTGTGGCTGGAGAGCTTAAATATTCGTGGAAGACCAGAGAAGCGAGGGCCTAAAAAGGGAAAGAAATTGAGTCGATCTAAGTCGAGGAGTAAGATCAGATGCTATCATTGCCACGAGGAGGGACATATCAAGCGAATGTGTCCTCAGAGGTCGAAAGACTCAAACGGAAAACGCAGTGATGCTGCTGAAGCTTCAATCGCCACGGATGGGTATGAGTCTGCTGATGTTCTAACGGTTTCTAATAAAAAACTACATGAATGGATCTTGGACTCGGGTTGCTCTTTCCATATTACTGCAAACAAGTCGTGGCTTGATAATTTTGAGGAAATCGACGGAGGAACAGTCCTGATGGGCGATGATAAGCCATACAAAGTGCTTGGCGTAGGCCAAGTTAAGATTAGAAACCACGACGGCATCGTGAGGGTTTTGACTGATGTAAGATGTTCCTGGCCTTAAAAGAAATCTCATATCTGTAGGTGTGTTTGATGAGATGGGATATACAATTAAGGTGGAGTCGGGGCAAATCAAAATCAGCAAAGGTGCGATGGTAGTGATGAAAGGATCAAGAGTTAATGGCATTTATCCTTTACATGGTTCAACTGCTATTGGTACAGTGGCTGCAGTGGATATACTCATGGATAAGGCTTACCTTTGGCACAAAAGGTTAGGACATGTAAGTGAGAAGGGTCTTCTAGAATTATCCAAGCAAGGGTTGTTCGGAAAAGACAACATTAAGGGGCTTGAATTCTGTGAAATCTGCACTTTGGGAAAAGCTCACAAGGTAAAGTTTGGGACTAGTTTGCATGTGTCGAAACAGGTGCTTGATTACGTCCATGCCGACTTGTGGGACCTGCTAAGGTAGAATCTCATTCAGGTGGGAAATATTTCTTATCGTTGATCGATGATTACTCAAGGAAAGTATGGGTAATTATATTGAAAACCAAGGATCAGACACTCGAAAAATTCAGAGAATGGAAAAAAGCTGTAGAAGTACAAACAGAGAAGAAGTTGAAGAAGCTTCGAACAGATAACGGCCTTGAGTTTTGTTCAAGGGATTTCAATGAATTTTGTAAGAGTGAGGGTGTGATTAGACACAGGACTGTGCCAAACAATCCACAACAGAATGGCTTGGCTGAAAGATTCAATAGAACCATACTAGAAAGGACAAGATGCATGCTTCTCTCAAGTGGTTTACCTAAAGTTTTTTGGGCCGAGGCTGTTACTACAGCTGTGTATCTGATTAAGAGATGTCCCTCAGCTGCTCTGGAGTTCAAGACGCCTGAAGAAGTGTTGACAAAACACAAGCCTGATTTGTTACATCTTAAAACTTTCGGCTGTACGGCATATGCTCATATCAAGAAAGATAGAAGTTTATTTTTAAAAATGGCTTCTACGTAGGGTTGCAAACGAATCGAACTTTTTTTGTTCGATCGCGATTCGATTCGAAATTTTAAGATTCGAATTCGAATATTTTGAATACGAATCCGAATACGAATATTTTTTTGATTCGAAAAATATACGAATAAGAATATGAAATTCAATATTCGATTCGAAACTTAATCGAATTATTCGATTCGAATAATATAACATAAAATATAGTATAATTAATATATATATATATATATGCACATATAATATATGATAACTCCCTAAAAATTTAAAAATAATATGTTATAATTCAATAAATGTTTAAATATAATATATTATAATTCAATATATATTTTAAATATAATATTGTTTATATTTTATCAAGTAAAAAATGAAAGATGACTTTGAATACAAATATTCGATTTTCGATTCGAATATTCGAGAAAATATCCGAATTCGAATAAGAATCGATTTTATGATTCGATTAAATATTCGAGTATTTGTATTCGTATCCGATTGCCATCCGAATACGAATAGAATATTACGGTAATCGACTCGATTCGATTCGTTTGCAACCCTACTTCCACGTACCATAATGAAACCAGCACTTTGTGCCATATGAAAACCATTACTCGCTCCTACCAAACCACCTACTCACTTCAATTGATTGAGACTTCGAATAAAATAAAATCTAAGAAAAGAAAATGACATACTTTATGTGACATATAATGGGCGCATCTTATTCTTTCTTCAATAATTTAGATGCAATTTCCCTATTTGTTTTTTCTTTCATCAACCACGAGAAATCCTATCATCACAAGCAATGACTTGATAAGTGTAGTTTCTATACACATCCATTGAATCAATGTCATATTTTAACCAAGTAGTCTTTGTCACTTTAGTTAACGATCTATCTCAAGTTAAACTAACATTATTGACGGACATAATGTAATATGTTACAAGACTAGTTATTGTTTGGGATTGCGAGGCAAGTTATCGATTTTATTAATAATAAATTCATGTTAATGGTGTGAGTGTGACTAACAATTATTTTTGACCTAATGACAACACGTTGTGGGATATCAACGTGATTTTTGGAAAAACACACATATACATATATGTAGGCAAATATAGTTATTCAAGTGGAACATATGTGTGATGAATATTGGAAATTTTTCAAGAAAGATAAACAAGTAATGAAATCATAGGTTGATTTTATCCATGGTTGTACATCATTGCGGTTAGGGGTGAAAGATGAGCCGAACCGGCTCTCGATAAAAGCTCGGCTCAAGCTCGACAAAAATGAGCTCGAGCTCATTTATGTTGAGCTCGAGCTCGAGCTCATGTAAGTCGAGCTCGAGCTTGAGCCCAAACATAGTGGCTCGAAAGCTCGCGAACAGGCTCGTGAGTTTTTTTTTTTAATTTTTATATTTTTATATTTAATAATAATTTATATTATTCTTTATTTTTTTAAAAAAAAATCGATTTATTTAAAAATTTTATATTAATTTATATTAGTTTTACTAATTCCTTATTAAAAATCTCGATTTTTTAAAAGAAAAGTATATTTTTTTTATATTTTATATTAATTTATATTATTTTTATTAATTTAATAATTTGTTTTATTAATGAGCTCGAGCTCGAGCTCGATAAGCTTCGTGAGCTCGAGCTCGAGTTCGAGCTCATCAGCTGCAAATGAGCTCGAGCTCGAGCCGTGAGCTGAAAAGCTCAAGAGCTCGAGCTCGAGCTCATTTTCTGGGCTCGAGCTCGCCGAGCTTGGCTCATTTACAGCCCTAATTGCGGTGGTCGTTTGTCCCCGCCACTTTCTTCTTACTTGAACCACTTTATGATTAATTAGTGGACCTACTCGTTAATATATCTGCCTAACTAGATATATATTACGTACAAATACGATATTTTCATTTAAATAGTCCCTTGTATAAAGATTTGCATAGTATGTCATCGTCAACCTTTTATGATTCAATGAGAATGCAATTTATTTTCCATACGAGCCATTGACGAGCTCACACGTGCCGAGTCCGATCTACGGTTTTTATTTTAGGGGCAATTACGGATCAGGCCCTAGAAAAGTTTTAATTTAGTGATCAGGCCCTGTCAGAATAATCTTTAGTTTAAAGGACCAGTTTTTTAAAAAATTCAAAGGTAAAGGCCCAAACTATATTTTTACTAAAATACCCTTCGTAAAGGGTTCTCTGAAGTGGTATTCGACGCGATATTTATGTTACATAGATCGATGACTTGTTACCGTAATAACCAAACACGTTACTTTAAACTGATAAAATGTTACTTCCCGATAGTAAACTGTTTTTTTATGCATTTTTATATATATTCGGCTAATCGAAACCTAGTTTTCGCAGAATCGAGCACAATCGACTACCCCATCAACCAATCAATTTCAACGTGTTCATGTAGGATTTATCTGATATTGCTGAAGTACGATGTATGAATTTTGATGAATTTTTATACGGTTTGAAATTCGAGAAAAAACGGGCCAAATCGAACTATATTTTCGTAGCAATTGCAGCTAATCTTTGTGTATTCGAGGTACCCATCGTTTGGGCGTTTCATAGGCTCTGTCAATTTTGAACAATCGTCACCTCATCAATTTTGAAACGTACGTTGTGTGAAAGTGGTCGTATGGAAGGCATAGATTCATCTGGAATAAGTGTTACTATTTTATGCATTCTTGTTACTGATTTATGTTTTCGTGTTATAAACGTACGAACAAAGTGTATCATGATACAAAAGGTAACTTATAATCGATTTGGTCATTTTTGGTATATTATGACCTAATTTTGTTTCTCAAAAGTATTGTTGTGGTATTTTGCTTAACGGACCTGTTTCGATAATATTTGGCACATAACTGTTACTTCATGAAATAGAAACGTTACTTGGATTTTCTAAGATGGTATATTATGATGTATTTTTGTTTTAAGCATCGATGTGTTATTTTATTTTTCTTAGCAGACCTGTTACGATAGTTTGGGGTTCTTAATTGTTACTACCTCAAAAGTTACTTGGAATATCCGAAGTGGTATATTCTGATCTCCTTTTGTTTTTCATAAGTATTGATATGGTATTTTATTAGCAGGCTGTTTCGATAATTTGGCATGGAACTGTTACAATATGAAATCGAACCGTTACTTTTTTTATCTGAAGTGTTATACTACGGCCTACTTTGGTTTTCATATGTATTGATGTGGTATGTTTTGTAGCAGACCTGTTTCGATTTATTTGACGTGGAACTGTTACTAAATAAAATAGAAGTGTTACTTGTTCTAACGAAAGTGTTACTAAAAGTACATGAGTTGTTACTAAATAAACAATAAACATTACTGTGGATTTGGGGGATTTGGGGATTTGGGCGGAATTTGGGGATTTACGATACATGGTAAATTTTGGGCGGGATTTGTGGATTTAGGCGGGATTTGGGGATTTGGGCTGGATTTGGGATTTTGGCAATATGGTATCGGGCCGTGTTACTAAAAACTATTTAACTGTTATCGGTTACTTAAATTATGTTACTGAACGTTGTTTATGTGTTACAAATTGCTGCCGTTATCGTACTGGGATTTAGGGTTATGTGTTTATGGAGATTGGTGGCATTCGCAACAATAAACCCAAGCTGTAAACATGTTAATGCTCCAAAAGATATGGGTTTTAAACGGATTTACGATACATGGTAAATTTTGGGCGGGATTTGTGGATTTGAGCGGGATTTGGGGATTTTGGCAATATGGTATCGATCCGTGTTACTAAAAACTATTTAACTGTTACCGGTTACTTAAATTATGTTACCGAACGTTGTTTATGTGTTACAAATTGCTGGCTCGTTTCACTATCATCCACCTTCATCGAACAATGTGACTTTTAAAGGAATTTGGTGTGATAAATGGATCAAATCATACATTTACAAGTTGTTAATCTTGTAAATCTCGATCAATGTGCATTTATGAACGAAATTAATCGAATTAGTAATGTGGTACTGGAAACCTATTATGTGGTATCATAATCTGTAAACACGTTATTCGCTAGGTTTGCATTGTTATTTTATAGCAAACATGTAGTATTACATGTGGGCAATCTGGTACTGGTGACGATAACGAACCATCCTGTTAAAATTCCTTAACAAATAACTTCGAGAATGTATCAAATACAGATTTACGACATATAAAATGATATTTGTGGTTTAATTTTAAACTTTGAATACGTTTGTGATAAAATTCGTAATGTTATGTCTCATTAAAAGAGATACTAGTGTATGTTGTGAAGGAATAGCTATATTTATACATGATATTTTATCTCAACTTTCACATATTGATATCAACATTCGCAAAACGTGTCTTTTAAAGAAATTTTGTGATTTAGCTTCATCATATCATCTATTTCTATGAATGTCAATCTTATATAACCGAACGAAATGAATTTATGAACGAAATTTAATCGAAATAGTAATGTGGCATTGATTAGCTATTCTGTGGTACTTGTAGCTACAAATTTGTTATAAATCTTGCGTATATTGTTATTTTTTATCAGATATGTGGTATTATTTGCAGGCAATGTGTTATTGTACTGTTAATATCTCTGACATTCTAGAAACTCCTAGAATGTTCTTAACGAAATGTTACCCAAATTGCGTGAATTGTTACTCAGAATAAAGAAAATGTTACCAACCAACTTTTTATTGGCAAACGTGTTATTTACGGGTAACGAGTCGTTATTAATTTCTCATTATATGTTACGTTTTGCGGATATATTTGTTATGAATATCTAGACATATGGTATTATTGTTCCACGAATTGTTACCCAGAAAGCATGAAGTGTTATTCAGTGACCATTTTAATTAGCAAACGTACCACTTATGAATCGATAACTAAGGCCCATGATGAAATTGTGTCGAATTTACATTATTCGGTCATTAAACTCGAGATTTCACCGTATTAAACGTATGTTTGGAGCATTCGTGCTTTATGAATCTCGAAAATTCTCTTTAATTATGAAGACCCATGAAAAATCGAAGCCAATACAACGTTTGCTGTTAGTAACGTCGAGATTGGATCGAATTTCAAACATGAATTTTTCAGCTTATTAAACGTATGTTTTTTCAGCTTAAAACCATTATTTTGGGGGCACTAAACATGTGTTATTTACGGGTGACGGGTCGTTATTATTTTCTCACTATATGTTCGTTTTGCCGAAATATTTGTATAAACATCAAGACATATGGTATTATTGTTCCAAGAATTGTTACCCAAAATCATGACGTGTTATTCAGTAACCATTTTAATTAGCAAACGTCCGCTTAGATCTCATCAAAATTCTTCATTATTCCATGATTAACAACAATAATTATTGTCGATAACTAAGGCCCATGATGAAATTGTGTCGAATTTACATTATCTGGTCATTAAAGTCGAGATTTCACCGTATTAAATGAAATTTCCGAATTGTGTTTGAAGCTTTTGTGCTTTATGAACTTCGAAAATTCTCTTTGAGTATGAAGACCCATTAAAATTGAAGCTGGTACAACTTTGTGCTGTTAGTAACGTCGAGATTGGATCAAATTTGGAACATGAATTTCTTCTTTCGATCGATTGAGTGTAAGGAATGTGTTATTGCAGGAAGCGGTATTATTTTTGAATGATATGTTACTTTTGCAACATGATTTGTTATTTATTAAAAGAAACGTGGTATTTTCTGCTATACGGAAAACATTTGTTTTCTCACAATTAACGTCACTAATATCTGAAATTTATCAACACTTATGATCAAATTAACGATAATTTCACCTTATATCATCACAATCGTGGAGATATCTTCGGGTCTTATGTCATCAGATTTATATTCAAGTATTTTTTTCGTCGATTTGGCATATGTCGAGTTAAATATGCATCATTTAGGTATTTTCGTCTGATTTATTCGTTTATTAGTATTGGTATTATAATTGATAAAGTTATTACAAAATATATGCGATATTGTACTCAATACAGACAATTTGTTATCCAAATGACTGGGAGTGTTTTTTTAAGCCCAAAACTGTTATAATTATCTTGACAGCTGTAACGGATCATTTAGGTATCCTGTGGTAAATTTCGCATATGTCAGGGATATTTATGTCTTTTTGCAGCCTTTAGGTAGTTTTCACTGAACTTTTCGAAAACTAGGTCCTTTAGCCTAAATCAAATTCAAGTGGGGCCTGAACCCAAACTTAAATATGCTATTGGGGCCTGAACTTTAATTAACCCTTTATTTTATTCTCACGAATTATTAGGCAACCTCGTGATGCGACTCAACCTAATATCGTTGACTTTCTTGATCTTTTTTTTGTCCCAATATCGTTGGGAAAAGCTGCCTAATGTAAGAATATACTCGAAATTATAAACTTTTACACTTCAGAATATAAACTTTGAACCATAATATTGTGAAACATATGCTTCAAATAAAAATCATGCAATGCATGAGAAATGTGGTGTCGGCTTGAAACCTAATCAGCGACAGAAATGGAATCAGTATTAAATTAATTTCTTTATCGGCAAAATAAAATAAAATTAGCAGATGACACCTCTACTTGATTGCACTTATTTTATTCAAACCTTCTTTTACTAAAGGTGGGGTCTTGTAGTTACGTACCCTTCATAATCCTTTCAAATTTTATATAAATATGTTTAAGTTATAGACCACATGATCTCTCTCTCTCTCTCTCTCTCTCTCTCTCTCTCTCTCTCTCATTTGCTATAACCTATTCACACCTTGCAAGGAAAATCATCTCTGATACATCATCATGTCCGAGGGTTTCAGAGATTTATACTCCATGTTTTCATCTGATCATCATCTTCATCATGAAAACCTAGTGACGGAAGAATATCCTTCCTATCTAGAGTTATTACAAGGTTCTCATGGGCAGAACTCATCAAATGGAGCCTTCGGCTTGACTTCACATTCGTCCTTTGAGGCTCCTAAACTTGGTCATCATCATCAAGCTGTAGATGCTATGCCCAACTCTTCGACTTCCTCGGATTCAAATGAAGCTTTATTAGTCGGAGATGATGTACTAAATCATCGCCATGATTCTTACAAGGTTAAGGAGGAAAGCACTAACGATCCTAGGTTGAAAGAAACCCTTGAAGAAGATAATGAAGAGTAAGTTGAGGATTTTTGCTTCTTAACCAGCCCTAATCATGATTTCGGTTTTTTGTTCATTAAATCTTGAATCACGTGAACTAAGATGATTCTTATTATTCGTATAATTCTGTCTTACTTCCATTAAAAAATCTTGAATTATGAAGGTCTAAAGGGAAGAAGATGAAGAAAGGAGAGAAGAAGCAAAGGCAGCCACGTATTGCATTCATGACCAAGAGCGAGATTGATCACTTGGAAGATGGATATAGATGGAGAAAATACGGACAAAAGGCAGTCAAAAATAGCCCTTATCCAAGGTTTGTTAATTATTCTCATTACAATATATGATCAATATATACATACAATAATATAATAAGAACGTTGCTTGTATGAACACGCCATGGGAATCATGCTAGTGGGCATTAGCTAGCTATATGTAGGTCAAGGGAAAGGTAACGTGTTTAACTTGGCCTCTCTAACCTTATAGCGATTATCTTTACAAAGCTTAAGTCTAATTTATAGAGTTGTTATTATATTTGATTGTGTATTTAACAATATGTTATATATAGTAAAAGGAATATATACTCATATACGTAGGAGCTACTATAAGTGCACAACTCAGAAATGTCCAGTGAAGAAAAGAGTGGAGAGATCATTCGAAGATCCCACGACGGTGATCACCACCTACGAAGGCCAACACAACCACCACACTCCGGCGACCCTCCGAGGCGGAATGGTGGCCGGAATATTCTCTCCTCCGATGATGATGATGATGGGCGGCCATCATTCACCATTATTGTCAATCGATCATCAGTCAACTACTAATACTCGGTTATTTAGTCCACAAGTGACAAGCAGTTATGGAGGTAATAATATGGATTCAAGCAATAACTCCCAAGCATATGAGTTCTCGGATTACGGGCTTTTGCAAGATGTAATGACGAATCCTCCCATGTTTCGCAAACAGCAGCCGTAATATTAACCACCGTTATAATTGCATTAGGGTTTTATTAATATGTATTTTGTACGCTTATTTGTTTTCGATATTTCTATCATGTGTATTACTACTTATAGTTATATTATAGTGCATTTTCGAGGCAAGTAAACTGGATTATGATTTAAATTTTTAGTTTACTAGTATCATATGTGATCTGTAGCTCTACAGAAGATGATAAAAGTCATAAATTTCCAAGTGAAAACACCGACCAATGTAGAATAACTTTGTCTCACACACAAAAGGATGCTAAATATTGAACAGTAATGGGCTAATGGCACACAACAACATCATTCCACAGAGAGAACTAGTGAAAAAAAACTAAATAAAATTACGAGATGATTACACTATAAAAATTAGTGTCGCTCAAGCTCTTGGCAGAAAGACGAGATGTAGAACTCAAGATAACCTTTATTTGCAGTTGTTCATTCTCCAACTGGTGTTTTTGGTAGTCTGCTATTTCTTTAGCAGAGACAACAGCTGAGTCAGGACATCCATGCAATAAAATACGCCTCAACGTCTCAATATCTCCGATATCCGAGGATATCTCCTTCAAGCCACTCATTAAATACAGTTCAAGCTCTTCGAGGCAAGGAAAATAGCTGGAATCTGCCGTAAAACATTCGAGTTCACCACAGCAAAAGAGCTCCAAGCACTTCAGTCGTTCAAGTTGTCCTTCGACATGCTCCCACTCGCTTCCGCTGCACTCATAAAGGGTTAAATCTTCGAGCAGTGGCAACGAGCCAATCTTAGTCGTTACGTCGTCCAAACGAAGGCCGCTAACGGTCAAATCCTTGAGCGAGTGTGGGAAAGCAAGGCCTGAAATCATACTGTTTCTTCGTGTAATGGATCCCACGTCGGCCAATCTGCAGACGAGCTTTTCGAGCTTTTCAAGACGAGCGATGTTTTCCAAAGCATATCCCCCTTCTTCACTTTTGAAACCACGACTTCATCGTCGTACCTCGCCCATAATATCCTGAGATTAGGAATTCTTTCGACCAAATCTAAGCTGAAGCGGGGATTTATCATGCTCTTGGCCGACTGAAGGTTCTTCAAGATCATCACATCACCATCATGGCTTTCACTTGGAAGAGGAGGATCTGAGAGGCTAAATCCCGCCAGATTTCTTTCGGAAGTACGGCCTCGTCAAAACTTCCTTCTATGGATAGAGTTTGAAGATTCCATATTGATAAAATCGACAAAGGAAAGGCGAACAGTTCACTCTCGGAGTTAGCTGAGGAGAAAGAGAGGAAGCGCAAATTAACTAGTCGGCAGGCAACTTCCACCATTTCTGCTACGCCGATGTCCAATGGCTTAGCAGAATCCAAAATTCGCAGCAGTTTATAGACAAAAAAAGGTAATAATAACGTATCGTGAAGTATCAAACTACGAAGAACTGGCGGTAGTTCTAGGATGGTTGTGTCGTCGTAGGGACGTTCCACCTTGTTCGATCTTGGATTGAGGATCAATCGTCTTTCGTGGTTTGGAACCGCTAGAAGCGGCTTATGCACGATGCGATAGAATCTCTTGTCTAGAGCCTCTTTTATGCTTAGATCCCTCAAAAGATCGTGGATCTTTACCTTAATTTCTGCTCCCAGTCGACTAGATGAGCTAGAAACGAAAATGAGATTCCTACTACTGATGAGGTCGTTTAGGTAGATTTGTGCAGCCTCTTCTAGGCTCTTGCCGTAAATTGGTTTCAGATATCCTTCGGCCACCCAAAGTCTGATCAGTTCGTCAGCATCAATCTCTTCATCTTCGGGAAAAATTCCCATATAGAGGAAACATGGTTTCAAGTGTACGGGCAAATGAACGTAGCTTAAAGATAGTATCTTCAGGCATCGTTCGTCGTCTTCTGAATTCACGATGGAACTCAAATTTCCCGCAATAGATTTCCAGCATTCTTTGTTGGTGGAGACTTTGCCAGATGGCCTCCAATCACGACAACCGACAGAGGAAGTCCTCTGCAATTATCGGATATCTTCCTCCCAACATCCTCGAGCTCGTCAGGGAAATCTCCATTTTCGAATACGGTTTTGCAGAATAAATTCCAAGATTGCCTCTCGTCTAACAAACACACTTTGAAAACATGCGAGCTAATCGAATCGAATTTCGATTCTCTAGTGGTTATCAGTACCCCACTACCACGGCTATCGGGAAAGAACGATCTCATTCTGTCCCAAGCCTCTTCATGCCATAGATCGTCCACTACTATCAGATACCTTTGTCCAAACAGACCCTTGTACAGTTTATCGCCCAAGTCGTATTCGCCCTCTCCTCTCAAACTCTCCTTACTCTTTGTCTTATATATGCAGTGAACAAGTTCTACCAGGCTTTCATGTGTATCGTAGTCTTTTGATATTGTAGCCCAAGCACGAACATTAAAGTAGTTGCTAATGTAAGGATCATTATAGACTTTGTTAGCAAGCGTCGTCTTACCGATTCCTCCCATGCCTGTATCTAGACGATCTGACGGCCAGAAGTGTTCTGAGGTAGGCTGAGCTTGTCCACAATTTCGAGTGTTAGGTCTTCGATCCCAACCACGTTGTTGTTCTCAACAGAATTAGCAGCAGAAGGTCGTCGTCGTAGTTGTCTATGTTTGTTTTCGCCTTGGCCTTTCTTCTCAGAATTCCAGCTCATCTTCTTCACTTCTTCCTCGATTTGATCCATGGCCTCCATCGCCTTTCGAAGACTTGCGTTGAAGTCAACTTGATTCAAAAGTCGATCTTAATATATTTAAGTTGCGTTCTTATCTATCTATTCTATATTATTATTATTATTATTATTATTATTATTATTATTATTATTATTATTATTATTATTATTATTATTATTAAAAGTGAAAAGTGCGAATAGAGAATATGTTTTGTCCTATTGTGAAATAACCACTACGCTTATATTCTATATTTATGAATCAAAATTAAATAATTAAGAGAAATCTACACATAACTCCCTCTTCCCAAACTATTAATCAACTAACTCTCCCCTTCCCATTCATTTATCATTAAACTCCATATTTCAAACTTTTATATCAGATAGCTACCTAATGGACGATTTTAGCCTTATAAAAACAACAATATTACCAAAAACCTGTCAACACCCACGGAGCCCTACCCAAAACTTGTAGTACCAATATACGTATTCTTGTAGTACCAATGTATAGATGTTCGTGGTACCATACCATGGTACCATTCCGTGAGATAATGTAGTACCATACGTAGGTTATTTGTAGTACCTTTTCTGTACCATTTGCTTAACTATCGCAACTCCTACCCTAAAATTGTACCCACGGACCCCACTTGTAGTACTAATATACGTATTCTTGTAGTACCAATGTATAGATGTTCGTGGTACCATACCATGGCACCATTCCGTGAGATAATGTAGTACCATACGTAGGTTATTTGTAGTACCTTTTCTGTACCATTTGCTTAACTATCGCAACTCCTACCCTAAATTTGTGGGACAAATATACATATATTTGTAGTACCAATATATAGATGTTCGTGGTACCGTATCGTAAGCTAGTGTGGTACCATGAGCAGGTTACTTGTAGTACTAATATGTATGGCAACCGTCACGGACCAAAAATAATTCAGATGACCGAAAATTCCTTACTCAAACTTGAAGTACCAATATACGTATGGTTGTAGTACCAATGTATAGATGTTCGTGGTACCATAACGTGATATAGTGTGGTACCATACATAGGTTACTTGTGGTATCTTTTTTCGGTACCATGTGCTCAGCACAAGTAACCTACGTATGGTACCACACTAGCTCACGGTATGGTACCGCGAACATCGATACACTGGTACTACAAACATACGTATATTGGTACTTCAAGTTTTGGTAACGAATTTTCGACGTCATCCGTTTTTGTCGTGACGGTTACCGTAGATATTGGTACTACGAGTAACCTAATCTTGATACCACACTAGCATATAATACGGTACCACGAACATCTATATATTGGTACTACAAAAATCGTCCATGGGCTCACGGGATGGTACGGCTAACATCTATATATTGGTACTACAAACATACATATTGGTACTACAATTTTGGGTAAGGATGGTCCGTGGGTGTTGACAGATTTTTTGGTACCGCGAACATTTGTATATTGGTACTACAAAAATCGTCCATGGGCTCACGAATAGTACGGCGAAAATCTATATATTGGTACTACAAACATGCGTATATTGGTACTATAAGTTGGGGTGATGGCGTGGAAATTAATAGAGGCGGCAAAATCGTCCATGAGGTACTACAAACATACGTATATTGGTACTACAAAAATTAGGGGTAAAATCGTCCATGGGGAGTTATGTGTAAGATTGTTTTGATTTAGGGAGTTTGTTAACAAATTATATGGAATGGGGAGTTATGTGTAAGAAAATAGGGGGAGGGGGATTTAATGGAAGTTACCCCAATAATTAATCATAAGAAAAAAGAATATGTAAAGTGGGGTTTATGACCCTTACTATTGCTTATGGCGTGCGCATGGTAGCAAAAAGAAAAAGGAATATGTAAAGTGGGGTTTATGCCGGGTCTTTTTAAAAAATAGCCTTTGACGTGGTCAAGTTTAAAAAAATAGCACTCTTGACTTATTTTTTTGGTCAATAGCACTATTAACACTTAATCATCTTCTTCTAATCCCTTAATATTAAAAAAAATAAAAAAACAAAAATATAATACAACAACGCCTAAAATGAATTAAAAGCTGCACATCCATTTTGCGGCAGAAAGCCTTCATTCCACCTCACCTAATTATTCTTCTTCTTCATCATAGTCCTTAAGAAAAATTCCCCGACCTCGTATCAGCTTCTTCACAGGCGAAGGAACACTGAAAAGTCCTCGGTGAACGAAAGATTCGAACCTCACGCTTCAGTGTAAGTATTTTTCCGGGTTGTATTTTGAATATAACCATCTAAATTTGTAACTCTCAGCCCTAAACCCTTCCAATGGGTTCTCAAAGCTTCGAAATTCCGGTTTGAGAAGGCCGAACACGTTCATTGTTTTTACTTCCAGTTGATCCGGGGACCCTGCTTGAAAGCTGGCAACCCGCGCGTTACATCATGGGACCCCACATTAGAGCGGCAAATAAATTCAACGGACCCGCACTTAAATTCACGGGACCCGCGCATAAATTCATGGGACCCGCACATCAGTGCATGGTCCCCGCACATTAGTGCCGGCCCATTAGATCATGGGACCCGCGCATAAGAGCTTGGGTCCTGCGCACAGGAGCTTGGGTCCCGTACACAAGAGCTTGGGTCCCGCGCAATAGAGCTTGAGTCCCGTGTACTAGAGCTTGGTCACGCGCTATATGTTAGGGTTTTGGGAAGCTCTTACGGCATTTTGCAAGCTATATAAGGCTTGGATTTATCAAACACACAACATCTAACATTTTTAAATAATCCCAGAAATAAAACAGGAAGAATGCTGACGGACGCCCAAATCGTCGCCCGCCTCCACGAAATCGTCCGTCACTCGGACCCCTGGACTACCACGGCCGCCGCCGTCTAGAGGCCGACCTCGGCGTCGACCTCTCCCAAAGGAGGGTGTGGATCGTGGCCGAGATCGACAGATTCCTAAATGGCGACGACGATGCTCTCGAGGTCGACGACGACGATGGTATGAGCGAAGTGATCGAAGGACAAGCACCCGATGCTATCCGAAACGACGAGTTACGTCCAAAACCACCTAGGCACCTACAAATTGAGCATACAGCTATGCTGGTCGCACAATATCCGTGCAGCCATAGTGGAGCGATATGCTGAAATATCAAACTGCATTTGATATTCATTAAATTGTGGCGTGTCAACCATAATCGTCTCCTCCGTCAACGCCGCATGAACCCCGCAATCCAAGCTGCCGGCCTTCTTGTTCCGATTCTTTCTATTATTCAAGTTCACCTTTGTCACAATATTGAACTTGAAACGCCAATATGCAGAAAGAAACTCCGCCTGCAAAATATAGCAAATGTTACGAACATGTTACTAAATAAATTAAAATGATAGACAGACGGATTTCAGCTACTTATGAACACTCTCGCGGCGAATGAAACCTGATGCACGCCCAACGAATCGTTAAGGGCGAAGGTTTGCGTTGACGCATCAAAGATAAGCACTGCCCAGTGACTTTTTGCGAAAACAGGAGAGATGATGTACTTGAATCGCACCAACTCATCCTCCGTGAGACGCTCCAACCATATCCGACTGCTTGTCGACAATCCACTAAGGAATTTATCCATATCATCCACCGTCACTTTCGCCTTCCTATTCAACTTCTGCGCCTTTCTAAAGTGCTCGTCTTGCACGTAACTTGGAAAGACGAACACGCGAGGATAATGGTCGGAGTTCGCATAGATTCGCCTCAAGCAATCTAGGTATGCGTCAAGACAATTGGACTTGAGCATATCATCGAAGAGCAACATGTAGAAGCCTTGGGCATCCACGTCGAACATGTCACTTTCCCAAATCTTATCACTGCCAAAAAAAATTATTACGTGTTTATGTACGATAAATGGTTTGACATCGAAAGCAAAAATTTACCTAAATCTTGCCGCTTTAAGGTACATCACAATGAGCTTGCGATCAGATGCATGAATCAATTGACGCCCGGAGAAGTCAAGTCACCCGAGGTACTTCTTGCTCCACTGCTCGTTTATATCTTCTTCTGAATCCTCATCACTTAGATCAACCACTTCTACGGTCGATTTGCCTCTTTTTCGAAATCCTCGGGCCCTCGACGAAGCACCAGACGCTCCAGCCTCAACCACCGCCACATGTGTGGGGAACTCTTGAACAAGTACAATCGCTAAATCATCCTCGTCGCGAAAGCCACTGCTCTCGATCTGGAGGACTACCTCAGCTTCGACATTCTGCCGGCTAGAGCCCTCGCCGCCATTGCGGTGTCCGCTGGAACAGAAAGGTCACACGATCGAATAGCTCGTGTGCCTGCCCAACGTCAAAGACGCTGTCCCTATAGTACGCCGCCTCCTGCTCGGCCGCTGACAGCACTAACAACCCTCGTACATGGGACCCGTCAGCGGCATCTGCGACGCTCCTCAAAGTCGGGCAATTCTTGCGATCCCAATTGTTGCTCACCCACCTTAGCATGCGTGGCATCAAATCTTCATCCCTACGCACCGCAAAGGCGTCTTGCACGCCCGGTATGCACTCGTAAGCGAGTATCTGAATACAAATAACGCAACAAATATTAGCAATTATTTATATGTCACAAAAAGGTATGCAAAGAAGCTTAATTATAAATCACCTGAAGCGGTTGTACGAACCCACTGATCAGCCACTCTCGTTTCCGCTCCGATATATTTACCTTTAAAGTGCGTGACCTCATCGAACGCCACGCTTCCCCAAGGATATTGGGAGAATGCAAACCGATCTTCGACGAGGCTAAGGACACACTGATCCACGACGGTGTCCTTCTTCGACGGTCGACTCATCAACACGGCGGTGGCGAAGTAGACGCCCACCAACTTCAGCTTCTCGAAGTTCGCATCTTCCTCGTCGCCAGATAACGCCTCCAACGCATGCTTGACGTGCGACATGCGGACTTTCCTGTTGCCAAAATGTCTCGCGGTGAATTGTGAGTCGCCGTTTACCGGCGGTATCTCGGCTGTTAACTTCAGCCCGGTGATTAGGCAATACTCCGATTTTGAAAATCGGAGTGGCCTGTCGCCCACAATCATCCACAGCTCATCGCGGTTATGCAGGCTCGTCTGCCTCTGGATGAGGTACCACAGCAACTGGCCCGATGGGTTAAAAGTGGGCTCCGCACTAACAAGGAGCCGAACGGACTCTCGTTCCTAAAAATCTCCCACTCGTGGTGGTTCAGACATTGTCTTATGATCTGGCTGGCCTCGCCGTATAACGAGTTCAGCTTTACACGGCAATAAGGAACTTCGTCCTCTGTGCCCCACTGCTTGTTCATCACAACTTAATTTATACGTAAAACACATTTGAGCGAATTACGTGGTATGAAGATTGAAAAATAGAATACCCTTATGAACAGATGCGCAGGGGACCGCATCGCATATGCTGAGATTCAAGCACGGATGCGCATGAGACCCCAGCGCATCGGCGCGGTCCCAGCACGGGTCCCCTGCTTATAACGTGCGGGTCCCGTGTCATTGCGCGCACGCAATGACATGGGACCCGCGTGTTATAAACAGGGGACCCGCGCTAAAATGCAGGGGACCCGTGCTGGCGACCATCATCTTATGGGCGGGTCCCATGAAATACGCACAGGTCCCCTGCTCAGAAGCGGGTGCTTGCAAGCACGGGACCCATGCATTAAAAATCGACGTACGCTTGTAAGCACAGTATTGTGCTTGCAAGCACGGGTCCCCACCAAATTAGGGTTCGATGGGTTGTTCCCAGATCCCCTTCTCGCGTTAAATTGAAGAAGACGAAGAGTACACATACCTCCACTCTTTGGGTGTTCGCGTTGAATGCCATTGTCAATTGAGTAGATTGAGGTTCGGATTTCGGTTTGAGTTGCAGACAAAACGATTTGCAGGATAAGGGCGGGAGAGAACGCTTGCTTTTCTTACTTAAAGTGCAGTGAAAGTTGAAAGTGGTTGCTTTTTTCTTTTTTTCTTTTTTTTTTTTACTTTTACCCTTCTGTTCTTCTATCACGGGTCTGATGTTTCAGATTCACTACAGTGTAACATGTAAAACCTTTAATTAATTTTCTCGTTAAGTGTTGATGAGGTCGATGATTGACATTAAATAAGGGTAAAATAGTATTCGCAGAGTTAGTAAGGCTACAAAGGTAAAAGCCGATTTTGAGTGCTATTCATTATAGAGTCTCAAATTTAATACATATATCACAAATATTTGTTGGTATGAATATTGTTTGTGATGATTCAAATCAATAGACATGGCGATTATTGAGTGATTTAATGGGCGATATACATATGGCTATTGCAGAGCACTAATTAAAACAATCGTTCCAAAATCGATATTTAAATTTAGCATGCCTCGGAAATCAAACTCGGATACAAAAAGGTACTTCTCTTGTCCCACTTACATGCTTTATAGTTTATACTCTTAAAAGCATATAATCATAATCTTTTATAAATAGAGTAAGATATATTCAGTCCTAATATATGTTATTTTCATCATATAGAATGTTGTTTGGCGGAAATAATGATCCATCGGTACAAACCGACCAAGACAAATCAGATAAAGGTAAAGCATCAACATATACCTTTTTTACTTACCATTCTACGATGACTGAGATATTTAAACAAAACTTTCCGTTACCTAATGCGAGAAGTAAGAAGTTACAACAACAAAAGGAAAAGTATTCAGCATATTCACAACACGAAAGACGTCAACACATCGAACAAGTCATTGAATCCAGAAAAAAAAAAAGAAAATTGATGGAGGACTCGCCTAATTCATCAACACAAGGACGGAAAAAGAGACGTATGACCTGCTTCTTCAAAGCTCTAACACGCCTAGATGAATGCGAAGGTGCATATCTTTTTCTACGTTTACCACCTGCAATTTTGTTCGGCCCCATGTAACTCTTTTTTTTTTCTTTTTCTTGTATTTGGGTCCCACATAACAGATTGGCACATTGTAGATGCAGTTGAATTGGTGAATAATCATGAAAGTTATGAGCTATACGAGTTAGAAGTGATGAAGTCCTGTGTCATTGTGGTGCAAAGAAATTTCAGCGCGAGCCTCCAGGTTTTTGTTGTGATAATGGCCGAATAAAGCTGGTAGATACAACTATTCCACCAGAACTCCTTCGACTATTCACAGATCACCAGTCGACCGAGGCAACAGAATTCCGAAAGAATGCGCGAGTTTACTTACTTCTTTCTGGGCCAATATAGTTAAGGACCTTGCATCACTCGAGGAATTTACACATTCAAAGCTCAAGGCCAAGTTTATGATAGTCTTCCTGGGTTGATTCCAAATGAAGTAGGCCCGTCTCACTTCCAGTTATATTTTTGGGATGTAGACAATGACTACACAAGAGAATGGGAATATTGAATGATGCTCTCTAAATGAGAATACTATGAAGAAGTTGATGGAGATAAAGAAAATTCATATGCTGCATTGCTTCGGAAAATGGCCGATATTTCTGCATTGTAAGAAATTCAGCTACATATCACAAAAAATGCAGGAATCAACATTGTTATAACTCACCAACTGCTGATGAGGTTGATGCCATATGGGTAGAAGGAAATAACCCCAACATACCTTATGATCGAGATATCGTTATACATGGGCACAATGACCAACGTTACAAAATCAAGCACTACTATGGATGTTATGGCCCCCTCCAATATCCGCTCCTTTTTCCAAAAGGTGAAAACGGTTGGCATCAAAACATATTCGAAGTGTCTAAGTTCTACAAGCATCAGTTCATCTGCTGGTGGTGTTCAAGTGCCTCAAAGTTTCTCTTCAATAGAGAATATTATTAATGCAGAAGCGCAAGGTACAAATCTTGACTTACGCTTTACTTAAAGATAATACGAAAAAAAAACTAAATTCTTGACTTGCATGAAGGATATATAAAAATATTTTTATTTGTTTAAATATAATCAATAAATTCATCATCCTACAACTGTCGCAGACGCCTACGGAGACAGTACCAAGATGGTATCATGTAGAGAATATTATTGTTACAAACTACAGATTAGAGGTGAATCAATCCTTCTACCTGCCGGTAGATTACTCCAACAGTACGTAGTAGACATGTATATCACATTAGAAACAACAAGATTGAATTATTATCGATGGCATCAGGCAGAGATGAGATCAGAATTGTACCAAAGGTATCGTTGATAGTGTGACCAATGGAGTAACTAGAGGTAGTGAAGTTGGGAAAAGAGTTGTTCTACCGGCATCTTTCATTGGAGGGCCAAGAGATATGAGGCGCGTATACTATGATGCGATGGCATTAGTGAGAGGGTTCGGGAAACCAGATCTTTTCATCACGATGACTTGCAATTCCGATTGGAAAGAAATCAGAGAAAACCTTCAAGAAGGACACCAAGCCAGTAAAGAGTACAAGTGGTTGTTGTGAAAAATTAGTGAAAGATAATTCACTAGCAGTGAGGGTATTTAGTGAAAAATTACAAGATTTAAAATATCAAATAATTCACAAAGAAGTATTCGGTAAAGTTGTTGCATATGTTTATGTGGCCGAATTTAAAAACGAGGACTACCCCATATTCACATGTTGATCATACTGATGGCTGAGTACAAGATTAATACTTCTAATCAGTTTGATAATTCTGTTTCTGCCGAACTCCCAGACAAAGAAAAAGAGCCCCGTTTGTACAGTTTGGTAGTGAAGCATATGATGCATGGTCCTTGTGGAATAATGAACAAAAATAAAATTCATGTATGGTTAGTGAAAAATGCAGAAGCCATTATCCTCACCTAATTTGTGAGAGAACAATACAGGGAAAATATGGATATCAAACACATAGAAGGAAAAATGGTGGTCATTCTGTTGAAGTACGACGGAAAGCTTAATAATCAATGGGTCGTGCCGTACAATCCCTATCTCCTATCACGATACGACTGCCATATTAATGTGGAAGTATGCTCAGGAATAACAGTTGTGAAATATCTATACAAATATATATACAAAGGACATGACAAGGTTTCTGTATATGTCGATTATAATGCAGAACATAATATAGTTGATGAAATCAAACAGTTCCAAGATGCAAGATGGGTATCCACACAAGAAGCAATGCGGTTTTTGAGTTTGATCTGAATGAAATCGCTCCCGCGGTGATTAGCGCTTCATTTGCCAAACAGAGAGTGCATAGCATTTTCGAGGAACCATAATTTGGAAATGTCCTGTAATCCGATCATGTTGCAAAAGACAATGCTTATTGAGTTTTGAAGCTGATGAGCATGCAAAAAATTTATTGTACAGCGAGTTCCCTTAGCATTACGTTTGGGACAAACAAAACAAACGCTGGAATAAGCGGAAAAAACAGCAAGTAATTGGCCGCATAAACAGTGCAAATCCAGCTGAAGGAGAACAATATTACTTGAGATTGCTATTGAATCACGTTAGGGAACCAACTTCATTTGATAATTTGTTAACAGTTAATGAAAATATTTGCAAAACTTACAAGGAAGCTGCCGAGAAAAGGGTTTTGTTGGAATCTGATCAGAGCATATTTGAGTGTTTGAACGGAACTGTTACATTTCAAATGCCTCATGCTTTACGAAGGTTATTAGCAACTGTTATAGTGTATTGTGAGTGGTCGCGTCGTAAACGGCAAAAAATAAAATTTATAACCTTATTAATACGAGTATAGCGAAAGTAAGGATCGTCTCCACAGAGAAGATGGTTGATTTACTTCTATATCAGAATTCGATCGTCTCCAAGGATCGATAAGTATAACCTTATTATTGACTAACTCGCTCGGACGACGCTTTCTCGAGAAACGATGCTGGTCTATTAAAATCAAATCGCGTACACTACAATATAACTTACACTTACCTAAGGTAGAGAAGTTGAATATTGGTCGTTACTTATTGAAACAAACAAACAATTACGGATTTGTAGTTTCAATTAGCCATGGACTTACCTATATTAATTAAACATTTGCAACAATTTAATCAAACTACGTGCACAACTAAAATAATTTCAAGCTTAAACGAATAATCACGCATTCACAAATAAGCACAATAATCTCACAATATTATTAATGAATGTTTTGATAATACTTCAACTATAATAAACTTACGATTCATAAAACACATTATAACTAATCGCCATACTAATAATCTTACGAACATGCGAAGTCGGTTTTCGTCAGCAACACACAACACCAAACCGTGATGGTTTTACCTTGCAACTAGCTTATCCGTGCAGTGCTAATTTGACGTCGTCTTGGCTGGGCACTCGTCAAACACGTGGTATTAATTCAACTTCTAAGACTTCGGAACAATTAGAAAATTATAAAAATGAAACGATTTAGTTTGAACAGCAAAGGGCGATTAATCAAGTCCGACAACGGATTGGGTGCTCGCTTCTGGAAATTCTGTCCACTGCCCGCTCAATACTTCAGGCTTCGACAGCAGCCCAGCTCAACCCGTCGCTCCCGTTGCTCGTCATTCGTAGCGTTCTCTCAACCAAAACCCACACGCACGCACAACTCTCACCCCGTCAAAGCCTTCGCTGCTACGCGCGCTACCCTGCTACCCATAGATCAGACGCAACCCTCTCTGTTTTGCCGTGTATGTGTGTGTATGTGGCCTTTCAACAAAGAGGTATATGGGTTGATGACTATGAATTCTCTTGATCGAAGTTCTCCTCTCCCTCCTTCCTGCACCAACACACGAGAGTCTCTATTTATAGACGATCCTTGCATCAACTATCTTTACACGGCTGCTAAAGACTGCTCGAGGGCTACTTGGGCTGCTCGTATGCTTGGACTGCTCGAGATATGCTTGGAGCATTGTGCGTGATGGTGATGCTCTCGTGTGATAAAGTCTTTGCTCCATCTTATCTTCTAACATAATAAAATGCTTAATGGGTTGAGGTGATGTTGGGCTGATGGGCTGGTGGCTTATGGGTCGTGAGTTATTGGGCTTTTGAGTTAAGAACAAACAAGCCGAACTCAAATGATATTCCGGTAGATTGCGCAACATCGGTGCAAATGGAATAATTTTGCGCTCGGCTATCCAAATTTCGATCCGTATAATTTTCCAAAACCTGGCTCGTGGATGATCGCAACATGTAAATTTCGCGGTGTAGTTCGTCTTGAAATATAACAGTTAATTCACCGAAGTTTACTCCAATTTTCGTCTTGAAAACCAAAACATAAATATTAATTAATCTGAAAAGTATGTATCAGGACGACTCAATTAACCCGCAAACGACTTATTTATCATGTATATAAACGTATAAAAATTACGTTTGTCACTGAGCCTACTGATGTTATGAATCTCTGGAAAAATTGGTTCGAGGCGATGTCAGATGATTTTATCAAAGCAGGATATTCTTCAGAAGCACTAAAATCGGTGACATTGAAAAGCATTAATTCTTACTTACAAAGTATGGAAAAATCTTTAGAATTCTATGATTTGCCTGGCATAGAAGAAGACATACAAGAACAAGGAAATTTACTTCTGACCGAAGTCATTGATGAATTTTTCGTAGAGGATTCAGGTGATGAATATTCGACACAATTTAGCTTAAATGCAGGGCAATTAAAAGCTTTCACGACTATAAGTAACTGTGTCAACGCGAAAAAAGTGGAGTTTTTTTTAATGGACCTGGAGGGACAAGAAAAATTTATTGTATCGCGCTTTGTTGGCAAACTTAGGTCATAAAATCTCATTGCTCTTGCTACAGCTACTTCCAGGTAGCAGCTTCTATATTATCGGGTGGTTGCACAGCTCACTCAATGTTCAAAATACCAATTGAATACACGAGAGGAGTTTTGCATGATATCAAAGCAAAGTGACTTGCTGATTTGTTACGTCAAACAAATTTGATTATATGGGTGAAGCGCTAATGGCTAAGCGATTGACAATTGAAACGGTCTGTAGAACCCTACAAAAATTGACCGGCAATGACGAACCATTTGGTGGAAAAGTTGTGGTACTTGGTGGTGACTTTATACAAGTGTTGCCGGTTGTTCCAAGAGCCACAATTCAAGAAACCATAGATGCAAGTTTAGTGAGATCATTTCTGTCTAATAAAATGATGATCCTAACTCTCTCTGAGAACATGCGTACACGATCAGACCCTGCTTTTGGTAATTTTTTGATCAGAGTTGGCAAAAGCAGTGAACCTACAAACGAGGCTGGCAACATACGAATTCCTAATGACATGGTAATTGATTACGACGACAATGACGAAGATGGATCTGAACCGTGTTTCTGAACTTGACCCAATGTGCTCTTTCTTCTTCATATATGACAAGCCGTGCTATACTTTCTTCAAAGAATGAGTATGCCGACAGATTAAATGAGAAGTAATCCAATCATTACCAGGAGTGCCTAGAACATTTCTCAGCTTTGATGAAGCAGTTGACGACACTCAAAATTATTACGAGATTGAATTCTTGAACTCCTTGACGCCAAATGGAATGCCGCCACATCGTTTGGTTCTAAAAAAGGATTGTCCTGTTATTTTGCTGCGAAACTTAGACCCTTCTGACGGGTTGTGCAATGGTACTGAATGGTATGCATAGGATTCGAGGACAATGCTATCCATGCAGAAATTACTGTAGGACATCATTCCGAAAAGCATGTCTTCATTCCAAGAATACCGTTAGCTCCTGCTGACAATGAAGGATATCCATTCGGATTTAGGAGAAAACAATTCCCATTGCGTCTGTGTTTCGCTATGACAATTAATAAAGCACAAGGCAGACCATACCGTTTGTGGGTGTTTACTTGCCACAACCTGTCTTCTTACGTGCGATACGTTTCTTTTACTTCTTTTATAAGATTATTTATAATAATAGTTGTTTCTCCACTAAATATAAAACAGATTTTGATTATCACTATACATACATGCAGGTGGTTGTGATGACAACAATAATAGTGCAACATGTGGAGGAATCACATGCGGTGAAGGTAAAATAATTTGTTATTCCACTAATAATAAATGCATGGTTCCACTTCAAATCAATTCAATCATAATGTAGCTGGATTTGTTCCCTTAAACTGGATATGAGCAAAGCATATGATCGAGTGGAATCGCCCTTCCTCGAGATGGTGATGGGTAAACTTGACTTCCACGATTTTATTCATCTTATTGCACGTTGTATCTCGCATGTTACATATGATTTTGCTCTTAATGGGAGCTTTTGGGAATCTTATACTGTCAACGGGGCTACAAGAAGACCCTTTATCTCCTTACCTTTTCCTATTTTTGTACGGAGTCTTTTTGAAGCCTATTACAAGAAGACGAGCGTGTTCGAGGGCTAAAGGGTTTTGCGATACGAAGACAAGCACCGGCGATATCGCACCTTCTTTTTGCAGACGATACGATGATATTGTGCCAAGCTACCAGTTCTACGATGGGAATTATTGAAGGGGTCTTACATGACTATGAGTGGGGGTCGGGACAAAAAGTGAATTTTGAAAAATCATCTGCGAACTTTTCCCAATGTCGATGCTCCAACACGTGAAGTGTGCCGTAGGGTGCTTGCAGCAAAGCACAGTCTCTACTTGGGATTACCATTAGTGCTGGG
Source organism: Craterostigma plantagineum (assembly GCA_027422505.1). Lineage (NCBI taxonomy): Eukaryota > Viridiplantae > Streptophyta > Magnoliopsida > Lamiales > Linderniaceae > Craterostigma > Craterostigma plantagineum. The sequence goes on along the minus strand of JAPQWV010000033.1, from coordinate 3,628,033 downwards.
GAGAAATAAAACTGAAGTGTTCTCTTTCATTACAGACAAGGTATGGGATCGCATTCAGGGGTGGTCTTCTAAGTTGTTATCGCAGCCGGACGTGAGGTATTCATCAAGGCCGTGATCCAAGCAATTCCCACTTATTCTATGACCTGCTTCTTGCTTCCAATAAAGTTATTCAAGAGATACAAAGGCGAATGACCCGATATTGGTGGCATTCAACGGAGAAAAGCAAGGTACATTGGGTTGCATGGAAAAAATACGAAGAGTAAAGATGAGGGTGGTATGGGCTTCCGCGATATAAAGTTGTTTAACCTTGCCTTACTGGCGAAGCAAGCTTGGCGACTAGTGTCACGACCGTCTAGCTTACTGAGTCAATTGCTAAAGGCGCGATACTTGCCCACTGTGCAATTTTCTAAAGCCCAACTCGGATGTAATGCCTCATCAACTTGGCGGGGTATTATGGCCGCAGGACCCCTATTTCTTGTAGGAATTCGTTGGAAGGTTCATTCGGGATCATCTATCAATGTGTGACGTGATCCATGGTTACCACGCCCTACCATTTTTAAGTCGGTGTCTCCATGCCTACCCGAATACCGAGAAAATACAGTGACTGACCTACGAGTGCATCCAAGGGGCCATGGAATGAAAACTTAATATCATCATTATTCACCCATGTCGATGTGATCCTGGGAGTCCCCTTGAGTTCATCTTTGCGAGCTGACAGACTGACTTGGCATTATTCAGGCGATGGGAAATTCTCGGTGAAGTCAGATGCAAATTAGCTAAATCTATCGAGTCCCGTGAGGCAGCAGGGGCGAGCTTGGAATCGAATTGGAATTTTGTATGGAAGGCTAAGGTACTCTGAGAGTAAGAACGTTGATATGGCGTCTTTGCCGGGAGGCGATACCTACAGCGGCTAATCTCATCGCGCGAGGCTGTTCTTTGAGTCCCCGGTGCCGACGGTGTGGCTACTATTACGAAATAGCTACCATGTCTTCCTCGGCTGCGCGTTGACCTAGACGATTTGGAATTCTTCGGGGGGAATGGCTGATGTTCGCAGATTTTGGGCCGGAGCGATGGAGGAATGGATACGTAAAGTGCATGCAACATTAAATCAAGCCGATTATTTGCATTTTTTGGTCATCTTATGGGCTATTTGGGACGCGCGAAACAGGTGGCTTATGGAGAACCAATTGATGTCACCGACCGTGGTTGTAGTAAAGGCGATGTCCGGGTTGTTGTGAATGAAGAGCCCTGCGACCAGAGCATTATGAAAGCAAAAGACAATCATGCGTGGCAATTCCCATCGGCGAATGTTATTAAACTAAACTTTGATGGCGCCATCCATGCTAATCGACGAGGTGCTACTGTAGGGTCATAGCGCGGGATGCAGAGGGCGCATGTATAGGATGGTGCATAAATTTCCACAGGGGAGAAATCGATGCTGAAACTACAGAGGGAATGGCTTTGCTTCAGGCGATGCGTTTTGCACTGCAAAATAAATGGGAAAGGGCAATTTTTGAAGGTGACTGCAAAGGGATTATTGAAACTTATGACTCGCTGCCTTGACTCCACAAGAACGGCTCGTATTCTTGAGATTGTGCTTCACTATCTAATTTATTCTCTTTAGTTTCGTTCTCTTTTATTCGACGAAGGTAATGAGGCTGCTCATTACTTAGCAAAGAAGTTAGGATTTAATGGGGCGCTCCCCGCCTACACAAGCGTTGGCTACGCTTTTGTACTCAGACCTCCAGTAAGATATCAACGAAGGTTCTCATAAAAAGAAATCATAATGTAGCTGGATTTCATCAAAAGAAACAATATATTAGTTAATGTTTATTAATAATCCTTTTAATCCTACATCACTTTTTATCTTTTGGTTGTTTTAATATGTTCTATTTTCTCTTAATTAAATGGTAAGTTAGCGTACGTCTTCTATATTTGTAAGAAGATTCGTCTTTCGAAAAACCACAACATACAATTCAATTACATTATTTACATTACATAGACGATTGACAATTCTTGACGTTTTTTTGTAGTCTTACCTGAAGCATTTGTATTCTAACAAATGTATTTTTCCTAACCGTCTACGAAAAACCCTCGTACATACATTCAGTTTTTGAGTTTATAAAGCTCAATTTCTTTTGTTTTAGATTTCAAGATAAATCAAAATTTCAAACGCATTATACCCTAGTTACTTATTATGTTTTACGTTAGTAGACACACCAGATGATCCAGTCCTATGGCAATATGCAATGATAGTTCTCAACATATGCGAATAGGGGGTTACAGCCTTAACCGTGGAAGCTAAAGAACGAAACAATAGTATGTTTCGTTATTACTATGCCATTTATGTTTCATCCTTCATGTAATTTTCAAAGCAATGTGGTATGACTAACATTATTGCTACTAAGATTGCAGAGTTCGAAAGCATATATACAAGCTCAAAGTTCAACAATAGTTGTTCCCAAAAACAATCCCAATTTCATAAGGTTCGTTTTTTAATCCTTGATGCCAAAAAAAAATTAATAGTTTTGGTTTCTTTTGTCTGAAATCACACTTACTAATAGATCAGATTGATCCAAGTTCTTCTAGAGCCATAGGTTGCCCATGTTGGCTACACTTTTGGCATAATTGTTATCAAGTCTAGAACCATATATCTTACCAGTTGAGAATATTAGTGACCATCATCATGGCATGGTAAGACATGTTTTTTTCTTTTTCTTTATATATCTGTAGATGTGATCAATTATGAAATCTTAATTGTTTCATGCTAATGAGCGCCCACCTATAAACCTTTTCAATAAATCTGATATGCAAATATCTTCTGCTTTGCTTGCCATATTAAAGTTGTTGGGTTTTAAGCCCAATGGGCCTTGGGCCCAAGTTTGGATAATTGGCCCACTAAGAGAATAGCTGAAACGATTTTATTAAATCGAGAAGACGTCCGTCGTCGAAACAAGAAATCGTTGAAAGATTACGAATCTACGTTTCGAGACGAATCTAACGAATATTAATTTGCTCAAAACCGATATCGGGTCAATGAGAAATTAATTAATAAAGTCGGCCCAAAGAATTAAAAAAAACGAAAAAAAATTGATGACGTGGCGGCCGATGACGTGTCACTGACACGCGGACTGACGTGGACTGACGTGGCGCTGATCTGGCGCTGACTGGGCATGCTGATGTGGCTGTTTGAAGGGGTATTGGGTATCAGTCCGAAAGTTGTGACTATTCCCAGATTGACCCCTGGCCAAAAGTTATACCTATTTACGAATTCGGCCCAGTCAAAGGAGGTCAACCTGAAAAGTTATGACTTTTCGCGAATTGACCCCTGCAGCTTTTCGGACAGTATAAATAGGTCCCCTGGCAGAATAGAAATTCATTCAATTCACTCCCAGCACTTTAGAGAAAGTTGACAGCACATCCCTTAGGCATAATAAGGCATAAAAAACGCAAGAAAGGCTCGAGTCTTTAGTAGATTCGCCCGATAATTTCCATACGGTGTGCGACATTCGAAATTCTTGAAGTCGTTGTATCTTCGGGACGTATTGCGACAACCCGAGGCACTGAAATACGGGGCAATAACGTCTTACAGAAAGCGTACGACGTACGTGCCTCGACTTCGATGTAATAAGCCGAAACTCTGTCCGAGTTTTACGAGCGCCACCGACCGGACGCAAACACCGGAACCAACATTCGTAAGACGTTATTCTGTCTGATCGATGGCGACAATAGCGAATATTCCTACCGCCGTACCGCTGATGGGTAGCAACCATGCCGAAAGGCCGGCGAAATTCGACGGGGCGGACTTCAAGAGATGGCAACAAAAAATGCTGTTTTATCTCACGACCCTGAACCTGGTGCGCTTTCTGAAAGAGCTCCCGCCCCAGGTGAACGCCAACGACGCCGCTGACGACGCCGCACCCGAAATTGACGAACAACAACAGGCGGCGTTGGACGCTTGGAATCATAACGATTTCATGTGTCGTAACTATATTTTGAACGCCCTAGACGACTCCCTATACAACGTCTACGCAGTCGCTAAAACTGCTAAAGAGTTGTGGGACTCGTTGGATAAAAAGTACAAAACCGATGACGCCAGACTGAAGAAATTCATTGTCGGCAGGTTTTTGGACTACAAGATGACCGACTCCAAACCAGTGTTGGACCAGGTCCGTGATCTGCAACTGATAATCCACGATATACACGCGGAGAATATGCAGATCAGCGAATCCTTCCAGGTAGCTGCTATAATAGAGAAGCTGTCGCCCCTGTGGAAGGACTTCAAGAACTACCTCAAGCACAAGCGTAAGGAAATGGGGCTTGAGGACCTGATCGTAAGGCTTCGAATCGAAGAAAATAATCGAATGATCGAGGCCAAGAACAAAAGGGGTAGTGTCGAGGTACGTGCGAACCTGGCCGAGTCTAGCACCGGCAAAAAGCGCAAGAGGCCTAATACGACGCAGCAGAAGCCGAACAAAATTAGGGGTAACTGCTACAACTGCGACAAACCTGGGCATATGGCTAAGGACTGTCGGCTGAAGAAAAAGGGCAAAAAGAGCCAAGCTCATCTTACCGAGGCCACGCTGGGGACAGATCTGACAGAGATGGACCTAGCCGCCGTCGTATACGAGGCCAACGTGGTAGACAATCCTAGATCGTGGTATATCGACTCTGGAGCGACTCGCCACATCTTCTCTGACAAGGAGATGTTTTCGACCTACATCCCTATCTCAGGCAGGAAGCTGTTTATGGGCAACGCAGCCACCTCTGACATCGTCGGATTGGGGAAGGTAGTACTGAAGATGACCTCGGGCAAGGAACTCACTCTTGTGGACGTGCTGCATGTGCCAGACATCCGCAAGAATAGGTGTCAGGCTCCCTGTTGAGCAAAGCCGGATTTAGGCAAGTGTTTGAAAGCGATAAATATGTACTGACCAAAAACGGTCATTTCGTAGGAAAGGGCTACTTCGAGAAGGGGCTCTTTAAGATGAATGTAATGCCTGTAATACGCGAGATTGAGCTCGCTAATAATAATAAAGAAAATTCATCTTATTTGGTTGAGTGTTCCAATTTATGGCATCATAGATTAGGACACGTGGGTTTAAATAAAATAAAAAAGTTAATAAGTTTAAACCTGCTTCCACAAATGGAAGTCGACACACAACAAAAGTGTGAAATCTGTGTCGAGGCAAAAATGGCCAAGGCACCGTTCTTCTCTGTTGAGAGAAGTAGTGCGCCTCTAGAATTGATCCATACTGATATATGTGATCTGAAGTTCGTGCAGACTAGAGGTGGGAAAAAGTACTTTATTACTTTCATCGATGATTGCACGAGATTTTGCTACGTATATCTGTTAAGTGGCAAGGACGAGGCTCTTGATGCCTTCAAAAGATATAAGAGTGAAGTTGAAAATCAACTAAACTCAAGAATTAAAATAATTCGAAGTGATAGAGGAGGAGAATACGTGGCGCCGTTCGAAGAATTTTGCCAAGAGCACGGCATTATTCATCAAACAACCGCGCCTTATTCACCTCAGTCAAACGGCGTTGCTGAACGCAAAAATAGGTCTCTTAAGGAGATGATGAATGCTATGTTGATCAGTTCTGGGCAACCTCAGAACTTGTGGGGGGAAGCAATCCTCTCGGCAAATCGCATTCTGAATATGGTGCCACACAAAAAGAAAGAAAAGACTCCATACGAACTGTGGAAAGGTAGGACTCCGTCCTACAATTACCTGAAAGTGTGGGGGTGCCTAGCAAAGGTCGAAGTACCTAACCTAAACAGGTAAAGATAGGACCCAAGACTATTGATTGCATTTTCATCGGATATGCTAATAACAGTAGTGCATATAGATTTCTAGTGCACAAATCAGAAAACCCTGAAATGAATACAGGGATGATATTTGAATCGAGGAATGCAGTATTCTTCGAGAATATTTTCCCAAATAAGGAAAAGAAAGAAATAAGCTATAAGAAGCGAACTTACGATGCCGTGGAGAGTTCACCGCAAGAAAACGAGGAACCACGACAAAGCAAACGTAAGAGAACGGCCAAATCGTTTGGGCCTGACTTCCTAACATATATGTTAGATGATGAACCACGGACTTTGCAAGAGGCATTGTCTAGTCCAGAAGCTCCGTTCTGGAAAGAAGCTGTGAATAGCGAGATTGAGTCCATAATGCAAAACCATACGTGGGAGCTGGTAGATCTCCCAAAGGGGTGCAAGCCTTTAGGATGCAAATGGGTCCTTAAAAGGAAGCTTAAGACCGATGGATCAATCGAAAAATATAAAGCTCGTTTAGTAGCTAAAGGGTTTAACCAAAAGGAGGGGTACGATTTCTTCGATACCTACTCACCCGTGACAAGGATTACATCCATACGGGTCTTGATCGCTATAGCAGCGTTGTATGACCTCGAGATACACCAGATGGACGTGAAAACGGCCTTTCTAAATGGGGAACTCGAGGAAGAAATATATATGAGGCAGCCCGAAGGGTTTATTGTACCCGAGCAGGAAAATAAAGTGTGCCGACTCGTGAAGTCACTTTACGGGCTTAAGCAAGCGCCGAAACAGTGGCACGAGAAGTTCGACATGACGATGTTGTCGAATGGGTTTAAGATTAATGAGTGTGATAAATGCGCTTATATAAAAGGCACACCCAATGAGTTTGTGATTGTCTGTCTGTACGTAGACGACATGTTAATCATGGGAAGCAGTCACAAAATAATCGTGAATACAAAGAATATGCTGAAAAATCATTTCAGTATGAAGGATATGGGCTTGGCTGACGTCATTTTGGGAATAAATGTCTCTAAGACGTCCGAAGGAATTGTGATTACACAATCTCACTATGTTGAGAGCGTGTTAAAAAGATTTAACGCCTTCGATGATCCTCCGGCTAAGACACCTGTGGACACTAATGTACACTTAGCCAAAAATAGAGGAGAGCCCGTATCGCAACTCGAATACGCTTGGGTGATTGACAGTCTGATGTATTTGTCTAACTGCACTCGACCTGACATAGCATACTCAATTAGTAAACTAAGTAGGTTTACAAGTAACCCGGGTAGTAGCCATTGGGTAGCACTAAGAAGAGTGCTAAGATATTTGAAGCACACTATTAATCACGGGATACTATACTCGAGATATCCCGCGGTACTAGAAGGGTATTGCGATGCGAATTAGATATCTGATAGTAAAGACTCCAAATCCACGAGTGGTTATATATTTACCATCAGTGGAGGAGCAGTTTCTTGGAAGTCCTCCAAACAAACGTGCATAGCTCGATCCACGATGGAGTCGGAGTTCATCGCACTAGATAAAGCCGGTGAAGAAGAAGAATGGCTTCGAAATTTTCTGGAGGATATTCCGTGATGGAACAAACCTGTGCCACCAATTATGATTCACTGCGATAGCATGGCAGCTATCGGCAGGGCACAGAACTGTATGTATAACGGTAAGTCTCGGCACATTCGTCGGAGACATAACACCGTAAGACAGCTTATCTCTAGCGGAATAATTTCCACCGACTATGTAAAGTCAAAGGAAAATATTGCGGATCCGCTCACAAAAGGCATAGCTAGAGATCAGTTAGAAAACGCAGTAAGGGGAATGGGACTAAAAATCCACACAGCAAAGAACAAAAGCAGTGGTAACTCAACCTCGATGAGTGGAGATCCCACGAACTTGGTTCAATGAGACAACTAAGTTGTGATTAGTTCAGTAGTATACTTGGAAACTAATAAAGTCCATTCTCGACAGCTGCCCAAGTAATTTCCCGATGACGTGTGGTTAGGGTAAGCACGTATGCTTTTGATGACTATACCAAATTGGCGGAGAATTTCGGGCTACTCCAAGATTAAGTCCTAATAGTCGGTCACCTATATAAGTGTGAAGTGGGCCGCTTCAATGGAAAACACTTATGAATCGGAGATATGGTCCACGGCCGAAACGGACACAACGTGAGAATCGAAAAGAGATCAGATTCATCACTGTGTGTATATTGTTGTCTTGGTTTACACAAAAAGCCGCCAGTTCAAGACATCACGTTCACTGAGCAGCGAGTAAATCCGATGGTATTTCACTAGGGAAGGTTCAAAGCCACAAGCTACCTATCCTGATGCAGTGATGGGTCGTCGGGACTTTCTTGCAAGAGTCAGCATGCATTGCATTTACATTAATTTCCATTCATGTGAGGGATTGTTGGGTTTTAAGCCCAATGGGCCTTGGGCCCAAGTTTGGGTAATTGGCCCACTAAGAGAATAGCTTAAATAATTTTATTAAATCGAAAGACGTCGGTCGTTGAAACGAGAAATCGTTGAAAGATTACGAATCTACGTTTCGAGACGAATCTAACGAATATTAATTTGCTCAAAACCGATATCGGGTGAATGAGAAATTAATTAATAAAGCCAGCCCAAAGAAATAAAAAAAAGACGAAAAAAATTGATGATGTGGCGGCCGATGACGTGTCACTGACACGCGGACTGACGTGGACTGACGTGGCGCTGATCTGGCGCTGACTGGGCATGCTGATGTGGCTGTTTGAAGGGGTATTGGGTATCAGTCCGAAAGTTGTGACTATTCCCAGATTGACCCCTGGCCAAAAGTTATACCTATTTATGAATTCGGCCCAGTCAAAGGAGGTCAACCTAAAAAGTTATGACTTTTCGCGAATTGACCCCTGCAGCTTTTCGGACAGTATAAATAGGTCCCCTGGCAGAATAGAAATTCATTCAATTCACTCCCAGCACTTTAGAGAAAGTTGACAGCACATCCCTTAGGCATAATAAGGCATAAAAAACGCAAGAAAGGCTTGAGTCTTTAGTAGATTCGCCCGATAATTTCGATACTGTGTGCGACGTTTCGAAATTCTTGAAGTCGTTGTATCTTCGGGACGTATTGCGACAACCCGAGGCACTGAAATACGGGGCAATAACGTCTTACGGAAAGCGTACGACGTACGTGCCTCGACTTCGACGTAATAAGCCGAAACTCTGTCCGAGTTTTACGAGCGCCACCGACCGGACGCAAACACCGGAACCAACAAAAGTATGTAATTCAACACACGTGAGCATGGCTCTCCCTTCTTCACCATTGATATACGCGTTGAGTATAAATAATTATAAAAACTCGAGTATTATACACCAAAAAAAAATATCTCATGTGCAACGCACGTGTCTTCTACTAGTTTCATTAAAGTGAGATTTGAAAACGATGTTGGAGGATAATAAAATATAGTTCTGCACAGAAATTATTTGCATCCAATGCTTTTGTTCATGACCGAAGTTGGTTATAGTAGGGTGTGCGTGGTGCGGTTTTGGAAGATATTTGGCAAATTTTACACCAAACCACAATATGCAGTTTTTCGAAAAAAAGATTCCTAAATTGCAGTTTTTAAAAATCAAACCACACGTGCGGTTTTGAGCGGTTTGGACGGTTGCGGTGCGGTTTGCGGTTTTTAACTTCTTGAAATAAAATACTTATATTTTAGTGGATGAGACTTCCATTACTTAAAAAGCAAAGCAAAAAATCAACAAAGACATACTACTATATTAGAACCAAAATATTAAAAATATCAAATAATAACTTATGAGCTTATTTGAACTTGAAATATAAATAGTGGTTCAAAGTATTTTTTTCCAGGTCTATTATTAAGTATTTGAGTCATACCTATTTGAACTCTAATATATTTGGGTTTTCATTCCTAAAAAAAATGTTTATTAGTCAGAAAATGAAGTTTTTATATACTAAATAGTAAATATATAGTAGTATAAAATTAGATATAATCGTGCGAAAACTTATTAATGCACTAGTAGTGCGGTTGGTTCCGTGCGTTTTGTACCAAAAATCCACATGTGCACTTTAGTACATAAAATTACACCGCTGTTTAGACGGTTAATTGTCGCGGTGTGGTTCGATGCGGGCGGTTTTTAAAATCGATGCACACCCCTAACTATTTCTATAAATGGTTGTGTTGTAGCCTTTGAGTTCCTTGTCAAGATTTATTGGCGAGTTAAAGGTTGGGGGCTGGATTCGACTTCACCTAAGCATATTAAGTTAATGAAGTGAGGCATACAAGCGCATAAACACGAGAATTCTTTGACGAAAAAGTGATCGGCAAAGTGCTAATTAGACTTACATTTATTTCTCGATATACTGCTACAGACGAAATGTGGTATATAACAACGAGAAGGACAAAACGGCCGTCATAAATATTGCTAACACTAGTTTCCATACATAAAAGAGGTTAACCCCGAAGCACGCTCAGTGTAAGAATTTGTAGGGGAGTTCGATTTCGAATGGGTGTACAGATCGGAAAAGCGTAAGGAAGTTGTGTCGAAAGGTAGTCTAAGAATAATGTGACTGCCTTGGCCGTAGTCAAGTTGGATTGTGTAGAAAGAATTCGACAAGGGTCGCAGATAAATGTTGTTTGGCATGAGTGGGAGAGCAAGTGAAGAATGGTGAAAGTCAAAAGTAGTGGGTAGAGGACTAGGTACCTTTTGCGAAATGAGCACGAGCGGGGAAACTCAGGACCCCAAATTGGGCTTGTCGTCACGAAACTTAACGAATGAGGTAACTATTGGCCAACGATGGAGAACAACATCATCATAAATGCTAAAGATGTTCTTATTTTTTTTCTTTCCTTACGAGTGGTGAAGTACCTAAGTTTGAGCGTCTGTAACTTCTTGTGGAGTGATTAACTCAGACGGATGTAAACAAACTTGTAGAGCTGGTATCATACTAATGGAAACACCCAAAAAGCAATAAAGAATCTGTAGTTGAGGCACTTCTGATTCTCGTAAGTCTGCTGTGGGTGGATATTGTAATATCCAAGTGCTTGATTTCATCAAATATCCAGACTTGCATAGTTATGACACTAGTATTGTTATTACGATACATTATGCCCAATTTGATCATAAGCTCAGATCTTTTGTATAACAAGAAAAGAAAAATCTAAACTTTTTGGCATATTATTACTACTCGCACAATTCTGTCCACAAAAACCTCAATATAACTGCCAAAAGTCCCACACTTGTAATAATAATGAATCGCCAGCACTTGCAACTGATGGATGGCATGACATTTGGACAAAGGCCACCATCACGAAAATCTTGCAAGCCAATGAACGAAGAGATACAGATCTCAAAGGATAACAACGCTAATCTCCTCTTCTCCTCTATAAATCAACACTAAACACACACCATCGCAAATATTCAGATTCACACCAAAAAAGCATTCATCTTCAACTCACACAGAAACCAACAAAATCGACATGGCCGCCTCAACAATGGCTCTCTCCTCCCCATCCTTCGCCGGCCTGGCCGTGAAGCTCTCGCCTGAGGCCGTCGGAACCGGCCGGATCTCCATGAGAAAGACCGCCTCCAAGGCACCAGTCTCCACCAGCCCATGGTACGGCCCCGACAGAGTCAAATTCCTCGGCCCATTCTCCGGCGAGCCGCCGAGCTACCTCACCGGCGAGTTCCCAGGCGACTACGGCTGGGACACGGCGGGTCTCTCCGCCGACCCAGAGACCTTCGCCAAGAACCGCGAGCTAGAGGTCATCCACGCCAGGTGGGCCATGCTCGGAGCCCTCGGCTGCGTCTTCCCGGAGCTCCTCGCCCGCAACGGCGTCAAGTTCGGCGAGGCTGTGTGGTTCAAGGCCGGCGCTCAGATCTTCAGCGAGGGAGGGCTCGACTACCTAGGAAACCCTAGCTTGATACACGCACAGAGCATCTTGGCCATATGGGCTTGCCAGGTTTTCTTGATGGGCGCCGTCGAAGGGTACCGCGTCGCCGGCGGGCCCCTCGGAGAGGTGACCGACCCGTTGTACCCGGGCGGAAGCTTCGACCCGCTGGGTCTTGCCGATGACCCTGAGGCTTTCGCTGAGCTTAAGGTGAAGGAGATTAAGAATGGAAGGCTCGCTATGTTCTCCATGTTTGGGTTCTTTGTTCAGGCGATCGTTACGGGGAAAGGACCGTTGGAGAATTTGGCCGACCACTTGGCCGACCCAGTGAACAACAACGCTTGGGCTTACGCCACCAACTTCGTGCCTGGGAAGTGAAGCTTGGCTTAGTTTTTGTGTTATTACACTCTCTGTGGTGTGTTTTGTTTGTCTTTGATGAGTGTTTTGGTGCTGTGGTTGTAAAATTACTGTGAATGGAAGAATAATTGATTCCAACGAAAATAGTGCTTTGATTTGGGGCTGTCAGAGGTTTGATGAAAGTTCTGCTGATTTATTTTTTATCGGTTGAAAGAATCGAGCTTTGATCCATTCGGTAACAAAGCTATAAAAAATCCGCAAAAAACAAGTTATTTTTTCCAATATAATCAATCACCTGCTGTTGTAATATCATGCCCGTATTTGTAGATTAACAGATATGTTGCAATCTATCAGCAACATTAAAAAGCAACTGTTTAACTGATTTTAACAGAAAAGCATGTTTCCAATCCGTACATTTCCTCATTTGGTGATTTTCTGGACAGAAGCTAAACAGTGCATTGATGGTCACATAGAATGGTAACTAAGGAAAAAGCATTCATATAGGGTGTGTGTACTTTCATGGATAATGAAGGATAAAGATCAAGATATCCAATGTAATACCGTTCACTATAAATAAAGTGCGTGTATTAAAGCCCGTAATAAATCATCAGTCCGTTCTTATATCAATCAAGCCCGATTTAATTATTCCGATGGGTTGGGCCAAGACAACTAATCCAAACTTATTATTACGAAAAGACTATAATTAGGGGTGGGATCGGGTCGGGTTTCTCGGGTTTCGGGTTTCTCGGGCCGGGTTTCTCGTGTTTCGGGTTTTTCGGGTCAGGTGCCCGACAAAATCGGGTATCGATTTTCAAACCTGACCCCGACCCGACAAAAGTCAGGACGGGTACCCGCGGGTTGGGTCGGGTTTTCTTTTTTTTTTTTAATTTAACAATTCAAAAAGCTTAAATTAATTGCAAAGGCACATTACCACCGCTGATCTTGCTCCATCCCCGAGCTCAGCAAATCAGCGAACAGATTAGGATATTTGTTATTCACAAACACTAATACATGAACCAGCGGCAGACAAATTCCAACTCTTGCCGAATATATCGCCCACCATGGATGTCGTCTCAGAGATGGAGCTGGTCCATTTAGGCTGAACCAGAGCTTCAGGCCGGTTCGCAGCCCGCGCCGTCGATTGGTTCCTCTGACGTGTACGACGCCGATTGTTCCTCTGATCGTTCATTGGCCCGGCGCCAAGCCCTAGATTTACTACAAAAAAATCTGAAGCTACCGACTACATGCCGACTACAAATTCCTGGTCGGTAGTACCGACTACTAAACTGTAGTCAGTACGTTCCGACTAAACACCGACTAACACCTGTAGTCGGTAATGCCAACTATCTACCGACTAGAATTTGTACTCAGTAGGCAGCGACTAATACCGACTACGTTTGTAGTCGGTAAATTCAGTTATTTTTTTAAATTAATATGGTATCGACTACACTTGTAGTCGGTAAATGCAATTACATTTTTTTCTTTTAAATTAATAAAATACCCATTTGTAGTCCGTAAAGTTCAATTAGTTTTTAAAATTATTAAATAAATTAACATTTAGAAGACAAGTAATATATATTAATAATGCCGTCCACAAACAACATAGTCTACATAAAAACGAGGTGACAAAACGGTAAAAGCTGGTTCGAGAAATAAAAACACTACTAGAAACCTAAGCCAACCCGTGTCCGCTGCCCCCGTCTGGAAAATCATCGTGGCAACGCGCATTAATGTTTTGCGACGCTGCAGCGCCACATGTCCGTGTCTCGTCCACAACATCGCGATCGCGGGCGTTCTCTGATAACAAACTACATTACTGACCATCTTTTTGCGAGCTTTCTCGTCGACGAATGTCTTATCCTTCCTAGTGTGATTCCGTAAATAAACCTCGTGCGGCCTAGGAAGGATTCCATTATTCTTCCCAGCTTGTCAACAAATAAAATTCAATCAAATTAGGTAATAATATATAGTAATGAATGATAATTGAGAAACTTACAATTTTCTTCGCAAGGTGACTCGTGGCGCACGATCCTTGCGTGGACTTCGATGCGCTACCATCCCGACCGAAACGATTTGCTTTTAGTCGGGGAGATCTCTCAATGAATGCCGGCAATAAACGTTTTTGCCTAAGTTCTCGAGCCACGTCATCGCTCAAAAACTTAGACTTGTACATCGGATCGTTCACCAACTTGACGCCTTCATCCCGCATATTATCTTTGAGGCAACGAGCAAGAACCCTCATAAATTCAGCCTTAACCAATGATGCTATCGAAGGGTCCCAAGAATACATCAACTACGAAAAATTGTAAGTTAGTGTAACATAAAAAATTATGTTGTTAAAGTCGAGAGAGATTAGCCACTAACCTGAAAATGTAGCCACCAACGATCCACTATATCATCGGGGACCTCACTAATACCCGTCCACGGTCCCACAATGTGTGACTGGAAGGCTTGGGTCAGAGAACTAACCACAGACTTCTTTCGAACCTACTCGAAAGCATAATTAGTGTACTATCAAGCCATTTAAATCAATTATCGTAAGCACAACAACATACCACTCTAATGAGTCTGGACGCAATACAGGCTTCCCAAGTGCTCCGTGTAGATCTGTGACAGTCGTAGATGGAGTAGATGGAGATGGCGTGTCAGCGATGCCAATCCCAATTCTGGCATAGGCGGTGTGGGTTGCGTCTCTGGAACTGCCGCATAATCCTGTGTCGACATCCGAAGGCCGACAAACCTAGCCAAACGACATTTGAGGTTCCTTCCAGTCATTTTCCATCCAAAAATGTTGTCGGATTCTACACTAACACAACGGCTCCAACTGCTAGCAAAACCATCGGGAAATTTCAGCTCTTTAAGCCACTTGCAAAGACAAATCCTTTCTTGCTTATTAAGTACGAAGCCAGCCTTAGGCATCTTCACTCTTACCGAACCGTCACGACCTCGAATTTCTGAGAAATTCAAATCAGGCTGATTACAGTAAATTGTGACATCTTTAGTGACGTATGATTGCCCTTCGACTTACCAGGAATTCCCATAACTGTCCAAATTATCTGCTCGAACACATTTTTTTCAATGTGCATAACATCTAACTTATGTCTAATCTTCAAGTACTTCCAGTGAGGAACTTCCCATAACAAACTTTGTTTAACCCAATTAAGATGGTAAACACTGCTTGAACAATTGCCGTCCTCCGTTTGGGAATTATTGATACAATCTCCGATGAAGTATGTCTGTCGACTCTCTCTGCCGGTCCATTTTTCTCCACCACATTTTTTTGAAGTTTCTTTTGTTCCTCCTAAAAACGTGATTATGGGGCAAGAAACGTCTGTGGCAGTCGAACCACGAGTACTTCTTTCCGTGTTGTAACAAGAAAGAATGAGTATCTTCCGTACATGTTGGACATGCATACTTTCTAGGAGGTGCTGTTCTCCAACCAGATAGCATATCATATGCTGGAAAGTCGTTAATTGTCCAAAGAAGAGCAGCACACATATTGAAATTCTGTTTGCAAAAACTATCATAGGTCGTTGCGCCAAACTCCCATAACTGATTGAGCTCGTCAATTAAGGGACGCAAATATATATCCAAATTTCCCTTAGGGCTGCGAGGTCCTGGAACTAGTATATTCAAAAGCATAAACTGTATTTTCTACACATTGTAGGAGGAAGGTTATACGGAGTTACGATAACAGGCCAACACGAGTATCGACTATCACTCTTACCAAATGGTGCAAATCCATCGGTGCAAAGCCCTAATCGTACATTTTTTGGCTCACATGCAAAATCCGGAAATTGATTATTCCAGCGTCTACTACGTGGACACTTAATGTTCCCCCCGATATGAAATGACTTTGATTAACAGCCCACTGTTTAACTCCATTAACAAATTCTTGTTTTAAATAGTTACCGTCCCACTGATCATACATCCACTGTCTGTACGAATTCATTACGACTACTGCACTGAAAGACAACAAATAGAGGCATATTTATAATACGATAAAAAGCTAATTAGCTAGGGTTTTAACACACATTATAGTATACATATGCAACTACCCAACATAAGAGATCAGTGATACAACGAGACCAAAACATTTAAAACTCACATATCAATCAATTAGAAAGAAAAATACTATATATCGATCATTATATCACTTGAAAATAAATAGAGAGACCAAAAGTAGTGAGATTACCAACGGGCTACAAGCGGGCTACGAGCGGCAAGGAAGCTGCGACCGGCTGCGAGCAGGCCACGAGAGGCAGGGCAGCTTCGACAGGGCTGCGAGAGGGGCGGGCGGCTGCGAGGCGGGACGGTGCTGCGGCGATGGGTGGGGCGGCTGCGAGGCGGGGCGCTGAGAGGGGTGGGGCGGCGCAGCGGGGGGGGGGGGGGGCTGTTGCGATTGTCGAAATCACGAGCAATAATAATGATAATCAACCAATGACGAAAGCGAAAATAACACGGCGACTTTTTACGTGGAAAACCCAAAACGGGAAAAACCACGGGATCGCTCTCCCGATCCAAGGAAACAGTCCACTATAACCAAGTTCGATGGGTACAACGGACAACACCTCCTCCCGAGAAGGTCTCGAGGTAACAACCCAAAAACACACCGAATCACTACGCCAACAAGAGGAGCAAGCACAACATCGAGTTACAAACTCGGAATACCAAGAATCGTCGAGCTACAAGGTCGGAATACACGAAGGGGTCAAAACGAGTTACCACCAACGAATGAGAAACCGAACGATCTGAAATGGTGGACGCGTAGAGCACGTCAAGGCGACTCTTCGTCTAAAGTTTCGGCAAAATCCGAGCACCGGATCGTTCGGATCGAAGCTTTTTCTCTTCTCCTTCTTTTCTTCTTTTTCTCTCCTTTTCTCTCCTCTCTTCGTTGTGTTCGTGCGTGTGTGTTCTAATTTTTTTTTACATAATACTACCTCTGTCCCCGCTATTTCTTCCCAAAGACTAGTGGGCACGGAGATTAAGAAACCATATTATTTTAATATTATAGTACACCTTTTGAGGTATGGGGTTATTAGTAGACACGCAAATCAAGAAGACTTTTTTTAATATTGATGTAATTCGTTTAATTAGTAGGATAATTTTTTACCAAAAATGAAAATGGGAAGAATTATGTGGAACGCCCGAAATAGAAAGATGGGAAGAAATAAATGGGACGAAGGAAGTAACATTTACATACTAATGGGCCTCCCAATATGGGCCGGACCCAATAAACTCCCCCTCCGGCTCATACGGTGGGCTCAAGCAACCCCGCTTTCCGCCGACAGGTCTTGAGCTTCTCCTTCGGCAAAATCTTCGTCAACATATCTGATCCGTTCTCGCTCGTATGTACCTTCGCCAAATACAGTTGCTTCTACTCGAGCACATCTCGAACGCAATGGTATCTGACGTCGATATGCTTGGATCTCGAATGGAATGACGAGTTCTTGGAGAGGTGGATAGCACTCTGACTATCACTGTAGACGACATACTTGTCCTGCCGTAGACCAAGTTCTTCGAGAAACTTCTTCATCCACAAAGCTTCTTTGCAACCCTCCGTGATTGCAATGTACTCGGCTTCTGTTGTGGATAGCGCAACGCACTTCTGCAGCTTCGACTGCCATGACACAGCTCCCCCTGCAAAAGTCATCAAAAAACCTGAAATAGATTTTCTGGAATCAATATCACCTGCCATGTCTGAATCGGTATATCCAACTAGCATAGGCTCTCCGCTGCCAAAACACAAACACGTCTTGGAAGTGCCTCTGAGATATCTCAATATCCACTTTACGGCTTCCTAGTGCTCTTTTCCCGGATTAGAGAGAAAACGGCTAACAACACCAACGTCATGGGCAATATCGGATCGAGTACAAACCATGGCATACATCAAACTACCGACCGCAGACTGATAAGGAACTATGCTCATGTCGGCCTTTTCTTTCTCACTTTTTGGGCATTTCTCAGATGACAACCTGAAATGACCTACAAGTGGAGAACAAACCGCCTTGGCTTTACTCATGTGAAATCTCTCGAGAACTTTCTCAATGTAGTCTTCTTGAGATAACCATAGCTTCCGATTTTTCCTATCACGATAAATCTTCATGTCGAGAATTTTCTTCGGTGCTCCCAAATCCTTCATCGCAAAAGACTTGCTCAACTCTCTCCTCAACGCCGTAATCTTGCTAGTATCATGGCCTATAATCAACATGTCGTCAACGTACAAGAGAAGAATAATAAAGTCGTCATCGGAGTACCTCTTGACGAATACACAATGATCCGAAGAGGTTCTGCTGTACTCGTGACTGGTCATAAAAGAGTCGTACTTCTTGTACCATTGACGTGGAGCTTGTTTCAAGCCGTACAAACTCTTCTTCAACTTGCAAACAAGCTGCTCTTTGCCCTTGACTTTGAATCCCTCGGGCTGCTCCATGTAAATTTCTTCTTCAAGGTCACCATGAAGAAATGCAGTTTTCACGTCAAGTTGCTCAATCTCCAAGTTCAAGTGTGCCGCCAAACCAAGAGCAACTCGGATCGAGGACATCTTCACCACCGGTGAGAATATATAATCAAAGTCAATTCCTTTCTTCTGACCGAAGCCTTTCACGACCAATCGAGCTTTGTACAGTGGCCGAGAATTATTTTCTTCATCTTTCAGTCGATAAACCCATCGATTCTTGAGAGCTTTCTTTCCTCGAGGTAGCTCTACCAAATCATTAGTGTGATTATCATAAAGAGATCGCATCTCTTCCACCATAGCTTTCATCCACTCGTTCTTGTCGTCAACAGATATTGCGTCTTGGTAATCCTCAGGTTCTCCAGCATCTGTTAGCATCACGTACTCATCTGAAGGATACCTCGTGGATGAACGATGCTCCCTAGCAGATCTTCTCAACTGAGGTTCAATCGAAGGTTCTTCGACAACTTCATCAATAGGTTCCGCTGTTTCAACATCAACATCGCCTATAGGGTTTTCATCGTTGCCGACACCGCTAGATTCGGGAACATCTCCCCCTTGATCAGGATATGCTACTCGTACAGGAGGTGGATCTAAATCAGGGAGATCATCGCTGGACTTCTTAGTCGACTTCTCTGTCTTAATGTCTCGTATGCACTGGTCTTCAATAAACACAGCATCGCGACTTCTGATAAGCTTCTTCTGCGCGGGATCATAAGAACCTGTATCCAAACTCATCTAGCCCATAGTGGATGAATATACACGGTCTGGTCTTCACATCGAGCTTTGCTCGCTCGTCTTTTGGGATGTGAACAAAGGCCTTGCACCCAAACACGCGCAGGTGACCATACGAGACTTCCTTTCCCAACCAAATCTTATCTGGTACCTCAAATCTCAAAGGAACACAAGGTGTGAGATTTAAAACATGAACAACTGTATTTAACGCCTCACCCCAGAAAGAATTTGGCAACTGCGACTGTGATAAGAAATATCTCACTCTCTCGATCAGTGTTCTGTTCATCCTCTCAGCTAAGCCATTTAACTGAGGTGTCTTTGGAGTCGTCTTTTGATGTTGAATACCGTATATCTTGCAATACTCATCAGAAGGACCACAATATTCGCCTCCGTTGTCCGTCCGAATACACTTGAGCTTCTTGTTGGTCTGCCTCTCCACCAAAACGTGAAACTGCTTGAAAACATCTAGCACTTGGTCCTTGGACTTCAGCGTATAAGCCCAGATCTTCCTCGAATGATCATCTATAAAAGTGACAAAATACACAGCACCACCAAGTGTTCTTGTTTTCATAGGACCACAAACATCGGAGTGAATTAGATCGAGTTTACCTGATTTTGGCGAGTAAGTGATGTTCTTGAACACGACTCTGGTCTGCTTTCCAGCCAAGCAATGATCACATCTTCGTAACGAAGGATTCTTCACGCCAGATAGAAGATTCTTCTTCGCTCATGTGGCTGAGTCTATTATGCCAAAGCTCCGTCGCTCCACCATCGTCGATTGCATTCACAGTAGAATCTGCAATCTTTGCTTGCGTCACATATAACTGAGATGACGTCTTCTCTCCTTTCACCATGATCAAGGAACCTTTAGTAAGCTTCCATTTTCCATCTCCAAAGTGGCTTCATCGTCGAGCTTCCCAGTGGACATCAAGCTCATGCGAAGTTCTGGAACATGCTTCTCTGACTTCAAAATCAATGTATTGCCGTTCTCCGTCAGCAAGCGCACGTTGCTGATACTGATGGCTCTAGCAACGCCATCGTCTCCCATAATAACTCGTCCAAAATCACCAGAGGTATATGAGCTAAGAAATCCCGTCGCGGTGTAGCATGTATCGTAGCACCACTATCGATCACCCAACTAGTCTCATGACTAGTTAGATTAACAGCATCGTCATCGCGCACAACAAAGAAATCTGCCGTGACTGTGGTTACCTTGTCAACTTTATCAGCATCCATCGTCTGATGATCTTGACTCTTCGCATGCTTGTTCTCTCTCAGGAACTTTCGACAAACTCTTTTAATGTGCCCCTTCTTGCCACAATAATGACACTCGATGCTAGCATACTTTCCAGACTTGCTCTTACTTCTATTTCGGTCACCTGGGCCTCGACTCTTGCTCCTCCCCCTGTTATCTGTGACTAGGACATCGGCCTGCGTCGAAGAACCCTGTGACTTTCTTCTCATCTCTTCGTTGAGCACGCTGCTTTTAACCAACTCCATCGAACAGATCCCATTTGGAGCTGAATTAGACAGTGACATCCTAAATGTCTCCCATGAGTCTGGCAATGTACCAAGAAGCCACAAACCCTGCACTTCATCGTCGAACTTGATTCCCATTCCAGCTAGTTGATTAACAATTCCTTGGAATATATTCAAGTGATCCGACATGTTGCTCCCTTCTTGATACTTCAAACTCATCATATGCTTAATCAGAAAAAGCTTGTTATTCCCAGTCTTTCGAGCGTATAATTGCTCAAGCTTGCTTCATAAGGTCCTCGCATGTTTCTCGTCGCTTATGTGGTTGAGAACAATATCATCGACCCACTGTCGAATGAAGCCGCAAACCTGGCGATGGATCAACTCTCATTCCTTATCGCTTTTATCAGTCGGTTTCTCCAGATCGAACACGGGCGCATAAAAATCTTTCACATATAAAAGATCCTCCATCTTTCCTTTCCAAATATGGTAGTTCAATCCATTCAACATAACCATCCGACTAGTATTGCCCTCCATGACTTCGAGCACGTCACCACAACACAACGCTCTGATACCACTTTGTTGGGGTTATCGAAATCACGAGCAATAATAACGATAATCAACCAACGACGAAAGTGAAAATAACACGGCGGTGTTTTACGTGGAAAACCCAAAACGGGAAAAACCACGGGATCGCTCTCCCGATCCAGGGAAACAGTCCACTATAACCAAGTTCGATGGGTACAACGGACAACACCTCCTCCCGAGAAGGTCTCGAGGTAACAACCCAAAAACACACCAAATCACTACGCCAACAAGAGGAGCAAGCACAACATCGAGTTACAAACTCGGAATACCAAGAATCGTCGAGCTACAAGCTCGGAATACACGAAGGGGTCAAAACGAGTTACCACCAACAAATGAGAAACCGAACGATCTGAAATGGTGGATGCGTAGAGCACGTCAAGGCGACACATCGTTCGGATCGAAGCTTTTTCTGTTCTCCTTCTTTTCTTCTTTTCTCTCTTTTTCTCTCCTCTCTTCGCTGTGTTCGTGCATGTGTGTTCTAATTTTTTTTTTACATAATAACATTTACATACTAATGGGCCTCCCAATATGGGCCGGACCCAATAGGGCCGTCTGAGATGGGTGGGCCGTCTGAGAGGGGTTTGGCGGGCCGACTGAGAGGGCCGGCGGCTGCGAGGATGGGCGGTGCTGCGGCGATGGGTGGGGCGGCTGAGAGGGTGGAGCGGCGCAGCGAGGGGTGGGTCGTCTGGGTTCTTTCTTTATTATTTGTTTATTGTGCTGGACTTTTTCCTTTTGGGCCGAAGTTTAATAACAGTGCATTGTTTTTTTTTAAATCGGGTTGGGTACCCGATAAACCTGATCGGGTAGCATTTTGCTACCCGAAACCAGACCCGAAGTGTTACATCGGTATCAGGTACCCGTTTTCAACATCGGGTCACCCGAAACCCGACCCCGAATGCCCACCCCAAACTATAATACCCTTATACCATAATATTATAAATTTATCTTTATTTCATGTGATTTATATGATAAAAATAAATAAACAACACTAATTTATCCTTTGTTTCATGATGATTAAATTGATATGCATATCTTATGTTTTTCAATATTCATAAGAATAATTTATGTTAAAATATGTAGTGATCAGTGTTTAAAAAAGCGTGGTGTCGCGCGTTTCAACGCGCGTATCAGCGTAATTTTTCCACAAAACGCGACAACGGCGCAACAAAAAAAGCGTACGGACATAGAATTCGACATATATCAATATATTTATCCTTTGACTAACGAAAAAATCATACAGACACAGAACTCGACATACAGACACGAAAAAATCGTACAGAAAATCATTATTGTGACGTGACAGTACTTTTATCATTTGACTAACATTTTTTTATTTTAGTTTTCCAATTTTTTTAAGATTTCCACCGAAACATAAACAGCTATTATTTAATAATAAAATAAATAAATTTATCTAATTTGTTCTTTGTTTAACAACGATCAAAATGACATGCTATCATATATTTTTCGATATCCACAAGAATCATTTTCTAAATACTATATTTTTTTATGTCAAAGTTTACTAAATTTTTATTAGTTAACTTTTTAATGCTGCCCAATCCATGAGTATAAAATTAGATTTAAAAATTCTATTAAATCTTATGTACATAAATTAGTTAATATATTTTTATGTATATTTTATGTGTGGAATATATACTATAACATTTTACGTTTATTGTTAAACTCAAAATTTATATAGGACTTACTGAATAATGTGCTTATGATTCCTAAATTGTTATAAATTATGTTTTTTAACGTAATAAGTGGCTTGTCCAAAATACTCACGCAATACGCTATGCTAATACGCTACGCGCTATCTGAACTGAAACGCGACGCACTGCGCTATGCGCATTTTAAAACACTGATAGTGATAAGTTAAAGGTTACTTTTGTAATTTTACAAATAATATCTAGATTATTTATTGTAAAGCGAACATGTCCTTGACAAATAATCCAAAGACAATTACTTATATTTTCCTATCGAAGTGAACGCAGCAATATCAATAGGTGGAAGGAAAACAAAATAAATTTCATTCAATGAAACTATTACTACAAAATGCTCAAAAGGGATTCAAGAAACAAGTATTGATGTGCCTCGTCTCAACTAATCGCCAGGTTACTTACGTTGGTTTCTGGAAAGATGACCTTCCTCAATGTATCTTGTGATCAATGAAATGCCATAGTGAGATGCACTAGAAGTAGCGTAATAGGAAGTTACGGTGAGCTGAGTGAACCGTGGAAGAGTATAGCCTGCAAATTGCAAACCGTGAATTCAATAGAAGTGAAGGCTTCGGATAATATGACGAAAGCATATCTTGTTTCATCTATTGGGAGAGCTGCAGTTACTAGCCAAGTAAATGGCTCCAGCAGACAATCAACGCACAAGCATCATAACATAATATTAATACAGGCGATGAACAGTATCTAGACTACTCCCAAGAACGGGAGAAAAGGTAAATATTACTGGAAAGAATGATGTGCACCTACCTATGTGTTAAACTGCCACATCATTTGTACACTAGCTTCAATTAAAAAAGTGGGATTTTGCTCATTTCAACTAGAAGATGATGTCTACCATATAATAAATCAAATAAGGCCAATTGAATAGTGTAATCCATACCTCCAAATGCAGAGCAAGCAGCAGAGAATATTAGGAGGGAAGGTATCTGAATTTGATGAAAGGGGGACGCGTTTTAAGAATCCAAAAAATAGTTGCTGAAAGAAAAAACAACATAACAGATAGTCGGAACATACCCCAACAAGGAAAGGAAGCCACTTTGGGCCTTTTACATGCTTTTGTACATATGGAATTCCTGAACAAGAAAGAGTTACAACTTATTAAAACAAAAAACTTGAAGGAAAAAGATAGATATACTAGAGATCGAGAGGTTCACTGCTCGAACATCTTACCCGTGTTGAAGCCATTGACTGCGCCAAGCATTCCACCAATTCCAGAGCCGGCCTAACCAACAAAGAATGTTACAGTTTCAGCAAAAAATTATCATCCGATACATTTTGCTCCAAGTCAGCTACAATTCTAGAAACTTGAGCATAGTCGAGCATTGAGACTCTTCGACATTCGCAGAGCTGACTGATAACGTATAAAGCATGCCGAAATTGCAAGTGCGATTAATTCAAAAGTTACCTAACATCCAAAATCATCGGATAGGCTATGATTCCGGGATGTGTTTACACATAAGAGAATCGCTGAAGAGACAGAAACTAAAAGATAAGAATCATGGACAATACGTACCACGGCAGTGGCATCGTGTAGAACAGGCGTTATTGTCCATTCGGAATTTTGGTTGGTAGGGTTTACGAGCGAAAGACATCGAGGACATCGAGCTGAGCCGAGACCTGGCCTGATGGTTGGATCGTGGTGCAAATTCCCTCTCCGAAGCTTCTCTTCGTACACTTCTCTCGTCCCCATCCTTCGTTATAGATAAATACACACCACGAGAAATTCTCTAATCCTATTTCACCACTACTCTACAGAGTAGAATTCTTACCTAACTCGTGTCAACTTGCCGAGGAAATTGACGACTCCGACCAGAAATGGACTGAGATTTGCTTCGGTGACGAAGAAGAGTTGCGATGAGTGCTGAAAAAAAAAATGGCCAAGCAAATTCTGGAGAATTTACAACAAACGTCTCCCGGGGAGAAAATTGTCAAAACAACCCATAGGGTTCGTTTACGTTACATTCTAGCCCAGAAATCGGAACCATCTTTATGAATCCCCCCTTTCTACATTCTACAAAATATGATTACAGCCCAGCCCAATGAATGATTTTGACAAATGACGTTCTAGATTGTTCTACGGCACATGGGGCAATGGCTTTGGTCGCTCTGCAACACACTTTTTTAGAACCCTCCAGACAATACGATACCATACCTCCATTGATCCTCTAATTTAAGCTCCGCCGCTCTTTGTTTGTCAATCAGCTTCGAGTGTCGATCTTCAATGGCTCGTTTGGGTGAAGGAGACAAGCGATGGATCGTCGAAGAGCGCGTGGACGGCACCAACGTTCACAATTGGCACTGGGCGGAGACGGACTGCCTCGAATGGTCTCGAAACCTCTTCACCAGCCTCCTCTGCGGCAAGAAGATCCTCGCCGGCGAGGGAAATCTGCACATCACAACTAAAAAGGCCCTCGACAAGCTCGACGGCGAAGCCTACGTCAACGTTCGCAAGGGAAAGATAATTCCTGGCTATGAATTGAATCTCGTAATCTCCTATGAGGCTGAGGCTAGGGATTCCGATGGTATCAATGTCCTCCTTAAGACCGAGGGCTCGGTAGAGATACCGTACATCTCCGACGAGAACGCCGACGAAGATCCTGATGTTAGAATCACGATTAAGGACGAGGGACCCGTCGGTAAGAGATTGAAGGAGGCTTTTCTAGAGAAAGGCAAGCCCTTCGTGCTCGAGAAGGTTCGGGCTTTTGTGGAATCGATGGCTAAGGGCGGGCCCGTCAAGGATGATTTGGAGAGCAAAAAAGTTGTCGCTTCGGCCAAAAAAACCCCTAGCAAGAGCAGCAGCAGCAGCAGCGATGCTGCTGTTAGCAATGGGAGGAAGAATGCCGTCGGTGAGAAGAGGAAAGAGGGGTTTAAGACTCTAACGATGAGTGAGAAGTTCAGCTGTCGGGCTAGGGATTTGTATGAGATATTGATGGATGAGAATAGGTGGAAAGGCTTTACCCAGAGCAATGCTAAGATCAGTAAGGAAGTTGGAGGGGAGTTTAGCATATTCGACGGGTCAGTGACGGGGCAAAATGTGGAGTTGGCCGAGGGAAAGCTGATCGTTCAGAAGTGGAGATTCGGTAGCTGGCCCGATGGGATTGTGTCAACGGTATGTTGCTCTTTCATTTTTTTGAAGGATCTATTATGATTTTTTATCTTCTTTGTAATATCTAGGCATCTTTTCTGAACTGTCTGCGGTTCGTTCTTGGATCTATAGTAGTTTTAAGCTGGTGATGGAAAGACTATTCTTTGTTTTGAGCATTACATTATCCGCAGTTGTCCTATTTAGGCAATTTAGTTCTTGTTTGTGACTACCGAGAAAGCAGCAAGCTTGATTGATTTAATTTCACTCATCCCATTTAGGCAATTCGGTGTGTAGGACTCACTGATGCTTTCTCGGTTGTGATTAGTTAGAAAACTTGAAGGATTCACGGTGATCCTATTTAGGCAATTTAATGTGTATCGAACTTCGATTCTTTCTCGTTTGTGAATAGTGACTAAGCAGAAAGCTCGACCGTTAGCAGAACATTGCAGTAGCGAAAAAATGGCCAGTTCAATAGGAGGAGTTAATAAGCCGTTCTGTGAGAAACTTTATCATGGGGCGGTCAAGGCTGATAGTGTGTCTTTTGGAAAATTGAATTTCTAGTACTTGGTTTTTGCTCCTCTTCATCTGTGATCGATTAATCGTTTGTACAGGTTCGTCTAACCTTTGATGAGCCTGAACCTGGCATCACAGTCGTGAAACTCACCCACACCGACGTACCAGAAGAGGATAGGTCTTGTTTTTTTTTTTTTCAAAATATTCAATCTTTACATTACATTATCGCCGAGTTCGTAGTTGGGTCATTTGTCTTACATCGACGGCGGTTGTTTGCAGGTATGGAAATGCGACTGTGGTGGAGAATACAGAGAGGGGATGGAGAGATCTAATCTTCCACAAGATAAGGGCAGTTTTCGGCTTCGGAATATGAACACGACTTCTTTGCTTATTCTCTGTGACCGACCCTTGTTGAAGTTTGTTGTGCAATTTCCTTACCGATATGGATTATTATTGAGGGATTCAAGCATTTGGTTATACTGTGTAATACTGTTTGTTACACAGGCATTTCTAAAGTGGACTTGTGATGTTTGGATGAAATTTGATTTTCTTATCATCTATCTATAGTTGGTTTTGTTTTTCTTCTAAAATCCAAGGTATTCTCCTACTCAATCCATGTACGCACTTGTGCCATATACTTCTTTGAGATGTGATTAATCTTCCAAGTGATTATCCCCAAATCATTGACCAATCCAATGGGACTGACTGGTAGTTGAGTAACATTTGTTCGTCGCCACAGTACTTATTGCATTCGAATTTACACCAATTACATTCATCACCACAGTACTAAAATTGAATAATTATCTTAATTCATCATAATTATCGTCACAAATTAACATAATTATTAAATTAAAATAATTAAAAAGTAAGAGGGTAAAATAATAATTGTAACATATCAAATGGGGAAGCGTTTAAATGAGTGGGTTTGGGTGAAATAGAATTGGGCCCATAAATAGAATAGCGATGAGGCGCGTTTAAATGAGTGGGTTTGGGTGAAATAGAATTGGGCCCATAAATAGAATAGCGATGAGGCCCACGTTTTTTCCCGCCAAAACGCTTTTTCTCCCGCGAATTTCCCAGAGGAATTACCCTACCTGGCTGAGCAAGATCTCTACATTTCCTCGGAGACTGGACAAGGGTTTTCGGGGTTGAGGAACAGAGTTGTAAATTTCGCCATGGATCTAAGCGAGGATGTTAGAGCTGCTCACAAACGGACATTTCTCAAGTTCTTTGAACAAACTGTAAGTCACTTGAAAGAATGTTCCTTCATCTGCAATTTCAGGTTGTTCATGGGGATGTTCATCTGCTTTCAGGATTACAACCTCGAGCTGAGAAGATCAATTGAGCTCATGTGCACGCAGAACCGCCGCCGTTGCATCGTTAATCTCGCCGATTTCTATCACTACAGAGAAGGGACCGATCTGGCTCGCAGGTAAAAATTACTCTATTAAAACTAGTATAGAACTTTTGAACGTTGATTTGCACTGCGTTTAAATGATCTAGCCGGTGATTTATTTGTCTTTGTATGTCGTATTAGGCTTTTGCAAACGCCTAGTGAGTATCTGCAGCCACTGTGCGATGCAGTGACAGACACAGTTCGGAGCATGAATGCCAAGTACCTGAAGGAAGGAGAGCAGGTACTGGTCGGCCTTGAAGGTCCTTTTGTTTCACGGAAGGTTACGCCCAGAGAGCTTTTGTCTGCGTTTATCGGTACTATGGTCTGTGTCGAGGGCATCGTCACAAAATGTAAGTTCTCTTATTTTTCTTTGATTATCGAGAGACTCTCAAGCTAAGTTAATTGGACAATGGGATTTCCTTCGTAGGTTCTCTTGTTAGGCCAAAAGTTGTCAAGAGCGTTCATTTCTGCCCTGTTACTGAAAAATTCACAGTTCGTGAGTACAGAGATATAACGTCTAATATTGGCTTGCCAACTGGATCAGTGTATCCAACACGCGTAAGATTTTGCATATTTTTTCCCCCATACAGCCTATAGAGGGCATGCAAAAGAAACGGTTTTTCTTTTCCTTTTCAGGATGAGAACGGAAACTTGCTGGTTACAGAGTATGGGCTCTGCACTTATAAGGACCACCAGACAATTTCCATGCAAGAGGTTCCAGAAAACTCAGCTCCTGGTCAACTTCCTCGGACAGTGGATATCATAGTAGAAGATGACCTAGTTGATTCTTGCAAGCCTGGAGACCGTGTGTCAATTGTGGGGATATACAAAGCTCTTCCAGGGAGAAGTAAGGGTGGTGTTAATGGAGTATTTAGGTCAGTCAGTATCTTGTTAGACTATAAATTAGAGCTTTCACCTCAGCATCACTGTTCACTTTTTACCTTGTTATTGCAGGACTGTCCTCATTGCCAATAATGTCTCTCTCCTCAACAAAATGTCACACAATTTGCAGTATTCAAGCGAAGACATGAAGAACATTAGAAAGATAGCTGAACGAAATGATGCATTTGACTTACTAGCTTATTCTCTTGCGCCTTCTATATATGGCCACTTGTGGATAAAGAAGGCACTAGTTCTGTTGATGCTGGGAGGAAATGAAAAGAACTTGAAAAATGGAACCCATTTGAGAGGGTAAGTAACATAGTATCTGATATTGCACTCAGTACGTTCTTTAGGCATGCTTTTATCCTTTCACCTTCTGTCGTTCCCTGCCACTGCTTTTCCTGGTAAGTCGAAGTCTCATTTTCTGATGGACAGTGACATAAACATGATGATGGTTGGTGACCCATCTGTTGCAAAGTCTCAATTGTTACGAGCTATCATGAATATTGCTCCTCTAGCCATATCAACCACCGGTCGAGGTTCTTCAGGTGTTGGATTAACTGCTGCAGTTACATCCGACCAAGAAACAGGTAAGTCGTCGTAGGTGATATGTGGTTATAATCTTTGTATTACTTATACTACACTGTTCTCTACTTTGTTCAGGAGAACGGAGATTAGAAGCTGGTGCTATGGTTCTAGCTGATCGTGGAGTTGTTTGCATTGATGAATTTGATAAAATGAACGACCAAGATCGCGTTGCTATCCATGAAGTCATGGAACAACAGACCGTAACAATTGCCAAAGCCGGTATTCATGCATCATTGAATGCTAGGTGCAGCGTTGTTGCTGCTGCAAATCCAATATATGGAACAGTAAGGCTCCAAATAATTCATAACTTATCTTCACCTATCATCTTGAGTACATTAATTTGATTCCGCTTGGGTCAATGCACAGTACGATCGCTCCTTGACTCCAACCAAGAACATTGGGCTTCCAGACTCTCTACTTTCTCGTTTTGATTTGCTGTTTATTGTTTTGGACCAAATGGATCCAGGGATTGACCGTCAGATTTCTGAACATGTACTGCGTATGCATAGGTTTCGTTCTGTGGTAGATGGAGGTGAAGTGGAATCTTTAGTTCTTGCTGCTGTAATTCAGCTTATTATTTCAGAATAGGAACTTAAATATATGCTGTGTTGAAAATAGGTTCAGACACAAATGCTGGACACGACAGGGAGGAGGATATGGATGCCGGTTCATCTCTTTTTGTTAGGTACAATCGAACTCTGCATGGGAGAAGAACGGGCCGGGGTCGTAAAGGTGACACCCTCACGATCAATTTTCTTAAGAAGTTCATCCACTATGCCAAAAACAGGATCCAGCCCGAGCTCACAGATGAGGTGGTATTTTTTAAATGGATCTTCGACAAGTTCACAGCCAGCAAAATTTTTAATTTATTCATGTTTAATCGATTTTGATGGTCGATTCTTCCTATCAGGCCTCTGAGCATATAGCAACTACATATGCTGAGCTTAGAAATGCAAGTTCTAACGTAAAGGTTGGTTTTTGCGTCATATAACCTGATAACATATAATTCAGGTCAGTATTATCACGTCAAAATTATAACTATTGTATGCATGTCCTAGACTGGAGGTACGCTTCCGATTACTGCCAGAACCTTGGAAACAATTATTCGCCTGTCAACAGCCCATGCCAAACTGAAATTGAGGAGACAGGTATTTAATTGTGCTATTTTAAAATATGATTTCCTTTGCAAATGGAGAAAGGGTATGACAAACGAAGGTGTAAATCATGGTTTGGAAATGATACCAATGCTTTGTTGTCCTTTGAAGGTTCTAAAATCTGACGCTGAAGCTGCTCTACAAGTATTAAACTTTGCTATATACCATCAAGAACTGAATGAAATGGAGGAGCGCGATCAAGTATGGCAGAGAGAGATGGAAAGGGATAGAGCCGACACCGAAACAGCCAACGACAACCCTCGTGAAGGAGCTGCCGCGACAGGGTAAGCCAAAGTTTGAAACCTAACTCAGTCGTTTAATTTAGGTTACAACCTCTTAAATACTTTGCTTGAAACTACACACGATATTCAGAAAAGATTATATACTTTCTGTTTTATGGCTTCAAGTAAAACTAATTTTCTTAAAAAACAATATCTGGCAAGGGATGGGGATGCAATGGATGTAGATGCACCCCCTGCAGTTGGAGTCAACACGCCCGCGACAGAGAGGTATACTTGAAAGGATCAATCAACTATCTTTATGTAAAACTATATGTACCGAAAGTCATAAGCGTTTCCGTTTTCTTGCATTCTGTAATAGTTTAAACATCCTTTTTTTTCTTTCATTTTGCATAGGCTGGACGCATTTAGTGATGCGTTAGGAAAGTACAGACACTCCCAACACTTGGACCAAATCCCTATAGCTGATATTGAGGGCGTCGTTAATAATGCCACAGGCCTTCGTTTCTCCGCACCTGAGATAATGTCATTCTTAGAGGTATTAAACTAAAGCTGATATTTTTATCATTCCTCTTGGACATTATAGTGATGGGATCGATCAATTTTCCATATTTAATGCAGATGATGCAAGACAAGGGCAGCTTAATGATTATAAGGGACAGCAATGTGGTGTATTTTATCTGAGAGTGCTTGAAAATGCACCATTCCGCGTCTTATGCTTCATGTATGTTTGAGTTACTTCAAATGTAAGGGAATTTGTGTTTGTCTTCCTAAGTTTATCCAAGCACAAGTTTGCTTTTATTATTTGAGTTTTATTATATCCAAGTTTTTCGTCTGAAGACATAGACCGAGATACGAAATGCGTGACATGGATAAAACAGTAGAAAACAAAGCATGCAGTAATCATAGGAAAGCAAGAAGCAGAGAATGACGACGTAGGAAGAACAACACGTAATTAAATCAATCTCAGAAGAAAGAAGCAGCAGCAACAACGACCAAGGAACAGAGAGCAGACATTAAAGTTGGGATGCAGAGGATCATCCCCGAGCTCTGTGGCGCTGGTGCAGGTCCAGGTGCCGCACCGTCTTCAAACAGAGCCCCCTCTGTTCCATAAGCCATTATTCCCATTATAACAAATGATATAACGATCGCTTCAACAGTAACAGCCATCTTTAATCCTGCCATTGCTTTATTTGACAGAGAAGAAATACGAAATAAAAGCAGAGGAACTTATTGCATCTGCGTATCAAGCGCTTGTGATGTATATATAGGGAAGGATTAAGGTACAGAAAATATGATAAAGTGTGCAGAAAGTGGCTTTCTTGCAAATTGAGATATGCCTTTCTGCCGTGAGTGCTGCTGCTGCTAAGATATTTTGATTCTTTCAGTCCATTAAGTGCCCCATTGTGAACCAGCCTGGACTGTCGTCTTGTTTTAACTCAGCGTGGATTAAAGAAATGAAGAACACATGATTTGTACTTTGATCTTTAACTAACTTATTCTCTATATGACTTAGTTTATTCAATTAGTCACATTTGTGCTATATAGTATGATGAAGTGGGGTTGGTGAGGAGTTTTGAGCACGGCTAATCACATGGATGCCAATTACATGTATTCGTGTCATGCACATGCAAGGATACGAAAGAAAAAAACCCACTTGATAAAACGTTTTCTTTTCCCCTTCTCAATTCTTCAGTTGAATACAATCAAGAACGTAGAAGAGCAGTACGATACAATGAATCCCTAAGGGACTGTAGTCATCAGTTCGAAGAGCAAATCCACCAATACCCAGAAGTTAAATTCGTCGAGCAGTGTTCTTCATGTTTTCTCAGCATTGGCTGCTTTTAGCTTCTCGAGCTGCTTCTTAAGGTAAGCCTGCTTTAGCTTCTCCCTTCGAGCAGCCAATTGTTCTTGTCTGCGATGTTTTAGCTCAGAAACTTTTTCTCGTGCTTCACTGACTTCCTCATGAACCTCCCTGAGAAAACAAACATAAAAAAAATATCAGAGAATAGATGAATCATCTCAACAGTACTTGGAAAGGTGTCCCATCAGAAGGACATACATTACGAAATTCTTGTGTTGATTCCTGTCCATCGTTGCAGATGTCCGACCAAATTTGAAGTTGTTTGCAAGAAAATCTTCGCCATCGTTTTCTTCACCAGGTCTACCCTCAGCTTCTGCTCTAGAAGATTCGTTCGCTTGGGTGGGCTGTGATTCTCCTTGAGCCAAACCTTTCCTGAAGAAATCGACACAGTACTTCTCTTGTTCTTCCTCATCAGAGAGCTCACCCTTCACGAGCTTATCGTATAACGCTGCCTTTTTCTCCAAAGCTGCGTAGCTTGCTGCTCCGTCCTGGACGGCTTTTAGCTCGAGTTTATCCCTGATGATCAAGAATAAGGTGAAATTATTCGATAATTAAACGGTGCTCAATGAATCTTCACATCCCATAAAAATTTGACATGAAAACACTGGTAAACTAAGATTTCCAATCTCTATTGCATCAATAAAGTTTTTTGAATTGAACAACACGCACGCGATGGGTTTTGAACAGCCTGAAGCAACTACAACGGACCGAAAACAAACTTCCCAATTTACAACCCTAGAATCACACCAATCTATGCAACCCAATCAACGAGAACAATAAGAAAATTCGAGGAAAAGGGAAAGGAAAAGGCACCAATAATAATTGATTGAACATACTTGGCTGCGCGAGATTCGACGCCGGAGTTTTTATGCGAGAAAGAATCCTTTGCGGAGACGATCTTCTTGGCTCTGTGGACCTCAAGGTGCTGAGCGTAGCTACTATCCGAGGGGTGAATCGTCTCTTTGGGCAGGCGTTTGGAATCTTCCTGGGACTTGTAGAGTTGGGCCTTGAGCTCCAATATCGACGACGCGCCGACGCCTTCTATGGATCGGTGCTTGCGCGGCATAATTGAAGATTCCGTTATCCATCCTAGCGATTCCACTATTCTCTTCTTCGACGGCTTCTCTTCTTCTTCGCTCATCTTTGCAGAGTTTCAATGTGAACTCTTCCCCTCCTGAGATATATGATGATTTTACGATTACCTTTTCGTGCGTATATTTTATAAATATGACTTTTTCAAAGGATGTAACTGTAAATATTCCAATCAAGACTTTATTACTATCCAATTACTCAAACTTCCGATTAACCCAAAATCCCAATTTCAGTTAAAATCGAGTTAACCTTGTAAATAAAGTGCAATACTTTAGTAATTTTTATCTCAACTTTAAATATCTCCATAATCAATTCATTCATATTTCATTATTTAATACTCACTCCCAACTTTATCACATAAGTTGCTGGACACGCAAATTAAGGTAGTATTATTATAATAATATAGTACAATGAAAAGGTCAAAAAGCCTATATTTTAACACGTCTTTTTAGAATATTTAATATTATTATATTGATTGTTTGTGATAGTTTTTTGCTAAATAAGGAAAGGTGATAAAATTATGGAACGCCCTTAATGAAAAAGTATGATAAAGTTAGCGGAACGGATGGAGTAAGTAGCATGGATGCAGACATAATCAGAAGAGAGAACAAAAACCAAAAGATTCAAACAACCGTCTTATAGAAGTCTCCAAAACTCTTCAAGATGATAAAAAACCCAACTTTCCAAGAATTCAGCAAATGAAGGGACAAAAGATTCTTTCAATCAAACACAAACAGATCAATCAATCACATAAACAAGTTGGGCCTCGAAGCCTTATAAGTCGTTTTGAGCTTCCTAGTCGGCGGCCTAACCTTCCTATAGACCAATGGGAACTTAATCTTGGAGTCGTGGAACTGTTTGGTGCTCTCTCTCTTACAAAGCTTCGCAGGGACAGTTGCTGTCTTGATGATTTGGATGCAATGGTGGCGAACTCTGTGGCGAGAGGCCATCTCAGTGTACATTTGCTCGACAGCACCGTTCAACGTCGTGTCTCTGTACTCCTTGTACATGTTGTGGTACCCAGTTCTGCTCTGATACCTCAGCCATATACCATAGTTCTTGATTGTTGTCGGGTTTTTCTCGAATATCTGGAAAGATTGTAAAACATTCATCAAGAATATGGATTTCGAATTTCCTTCGATGTGAAAAGACGGGGAATAGTTCAAAGGTAGAGCCAGCAAAAACCAGGATTTTCAAAATCAACAAAAATATGACTGTGAATGGGCAACATTGAGTCATTGACTACGGTTAAGTGATTTATCCAAGCTTTCTAGCAAATTAACTAGCCATCATTTAAATGGAACAGAATACACAGTTTACATCAGTAGAATTGAGCTGAGAATTCTATCGAATTGGAGTGTAAGACAAAGGGTGGAACGGAAATTAGGATGGCACATATATAAATCATTCCAATCTTGATTTTGCATTATAACAAAATTGCAGTATCTTATAAAGCAGCAAAGGAAAAGCCAAGCAAAGTACCACTGGACATCATCTTCCACATATATCATCAGATCAGACCATATATAATATCCTTCGAATGAAATGAAACCACTCACATTAGATCTTTATCGGAGAACAGAGATGCAATATACCTCATTGATAGCGAGGACCTGACCGTTGCTCTTCTTCACCTTCTTCAGCTTCCTCAAAAAATACCTACAAACGACAAACAAAACCAATCCAATTCATCAGCCAACACGAAAAATCAAAATGCCGTCCACCGAAAATCAGGTAAATTAAGTCCCAATTACCAGAATTTGGACTTGGCACGGACTTCATTGGTAGCCCAAAGCTTCATGCGGTAGATCTTCGGGTGCTCATCAGCTTCCGTAGGAAGAGCTCTCCCCACCACCTGGTACTGATGGAACTGCACAAAGTACAAAATCACAGAAAACGAATCACTTCGTAGAAATTGGGGGGGCAAAACCAGCAATTATTGAAGATAAAATAGCAGAAAAATTACCCTGTACGTCACCATTCTGAACTGCGGTTGGATGGTTCGTCAAGTGTGTTGCGGTGTGTTATTTCTAGGGTTTTCCTGATATTACTATGTTGGGCTTCTAGGAGCTCAGTAACCAATCGGCCCATTAACTAAATGGGCTTGCGAAATCCAAATGACAGAATTTCATTTTTATTTAAGCTAAAAGTGTACAATTTGATTGAACTAATAATCTACATCAAGGTGAAGACTATTCAATTCAACAACGTGGAAGTCAAAATTGCATTTTAGAATGTTCTTTTTTTTCTTACGAATGGAATGTAAAGAAACCGCCTATATTGAAAACGGACGTAAAGAGAGGGAAGCTGTATTTTCTTCTAATTTTTTTATGCGAATACATTGAACAACTTTTTATTATGCAAGGAATGGAAGACGATTTATTTTAGAGTTTCATTACGTTTTATTCGTGGACGCCTTTCAAAGAAGACGATTTAATAATTGGCAAAATCGAGGATTCAGACTTAGGCGTATGACCCTGAGGCTGACTGGTCAACGCAACTGTCACTCAGTCAAACAACAACGTGTGTCCATCATGCATCAAAGCTTTGACTCTCTATTTTTTTTTTTATAACAATCTTACTCCCCATTTTATTTACATATCGTTTAAGGTTTTTTCACTTATATTAAGAAACAGAATAAAATGTCTAATATATCCTTAATTAATTGCTTAAGCCTATTCAATATACTTACTTCCCATTTATTAATTGAAAAGTGTAAAAAGGGTAAAACTGGAAATATGATAAACATTTGTATTTAAATCTGTAAAACGACATCTAATTAGAAACAAAATTAGAGAGCTAAAACGACATGTAAATAAATCGAAGGGAGTATATCTTTTGTAAGTATAATATAATACATATATAAATATTTTCTACTTATTTATTAAGGCTTGGGGAAACTGTCAATTGAAATTGAATAGATAATTACTATTATAACCTTTTTATTATATTTTTAGTTAAATTAATATTATTTCCACTACAGTAATTAAAATATAAATAAATAATAAAAAATATCAACTACATAAATTGAGTTGGCTAATTTTTCATTCACAATTATATTAATTGCACACAAGTAGAGTGTGCAAAAGTTATTAATCTATTCTCTTTTATTAAGGGAGATGGACTTAATTAAACTACTCTAATTTGAACTTAATTTGGTCTGTATTAATCCTTAATTTAAGGGAAATTATTACTTAAAATAACCATCCACTAATAGCAATTTTTTACACTAAAAATGCTTAATATTAATTTTTTTTGTTTTGCACATACATTTGACTGACTGTGCGGATTTTACTAGTATATATTATAGGACAAACACATTTAGCCATTCAAAATGATTTCTAAACGTAAGCTTGTACAGGTGTGAAGATTGGCTTTCGTTCTATTTGTTGAAGCTAGTATTATACTTTTGCAATATCAAATATTGTGATCCCAAATATAATTTTTTATACTTAGTGACCATAACTGTAGACCTAAATTTATAACTATGCATGTCCTTACTTATCAGACAATGATTATACATTGTTTAAGCACATAAGCTTATGTAAGTATATGATTCAAAATATATCACCTAAAACTCAAACCTCATTTGTACGTTAGCTAGTAAAAAATACGGATTTGAAGCAAATGGCAACATATATAAACAAGTAAAGAAACGATGACAAATAAAAATATAAAAAAAGAAAAGGTAACTTGTCTTATAATATAAATACAATATTTAAATGATGGAATATAATGCAGGAACCAATGGGTCCATCGACAAAAGACAAATATGCCAGATCAATGTCAACCCCATCCATCATAATAACCAACAATAATTGAAATCACAATCAATCGATAATTTTTGAATGAGATGCAATATTAATTGTACAAAACTATAGTAGCTTTGATTTATGAGGAGTGTCTTAGAGAACACCTATTCGAACTGTTTATCCTGCAAATCTGAAGATTTGAAATTCAAATTATGGTCGGTAGATGATGGCAATACATCGGAAACGTTTTATTTTTATCTATGATTGGAAGTGATTTAAACAAACACATGACATATACTCCTTCCATTTCGGTGTCCAATAAATTTATCACAATTTTTTATTTAGCAAAAAAATATCACAAACAATCAATATAGTAATACTCCCTCTGGTCTTCAAAACATGTCGTTCTAGATATCAACACGCATATTAAGAAAAGAGTTAAAATGTCTTTCTTGACCCTAATTAATTATTTGATTTATTAACCACTATTCAACTTATCCATTCAATTTTTCCTTCATTATCAAGAAACAAGAGGGGTAATTCGGGAAATTTACATTCACTTTTTCTTAGAAAATATCAAAACGACCTCCTTTGCAGAACAGAAAAAATTAACTAAAGTGACTTGTTTTAAAGACGAGAGGGAGTATTAAATATTCTTAAAAGACGTGTTAAAATATACTCATTTAACTTTTTTATTGTACTATATTATTATTATAATAATGCCATCTTAATTTGTGTGCCCAACAACTTATGTGATAAGTTACTGAGACGAGGGGGATTATTTAATATTTAACGTATTTGAATCTTAAAATAATAAACGAGCGCCGGATTGATCATATCTTTCTCCGTGAACATTCAAACCAAAGAAGTAAATATATGTAAAACATTACAACGATTCCCCACGGAAAACCCCAAATATTTCTCAGCCAATCAAATATTCATCAAATTAAAAAAAAAAAACGCGAAAATAGCCAAGTAAACAAACACCATATCACGATTCCCTATGTCCAAGCTGGCGGTGTGTCCCGCCCAAACGTTAAGGGCAATTCCGTCAATTCAGTATCGGAAAGCTTTCGCACCTCTGCTTCAGAAACACACGGCAATCGTCCTTGGGGACGATGGTCGGAACATAGGCGATCTCATCGCAGCCGTCCGATCTATCCCGCCGGAAATCGACGAGCGCGGCAAACATAGCTATGAACAGCATAAGGTGGTTGATGGCGTACCTCTGCCCTACGCACTGGTGGGGCCCAGCTCCAAACGCCAGGAAGTTCTTCTTGTAGATCCGATCCTCCTCCCTCTCGGCGAACCGGTCCGGGTCGAACCGGTCGGGTTCGGTGAACCCTTGGAACGACGAGTCGAACACCGAGGGGAAGACGATCGTCCCCTTGGGGACGACGTAGTCCTTGGTCAGAGGGAAATCGACCCCAGCTATGTGGGGGACCATCGTCGCCGGCGCCCTGATCCTCACCACCTCACGCGCCACCGCCTCGGTGTACGCCATCTCCCTGAGGTGGTCGCCGGTGATTCCGGCGCCGTCGCGGTCTGTCGCCGGGTTCCAATGCTTGGCCACCTCGTCCCTCACTTTCTGCAGCACGCGGGGGTGGGAATCGAGTAGTGCGACGGCCCACAGTAGCGACGATGTGGACGCATCTTGCGAGGCGAACAAGAAATCGAAGAGATGCCCGCCGATTTCCTCGTAGCTGCAGCGGAATTCGCTGTTCTCCGAAGCTTCCCTGAGATTCTCCAACATCCAGAAATCGATGAGACACGTGGGCTCATCTCCCATCTTCATCCTCCTCTCGCTTTCCTCGGCACAACCGGCGAGGGTATCGACCAGCCGCCGCACGGCGAGCCTCGCGCTTCTGAAGGCGAAGCCAGGGAGGTCGACGGGCAGCTTCATAAGCCCAACATTGAACAGATTGTAATCAGTGTTGAACCTCTTCCTTGCATCGTCGTCCAAGTAGGGGCCCACGAACACCGTCTGCGAAGTTTCAAGGTTCATATCCCTGCACAAGATACGAAGCGGCATTGAGCTGCTTCCGCCGCCGGCGGCCGCCTTCTGGCACCAAGAGTACACGTGGCGCATGATGATTCGCTGCTGGATGCTGGTGTAGGTCTTCAGAGCCCTAGGAGTGAAGTTGGGAGCGATGCGTCGCCGCAGGTCCTTGTGGTCCTGGCCGAACATGTAGATGAGGTTGTGCTCGCCGAAGAGCTTCTTGCCGAAGGGATGGCCGATGAGGTGGAAGGCGTCGGGCCGTACGTTGGCGAAGATCTTGTGGGAGAGCTCCGTCGAGTAAATGTAGACTATGTACCGTCCGATGATGTAGTTGGCCGATATGCCCAAAGGAGTCATCTTTGCGTACGACGACTGCTTGTCCCAGAACTTCGTGGGGTTTGTGACTAAGGTCACTACGTTGCCGATGAAGGGGAGAACGAAGGTTGGGCCGGGCAAGAGGCGCTTCTTCTTGAGGTAAGAGATTTGTTCGACCAAGAAGAAGACAATGATTAAGGTTACGAGGTACGGAACGTAAGCGGTCCAAGAAATCTCCATTGTTGCTCTGATTTTTTAAGGAATGCTTTTGGGTTTGATCTAATTTCTTTGCCTGGGATTAGCGAAGTTTTTATATGGGTTTTTTCCCCTTTTGCTGAGAATTTTCAAGAACAGTTAGCTGACTGGTCAGATGGGGGTGTGAACAATCTGGATTTCTTGGGTTTTGATCTTTATTGAAATAAATTTGAGCTTTATAGAGATTCTTGGTAAAAAGGGGGAACATGGCGAAACCATTGAGAAAAATGCGTGTCTGGACTATTAAATAGGCGATAAAGGCACATCCACACCTTGCCCTTGGCCTTGGGCTACTATCTATGGATTTATGTTGTCTTAAATACCAATTAAGATTTGTCGGCTTAGATTTCTCACTGTTTTGTGTGAAAGGAGACTCAGTTTGGGTGGATACGTTCCGTACTATTCCATGACCATGATGAAGATATGGGTTTGCTCAATGGAACCATAGCAAAACCATCACGTTTGAGATTAAAAAAGTAAACGAAGAACATAAAAAGGGAAAAAAAAATTGAGTGGTTCCAAGTACATTTTCATCGTTCAACATCGGTTACATTTTATCTCGAAATTAAATAGAAAAGGGGCTTACGTATAAGTAACCAAATAGTAAAGTCAACCAAATTACTTGCGTAGGGGTATTCATCTGCGGTTCGATTTTTTCAAATTTCGGTTCTGTTTTACGTATGCTTAATCCGATATCCGAACCGTTTTAATTTGGTTTGGTTCGGTTTTTCATAATTCGGTTCGTTTTTCAGTTCGATTTTTCGGTTAGGAATTTAATCAACAAAAAAAATATTATGAGTTGAAAATACATAAAACAATTTATGGTTATTAAAAAACATAGGAACGTGAAAATGAAACAAAATCTAACCAAAATATAAAAACATTCATCTGAAGATACTATAAATTATTTGGGAGAAAAATAGTATTTGATTGGTGAGTAAAACATCCACCTAAAAATGAAAAAAAGTATACCAATGAAATATATTTACTGTGCTGTTTACGTTATGTGATAAAAACAAATGATTTTTGATATTTTTCTATTTTTAATGTAGTATGATAATTTAGTTCGGTTTTTCGTTTTTTCGATTTTACGTATGCTTAATTCGATATCCGAACCATTTTAATTTGGTTCGGTTCGGTTTTTTTCAGTTCCGTTCTTTAAGGTTCAGTCGATTTTTTCGATTTTTCCGTTAATTTGAGCAGCCCTATGCGTAATAGAAGAATAGCTCACGAGGAAAACGTAAAGCTACATAAGCCGAAGGGCGAGAAGGGTGCTGTGGCGTATAAGTCAACCCAATTACTCTTGAGTAACAGAAAAATAGCTTCGAAAACGTGAAGAAGCTACATAAATCGAAAGCCGCCGACAGTCTGTGTTTGTAATATGGATGTCTATTTCACCGTTTTCTCACGACATGGATAGTTTATTAGCGAGAGTTTTGGAAATTTAATAATGTAATATTTGGGCCTCGCTCAAAGCCCAATAGTATTAATTAAGTTTAGACGGCCCAATTGTTAGGTCTACTCTGTATACTTGCTCGTCGTCTGACCAAACTTGAGCTTCCGAAGAGAAAGCTGATCGAAAACCGTCGAATCTGTAAAAATCGACGTTGACGCACACTGAGATAAGCTATGGCTTCTGTTAAAGAGCTTCAGAGAGACCTGGAGAATAAAGCCAACGATCTTAACAAGCTTCAGAAAGGTTTTGTATATTTTTTTCTTTTTGCGATTTTGTCTTTTGTTCCTCGAAAGGTGAACTAGGTAATAATGAAGGATATGGTTTGGATTACTTGTTCGATATTGTTCAGATATAGCTAAAA
Organism: Craterostigma plantagineum; assembly: GCA_027422505.1. Classification (NCBI taxonomy): domain Eukaryota; kingdom Viridiplantae; phylum Streptophyta; class Magnoliopsida; order Lamiales; family Linderniaceae; genus Craterostigma; species Craterostigma plantagineum. Next base: position 3,586,047 of record JAPQWV010000033.1, on the reverse strand, counting down.
ATCACCAAGTAAGGAAGAAATACACTATTCAGCTAGGGGAGAACGAGCTTGTCCTTAAGGTAGCCTCGTTATTTTTTTTTCGTAATTTATTGTATGGAGTTTTTTTGTTATTAAAGTGACGTTATTGGTTATTGAAGGAATTGGATCTACTGAACGAGGACGCAAATGTGTACAAAATGATTGGTCCAGTGCTGGTTAAGCAGGACTTGGCTGAGGCGAATGCCAATGTTCGCAAGCGTATCGAATACATATCTGCTGAATTGTATGTTTCTTTGCCTAATCAAATTTATGTTCTTCATTACTATAAAGGTGTGCTTGGTTCTTGAGCTGGCATACAATTGATCTCAATTCTATCCTACCTAACTTATAACAGTTCGTTTTCTGTCACTATGACGAGTAAAAAATTTAACATCTTAGGAGGGAGAAGGGTTCACTGAGTATCTGTTTACAGAAAAAAGCATAATTGATTGCAATACGTTTAGATGGGTAGAATGTTGTAGAGAATGTAACTTTGTCTTTGGCCAGAGTTTCCTATTGATAAGTTTAGATATATGCAGTCACTATTTCACACTTCTTCTGTTAACCTGAATAGATTATTCCGTTTATGTTTTGGGATCTATAACACTCTTGCTGCTCCATTTGTTGTCCTTTGGACTTTTGTTTACATATGCTTTTTCGTCTGTCTTAAGCCCGAATCAATAATTGCCTCAGGAAACGTTTGGATTCCACTCTTCAAGATTTAGAAGAAAAGCAAAACAGCAAGAAAGAAGCGGTACTCAACCTTTTTTTATAGTTTATCACGCGAGCCACATCATTGCTATAATTTACTACAAGCTGATAAAGCTTGTACCTTGGCTATCAGTCAAATTGCATTAATGCATCACTTCGTGGCAGATTTTCAAGGTACAACAAAGAATCCAGTCTTCGCAAGCAGGAAAGGGCAAGGCATAATACAATATCTATCGCTCCATCATCGTGTGATTAGCCTCTTGAGGGTTAGTGTGCTATTTCATCTAGTCAAAATCTTTGATAAAAGGTACTTTGCCATGGTTCCCTTGCAACAATTTTCTCAACTAATGGTACTGCTTTTAAAGCAAGTTCTTCTGGTGGAAGGTTAAAGATTGATTATATTCACAATATTTGCACTCGTTGTTTTTGCGCCATTCGATCCCATTTCCTCTGGTTGAGAAGTATGCCTCGTGTAAGTCTGATATAGCCCTCTTCGTCCACGTCTCCCTGTCTCTGTCAAGATGTTATCATATAGGGTGTCAACAGAGCATAAATGCTTAGGCATGTTCGATTTCTCGAGTATGAACACAATCTTGATTCTGAAAGAGATAATCCTCAGTTCCGTGAGAGATCGTCGTGAAAGAGACATCTGATTGGTTGGGTTGAGGTCTTAGAATATAAGCAGCATTCAGAAAGAAGCTTTTAGATGAAGCAGCTTAGTGATAAGAAGGAATAACTTGGCATAAGATGTTGTTCAGATCAATAAGCAAGAAAGTTATAAAGGAAGTGGAAAATCTGATTTCATTCTATTCCTTATAGGCTTAGCTGTGCATATCGAGATCAGATCCTATTATCACAACACAATGATTAGTTAAACTCAAAGGGTCGTATTTTATCTTTTCCTTTTCCTTCTTTTTCTAAAATATTGTGCACCATTTGTTGTTCATGCATGTTGGGAGTAAAATAGAGCGACGCTGAGCTTTTGTTGATTCTGATTCTCTTCTCATTGAGAGTTTTGTTTCAACACTAAATTCAAGATTTTTCTTTTTTGGAGTTAGAATAACCCTTTCATATGTTTTGAATGGTAAGTGTCGTGGGGAGACGTCGATCAAGGGCATGTTCTTTTTTTTTTGGGGGGGGAATTCCACTTGGTATCCCTGTTTTTTTAGTTTTTTCAACTGGTGCTCAGAGTTATTTCGGTAGGTACCACTGTGTTTAAGATTTCTCCAACTGGTACCCAAAATATTTTTCAATTCCAGTTGGTGCCCCTGTGTTTAAGGCTTTTTCAGTTGGCGTCTAATGTGTTTTCAAGGTAGATATTCCTAACATATAACGTCATGTTTTTAAAAAGCTACAAATGTTATTTTTGGTGTCGGAACCGTTTTTTAGTCATTTCTAGAATTTCATTCCATTATCAATTAATAAGGCTTACACCTAGAAAATCTCGTTTTTAGTCATTTAAAATCACGATGTATAAGTTAGGTATATCTACCTTGAAAACACTTTGAATACCAGTTGCAAAAGCCTTAAACATAGGGGTACCATCTGGAATTGAAAAAAACTCTGGGTACCAGTTGGAAAAGTCTTAAATAAGGGGCACCTACCGGTACTGAAAATAACTTTGGGCACCAGCCGAAAAAGCCTAAAACAAGGGGTACCAAGTGGAATTCCCATTTTTTTTCTTAATTCTATTTTTACAAGAACTTTTTCTATTTATCCCCTTTTTCTAGTTGGACTTGGAGGCCCAGCTGGAAAGAAAATAATTAAAAGGGGATATATCATATAATATGTAGTATCTTAGATGGGTATTATCTCACAATGATTGCCAATTGGATTTTGCCCCTTTCTCTGTTTTTGTTTTGGGCTTTAAAGTAGTGTGTTTTTTTCTTCTACAACGAAATGATTAGTGTGTCTAAATGCTTTCTTCTATGGCCAACAAATACACTATGATCCTCGAGTGCATACATCAAGCTATCCGTTTCGAAAACTGGTTTTATTCACCAAGAATTCGAAGTCAAATTTTTTTTTTTGGTATAACAACTAAAGCAAATATTGTGTTCCATCAATAGATCCTAGAAGATATGTTAACTGCAATTCAAAACCGAGCCAACCTTCTCTCCATCTCGCGTTCAATATTAAATATATGCATGCGTATATATATAAATGCATGGTCCCATAATCCCAAAAACACGGTTTTAGATACATTGTCTTAACATTTATAATGGTACCACAAGCCATCGTTTAGCTGCTTTAATGAACTTTGATCCTAACCCTAAGGCTCGATGATACATTGGACATAGACATATGTTGTCGAATTGTTCATTAGGGTTGTCGCTAAAACTTCATTAAATTTCCCATTGCACCGCAAACATGATTAGACTATTTATAGTAGTTTATGTACATTTCCCACTTGCATAATCTCAAACGAGTAGATATGAGGACCACACCGATAACTAAGAGAAACAACAAGGGCATGAAATTTAATTTAGAAGGACCACTAGTTTATTAGGACCATATAAAATAATTATTATCACGCTTTGAGATTTGATTCCATGTGGTCATGAGATGGAGATGGTCGGGACAATTCTCTCTTTTATGCAATATTCGTAAGAAGAGTTATATGGTGGTTAAGAAAGAATATTTTTTTTGAACATTTACTGACGAACCCAAAATTTGTATAATTCTTGCATAGATGCTTTAAAGGTCGTCCGCCCACACAGTGAGTTTACGTAACTTTTAAATGCACGTAGACAAATCCACCTAGCAACAAAATCATTATTGTAATAACTCTTTTATTCTTTTTAGTTAATCTCCAATCCTTTCTTCCTTTTCATCTTGTGGTAGAAAGCGAGTTCCATCGAATCGAAAAGGATGTGTTCAAAATTAACTACAACTCTTAATATATGTTTTAACCATAGATTGCAAATTTTATTACTCCATGATTGATAGAGAATCTACAAGGTGGTCAATAGTCGTCGGAGGTTTTTTTTTTTTTTTTCATTTTTCCTTTTTCAGATTATCTCCATACAATGCAATCGTAGTCCTCATACTTCGACTCAGTTGAGTATGAAGCATATTCCACTTAAGTGAATTACGTTACGATATTTGCGTTTAGTAAAAGTGGAATTGAACTCATTAACTACTCTTTCAGGAATTATTTGAAATGGTTTAAGCAAGAATAGTCAACAAAATACAAAGGCATGTTCAATGCCTCTCTATATTTCTTATTCAATTTGTTTTTCGTTCCAAGTGCATAGAAACAAAAGGTACCTTTTATTACTTTAAAGAAAAAATTGAAATTGAAGTAGTTGATTATGACAAGCTAGAATGAATCTAAGATGATTTTTTCTTCCTAAATTATTAACGTGATGATCATCCATATTTCGCATCGTGTCCGCTTTCTCAAATTTTGTTCATTAATTACATAAAAACTTTGATACGACACTTTAGCAAACTACAAACGACATAATACACATATAGTAATAATTTAAATTATTTATCCATTACAAGATATTTTCTAACAAAATGAAATTTCTGACCCCATCGCCAAAGTTTTTGAATAGATATCAAGTTGCCTATTTGTCCCGAAAGTGTTGGGAGGTCTCGGATGTATCATGTGAATACTATAGAGACCCTACAATACAAGTAAAGCTTTATTATTATTATTATTATTGATTAATTAATATTTTACATTCAAAAGCATATGGTATAGTGTAACCACACATGTATTAATGTTCATGGACTAAAATGATTACCTGCGGAAACTGCAAGATAGATAGGAGATTCAAGAGTTGTTCATTCCACGTGCATATTAATCTTTATAATAAAATGTATGCTCGTTGCAATTAAATAAATTTGGATAATATGTATATTTGCTTTGTTCATACTTGTTCGTATATTAATGCATGGGTCCTCCCATGTCATCGGTCCATACACGGGTTCAACTACCTTCATGAATGTACATACAATATAAATAATATTATGATTAAAATTTTTTAATGCTGCTGCTAGACTTTTCCACGACATGCAAGCAAACTCTAGTTTTATTCTATTTCTGAAAATTTCACAAGCAATATCTGCAATCTTTTTCGTTTTTTGTTCATATTCTTATACGAATAAATTGAGACACACACCTTTTTACGTAAACGTTATTTACAAAACTATATATTCGTTTCGATGATTCAAAGGAGCGTCTCTTCGTTTGCAGATAACTAATGCAGAATGAGAATGATATATGGTGTTATTTAATGATACTAAATAATTATAAGCTCTCTCATATCCGTTGCAACTAGTAAGAACGTTCTTACTAGAAACTCAGATAAGTATGGGCGTAAGCTAAGCATGGTCCCAAACGCCACTTGCTAAGATCTCCAAATTCATGACATTACAAGAATCTTTTATGGAGTATAAATGAGAAAAATTAAATAAATAGGGGGAATTTTTCGCTTTCTGAATTCTACCACGTACGTACATAAGAAAGAATAATGTATTAATTGACTTCTATATTTGAATAATCTTTGAATAAGAGGGCACTAGTATTTTAACACATTTTCTATGCATGTATTTCTAGATATAGTATGTTGCAAGAAAGTGTTAAATAAGCTTTTTAATATTCCATTTAAATAATAATAGTTTTTCACAGTGATTAATAACTTTAATGACAAACTTGTAATTAAAATGAAAATTAACACATTAATTTACGGTTACTACGTTGTGCTTACCGTCGACATAAATAGTCAATCAAAACCTTTGCCAAATATATTCAAATTTAAAGATTTCATTTTAAGAATTTATTAACATGAGAAATGATCTCATTTTATACGTTCGATTTTCTTTTTCTTGTCAGCATTCGGCAAGTGGTATTGGCATTCGTCATAAAACTAACAAGTAAACAACATGCATATCAAATCAGTTCTCATATCATAGTAAATTTTGAGGGTTTATTTCAAAATCATAATCGGAATTTGCATTTCTGACATTTACTTGAGGTAAATATTATAGTTTGAAGAAATATTCATATAGTGCGAAAACATAGTAATCATGGAGCCTCCACGAAGAAACATAATCTCATGGACCATTTCAAATCCTTCAACCCACATCTTGTACAAATGCTTCTTAATTGAGCCCCTATGCTTATTTCACACACATCAAAATCATAATCTATATCTATATCTATATCTATATCTATATCTATATCTATATCTATATCTATATCTATATCTATATCTATATCTATATCTATATCTCTATATATATAATACACACACACACACACACACACACGCACAGACACGTAGTTGTGTGTGTGTGCGCCCCCCATCGCCCACAAGTCTACGTTGTCTCCCACTTTACAACGTCTTCTACATGTTACCTTTTTTTCTCTGTCCAAAAAGGCCCTTAAAAACTTTTTAAAATTTTCTAATCCCGTCATTATCACCATTATTAATATCGAAGCTACTTAATTTTTTATTTTCCTTCCATCACATTAAATATAAGATGCTGTTGTAATAATCTTTGTAACTCCACTCACGGATTCTTGGAAGTTATGGCTCCTTTCTTGGAAAGTCAGAAGCAGTTAACCCGTGTCATCATCAAAGTCTCACAATAGGCACACACACACACACACACATATATATATATAATATATTATATAATTATATATATGTATATATATATATACAAGCACACATACATATCATCATGCTATTCCGTTGGTAATAAGCTGCAAAAATATTTCAAAATATATAAATTATAATTCCTATAAAAAAAATGCCATACACAAAGTGTCCCAAGAACTTCTTGAAAAGATTCTGCTTCGACGAGTTCAACACGGGCCTCGACGTTCACAGCGGGCTCTTCACAAACGACCTCATTCCATCGCTGGGAGCGCGGATCAACCGAGCAACTAAGCTTCGAAAGCGTATTATATCTCCCTTTAATCCTCGTTACAGGTAATAATTCTTACTTGATATATATCGATCTTCGAGAAAAATATAATATATAAGGTCACCTTGATTATTGCATGATGACAATGATGATTCGTGATTTTTTTTCCAGGGCTTGGGAGCTGTTTCTAATCGTCCTTGTTATATACTCTGCTTGGATATCTCCCTTCGAGTTCGCTTTCTTGGCTTACAAAAGGGACGCTTTGTTCGTCGTCGATAATATAGTCAACACCTTCTTCTTCATCGACATCGTTCTTACGTTCTTCGTAGCTTACTTGGATAGCCAGTCGTACCTTCTGATAGACGATCCCAAAAGAATAGCAACTAGGTAAAACTCTCAATAGCAAGAAAATGGCAATTAAAGTCTGAATAATATTTTCTATGGTTCTCTTTCTTATAAAATAATAACAGGTACCTTTCGACATGGTTCATATTCGACGTGTGCTCGACCGTTCCCTTTCAGCCCATAAGCCTTCTCTTCACGAAACACAACGGCGGATTAGGACTCAAACTCCTCAGCATGCTAAGGCTTTGGCGACTTAGACGAGTCAGTTCGCTTTTCGCAAGGTCCTTTCCTTCTCTTCTTCTTCTTACGAAAAAGTCCAAAGATTTCCTTTTCTCTCCTTCAATTTTGTCCGAAAATCATCAGATGCCAACTCTTGAGTAATTCCCTTCAGGCTCGAGAAGGATATTCGGTTCAACTATTTCTGGACACGCTGCACAAAACTCATATCAGTAAGTAGATTCCATATTCCATCCCAAACACACATATGCACACGATACGAAACAATGTTATAACTCACAGTGTGTGTGGTTTTTTGAAGGTGACCTTGTTTGCAATGCATTTCGCGGGCTGTATGAACTACATGATAGCAGACAGATACCCAAAGCCAGAAAGAACGTGGATAGGCGCTGTCTACCCTAACTTCAAAGAGATGAGCCTTTGGGATAGGTACATCACTTCCATGTATTGGTCCATCGTAACGCTAACCACCACTGGCTATGGAGATTTGCACCCCGAGAATTCCCGGGAAATGCTCTTCGACGTCTTTTACATGCTCTTCAACCTTGGGCTCACCTCTTACCTCATAGGAAACATGACCAACCTTGTTGTTCATTGGACCAACCGCACTAGAGTCTTCGTATGCTCTCTCTCTCTCTCTCTCTCTCTCTCTCTCTCTCTCTCTCTCTCTCTCTCTCCCTCTCTCTCCCTCTCTCTCTCTCTCTCTCTTCTCAATCTCTCTGTAGTAACTGTGATGGGGAATCTTTGATTGTTGTAGAGGGATACGGTTAGAGCAGCCTCAGAGTTCGCAAATAGGAACCAATTGCCTGCAAATATTCAGGATCAGGTAATGTCGCATATATGCCTGAAATTCAAGACGGAGGGATTAAAGCAAGAGCAGACGCTCAAAGGGTTGCCAAAGGCTGTTCGGTCGAGCATAGCCCATCATCTGTTTTACCCCGTCGTTCAGAATGTTCGCCTTTTTCATGGGGTTTCGCAAGACTTTCTTCTTCAGCTGGTACTTTATGCTCTCCATATTCCCTCAACAAGAAACGAACTCGTAAGTATGTGTACTGAGTAAACTCTTTCATGAATTCAAAAAGGTACCTGAATTGGAAGCAGAGTATTATCCACCGAAGGAAGATGTGATTCTACAGCACGAGTCTCCTACGGATGCATATATACTTGTTTCGGGATCAGTGGTAAGCGCCTTAAGCAACTTATTACCAAAAAAAAAAAAATTAACTGGGATAGATCTGCTTCTGACATTTCACTTCGAAATATTCAGGATTTTGTAGCGAATGTCGATGGGCGAGTTAAGGTAAGATTTGTTTCCATGCACACTACAATCCTACAACCACAGAGTTAGATAAGGAGTGTGATTGATGGGGTTTTTGGTTTCATGCAGCTCATGGGGAGGGCTGTTATGGGTGAAATTTTTGGAGAAGTCGGCGTTCTATGTGAAAAACCTCAGCCACTTGGTGTTCGAACAACAGAGGTTTCTCAAGTACTACGCCTGAACAAGACTACGTTCCTCGAAATTCTGAGGTTGCATCCCGAGGATGAATGCATCATTACGAACAACCTCTTCACGGTATAACAAAATCCCTGAATTATCAGATATGTTTTAAATATCTGTGCTTTTGTTTCCAAACTCATGAACTAATAGAATACTTGTTCGTCCATGAAGAAACTGAAATCACTGAGAAGCTTCGACGTTGAGGGCCAACAAGATACAAGTGTGATCTCCCGAAGATGGATCAATGGATCAAATGATGAGACTTTGTTGAGAAACAGCTCAAGTTCAGACACTACCGTTTCACGATTTAAGACAAGTAACAAACCTGGGAGCTACGGCACACAAGAAAGTGAAATGGATGCAAATTCCTATGCTGATTCGGCGTCTTGCCGAGGACATCTTGAAATGGTGAGAATCCTGCTGGAAAAGGGAGAAAATGCAAGTAAGAAGGGTGAGAGAGAACACAGCCCGAGTAATGCTATGTGCAGAAATAATGTAGAAGCAACGAGAAAGAGAGTCACCATTCATTTGAAGCTGCGAAAGACTGAAGATTATGCGAACCGCCTTTCGAAGCTGATATTGTTGCCCAATTCGCTAGAAGAACTACTGAACGTAGCAGGTACTCATTTATGCTTTGCAAGTTATCCGAAAATCAACATAAACCAACGACGATTACACGTATTAAATCTAATGAATTGGCTTCTGATTCTGTTCTTCAGGCAAGAAACTAGGAAACATCAATCTTACAAGAGTAGTCAGTGCAGAAGATGCAGAAATAGATGACATAGATGTCATAAGAGACGGTGATCACTTGTTCTTCGAGAAGGACGAGGATGGTGACAGCTAACTAGAACACCTGAATCATTGCTTGGAAGCTGATTCTGTAATCTAGAATACTATTAGGCTGATAAACTCACACGTGCTTAGGCCAAGAGAAGATTGAAAAACGATGCAATTACCCCCTAACATGAATATCAAACAAATTACCAAAAAACCAAAAAAACCTTCATCAACCCCCCAAAAATAACCCCGATTTCGAGAAAAGAAAGCAACCAAACTCGATATTGTAGAAAAGAATGAACCTTGGACGCGTCGAATGGGCTAGGTAGCGATTTCGACTTCCCAACAGTCAAAACAACACTGCTTGCCAAAATGCAGCAATGAAAAAGCCAAAATCCTACTAAATCAATGGTTTCGACGATTGCATGCTACTTGATGTTATGATCCGAGTACGTAACAGAGAAGATTGATAGCGATCGAAGATCGAACGTGAGGTTGATAGAGAATCGTGAGAGAGATTGAGAGTTTTGAACGAGATAGAGGGAATTACGGAGAGTTTGAGAGAGGAGATTGATTAGAGAAGATGATCAGAGAGAGACAGAGTAATTAGGCGAGAATTAGAAATTAGAATTGTATTCATTTGCTTAATGAAAATAGCTTCCAAGTACGGTACTTATACTAAACATGTATTACTAGTATGGGCTCAAAATAAGATAAACAAAGCCCAATCCACATAGCAAGGCCCAATCATGCTCCATAGCCCAATTAGACATTAACTGCACTTGTCGGGTCATGACACTTGATTCCGCTAATTAGCTAGTAATAGCTACGCACATAGTCGAAGTCGAGATATCGATGAATAACAACAGAGAAATGGGAAGCTCGTCATTTTGAGCTGAACTGTCATGTCTCTTGCTCGTTGACAGAGTTTAAAATTGGCTGAAAATATAGGGATCAAGAGATAATTATCCACTTAATTGGTGCAAAAGTAGAACGCCATTAAGTTGGGCTATGAAGGCCCAAAAATAAACCTCCGCTCGCTACATTTCGAATTATTTTTGAAGTCAACGATATGCCATTCAAAAGTCAACGATCTGCTATAAATGCTTAATGGGTTGGTCATGGAATCCAGTATCCACGATGATTTTTTTTCGGCAGGGATATTTCAAATAAAATACATTATCAATATGTGGATTTACGAAGACGCTCGAACACGACAAAAATATGCCGCCGTAAACAAAGATTATGTGAAGATCACGATATATAAGTGAACAGAAAAAAAATTCCAATGAATTTGAAAAGGAATAAACTGGAATGAATTAGTTCGTTATGCCTCCATTAATTTAAAATCGAATACATTCACCGGATAATTGCGAATCATTTAGTTCCTTACGCCATCTATTTCATCAATTTCCAAAAAAAGAACCATTCAACAAATTTCAAACAGACCAAATTCAATGGTGATACATTAATTAGTATGGGAACCAAGGATGGATGGAGATTTATCATAATAAATCAAACATACGACGACCTCATTCGTTAGCAAGGTTACGACGTTACACACACTATCACAATATTACTATGATGATTTATTTTTAATTCTAAGCTTACTTAAGCAATAAAAAGAATCATCGATCACTTGTTCATCTCTTCCTCCTCCGCCACAAACGCCGAGATCGGAAACGACCTTGACAAACCCGTCGGGGTGGCGAACGTAATTTTACCTGAATTGGGGTCCTCGATCGAAATATCGCAGATGCTGAGCCATATCAGGAGCTCCTTGCTCTTGACACCTGTCAGCTTCTTCATCCGACGGTCCTCGACGGTCGCCGTGATCTCCGCGTCGTACCACACGCGCCGGCCGATGTCCTTGAAGACGTGCGTCTTGCTCTTCTTCTGCTTCAGCCATACGAACCCACTCGCCTCGTCGTGGCCCACCTCGACTATATCGTCCAGGGGAAGTAGGCCGCTGGGCATGTTGATCTTCGCCAGCAGCTCCAGCGATTTCTGCTTGCACACGTCGTGTCCGGCGTAGATCTCGGCGTTCTCACGGTGGTCGCAGATTCTCTGGGACGACATTTTCTCTCTATCTCTCTCTGTGTGTGTTAATGATGGAATGGAGGGGTTGTTTGGTACGGGGTTTATATAATGGGGTTTTGTATGCGAGTGAATTTGAGGAAAGCGTCTTATCGGGGAATAAATTGATTTAATTTCTAATTTTGTGTCTAATATTGGTAAAATCTATCCTATCGCAATTTAATTACGACAGATCGCAATAAGATTTTGCCAAAGTTGGAGTGATTTTATCAGTTATCTCGAAGGCTTGGAGGGGATTTTGTTGCTAAAGGTAGGGTAAATGGTAATAGGATTACAGGGATCTTATATAAATGATAAATTCACGATGATATTTATATCAACCTTACTTTATTTTAAGAAGATTTTTGCGCTAATGTTTTTAATATTATTACTAAAAATCGAGAGCATAGAGAAAAAAACATATTAATGTTATAAAAATAATATTGTGATTAATATTTATGTTATGATAATTATGATAATATAATTATAACGAGAAATATTTAGAGAGAGGAAGTATGCATAATTTCATTTTGGTGTGTTTTTACAATACTACTCGAGGAGTCTATTTATAGGCAAATTTATCAAATTACAACCACAAAATAAAATATTACATTCTCATAAAATAATCACAACTAATTTATAATCTCATCTATCCCATCATTATTTAACCACCTCATATACATCCACTACAATATTTCATAATACTCCCCGTTGGATGTATATTCAGGAATATGCCTCGCTAAAATAAAACCGCTAGGAAAAAACTCAGTGGGATAAAAATCTAGTGAAGGAAAAAGAATACATAATTCCTTTAGTACGCTTTCATATGTTGTCTCATTAAAACCCTTACTGGGAAAACTACATGGGAAAAACTATAGTAAAGGGAGAAAGTGCAATGTGTATTTGCTCCCCCTGATGTTATTATTTCAAATCTCAAAGTTTTCGAACGCCAATTGTATATATCAATTTTCTAAAATGATTGGGGGAAGTGCTTTCGTAAATAAATCTGAAAGATTTTCACTGATCGCACTTGTTTTACATCAATATCCCTATTTTTCTCCAACTATTGTGTAAATAAAAATTTTGGAGAAATATGCTTTGTTCTATCGCCTTTAATATATCCTTCCTTTACTTGCGCATACATGCCGCATTATCTTCATACAACATCGTCGGAAGCAACTTTTCAGATAATAGCCCACAAGTTTGTTGAAAATATTTAAATGGACCACATGATGGGTGTATCGACCCACAAATATCACCATGTATACGTTCAAAAAATACAAGAGATTCATTCTTTACTTTCATTGGTGATGGCCGAATAATTAAATTCCCTTTATAGCAAGCGACACAAGATAATTCATTAGATTGAAGAATCCTCTGATTCTTTATCAAATGTCCACATGGATTTTCAATTATCTTTCGCATCAACGGGATGTCCCAATCGATGGCAAACTTCTGGTTTGTAAGAGCATATGATTCAACTGTTTTAAGATATGTGTAGCATAGTCCATAATCAAAAGATGGCAATATTTCTATAATCCTCATTCGAAATTGCCTTTGTTATGTGTAAATATTCTACGTCTCCCTTTCTGCTGTCTCAACATGATATCCGTTATTTCGAATAACTTTAAAGCTCAATAAATTTCTTTGGGACTTGGGAGAATATAAGGCATTTTCAATTATCAGCCTTGTCCCTTTAGGCAGTAAAACGCTTGCTCTTCCGGAGCCTTCAATTATATTTGTACTACACGATATAGGAATAACGCTTTCTTCTTTTATATCAAGATGATCGAAGTATTTCTTATTTCTTAAAATCGTATGAGTCTGCACAGTCCGCAAGACATTTTTTTCCATTGCACATGCTCGTATCCATTGTATAAATATCCTTAACAAATATAAAATGTTATATCATTAATGAATAAAATAACACAAGAAAATTGCATGTATGAGTAGCAAGACATAAACATTAGTATATATAAAATATTTGCATACATAAAATTTCATCTCCAATGATAATTTCTTCCATAATATTCAAATGAATGTTTGATAAATATTAGCTGTGACACCGATTTTGTTGAATACCGCAATTTTGAGCAACGTCTTGTTTCGAACTTTCTTTACCTTGAATTATAAAGATCTGCGGGATCTTTGGGTGCGAATAAGGATTTAATAACCGCAACGATAATATTATTCTCGATGGTCTTTACTCAACACTTCACTCTTTATTTATCACCTTTTCCTCTTCGGGAAAAATCTTTTGAATATTCCCAACGGTAAACATACACGACCATCCGTATTATTTGCGGATACATTCATATTTCATTCTCGTTTATTTATCACTTTTTCCGCTTTGGAGGAATTCTTTTTTTTTTTTCACAACGATAAACATACACAACCATACATTCACTTCTGGGAATGTCGTACATTCACTTTGGAGATGTCGTAATCGTTCTATCAAAATATTAACCATAATTAACCTCTCAATTTCGCGATTCAGATTTCAAACCAACATATCACAATATCGAAAGCAACAAAAAAGCTCGCAAGTTTGACATCATACTCACTCGTGAAATTATCTCGACGGAGGTTGGTCGTTGCCGGAAAGCGCTCGTGGTCACTCATGAAATAATCTCGACGGAGGTTGATCGTTGCCCGAGAGCGCTCGTGCTGATAACGTGTTATAAAAATATTATTGTGATTAATATTTATATTATGATAATTATTATAATAATATTATAGAGAGAAATATTTAGAGAGAGAAAGTATGAATAATTTCAATACTTTGGTGTGTTTTTACAATACAACTCAAGATGCCTATTTTTAGGCAAATTTCTCAAATTACAACCATAAATAAAATATTATTTTCTCATAAAATAATCACAACTAATTTATAATTTCATCTATTCCATCCTTATTTAACCACCCCATACACATCCACTCTAGTATTTCATAATAATTACCAAACAAGAAACTTAATTGAAAAGTTCGCAATGGAAATAAACTATATATATTGCATTCATTTCAACCGTTTACATTTTGCTTATTGGAGGAGTTCAGAAAATAATAAAAGCTAAATTTATGATTATTTATATAAAAATTTAATTTAAAGAGGTAGTATCATGATAATTATAACGTTAAATGTTGGGAAAAACCTAAAATGGTCCCCAACGTTTACCCTCTGGACCAATGTTTCGTGAGGACCAATTTAGTCTCCGATTTTTATCGAATTTGAACCAAATTGGTTCCCCCCATTAAACTACCGTTAATTTGGATGGAAGTTGATATGTGTCAACATGTGATTGGACAGACTTAAAAAATAAAAAATTAAACTCCAAAAAGGGGAAAAATTTCAAAAATAGAGAAAAAATTTAAAAAAGAGAGAAAAGTACAAATAAATAATTAAATAAAAAGAAGAAAAATAAAATATAAAAATAATAAATTATAGTCAAATGAAAATAAAAAATATATTAAAAATATAAATTAAATATTAGAAAAGAGAAAAAATGCAAAAAAGGAAAAAAAATTCAAAAAAAGAAAAGAAAAACTGATAAATTAAAATAAAATAAAAATAAAGAGAGAATTAAATTGTATTACAAATATATTAAATTCAATTAAAATTAAAATGATGATAAAAATGTATTAAAAATAAATTAAAATAGAGAAAAAAAATACAAATTTAAAATAGCTTAAGTAAAAAATAAACAAAAAAGAGAGAGAAATTCTTAAAACGAAAAAAATAATAAATAAGAAAAAAGAATAAAAATATTTATTTATTAAAAACTAAAAATAAGTGCAAAAATAAATAGGATAAAAATGTCACTGAAAGTTGACGAGAATTTCCAATCTCGTCTCTGTCTAGAGTTGTCAAACGAGCCGTTGGCCCGGCCCGGCTCATTACCCGCGAAAGGCCGCCAATTGGCGGGGCTGGCGCGGGTAACCCCGCCTTCTTGCGCACCTGAGAAAGGGAGGCCCGCCCCGCCCTTGGGCGGGCTGCGGGCCTGGCGTGCTTAACCCCGTCAGAAATTAAAAAAAAAAATAAAAAGAAAAAATTAAAAAGAGGAAAACAAATTAATAAAAAGGAGATTTTAGTTCGAAAGTATTTGTAATTTAATCTAACTATTTAATAATAATTTATTTATTTTATTACACTCAAATCCAATTAAATTATAAGTACAAAATATAAGAAATCTATATAAGTTATTTATACATATATTAATTAATATAAAAACTTTTTTTTATTCTAGCGGGCCTACCCGCGGCCTGCCAGCCCGGCAAAAGCCCGCGGCCTGCACGTGCTTGCCCGCCAGGCCCGCCTTCAGACGGGCCTAAATTTCGCAGCCCACGGGCTTTGGACTTTTTTTGTCTCTATCTCTGTCCAGTTAACAAGGATGCGATCATCCCAGTATATTTGTTAAAAAATTCGAGAAGCGAGACGATTATGTCCTCATTAACGGCATGGACGGTTTTCGTAAAACTTTAGAGGTATTTTTTATACTTAACTTTGTTTTTCCTTTTTATTTAGTTTAGTAAATAAATATATGTTTAAATTTTTATTTGGCATTTTTTATTTTAATCAACTCTCCCTATTATTTTTATTTTTCTCTTGTAGTTTTTATTTGTTTAATTTTTAATATATTTCATTCTTTCTTTCTTTTTATTTGATTTTTAATTTATTTTAAAATTTATTCTTATTATTATTATTTAATTTTTATTTAGCTATTATTAGTTTTTTCTTTTTAATTTTTTTTAATTCTTACTCTATTTTTCGATTTTTTTTCCTTTTTTTGGATTTCCCCTTTTTTAATATTTATTTATGAATCTGGCCACTCGCATGTCGACACATGTCAACTTCCATCCAAATTAACGGCTATTTAACGGCGAGGACCAATTTGGTTCCAATTCGATAACATCGAGGGCTAAATTGATCCTCGCGAAACAACGAGGCCTAAATTGATCCAGAGGGTAAACATTGTGGATCATTTTAGGTTTTTGCCCTTACGCGTCCAACTTTTGACCCAAGAATATTGAATAAAGGTTCTACTAACGTCGTAAAAGACATGGCCTCAGATTGGGATTGAAGATGTATAAAAGACACTGCGGATCGAAGATTTTCCGGTCAAAGGCCGAAATATAAATGGGTATATCACATTGACGATGGTCGATGGGTCATGGGAGAAGATAGTCTTGGTTTGCCATTTTCTTTGAAAAAGAAGCATTCTCACAGTCAAATAACGACGGTTTACTGTCTAGATAGTAGTAAACTACTTCTGTATGTATTGTAATACTACTCTTGAGATCTACAAGATCCATTGGGATTCTTCGAAGTCTTCGCGCAACCTATGTACTTCATGAAAAATTTGATCTTTTTGAAAGAAACTGCAGACAAATGTACTCCAACTTAATGGATGAAACGAACTGAAGTATGTATTCCGAGTCCGACTGATCAAGCATTTTGACAAACACATAAAGCTCAAATGCGATTCGAACCTACCAAGCAATTCAAACAAAAATGAAGCTCATGGAACCCCATTCAGTAGCAGATTCAAGAGAAAGATTCAGATAGAATAAAAGGAAAACCAAATGTTCGAAACATCGAGGAACCAGCAACAGAGCGAATCAGCTATGAAACAGCACATTCTCTCAAGGTACAAAAAAAAGCAACAAAAATTTACAGGGATAGAAACCACAAGCATAGACAAAGTCACCTGGGAACAGAGCAAATCAGACTTCCTTGGTTGGTGGAATTGAAGAAGGTTCCGCCGCGGCTCCTTCGATCCGACTGGGATCCTCGGCGTTGAGAGGCTGGCGAAGGTTTGCTGACTGCTGTTCATCGTCGTCATCAGGGTCGTAATTAGGGTTCAAACTTCGATCGATGGCTTCGCGTCCCTTCTCCAGACACGGCTTGCAAGCGATCTCTATCGTACACCATCCTAACAACACCGCCGCGATCGCGATCAACGCAGTAGTCACCGCTCCCATTTTCTCCCCCCTCTCTCTCTCTCTCTCTCTCTCTCTCTCTCTGAACTCAATGATTTGATAATACACGTGCCTGTATTAGCTAGCTACTTCACTCACGCAAGCGACTTTAATTGCTCATATAGCGACTACAGCCTATATGGAGACTAGAGCTGTTCGCCCCGCCCGCCCCGTCAAACTGGCGGGGCACACTGCGAAATTTACGCCCGGCGGGCATGGGCTGGCAAGCCCGCAAGGGCGGCGGGCTTCTGCCAGGCCTGCCAGAATAAAAAAATTGATTTGTTATATTATTTAATATATGTATAAATAACTTATATAAATTTTTATATTTTGTAATTATAATTTTAATTGGAATTAAGATTAATAAAATAAATTATTATTAAATAGTTTGGATTAAATTACAAATACTTTCAAACTAAATATCTTCTTTTTTTTTTTATTTCTTTCCCTCTTTTTTTTTTTAATTTTTTTCTCTTTTTATTTTTGGCGGCCAAACCCCTCAGGCCCGCGGCCTGCCCAAGGGGCGAAGGCGGGCTTCTCAGGCCCTCCAGAAGGCGGGCTTACCAGCGCCAGCCCCGCCAATTGGCGGGCTTTGGCGGGTAACGCGCCGTTCTGTCGGACCGTTTGACAGCTCTAATGAGATAATTCTATAATGCTCTTGTTGAAAGCCTAATTCATGAAAAAGCAACCAAGCTTATATTGGGACCCCTCCTTATGTGTGGCGAGTGTGCTTGAGCTTCGATGACAGATAAATTACCAAAGGTCCTGCCCGGGCACGTCATAGATAGTTAACGTACCCGTCACTACAAAGGGTTCGCTTCAGCCTCCTAGTTTGTTAATGTGAAAACTCGTGCTGGCACTGGAGGGGTAGGACCAATGGTTGATTCGGGACTTGAGGCACCTTCACATGACACGTTCTAGCATAGTGTTCAACCTTTCCGCATCGAAAACACTGTGGAATACGACATACATCGTAGTGATAGCGTCAACACTGTTGATACTATGGTGCGGTGTTTGGAGGTTGGTTTGGAATATTAACCGGTCCCTCGTTTGGCCTTGGTCGCCAATTCTGTTGGTCCTGTTGATTCCGTGGTAGTTTGGCGCATTTTCAAAGAACTGGCGTTTCTCATTTGTCCTCCTCCTTGCTGTCCTCCTGTCCTCCTCTTTGCGTCTTATGCCTTTGCAACTCTTGTCTCCGCCTGTTCAGCTAAGATGGCTCGTTTAGTGATACGCGCGTATCTTTCCCTCTGTGTCGTACATGCTTACGCTTTGAAAGATCTCAGGTTTAAGACCTTCCAAAAAGTGCTCGATTTTCAGCTCGTCAGTGGCAACTATATGTGGCGCAAACCTCGAAAGTTGCTCAAACTTGCGGGTGTAATCCGCTACTAACATCCTCCTTGTTTGAGGTTAATAAATTCGTTCAGCTTTCGTCTCTATCCGGCGTTTTGGACCTCTCCAGGTCATAGTAGTGGGATCCTCGAGCACCTGAATGGTATCCCACCAATAGCCTGCGTTCCCACGCAACATGAAGGTGGCACATGTCACCTTCTCGGTATCGGGTAAGTGACTTACACGAAACATATTTTCAATCGTTCTGAGCCAATACTCCGCATAGGTAGGATCGGCGGCTTCTAAACCTACCCTCGACAGCTTCTACACGTTGTCCCGAGGACGCATGATGTTCCGATGAGTTCTGACGGTGGATGAGATCGTCGGATCTGATCGGTCAACTAATGGATGGTAGAATTGTCGTTAGGGGGGAATTCAAGTCCCGCCCTACGACTAGAACTCCCTACATACTCTCGACGTACCTTCGACATTTTTATCTATTTCTACAGTTATTCACATAGAGCATATATCATATAACACATAAATCACAAACTCAACTATTAAACTTACATGCCAGGCTTTTTCTCCAAGCTTTGAGCAGCAGTACATGGACAGTCTGCAGAATCTAAAGCCTACGCTCTGATACCACCTGTAGCGACCCTACTTTTCTAATTTAGTGGCGGATTTCGCAACATACGTCATAGAAGACCCGTCTAACAAAAACTTTTTCCTAAAATAATTAACATTATAACAAAAGATCGTCTACATAATCAGTCTATACAAAGGCTGTATCCCCAAATGTCAAAATAACGAAAGCCCTAAAGCCGCTCCACAGGTCTTCATCCATGTACCACCCCGTCCTCAAAAGTCCGTGGAGCACCGCCACCAGCCGCCTCAGCCTTGACGCGTAGCAGCGTCAGGCTCAGTACCTACAACACGTAAACACTAAGCAATTTGCCCAGTAGGTATATCATTCATCTACAATGCATAAGCACATATGTGACTTATGTGTTTTTATGTGACTCTATGATTTACATGATTTACGTGTTTTACTTACGTTTCATGCGGATCAAATTTCCATATGTTATCATGTATATGCATGGCATGTGCATATCACGTCAGGTTGAGAGATGGTTTCCACCATATTGAGACGGTGATGATTCAACGTACAGACGGGTGGGTAAATTGAGAAGATTTTGTCTTTTGTTTGAGGTTGGGCTCACAAGGCACTTGGCGGAAGATAGACGTGATCGATTTGTCTATTCAGATGTGGTCGATTCGAGGTGTATACCGCCAGAGCGATACGGACATAATTACCCATGGTATGATATGGGTGTGACCGCCAAGGATATGTGATACGCGTGTAACAACCCATGATATTGGATACGGGTGCAATCACGTGATCACCCATGATATTTATTGCGCGCGTGGGTGCCGAGTAGGGGTGGGCATCGGGTCGGGTAGTCGGGTATCGGGTAGTTCGGGTTCGGGTAAGATTTTCAATACCCGAAGACCCGATTTACGGCGGGTATGTGTATATATCGGTTCGGGTACCCGACGTGGTAGACGGGTACCCGATAAATTGGGATATGATTCTATATCCATGTAATATAACTTACAATATGGATATATAATTGATGAGAAAATATGACGATGGTATCAGTGCATACACTAGTTATACTTTAACGTCACTATATTGATATCTAAATATGTGTGAATCGGGCGACCGGGTAGTAAATTACTACCCGATAGACCCGCTTAACACGGGTATCGGGTAACCCGATACCCGACAAATGAACTGACCCGTGAACCCGATTGGGAAACCCGAATGACGTAGTGCCGAGCCTAACCTAGGGCCCTGTATTGTGAAAATTGAGATAGGAATGTGCGAAAACAAAGAGTGTGCATTGGCATGTGAAATATTGGGATTGGGGTTAAGTGAACACTTGCATACACACACTTTATTCACCTACTGGACAATTCGCTTAGTGTTCACGTATTGTAGGTACTGAGTCTGACGCTGGTACGCGTCAAGACTGAGGCGGCTGGTGGCGGTGCTCCGTGGTCTTTTGAGGATAGGGCTGTACATGGATGAAGACCTGTGGAGCGGTATTTTGGGGCTACAGCCCTTGTATATTGATGACACTATATATGACATTTTGTCGTAATGCAAATTATTTAGGAAATGTTTTTGTTAGAACGGGTCTTCCACGACTTACGTTGCAAAAATCCACCACTAATCTTAATTAGAAAAGCTACAATCTGAGACTAACTCCAAGGACCGTTTAAGTCGACACGCCATTGGAGAACATAAGGATAGAAATTCTATTCCTAGAAGAAGTTCGTCAACAAATATGGACGTCACCTGCAAAATGAATAAGTTGAACGAGTTCAAGCTCAGAGGCATCTCTTACTGGGATGAGCAGAAAAGGATGGCCTATCTTTGGATGCTAACCCAACTTGGACCTGATCAAAGGCTGGAGATTCTTAAAAATCAGCTCAAGAGCCACTTCAAGAACTTATCTCCAATATGTCAGCTGATAAGTGTCTACTATGCAAAATGTGGTGTTCCAACTCCAATCTACATAATAGAGCGGATAGATAAAACTCGAGAAGAGCTAAGCGACAGCGATCTACCATACCTTCCTGTCGAGGAGGTCTATACCATCTCTACCAATTATATGTAGAGAAATACAAGGATCCTCAAGGCTTTATATAGAAAGAAGGTCTCAAGGGAATCTATAGATTCATGGTGCGCTAAGATAAGTTCTTTGCCGCACACGACCTTCAGATGGCTCTGGAGAGCAACATGAAGAAGGTCAACATGACCACTCCATTCAATAAAGGACATGAGGTTGAACGGCTTCCCAACAACTACATTCATTTGAGCTCGGTATTAGCAATCACCTACCACAACCCAATTGTAGAGTATACTTTTAATTGTGCTTGATATTATTAGTTGTCCTTGTAATTAGAGGCGCTTTGTATAGTAGTCCTTAGATTATGACTAGTTTGATATTTATACCAAGTTTGTTTGGTATAAATACATGTAAATCAAATTGAGACGAATAGAGAAAGTTTTGAAGATTGATCCGAAAGGCTTGCAATTCATTTGCTAGAGAGAGAAACAACAATAACTTTCTCACTCTAATCGAATTATCTCGTTCTTCAAATGAGTTTTTTCGATCGAATCTTATTGATTATCTTTATCGTCGAATTACTTTGAATTCTTGCCTAGGATCTTAGAGTTGTTAATCGTAGGACCTAACAATTGGTATCAGAGCCGATTCGTTCTGTTTTGGATCAAAAATTGTTAGATTTGGATCGAAAATTTAATTCTGTTCACTGTTCATCGAAGAACAGTTTGGCGCGAAATCTGTTTTCGATCCAATAGCATAATTTTGTGCGTAATTGACTTGAATTTGATGTTTCTGTGCTCGTGCGATCAAATTCGCAGCTGTTTGAATTTCGTGTTTGGATTAAATTGATTTTGCGAGTTACTGTTTGTGTAAGAACATGAAGAACACGTTCTGATTTTGATCAAATTCGATATATTGTGCATCATAACTTGTTTAATTGCATGTTCGTGCGTAGTTAGTAATCGATGGCGAGCAATTACCTG
Source organism: Craterostigma plantagineum (assembly GCA_027422505.1). Taxonomy (NCBI): domain Eukaryota; kingdom Viridiplantae; phylum Streptophyta; class Magnoliopsida; order Lamiales; family Linderniaceae; genus Craterostigma; species Craterostigma plantagineum. The sequence goes on along the minus strand of JAPQWV010000033.1, from coordinate 3,563,569 downwards.
AAAGTTCAGTGTCTAATTCCTTGTTTTGCTTGAATCTGTGATAATTGTATTATGTGATTTTTCTCGATCGTTCCAATTTTCTCGCTAGGTTTTGCGATCGGATTAATTTCTCGATCGAAAAACTTGGCGTGATAATTTTCTCGGTCAGAATACGAAGTCGGTCCTAAAATCGTCAACACTAGAAACGATTTAGTTAGAAATATTTCTCGAGCATTATTTAGCGAAAATCATTTTCGAGGGAGACCAATTTTGACTTTGCACGCGTAAAAACTCTCTCTCGAGAAACATTTTCGGTCAGACATTTAAAGTTTGACCAAGCAAAAAATCATTTACACGCGAGAAACGTTTCCAGTCAACCGATTTATTTTGACTTGTCGTGAAACTTACTAACGTACTGTTTCTTTACGATCGAAATAAACTCACGATCCGGAAATTTTTCTCGACCGAACGATTTTGGGCAATTTATTTCGCTCGAAAAATATTTCACTGACAAACTATCTCGCACGTAAACAGTACACACTTTATTCTATTTCGACGAAATTATTTTTGAACAAACTTTAAAGATTGAATCGAAAATAGTTCTCGATCTATTTTTCGAATCAAACGCTACTAACGAATTTTGTCACCTGTGAAGCACATTACATCATCTTCAAAAAATAAAAAACCTAACGAAGATCCTTCAACAACTCAACTACAAAACAAAATGGATTCATACTCGCTCGGAAATAACAACCGTCCACCGATTTTGCAACGAGGCGAATATACCGTGTGGAGGAGCCGCTTCCTCAATTCATCGCTCTAAAAGATCAAGCCGAGAATTTACTGAAGTCACTAGAAGAGGGACCCACACAGTTTTGGGTACATGTCCCGGTGACGAAACGGCAACTTCTCAAATTCCTGCATCTAGGCGACTGAAGGAGCCTAGGGAGTACACAATCGAGGAGAGAGCTCGAGCTAAGGCTGATCTAGTAGCCATGAACACCCTCATGCAGGGCATCCCAACGACATATACCGACAGATTGATAGCCTTTCATCGGCTAAAGGAATGTTGGATGAACTGCATAGGATGATGCAGAGGACGGAAGTTGGCATAAAGGCAAAAAAGGCGAACATTCTCATCGCTTACGACTCCTTCAAAGCAAAGCCTGAGGAGAGTCTATACGAGATCTACCAAAGATACCTCACTCTTCTCAACGAGATGAGGAAGATAGAGATCACGAAGACCAACATGGAGACAAACATCAGATTTCTATCTTCTCTGCCCGCGGAATGGAAGAAAATATCCACTCAGATTCGACAAAATAAAGATTTAGAGGAGTTGGATGTCCATGCCGTGTTTGACAATCTCGCACAGCATGAGGATGATATAAGTGAGATTCTCAAGGAGCAGAAAGGCAAACAGAACGAAGGCACTGTTGCCTTAGTCTCGGAGAAGAGGAGCTCAAGATCAAGAAAGGAAAAGACCGTTAAGCCTCCTTCACCTTCAGAGTCGGAAGAAGAGTCGGACTCATACGTTGAGCCAAATCTGAAAGCACTAGGAAAGCAGTACTTCAAGAAGAAGTACTTCAAGAAGAACTCTTCAACCTCAGCCAACCGACTTCAGACTACAAGCTCTAAAAAAAAGAACGTGCACCAGAGAGCTCCGATGTCAAGAATCCTAAGGAGGCTAACAAATGCTTCATCTGTGGCAAGCCAGATCACTTCGCCAGAGAGTGCTCTCTTCCAAAGAAGAGGGATGCCAACTACTACTCCAGGAAGCTCCAATTGACGAAATAGAAGGAAGTTGGAGTAGCTCTCATGGCCGAACAGGACCAATGGCTCGAGGACACGTCGAGTTCTGAAGAAGAGAATTTAGCTCTCATGGCCCGTCTCGATAATGAATCAAACGCCGGAACATCCAATAGTACGGACGACGACGATGCATCCACCTCGTCACAAGAGATCCATCATGTGTGGTACCTTGACTCGGGTTGCTCCATCAAGAACTGCTGAGCAACTACAAAGACCAGCCAAACGGCAAAGTCAGATTTGGGAACAATGATCCAGCCCTAATTCTAGGACTTGGGGATATCATTCTGAAGAATCTGATTATAAAAGATGTCTCATACGTCGAAGGCCTCCGTCATAATTGTTCAGCATAGGCCAGTTCTGTGACAAAGGGTTCCAGGTGGTCTTTCATGCTGACCGGTGCAGAATTTTGGACAGTCAGAACACAGAACTCCTCTATGGACTTCAGAAATCAAACCTTTACACGATCAATCTGACGTCCGTGTGGCCCTCGAGAGCTGTATGCCTCATATCTCAGATTGATTTACAGAGGAACAACTTGTGGCATCAACGACTGTCTCATCTGAATATGAAAGATCTCCAACGTCTTTCTACGAAAAGTTGGTTCATGGTCTGCCAACTATACTACTACAAAGGGAGCATCAGTGTTCGGCATGCCAATTGGGAAAAATAAAGCGAGCATCCCATCACGTCAAGCAACTTGCGTCTACATCTCGACCACCGAAACTAATCCACATGGATCTCTGTGGGCCGATGCAGACTCAGAGCGTAAATGGAAGAAAGTACGTGCTAGTGATCGTCGATGACTACTCTCGCCACACTTCGACAAAGTTTCTCCGAACCAAAGATGAGACCAGTGACTTGATTATTAATTTTGTGAACACCACCCAGAACCTGCTGCAACAGACTATCCAAGTCATTCGAACAGACAATGGCACTGAGTTCAAGAACAGACGTCTCAGTTAATTTTATCAGAAACTTGGGATAAATCAACAATTCTCAGCCACAAAAGCACCTAAACAAAATGGGGTCATTGAAAGGAAAAATCAAACCATAGTGGAAGCAGCTCGAACAATGCTGATTCATTTCGGACTTCCACACTTTCTATGGGCTGAAGCAGTTAATACCGCTTGTTTTACTCAAAACAGGACGGTGGTTCACAAAAGGTTCAACAAGACTCCGTACAAGATTGTGAATAATAAAGTATCCAATATCTCTTTCTTTAAAGTCTTCGGGTGCAAGTGCTTTGTGGCGAACGACCGAGAGCAATGTGCCAAGTTCGACCCTAAAGCATTCGAAGCGACTTTCGTCGGGTATTCTTTAACCTCGAAAGCATACCGACTATATATCAAGTCCAACCACACAATCAAAGAAAGCTACAACGTCACTTTCCACGAAGTGGCGGACATGGCTTCTGGTCAAGTCAGTCCAGGACCTGTGCTTAACCCGATGGCTCCTGCACACCTCAGTTCAGGACCCGTATCCAACCAGATAGCTTCTGTATAATATTTAAGAACCTGTTTTCACTGGTGTGTTGGCACAAAACCAACAGAAGATGGCAACAACTTTGAAATCAACATCAGAAGAAGCATTAAGACTCAACATTAGACGATCTAGACTCTCACTTCGAGCCCGTATATCGGTCACAAACTGCTACACCCTATAGTGGATTCTCCACCTAATGAGACCGATGTACCTAGTACTTCTCACGTCCCTACCTCACCCGATTCAGATTTACCACAGAATAACGAAGAACCTACAATGGTTACTGAGGAAGAATCATCAGAGACGATCGTTCCAAGTGCAGAAGTGGAAGTTCCTCAAACAATTGAACAATCAGAGATAATTGGAGATCTAGAACCACAACTGGCTGACGTATCTTCCTCAGCCCTGTCACATGAGCACAAGTGGACTAGTTCCCATCCGGTTGATCAGATAATTGGCGATCTTTCGAGCGGAGTAAGGACACGTCGTCAGCTCAATCTTTTTAGCTGCTTCTTAAGCCAAAATAAGCCTACTAAAGTAGCAGAGGCACTACGAGACCCGGATTGGATAATTGTGATGCAAGAAGAAATTCATCAATTCGAACGTCTTCAAGTGTGGACCTTAGTACCCCGTCCACATGGGAAAACAATAATCGGAACCAAATGGGTATTCAAGAATAAGAAGAATGAAGATGGTGAAGTGATCCGGAACAAAGCAAGGCTAGTTGTGAAGGGGTACAATCAACAGGAAGGCATCGACTACGACGAGACATATGCTCCTGGCTTATGCGGCTCACAAAGACTTCAAAGTCTATAAGATGGATGTTAAGACCGCCTTTCTCAACGGCGTGTTGAAAGAAGAAGTCTACGTCGCTCAGCCGGAAGGCTTCGTTGATCATGAAATCCCGATCACGTCTATCGATTGGACAAAGCTCTCTATGGACTAAAACAAGCCCCACGTGCTTGGTACGATGTCTTGAGTGATTTCCTCGTGAAGTCTGGATTCATATGAGGAACGATGGATACAACCCTCTTTATCAAATGGCAAGACAAAGATCTGATGGTCGTTCAAGTATACGTCGACGATATCATCTTCGGATCAACAAATCCGCGGCTTTGCACGAAGTTTGGAGATCTTATGAAAAATAGGTTCGAGATGAGTCACATGGGAGAGATGCAGTTCTTCTTAGGACTACAAGTCAGGCAACTCGAAGATGGGATTTTCATCAGTCAGACAAAATACATCAAGGATATTCTGAAGAAATTCCATCAAGATCAGAGCAAGCCTCTTAGCACTCCTATGTCACCAAGCTGCAAGTTGGATGCCGATCCCGCTGGAAAGCCGGTCGACGTCACACTATATCGCAGTATCATTGGATCTCTTCTCTACCTCACTTTGAGCCGGCCAGATATCATGTTTGCCACTTGTTTATGTACCCGTTTTTAAGCCGATCCCAAAGAATATGCTCGCGGTCAAAAGGATTCTGCGTTACCTTAGGGCACTTCTACCCTCGGACTATGGTATCCAAAGGGTACGAACTTCAATCTTATCGGCTATACTGATGCTGATTATGCAGGTTGCCGAATGGACAGGAAAAGCACGTCCGATGGCGCTTAATTTCTAGGCGAAAAGCTGGCCTGCTGGTCATCCAAAAAGCAGAACTGTGTGTCTCGACGGCCGAAGCGGAATACGTGGCTGCTGCCAGTTGTTGCTCCCAGATACTGTGGATGCGGACTCAGCTTCGCGACTATGGGTACAATTTAAATAATATACCCATATATAGTGATAGTCAAAGTGCCATCGATATTACTTGCAATCCTGTTCATCACTCACGCACAAAACACATAGACATTAGATATCACTTTATCGAAGATCATGTAGAAAAAGGCACCATAGATATGTATTTCGTGAACACGGAGTTCCAACTAGCTGACATTTTCACCAAGGCAAGGATTGGATGTTTCAATTCTTGTCGGAAAATTAGGCATGTTGAATCTTCCATATATGTGCTTTACCTGATCTTCTGTGCTACTAAATGTTCTATGCTATGTGTTTTCTTTGCTTATATGCTTTATCTTGCGTGAATTTAATAAATAAATAAAAATTTTAATACATATAAAAATACTATACATATACTTATAATATAGGGGGATGAAGAAATTCTTTAGGATGCTTTTATCTAAAGTCACTTAGAATTTTTACCCCGACATGCGATCGATTTAATTGCTTAATTTTTCCAAGTCGCATTCTTGTGTCTAAAGGTCATTAAGTTGCTCCACTAGACACAAAGCCACTATACATACGAGAGGTCTCAAGCCTTGTTCATTTCTTTCCTTGGATCTTATCGAGTGAGTCACACATCAATTGCTTGTCTTAACTAGTGATACTTGGCTTCATACTCACCTTGCCTCAGATCGTTAGGAAAATGATAAGGGCGCTTAGGTTATTCCTCAATCGGCCTTATAATTTTTTTTCCTCTTACTCATTAGCCCTTAGTCATCCAATTTGCGCCTTCTCCGACGTCCTTTTATTCCTTTGAATCCCATTCCCAGCCTTCAACCGTATTCTATACTCTTCGGATGGTTATTCTATACTCTTTGAATTGACTAAATGCAAATTTATTTTATTCTCGCACATTCTAAATGTAATTTTCAATTGCATTGGTACTGAATTGTTTAAATGCGATAAAGTTTTTTTTCATTGCTCTTACCCTCACATAATACCTCTAGTACATGGTCTCGGGGACCATGTATATGTGCTTACTAAGCCAAATTGTGTTATATGCTCGTGAATTGAATTGATTTCATATGCTTGCATATTTAGACAAGTTTTGCGCATTATTTGAGGGGGAGCAAATATAAAAATAGTGCATTAGCTCCAAATATTCTTGACGTTTTTCTCTAAGCGTTTCAGATTCCTTCAAACATAATTAAGGAGTGAGACGTCGACACTACAAGGAAAGGAGCTAGTCACAGACCAAAGTAACTCCATTATTTCTAACATTTTTTCTTTCTAAGTGGTACAGATTTTTTAATCACTGCCAGGGAAGACTAGACATTACTACACAGAAAATACAGGGAGTTAATTGCATTTATTTTAAATTCTCAGGGGGAGCTTTACAATGTGATTTTATTTGAAATAGGGATCAATCTGAAAATTTTTAGAAGCACTTACAATCGAGAAATTGGATATAAGAATTAATTCGCTATCGTAAGTTTCTCGATCGTAAGACAGTGTTGGGAACAATTGTTGATTAACCGCGATAATTTGCGATCGAGAAAATTGAATTGAAGATCAATTTTCGAATCGAAAATTTCTCGAGCGCAAATAGTAATGGGCCTCCATTTAATCGCAAAACGTCAAATCGGAAACCCAACATTGAATTACAGCGAGTAAATGAAAGTTCATCTTTGTGTCAGTCGAAAAACTTCTTCTCACGCAACCCTAAATCGCAGAAAGTTCTCTGGCGAAAAACTTTCACAGACAGTTCAAATCACTCACAAATATTTCCATTTTCAACTTTGTCTGTTTAAGGTAGAAATGAGAATCTGTTGATAGTTGCGTGTGATTTAACTCCGTTAGCATCTGTATTTTGAAGCTTTTCGCAAGTTTAGATTTCCGTCTGTTCTTCAAAACTGAGAAATCGTATACTGTTTTATAGTGATTAGGCTTGATTATGAGTGTTATCTGAGATTAATGCCTGCACTTAACATAGTTTCGATGTTCTTGATGAATCTGGTAGTAAAAATCTTCGGAAAATCTGCATCTTCGACTGAGATTTGAGTTTCAATAAAACTGGGTTTTTGAATGTTTAAAGGTATCGAAGAACTTTGTCGATCGCAAACAATCTTAATTGAATTCCGATTCAATTGAGATATTGTTTGTGTCAAATTAGTTCTCGATCGATGAATCTGACTTACTCGTTAGGACAGATGATTTTGACCGAAAAATTACTTACCATCGAGAAATCTAATTAGGATTTTCTGTGTGCGAAAAACTTAAGCACTGAATAGATAATTTAGATGCAAATTTATCGAGCGCAAAACTTACTATCGCAAAATAGAATTTTCGTGTTAATTGGATTTTGGTCGTAAAAATTTAGCAGCGAAAAAAATTAATTTTTCAACGCTCAATTTTTTGATCGTAAAATTCGCCGCTTCGGACTTAATTGGTTGAAAAATTTCTCGACGGTTGACCTAGTCTCTCGTTGACTAATTTCTTGATAGAAATATATCGCAGCGAAAAAAAAAATTTTGCTACTTACAATCAAAAAGCACATACCGCTCGACAAATTTCAAATCGAAAATTTTATTCAATCGAGGAAAATTTCTCGATAGTAAATTTACCTGAGAAATAATTTCTCGATCGTAAATTTACACGGAATTTTTTCTCGATCGTAAAATTGATCGACTACAGTCTCGATTTCAACTTCAACACTTAGAAAATTTCTCTAAGTCTTTTACTCTGTAGCGAACATTAACGAATAAAATTTTCTCGATCGAAAAATTAAACTGAGTCATTACAATTGAAATCAATGCATAGGAAATCATTTTCAAAATCAATTTTATCGAGCGAAAAATTTCTCGGCATGAACAGTGCCATTACTGGAGATTAAACACTTAGAGAATTTTCAAACTCTTTTTCACGCGAATAGGTGTTTAACTCAAAATTACGATCATGGCATTACATTTTTTTCAAAATCGAAATTCCTATATGCATATCATACGATTTCAACTCAAAATTCATCAAATGTCATGACTTGATACAATATTATAGTTTGATGAAATTAAATTCATTCTCGACTAATATCACAAATTATGAACTAATGATTTGTTATATTTTTTCAGATGGATCGCTATCCAAGATATAATCACATATACGACCACAACCTGTATCTGAAGGTCCAGGATACAAATTTCCAGCTTGATCTGAGCACCTTTCGATGCCCGGACGAGATCATTGTCTCTATCCTGAGAGGTCACCCCATCTGGCACGCATTGACGGTGAACGCCTCGGTGCCAATGGTCTATCTCCAACAATTCTGGGGATGTATACAAGGAGTCGTGGCAAATGGAGCATTTTCCTTCACAACTAGAATCGGAACGCAACATATTCATATGGATAAGAACCAGTTTGGGATGATACTGGGCTTGCCATACATCGCAAATCACGACCCGCTCCCGTCGGACACAGAAATGGTCCAGGACTTCATGCAGATGGGATATCAACCGCAGCTCACAAAATTAGCGCAGGTCCAGAGCAGCGGTATCCCTCATCTGTGGAAGACACTGTTCGGGATCGTGAACAAGTGACTATCACCCAAGCATGCTGGCTTCGAGAAGGGCAACGGCAATATACTGAGGATTTTTCACGGACTCGCTTTCTCCAAAAATTACGATTTCGTGCAGCTAATCTGGAATGATCTGGCTGAACAGGTTCGGCTGAAGGAGAATCGAAGATCGAAGAATGTGCCCTATGCTCAATGGTTCAACGTGATCATCAGGGAGTTCATGGAGTTACACGCGGAGAATATTCCTCAATTGCCTCCCGGAGGAAACTACCAGCCGCCAATGCTAAAATTCTTCCATTATCCACGGCTGACGGACTTGGACCAATTGTCGATGCCAATTCCGCTCCACCTACTCAGGCTCGCCGACCCCGCGGGAGCTAAGTATCAGAGATTCTGTCGGGAACACAATCTAACTGAGGAAATGATCAGAGGGCCCCCAGCAGATGTACATATGAGCCCTCCCCAACCGCAACATCACCAAGCCATGACGATGCGATGATAGATGTCGCTCAGGAGCTTCAACAGGAGTCTCCATTGGTCGAAGAGTCAATCCCGACGTAGATGATACATTGATAGACGTCGTGGCTACTGAGATGGCGCTCGAGGCTTCTGCACATGAATATCAAGTGGAAGTGCCCGTTAATGTTGGCGTGCTGGAAGAAACCTTTGAGGAGGTTCTTCCAACCAGTAGCACAGCCTGGAGTAGAAATGGAGCAAAGCTCTCTTCCACCGGTGATGGATCAGGCACTGGAGGATGTCTATCGTGACCTCACTCCTCACACGGCCACCCCGTCTGACACGGAGTCGGACGAGGAAATAAGCCTGATAAGGAGGACTCCAAGGAGACTTAGCATTCAACTGGAGTCTTTCCGGCCGTCACCAACGCACCAGATACTACGCTGACCACATCTACAAGTGTTGCTGGCAAATCTTCGCTCAATCTTGAGCCGCAACCAAATCTCGTGGTGTCTGGATCGCAGGCGCAACCCGAGCCTGCCACAACGCCCATAGAGCCGAATCTTCAAGGTTCGACTTAAGGATTGTGTGGAAGTCTCATACAGTCACAACCTCAAGTGACTGTGAGCCAACCTGAAGAGTCGGTGTCTACTCAAGGGTTGATAACAGGCGACATCAGTCGTCCTGGTCCATCTCAGGAGGCGTCCGCACCCTTTGTGACGAACGAGCAGTTCCAGGCCGCTCTCTTTGCCGCTGTACAGTCTATGGAAGACAAAATCACGGAGAGAGTACTCCTAGCAATCGAGACATCCCGAAGAGATACCGAGAAAGCACCTATCTCTGAAGGCACCTCGTCACAACCCAACCTCACACCTCCACAACCCACACCCACCGGCCCTCTACAACACTCTTCCATCCTAATCAACCCATACACTATCCCAATCACCGAGCTCCATGACATCCTTGTGGCCCGCCTCATAGGTCTTACCATACAGTCGCCTCAGGAAGAGTCCCTCTATAGGCGACTGGTAGACCATCCTGAGCCACCTACCCCATCACGCCGATGCCAAAGCTCCCACTCCCGGCACAGACATGACGATCCTGACGATCAGGACCATCATGAGGGGTAGAAGATGCCAAGGACATCAACAGGACAAGGCTCGGGCGGTACGCAGACAAGCGCTGGAGCTGGTGAAACCCAAACTACCCACCAAACCCAAACACAAACCATCCAAACCCATACTACCCACACCACGCACCACACCGCCCATATCGACCCACCAACCTTTCACCTCAGGACGCCTCCTCCCCACACCACCGATCTACTCAAGCCCCTTGCTTCCGAAAGAAGAAGCAAGTGCTGCGATGCTTGTAGCTGTAGCAGCTACCCAAGCCACTCCCTCTGTCACTCCAGACCAACCGGGACCCTCTGGACATAGCATCAATCCACACGAGGTCCTAGACAAGTATATCTTCGAAGGATAGTGGATGACCCATTCCATGCCCGAGGAGCATCAAAGACGACGGCTTCACGATGTTCGGCGCTTTCTACAACAAGCATCTATAGACCTCGTAATCATAGAAGACGACGAGCTTCAGGAAGGTGAAGACTACGAGCAAGATATCCAAGGCTACCAGATTTAATCGCTCAACGGGCGGTTCCCTCTACAAGGCTAACGCCAGGGACCGTTCGGATCGACACGCCATGGGAGAACATCCGAATAAAAATCCCCTTCCTAGAAGAAGTTCGTGAGAACATTTGGAGGTCTCCGGACAGAGTGAAGAAGCCAAACGAGTTCGAGCTTAGAGGGATCTCTCATTGGGATCAGCAGAAGAGGATGACCTACCTCTGGATGCTGACCAAACTAGGACCTGATATAAGGCTGGGGATGACAAAGGCACAAGCCAAGAGCCATTATAAGAGTCTCTCTCAAATAAGCCAACTACTCAGCGTCTACTGTGACAAAGGAGGACTTCCAACACCTCATTACACCATTGAGCGCGTAGATAGAACTCGAGAAGATCTAAGCGGGAGCGACCTACCGTACATCCCTGCTGAAGAAGTTTACAACTTATATCAGTTATATGTGAAAAAGTACAAAGGTCATCAAGGCTTCATCAAGAAAGAAAGACTCGAGGGTCTCTACCGGTTCATGATGCGCTAAGTCAAGTACTATGCCACACACGACCTTCAGATGGCTCTGGAGAGCAACATGAAGAAGGTCAACATGACCGCTCTGCTCAACAAAGGACCTGAGATCGAAGCGCTTCCCAACAATCACGTGCATATCAGCTCAGTCCTAGGCATCACCTACCACAATCCAATAGCAAAGAAGAATAGGTTGATGCTGAAGACTGAAATCAACAAGTTTTGTGATGGGACGCTCAAGGTCATCAGGAGGAATATCGAGCAGAGGTTGGAAGAAATCAATAGAGACACTATGTTGAGGATCCACAGGTTCGTGAGAGAACAGCCGCTCCTAATAGAACTGCTTGAAGATATCGAGGAGCGACTGGAGCTGAGGATCACGCGGAGCAACTACGAGTATGAGCTGGGCTTGCGCAGATCGTATTATGCCCGACGAGGACAAACGGCGCGGAAACGCAATCAAGTACAAATGGGGAGATTGTAGAGTATACTTTTAATTGTGCTTGATATTATTAGTTGTCCTTGTAATTAGGGGCGTTTGTATAGTAGTCCTTAGATTAGGACTAGTTTGATATTTATACCAAGTTTGTTTGGTAAAATACATGTAAATCAATTGAGACGAATAGAGAAAGTTTTGAAGATTGATCCGAAAGGCTTGCAATTCAATTTCTAGAGAGAGAAACAACAGTAACTTTCTCACTCTAATCGAATTCTCTCTCTCGTTCGTCAAATGAGTTTTTCGATCGAATCTTATTGATTATCATTATCGTCGAATTACTTTGAATTCTTGCCTATGATCTTAGAGTTGTTAATCGTAGGACCTAACACCAATTACTAACAAGACTAGGTTGATGATAAAGACTGAGATCAACAAATTCTGTGATAGGACGCTCAAAGTAATCCGAAAGAATATCAAGGAGATATTAGAAGAAATTGATAAAGACACCATGCATCTCCACCATAAATATGTGAGAGTACGACCGCTTCTGACTTAGTTACTTGAAGTCATCGAGGAGCGACTAGAGCTCAGGGACACAATAAGGAACTTCGAGCACGCGCTGGTCTTGCGTGGGTCGTTCTACGCCCGACGAGGACAGATAGTGCGGAAGAGCAATCAAGCATAAAGGGGAGAGAATGTAGAATACTGTTTAGAATTGTGCTTTGATTTTATTAATGGTCCTCGTTATTTGGGGCTTTTATTGTATTTGTCCTTAGATAAATACTAAGTTGTTTTTATACCAAGTATTGTTTGGTATAAATACTTATGCACACTTACGAATTGAATAAAGAAAGTTTAGAATTTGATCCGAAAGGCTTGTCTAGGCGGAGAAACAAAAAATGACTTCTCACACTAAAATATTCTCTCTCGGGTTCTTCGTAGAAAGGTTTTCGATCGAAATACAATTTTTACAATTCTAATCGTAAAATTCATGGCTAGGATAATAGAGTTGATAATTTAGGGACCTAACAGTTTGGAACGTGGTAATGTTCAGAATGTGCTTCAAACTGTGAGGATTCTCCTGAGGTTAGACCTTTAAATATCAAGTGAGTAAAGGGGCTAGGCTCCTGTCTTCTATCAAGTCTGAAAATGTTACGACTAAGGGGTACAGTTGCGGTTGACTGAGTTAGAGAGCCAAAGCCCTCGCGTTTGCATGAACGGGTTTGGATGCAATTATGAATTGCCGCTCACCGACCACTCTTCACCGTCTAACAAAGAAATATCCTACGAGGGATGAAGTTTACGGAAAAGTGAAAGGTGAGCAGGACGTTGATAGGTTGCGCTTGGACAGTCATTCTCAATATGTTCCGAGTTACAGCTGAGGGACCATGGCTGAGACGAAAACATTGAATCTTCTATGGCACAGAAACGTATGGGACACGACCTTGACTAACCAAACGAGCCAATAAACTATTAGTTGAGGCTAGTTTGTTTTAGCGCGGGGAACTCAACGCCACTATGAAACCACTAAACAAGGTTTTCGAAATACCTAACGGGAGAAAAGGTTTCGAGAAAAATAGTTAGAGTCAGACGAAAACTTAAAGTCCTATTTTAGTCTGATTAAACACTACGAATCCCAACTATCTGTTTGTTTTCTGCAGTTTTACTTTCTTCTCTATTCCTTACGATGACAAACCCATTAATTACACTCTTGAAGAAATATTGTTTGGTGGGACCGAACTATGTAGATTGGCTCAGAAATTTGAGGATCGCCCTCAAATTAGAAATTGGAACATGTCCTGGACATTCAGGAGCCAGAGTCGCCCACAACTGAATCCACTGATGAAGAGATTTTACTCCACGATAAGTGAACCGAAGATTCAGCAATGGTGCACGCCTACATGCTTGTTGCGACTTCTAGGTCCAAGGGATCGAAGGAGAAGTCGAACAAGACAGGTGGCTAAGGGTAGAGTCGACAAGAAGGCGAAGACCAAGAAGTTTGAGAGGTCCGGCGCAAAGCCCACGGATAAGTGCCTCCATTGCCAACAACTGGGCCATTGGAAGCGTGACTATCCCAAGCTGGAGGCCGACGCCGCAGGTAAACAATTCGTTTTTGAAGCTAATTTTTTTGTGTATTCTAATTCGTGGATACTTGACTCAGGGACTAGTTCCCACATTTGTGTTTTGAACCAAGGTCTAGAACGAAGTAGGAAGCTTCGAGCTGGCGAGGTCTCGATCAACGTAGGCAGTGGGCATAGTGTACCAGCTACACATGTGGGATCGAAGACCTTAGTCTTATCGTCATTACATTATTTAGAACTTTCTTACGTTTTGGTTTTGCCCAAGGGAATTAAAAACATTATTTCGATTCCTGTTTTGAGCAGACTGCGAATGAGTTTCGATTCATTGATAATGTTTGCCATATTTGTTTTAGAAATAAAAATGTTAGAAGTGCGACGTTAATAAATGGTTTATATTACGCCAACATAAAAGACATGTAAAAACTGTAAATGCAATTACCCACTCATCGACTGAGTCGAACAATCGATACATCAGGCACCTACAACTAGGTCATGCAGCAGAAGCGAAGATTGAGCAGATGGAAAAGGACGGTCTGATTAGCAAAGTGCAAACAAGCGCGATTCCTATCTGTCAGTCTTGCATCTTAAGGAAAATGACCAGATCGCCTTCACAGGACTTTCACTAGGACCGCAGAAGTAGGGTTAGTCCACATGATGTACGCGGACCATTAAAAGTACGGCCCGAGGTAAGTGCCGCTACTTCATAACGTTCACTGACGACTTCTCCCGCCACGAGAATGTCTCTTTGATGAGACAAAAGTCCGAAGCTCTTGAATTGTTCAAAGAGTATAAAACGTTAGTGGAGAAGCAAACTGGCAAGTTCATTAAAGCCGTTCGATCATATCGAGGCGGCGAATGCATGAGCCTTGAGTTTGATGCATTTCTTAGAGAAAATGGCATCATCATACGGTTTTCCCCGCCAGGCACGATGAAATTGAATGACGTGGCCGAACGGAGAAACCGAACGCTTTTAAATATGGTTCGTTCGATGATGAGTTACACAGATCTCCCCCTTTTTTGTGGGGATATGCCTTAGAAACAGCGGCCTATATCCTTAACAGGATAACTACTCACTCTGCCGACATGATTCCTTATGAGGCTTGGCGTAATCGTAAGGCGAGTCTGAATCACGTCAGGGTCTGGGGTTGCTGATCGACACGTGGTGATAATATAGAGTGCAAGTGCGACAAGTAATAAAATAAAACTATTACGTAGTTACTATCACCAACGTGCGATAGGCAGTGAACCTATCAGTTATATTGTAGTAAGGTGAGAAACGAGTATCGAACACGAGGAATAAACTGATTACTATTAGTGACCTATCGACTCGATATCTAGCATAAATAAAGTACACAGATTTTTTATGATACAGATTAACCTAACAAACCAATCCTAAAGCAATTGAGATTAAGAGAATACGACTAAACTGATATGAGTGTTTTCAGATAAGAATAATGTACTCGGGATTCGAATCCCGCTAAGTACTGTCGTCTAAGACTCTAAACTATCGCTCCTACGTGATTCTTGACTAAATCCCAGTAATTTCCAACCCACTCACGAATTTGCTCTCGCCCTAGACGCTCGCGGGGATCTAAGAATCAACAATTACTAATGGCGAGGATCGAGTATTTGCTGTCGCCTTATACTCGATTCCTATCATCTACGAACGGTCTAATCGTTACTTAGCTGTCACCCTAAATGATTTTCCAAACATTCATTTTAAAGACATATTAAAGCGAAGAAACACTTTCATAGATAGATAAATAATCAGGATACATGAGTAATGAATAATATGTCTTAAGCATGAATCGACCTAGCGTTCATCTAATCCCAAACACAGAAGGGAATTTGGCTACTCATAATCGACGGAAAAGCAACGAAAGAATTAGAGAATAAGGGCAGAGGACTCATAATCTTCCCTTCTGACTGATCTGGGATGGTCTCAGGGCAAGATTCTCTTTTTTTGTTCAATTAGCCGTGAAAGCGTTGTTAATCCGTCTCTTGTGCTTCTGGGGGTGTTTCTCTGTTCTACACGGCTCTCTTTCGCCTCTAAATTGATTAAGGTTAAGTTCTAATCGGTTTTATCTCTTTTTGAATCAAAATTGGGCTAGTGAAATTCGACACCTTCACGGCTTGGGACATGGGCCTTCACGCGTGACACTCTCGGGGCACAAAATGAGCTCACTGCCGTGCGTCACGACCTCTTGCAGTAGTGTCACGGCCGTGACACTTTCAACAGCCTTGTGACAGTTTCGTATTTCTCTCAGATGGAGGGGTAAACGATGTCTGATTGACCTGAAATTTTAACCGTAGATAGAAGACTCACCAGTATTGAATATGAACAAAGGGATTCTCAATCAGAGGTCTGTATTGGTAAATATGAATTTTTTAATAATGTTGCTGCTTTGGATCACGGCCTGGTGCAAGAAGTGTCACGGCCATGACTGAGTTGA
Source organism: Craterostigma plantagineum (assembly GCA_027422505.1). Taxonomy (NCBI): domain Eukaryota; kingdom Viridiplantae; phylum Streptophyta; class Magnoliopsida; order Lamiales; family Linderniaceae; genus Craterostigma; species Craterostigma plantagineum. The sequence continues at coordinate 3,547,428 of JAPQWV010000033.1, read as the reverse complement.
ATCTTGGCTTCGCACAACAGTCACGGCCTGGTGCATAATATGCCATGGCCCTGGCGTTTTCCTGTCAGCATCGTAACTTGTCCGTTTTGCCTTGTTTTCTCTCCTTTTCGCTCGGTAGACATCCTATGGTCCTACAATGTGGAAAGAGGTGTAAATAGAGCATATAGATGCATGGAACAATGAAGAATACTCTATTATGACCCAAATAATTAGTACAATAAACATATTAGTAGACGTTATCAGTTGCCCTGCCTTTGTAAAAAAATTAATGGCAGATAAGCTTGAATCAAGATCATTAATGGCGAGATTCGTCGGATACCCCGAAGACTCAGTGGGGGTATTACTTCTATGTCCCAAACGAACACTAGGTGTTTATCACTTTACGTTCAACTTTCTTGGAGGAAAAATTCGTAGGCGAAGGTGGTGAAGGACGAGAAATAACTCTAAGATAGTTAGAGGACGATTCGACTACTATGTCAGAGTCGTCAGGCGTCGTTCCAGAAAACTCGGGTCAGCCGCAATTGCGCAGGTCCAGTAGGATATCTTATATGTCTGAGAGATATGATATGGTACATGTCGAGCATGGGGATGCTATGTCTGAGGGATGCGTCGGGGACGATCACGTCACCTACGACCAGGCAATTGCTGGTACAGACTCCCTCAAGTGGCTCGAGCCTATGCAGGCTGAAATGGACTCGATGCACACAAACCAGGTTTGGACTCTTGTAGACCTGCCTAATGGTTTTACACCAATTGGCAATAAATGGGTCTACAAGAGAAAGATTGGGTCTGATGAACATGTGGAGAAGTAAAAAGCTAGGCTTGTAGCGAAAGGGTATAGTCAGAGTAATTCTAGATTAATTTCGAAATTTTCAACTTAAATAATATTCAAAATATATTATTTCGATATTTGTATTTAATTTCAAAATTACTTCCCAAGGTATATTCCAAAATCAGCATAGGGTTAAATTCCAATTTTACCTCAAGCCTTTTAAGAACGACTTAAAGTTAGTTTCAAACGAAGTCCGACTGCGGTTGATTAAATGGCCTGAGGCCCACTAAGGCGCAGCCCAATGGCCCAAGGCTAGTTAAGGCCCAGAACACTTTTCTCCTCATCGGTACACGTTGATGATCCTTTTTAAGCCCGGCTCTCCGGGTTCGACTCAATTGGCAAGGTAGAATCCAAGAGTCCGGTAGTTACCTAGCCGACCCCCAGTACCGGACCGTAACCCGGTTCGAGTGCAAATTTCGACCAAGTCTTTATTCCAGAACCTTACTATAAATCATAGTACTACGCATAAACCCTTCAGCTGTGTCCCAATCGAGTGAGAGCCATGGTCTATGTCAAACTCACTGAACTCGATTCTATGATAAAATGGAGACGATGCAAATTACCAAACTCTCCATGTCTAACATAAGTTAGTTCAATACCTTGGCCAAGGATTTCGTAGTTTCCCGTCGCCGACCACATAGGACACTTGTCTCGATACGAGACTGTGAATTCGTACTTGGCGGTCTGAGCCTCGCAATGAGAAATCATCATCAAGACGTCGTCTGGCCCGCTGACCCATGAGCAAATCGGGTCGAGGGGAACCAGTGATACTCGACACTTAGAAGTCAACTCCATCAATGGCCCTTCCCGTCTAAGGTTCACACAGACTACTATAGTGTTGTCGTCGGTCATTGACACTCCTTGAGTAATAAGCCATGTTCGACCGTACGGCCCGTGAGTCAGTGTCCATGAAACGATTCAATCCCTTGATTCGATTCTTATCACAAGTCATGACCTCCGCTTCCAAGCGGGAAATTGGCACACAATAGGTAATCGACAAATAAGCAGTAATTGGTTATCCAGCACCCAACTGGAGCCTTAGGGTTACGGACTAGATTAAGTGGTGCCTTCCTTTCTCGTTCCCATAGAGAACAGTGACTCAACTCGACACATTTGAATTTGTTCATTTATTGATTTACCGAATGCTAAGTCAAGAACTCATATATCTAATAAACGAACAATTTTATTAAACACACGAAAATATCATATTACATAATAAGTCGAATGATAAATAAGCTAATGGCCTATAAATCTAATCCTCGTATAGCATTCGAGGGCATATTCCTAACAGGGGTATTCCCGAGATGCAATGCCCCAGATAAAATGCGGAATAAAATTTTTTTGGGTTTCCCGTTTGCCCTTGTAGCTCGGATCGGAAATGTGAAACACATACACATGTAATAGGGCGGATCGGACCCGTAAGGGATTACCATTTGAAGCAGGCCCACAATAAGATGTGGCCTAACAACCCAAGGCTCGTTAAGGCCCGAAACATATTCTCTTCTCATCAGTACACATTGATGATTGCTTTTTAAGTCCGACTCTCTAGGTTCGACTCAATAGGAAAAGGATGAATCCAAGAGTCCGGTAGTTGCCTAGCAATCCTGCAGTGCCGGACTGTAATTCGACTGAGCATGAATGTCGACCTTGTCTTATTACTGAACCTACAATAGATTCTAGAACTACGTATAAACCTTCAGTTGTGTCTCGATTGAGTGAGAGTCATGGTCTATGTCAAACTCACTGAACTCGATTCTATGACAAGACGGGACGAGGCAAATTACCAAACTAGCCTCCATGTCTAACATGAGTTAGTTTAATATCTTGGCCAAGGATTTTGCAATTTCCCGTCATCCGCAAGGACACTTGTCTCGATTACTTACGAGACTATGAATCCGTACTCGGCGATCTAAGCCCGATAATCACAAAAAGTCATCAAGACCGCATTTGGCCGACTGACCCATGCAACAGCAAATCGGATCGAGGGGAACTTGTAACACTCAAGACTTCGAAGTCAACTCCGTCAAAGCCGCCTTCACTCTAAGGTTCACGCAGACTACTATAGCTTTATCGTCGATCATTGACACTCCTTGAGTAATAAGTAATGTTCGATCCTACGACCTGCGAGTCAGTGTCCATGAAACGATTCAATCTCCTAATTCAACTCGTGTCACGAGTCATGACCTCCGCTTCCAAACGAGATCGTGACAAGTCATCGACAAATAAGCCGTAATTGGTTATCCAATACTAAACTGGAGCCTAAGGCTTACGAACATTTTATGTTCGAGGTTAAGAGTCCACTGGTGCCATCCTCTCTCATACCCATCAAGAACACTGACACTCGATACATTTGGATTTATTCATTTATTGGTTCACCGGATGCTAAGTAAAGAACTCGTATGATCAACAAACAAATAATGCCTTTATTACACACAAAATTGTTTCATTACAAAACGATCGAATGTAAATAAGCTAATGCCCTATACATAGCCAATCCACGTACAACATTTCGAGGGCATATACCTGACGTCCCCGACCCCACGGAAAATGTATATCGCCTATAATGTCGGGAACATCACCTCACCAAAGCTCCTGACAGACTTCAAACATAGCCCTCAACAACCTGATCCTGAGGCTGCATTGATTGACGCAGTAGCCCGAAAGCTTGAAGTGGAGACTTCCACCCAAGAGTTTGATACCACGATGATCGACGAAGTGGGACAGGAATTTGAAGTTGAGGCCCCCATTCTAATGGAAGTGCTTCAGGAACAAGTCGCGGAGGTTTATACATCAACCATTGAAACTCCCATTCGTCGCCTTTGAAGCACGAATCATTGAAGCGTCAGGCCATTCACCAGTTCCAGAGGCAACCATGCCTGAAATTGAGGCTCTGATCTCCATGATCACACCTGAGCCTACTCAGACAGCACCAGCCATTGAGGTCGAACATGATCCCTAACCTCACACGGATATCTCGTCCAAAGTTACTGAATCAGACGAGGAATTTCACTTGATCAGATGGGTTTCATCAACCCTACCATTAGAACCCGTCACCACAGCTGTCGTCACTGCAACGGACATGACTCAAGCTCCCATTTCTAATGCTATAGATGTTTCTTCGCTCAATCTTGAGCCACATCATGACATAATTGAATGAACGGAGGCTGATTCCATCTCGAGGATTGGATGGAAGTCTCAAAACGTCGAAACCTCAGGCGACGACGAGCCAACCTAGTGAGAGGTGTTCACTTCTGGGTTATTAACATGCGACATCAGTCGTCCTCGTATCCCAGGCACTATTTTAGGCGGCGTGTCAGCAATCTGTTATGAATTTGCAGCAGTGGAACGCCAATCAAGCCCCACTACAGAGTGTTCCAACTGGTCGTGACAGAAGACCGACTTCAAGCAGCTCTCTACTCCGCGCTTTCAAATTTTGAAGACAAATTAATGGAGAGAGTTCATGCTGATCGAGACGTCCGACGTGACAGCGAGAAAACACCTGTCTCCGAGGCAACCCATCGATCATATCCCTATATCTCACAATCCAACCTCACACCATTACAACCCACTCTCAAAATCACTCCCATCCAATCACCCACCCTAATCAACCCTTATTACTATATCCATCAGTCAGCTCCACGACATTCTGGTCGCTCGTCTACTCAGGATCATAAATGGATGCCGGCTGAAGAAAATCTCTTCTACTGTATAGTTGATCATCCCGAGCCACCAACTCAGAGTTTCCGTAATGAACACCCCAAGCAAAGACATGACAATACCATGGATCAGGATCGCCCTGAGGGGGAGAAGCTACAGAAGACATCCTCGAGTTGCCGCAGAACAGGACGAGGCTCAGCGCAGACAAGTAAAGCTAGAACTGCTGGAACCACACCAAACCCACCACCACTCAAACCAAAAAACAACCTATCACCCTATCACATACCGCCACACCCCGCACCCAAACTCAAACCACCCAAATCCAACCCATCACCCACCATACGGACAACATCTCCACCCACACCTCAACCGACAACTTCAAATCCAATGCTTCTTACGCAAACAGAAGCACCTTCAAGCTCGGCCATTCCAGACGAATAGGGTACATCAGCAGTGCAGTCAATCCCAAGAAGCATTAGACAACTACATCTTCGATGGACAATGGATGACTCACCACCTACCCGATGATATCAAAAACAAAGCTCACCGACGTTCGTTACTTCTTACAACGAGCTTCGCTCGACCTAGTTCTCATAGAAGACGAAGAACACCAAGAAGGCGAGGACTACAATTCTGATCTCCCAGAACTTCCAGAGTTGATCGCACATCGAGCTGACACCCCTCCAATATTATCTAAAGGGACCGTTCGAGTCGACTCTCCATGGGAGAACGTGCAGATAAAAGTCCCCTTCCTCTAAGTTCAAAAGCATATCTGGAGGTTACCGGACAAAATCGAGTTCAAGCTCAGAGGCATATCACATTGGGATCAGCACAAGCGGATGGAACATATTTTTATGTTGACCCACCTTGGTCCTGATCGGAGAGGAGTTCCCACAGATCAGCTGAGGAGTCACTTCAAGAGTCGACCTCAGATATACCATCTACTGGGAGTGTCACACGCCATCGGTCAATATCCAACTCCAATCTACATCATCGAGCGAATGATTAGAACTCAAGACGAGATCGACGAAAGCTACCTACCTACCTTCCACCTGACGAGGTCTATCGATTTTACCAGATGTATGCGTAGAAGATTAAGTATCCCTTAAGGATACGTCAAGAAGGAAGGGCACAAGGGATTAAGAAGCTTATGATACGACAAGCAAGTATTTCGTCGCTCACGACCTTCAGATCGCACTCGAGAACAACATGAAGAAAGTCAACCTAACGTCGCCGCTCATGAAGGGTTCTCTGATCAAAGACCATCCCGTCAACTGCATATTCGAAAACCTAGGCTTTGCCATCACTTACTACAACCCATTTGCAAAGAAGATTCGAGTGATGATGAAGTTTGAGGTCAACAAGTTCAGTGACGGGATGCTCAAGCTGGTCAAGAAGAACATCAAACGAAGATTGGAAGAAGTCAACTCGACGACTATAGTACCCGATTTTGCACTCAAGGAAAGACCACTTCTGAAAAAACTACTCGAAGCCATCGAGGAACGGCTTGAGGTTAGGAAAGCTATAAGGCATTATGAAAAGGCCTTGGGCTTGAGGAAGTCATTCTACGCCCGACAAAGATGGACAAAGTAGAAGAGCAAGCACAAAGTGGTGGATTGTAGAATATAGATTTAAATTGTGCTAGATTTAATTAGCTATCTTTGTATTCGGGGTGTTTACTTTATTAGTCCGTAGTTAGGACTAGAAAGTTATTTATACCAAGTATGTTGGTATAAATACCTATTGTACCTATCGAACGAAATAGAGGAAGTTAGTCAATTTATCCGAAAGACTTGCAAATCGTACTCTTGAGAGAGAAAATCAGAATACACTTTCTCGCCATAAAAGCTCTCTCTCTCTCTCTCTCTCTCTCTCTCTCTCTCTCTCTCTCGCTCTCACGCACGAAAAGAAGTTTTCGATCGAAGGTTGGATTTCTAAACTATTTGTGTTATATTGTTTTAGAAAAAATTTACACTAGTTTGCACCACACTACTTTTAAAACAAAGGTGCTATGTAGATCGTTCATTGTCCCTTATTTGGTATTTTAGGCGAAAGTGTCTAATTTATATCAGGAGGTTGTTTTCTTGGTAAATCATACTAATGAAAATAGGGGAAAAAGATGTTAAGTGCCTATAGTGTTGGAAGAAAAAAATATCTCGGAAGTCTCTTGGGAGGAAGTTTGATAAATTATGTGCCACCCGTCGCGAGAAAAAAAAAGGAACTGGGAAAAGTCTTGCATATGGGCATATACCATTTTCATTGCTTCAATTTTGACCAAAGGAAGCTGCGCTGTTTAATAAAATAGGGCTTTAATTTTAGGATAAAAGAATTCGAGCAAATCGCAACTAATGGATACGTTACACCCATTAGACCATCTCCAACAGCTAGACCATCTCCAAGTCCAACAGCAACCGCAAATGCAAACGCGCAGTAATAATCATAGTTTGCAATAAGTGTTCTCCATCAGTCAACTGACAGGACTTGGGTCTCTCTCTTGGGCGGGGCATCAAGTACATGTATCTTTACCGATTAACCAATTTCTAAACGCTGGAGTAGAACCTAAAGAGATACCGCTTCCTCATGAATAACACAAATGCAAAAGAATATTCCTGTGATATTCCCTTTCATACCAACTTTTATAACTTTTCAACAGTGACGGAACCACAGGGGGGTCAGAGGGGTCGGTCGACCCCCCGGTGGCTGGCGTCAGAAGGGTATATACTATATATGGTAGATAGGGTGGCCAATGGTTGTAGCTATGTGAAACTGAGGTTGAAGAAGAAAGGTCGTGAGGTTGAAGAAGAAAGGGATAACCAACCCTAATTTTTGGGGATTCTCTAATTTGGACTTGTATTTGGGCCAAGTTATAATAATAAAATTAACTAAGTTTGGGGCCTTTGGCTTACTTGACTGGGCTTCAATATTCTTGAATTAATAATACAAAAAGAGAATATAAAAAATGTGAAAACCATCAATTGGGAGACAGAGAAACGATTGCGAATTGCGATTGTGTACTGAGAGACGACAAAGGATTGAGAGCTGCTTCAGTGCAGACGGCACATCAGAATATGGCATCGAAGTATTTCTCTATTCCTCTTTTTTTTAAAAAAAAATTATGCGTTAAATAAATTAATTTATTCATTGTCATGATTAAATTATAATTTTATTTTACAGGAATGTTTCGATTGAAAATTTTTCAGAAGAAATCTAAACAAAGCATTGATTCACCATCACAAGATGTGAATACAAGTGAAATCCGTTATAAAATGGGAAGAGAAGAAATCGAATTATGTGAAGATGAAATTGTTGGTGATCCTGCGTTACGTAAGTCAATTAACGAATATTTAAGTAAGGAGAAGATATTTAGCCAAAGGTCCTTGTCAACCAAGAGGTACAAATTTTCCTCGAACAGATATTAGTGGGTGCATGAGAAAATTTCAGGAAGCATGGTATAATCAATTTTGTTGGCTTGAATATAGTGCTTCGAAAGATGCTGCATATTGTTTATGGTGTTATTTGTTTCCAACTAGTGGTAGTAAAAAGGGGGGTGACATATTTACAGAGCATGGTTTCAGAAATTGGAAAAAAGGCATTAGAGAAGTTTCGCGATCATGAAGGAACTAATGACAGTAAACACAATCATGCTAGAGTTCAGTTGGAGTCATCAACAATTGAAGGAACAATTTGGATTATATGTTGTCTCGACAAAATAAACAAAGCAAAATCGATTATCGTATTCGATTAACAGCTGTAGTTGATGTGATTAGATTTCTTGTAAATCAAGGATTGGCTTTTCGTGGAAATGATGAGTCTGCAAGTTCAAAGAATCGAGGTAATTTTCTTGAACTTATCAAATGGTATTCTGAGCGTAATGAGGAAGTTAATAGGGTGATGAAATGCAATGTTCCTGGAAATCATCAGTTGACATCTCCTAAGGTTCAAAAGGAAATTGTTAATGCTTGTGCTACAGAGGTAAGAAACATAATCGTGAATGAGATGAGAGAGAAGTACTTTTCTCTTTTGATTGTCGAGGCTCGTGATAGTTCTATAAAGGAACCAATGTCAATAGTTTTGAGGTATGTGAATGATCAAGGAGAAGTGATCGAACGCTTTCTTGCAGTGGTGCATGTTAGTGATACTTCCGCATCATCTTTGAAAAGTGCTATAGAGAATTTTGTCGCGAAATTAGGACTAACAATGTTCAAACTATGAGGCCAAGGCTACGATGGGGCATCCAACATGCACGGTGAGCTTAACGGTCTGAAGAAAAAGATTTAGATGAACACATGTGCGCATTTTATATTCATTGCTTTGCTCATCAACTACAGTTAGTAGTTGTCGCTACATCAACAGAGAATGCAAGCGTAAGAAACTTTTTTGATTATCTTGGTATGATCGTCAACATTACTGGAGCTTCATGTAAAAGAAAAGATGCTATTAGGCAAAAACAATATGATGAGTATATTAGACGTGTTGAGATGGGTGAAATTTCGACAGGAAAGGGAAGAAATCAGGAATAAGTTTAGCACGGTCATGTGATACTCGTTGGGGTTCTCATTTTAAGACAATACATAGACTGTTAGAGTTATCGAATCCATTGAGGGAAGTACTTATCGCTTTGTCTAGGGATGACACTGATTCCAAGAGTCGGGGAACAGCTTTGAGTTTGGCAGATAAAATGAAAACATTTGAATTTGCATTTATTGCTCATTTAATGCTCAATTTATTGGGAAGAACACATGACCTTTCACAAGCCCCGCAGTTGAAGAATCAAAATATAGGCAATGCTGTGCAACTGATTCAAGATGTGAAGGATGATTTGAAGAAATATAGAGATGTTGGGTTTGACTCGTTATTGAAGGAGGTCGCTACTTTTTGTTCCAAATATGAGATTCATGTACGTGATATGGAAAATGTAATTCCAGGGCGAGTTCGGAGGACAGTTGATAATGAAGCACAAACATATCTTCATCGTTTTCGCGTTGATATTTTTTATCAGGTATTTGATTTATTATTTCAATATTTTAGTTTATCAGTATTTATAATTATTTTAATAAATAAATTCGTCATATGATCTTAGGTTGTTGATCAGCTTTTCAATGAGATGGACGATCGTTTTACTAAAGCCAACACAGACTTGCTGTTATGCATTTCATCCCTTGATCCTAGAGATTCATTTCGAAATTTTGATCGTGAAAAGCTACTACAACTTGGCAAGCTATATTCAGAAGATTTTACGGACATTGATTTATGTCGTTTGGGAATACAGTTGGATCGATATATTTTGAATGTGAAGGAGAATTAAGCTTTTAGTGAACTTCAGGATATTGGAGAACTTGAAAAGAAGATGGTTGAAATGGGGTATCACACTATCTATGATTTGGTATACCGACTTCTAGAATTGGCTTTGGTCTTGCCAGTTGCAACAGCTACTGTCGAAAGATCATTTTCTGCGATGAAACTTATCAAGCATGATTTACGTAATAAGATGAGTGATGACTTTCTCTCATATTGGTTGGCGTGCTACGTCGAAAAAGAAACATTTGCAAGTGTTGGAAATGAAACAGTTTCGCGAAGATTTCAGAATATGGGACCGCGAAGACTTCTTTTACCGAAGGCGACTTTTAACTAATGTAGTTTAGCCTTTTCTTTATGGATAAATGTATGGTCGTGACATCAAATTTTTTATTTTCTTTATTATAATTATTTTCGACCCCCACGTCATAAATCCTGGTTCCGTCACTGCTTTTCAATATCACCCCTATATTTTACTACTTTAGAAAAACTAACCACAATATTCTTTTATTTTTCAAGTCATTATTTATACATATTAAAAACATAGAACAAAATATTTATTAAAGTTATCGAAATTACACAACATAACAATTGAAATACATTGAGATACACGTCGTACAAATAAAAAATAGATAATTATTAAGTCTCGGAACTTGTGTATTCCTCCCATGAATGATCAATTAGCAAATTTCGAAGTGAATGTGACCATCTTTATTTGTAATGTTTTTGTACCGAGATATGAACTCTTGAAAAATCGAGCTTTTTCATCTGTCGCCAATTAGACATCCGACGGTAGCGTTTCCATCTCAATTTCAATCGGTGCATTTAAATCAAGTTCGTCCTCGACATTCATTATGCAAAATTATGCACGTCCTTATTATATCATGTAATACTTTTCCAATAACGTACCGGCCCAGCTACAATTCCAAAACGTGATTGAAGCACTCCGAATGCACGTTCAACGTCTTTTCTGTGTGCTTCTTGTTCCATTGCAAAATATCTGGTTTACGGACCGCGTGGATTATGAATCATTTGCCCGAGCGTAGACCACTTTCGATATATTTGGACAGCTTTTCAGTAAGCCCAACCATATCCATTTCCAACCGATACATTTGGCCAGCTTTTCAATAATATTGGAGGATGCAATGCTAATTTGCCAGATTACTAACTTTATCATAGTTTAATATTGTGTGATGTGTTTTCATTTCCTTAGTTACACATTACCACTAAAGAAAGAACAAGAAAAAGTCTTGTATTTCACCCAGTAAGTGGGCCAAGTTTTTTTTACAAGCATAGGCAGATACCGATTTTCCAAGTTTAGGGACCAAGGGAATCTCAGATGTTTTACTTTTAATTGAACACAACTTTTTATTTTGTGTGAAAATTTTGAACAAAATCGAGCAAATCGCGACTAATGGCGCGTCATCGCATCCATTAGAAGTTAATGGTATTCTTTGCGGCGCTTTGCGGCCTGGGCTTCTGCTAAATGGGTCTTCGTCGCCTCTAATGGAAGCGGTGTCGGGGCTAATGAATGTGAGAACATTCACGTATTCACTAATGAAATCGGTTCAGAACACGATGGCCGATGGGACAACCCAAGAAAGCGGCGTTTTCAGTAATAAAAATTTATCGACGTGGATAATGGATGCGATACTCTTGTTTATTATCCACGACGTGATTGATTCTTTAAGAACCCCCATCATTGCATCTTATATTTCATAAGTTTGGAAATAAACATTCAATATGATGTCCAAAAAGATCAAGTAGTTGTTATTTCGGTGTGAGTGCACGAATCAAACACCATTTGATTCAACCCAAGAGTTATCGACCAATTCATCGCGAAATCAGTTCCGATCAATTTCTCAGCATGTTGTACGAGATGACTTAATCGATGATACTTCTTTCTCTTTGACCTTTCAGGTGAAGAACGGATGCTATCAACATTCTCGGCGTCTAAAGAAGAATACAACCATTAGTCGATTTTCTCGATTTTGTTAATATTTTTCAAAATACACGTATTTTGTAGCCCCAAGGGAAGCTTCTCAATTTTATTTTTTATTTTTATTATAGAAAACGCTATTAAATGATATTTTTTCAACGTATCTACAACTACAATTCCTATAACTACGCGTTTGGAATTGACCCAGTAAAAGTAAATTAGTTACTATCTCACGCCACGCATTGTTTAATTGAAATTGGACGTGTGAAATCCCAAACTAGAAACGATTCAATGTCAAAGATTAGGACTCCTCACCTTATCACCTATATCTATTTCACCACTAAAAGTCAAGAAAAGGAAGCTGCAACAGCAGACGCGCTACGATATTACATCATACGACTTTGTCCGTGCACTATCTCTCCTGCTATGAACTTTACTTATAACCAAAAGCAACACACAACGTCAAATAACACCAAGCAATGGCCGATCAACAGAGGATTCACCCTATTCAAGGATCTGAGACGTCCCAAAAGCCAAGCGCTCCGTTGATGGGGCGTGGCTCGTCCCGCTCAGAAAACGGCGATCCCGAGAGAACCTATCCACTCCAAAGAACAATCCCTTACAAGCCATTAAAGCCACCAAAGAGAAGCAGCTGCTGCAAGAAACTCATGTGCTGGATCATATCACTGATCCTCTTACTACTATTGATCCTCGGAATATTAGCCGCAGTCGTATATTTCGCTTACCAGCCCAAGCTACCAAAGTACTCGATAGAATCCATGTCCATAACGGAGTTTAATCTCGGCAACGATAACAGCTTATCTGCCACGTTCAACGTGAACATCACTGCTAGGAACCGTAACAAGAAGATAGGGATTTACTACGAGGGAGGGAGTAGGTTGAGCGTTTGGTACGTTGGGTCGAAGCTATGTGAAGGATCGTTGCCCAAGTTCTATCAGGGGCATAGGAATACGACTCTGTTGAGCGTAAATCTCTATGGGCAGACACGGGATGCTGCCGGCTTATTACAGTCTCTGCAAGCTCAGCAGCAGACGGGTACCGTACCGTTGAATCTTCGTGGTCGGGTACCGGTGAGACTAAAGCTTGGAGGGTTGAAGCTGATGAAATGGAAATTCTTGGTGAGGTGTAAGTTGAACGTCGATAGCCTGGCCCCAGATAATCAGATCAGGATTAGAGATAGCAGTTGTAAATTCAGGTTTAGGCTTTGATTTTTAACTTTCATTTATCCCCTGTTATATGTTATATCTATTTGAGCTTGTTTGGTGCTTGTTTTTCTATTCTTGATATTTTTCTGGCTCAGAGGCATCGGTATGTTATGACTTATTTATTACCATGATTACTACTTCTCCGATTTGATTAATTAGTGATGATCACGGAACTATGTGAAAAAGAAACAAATCTTCTCGTAAGTAACAATCATGATTAATTCATGCTGTATAATTATAGAGCAAAGACGTTCTCGCTGAGATTCGCAAGGATTATTATATTGCAGTGTTCGTTGGATGATTGTGAAAAGTACCGGAACACTTGTTGGGGGAGTGTAACGATTTTCGTTCGTTTGAATACAGAAAGTGGAATAGAGGATCTCAACCGGAAAAGTACCAAATCCAACTCGACGAAATTGTAGTGAATTACCTTAGATATTGAATTGAGCTTGGGTTAGAAAGGTTTTCGGTTTGACTCAATTCCCAATTTGACAGAGTTCACTTTCGATAGCTCTCATTAAAATTCGTCGAATGCACAGTGGTAAGTCTAAGTCTAAATATACAAGTTTGGTATATTTACAATTTGGTCATATTGTTTATCTCTTTAGATAGAGACTTAGACTAGCTAAACCACGTACAAAAGACAAGGACAATAGAAATATTCCAAACACAATTTCTATTCAAACAATATCCCCATTTTTGTTTGCCATGCAATTTAGCGCATCGTCTTTCGTAGTGGGATTTCCTGAGTCCCAGTCCCACTTCGTAACAGTGCTCCAATATCTGATTTGGTCTTCTAAGGGTGTCTTTTAATTAAATAATGTAAAAATAATAATATTTAATAAATTATGGTCGTTTTTGAAAGATTTAACAAAATATGGTCTTGCACGATTAATAGCAGCGACGTCGCCCCATTAGTCGCGAATCTTTTTTAGGTTTTTTCTTATTTTATTAACGTCGTCCCATTAGGGGCTGTGTTTGTTTCTTTTTTTTTTTTAATTTTTATAAGTCGCCATTGGCCTTCTCTCTTTTTTATGTTTTATTTTTTTATTTTAAGTTATTTTATATTTATGAATTATATAATTCATCAAATTATAAAATCATCGTTATTTGACGTGATTCACAAATGCATCTAACTTATAGCCAGCGGGCCTTAGAACGATATACACACTTCAGGTGTATTGGTATTTTTGAAAAGCAGCCTAAATTCGCCCTATAACTCATAATAAATTTCAGACAACTGATATTGAACTGAACTTAGCCGGAGTAAAAAGAATATCATAACAATCTGTAGAAATATCTCTCATGGACTAAAAAGAAGAAGACTACTTCAAAAATATGACAATACTAACAAACACCATGTATAGTATAAGCCATTCATCCATTATTATTATTACGTGTGGACACCGTCATGTCGACGACGTCCCCGCGCCGACCGCCGTCATCCGATATGGATACGATTGCGCATTGGTGTTGTTTCATTGCACGGTCGAATCGAAGTAAAATGGGCGTTGCCGATTATAGAAAAACTTTAAACCATAATACAAGCATTATTATACATTTTTCTCTTGCAATCTATACGCTTACAGTTTGCTAGGCGCAAACTGCGTCTGGGAAGAGGACACGACCTCCGCCCTTATCTGATCTCTCCTTATTTTCCCGGTCGTCGTTGTTGGAAATTCGTTCGTCCACACAACAAACTTCCTCGGAATCTTAAACCTGTGAAAGTCAGTCAGGACACGGTTAGGTTCGCATTCGTGTCTACGAAACAAGAATCAGTTCAACGATCTCTTACCCCGTCACGTTTTGTCCCTTGCAAAATTGCCTCAATATCTCGGTTGACAAAACCCTAGCTTTCTCGGACGATTGATTGGAACGAAGCTTATCGTCCCATTGCCAGCTATCGTTTAGTTGCACGCACCCCACCACCATCTCCGTCAACCTAATGTCGGGAACTCCCACCACTACAATCTTGGAAATCCCGGGGTGCTTCGATATAACAGTCTCGACCTGTTAGTATTTAGGTGGGTTCAGTCCTAAAACCAACTGCATGACGAAACTGATCAATATAAGTTTAAAAAATGTATAATAAATGCTCGCCTCTTCGGGGTAAACATTTTCGCCGCCGCTCTTGATTCGATCCTTTTCACGCCCGACGAGCCATAGGTTACCCTGACCGTCTATCCGACCTAAATCCCCAGTGTCGAGCCAACCCTCGCGCAAGTGTTGATCCATGTTCATGCCCCAGTAACCGAGCATCGTGTGCGGGCCCCTCATTAGTATTCTCCCGGCGCCCGAATCCTCCTCGGGAATTATCCGAAGCTCGACGTGCGGCGCGGGTTTTCCTACGCACACGCCTCCTTGCGAGCTTAGGTTGGATCTCCTTCTAACATCACCTTTCCTCGCCGGGTCGTATAGCGTCATGAAGGCTATCGATGAGCACGCCTCCGTCATTCCTGCAATAAATATCAAAAGACGTCAGTGTAAAATGTTACGCTGACTGACTGCTTAAGCTTTTAGGTGAAGTGATGCATTCAGCGGTATTTTATAGCGTACCGTAGGCGGAGAGAAGGGTAGCTCTCGGGAAAGTTTTCATGGCGTCGGACATGAGCTCGGGCGAGAGTCCACCGCCTCCGTTTAAGATCCTCGTGACCGAGTCGAAGGCCGACGAAGTTTGCTTCGCTCGGTTGACCGAAATTAGATCGGCCATCATCGTCGGGACGGTGATTAATGAGGTGACTCGATGTGCTCGTATTGCTTCACATGCTGAGATTGCGTCGAACTTGGGCGTTATAACATGGCAGCCTCCGGCCATTAGCACGGCCATGGCCGAGGATATTCCGCCTATGTGGCACAGCGGTGCCGTGTGGAGATACACCTGTGAAATTAAATTAAATTGATAAATTATATTAATATGATATGAAATGATTTAAGTTATTGCACTTTGGACAATGAGTTTTTTCGTAAACGTACGTCGTCGTCGTTGTAGCCGACGATGGCAATCTTGGCAAGAGATTGAACGACAATAGCTGAGTGACTGATGACTGCTCCTTTAGGCTTTCCAGTGGTACCTAATAAATAGATAAATAAAAATGATCAGAATTTGATGGCATGAAATAAGTAATATAATTGAAATGAAATAAATAAGTACCTGAAGTAAAGCATATAATTGCAGCTTTCTCCGGCGCCCAACAATAGTCCAGCGACATAGATCTTTTTTCGGGCCTCTTGAGTAATTCAGCAGCCAAAACTGTATATTGAAAAAGAAGTAAATTCTATTGTTATTGTATTGGTTTATTAAATTTAGTTTATTAATGATAATGCAATGTTCAAAACCTGTGTCTGAATTGTTGACTTTGACCGGAAGGTCCATCAAGACATGCCACCGTAATGACGACGGAACAGAGCTGTCGCCGTCGATGGCGAACTTTGAATGCCAAAAGCCTTGACTCGAGTCAACCACCAACATAACAGGTTTTGCAACCTCCATTGCATATTTTGCCTCTTCCAAGCTCTGTACAATAATATAAAAAATATTTAATATTATACATGTTATATAATTTTCACTTAAAAGATCATATCTCAACATATTAATTTAATAAGATAAAGTTCAAACTCGACATGTAAAAAGAATATTTTGGGCTGTAGAAAGGCAGTAGCTAACTCCGATCTTGTTTTTTAAGAAAAGCGGAATAACTTGAATATTTTATATCACGAATATTGTAAACCTTATTCAATTTGGATTGCTTCGTCTTAGGGCCAACTGTAATAATAGAACTATAGAATGTAACGAAAATTATTTATTGCACAGATCCGCAAGGCTCGTTTAGATTTCTACGCCTGACACGTATGAAGAAATAAAATCATGCAAGAGTTGACCAAAATTAGTTAACACGTGAAGATCTGTTTATAAATAACTTCTTGTGTCAGACAGACTAATAATAATTAGCTGTTTCCAGATTATATATAAAGCTAAAAATGATTGGATGTTTGTATATATCAACTGAATATGACTAAAAATGTATTTCTTCTTAGTTTATTTTGTAATTGTAATTTCAGAAACTAATTATGATCTTCCAAATGACGACTACTAACCCATCGGTAGTTGAGAGGCGCCACGATTCCTCCTACATAAGCGATCGCAAGAATCCATTCCAAATACAGATCACTGCAATAAAAAAAAAGGGAAACCATGAAGAACGCTTCACATAAGTTAAAACAAGAAGTAACTAAGTAAAAACAAAATGAAATTTTATAAACTTGACAGTCAGTCTTATCTGTTTATCTTTTTTGCTTTCTCCATACTTCTCCGACATAACATGTGATATATATGTAAGAACATGAACTATGACAAAAGCAACTAAATTGAAGCTATACAAGAATGTGAACCTGTTCAGAGCAGAGATGGAAACAACGTCGCCGGGCTTTAGCCCGAGGTCGACAAGCCCGCGGGCCAAGTCCAACACAGACTCGACGAACTGCATTCCATTTTTTGACCTTTGACCATTGACCGTCACGACGGAGTCGCGCCTGGCCGTGGCTAGTCGGGTCAGGCACTGACAGATGTGAGCCTCCGAGTGGTGGTTGGTCGCCATGGGTCCGGCGAGGCAAAATTGGAAATATCAGAAAATAGAGGGATTTGTTGTGCGAGTTAGTTATGGATAATATGTCTTCGTTGGGTTTTTCTTCTTCTTGTGGTGTATATATATCGCGAGTCTCTCTCTTTCTCTCTCTCTATAAATTGACGTATATAGACAGCCGTACAGTTTTTTTGTTTTTATGTATTAAAATTCAATTTTTTTTTTGAAAAAAAAAAAAAACATTTCAAATTTGCCGGCCGATTTGGACTCTTTTTGACGTAAAGATAAGCGAATATGATTTAGATTTCCGTTCTATTTGTTTTGGACTAGTTGAGAAAATTTTAGATTAGAATATTATTTGTGGTGGTCTAATATAGTCAGTCGCGACTCGCGGGACTTCAATTTTGTACGCCTGAACAAAAAAAGGACCCTACCTACGTATATTTATTGAGAATAAATATTCTATTGAATAAAATTGCAAGACAATTACGAATTGTATCTTTAACAGCTCAAATTAGCTCCAAACTTCATATTTTACTAAGTTAATACAGGTTCTCGTAAATTTTATGATAGATGCTCGTACCCACTCTATCTCATTAGTCCAGTACAGCCCTACCGTTTTTGTTTAGTCAAATGTGTGTATATATAATATATATATATATATATATATATATATAATCCAATATAAGATAATATAAATATAATTCAAAGTTGATGCGAATTGCCTACCACCATTGACCCGTAGTCCATCAGCATGTCCCATGCTGAGTCCGCCACTTCATGAATCATGTTAAATCTAATTGAAATGTCATGCTGTTTTATTTTTTATTTGTTTATAAGACTTAGGGATCGACTAATCAATAATTATATATACGAGTGGTTGTTAAAATTTTCTGTAATTTAATAATATAGTAATATATGGCATTCAGCACTAGACATGGCTCAATTATTGAAAAGTAAACTTCAAGCTAATCTCATATGTATATATGTATGTATGTATCATACTTTATTAGTTTTAGAGTAATTCTGGCACCCACTCTTTTTCTATTTGCACCTAGGGGTGTTCGTTCGGTGCATACTATACCGAACCGAATCGAAATTTCGGTACACCCCTTTTAGATACCGAATTTACCGAATAATAATAATAAAAAAATTCGGTGATAATTAAATTAATACGTATATTAATATAAGTATAATTTTATTTTCATTATTAATATAGTAAAATATATTTATTTTTAAAATGTAGGTAATTCGGTATACCGAATTTACCGAAATTCAAAATCTATACCAAACCGTATTTACCGAGTTACCGATTTTTTTTTTGAAGAACCGAATACCGAACCGAAATTTTCGGTATTTCGGTGTGTTCGGTCGGTATACCGAACAACAAACACCCCTATTTGCACCCCTAATTAATATGTAGAGTAAACATTAATTATTCACCAATTACATACCCCATACAAGAAGGAAAAAAGGAGTTTAATGTTAATTTAAGTGAAAAGTAAAGTAATATTAAATACATACCTGCCGATTAAAAAAGGCAATTTTTCCATCTGGCGGGCATGGTAAATGAAGGCCCGCCCGCCCTACTGCCGGGTGTAGCGGGCCTGGTGGGCCCGGCCCATCCTAAAAAATAAAAACGAAAAAAGTTATATATAAAAAGAAAAAAAACATTCAATTAAACAAATGAAGTTGAATTACTCCTAATCAAACTTAAATTCCTTAATAAATTTATTTTGTTGTTAAATTTAATGAATTAAAAATTGGATCTCAAAAAATATAAAAAAACCTATATAATTCATTTATATATTAATTGTTTTTTAAAAATATTTTATGATATTTGGCAGGCCTGCCCGATGCACGCGAGGGCTTACCCGCTCAGGCCGGCCCAATGACGGGCTTGAGAAGTGGCAGTCTGCCCGCCCTACTGGCGGGTAACGGTTTTGGTGGGCCCCCGTCCTAAAAAAATGAAAAAAATTATATAAAAAATAAAAATTTTAAAATAAACTAATGAAGTTGAATTACTCCTAATAAAATTTAAATTCTTTAATGAAAATTTATTTATGTTATTAAATTTGATTAAATTGAAAATTGGATCTCACAAAAATATATAAAAAAACCTATATAATTAATTTATATATTAATTTATTTAAAAAATATATATTTTCCGATATTTGTCGGGCCTGCCCGCGGCCCCCGCATGCTGACCTGCATAGGCCCGCCCTCTGGTGGGCTTAAATAATGGCAGCCCGCCCCGTCCCTATGGCGGGCCCCCGGCCTGCGGGCCCATTACTGTAATACCCGAGTCCCGTAAGTAAGCCGGCCAATAAATATGCATACATATTATATAACTTACGTGACTGCATGAGACATGTTTTGTGATTTTATGTGCTTAAATGATTTCATTATATATGCTAACATGACATGTATATTAGAAGGTAGTGTTGGGACTTAGGAAAAATAGTTAATACTCATATGGGTGGAGATCGAATTAACATATATGAAAAATTCGTTAATGACCTTAAAGGCTAGGATTAATACTATAGTTAAATTGGGCTATAATACATTAAAACTTAGGCCCAAGTACTTGAAGATAAATATGGATCCCTTAATGTTGAAGGGAAAACACGTCATATAGTGTCTAATCATACACAAAATCCAATGATCTTATGTATATCAAATAAATGATGAACTATATGAAACAAGAGCAAAAGAAATGAACAAGACTATAAGCTGAACACGAAAATTAAGACAAGCTTTGTGGGAATAATATCAAAGCTCAAACAACGTAATTTCAAAGAAAGGTATGAAAATGTTCTCAAGCTCAAGTAAATTTCAGTATATTTATATGTTTCTAATAAGTATAAACCTGCATAATCGTCTACTAACCTTAGGTTCGATATTAAAAACGACTTAGAAAACCTTAACCTGTCAAGACTTAACGTGAATATATTATGTGGATAGAGTATATTTGAAGATTCGTAACTTAGGTTATTAGTTGTGATTTTATGTGAACTAACGAAACCTCTGAAGATTTTTGATGTAAGATAGGTGGTGAAAAACCTAATTTGAGGAGTAGATTCATACTAAGGAAAACTGTTTAAAGTATAATTTGGGTAGCATGTTAAGGATTTATAATCTTAATTTCGGTTAGACCTGATAATTCTAGGGTAGAAGAAACCCCAGAATTCATAAGTTTCTGGAAGAAATAAGTGAAAGACTAAAGGGAATGAAAATGAGAAAGATTGATCGAAATAGATGATTTTTATAAGATATTCTCGGGATGATATGATCTCCAATTAATAGATGTCGAAACCATATTAATATGGTAGGAATGATTACGGGATAAAAAAAAAAAACAAGGATAGGAGATGTCGAGATTTATGCTAGTATCAAAATCAGTGACGAATCTATTATTAATGTTGACTTCCAAGTTTCATTTGACAGTTAGTATAAGTAACTCGAAATCTTATAAGTTATATTGAAAGTTAAGTTAGTATCGACATCTTATATAACTCAAAATCCTTGTTTAATATCGACCCTATCGAGATTTATATCAATTAATATCGAAATCATCATGTACAGCCTTGAAAACACACCTCGACATCTTATATGCTAAATTGAGATTTTCTTATATCATATATCGAAATCTATGTAACATCAAAATCCTATATGCTATATCAAAATGTATTTTCGAGATCTTGTTGCATAGTTTAAATGTCGATGTATATACATCGAAGTATGTAGAGTTGAAATGTCGAAGGCCATGAAGGTTTAAAATGTCGAAATCGATGATAATTCCATATTGAAATACATTTCGAGATTTTACATATCAATTAACAAACCTCGAGATGATGTATTGTTCAAATATCGAAATTATACTCAAAACCCATGTCGAGATTTATGTGTAATATCGAAATCTATGTCAAACTTATGTGTATATGATGTCGAGATTTTTAGTCCATAGTAGCATATATATAAATATATATATATATATATATATATTTTCAGTTTAGGTTAAAGTTTTAAATTTTAGGATTTCAAAATTATAGAAGTTAAAATTAGGGTTTTCAAATTAAGCCAATTTCGTGAAGTTATAACTAGACTAACAAACCCTAATTTTATATCTTTCTGTACTTAGGGTTTGAAGAATTACGACTTACAGTACGATAAGATTAAATAAGCTAAGGATACCAGGTAAGTGGAAGTCCCAACTACAACACATAATTGTATGTGCATGAAATTATGTATTATTTGTTTCTATGATTTTATGTGACTTCCTACGTGAATTATTTGCGTTACATGACACGCATGATTTAATTACATGATACAATGGCATGACATGCATTTTCATGACACGAGCATGTGCACGCACGATAGAACGAAAGGCATGATATGATAGCGTGCATAATATACGATCGCCTTAGAGCGATAAAGATTCGCCGATATGGGCGTCTGATGTCGACTCACAGTTGAGTCACGGCTCTTCTATGCTACCATGGTGACGTCGTATGGCGCTACCGTTATGACATGACATGTACAAGGCAAGATTTAGGGATAATGCCCTCATGGTGGGTCGTGAAACCTGGAGGATGCGAGCTGAGGGAGTACGCGACACCGAGGGTACCTCGGGTGTTGACTACCTCAGATTAAGCTACCAGTGTGAAGTGTTCGCGTGGCGTATGAAACCACCTTGGGGCAGAAAAGGCGCCCTAGGGTTAGCCTCCCTTGAGTGGATATTGCCACTTATATTTATTTATCCATAGTGAATTCGAGCTCCATGATGGTGCATAGCAAGATAGCCGAGGGCCCTATATGACAAGACAAGACAAGGAAAAATATGAGGTCTAGGAAGCATTGGCGCGGATGCCTTTGCGAATTTAGGACACGTGCACGGCATGCATGGCTTTCACTTACTAAGCTTTATAAGCTCATTCCACGAATTTATGTGTTGTAGGTTCGCGGGATCACGGTACGTGATTTTAAGATGGCGAGGCCTATTTTTGAAGCTTCCGGAGGACTTTTGAGGTGGCAGTGTGTACATGGATGCGACCTGAGTGGTGGGCCGATAGGTTATTTTGAACACGCATGCACGCTCTACCTTGTATTTATGTCCTAGGAATATTTTGTACTGTACAGAAGAATTTCCTTTATATAAAAGGAAAAATTTTGTACGAATTTTCGTATATAGATTTTATTTATATCACATGCAGTCACCTAAATTAGTAATAAGAATGGGCGGTAGGAGTCAGGGGCGCCGCAATTACAGTACCAGGGTGGGGCGGGGCGGCCTGCGGGCCACGAGCATTGTTGCTTGTTCTAATTGGGTCATTGGTTAAAATGACTTACTTAATAATTTTTTAATAGTCCATATTATAATATTATTAATTTAATGGAAAATAAGTAAATAAAATATTTTTGTTGAATCATGTTATTACTAAAAACTATTATTACAAAAATCAAGTGTTTGGGGGTGTAAAGAGTGGTATAGGGGGTGTGAATAGTAGGACCCTTAGTTTTGTTACCGGAGAAAACCAAAAACAGTTCCCATCGTTTATCCCATGGACCAGTTTAGTCTCTGGTGTTTCCCGTGAACCAATTTAGTCCCTCCGTTAGTTGAACGCTAATTTTGATCGTAAGTGACATGTGTCAACATATGATTGGTCAGTCTTAAAAAATCATGAATAAGGAAACAAATTCTAAAAACCTATAACTTAAAATAAAACTAAAAGAGAAAATAAAAAATCAAAGTTAAAAAAATAAAATTAAAAATAGAAAGGGAATAAAAATGTATATGAAATTAAATCAACATTGAAAATATTAAGTAAAAGCGAAAATTAAGAGAGAAATGTTAAAACTAAACAAATAAATAAATAACTAAGGATATTTTACTAAGAACTAAATAAATTAAAAATAATGAAATAAAAAATTCCACTGAAAGTTACTAGAATTTCGACCCCGCCTTATCAAGTTAATGAGGATGCAATCGTCCCAAATCTCGAAATTTCTTTTTTAGAGATGTTCTTTATAATATATATATATATATATATATATATATATATAAATATATTAGATAGTTTCAAAGAATCTTCAAAAATACCTAAATTTAAAAGAATTAGACGATACTTTTAATATAGTTTTTATATAAACTATTGTTTACAAAAATTATTGTCAAGAATTGGAAGAATTGCATCCCGATAACTCAGCAGGGATGAGGACGTAGATTCTCGTAAACTGCAAATGGTACTTTTTATCTTTACTTTTGTTTTAAATTACGTTTTTGTTTTTCATAAATAAATACTTTTTTTATTCTAAACATCTTCTATCTTTTGTATTCATTTGTACTTAATTTATTTATTTTTCAATGTATTTTTAATTTTAGAATATTAGTTATCTCTCTCTTTTTTTTTTTAATTCATTTTAATTATTATTTTGATAAAATTCTCTACAAATTTATTTTACTTTTTATTTATTAATATTTCCCTTTTTTGGAAATTTATTTCCTTTTTATAATGTTATTTATGATTTTTAAGATGTCAATCACATGTTGACACGTTTCACTGTCAGTCCAAATTAACGGTCAAACTAACGGTGTGACTATGGTTCAAATTTAACAACATGGGGGACTAAATTGGTTCACGAAAACATCGGGAACTAAATCGATCAATAGGGTAAACATTGGGGAATCTTTTGTGTTTCTCCCGTTTTGTTCTCTATTAACTATTTATCTACCTTTAATTTAGACACGACACTCGAGTAATAAGTTTGCAATGTGAATCATCATCACACATCGTTACTATATTTTCATGTTTTCGTTTAAGATAAAGTTGCAGATTTTCATAGTAAAAGTTGGATTACTGTACTCCAATGATTAATTGACTCACATAGCCTTATGATGCCAGCCAAAACAAGCAATCCTCCACCATATTTTATATTCATCTATTATATTTAGCAAAAGATGAGGGCATACGTCAATTTAGTATCTTCACTAATCTTTGTTCTCGTCCCACTGATTGGGGTGTATTAACCTTTTGGTCTTAACTTGAGATTTTCGCAATGATCATCAATAGACAACAAGCATTACTCTATCAACATTATTTTTATATAACACCTGATTTCCCGAGTGTAGATAGATATGTGTCTACAACCAAAATGTTCTATTGACATGAAACATGCTAAAAAAACCACGAATAAAACCTCCGCCTATGTGATGGCGTGGCCACTAGCGTTCGGCGGCAAGTCCACCTCTCCCTCCTCGGCCCGCCTCGCCTCACTCCCAACCTTCCCGTCGACTTCCCAAGCCTTAGCCGTGTCGTAAGAAGCGTGTAGCCCAAACAACACATAGTACACCAAAAGCACGGCAATCCACATGCCAAACCTCTGGAACGACTTCCTATCTATCGACCCGAGGAGGAAAACGTTCACCCCAACAGACAATGAAGGGAGCCACGGAACCATCGGGACTCCCCACCGCTTAGGGTTTCGAGCCCTCGGGACGAAAACCTGCAGGCCCAAAGTCCCGAGAAACCAAACGGGAACGATCCCGCAGTACCCGACCCATCCCCCGCTGCTCAAGGCCCAGTACACCGCACTGGCCACCGATGAGCCGAGTATCACTCCAATGCACGCAATCATTTTGATCTTATCATCCTTCGCAGTCTCGCCCGAGACGTAGTACCGCCGCACGAGTATCGCGAGCGCCACGAGCGCGAACACGGAGAGCGTGCATATCGAGAGCAGGTTCGCCAGCACGCTGAGCCCCGTGAATAAAGCGATGGTCGTGGTGCCCAAAAGCATGACCGAAGTGGCGTTGGCGGGCGTCCCCGTCCTCTCGTTTACCTTCCCGAACCATGGCGGGACGACGTGGGTCCGGGCTAGGTGGGTTAGGTATCGGGCTTGGGCCACCACCATCATGAGCAAAACCGAGGTCATCCCCTTTAGGGCTCCTATAGCCACGAGGTACTGGGCCCAGCCCAAGCCCACCACCTGGAAAGCCCTCGAGTACGGCGCGTCTTCGTCGATGCTTTCGTACGGTTGCATTAAGCAGAGGGTCAGGGCGAGCACACAGTACACTACGGTCGTGAGCACCATGGACCCCACTAGGCCTATGGGTATGTCCTTTGCGGGATTCTTTGCCTCCTCGGCCATGGTCGAGACGGCGTCGAACCCTACGTAGGCGAAGAAGAGAACCGCCGAGGAGGAGAGCACACCGTGTGGACCGAAGGGTGCGAAGGGCTTGAAGTTGCTCGGGTCGGATTTTAGGAGGCCGCAGACGACGATGAATAGGATTACGCCGACGTGGATCAGCGAGGCATAGGAGTTGAGCTGGGACGACGCCTTGGTGCTCGAGACGGCGAGGATGCACACGATAGCTATGATGACGACGGCGATCGGGTCGAGCTCGTCGAAGCCTTTCGGGAAGGAGGCGACGTGGAAGCGGAGGTCGTCGGGGTCCCTGTTGATGAGGGTCGCGAAGTAGGACGTCCACGAACGGGCCACCGCGGCTGCGCCAACTACGTATTGGAGGAAGACGTTTCCCGCTGAGATGTAGGCGACGAAGTCGCCTAGTTCGACGCGGAGATAGGCGTACGAACCACCTTCAAGGAAGAGGAAGAGAATGTTTTTGAAATGTGTCATTTTTAGCGAGGTTCCACACTAGTGGATGAGAGTAATCATCCTAGCCCAACGTGGAAAGAAAGTAATAGTACAACACTTGAGGCGCAACGTGCACCATTGTTCGATGTGCTAACTTAGTTTCCTTCGTCTTTTTCACGGACGAATTTCGCATACATAACGCGCCCTAAGGATCGGTTTGGAACGCGGAACTCACACGTGGAAGAGATTAAGAAAAAAGTTGTTTGTGCATCAAACGATGCCACATTACGATTCGAGCGCCCTACCATTACACATTTTCTTTTCATTTCCACATCGAAAAATTAGTGAACCAAAAAACGGAGCCTAGAGATCTATCTCCAAGTGGATCTGAATTCGGGAAACTACTAGAAGAAATTTCTCGACCCAATCAATAGGCCATCCATCATGCCTCTGGGGACATTAGAAACACGAAAATTACCTGCGACAGGAATTTCGACGGAAAACTCGGTGTAGCAGAACACGCACAGCAAGGCGGCCAATCCCGCGATGGCGTAGGAGACCACGACGGCGGGCCCCGCGCCGTTGCGGGCCTCTTGGCCCGTGAGGACGAATATTCCCGCACCCACGATGGCGCCCATTCCGAGCCACATGAGGTCCCACCACGTGAGGGTTCGCCTCATCTCGTGCTGGCTACGAGCCTTCACCTGAAGCTCCTCCTCCGCGGTGGATCGGGTCACGACCCGGTTCATGAAACGGGTAGGGGTTTGCTTCAGCGCATTGACGTAATTGCCCCAGCTTTGGAAGGATTCGTCGGGGAGAAAATCGTCTTTTAGGGTGGACCGTTTTTTCGCCGTGTTGTTGGGCTCCGTCGTCGTCCTGCCACTCATTATTCGTCCTGCAAGATATCACTAGTGATCTGAATTTTTCAGTCAATTTTATAAGGATGCATATATTTATCCTATAAGCACATTACGATGAGGTTTTCAAGTTATATTGTTACGCTTATTGGCTATTATTGGAGGGACGAGACGATAAACAAGACGCTGCCCTTTTGACTGGGTATATATATCAGTTGTATAAAAGTATAAAATGAAATCGCATAATGGCAAAGCTTGAATGACAACAAGTATTAGTTTGAATTCCGAGATCTGTATATTAAAAAAGTTCGGTTCATTATTGTAGATTTCTAGAATTGAAGAAATCATAACGAGGAAGTAAGGACGTGATTTTTATTTTTTTTTCTTTCTTTTTGACTTTGAGAGAGCTGATTATTAATTTGCAAAAAGTGGAGACTAAGCATCGCATATATATGATTATTAGTTCACAGCACCTATATTTTACTTCTATTGCATTGCATCTGATAAAAGCTATCGCATGTGCTGAAAATGGTGTATATGTATGCACCTCCTTTTTACAGTAATAAAACTAGACTATGCAACTTTTCTTATTTGTTCGTCCTCGGCAAAAAAAAAGTTATGTAATTGAGGGTATAAATGTACTTTTATCAAATACCCACTTTTTAAACCCATGTTTATCCAAACATATACACATTATTTAAACCCATTAACCAAACACACATTTTATTTATATCCATTACTTTGTTTTATATAAACTCATACTTATTTAAACCCTCCTAAATATAAACATGCGAACCAAACGAGCACTTAGATATAAATCTTACCGTTTGTACGTACCTTAGAGCTAGACTAGTCTTACCAATCCTTGAAGTGTGTGAAGAACTACACCATGTCGAAGTTTGCCAAGGAACAAAAAAAGGAAAAGCGCTAATTACAACTTTAAATTACTAAAAACACCCCAACGACTTAATGGACTTCAAATTGGCGCTGCGCTCTTTCATATAATGCTTCTGTTCCTTTGCAAACTTCGACATGGTATCAACGGTTCAACACAACAGTAATCAGTTTCAGTTGAGCTGATTCAGAATTCTCTCTGCATTTCAGTTTCAATTCACAAAATCTTCATGGTATCAGAGCAGAATCGGAGTACAGATCCATGGCGTCAACGGTTCGAGAATTACAGTGGCTATCCTACATCTTGTCCAGCCTTCAAGTTCATGTCTCACTTCCAATACCTCTGTTTTGTGACAACAAGGCTGCCATCTATATCACATCTAATCCCGTCTTCCACGAACGCACGAAGCACATCGAAATCGACTGCCACGTGATTCGGGACCAATCCAAGAATGGCTTCATCTCACCACAACACATTGCTTCCTCACACAACCTGGCAGATGCATTTACGAAATCTCTTTCCACCGCAACCTTCTCCTCCATCATGTCCAAGCTGAGCCTCTGGTCCACCACGGCTCACCTTGAGGGGGGGCTGAAGAACTACACCATGTCGAAGTTTGCAAAGGAACAGAAAAAGGAACAGAAGCATTATATGAAAGAGCGCCAGCGCCAATTTGAAGTCCATTAAGTCGTTGGGGTGTTTTTAGTAATTTAAAGTAGTAATTAGGGCTTTTCCTTTCTTCGGCGTTTTTCTTTAGCTTGTACAAAAAGGGGTTTCCCCGCCAATTCATACAACACAACAGTAATCAGTTTCAGTTGAGCTGATTCAGAATTCTCTCTGCATTTCAGTTTCAATTCACAAAATCTTCAGTGTGTGGTGCAAGCTCATAAGCGATTGAATGAGGATACTTAAAAAAAAAAAAAGGACTAAACAATTGTTGCGAACAAATTACAAACGATAGTGGTAGTGTCATACTTTGTATTTGAAGAGCATGCTCTAGAAATTATTTATTACAAATATCGTGTATATATAGTTTTTTGAGAAGATGCGAAGTGTTCTATGACGAAGGGATTAAACAGGGCATCATTCATAAATATTAACCTGTCTATCAACAGAAACTAGTTAACAAAACGATGAAAGACCAAGTTTCATTTCCGTTTTCTGCTACTTGGAATAATGATCACACATTTTAATCAACTCTTTGATCCCAAGTTTCATGTTATATTTCTATCGTGCTTGCTTTTGTCACTCTTCTCTACGTGCGTCTGTCTTCATCTATTCGTATTCATTTCCTAATCAGCAAACATCTCAAGTTCATATCAGCATTGATATGGTCCTAACTAAGATGGGCCGAGAAAAACAAAAAACAAGGAAAGGCCCAAAAAAGCCCATCGAAAATAAGAGCCCATGGTAAAATATAAATCTGGGAAGAAGGAGCTGCAAGGATCTGACGGGCACTACCATGGACTGGACAAAGGAAGAAGAACCCTTGGATACCCAGATAGAGGTACATCAGGAAAAAGAGAAAAGGAGTACAGGGACACGTGTCGTCCCACTAAAGGAAGATACTACTGAGTGCCCTACTGTAGCCGCCGCAGAGGTCAATCCATCAAGCAATCCGTCATTTTCTCCTGCAGTCCTTAGGTCGTACGTCCCCCGGAAAAGCTGGAACATAGCCTCCAACAGGCGGCGGGGAGCTGCTATAAAGGGAGGACTTAGCACATTTTCCACAAGCATGATTATCTCTCTACAGAAACATTCGCATAGCACTTTCTCTTTAGATATTTTAGACGTGTTTTCCATATTTCAAGAGTGAAGGTAAGGATTATATGAGTGTGTAATGTGTTGCTACTTAGTGAAGGATAGTTCCCAGCGCCCCGTGGACGTAGAATCCGAAAGGATTCGAACCACGTAAATCCCTGTGTTCTTTCTGTTTACGTCCCAGCATCAACGACCCTCGTACACCTAACAAATAGCATAGTAACCGACCTTGACTGCCGCGCAGTTAGACCTCTTGGTGCGCAACACTGTTAATAGCACCCTGGCTGAGAGAAGGAAGAAAAGGAGGCAACGGAAAAGGGCCCAGCCCCGTGTCGAGGCTGAGCAAGTAGACGGTAAGTTCACAGAAGTAACTGGGGAAAACGAGACGCAGCCGCAGCCTCAGGCGATGCCCTCCGAACATAGCAAGCGATTGTCTGGATCGGAGAATGAATCTAGGAAGGAAGAAGAGCCCCCCAAGCAGCCTGAGGGACGTGGGGGAGCTGCGGAACAGGTTCGGGGGAAGGAAGAGGAGCCAAAAAAAGCAGAACAGCCAGAAAGGGATGTAGGAACTCCTACGCTGATCTCTGACGAGTCCGTTAGCAAAGCCCCAGACCACGCTAAGGGGGCCGAAGGCTTTAAAGAAGGAAAAAGGTCACGCTACGCCCAGAGGAAAAGGGGGAAACTTGGACCAAAAGAGAGAAAGAGCTGAGGGACCAACTGGCGGACCTCAAGCAAGTAGTGGACGGCGTCAGAAGCAGAACCATGCCGCCAAGAATTGGAGAAGGGTTAGTAGCGGGGACACCTTTTGCAAAGGAGTTATTGGTGGGGGAGGTCTCATCTAACTTCAAACAGTTGCCGTACGAATACGATGGGACGACGGACCCCGTGGAACACGTCCTGCGTTTCAGAACACCATCCTGCTCCATGATTTCTCGGATGGCGTCAAATGCAGAGTGTTCTTAACCACCTTAGTAAGGGCAGCCCAACAATGGTTCAGCCAGTTAGCACCGGGATCTATCAAATCTTTTGAGGAATTTCAGCTGATATTCATCACTCAGTTCGCCAGCGCCCGAAAGCAGCCTAAGTCCAACATGTCGCTCTTCCAAGTACGGCAAGGGGAGAATGAGAGCCTATGGGCATACATAAGCAGGTTCAACATTGCAGCTTTGGAGGTACCGACGGCTACGCCTTAGGTTAAGGTCAGTGCCCTAATAAACGGACTTCGAGATGGGGACTTTTCGCTTCTCTCTCCAAGAGACCACCGCCGACTTTTGAGGACCTATTGCTGAGGGCAGACAAGTATATTAACTTGGAAGAGAGTAAGATGGCCAAGGCGCAAGAGGAAAAGCAGATAACCACGCCAAAGAAGGAAGGGGCCGTGAGAAGCCAAGGACATGCGAGGCCACCTCTGCGTCTGCCTCACAAAGAGCCTTGGGGATCTCCGGCCAGGGCCCCACGGAGGTTCACTCCACTGCGTGCTAATCCTGAGGAGGTCTTAGCGGTAGCGGGACGACACCCAGCCTTAAGAAAGCCCCTCGCTGGATCCTCAGGACCCTCTAGACCTTACTCTAACTTATATTGTCGTTACCATAACGAATACGGGCACCATACTAACAATTGCTATCACTTGAAGGACGAGATAGAGAGACTCATACAGGCGGGACATTTGAAGGAGTTTGTTAAGCGGGGACCTGAGCCCCAGCCCCCGGAAGAACGAAAAGGAAGAGGGGGGACCTACGCCTAACAAAGGTAAACCGCTGCCACCGGCAGACAAAGGTCCTCCAGGACAGCCCAGGACCCCCATCCTAATTTCGGAGGTCCCAGTGGTGGGGATTCTAATCGAGCTAGGAAGTCTTATGCCAGGACAACTGAGGAACCCCGGCCCTGGGGATTAGTAGGGCACACGGAGGCCATCGCGAACGTACAATTCGGGCCGAAGGATGAAGAACACATCACGAGACCACATAACGATGCCTTGGTCATCACCACCGACATCGCCGGATACGACGTGTCCCGAGTCTTTATAGACGGGGGAGCTCAGCTGACATCCTATTCCTAGACTGTTTCAGAAAAATGGACCTGGGAGTAGAGCCGCGACCGATTTCCACTGCCTTGTACGGATTCGGGGGACCTGGGATACAGCCCCTGGGAGAAATAACGTTACCCGTCGGAATGGGAAGAGACCCCGTTCGGGTTGTGAAAACGATCAACTTCCTTGTGGTTGACATCTCCTCCTCTTATAATGTCATTCTGGGACGACCTGCCATCAACGTGTTCAGGGCGATCCCCTCTACCTACCATTTGAAAATTAAGTTCCCCGTAGGGGAGCATGTCGGAGAGATATTGGGGGATCAGCAAAGTTCTCGCCGATGCTACGCCAATGAAGTTAAGGCAGTAACCAAGGGAAAAGAGGGCGTTAGAGAAGGAAGCGGCCGAGACAAGAGGATCAGGGTCGAAGGAGGAGGACCTACGAGCTTGCAGCCCGAACCAGATGAGGAGCTAGTCAACGTAGAACTGTATCCTGATCAAACAGGGAGAACTACCAAAATAGGGACACATCTAGGGGAGCAAGCCATGAAGGAGCTTGTCGGATGTCTGCAGAGGAACGCGGACTTATTCGCATTTTCCCCGAAGGATATGACAGGCATCCGCCCCGATATAGCCAAACATCATCTAAACGTCCTACCTGGCACCAAACCCATTAAGCAGAGACTCCGATTGTGCGGGGCTGAAAGGGCGCAGATCTTGAAGGAAGAAGTCGACAAATTGCTTCAAGCGGGCCACATCCAGGAGATCCAGTTCCCCACTTAGTTGGCTAATGCTGTTCTAGTAAAGAAGGGAAATGGGCAGTGGAGAATGTGTATCGATTTTAGGGACCTCAACAAGGCCTGTCCCAAGGACCATTACCCGCTGCCCAGAATAGACCAGCTTGTGGACTCCACTTCAGGGTGTGAGGTCCTCAGCATGATGGACGCCTACCAGGGCTATCACCAGGTAAGTCTTGATTCAAATGACTTTGATAAAGTTTGTTTTGTGACACCAGGGGGAACATACGGGTACGTGCGAATGCCCTTCGGACTTAAAAACGCGGGAGCCACGTACCCAAGGATGGTGGATAAGGTCTTCAAGCAGCAGTTAGGCCGGAACATGGAGGTGTACGTAGATGATATGCTCGTGAAGTCCATACACCTCACTGATCATACCAGGGACCTGGAGGAAGCGTTCGAAGCAATTAAAGGAAGCGGCATGAAGCTGAACCCCGAAAAATGTGCATTCGGAGTAAGATCGGGAAAGTTCCTGGGCTATATGGTGACCCACCGAGGTATTGAGGTAAACCCCGCGAAAGTAAAAGCTATCTTGGAGATGCAACCTCCCCAGGGCGTCAAGGAAGTCCAGAGGCTCACGGGGCGGTTGGCAGCCCTTAGTCGATTTATCTCCCACTCGGCCAAAAGGAGCCTACCTTTCTTCAAGGTACTGCGAAAGAACAAGCAATTCGAATGGACCAAGGAATGCCAGCAAGCCTTTGAAGAACTAAAGAAATACCTTCACAACACCCCACTTCTGACTAAGCCCTTGATGGGGGACGTGTTGGTACTGTATTTCTCCGTAGGGGACCACACAATAAGCTCCGTCCTGCTAAAAGAGGAAGGGACCTCCCAGAGGCGCATCTATTTCGTAAGTAAAGTACTGTTGGATGCGGAAACTAGATACTCCGAGGTCGAAAAGGCTGCGCTAGCAGTGATGACATCTGCTCGCCGACTCCGGCCATATTTCCTATCACACAAGGTGAGCGTGCGGACCAACTTCCCTCTGAAGCAGACGTTAGACAAGCCAGACCTATCAGGAAGGATGGTGAAATGGGCCATCGAGCTAGGGGAATACGACGTGGAGTTCGAGCGTAGGACCGCCATAAAGGCCCAAGCCCTCTCGGACTTCGTTCTTGAAACAACTAAGGGACCTCCCAAACGTCGGTGGAAAGTGTATGTAGAGGGGTCCGCCACTTCCCAAAGATCGGGAGCAGGAGTTCTCATCATCGACCCTGAGGGAAAGGAGCTCCACTTTGCCATCACTTTCCATTTTCAAGCCTCCAACAATGAGTCAGAGTACGAAGCCTTCATCCATGGTCTGCGAATTGCGAAGGAGCTGGGAGCACGAGACGTTACCCTATTCTCGGACTCACAGTTGGTGGTACAGCAAGTGAGGGGGAACTACGAAGCGAGGGATGAAAAGATGGTCGAATATGGTAAAAAGGTTGAGGAGCTAACGAAAGTGTTCGATTCCTATGAGATTGTGCAGGTCCCCAGGGAGGAAGACCACAAGGCCGATTATTTAGCGAAAGCAGCAAGTTCTGGGCCGGCTCTCAAGGAAGAAGGTGTTACCTACCTTGCCGTAGACAAGGAAGAAGCAGGGGAGTTCGTGGCAGACATAGAAGAAGGGGATGATTGGAGGGCCCCTATCTTAGCCACCCTAAGGAACTCCAACCAAAGGGACATAAGGAGATACCGACAGAGGTTCTGCCTGATAGGCGATTGTCTCTTCAAAAAATCTTTCGTGCACGCATACGCTCGGTGTCTCTCCCAAAAGGAGGGCAGGAAGATACTCGAAGAAATACATGAAGGATGTGCGGGGGACCATGCAGGATATAAATCCCTCACTAGGAGAGTAGTCAGGGCTGGATATTTCTGGCCCAACATCGTCAAAGACGCCAAGGACCTGGTCAGGAGATGCAGTAATTGCCAGATGTATGGTCCCAGAATCCACGTCCCCGCTGAAGCCTTGGGAACGATGCAGTCTCCATGTCCTTTCGATAAATGGGGGATCGATATAGTCGGCCCATTTCCTCGAGGGAAAGCGCAAAAGAAGTTTGTTATTGTGGCGGTAGACTACTTCAGCAAATGGATCGAAGCTAAGGCAGTGGCGCGAATAGACGAAGAAAGGGTGATCGAATTCCTATGGAAAAACATCTGCTGCCGCTATGGGGCTCCCAGGATCCTCATTTCAGATAACGGAACCCAATTCTGCGGGGCTAAGACACGACAATTCTGTGAAGGCATGAAGGTGACTCAGAGGTTCGTGGCGGTGGGACATCCCCAAGCAAATGGGCAGGCCGAAGTCTCCAATCGAACCATCCTCAGGGGGATCAAGGCCCGACTCGAGCAGGATGGGAACAAATGGGTAGAGGCGCTGGATGTTG
Organism: Craterostigma plantagineum; assembly: GCA_027422505.1. NCBI lineage: Eukaryota > Viridiplantae > Streptophyta > Magnoliopsida > Lamiales > Linderniaceae > Craterostigma > Craterostigma plantagineum. Next base: position 3,512,597 of record JAPQWV010000033.1, on the reverse strand, counting down.
TCCTTTGGGCTTACCGAACGAGCCCTCGCGAGGCAACAGGAGAAGCGCCATTTGAGCTAGTGTACGGTTCGGCCACGGTAATACCTGCTGAAATTGGCATCGAGACACACCGCCTGATGACATATGACGAAGGGGAGAACGCGCAATTAAGAAGGGAGGACCTGGACCTCATCGAAGGAATACGAGAGAGGCCCACGTAAGGACTGAAGGATATAAGAGCCGCATGAAGGCAATGTACGATAGGAGAATCCGACCAAGGGGATTTCAACAGGGGGTCTAGTACTGAGGAGGGCCGATGTCCTACGACCCCTGAAGAAGATGGAAGCTCCCTGGGAAGGGCCCTATCGCGTGACGAGGGTGCTTGGAGGTGGAGCCTACGAGTTAGAAGATGCCAAGGGGAGGTCCTTGCCCCGTCCTTGGAACGTCTCTAACTTAAAAAAGTTTTATGTGTAACACTACTATGTAAGAAAGGGAGGGGACGTACTCTTTTTCCTTCATCTGGGATTTTGCCTCAAAGGGAGGTTTTGCCCAGATAAGGTTTTAACGAGGCGTACCTCCCCAACGGAATATAAACGTTTTGTGATAACAAAGTGTACTTACAATTGATGCCAAGGGTCGACAGACATGCGATGTACAACGACATCAAGGGCCAACAGCCCGCGACGTGAAACGATACCAAAGGTCGACGGACCTGCGGTGTACAACGACATCAAGGGCTAACAGCCCGCGACGTGAAACGATACCAAGGGTCGACGGACCTGCGGCGTACAAAGACATCAAAGGCCGATAGCCTGCGACGTGAGATGATGCCAAAAACCGACGGGTCGGCGGCGTACCCGACATCAAAGGCCACAGGTCTGTGACGTGAAAGATGCCCGTGAGGGCGTACAAGATACCACCGCTGACGAGCTGTGGCGTACAGGACATCAAAGGTCCCCATTAAGGCCTGCGACGTGTATAAGTACCTTAGCGTAGCTGGCGCTATAACCAGGGTAAAACGGTGGGGTAGTCCCCCACTTTTTAAGACCTTCGGGCTTACATTACTGAATTCGCTAAGGACAAAGAGAGCCTAGCGCCTATGTGACACCTTTGAATAAGGATGACGGTCCTTACAACCAAAGGCGTGTGTAATTTGTACTTGGCTCACGAATTTAACGAGGTGCTGGTAAAGTACGACTAGATTCAACAAAGAAAAGCACGAAAAAGATACTTAATAAAAGAGGTCCTACGCTACAAGGAAAAGGGAGACCTCAGCGAAAGCATACGAAAGCAGGGGAGTTAAGCTCCCCCACCATAAAAACATCTGTCCGCAAAAGCATAAAAGGAAAAAAGTTCATTACACAACACAACGAAAAGAAAACTAGACAGGAGGATCCACGGGAGTATAGAAAACGATGCCGGGGAGGTCGGAGATATCGGCCTGGGCAAGAGCGGCCATGTGCTTCTCAGCAGAGGGGCGCCAGAACAAGGGATTTTCCTCGGCTAGTGGATCCCCTTTGAAGGAGGCAGGGGGAGGAAGGTCCTTGAGGGCGGGGACTACAGCAATACCGGCAGATCCTGTACGGTGGCCCCCCAGAAAGTAGTGCTGCATGAAGGGGACGAAGTCCCTGAGGGAAACAGGGTCTTCCAAATACGCCAGACGCCAATCTTTGGCCAGGTCCTCCAAGAACTTCTGACCAGCTGCAGTCGACAGAAGGTGACGCTGACAAATCTGAGCACCCTCCACCTTCATGGCCTCCAGCTCGACCGGCCCATGAACTTCTGTCATGCGGACGAAATCTTCGTCCCACTTCGCTCTCTCCTTGGCAAAGGAGCTCTGGAGCTCCTCCTCACGCAGCTTCAGAAGGGCCGCATGATCTTCTTTCTCCTTCTCTGAGGACTCAAGCAGCTCCTCATACCGCTTGGCCAGCTCTGTCTTCTCTTCCTCCAGACTATCTTTCTCACTCTCGAACTTAGCTTGAATCTCTTCGATTGTTTTGTCGCGGGCGGCCAGACTGGCCTGAACTTGCTCTAACTGCTCCTGGAGGGACTTAATTCGCCCCTCCAACTCCGGCACCAACGGGCTCTCAGAAGACTTTACAGACACCAGACCTATCACCTAGGTACCACGAAAAAAGAAATCCTAAGACAAGAAGAGCAGAGAAGGCACAGGCTACTCTAAAAACAAGGCAAGCAGGAAGGAGTACCCGCTGAGAGCGACCAGAAACGTACCTTGGAAAGGTGATAGGCAAGCTCTGCCTCATTCTCTGCGGAGGACCTATTGGCAAACACCTCCCTATCCTCTGCGGGGACCAGGCCGCTCAATGTCGCCAATTCCACTCTGGCCACGGAACTCCCAGAAGGAGGTGGGCTCTCCCATTGAGACCCTTCCTGAGGAGCTTCGACCAGAGCCTCATCTCCCTCTCCTTCAGTAAGGGGTAACTTCTTCTTAGACTTCTTAGCAGGCTTCGCCAGAGAACCAGCTTTCCGCTTTGCCTTAGGAGCTGAAGGAGTTGTGGGCAGTTCAGAAGTCCCTGAATCCTTGGGTGGGGACCGACCAACCTCAGCCCGAATGTCCAGGGCCCTGGGAAGTATTGGAAGGTTAGGAGCTGGGGCAGGTCTATCAGTACCAGGGGGTGAGGGAGCATTCCTTTCCTCTACATTCGCCAGCAGATTCAGCCATGAGCCTGTCATCCCTGTACCCAACAAAAGAGTTAGCGAAAATAACGGTGTCAGAAAAACGTAAAGACAGAACAACGGCCACATTTACCCTCGAAAGAGAGGCTGGCAAAGGAGGGCGAAAACCCAAAATGATGCAGGACCCCCGGGAATCTGACTAAGGAAGAAGGGCTCAGGGAACCATGCTCTTCAGCATGGGCATTCAAAGCAGCCAAGGCTTTCAGATTCCTTTTCGAGCACTTACCAGAGCCGCGAGGAGGGGCCCCATTCACCCACTTATCGCAAGAAAAATCCCACGAACCTCCTGGGGCCTCCACGAAGAAATACGCACCATGCCAATCCTTGTCCATTTTGTGGTTCTTACCAAAAAAGTGGGTTTCTCCCCCCAAACTGGAAGAAATAGAGGAAAGATAGAAGAAAGCGCCATGAAGCTTGAGCGAAAACTGGGAAACTACCAAATCAGGGGAAGGAACACCCCCAACAGCCCGCACCGCCACGAAGAACGATACGAGGAGACGAATGGCGGAGGGTTGGAACTGATTAAGAGGGACTTTGAAGGCCCTGGATACTTCCGACAGAAAGAGAGGAACGGGGAAACGAAGCCCGGCCCTAACCTGGGCTTCCCAAAAAGCCAGACACGAAGGGGGCGGCCGGTCGGCCCTTTGATCCGGCGAGGGTATCCTCACCGTATAACCCTCGAAAACAAAACCCCCCTCCACCAAAGCATCCAGGCCAGTCGAGGAACATGTCGAAGCCTTGAAAATGCTCAAAGGAGTCCCAGTAGAAGAAGAAGGGGCAGATCTAGGGTTTGGAAGGGGCAGAGGACCAGGAAGTACAACCGAACCTTGGGTATCGGCCGGCGAATCAGCAGAGCCCGCTTTACCCTGAGGATGGGAAGCCATGGCGGAAGCGACGGCTGAACGGGTTCGGGGACGATAGCTGGTTGGAGGTACAGCGACGCGGTGGGTGCGAGCTTCTAAAGGGGAGATAGGCTGTGAAATTGGAGGAGTAGACGATGTATTAGAAGAAAGCGACTGATGGGAGTGAGTAGGGGAAGGTGAAGGGTTTGCTGAAGCTGTAACAATGGAAGCCATCGAGACGAAAGAAGAAGATGAAATAAAACAGAGAGAGAAAGAGACGTACATGTTGAATGGCGGAGTACCCTTTTCAAAAATAAGGAGTGAACTTCCAGAAGCCCCTCTTAAAAAGAAGCGGTTCCCGAGGTATAGAAAGGGCATGTCTTTTCAAGGGAGCATGACAGAAGGCCCTCGAAAGGAGGTAAGGTTTGAACTTATCATTTTTTACTCTAATTCACTTTTGTCCCCAAAAATAAATTAGAGTAGGGGAGTGGTTGATATGGTCCTAACTAAGATGGGCCGAGAAAAACAAAAAAAAGGAAAGGCCCAAAAAAGCCCATCGAAAATAAGAGCCCATGGTAAAATATAAATCTGGGAAGAAGGAGCTGCAAGGATCTGACGGGCACTACCATAGACTGAACAAAGGAAGAAAAACCCTCGGATACCCAGATAGAGGTACAGCAGGAAAAAGAGAAAAGGAGTACAGGGACACGTGTCGTCCCACTAAAGGAAGATACTACTGAGTGCCCTACTGTAGCCGCCGCAGAGGTCAATCCATCAAGCAATCCGTCATTTTCTCTTGCAGTCCTTAGGTCGTACGTCCCCCGGAAAAGCTGGAACATAGCCTCCAACAGGCGGCGGGGAGCTGCTATAAAGGGAGAACTTAGCACATTTTCCACAAGCATGATTATCTCTCTACAGAAACATTCGCATAGCACTTTCTCTTTAGATATTTTAGACGTGTTTTCCATATTTCAAGAGTGAAGGTAAGGATTATATGAGTGTGTAATGTGTTGCTACTTAGTGAAGGATAGTTCCCAGCGCCCCGTGGACGTAGAATCCGAAAGGATTCGAACCACGTAAACCCCTGTGTTCTTTCTGTTTACGTCCCAGCATCAACGACCCTCGTACACCTAACAAATAGCATAGTAACCGATCTACCGCTAACTAAGTATTCAGAGCCCCCATATATAAAAATACCTTTGATTGGGTTTGCCCCATATCAAGCATCAGTCACAAACTCATTTGGGTGTAGCTTGTTTTCATCACAAGGTTTATTCAACGTTTTGTTGACACAAACAGTGACTTCGTTAAGGAACCGTGGTCCGAAAATCATATATATATATATGAGGAATGATATGGTGCTCACCTTATGTGAGCACCTTATATGAGCACCTGCTGATTTGGTATCGATTCGTGCCAAATCAGCATGCCACTTCAACATCGAATATGATGTGGCATTAATCAACACATCTTAAGCGTCATAGTTCGACACATATAATGCTCATGTGGCATGTTCACGTGGAGTATATCAACGCCACACAACAAGCGCCATGTCATTACGTGAGGGTTTTTATGGGATTATAAAAGTTGTAAAAATTATGACCCTTTTAGCCTTCTGTATGACTGGAATTACATGGGTGGCGCAATTCATTCCACGGTTTGGATCTTTATATTGCAAACAGTGAATCTTCAGCTCCCCAAGACTCTCGGCCTTTCATTTCCTATTGACAGAAATCGCACAGAGAAACAGGACCAACGCACCATACCTTCTCTCCTTTGGCCTTACTGTACTCTTTCACGTACTCCATGTCCAGGCCTTCGAAGCTGTTAACGATGACTCCATACAATGCTTTCTCCGCCGCCCAATCTGATCAGCAATGTCTTTCAATAGGGTCGATGGCTTTCTGTTCATCGAACCACCCAAGTGATACTTTCTCAGTCTGATCTTATCTGGCAAGTTTGGTACCTCGAATTTGTCCATGTCAGACTCAAGGGTGTCAAGAATAATGGATTCTCTAACGTTTGTGCGAGCACAAGACTGAGAAACAGCAAGTTCCGTGGAATACTATTCTTGGAACGTCGAACTTCTCGGCTATCTGCGTCGTACAAGGGAAGCCCATGTCAGAGATGAGACTAGCACGGCCTAGGCAAAATTTCGCTGTCCATTTTTTTCTCTGAAAAAAAAAAACCAATCTTTGAGATAATGGGCCACAAGGTAAGAGCTAGATCCAAACTGGTGTGGCGGAAGATCCATGGCCTTGACCCGGCCCACGAGTTCAGTTTTCCTGAATGAGATTTCTTGCACGTGACGTGATGTGTTAATTCCTCTTAGCCTATAATTGAGATCACCCAACCACTGTGACTTTTGAGGAGTTTGCTTGATGATGATGATTAGGGTTATTGGAGAATAATGAGCTTGATGTATGCGCCTAAACTCTGAATTCCTATCTTTCACATTGCGTGTATGAGCTGTTTTGCGTTTTTAATGTTTCATTTTTATTTTTATTTGTTGGTTTGGTTTGGCCAAATGAGTGATTTTGCTTGCGCCTCATGGTGGAGAAGAAAGTGGAGAGAAAAAACACTGCGGCCAAGTTCAGCTCAACTTCTCGAACATCCTGTGGTGTTATTGGCTTGTGTTCACCGCCAGTGCAGTCGCCGGAACGATTTCTAAGACTGACGGCTCCGTTAGACCGCGTCAAGCTTCTGATGCAGGTCACAACATCATCATAGCCTCTTTCCATTGTTCAATCATTGAGTTCATTCTCGAGTAAAAATCTCTTATATATTTTCTAAAAAGATTTGTTTATCATATTGTTTTATGCAGATTCATAGCGTAAGAGCTGGTCCAGGAGAACTAGGTTTGAAGAATGGAATGGGATTCTTGAGGTTTCATATTTTCAGATTCAATTTGGCGCATATATCTGCTCGACTCTGTATCTGCTGGGATTTTGGTGTACATGGCTTTGGTGGACTTGATTGCAGCTGATTTCTTGAGTAAGAGGATGAGTTGCAACTTGAGCAAGAGGATGAGCTGCAACTTGAGGCTTCATGTTGTATCCCACATTACATTAATATCATTATCTAATTTTTTTTTATATAATAATCGTCGTAGGTAATGCAATAGATAAAAGAAAGGAACATATGAAATTCTGAACTTCAACTGGATATATGCAAGGCTGAAAAAATGGTGATTGCGTTCAGAACTGCATTGAGGGCTGTGTCTATTACGGAGCTAGGGTTACTATCTCGGCCTATTGCGACCAAAAAATGCCCATTCCAAGGCCATCGAAGCAGATTCCAAGTTGTTCCTGTAAAGCGAAAATTCGACATTTTTCCGCGAAATGTTCGGATGGAAAGCCCCTTCATCCTCCGATGATTCTGAGAAGGACCCTCCTCAAGAAGCTATTCTGAAGGCAATTGCAGGCAAGTTACTGCATCAATTGATGGTCTGATTTCTATTATATCAATTGATGCACCAATTTTCTGTTAGATTCAGAGCTTTATGCTTGCGTGATTCCTTACGAATGAGTTGAGATCTGATAAATTGTATTTAATGCTGTCAAGATCGGTCCCGTTCAGGTTTTCCTCAGCGAGCAGGTTAGAAAATATTGTTGCGATAGAATTGTATGTATGATTTGTGCTGCTTTACGGTGGTCGAAATAATAAGATATTCTGAAGGCAATTTCAGGCAAGTTACTGTATCAATTGATGGTCTGATTTTCTATTATCAATTGATGCACCAATTTTCTGTTAGATGCAGAGCTTTATGCTTGCGTGATTCCTTACGAATGAGCTGAGACGTGATAAATTGTATTCAATGCTTGCCGATGAAAAAATGATGGTATTGCCACTTCGATTTCATCTCATACTTGATCGTTTTTTATTCGTCGGGGAAATTGCAGAAGTAGCAAAGATGGAGGGATGAGTGGGACAAACTACGAATATGATCATCGGAGGTACAGTTATAGGCGACTCGACCAACTAATGGCTCACTCTATACAAGGTTGGCTCTTCAGTTTTACACCTACCATCTTTGTTTCTGCAAACTCAAAGGCTATCCTGTGGAAGAATCAAACTTTTTGTTTACTACATCAGTGAAACAGATGAAATCACTCTACTACAAAATTGCAGGTGAACTCATATCCAAGGTTAGAGGATTCACAGAAATCGGAACGGGCGGGGACGATTTCGTGCAGGCCATGGTCGCCGCCGTTGAATCAGTTCTTCAACAGCAAATACCCAAAGTAGGCGATATTCTCATCCCTTAACTCTTCCAGCTAATTCTTTCCCTAATGTCCTAGAAACACATTGAACGAATATGGTTGGGCGTTTTTTGTTGGATGTTAGGGTCAAGTTAGGTAGAATATATCCGCGGGTGGAAATTACGTATCTATCAAGATCGGTCCCATTCAGGTTTTCTCCAACAAGCAGGTTAGAAAATATTCTTGCAATAGAATTGTATGTATGATTTGTGCTGCTTGACGGTGGTCGAAATAATAAAAGTGACGAATGACGTTCTTCTTCTCAAGTAGTGTACAATGCTACGAGAAGATCATATCATAGGCAACTGAACAGTCTTTTTAATTAATAAAAAGCTAAACAGTTATCTCCGTTCATCTCTAGACTCTTGACTTTTCTTTTCGCATCGTTAATGAACTGTGCACTCTATTCACCAGTAAAAAGCTCTTATGTTTTATTTTTTAAAAAAATATTTGTTTTATCGTATTGTTTTATGCAGACTCATGGCGTAAGAGCTGGGCCAGGAGAACTAGGTTTGAAGAATGGAATGGGATTCTTGAGGTTTCATCTTTTCAGATTCAATTTGCCTAATTATCTGTACAACTTTCAGTCTGTGTGCTGGACATTTTTGTTTGGTTCATCGGAGCTTCTGACTAAACATATTCGGTTTTTATACCCGTATTTATATGTGAAGAAGGTACCACTTGCTTCACGGATTCTTGATGTTTGGAGGAATCAAAAGCTTGAGATAGTCAAAGCTCTTAATACGGAGAAAGCAAGATACAGACTTTGAAGTAGGGATTGCTAAATCAACCCCTCTTTCCGAGGAGGAACTATACTCACAGTTGCGACATAAAGCGTAGGAAGCTCTTACCCATTTCTTCTAATGAACACTGCATTTTGGTAATCGACAATCGTTGCTGTTGAAAGTTTGCTCCATAAGAATGTTTATCTTCCCATCAAAGAAAACTCCACTGTGACTCGGCTCTTTTGGGAAAAGAAACATATTCTTACGGATAATTTTCTTTACGCGACGAAACATAATTTTTTGAATGATCATTTTTTTTTAGATAGGTTAGAGCTCCATGACGAATGGAGATTGGAGAATCACAACACATTCGCAAACATTTGGTCCGATGTAGTGTTTGGGGTGTCACTATTCATCATTCTCTACTTCAAGTGAGTGTTCATAAAAATTTGTGCTCTCTTATCTTTTCTTTGGAAATACAAATTATTGCTCCGTTTCAATACGATACTTTTCTTCACGATGTCGTTACGTTTTATCCTTATTTTCTGCAGGTCTCATTGCTGAAATTAATGGTTATAAGCTGTTGAATAACATGTCAGATACTGGGAAAGTATTCCTCATTATTCTCATCACCGATATATTTTTAGGTAAAATATCTCATCATCATGCACAAAATGCTATGCTGTCATCTTCAACAAGTTGATTTCTACTCCAAAAGTTGTTGAATATGAACACAATATGAACCAGCAACATATAATCTTGAAGAAGCAGTTGATCCCACTTTAAATCAAAATATGGGCTCCGACTTCAATGGTCTTAGGGGAAACAACTGAATTCATTTTTTGCTGTCCCTTCTCCAACTTCACTATTCTCTTCATTTTCACCCCATAGATCGTCCCATTGCTCATCGCTGAGCTGTCAATTCTGCAAATGGCAACCTCTTTAGGCCTCGCCGCCACACCATCTGTGTCCACTTTATTTACTATATGTGGAACATATAGTGGAACATTGGTAGATTTATTTGGCAAAGGTACTTGCAAAGCTTAGCGTCAACCTTATGTTATATGCTTTATTGATTTGTTGAATTCATTAAGTTCAGTTGTATTCTGTTTCTTTGGGGTGTAAAAGAATGGAGCCGAAGAGGAACTGGAGAAAGAAGTGAAGCCCAAACGCGAGTATACAACGGCGGGGAAAGCTCTTAAAGATAAATAGTAAGTCCTTTGGATTTGAAATCAAACCTGATTTTTAAGCAGAATCATTTTGATTTTGATGTACAATTCTATCTTCTGCTGTTTGACTATTCAAAAGCTCTAAGTTACGGGTCAGGCAAAAAGAGACAAAGTGAGGAGGAAGCTGCTATTGGTCGTGGAAAACGACAAAGGAAAACTGTTTCGTACAGGGAGGCATTTGTAGCTAATGCCCGTGAAGCTTTGGCAGAGGTACTTGCAAAGCTTAGTATCAACCTTATGTTATACGCTTTATTGATTTGTTGAATTCATTAAGTTCAGTTGTTTTCTGTTTCTTTGGGGTGTAATAGAATGGAGCTGAAGAGGAACTGGAGAAAGAAGCGGAGCCCTAACACGAGTATACAACGGCGGGGAAAGTTCTTAAAGATAAATAGTAAGTCCTTTGGATTTGACATCAAACCTGATTTTTAAGCAGAAATTTTGATGTACAAATCTATCTTCTGCTGTTTGACGATTCAAAAGCTCTAAGCTGCGGGTCAGGCAAAAAGAGAGACTTGCAAACAAGAATGCTGCCGATCAAAGTCTAATTCTTTACTAGGTAAAAAGAAATATATATGTTTCTTCTATTTTTCATCATCTGAGAAAAGTATCAGAGTGAGGAGATAAAACAAAAAACCAACGATTTTTCTAGTTTCAAATTACGTGTAAAACTTATTTCTTCTCATTTTTTTTGTAGTTTTTCAAACTTATTGTAATTGACGATCATTGCAGGACCATAAAGTTTGGAAGGAACCATCGAAGCTTTTGAAAGCATTGTAGTTGTGGGACTTCCTACAGATTCTGATGTTCAAGCACTCCATGATCTTTATTTTTCTAGGAAGAATGAGAATTCTGGGATAATCCGTAATGCTCTCGGCGGCGGACATCAGTATCGTATGGAACCAAATCTTGAGCCACGGGTACCTAATTTTTGGTAAAGGCACTTTAATACAGCAGCTCTTTAATACAGCATTCCCTGAATTAAAAGTAGCTAAAGATCCTAAAATTGGCAAAAAAAAAATCTCTTGTTCTGCTATTTCAGGTCCTCTTTGTTTATTCTTCAGAAAAAAAGCTACCGCTCAAGTACAGAGATCTTTCATACTGTCTTCCCGCTGGAGTTGAGGTTGGTGTAATTTTTCTTTTTTCCTCGACATCATTCATGTTTTTTTAGCTATCCTTTTGCTATCGTTCATTAGATTTGTTTTAATAAATAAATTGGCTCCTTACGGCAGGTGAATGCCATTGAGAGAACTCCATCCATGAGTGAGTTGAATGAAATACTTCTCGGACAGGTAATCTATGGAATTGAAGGCTATTACATCTCACTTTAATGATTTTTACATCTTTGTACAGTCTTTCAAATTATTAAGAAAGCTACACAATTTAGTTTGATGAGCAGAAATTTGAATTTAATTAGCTTCGTTGTTTCTCACTCAGTCGGTGGATTGGTGATGAGTCTGCGGAAGACCAAGTTGGGATCTCATTGGTGGCAACTAATGACGTTGTTGAGGATGATTCTGCAGAAGGGCGATACTTTGATGGGAAATAATGAAGAAAACGAATGGGGCAGGCTACGAGTTAGGTAAATGTAAATATAGCACTTCATCTTTTAGTTGATTGCCATCTTTCCACCAAGTACTGCAAAGTCTAATTCCTTCCTAGATAAAAGAAATATATATCTTTCTTCTATTTTTCATCGGATGGGAAAAGTATCAAAGTGAGGAGGAAGCTGCTCTTGGTCGTGGAAAACGACAAAGGAAAACTGTTTCGTACAGGGAGGCATTCGTAGCTAATGCCGGTGAAGCTTTGGCAGAGGTTCTTGCAAAGGTTAGCATCAACCTTATGTTATATGCTTTATTAATTTGTTGAATTCATTAATGCCCCGTTTGGATTCCGGATTTCGATTTGAAATTCGGATTCGGCCCAAATCTACTGTTTGGCAATCGGAGTGGATTTGGATTTCGATTTCGGTCAAATCCGATGTCAAATCGAAACGCTTATATTGTCGGATTTGAAATTCCATGTCAAATGGTCCGTTTTCGAAATCCGAAGTTGAGTCGGCAATGAGTTTTTCGCAAATAATAATAATAAGTAATAGCAATAAATAATAATAATAATAATAATAATAATAATAATAATAATAATAATAATAATAATAGTGATGGGTAAATGACGAGTCGAGCTAACTCGTGAGTTCGATGAACCGGCGCGAGCTCGTTACTCACTCGTAGGTGCTCGAAAGCTCGAAGCCGTCCTATGAGTTTGTTTTTATTTCATTTTTGTACTTTTTAATCTTTTAACAAAAAGTTAGAAGTCGAGTTCGACGAGCTACTCGAGCGCTTGAGGTCGAACTTCATTTTGAAATCCGAATTTCGAAATCCTAACGTTTTGCCAAACAATGGATTTGGATTTGAAATTAAGATTTTGAAATTCATGATTTCAAATCGATTTCGTTCAAATACGCCAATCCAAACGCAACCTAAGTTCAGTTGTATTTTGTTTCTTTAGGTGTAATAGAATGGAGCCGAAGAGGAACTGGAGAAAGAAGCGGAGCCCAAACGCGAGTATACAACGGCGGGGAAAGCTCTTACAGATAAATAGTATGTCCTTTGGATTTGACATCAAACCTGATTTTTAAGCAGAATCATTCTGATTTTGATGTACAAATCTATCTTCTGTTGTTTGATGATTCAAAATCTCTAAGCTACGGGTCAGGCAAAAAGCGAGACTTGCAAACAAGAATGTTGTCGACCAAAGTCTAATTCTTTCCTAGGTAAAAGAAATATATATCTTTCTTCTATTTTTCATCGAGTTAGCTGCTTATATGTTGAACACCGAAGGAGCTGGAGCTAAAAAGTGAGAATCAACAGACTCACAGCGATATAGAAGTAACCATTGATATGGCTAAGAAAGAAGTCGAACAAGTGAAGCTAAGCATCGGAAGTCGTTCAATAAGTTTGTAAGATATGTCGAAGTATTGCTTAGTAGTATTCAGTAGTGCAAATATGAATGGAAAGCGCTTAGTACATTTATAAGTCATCAAAGTCTTCATCAGTAGCATAGACTATGTTTTTTTGTAAGTCTAAAAATAGTCTTCATTAGTAGTGTACTCATATATTGCATGATACACTAGAAATTATTTTTATTTGATCTGAGCCATAAAAAATATTTCTGTCGTGTATTGTAAATAATGTCAATATAATTTTTTTATGTGTAACAATAAAAAATATTGCATTTGTACATTACTTTTTATTTGACATGTGTCATAATAATATCTCAATCGTGTATTGTGAAGAATGCCAACCAGATGTTCGTATTCAGTATTGAAAATTAAATGAAGTCTTTCATTGTAATTGTCAGTAGTGAAAATAAAATGTATGATGAGAAATCGCACGACTATGAGCCTTACAAGATGTCTGGACCTAACGTTCTAGGACAAACCCTTTAATTACATGACTGCTTCAGTAACAGTAGTGAAAAAATAAGACTCACAAAGATCATGATTAAATGATGCCGTTCACAAGTTGACATATAATGCAATAATTGTTACACGTATAAAAAAATATATTTGACATTGATTATAATACACGACTGAGATATTATTATGACTGTTGTTGGTGTGGACCCTGATAATTGCATGTTTCCAATTGCATTTGCAATTGTAGAGAATGAACAAAAGTTCATGGTCATGGTTTTCTTAGCCTGTTGCATAGTGACCTAGCTATTGAGAATCAGCCTGACTGGATTTTCAGGAGTGATAAGCAGAAAGGGTTGATCCCAGCTTTTGAAGATCTTTTTCCTGCTGCTGAAAACAGATTCTGTGTAAGGCATTTACACAGTAATATGAAGAGAGATGGTTTCAGTGGTCAGTCAATCAAAAACACCTTATGGGCTGCAGCTCGTTCGACAAGAGTTGAAGTGTTTGAGGCACAAATGGATAAGATGAAAGAGTTATATGAAAAAGCATATGACTGGTTGATGGACCACCCCAGCAATGGACAAGATCTCATTTCAGCACACATTCAAAGTGTGACATCCTTCTCAACAACATGTGTGAGAGTTTCAACTCTTTCATCCTCTCTGCAAGGGACAAACCAGTGGTAGCAATGATGGAAGATATCAGAATGCTAATTATGACTAGGTTGCAAGTGAATAGGGAAAAGGCCAACAAGTGGAATTCTGCCATTTGTCCTAAGGTCACCAAGCAATTGGCTAAGAACATGTCAGAGGCTAGTGAGTGCATCCCATGAGATCTGATGACTGGCATTTTCAGATCACAGGGCCTTTTGAACAGCATAATGTTGATGTTTCTCAACATTCATGTTCCTGTAGAAGGTGGGACTTGACTGGAATCCCTTGTAGGCATGCCATTTCAGCCATTTGGTGTAGAAATGAAGATCCACAGGAGTATGTGCATGATTGCTACAAGGTGAGCACATATCAGAAAGTTTATGAACACGCAATTCAAGGAGTTAATGGACCTGATTTATGGCCCAAGTTTGATCTGCCACCTCCACTGCCACCTGTGTACGAGAATAAACCTGGTAGGCCGAAGAAGATGAGGAAAAGAGAAGTTGATGAACCCCCTACTGTTGTCAGTGCCACAAAGCTGAAAAGAGACAAATTCCTATTAAATGTGGAAAGTGCTGAGGAAAAAGGCACAATGCTAGGACCTGCAAATCAGTACCTCAGCCTGGATCAAGTGATCAACCTCAGCCTTCACAATCTTCACAAGCTGCATCTTCTAATCATCCTCAGAGTTCACATCGACCGGGCTCAGCTAAAAGGCCTAGAAAACTATCTGTAAGTTCTTTCTTTTCAAGGCATTTCCAGTCATGTTTTTCTCAGTAATTCCTTTCATGTTCTTGTAGGTTAGAAGGTCAAGCAATGTGCAAGTTAACATATCTGGCTCCAACCATGTATCCTCAGTCAATGTGAGCTTATTATCTTTTTTTGTATGAGTAATTGCTTGGGATATTCATTAACAATGTTATTCTTTGTAGGCATTTCAAACTCCTGATGTGAATGCACCTGTAATTGTAAGAGGTGGAGTGAATTCCATTACTGTTCCCAACCTTAGAGCTGCATATGGGAAAACTAAAAAGAAAGGAGGGTGTAATGAATTGGAGAAATGAGATGTGATGTCTGAGGAAAGTTGGTGTTTGTTTGGTTCTTTTGTCTGGGACTTGAATGTCTACTTTTGCCTGTGTTTTGTGATGGATTTCGTTTGACTAGGTTGCGTATGAACCTTGTGATGAACTCGACTGGCTTGTGACTTTTGGCTGTGTTTTGTGATGGATTTAGTTTGTATTTCCATATGAATCTTGTGATGAACTCGATTGCCTTGTGTTAAACATTTCCATTCAAAACACTGTTTTACCCCCACAAACGCAAACCTGCCTTGCAACATACACGCCAAAATCAACACATCCTGCAACAAACATGCATCTGCCGAAATACGTACATACCAAATTCAACACAACCTGAAACAAAACACATGCAAGTTGCGAGTACGAACACCACAATCAACCTACATATTAGTGGACCTTTTGCTTTCATCTTCAAAGCTCTGATCTCATCATTCATCATCTGCTCTTTGATTTCAGAGCTCCAACATCAGCTTGTAGCTTCTCTTCCTTAATGCATTCCAAATTGATTATGATAGCATTCTCCCTTCCTTATCATGAAACTGTCTAATTTGCTCTTCCATTAAGTTACACTTCTCCAACGACCGGGGAATGATTGTTTTTGATCTAGCACACATTTCGGGATCCCACCACTGAAAAATTCCACAGTATCTTCCACTCTGTTTATGAATTTCGAACTAATTAATCGATTTTCAAATAAACATCTATGGCCGATTGAGTGAATGAAACTGGTTACCTTATAAAATGGACAACACCTGTATCTTCTTCCCGGATTATCCTTGGTCCAAGAGCTCTTTAATGGAAGTTCAATGCCACATCTGCAAAATAATGGATCGGTTGGCACAGGCCATGAATCGGAAGAGGACGAGCGAGTTCTTGCATTACAGGAAGATGAACTCGAGTTTGTACTCATTTTTAAGTACGATAATGAGCTGAGATTTGATGATTTTGGGTTTTTAAGGCTGTATTTTGAGCTTCGCGCGATCGCGATTTTAATTTTAGTGATTTGGGGTTTTTTGGGGAAAAACCATTACCCCGTTTCAATTTGGGACTAACGGCCAATCCCGTTAGCTGTTAACGGTCAATCGGGTCAAACACTGACGGAATGGACTAAAACTGATGGACGGAACATAACGTAGGGACTAACGGTGATGTGGTGTATATTCGGGGGACGTAAAGTGATTTAGGGCAATAACGGAGGGACGAAAATTGTAATTATCCCTTTCTAATTTATAATCCATGATTAACATTTTTTTGGGGTTTGTCCTGGACTGTAATTGAAGCAGTCATGTAATTTACGGGTTTCTCCTATTTTTGCACGATTGTTATTGAAGCAGTCGTGTAATTTACAAGAGGTCGTGTATAATTTCAAATGGATTTGAACAATGTAAGAACGTCGCAATAGTGCATTATAACATTATTCAACAGTCGTGCGTTCATATGCAAGTTACAGCCCTGAACATAATGCATGCGTATCTGATAGTTTATTGGATGAAGATCGGGAAACTGTAGACGGAAAGGAAGTAAAAAAATGTTTGACACTGACTTTAGGAGGTTTCATACATCCATTCAAATATGTTTTCATAGGTTTGGGATGTAACAGTAACATCTCATCGGAAACATTATATTAAACCAAATTTAAGAACGTATTGATAGATTTATTTACTTTGCGCGAAACGGTTTGTCATATGAATGCACAGAATAACATTGGAAATCTATGAGAATACAAAACCGATGAAGACTTAAACGACTCTTACAAAATTGTTCGCCCACTGCAACACATTAGAACATTATATTCGCACAACCGACAAATATTCAAACATGTCACACAAAAATGTAAACGATGACACAGTTAATAACAAAAAAAGATATCATTACAAAAGTTGTATGAATTACTTAATCACACGAACTTCATCTAACACATATATATTGACCATATAATATTCAACAGTGATTAAAAATTTTAAGAATGAAAAATGAGAAGTAGTTATAAAACAAAACCCTCCCACAATATATTATTTTTGCCATTTAGTTGTATAATTGATTAACTATTTTCTACTACTAAAGTTTATATTGATTTGAACTAATGGCACCTTATTCTTTCCATAAATATTTATTATAAGATTGGACCAAACTGCGTTTGGATATTGCAAGACCATTATAAAAAACATAATAAATATTTAACATAATTGTTAATACAAAATATCAGATACTATGACAATTGAAATATTTTACATAACAATTTCCAATTTCTGTACGTTGTTTCTTAAAGCCGAGACGGCAGTGAAGTACACATTTTGCGAAATGGATTTGTATTATTTGTTCGTCATGATAAAATCCACATGATCTTATCATCGCATGTTGTTGAATTTATGAAGTATCTAAAAGCTTCTGTGTTCTCAGTATTGGCATTGACCTCCTCAGAATGGGGATTAGTAAACTTATACTTTTGTTTTCTTTTTATGATATGACAGAAACATTCCTGAACAAGTACCTGAACTACCTCGATTCGCCAATACTATCAAACTTTGCACTAGTGACAGAGATTTAATATTTTAATATGTAAACACTAACTGGTGACTAAAAACAATTATGAATGATTCATAAATGAACTTTTACATATAATTGAGATTAAATTTAACATCCGTAGACATATTCTCTGAAGACGAGACAATGGGAAAGGGAGTTTAATAACACTAAGGAAGAGCTTTCGAAATTGTGCGAAACGATGGATTTCACTAATGATCTTAAGACGAAGTTGCAAGAGGCAAATAAGCAGCTCAGAGATTTCAAAGCTGAGTTAGATGCTTATATGCTGAACACCGAAGGAGCTGGCGCTAAGATTGAGAATCAACAGACTCGCGGCGTATAGAAGCATCCATTAATATGGGTGAGAAAGAAGTCGAAGAAGTGAAGCTAAGCATCGGAATTCGCTCAATAAGCTTGCAAGATACGTCTAAGTCTTGCTTAGTAGTTTTCAATAGTGCAAAGAAAATGTTGATGATGAATGGAAAGCGGCTCAATACATTTATAAGTCATCTAAGTCTTCATTAGTAGCGTATATGTTTTTTTGTAAGTCTAAAAATAGTCTTCATTAGTAGTGTATAATCATATATTGCATGATACATAAGAAATTATTTTTAGTTGATCTGAGCCATAATAATATTTTTTTCGTACTGTCAACGTAATTTTTATAATTATAGCAATAATAAAATACGGCATTATACATTACAATTTTTTTTTTTGACATGCGCCTTTATAATATCTCAGTCGTGTATTGTGAAGAATGCTAACATTCAGGTTTGTATTCAGTAATGCAAATTAAATCCATAGTAGCTGTCAGTAGTGCGAATAAAATGTATGATGAGAAATCGCACGACTATGAGCCGTACAAGATGTCTGGACCTAAATTAAACATCGTCAGTTCCTTGACCAATTCTATACAATACCGACTGAAATATTATTATGACCCATATCAAGTAAAAATAATTTCTATCATATGTTGGCACTCTTCACAATACACGACTGGAATATTATTATGGCGCACGTTATATCAAAATGAATGTGTAGTGCAATTTATAGTGTTACACGTATAAAAAGTAAATTTTTGTGACTAAAAACAATTATGGATGATTCATAAATGAACATACACATATACATATAATTGAGATTAAATTTTACACCCGTAGACATATTCTCTGAAGATGAGACAATGGGAAAGGGAGTTTAATGACACTAAGGTAGAGCTTTCAAAGTTGTTCGGAACGATGGATTTCACTAATGGTCTTAAGACGAAGTTGCAAGAGGCAAAGGGGCAGCTCAGAGATTTGAAAGCTGAGTTAGCTACTTATATGATAAAAACCGAAGGAGTTGGCGCTAAGATTGAGAATCAACATACTCGCTGCGATATAGAAGCATCCATTGATATGGCTAAGAAAGAAGTCGAATAAGTGAAGCTAAGCATCGGAAGTCGCTCAATAAGTTTGTAAGATATGTCTAAGTCTTGCTTAGTAGTTTTCAATAGTGCAAATAAAATGTTGCTGGTGAATGGAAAGCGGCTCAATACATTTATAAGTCATCTAAGTCTTGGTTAGTAGCGTATAATATGTTTTTCTATAAGTCTAAAAATAGTTTTCAGTAGTGTATACTCATATATTGCATGATACATTAGAAATTTTTTTTAGATGATCTGAGCCATAATAATATTTCTGTCGTGTATTGTAAATACTGTCAATATAATTTTATATGTATAACAATAATAAAATACGGCATTATACATATACAAATTTTTTTTATTTGACATGCGCCTTAATAATATCTAAGTCGTGTATTGTGAATAATGTCAACATTCAGGTTTGTATTCAGTAGTGCAAATTAAATCCATAGTAGTTGTCAGTAGTGCGAATAAAATGTATGATAAGAAATCGCACGACTATGAGTCGTACAAGATGTCTGGACCTAAACCAAACATCGTCAATTCCTTGACCAATTCTATACAATACACGACTGAAATATTATTATGACTCATATCATGTAAAAATAATTTCTAGCATATGTTGGCACCCTTCACAATACACGACTGAAATATTATTATGGCGCACGTTAAATCAAAATGATTTCTAATGTATAGTGCAATTTATATTGTTACACGTATAAAAATATATATTTTGGTGGCTAAAAACAATTATGGATGATTCATAAATGAACTTATAATTGAGATTAAATTTTACACCCATAGACATATTCTCTGAAGATGAGATAATGGGAAAGGGAGTTTAATGACACAAAGGAAGAGCTTTCGAAGTTGTGCGAAACGATGGATTTCCTTAATGATCTTAAGACGAAGTTGCAAGAGGCAAATGGGCAGCTCAGAGATTTGAAAGCTGAGTTAGCTGCTTATATGCTGACACCGAAGGAGCTGGCGCTAAGATTGAGAATCAACACTCGCGGCGATATAGAAGCATCCATTGATATGGCTAAGAAAGAAGTCGAAGAAGTGAAGCTAAGTATCGGAAGTCGCTCAATAAGTTTGTAAGATATGTCTAAGTCTTGCTTAGTAGTTTTCAATAGTGCAAATAAAATGTTGCTACTGGATGGAAAGCGGCTCAATACATTTATAAGTCATCTAAGTCTTCGTTAGTAGCGTATAATATGTTTTCCTATAAGTCTAAAAGTAGTCTTCATTAGTAGTGTATACTCATATACTGCATGATACATTAGAAATTAATTTTAGTTGATATGAGCCATAATAATATTTCTGTCGTGTATTGTAAATACTGGCAATATAATTTTTATACGTATAACAATAATAAAATACTGCATCATACATATACAATTTTTTTTTATTTGACATGCGCCTTAATAATATCTGAGTCGTGTATTGTGAATAATGTCAACATTCAGGTTTGTGTTCAGTAGTGCAAATTAAATCCATAGTAGTTGTCAGTAGTGCGAATAAAATGTATGATAAGAAATCGCACGACTATGAGTCGTACAAGATGTCTGGACCTAAACCAAACATCATCAATTCCTTGACCAATTCTATACAATACACGACTGAAATATTATTATGACACATATCAAGTAAAAATAATGTCTAGCATATGTTGGCATCCTGCACAATACACGACTGAAATATTATTATGGCGCATGTTAACTCAAAATGATTTCTAATGTATAGTGCAATTTATATTGTTACACGTATAAAAAAATATATTTTGGTGACTAAAAATAATTATGGATGATTCATAAATGAACTTATAATTGAGATTAAATTTTACACCCGTAGACATATTCTCTGAAGATGAGACAATGGGAAAGGGAGTTTAATGACACAAAGGAAGAGCTTTCGAAGTTGTGTGAAACGATGGATTTACTTAATGATCTTAAGACGAAGTTGCAAGAGGCAAATGGGCAGCTCAGAGATTTGAAAGCTGAGTTAGTTAATTATATGCTGAACACCGAACGAGCTGGCGCTAAGATTGAGAATCAACACTCGCGGCGATATAGAAGCATCCATTGATATGGCTAAGAAAGAAGTCGAAGAAGTGAAGCTAAGCATCGGAAGTCGCTCAATAAGTTTGTAAGATATGTCTAAGTCTTGCTTAGTAGTCTTCAATAGTGCAAATAAAATGTTGCTGCTGAATGGAAAGCGACTCAATACATTTATAAGTCATCTAAGTCTTCGTTAGTAGCGTATAATATGTTTTCTATAAGTCTAAAAATAGTCTGCATTAGCATTGCATACTCATATATTGCATGATACATTAGAAATTATTTTTAGTTGATCTGGGCCATAATAATATTTCTGTCGTGTATTGTAAATACTGGCAATATAATTTTTATACGTATAACAATAATAAAATACTGCATCATACATATACAAATTTTTTTTATTTGACATGCGCCTTAATAATATCTGAGTCATGTATTGTGAATAATGTCAACATTCAGGTTTGTGTTCAGTAGTGCAAATTAAATCCATAGTAGTTGTCAGTAGTGCGAATAAAATGTATGATAAGAAATCGCACGACTATGAGTCGTACAAGATGTCTGGACCTAAACCAAACATCATCAATTCCTTGACCAATTCTATACAATACACGACTGAATATTATTATGACACATATCAAGTAAAAATAATGTCTAGCATATGTTGGCATCCTGCACAATACACGACTGAAATATTATTATGGCGCATGTTAACTCAAAATGATTTCTAATGTATAGTGCAATTTATATTGTTACACGTATAAAAAAATATATTTTGGTGACTAAAAATAATTATGGATGATTCATAAATGAACTTATAATTGAGATTAAATTTTACACCCGTAGACATATTCTCTGAAGATGAGACAATGGGAAAGGGAGTTTAATGACACAAAGGAAGAGCTTTCGAAGTTGTGTGAAACGATGGATTACTTAATAATCTTAAGACGAAGTTGCAAGAGGCAAATGGGCAGCTCAGAGATTTGAAAGCTGAGTTAGTTAATTATATGCTGAACACCGAACGAGCTGGCGCTAAGATTGAGAATCAACACTCGCGGCGATATAGAAGCATCCATTGATATGGCTAAGAAAGAAGTCGAAGAAGTGAAGCTAAGCATCGGAAGTCGCTCAATAAGTTTGTAAGATATGTCTAAGTCTTGCTTAGTAGTCTTCAATAGTGCAAATAAAATGTTGCTGCTGAATGGAAAGCGGCTCAATACATTTATAAGTCATCTAAGTCTTCGTTAGTAGCGTATAATATGTTTTCTATAAGTCTAAAAATAGTCTTCATTAGCATTGCATACTCATATATTGCATGATACATTAGAAATTATTTTTAGTTGATCTGAGCCATAATAATATTTCTGTCGTGTATTGTAAATACTGGCAATATAATTTTTATACGTATAACAATAATAAAATACTGCATCATACATATACAAATTTTTTTTATTTGACATGCGCCTTAATAATATCTGAGTCGTGTATTGTGAATAATGTCAACATTCAGGTTTGTGTTCAGTAGTGCAAATTAAATCCATAGTAGTTGTCAGTAGTGCGAATAAAATGTATGATAAGAAATCGCACGACTATGAGTCGTACAAGATGTCTGGACCTAAACCAAACATCATCAATTCCTTGACCAATTCTATACAATACACGACTGAAAATATTATTATGACACATATCAAGTAAAAATAATGTCTAGCATATGTTGGCATCCTGCACAATACACGACTGAAATATTATTATGGCGCATGTTAACTCAAAATGATTTCTAATGTATAGTGCAATTTATATTGTTACACGTATAAAAAAATATATTTTGGTGACTAAAAATAATTATGGATGATTCATAAATGAACTTATAATTGAGATTAAATTTTACACCCGTAGACATATTCTCTGAAGATGAGACAATGGGAAAGGGAGTTTAATGACACAAAGGAAGAGCTTTCGAAGTTGTGTGAAACGATGGATTTACTTAATGATCTTAAGACGAAGTTGCAAGAGGCAAATGGGCAGCTCAGAGATTTGAAAGCTGAGTTAGTTGCTTATATGCTGAACACCGAACGAGCTGGCGCTAAGATTGAGAATCAACACTCGCGGCGATATAGAAGCATCCATTGATATGGCTAAGAAAGAAGCCGAAGAAGTGAAGCTAAGCATCGGAAGTCGCTCAATAAGTTTGTAAGATATGTCTAAGTCTTGCTTAGTAGTCTTCAATATTGCAAATAAAATGTTGCTGCTGAATGGAAAGCGGCTCAATACATTTATAAGTCATCTAAGTCTTCGTTAGTAGCGTATAATATGTTTTCTATAAGTCTAAAAATAGTCTTCATTAGCATTGCATACTCATATATTGCATGATACATTAGAAATTATTTTTAGTTGATCTGAGCCATAATAATATTTATGTCGTGTATTGTAAATACTGTCAATATAATTTTTACGAGTATAGCAATAATAAAATACCGCATTATACATTACACATTTTTTTTTATTTGACATGCGCCTTAATAATATTTCAGTCGTGTATTGTGAAGAATGCTAACATTCAGGTTTGTATTCAGTAATGCAAATTAAATCCATTGTAGTTGTCAGTAGTGCCAACGTATGAGGAGAAACCGCACGACTATGAGCCGTACAAGATGTCTGGACCTAAACTAAACATCGTCAATTCCTTGACCAGTTCTATACAATACACGACTGAAATACGGAAAGCGGGTTATTTACATTAAGCAATTTATATGTGTAAAATGTAAATAATTTTTAGTTTAACTTATAAGTGTCTATTAAAATTATAATAAACTAAGCATTGGAAGTCGCTCAATAAGTTTAAGATATGTCTAAGTCTTGCTTAGTAGTTTTCAATAGTGCAAATAAAATGTTGCTGATGAACGGAAAGCGGCTCAACACATTTATAAGTCATCTAAGTCTTCATTAGTAGCGTATAATATGTTTTTTATAAGTCTAAGAATAGTCTTCATTAGTAGTGTATACTCATATGTTGCATGATGCATTAGAAATAATTTTTAGTTGATCTGAGCCAAAATAATATTTCTTTAGTATTGTAAATATCTCAGTCGTGTATTGTGAAGAATGCCAACATTCAAATGTTCGTATTCTGTGGTGCAAATTAAATGAAGTCTTCCATAGTAGTTGTCAGTAGTGCGAATAAAATATATGATGAGAAATCACAAAACTATGAGCCTTACGAGATGTCTAGGCCTAAAGTTCTAGGACAAACCCTTTAATTACACGACTGCTTTAGTAACAGTCGTGCAAAAATAACATGATTAAATGATGTCGTTCACAAGTTGACATATAATGCAATATTATTTTATATTGTTACACGTATAAAAAAATATATTTGAAATTCTTTACAATACACGACTGAAATATTATTATGGCCCATATCAAGTGAAAAATAATTATTAATATATGTTGACATTCTTCACATAGCATGACTGAAATATTATTATGGCACACGTCAAATAAAAATGATTTGTACTGTATATGTAATATTTTTATATTGTTACACGTAGAAAAAAATATATTTGACATTCTTCACAATACATGACAGAAATATTATTATGGCGCACGTCAAGTAAAATTAATTTCTTACGTATGTTTGCATTCTTCACAATACACGACTGAAATATCATTATGGCGCACGTTAAATCAAAATGATTTCTAATGTATAGCGCAATTTATATTGTCACACGTATAAAAAATATATTTGACATTCTTTACAATACATGACTAGAACATTATTATGATGCATGTCAATTAGAAATAATTTCTCATGTAACATGCCAAATTATGATTTTATGTTTTACTTGACATGCACCATAATAATATCTCAGTCGTGTATTGTGAAGAATGCCAACATTCAGATGTTCGTATTCGGTGGTGCAAATTAAATGAAGTCTTTCATAGTATTTGTGAGTAGTGCAAATAAAATGTATGATGAGAAATCGTACGAAGCCTTACAAGATGTCTGGACCTAAAGTTATAGGACAAACACTTTAATTACACGACTGCTCCAGTTAACGGTCGTAGAAAAATAAGACTCACAAAGATCATGAGTGAATGATGTCATTCACAAGTTGACATATAATGCAATATTATTTTATATTGTTACCCATATAAAAAAATATTTGACATTCTATACAAAACACGACTGTATTATGACTCATATCAAGTAAAAATAATTTCTAACATATGTTGGCATTATTCACAACAGGACTGAAATTTTATTATGGCGCACAAAATGATTTCTAATGTATAGGGCAATTTAAATAGTTACATGTATAAAGAATATTTTTGACATTCTTTACAATACACGACTAGAATATTATTACGATGCATGTCAACTAAAAATAATTTCTCGTGTATCATACAAAATTATGAGTACTTATATTTTAATATTGCATTACACCTTATTATTTTTTTTAGCGACTGAAGTTCATCAGAAAATTTAATTTGCACTACTGATACGAACATCTGAATGTTGGATATTCTTTACAACACACGATTGAAATATTATGTCCCAGATCAAGTGAGAATAATTTTTAACTTATGTGGCATTCTTCACAATACACGATTGAAATATTATTATGGCGCACGCCAATTAAAAATAATTTCTAAAGTATAATGCAATAATTTTTATATTGTTACACATATAAAAAAATATTTGACATTCTTTACACAACACAACTGAAATATTATTATGACGCATGTCAATTAAAAATAATTTATCATGTATCATGCAAAATTATGATTATTTATATTGTATAATGCATTACACCTTATGACTCCTACAAATTTAGTTAGCGACTGACATTCATTAAAAACATTTAATTTGCACATCTGAATGTTGGCATTCTTCACAATACACGACTGAAAGATTATTATGTTGAACGCCAAATAAAAATTATTTGTAATGTATAATGCAATAGTTTTTATATCGTTACACGTATAAAAATATGTTGACATTCTTTACAATACATGACTGAAATATTATTATTGCCCTGAGCAAGTAAAATAATTTCTAATTAATGTTTGCATTCTTTACAATACATGACTGAAATATAAACAATGATTTGTAATATATAATGCAATATTTTTTAAATTGTTACACGTATAAAAAATATAGTTGACATTCTTTACAATGCACGACTGAAATATTATTATGGCCCTTATCAAATAAAAAAAGTTCTAATGTAGCATGCTATAATTATTTATATTGTAATAATTCACTACACCTCATGACTCTCAATGTTTATTGAGCCAGTGCCATTTATTTGAAACATTTAATTAGAACTACTGAATACGAACATTTGAATGTTGTCATTCTTCACAATACACGAGTGAAATATGCATGTCAAATAAATATAATTTGTAATGTATAATGGAATATTTTATATTGTTACCCATATAAAAATTATATTTGACATTATTACAATACAAAACTGAAATATTATTATGGCCCATATCAACTAAAAATAATTTCTAATGTATCATGCAGTATTATAATTATTTCTACGTACACGAGAAAAAACGTATATTTGACATTCTTTACAATACACAACCTTCATTAGTAGTGTTTACTCATATATTTCTATATGTTTAACAAAGTTATAATATTGCATGATACATAGAAATTATTGAAAGCGCACAATAAATTTGTAAGAGGTGTCTAAGTCTTTGTAAGTAGTTGCCAGTAGTTCAAATTAAATGTGTCTATTGAATAGAAGTCGTTCAATAAGAACCCATTATTTGACAATTCTACGACTTTCTGCGTTGTTCTCTCTCATTGATATCTTCAATTATCAATAAAGAAGGATATCATGATAAAAGAAGAAAGAGCAAATAGTGTTGATTAGTGTACGAATCCGCCGAGTGCCATACAATATCGAAGTATGAGGAAGAGATCTGAAGTCCACTCTACCCATCTTCAAGCTAAGGAATTGGATATTGGTAAGAATGTTTTTAACATCAATATTGCAAGTCTGCTCCATTGATCGACTATTATTCTATATAATAATAAGTTTCTTGCGGTATGAATATTTTCGTACAGTTTCTTACGGGTGTAAAGAGTATGAAGTCTACAACAATTAGGTGAGAGATTGCTTAACTAACGGTATGTAATAAGAACATAATGCACTACTGATGTATATTGTTATAATGGACTACTGCAACGTTTTTACTCCTGTTTCCTAGATTACACGGTTGTTTCAATAACAGTCGTGCAATAGTTTTCGTACATTCGTCCAGTTTCTTGCGGTTGTAAAGAGTATGTATTAGAACATTTATTCTGATTTCTTTGTTTGAAGTTCTACATAATGTTTCTAATTCGATAAATCATGATTAACATTTATTTAGGGTTTGTCCTGTTTTTGCGCAAGTGTTATTGAAGCAGTCCAGTAATTTAAGGGTTCGTCCTATTTTTGCACGACTGTTATTGAAGCAGTCACGTAATTTAACAAACAGGAGGTCTTGCATAATTTCAAATGGATCTGAACCATGTAAGAACGTCGTGACAGGGCATTATAACATTATACAGCAGTCGTGCATTCATATAAAAAAAGTTACGGCCGTAAGTGAACATAATGCATGCTTATCTAATAATTTATTGGATGATGATAGGGAACTGTAGACGGAAAGGAAGTAAAAAAATATTTGACACTGACTTTAGGAGGTTTCATACATCCATTCAAATATGTTTTTACAGGTTTAACATGTAATTGTAACATATCATCGGAAACATTATATTGAACCAAATTTAAGAACATATTGATAGATTTATTTACTTTGCGGGAAACAGTTTGCCTTATGAATGCATAGAAAAATATTGGGAATCTATGAGAATACACTACCGATGAAGACTTAAAATGATTCTTACAAAATTGTTCGCCCACTGCATACAATAGAAACATTATATTCGCACTACTAACAAATATTCCAACATGTCACACAAAAATGTAAACGATGACACGATTAATAACAAAGACATCATCTTTTCAAAAATTTTATGAATTACTTAATAACACGAACTTTATTTCATATAACACATCAATATTGACCATATGATTTTCAACAGTGATTACAAATTTTAAGAATGAATAATGAGAAGTAACAGTTATAAAAAAAAATAATAATAAACTCTCCCACAGTATACTATTTTTTGCCATTTAGTTGTGTAAATGATTAAGTATTTTTGCCCCTGGGTGGGTTCGGGGAGGGGATGTTGCCAACCGGGCCGAAACGCGCACCGAGACCCGCCCCTTATAATTTTTTGATTTAAATATTATATATATTTATATAACATAGAAACATATATTTAAGAAATAATAATTATATAGAAAAAATTTATAAATGCGGTGCAGTTTTTTTCTCAGGCGGATCTCGGGTCCACTATAAAATAGATGGTCCGACCGCGGATCTCGGATCTTCCGATAACAATAGATATAATAACTAAAAAATGTCTTAAAAATAATGTGCATCTCACGGGTCCGAACCTAGTATATAAAGGGTAAATAAGAACGCCGCTTAAATAATAAAGGGTAAATAGCATATAACCTACCTGTAGTTTCATAAATAAGCGCCAAACCCCCTATGCTTCTAAAATAGCACGTTTTTCCCTCGAGGTTTTGTAAACGTCGCACGATATCCCCGAGCAGCATATACTGCCCGTGATTGACACGCACTGTTAACGCGGTTATGATAAGCTAATGACCCTTATTTTTTGTTAAAAGACGAAAATAGCCTCAATAGTCATCTTCTTCCCCACAAACCCTTGTCAGCAACGGTACAACAATTTTCAGCTTGGTTTTCTTCAACCGTCACACTAGCACCATCTCTCAATCAAGCAAAATCAAGAAAATTTACGCATCTCTCTTCCTCCAACTCGATTTTCTTCAGCTATAAGTCGAAGAATTTCAATGTGATTCAAGTGGCAGGCGAAGGAGGTCCTTGATTTTCGTCAAGAGCGTATCGAAAATTCAATTTCTGTATACAGGGCGGATTGGGTCGAAAAAAAATGCAAAGCATGGAAGAATTCACAGACCTCATCGGCGGCGATTGACAGCCGCAACAGCAACCGAAGACGAAGATCGTCTGCACCTTGGGACCAGCTTCGAGGTCGGTGCCTATGGTGGATAAACTGCTCAGGGCTGGGATGAACGCGGCTCGCTTCAATTTCTCCAACGGATTTCACAGTTTCAAGATCTGCAGATTTTCAAGATCTGTAGATTTTCAAAGCAGTGAGCCATAGATATATTTGCACAGTTGAAACTCAAGTTCTTGCAATTGAGGGCATTCTCAGCTAGCTCATAGGCCAACCTCGCTACAGTGTGTTGCCGATAGTTCCCCCCAATTCTGGCACCCCCAATCAAAAATCCTCAAACCTATTTCGATTTTTGTCTTGGTATTTTATTCTTTGAACAGCCCTTGTCACCATAGATTTAGGCAAAGATTTCTAAAATTTGAATTACAAAGTTTACATTGATCTTTTTACAGTTCACGAGGAAGACACCTCGACGAGAAGATATGGTGGAAAGAGAAAATGATAGAAAGGAAATATGATAAGGGTACAACAGTAATTTTGCTTTTTGTCTGACCGGTAGACCGAATTTTTGGCGCTTATTTTTTAAATCACGAGTGAGTTATCTGCTATTTACCCAATAATAAATTATGCAAAATGGCCTACTTGATCATACAACTGTCATTAAACTAAAGCAGATTTCGACCTCAAAGGATTATTGACTTAATATATTGCATGTCATGAAACCAAAACAATATTTTATCGCGTAAAAGTTGTATTATTGCTTGACATTTTGTGCTGAGAGTTGATTGATACGAAGTGCTCCTTTTAAATATAACGCAGACCATCATATTTTCTTTCCGATAGCTTCAGATAAGAACCAAACTCTCTTCTTCCTTGTTTCTTCTTCACTTGGTAGAACAGAATGGCGACGGCTTACGCTGCTTTCACTTCACTGATGCATCTCATATCAGATCTCCATGAACATCCCTACCCTCCCATCAGACTCGACGAGGAACACTTGGAGTCTCTCAATTTGAAGATCTCGTTCTTTCAGAAATTCCTCGAAGCACACCATACCTCCGTCGATCTCAGTTTGGAGCTCCGATTGGCTGATGCAGCATATGCTGCTGAAGACGTTATCGAGACTCACATAGCAGATGAGCTTTACGATCAAGAGGAACTCAACGCAAGTCTTCGAAGGGCGATGGAAGCCATGGATCAAATCGAGGAAGAAGTGACGAAGATGAATTGGAAAACGGAGAAGAAAAGGAGCCAAGGCAACAACGATCAACCTAGAGTAGTACAACTACAACCTGATGATGCTGCTAATTCTGATGGTAGTGAGAAGAACAACAACGTGGTGGGTATGGAAGATCTAGCACTCGATATTGTGGACAAGCTCACTCTTCAACAGAACACATCTGGTCGTCGGATTATCTCGATAACAGGTATGGGAGGAATCGGTAAGACAACACTCGCTCATAAGGTTTATTACCATACATGTATTACGGACAACTTTGATGTTCTTGCTTGGGCTACAATATCAAAGGACTACGATATACATGAAACTTTGATAGAACTTGTTCATTGTCTATGTGAGACAGACAAGGTAAGTTTGCTACGGCAGAAGGAACAAGAATTGGGTCTAACACTGTACCAATCGTTGTGCGGCAGAAGGTATCTACTCGTAGTGGACGATCTATGGGATGTGGAGGCGTGGGACAAATTGAGATCCTTCTTTCCTGATAGCCGCGGCAGTGGCATAGTGATAACCACTAGAGTATCAAAATTCGATCCAATTAGCTCACATGTTTTCAATGTGGGTTTATTAGATGACACTCAAAGTTGGGAATTATTTCGCAAAACTGTATTCGTACAAGATGATTGCCCTCGCGAACTAGAGGATGTTGGGAGGAAGATATCCGATAATTGCAGAGGACTTCCTCTTTCGATTGTCGTGATTGGAGGCCATTTAGCAAAGTCTCCAAGAACACGAGAACATTGGGAATCTGTTGTGGAAAATTTAAGTTCTATTGTGAACTCGGAAGACGACGGTCGTTGTATGAAGATATTATCTTTAAGCTATATTCATCTACCGGTGTACTTGAAACCTTGTTTCCTTTACATGGGAATTTTTCGTGAAGATGGAGAGATTTTGGCTGGCAACCTGATCAGATTATGGGTGGCCGAAGGATTTCTAAAACCAATTACTGGCAAAACCCTGGAAGAGGCTGCACAAGACTATCTTTTTGACCTTGCTAGTAGGAATCTTATTTTAGTTTCTGATTCGCTTAACAAGGGAGAAATAATGATATTCAAGATCCACGATCTTTTGAGGGATTTATGCTTAAAAGAGGCCTTAGAGAAGAAATTCTATAGCATCATGCGGAATCAAGATGGAGAACTTGCAGACAACGAAAGACGAATTCTCCTCTGTCCAAGATCGTACGAGGCGGACCGTCGCTATTCCGGCACTATTATCCTAAAATCGCCGTCAGTTCTTCGTACCTTGATACTTGGTCAAGGTACATCATTACCATCTGTAGTTTATAAATCGTTACGTGTTTTGGCTTCAGAGCAGCATTTGGATATTAGTCTAGATGACGTGGAGGAAGTTGCCTGTCAACAGGTTAACTTGGAAGTTGCCTGTCAACTGGTTAACTTGCGCTACCTTGAATTCACATCGTCTAGGGAAGAATTGTTTAGCTTTCTTTCATCAAATTTAAATTCGATATGGAATCTTCAATCTTTATGGATAGGAGAGAAGTCTAAGTCCAACTCACAGCTAGAAATCTGGAAAACATCTCAGCTAAGACATATCCGGTCAGAGTATGGATTTAGACTGTCGGATCCTCTTCTTCCAAAACGTGAAAGCCAAGGTGGTGATATCATGATATTGAAGAACCTTCAATCCGTTTGGAGTATATTAAATTTCAGCTTTAGTGAAGATCTGATCAAAAGAGTTCCCAACGTAAGGAGACTAGGTGTGTCTTATAATGAAGAGGTCGAGGGATTCAGGGAAGGGGCACCATATGCTCTCAACAATATCGCACTTCTCGAAAAGCTTGAAATGTTAAGTTTGTCGTTGAAAGTAAGATCCATCACACTAAGAAAGGAAATGTTAGCAAGTCTTACTTTCCCCAATTCACTGAAGTCACTTTTGGTTAGCCGCATTCAATTGGATGACGAAGTAAAAATGAGTAAGGTTGGCTCATTGCCACTGCTCGAAAAACTAACTCTGTATAAATGCAGCATTGGAAGGGAGTGGAAGCACATTGATGGACAATTTGATCGTTTAAAATACTTGAAGCTCAATTGTTGTAGTGATGTCGAATGTTTTGCAGCAGAGTCCAGCCGTTTTCCTTGCCTCGAAGAGCTGACGTTATACAAGACGGATAGCTTGAAGGAGATATCGTCCTCAGATATCAGAGATATACAGACGCTGAGAAGTATCAAATTGTGGGAGTGTCCAGACTCAGCTGTTGTCTCTGCCAAAGAAATAGCAGACTACCATAAACACGAATTGGGGAATGAACAATTGCACATAAATGTTATCCTGCTTAAAAAATCCAGTCTTTCTGCGGAGAGCCTAAGCTCCAGTAATTTTATTGTCGCAACTTCCAAATGGTGACGATTAAAGATCTTTCTTTCTTTTTTGTTTGGTCCTCTATTCTTCTCCTTTTTGGAATTATGTTGTTGTGTGCCATTGCTATTCATCCTACCTTTGTTCGAACTGAGTTCTCTATTCTTGTTTTTTTATTTCCCTGAATAATAAACACTGTAGCAGTTCGTATTCTGCTGATAATAACTTACCGACCAATTGTATGGAAACATAATCGCCAATAATGATTTTTTCCTTTATTTTTTATCAATTAAAGTACTTGCACCTCAATTCCTGTAATACTTGGCATGGCAGCTGATCGAACAAGTCAGCAATGAGGGGCTCGAATGCTTTATACCATGCTTCAGCCATTTTCCTTGCCTTGAAGAATGAAGAGCTCAAACCATTATCAGTAAGGAGATATCTATCATCTTCAAATAGCGGAGATATACAGACGCTGAGATTAATCGAATTGCATGGGTGGCTGACTTAGTTGTTGACCGCCAGTAATTTTATTGTCGATTGATACGGTGGAAACCCTTTTTCATTCATTTCTTCAATTTTCTTTTTGGAATGCATGTTATTAATGTGTACCTTTGTTATGTGATCTGGGTACTCTTGTTTTTCTAAATAAATCTTCTTTTTTTTTTTCTATTGTTTTCTCATATTTGCGTTTCCCTGAACCGTTTGGATACTTAAAATTGCTTCTCTAACCATTATGAATCAGAAGGAAGACATCTCAGTTATTTGCTTCTCTAATTATATACTTAAAATTGCTAGGCGCTAGGCGGCAATTAGAGATTATAAATAGTTTTTATCATTTTCATTTCCATATATCAAATATGTTAATATTAGGTGAATCTATAAGAAATTTACCCATTTGTATAAAAATTTGCAAGTCCGTACATTTGTCAGAAATTTTTTTATATAATACCAGTTTGTTGTGTATATCATTTTCCCAATCTCGACGTACCTTTTTATATGTGTATTAGGTACCATATCACGCGTTTATATGATACCATATATGGTACCTATGTACGTTCTATATAGTACCTTAATGTGTTATATGATGTACCATATTCTCACTGTAGTATGCACCGCAATATGTTTCTCTTTGGTACCTAAATGTGTTTTATGACGTACTACAAATAAAAAACACTGACATGATACTGACTTGCAAATTTTTTATACAAATTAGTATTTTTATGTAGATTCTGCTTGATATTATACCAAGGTAGAAGTGGACCAAGTTTATCAATACATTTTACATCAAATAATATGAATGACAATTGAATATTAGATAATTTAACATTTCTTTTTCGCATTCGTAACTTCTCGAAAAAACTAAAAAAAAGATTCGTCACGCATTCGATTGAGCAATGCGGAAACGTTATCGCGTGTTCAACCGAAGACCGAGGGAGGGACGGGCAATGAAGCCTTTTACTTTATTGGGCTTCTTACATATATATCTTGACTTAACTAAAAAGCTTCGGCTCAATATCATAAATTTGAGCTATTAAAAATGGAATACACCCACTTCGAATGGGGTCGTTTTAAAAAAATAGCTCTAGATTCAGTCAACTTTAAAAAATAGCCTCGTTGACGTTTTTATTTTGTCAATGGCCTTCATTTTAATTTAGTGTTAACCATGATCTTTAAACCCTCGCTAATTAACTAAAAATAAAAGAAAAAGAAAAATAAATATACATACACACGATATGTATCTATATAAAAGAAACGAAACCCCATTTGAACGCACAACAGCACGTAATAATTACTACAACCACCCAGATCGATCCATCCTTTCTTCTTCATCGTCTTTAAGAAAAAACAGCCTCATTTTCGTCACTAAGTCGAGCTCCAAGTATGCGAAACAAGTCTTGAAAGAAATACCCAGCTCTATATCTTTAAAGTAAATTTTTTCTTTTCGAATTATGAATAACCCTCGAAATTACGAGATTGTGTCAAAGAGATGATGTGTGCCATGAGAGTGTCGAATTTCCAGTTGGAAGGACGAAACTCGTGGTACCCGCACATATATCCACAAGGGCCCAATGCATCAGATCTGGGGCCCTGCGCATAACTTCAGGGGGCCCACAAATCTTTACATGGTCCCCAAATGCTGGTGCCACGCATCAGCGCAGGGGCTGCGCGCTCTATATTAGGGTTCCCGCGCATTAGTGCAGGGGCCCCAGGCGCCGGTGTTGTAGTCCCGCGCATCAGCGCATGGGCCGCTCGCTAGGGCAGGGGTCCCGCGCACTAGATCTTGGGTCCCGCGCAATAGAGCTTGGGTCCTGTGTACTAGAGCGCGCTCCCGCGCACATATGAGCGCTGAGGACCAGTGCATCAGTGCCGCCCTCGCACTAGTGCAGAAGTCCTGCGCACTTGAGCAAGTGTCCCGTGCATCAGTGCGTGGGCTCTGAGTTGCAGTGCAGGGGTCACAGGGGTCACGCACTATATGTTAGGGTTTTCGAGTGAAATATTAGGGTTTCGAGAGCTGTTAGGATTTTTGAAAGCTCTTAGGGTTTTGCAAGCTGCTAGTGGTTCAATTATGTCTCGAAATCACATTATCAAACACATAACATCTTCCAGAGTGCATTCATCAAAGTGCATTCATCATGGGCTGGATAATCAGAGTGCATTCATCAAAGGCCGGTCTATCATACATAATATCTTGGTCAGCCAAGAGCTGATCAGACATTATAAGAGGAAGAATACATCTTCCAGATGTGTTATGAAGATAGATTTAAGAAAGGCGTATGATACTGTTAGCTGGGAATTTCTAGTTGGGGTGAGCGCGGTGCAGTTAGGGTAGTTTTTATCGAAATTTTAACCCGACCCGATATATTGCGGTTTTTTAAGATATACCCCAAACCCGATCGTAAAAATTTTAACCCGATAGGTTGCGGTTTGCTTGAGTGCGGTTGGGTTGGGGCGGTTTTTGCGGTTTTAATATATTTTTTTAACATAACGAAAAATTAAGTGTAATATTCTTAAGTAAAGATCGAGCAAAAGGATATATCATCAACCTATTTACAAATATAAAAGTTTATATAAAAACTTGTTATTATTGTAGTATCAAACAATAGTAACAAATAATAAAAAGTTCGATAAGAAGCTTGATTAGAAGCTCATATTCTTTGTTCACGGCCGGCTTTTGGTAAATCAACTAAAGCAAGGGCCTCATTTTGATTTAAAAGTTTCCCTTAGAAGAAATAATTTTTTTGATTTTAAAATTTTAACCCACCTTCTATAAACTTCAAGTGTTATAGTTGGTGATATCAAGTCTCAATAAATGAGGAGGGTTGCATTGGATAGACACATAAATTTTAATTACGTAATATTTATTTTCTTTTTTAAAAAAATGGCATCATTTAGAATTTAGCTTACGCAATGTGTTATGACGAGGCACTGTCCTTGTATCTAATTTTCTTTTAGAAGAAAAAAATTTTTGGCTCAAAGGTTTAACTCGACTTCTATAAACTTCAAGTGTTATAGTTGTTGATTCAAAGTCTGAATAAAGGAGAAGGGTAACATTGGATAGACACATAAATTTTTTTCACTATATAATATTTATTTTTCTATTAAAATAAATTTAAAATTTAGCTTTACGCAAGTGTTATGATGAGTCGATATCCTTCTATCTTAGTAAAAAATAATTAATATTTTTTGCCTTCACTACTATTACGAGTTATATCTATTACTTTATGAATTATTGAATAAAAAATACTAAATTGTAATTATATTTTTAAATGCGGTTGGGTGCGGTTTTATGCGGTTTTATAAATACAAAACCAAACCCGATTGCAAAGTATGCGGTTTTATATTTTAAAACCCAAACCAACCCATCAAACCGTTAACCCGACACTTGCGGTCTAGGTTGGGTTGGGTCGATTGGGTGGGGCGGTCCGACGGGTTAAATGCTCACCCCTAATTTCTAGAGTCCCTATTTCAGAAATTAAAACCCTCACAAATTCTGCGGCTGGATAATGCAATGCGTGACTACGACTAGCTTTACTATCTCACTAAATGGGAGCACGGGAGGGAGAATCATAGGGAAGAGAGGGCTCAGGCAGGGGGACCCTATCTCCCCTCTTCTCTTTGTACTGGTTATGGAATATTTAAGCAGAAGCCTACTACTGGCCACTAAGACAGCTCAGTTCAGGTTCCACCCAATGTGCAAAAGCCTGAAGCTTGTGAATCTCTGTTTTGCATACGACTTATTAATCTTCTGCAAAGCTACCAAGGGCTCTGTCGGGGCTGTGATGCAAGCGCTAAACCACTTCTCAGTTGTTTCTGGTCTGACAGCAAACTCGAGCAAATCCAATTTGTACATCGCTGGGGTAACACAGGAGATGGAAAAAACAATACAAGGCCTAACGGGTTTCAGCAAAGGGACATTACCCATGCGGTATCTGGGGGTGCCCTTATCCCCTTCAAAATGGAGCAGGCTAGATGCCCAGATGCTTGTGGACAGAATTGTGGAAAGGATCACAAATTGGACTTCTCGCAAGCTGTCTTACGCGGGAAGGTGCACACTTATCAATTCAGTGCTTAATTCCATGTATAGATATTGGGGGACCATATTCTTACTACCTAAGAGTGTGATTAAAGCAGTGGATAGAGTTTGTAAGAATTTCCTTTGGGGATGAACCGAAGGCAACAAGTCAGTGGCATTGGTGAAGTGGGAGCAAGTTTGCCTACCGAAGAGCAGGGGTGGGTTAAATGTCCAAAACTGTGAAATATGGAACATGGCGAGTATTGGCAAGCAAATATGGCACTTAGCCACCAAAGCTGATGTACTTTGGGTTAAATGGTTGCATGAACTATATATGAAAGATAGCACGTTCTGGGACCATTCTCCTCCTGTGGGTAGTAGTTGGCATTGGTGGAAGATCCACAAGCTTAAAGAGAGCTTCAAAGCAGGGTATGTGGGGAATATATGGTTTTCTAATGTAAATGGGGTATACTAGCTTGCAACAGGATACAAATGGCTCACTGCTGATGCTCCAAAGAATCATATTTGCCAGGCAGTGTGGAACCGCTACAACATACCGAAACACAGTTTTATTCTGTGGTTGCTGGTCCAGAAAAGGATGCTCACAAAAGATCGACTTGCTGCCTGGGGAATTCGTGTAGAGCAACCTCTTTGTGTTCTTTGCGAAGTGGAGGAGGAATCTATAAATCATTTGTTCTTTGAATGTATGTTTAGTAGGACTGTATTACAGATGCTAGTGCGCTGGTTGGGTGTTGATTGTTGTCCGATGCAATTTGAACGATGGAGAAGATGGTTGACCCAAGTGGGAAAGCAGAAGAGACTGAGAGGGAAGATTGTGATAGCTTGGATTGCAGCTGTGGTCTACCATATCTGGAAGGAGCGAAACGTTCGAGTTCATGGAGGCACCAAGAAGGATGCGCGAGGGACATTTGGCAGAATAGCTAGTCTGATTCGGGACAGAATTACAAGTTGCTGTCAAGTAAGGATCACAAGATCAGATGAAGCTATATATCAACGTACTATCGGCTTGCAATCCTATGAGATTGATTGAGATTATTAATCTGTAAGCAAGTGTTGGTTTGTATAAAAAACTATGCCTGGTGGTAATGAATTTAATTCCTACAAAAAAAAAAACACATAACATCCGAAATAACATTTTTAGAAGCTAGGGTTTTCGCAAACTAGGGTTTTGCAAGACGTAAGGGTTTATGCAAGCTGTTAGGGTTTTCGCAAGTAGAGCTATAGTTCTAATAAATTTTTCTTCTATTGCAGGCGGTAATCATGACGATCACTAACATTGTATCCCAAGTCGAGGTCAGTGGATAATTTGCGAGGACAATACCTTGAGGTGGTGTCATCTTCCTACTCAAAGATGGCAATCAATCTTGGTCGACGAGGAAACATGCACATTAGAAGACGTGACGGATGATATTGTGAAGTAATGTCGCTACGCAGCAACAATTTCAAACTCACGTTAAGCTATATGCCTAGCGTAGTTTACGATTTCCACGACCCATCTACATCAAGAATGACTACGGTATACGTGCCTTGGTTTTGGTGGTCCACAGTCTAGACCTGTGCTCCATGTTGAGGTTGCGTTATTTGTGCTACACCACCACAAGCTAGTGACGAATCGAATTTCAACGTCGGCCTAATAGAGCAGTGCGATGCAAATGAGGAAATCCATACCGTGGAGGGTTACATATGGGCGACACATCTAACTACCAATCTTACCATCTTTCTGAATACGAGGGTTTTCAAGAAGATCAAACTGGACAGCGCGAGAATTAAAATGAGATTGAAGATGATCCAGTCGAACAACCCGAGGAACATTATGCTTTAGAAAGTGATAATGACGATATTGACGTCCCGGAGCATAACTGTCCACATGCGGACGATGGCATATATGAATATGGGGATTGTTCAAGCCTGTTCGTTGGTCAAGAATTTCGGGACAAGAAGGAACAAGGACGTAATCACTAAAGTCGCTATTGATGCGTGTTTCGAGTTGAAATTGGTCCGATCAAATAAAACCATGTACGTAGTGAAATGCACAAGCAAAGAATACATATGGCGAGTACGAGCTGCACAGGACAAGGACTCTTTTTTTCTCAATACGAACGTACTGCGGCAAGCACACGTGCGGGGTTTCTCATCGTCACCGTAGACATTGGCAAGGAAGTTATCCGTAGTATCGAGCATTCTGTTGACCATTTCATCGTTTCTAAAGACATTTCGAAATCCAAGTCAATCATGTCGATGATGCAGAACAGGGGAGTACATGTCTCGTAGTACAAGGCGTGGAAAGGCAAGCAACTAGCGTCAGAGGAATTAGTCGGTAACATTGATGATTGTTACGGTTTACTTTCAGTGTACTTGGATGCATTGAGGCAAGCAAATGTTGACAGCATCGCGGATTGGGAGATGAACGACGAAAGGAGGTTCAAATATATGTTCTTAGCATACGGCGCATGCACTAGGTGTATAAAGGAGTTTTGCTTATTGTTACGCCGTAAGATGACGATTACCATCAATACCCTATCGCATAGGGTCTTGCTGATGCAGAGGGAAACGAATCTTGGACGTTGTTTCTCACCAGATTGAGGCGTTTCGTACCGGACAGTAATGAACTCGTGATAATTTCTAACCGGAATAACGGTGTAAAGAATGCCGTCCCGACTGTGTTTTCGAATTCGTTTCAGGGTTTCTGCGCATGGCACATTCAACAAAATCTGAAGACGTAAACGGCGGACAAGGGTGCCAGCCCCATTTACTGGCGGGAGCGAATGCCTGCACCAAGGCCGAGTGCGGTGCACATTAAGAATCCTTCAATCAAAAAATTCCCGAACTCTTATGCCTATCTTGAGCAAATTGAAAAGCCACGGTGGACGAGGGCATATTGCCCTAAATCGAGATATAACATCATGACGACCAATGGATCCGAGTCGATAAATGCGGCTCTACGCACGGATAGAGAACTTCCAATTATTGGATTGTTGGGCTCGATTCAGCGGTTAACATCAACTTGGTTCAGTAAGCATCGAAGATCATATGAAGCTTCAATCGCAGCGAATACGACATCATTTACGCCGAAGGTCGAGTCGATCTGCCACGAGAATTTCGTTGGGTAGCAAAGATTTCATGTGTCGGAAGTTGGGCGTCTAACATATAACGTAACGGCCACAACATGAACTAGGTCATCGATCTAGAGTTGCGTACATGCACCTTAAGATGTTTGGCATCGACCGAATTCCTTGCCCACACGTGATTGCTGCTTGTGGTTATGCCAACGTCGACGTGGGTTCACTAGTTCATGCTTATTACAGCTTGGAAATTTGTAAGTTAGCTTACAAATGTACTATATGGCCAGTGTCCGAACACATTGAAAGAAGTATTGAAATGTTGCCACCTCCTCGCGAGAAACAACGTGGGAGACCACAGAAATAGGTTGCCTTCTGTTGGCGAGTTTTGCAGGAGGTAAAATCTCTAAATTAGGGTTTTCTAATATAATAGAACCTAATTATGAGTGTTATGTTATGATATTGTTTGAGGTATGTAATGTAATATAATGAAATTATGACTTTCTAATGTAATAACCTAATAATGCGGGTTTTAAAGTCCATTATTAAAGTTAGGGTTTTGAAGTTAGGTTTTTAAAATCTGGATACCCCCACTAGTTGATGCGCGCGGTTCCCGCAGTAACGCGCATGGAACCGCGCAAATGCGCATTGGACCCGCGCATTTTCAGGTGGGATCCCATGCATATGCGCGGGGGACCCATGATTATGCGCACGGGACCCGTGCGTAAAAATTAAAACCCTATTATTAAATTATTTTGTCTTCCTTTGAGGACAACTTTTTTGAATTATTGCTCAATTATTTGTCTATAATATGTAAGCTCCGAGGTCAGTGTCAGAATGCCTTGTCACTGATGTGATTTTTGTTTGAAATTATTAATATGGTTTAAAATAGCAAAAATAGCCGCAGGGTCCCCGCACATGAGCGCTGAGGACGAGGGCTCGTGACCAGTGGACCCGCGGTAGCTGATGCACGTTGGATGCACGGGACCCGTGCTCATGCGCGAAGGTCCCTTGCTTTCACGCACGGGTCCCATGCTCATGTGCGGGGACCCGTGCTTAATTGCTTGGTCCCTAGGCATAAGTTTGGTCTTGTGCGCAATAGACTGGCCCCGCAGATATTACATTGACTAGTCAACAATAATTAGTCAATTATTGGTCTTTTACCTTTTCTGTGATATTGTCAGTGTCATAATAGTAATGTCAAAGCTCAATTGATTTTCGATGTGTGACAAAAAAGCAGCTCACGGGTTTTTAAAAAATTTTCATAACGAAAAAATTATAATATATAATTATTATTCTAAATCTTAAAAAAATTACTCTTAACTCGTTAATGTATAAGAAAATTCACACTATTTAGTTATTGTCTTGAACGGCCCGATTTGATGTGATAAAATAAAAAATTACTCTTAACTCGTTAACGTATATAAATAAGGGGTCTTTAAACATAAGTACCCATTTGGATAAAAACTACCATGTCAGGATTTTTTTATATGTAGGTACCTAACAGAATAAATTTTTTGCACGTAGGTACCCGATCTCTGAAAGTACACCACACAACACATTTGGGTACCATCAACACATTTGGGTATCCTATATAACAGAAATAGTACGACGTATGCTATATTTAGGTACGCCCTATGTAACACATATGTATGCCGTAGGTTCGATGTATGCTATATTTAGGTACCCTATATCAACGTGTTATGATACGCAATATACACACAGGAAGGTACGACATGAATAAAGAAACTGGTAAAAATTAAATCGGGTACCTATGTGTAAAATTTTCTAACATAGGTACCTCTATGTAAAAATTTTATCCAATTAGATATTTTCAATAGATTCACCTATAAATAAAGTTACATTGGGATGATAATTATTTATACTATATGTGGCGACCCTACTTTTCTAATTAGAATTAGTGGCTTTCCGCAATGTAACCGCGGAAGGCCCGTCTAATAAAACTTTTTCCTAAAATATAATATAATACAACAAAATATGATTCTACATAGTAACATCTATACGAAAGGGCGTAGCCCCAAAAATGTCAAAAGAACAAAAACCCTAACGCCATTCCACGGGTCTTCATCCATGTAACGCCCCGCCCTCAAAAGTCCGTGGAGCACCGCCACCAGCCGCCTTAGTCTTGATGCGTACCGGCATCAGACTCAGTACCTACAACACGTAAACACTGAGCGATTTGCCCAGTAAGTGAATAAAATGCATGTATGCAAGTGTGCACTCAATTCCGATCCCAATATCTCACAACATGATATAATCTACACTCTATCTTTTCCCACACTATTTCACATCAAACAACACAGGGCCATAGGTTAGGCTCAGCACCAACGCGCGCAATAGACTACTGGGAGGCCACCCCAAGTCTCACGGCGAGCTACGTCGGTAGTGCATTGATTGATCACATCAATGTCCCCCTACCGGGTCGTATATCTCCCGCACCAAAACAGAAATCCCATCCGGCGGTATGCACCTCGAATCGATCACGTCCGAGTAGACAGATCGATCACGTCTGTCTCTGCCAAGTGCCCTGCGA
Source organism: Craterostigma plantagineum (assembly GCA_027422505.1). NCBI lineage: Eukaryota > Viridiplantae > Streptophyta > Magnoliopsida > Lamiales > Linderniaceae > Craterostigma > Craterostigma plantagineum. The sequence continues at coordinate 3,469,942 of JAPQWV010000033.1, read as the reverse complement.
GCCCAACCTCGACTCCACTACGAGTCACAAATCACAATCACCACACTCTACCCCGTACGTCAATATCTCAATCATCAGTGTCTCAATACGGTGTAAATATCTCTTGCCCTGACGTGATATGCAAGTGCGATACATATAACATGATATCTCATGAAAACATGATCCACATGAAACGTACGTGAAACAAATAAAACACGTAAATCACGTAAGTCACGTAAACCATTAATCACATGAAAGCACATAAATCACGTATGTGTTTAAGCATTGTAGATGGATGATCCACCTACCTGTCCTCCCGCTACGGTCAAATAGAAGGTCCGGCATAGTCCTTATATATCGATCCTCTGAATATAATAAATATTATTAGTATATGTACTAACCCTCGAGCTGTACAGTCTAATATAAGGATACTAGAAATTATTAAAAATATTCTAGCGTTGGGATAATCTAGATCGTCCGATTTTGTGGTCAACGATAGGTCAATACCCGATTTGTACCTAACTCGAACTCGCCCGATTAGTTGATTCAGTATTTACCATCGCCGAATTTCATGTCATCTTAAATCGCTCGATTTGTCAAGCTCAAGGCTTGGTTTCGCCGATCACATACCGAGGAAATCCGCCAGTAATCCTATTTAGAAAAGTAGGGTCGCCACACTATGCGTACCACTTGTTACGGAAAATCGATAAAGCAAGAAATTTCCGAAACTTCGTAATTTGTTTAATAGTCAGGCTGGAAACGTCGTCATCATTAAACACGAGAGACAGTGCTGCCCGTAACACGTGAACCCCACCATCTCCCCTGAAAGGTTACACAATATCCTTATGCGGAAATCGTAGTAAAAAATTTACTAATAATACGGAAGAATACTTACCTTTCTTGCTGCTTGGCGAACCTCGATGGCGTTTAACTGGCCGTTTCGGAATCGATTCTTGAGCAATCCCATGTGCACCAATATTGCCGGGATTACCAGCTGAATCGTCGACCATTGTGCATTAAGGTTGCCATGTCCTTGTCGCAAGACTCGTCTGAGTCGTATATTGTCGTCTTTTGCCTCCAGTCGGCGATGCATAGCACCTAATGAGCGATCGTTTGCATTGGGATGATGATGAAATCTGCGCATCTCCACGATGTCGACGGGGAATTTTGCTCATATCCATCAGCAATATGGGCCCACATACGAAACATCCCCTTTCCGACGCGCCCATCACTGTCTAGGCCCACAACAGACATCGATATTTTCACGGTGTTGAACCCATGGGTTGTGACTAAGAGATTATCAACTCCCTTAACCATTAGGAAGGACACTCCACCTCCCAAAAAAGAAAAGGAAAGTAATATTACATGTAAAACAACGTTGTCTTTGTGCATGGGGTAATAATACCACAATTCAACAAAACATTTTATTTCATATCATTTTCTTCAAATGGAAGCTACATATCATTCCTTTCCACAATTTGATCATTCAAATTACTAAAAGACGTCGTCTTCTTTCTTTATTGCAAATTCTCGGCAAATATATAAACTATAGCAGTGGAATTAAGAGGCTTTCCATAGCAATAGTCTAAGCCAGCTTCGACGAACTCTTTCTTCTTAGATTCGAGCCCGCAAGACACTATGCCTACTATCGTGCTATTACTCGTTCTCATGGCCCGAATCTCTCTAGATCCCTATCAATTTATTTTTACAAAATTCAAAACTTTGCATGGAAATGGGCCATACTCAAAACTCAAAGTAAAATACAATAAAAATAATTGAATTTCATTAATTTAATTTATATGAACGTCACATGTATTCCATCCATGACAGGCATCTCCATATCCATCAGCACCAAATGAAAATCTTTTATCCTAACTGAAAAAGATCAACGGCCTCTCTTCCATTTTCGACTGCTTCAATTTCCAATCCATTACGATTTAAAACGGCTTTGTGAAGTTTTCTCGTCGTCCACTACCAAAGCGCGGATTTTCGGTACTTCTTAGTATTTGTTCATGAAGACTGTAATTATATGAATATATATGTATTTATATCTCTCTATTCATCGAGTAAGATTGAAATATTGTGTATTTGCTCGAGTAACCGATCGTGGCTTAATAGGGCGAGAAAGTTTGTCACGATATTGATGAAGAATTGCATAATTTATGTCGTCTTCCGCGACTTTGATGGTCGGAAATTTATTGAAAGTATGGGATATATAAAGTGTTGTTGCATGTGTGTTCATAATTTTTATTTCGACGTTGGGGATTTTCTTTATAATAAATGGAGATTTTGTACATATCTGCGAAGGTAAAAAGTTATTGCATTTTTTAATGTTGACCAGCTCAATGTTGAGATAATGTTGGGACCACATTTAAGTCAACATTGTTGTCTGTGAATTGGTCAACCTTCGATTTTATCTTTCATGCCCAAAAACCATTTAACATATTATTGTGGCTTTTGCTATTGATGTGCAGGACTTGGATATGGGCTGGAATGGTTCAAAACTGTGGGGAATGCGTGTGGATAAGCAAGTTGGAAAGGAACATACTAAAAATAGGAGTCTTGGAGCTTAAGTGAAGATTGAGTCATTGAAACATATTCGAACCAGTTGCTAATGGACTCGTTCAGTATAGTGGACGTTAGTGGATGTTGGTACGAGTTAGTGAACGTTGTGAAGTCGCCCCAAAGTCGAAGACATATGACTTCACTTTACAGTTACGAACACGGAAATCGTACACGAGAGTTTATGAGCGAACCTTGAGGGAATTTGAGCTATCACGAGTGTTCTTTTAGCCTAGTATTTCTGTTTGCAAAAGTCGAAAGACTTTGTAGTTTGGTATGATCATTTGATTCATTTACTTTCTAGGCTTGTTTTTTGCTCCATTTATTATAGTGGAATTTCGCCCCGAGGCACGCAGCAAGTTTTTACAACTTTCTGCAAAATATTTATAGTAAAAATAGGAGTCTTGGAGCTAAAGTGAAGATGGAGTCATTGAAACTTATCCGAACCAGTTGCTAACGGACTCTTTCAGCATAGTGGACGTTAGTGGACGTTGGTAGGAGTTAGTGGACGTTGTGAAGTCGCCCCAAAGTCGAAGACATATAAAAAGGGACTTCATTTTACCATTACGAACACGGGGATCATACACGAGAGTTTACGAGGAGGGAGTTTGAGCTATCACGAGTGTTCTGTTAGCCTAGCATTTCTGTTTGCAAAAGTCAAAAGACTTTGTAGTTTGGTAGGATAGTTTGATTCGTTTATTTTCTAGGCTTGTTTTTTGTAATCCATTTTATTATAGTGGAATTTCGTCCTGAGGCACGCAATAAGTTTTTACAACTTGCTGAAAAATTTATAGCTCGTGTCTATCGTCTTTCTTTACTAAGTACTCTACAATTTCCGATGTGCGTCTAGTGTTGGTTTAGGTGTTACCTCAACATTAGTTCCAACATTCATGTTACAAGTTTACTACTTAGTGTACATCCATACCGAGACCCCACTTCAAAGTAGTATCAGAGCCTCCGCTTGACGTTAGTAAGCGTTGTTAATCCTCTACGCTGGATGTTTCAAGCTCAAGTTACATAGATGGTTCAAACTACGCCTATTGGGAAGTTTGCGTACACCAATGCATAAAGTCGATAGATACTCGTGCTTGGGATGCTATTCTTAATGGATATTCTCCACCTAGATCTGCTCCAGACGCTGATGGGGAAGTCGTCGACAAGCCACACAGCGAATGAACACCTCTCAAAAGAACGACAACCGAGTCAATGACAAAGCACTTCATGCCATTTTCTCTTCAGTGGACATCTTTATGTTCAGAATAATTCAGAACTGCACAACGGCTCCAAATGCACGGGAGATGCTTCAACGGTACTGAGAGGGAGATGTGAGCGTAAAAGAGACCAAACTCCGACTCCTCCACAATCAATTCGAAAATCTCAAAATGAGAGAAGACGAGGACATCACCACGTACTTTGGGAAGCTACTGACTATCTCGAGCGAATGTGCTAGCTTGGGAGACCCGATGTCAAATAAGGTACTTAACTCCAAAGCAATTTGTTCTCTAACCAGAAAGTATAATGTGAAGGTAGCGGCGGTCGAGGAAGCACACAATTTGGTCAATATGTATTTCAACACGTTGATGAACATCATGAAAAACTACGAGACCAATCTCGAAGTCCAAAAGAGAGCTTCTCGCGGCCAAAGCCTTGCTCTAGTCAGTCAGCCCTCTAAGTTTCAAAACTGAGGATGATTATGACATGATGAGAATACAGCAATGCTCGTGAAGCAATTCAAGAAGTTCATGGAAAAGAATGTTGCAACAAATGTTGGCCCAACATTGAAGAAATGCCAAAATACAAAGGAACCGACCTCTGCTCCTCTGTTCTTCAAACGAAATCAAATGGAGAAAAAGAATATCAAATGGGAATCTGTGCGATGCCATGCGTGCACGGGTTGGGGCCATTTTGCCAACGAATGTGCGAATACCCTTCGCAGGCGTGGGAAAACAACTTAGGTCGATCTTTCCAACGATGAAAATGAAGAATCGTGTGCAAATGACACTAAGCAATCATCAGTGACCATCCAATCCCTCTCGGACAACGAAGAAGACGAAGATCATCATATCGCCTTCACTACGGTAACTAATGTTGAGCCAACATTGGACTCAATATCTAAGAAATTTATTATTTTTTATTATGATGACTCAAACTGTGTTGATGGGTATTTGAGTTCTGATGATGCAAGTATAGAAACTGACGTTCGTGATGAAGTCCTAACGGATGATGTCATCAAACTGCTATCGGTTGAGTATGCGAAGGAAAATTCAAAGAACACATTAAAGAAGTCGGGGCTAGACACGGCAAAGGTAATGAAAACTCCTATGGGTTCAACACAAAAGGTAAGTAAAGACAATGTTGGACATAATGTTGACCACACATTATATTGGTCCATGATAGGCAGTTTGTTGTCAGCTAGTCGACCCGATATTATGTACAACATTTGTGTGTGAGCTAGATATCAGTCTGAGCCTAAGATTTCCCACTTAAACGCTGTTAAACGTATACTTTGATATATGAGTAGATCGTATAGCTTAGGGCGATGCTAATTAGGCAGGTGATGAGGATGATCACAAGAGCACAAGTGGGGGTTATTTCTTCCTATGTAACAATTTAGTTGTGTGGTATAGTAAAAGCATAATTGTGTGTCTTTATCTACAGCTGAGTCTGAATATGTTGCAGGGGGTAGTTGCTATATTCAGTTAATGTGGTTAACTAGCATGTTGTGTGACTATGGTTTAGAATGTGAGCATGTGCTTATGTATTGCGATAACCTTAGTGCCATCAACATACTAAGAATCCAATTCAGCATTCACACATGAAGCATATAGACATTAGGCACCACTTTCTGAGAGATATGATAGAAATGAATTAGTTCGCTTTGAGCATATAGACACGAAACATCAGTTAGCTGATATTTTCTCGAAAGCTTTGGATTTTGAATGGTTTTCGGACCTGAAAAGTCTATAGGTTTGCATCAGTTTGTCTGAATGTTGGTCCAACATTTGGATCAACATAGCATATGTCGAATTTGATAGTTACTGTTTTGATGTTTGATTTAATATTCTTCTCTATTATTATGTGAAATGACTCGATCCTACTTGGTTGTTTTCTGAAATGACCCAATCCCATGCATAACGCCTCCTGATAAACCTTTTTCAAGATATAGGTTTTGGTAATAAGTATCATTTGATACACGGTATTAATGGTGACGATGTATTCTTTGCGACAAAAAGTCAAACCTTGATATTTAGGGAATCAGGGTAGTGCACAATAAATTAGAGCAATAACTAAGGTGAAAGGGCAGAAAATAAAAGGGTTGAGAGAGTCGGGCAGAAAGACCAGGATTTCATAGTAAGAATGTTGATTTATATGTTGGGGCAACATGTGTAAGTGTCTGTTTGATCATGCTATATTCTGTGTGCTTTCGTTTATTTGCATTAGTTTTCAGGATTGAATGTGTCAGTTTCGTGTGTCTAGTTTCTATATCTCTCATATTGCATTAGAAAATCTCGAAGAACAGCCTGATGCTTGTCTCGTGTGCTCATCAATGTTGCCTGATCGGTAAGTATCGCGATTCTACTTTGATTTTTGACTTGGTATTTTTCGCTGAATCATGACGTGTTCCTCATTCTTCATGTGTGTTAATATCATATACATATACTCCCTCCGTCCCTATAAGATATGTACATTTGGGATGTGGCGCGGTTTTTAAGAAACTGAATATTTTAATAATATAGTACAATTAAAAGGTAAAAAATTGTATATTTTGACACGTCTTTTAAGAATAATTAATATTATTATATTGATTGTTTGTGATGGTTTTTTACTAAATAAGAAAATATACAAAAAATAGTGGGACGCCCTATTTAGTAAAATGTACAAAAGTTACTGGGATAGAGGGAGAACAATATTTAGCACCACTTTCAATTAGACAGCTTGCTCTCAATTCGAAGATATCATATATTAAGCTGTTTAATATTAGTTAGGGTCCAATGATTATTTTTCTCAGTCCCATATACTCCACGTTGTATTAAGATTACTGAATTGACTTTTCTTTACCGTTGGATCTCTCGCTCTATTTCCACTTGGCTTGGTTCAATGTGAAACATGTCACGCAAACCCAAACTGCATAATTAGCGATTGCGCTCTGAAATTCTCTAGTCTTCTAGTGTCGTGATAAAATTGAGGGTTACCCATTCTGTTCTCATATCAATTTCTTGAATTCTAGTCTTAATTTAATGATGTCGAATTCACCTGTGAATGAGATGCAGAATGTTGACCCAACATTCAGAGAAATTGCATACGACGCCGAAGGAGAAATTGGTTGGAGCATTCGTTCTTCCCAAAAGGGGGAGAGGCCGAACAAACAGGGGGAGTTCAAGGAGTTGGAGTTGTGGAGCAGAATGAAGACTCGATGAGTCCAAGTAGTTTTTTTTTTTTGGTTTTTGACTTTGTGCATGCTTGTGTTTATCTTCGGATTTTGCATGCCTGATTAGTCTTGCCTGCTTGCGTATCACTTTCTATTTTTTGCAGAAGTTCATTTCAGACCTCGAAGTCGCTATGTACTAATATTTTAGTACTTTGAATAGTTTAATGACTATTCTGTTTTACGCTCTAACCATATTTGATTAGTTTGTGGTTGAGAATAGTTTGCCTTCAGGGGGAGTTTTGCTACTTCTAACTTCTGCAACGGTTTTGGGAAGAAAGATAAAAATGGGGAATTGTTAATGTTGACCAGCTCAATGTTGACGATAATGTTGGGACCACATTCAAGTCAACATTGTTGTCTGTGAATTGCTCAACCTTCGATTTTATCTTTCATGCCCAAAAACCATTTAACCTATTTTTGTGGCTTTTGCTATTGATGTGCAGGACTTGGATATTGGCTGGAATGGTTCAAAACCGTGGGGAATGCGTGTGGATAAGCTAGAGCGAATTTTGGAAAGGAATATACTAAAAATAGGAGTCTTGGAGCTTAAGTGAAGACCGAGTCATTGAAACTTATCAGAACCAGTTGCTAACGAACTCATTCAGCATAGTGGACGTCAGTGGATGTTGGTAGGAGTTAGTGGACGTTGTGAATTTGCTCCAAAGTCGAAGACATATAAAAAGAGACTTCACTTTACCGTTACGAACACGACGATCATACGCGAGAGTTTACGAGCGAACCTTGAGGGAGTTTGAGCTATAACGAGTGTTCTTTTAGCCTAGTATTTCCGTTTGCAAAAGTCGAAAGACTTGTAGTATGGTAGGATCATTTGATTCGTTTCTTTTCTATGCTTGTTTATTATAATCCATTTAATAGTGGAATTTCGTCCCGAGGCATGCAACAAGTTTTTACAACTTGCTGCAAAATTTATGGCTCGTGTCTATCGTCTTTCTTTACTAAGTACTTTACAATTTCCGCTGTGCGTATTGTGTTGGTTTAGGTGTTACCTCAACATTAGTTCCAACATTTATGTTACAAGTTTACTACTTAGTGTACATCCATACCGGGACACCAGCATTGACGTTTTTATGGATGCTCGCCTCCTTCTTTTCTAATCATTGGAGGAAATTCTGAAGTGTAATGCATAAAAATGTGAGGGGATGATTTTAAGTTTCTTCATTTGTAAAGTTGACCCATAGAGATAAATAATTCAGATTTCTGTCTAAAAGTACATTTCGATTGATATTGTAATTAAATGTCAAAGGCTTTTTATGTGACAGAACAGGACAACGTTGGGCTGGCTCAAAAGTTAATTAAGGCCCAATTATGGCTATTTGTAATCAATTTCGAAAGATTTTTAAGTAAAACTTCTTCGCCAATTGTTTTCCCCTTCTAAGAGACGACGGCTCATGAAGCATTTACTTCGATGCATCCAGGGCCATAGTTGAGAAACGGGCCTCTAGCGAAACTTAAATTTTGGGCCCCTGACCGGTAATTTTTTTTTTTCCAAATGCAGTATGATACGTATAATATAACGTAAATTTCAACGGTAAATGTAACTAAAATAACTAAACAAAAAAATATAGTGAAATGTTCGAAAATGCTTAATCTGATATCCGAACTGTTTTAATTTGGTTCGCTTCGGTTTTTATACTTCGGTTCGGTTTTTTCGCTTCAGTTTTTCGGTTAGGAACAAAGAAGATTTATGGAACGTGACATGTAGCAAAAAATTCAAAGGTCCGAAAAAAAAAACAACAACATGAAAATGAAACAAAATCTAACCTAAATATAAAAAAATTGTTTGTCGAGAAAGAAAAAAATTAAATTGCACCTGCAGCCAAACAAATAAATTAATAAAATAAGTAACATCATAATATACCTTAAAGATCACTGGACATTGATGTTTGGTCGGTCACATATGAAAATAGTGAAGAATTTTAGTAGATAACGACATCCTTTAACCTAAGCGAAGCCCTTATTGTATCAGTATAGAAGAAGAAACCACATCACGTTTCCTTTTTTTTCCTTAATAAAAAGCTTTAATATCTTGTTTGGGCTGAATTGAATTTTTTAATAAATTACAATATTTGGGCTTTCTTTGGTTAACATCAAGGCCCAACTGACTTGTGCAGTCCACTAACAGTTTTTATAGATCTATTTTTTAGTTTTAACTATAATATCTTTTTAATAATATGTATATATATGCATGTATAAAAAATTTTGGGCCCCCTCCGAAGTTGGGCCCGAGGCGACAGCCTCACTGGCCTCCTATGAGCTACGGGCTTGGATGCATCACATCCGGTTGAGATCACCTATTCCACTATTTGTATTCCACTCCGTGTTTCAACGAACGAAAATCGTTACACCTCCCCCGTCAAGTGTTAAAACACCCAACATCATTACACCTATGAATTTCATTACAACAAGTGTTTAAACAAGAGAAAAAACTCATTATTGCGTATTTTTCTAATATGGTGTAGAAAAAAGCAGTATTATGTATTAAATAGAAAAATACGTAATAATGAGTCTTTTCTCTTGTTTAAACACTTGTTGTAATGAAATTAATAGGTGTAATGATGTTTACGGGTGTTTTAACACTTGACGGGGGAAGGTGTAACGATTTTCGTTCGTTGAAATACGGAGTGGAATACAAATAGTGGAATAGGTTATCTCACCGCGCATCTCATATCAGATCTCCACGGACATATCCTTATTCTCCCATCAGACCGACGTGAACACTTCGACTATCTCAAATTGGTCCTGAACAGAAAAAAAAATAAAAAATTGATTCAAGTAGTTAGCATGGTTTTGAAGACCGGACCGGACCGGCCGGTTTTCGCCGGTTCCGACCGGACCGCCGTTTCCGACCGGACCGGTCAAAATTCCAATCCGATTCCGGTCCGGTCTTCGATTTAATTAAAAAAGAGAGAAAATAAAACATCGTGGGATATTTAATAAAACCGAATGCAATTTCGTATATGTTTGGCTGGTGTAGTGGTAAAGCTCTCACTTGAGTCAATAATGGGTCTGGGTTCGATTTCTATCAACCCCATAAATTCTATTTTTTAATTAACTTATCAATCCAATACTTTCATTCTACTTAACCTTAACCCCCACATGATAGATTTAATAATTCACAGCCCATGGTTCAATTAATTTTTAATCCTTATTTTTATTAATTTTACCCTTAATTTTTTAACACTATAATTTCGGAAAAGTTTATAAAAATATGTATATTTCTATTTAACTTGATTGAGTTATATATATTTTTAAATCTAAAGTACCGGTTTAACTCCGGTTTGATTCCGGTTAAACCACTAAACCTTAAACCACTAAAATTTTCGATCCGATTCGAAAACCCGATTTCAGAACCGTGGTAGTTAGACGAAAAGGGAGTGAGAGGGAATTTCGCCCGTGTGAAATGCAAAAGTACGTTCAAAAGTACATATTATATTTCAATTTCAAACTACAGTACCGAAATAAGAATATAGTGCTAATAAATTATGCAGGATATCGATCTACTCAACTTGATGAAACAACTCTCATTAAACTAAACGGAAAGCCAGCTTGACGTTTTAGTTTACTCTGAGTTGATATAGAGTGTACCAAAAGACACCATTTCATACTTCCTTTCTAAAGCTTCAAATCGAAACCAATCTTCTATCGGTTTGGGAAATGGCGACAGCTTACGCTGCTTTCACTTCTCTCATGAATCTCATATCAGATCTTAAAGAACATCCCTACCCTCCCATCGTACTCGACGATGAACATGTCGACTCTCTCAATTCGAAGATATCTTTCTTTCAAAAGTTCCTCGAAGATCATCACACCTCCGTCGATCTCAAATTAGAGCTCAGAATTGCTGATGCAGCATATGCTGTGGAATATGTCATCGAGACTCAGATAGCAGATCGAGTTCTCAGCCAAGAGGACTTCAACGCAAGTCTTCAAAAGGCGATAGAATCCATGGATCTAATTGAGAAAGAAGTTACGGAAATGAGTTGGAATTCTTCTGAGAAGAAAAGGAGCCAAGGCAACAACACCCAGCCTAGCCAACTACAACCTGCTGCTGCTGAGTACAACAACGTGGTCGGGATGGAAGATCTAACGGTCAAAATTGTGGATAATCTCGCTCGACCACAGAACACAACTGGCCGTCAGATTATCACGATAACAGGTATGGGCGGAATCGGTAAGACAACGCTCGCTAACAAAGTCTATAATCATCCTTACGTTAAGAACTACTTTGATGTTCGTGCTTGGGCTACAATATCAAAGGACTACGATATACATGAAACTCTGGTAGAACTTGTTCACTGTCTACTTAAGACAGATAAGGAAATTTTGAGAGGAGAGAGCGTGGACGACTTGGGCCTAACATTGTACCGGTCTATGTTCGGCAAAAGATATCTAATAATAGTGGACGATCTGTGGGATGAAGAGGCATGGGGCAGACTGCGATCGTTCTTTCCCGATAGCCGCGGTAGTGGGATAGTGATAACCACTAGGGAATCGAAATTCGATTCAATTAGCTCGCATATTTTTAATGTGGGTTTGTTAGACGAGAGCCAAACTTGGGAATTATTTTGCAAAACCGCATTTGGACAAGACGATTGCCCTCGCGAGCTCGAGGACGTTGGGAGGGAGATATCGGACAAGTGTAGAGGTCTTCCACTTTCGGTTGTCGTGATTGGAGGCCATCTGGCAAAGTCTTCACGAAAACGAGAATATTGGGAATCTATTGCGAAAAACTTGAGTTCCATTGTGAATTCGGAAGACGGCAATCGTTACATGAAGACATTATCTTTAAGCTACATTCATCTGCCCCTGCATTTGAAACCTTGTTTCCTTTACATGGGAATTTTCCGTGAAGATGAAGATATTTTGACGGACAAACTGATCAGACTATGGGTTGCCGAAGGATTTCTAAAACCAATTGTTGGAAAGAGCCTAGAAGAGGCTGCGCAAGACTATATTAGTGACCTTGCTAGCAGGAATCTTATATTAGTTTCAGAATCATCATTTTACCGAGGGAAAATGATCAAATTCAAGATCCATGATCTTTTGAGGGATTTAATCTTAAAAGAGGCCACGGCGAAGAAGTTTCTTTGCTTCATGCCGAATCAATATCGGGAACTTCCAAACAACGAAAGAAGAATTGTCCTTTATCAAAGCAGCTCAGACGAGGCGTACCCTCTCTATTCCGGCACTAGCATTCTGAAGTCGCCATCAGTTCTTCGTACCTTGATACTTCGTCATGGTATATCACCCCGTTTATCTGTAGCTCCTACATCGTTACGAGTTTTGGTTTCAGAGGGGTTTTTGGATATTACTCCAAATTATGTGGTGGAAGTTGCATGTCAACTTGCTAGCTTGCGTTGCCTTGATTTCCCAGCATTTAAGGATGAATTTGTTGTTATAATCTTTCCTTCATCAATTTGTTCGGTATGGAATCTTCAATCTTTATGGATAGAGGGTTTCTTCAGCGCTAAAGCACCATTAGAAATCTGGAAAACGTCTCAACTTAGGCATATCAACGTAGGTTCGGGATTAAGCCTCTCGTGTCCTCCTCCTCTTCCACCAAGTGAAAGCCACAGTGATATGATGATCTTGAAAAACCTTCAAACCGCTGATGGTATATACAATTTCAGTTTTAGTGAAGATCTAATCAAAAGAATTCCCAACGTAAGGAGACTAAGTGTGTCTTATAGTGAAGAAGTGGAGGGATTCAGAGAAGGGGCGCAATATGCTCTCAACAATATCGCACTTCTCGAAAAGCTTGAAACCTTGAGTGTGGATTTGCGCAATGTGAGATCCGTAAGACGAAGAAAAGAAATGTCTGCAAGTCTTAATTTCCCCAATTCACTGAAGTGTCTTTGGCTGAGCGGCCTTGAATTGGATGACGAAGTAACGATGAGTAAGATTGGGTCATTGCCACTGCTCGAAGAACTACATGTGTATGAATGCAGCATCGGAAGGGAGTGGAAGCCCGATGATGAACAATTTGTTCTCCTAAAATACTTGGAGCTCACTCTTTGTAGAGATCTCGAATGTTTTGCAGCAGACTCCAGCAATTTCCCTTGCCTTGAAGAGCTTAAACTAAACCAGACAAATAAGTTGATGGAGATATCATTCTCAGATATCGGAGATATACAGACGCTGAGGAGTATTGAATTGTTTTGGTGTCCCGACTCAGTTGTTGTCTCTGCCAAAGAAATAGCGGACTACCAAAAACACGAAATGGAGAATGAAGAATTACATATAAAGGTTACCCTGCGTCGAAAATCCAGTCTTTCTGGTAAGGGATTGAGCGCCAGTAATTTTGTCGTCGGGAATAAATGATCCGTGGTGGAAACCTTTTTTTATTCTTTTCGTTTATGTGTACCTATGTTATGTGATCTGAGTACTGTTGCTAAATAATACTGTGGTTCTTATTGTATGTGCTTTTTTTTCCTTTATCTTTCTCAGTTTTGCGTTTTCCCAAACCCTAAACCCTTGGCTATAATCTGAACGAAGACATCTCAGCTCTTTGGGTCTCATAATAGTATTGTAAAGTTTGCAACGACGTTAGGCGGAAATTAGAAGGTATTCATATTTTTTTATCATTTATATTTTTTATATATCAAATCTGATAATATTTTATCTAACATAAAAGCGCTTAAAAAACATATATACATTTTAAAATAACAATAATATCATTCCAACAATACATAGGATAAACCTTTCTCTTTTTCGTATTTCTAAACTTTCTTAAGAATAAAATCAAATCGTCCGATAAATTAGCCAACTCCTTTAACCATTAGGGACAACACCACCCAAAAAAGAAAAAGGAAAGTAATTTTACATCATGTAAAACAATGTTGTCTTTGTGCATGGGGTAATAATACCGCAATTCAACAAAACATTTTATTTCATATCATTTTCTTCAATAATGGAAGCTGTGGCATATCATTCTTTTATACAAGTTGATTATTCAAATTACTATAAGACATCAGCTTCTTTCTTTATAGCAATTTCTTGGCAAGCTCATCCAATATAGAAACTATAGCAATGGAATTGAGAGGCTTTGCACAGCAATAATTTAAGCCAGCTTCGACGAACTCTTTCTTCTTCAGTTCGACCACACAAGACGTTACGCCTACTATCGTACTATTACTCGCTCTCATGGCCCGAATCTCTCTAGTCGCCTGTCGATTTATTTTTACAAAATTCAAGAATTTGCATGGATGGGCCATAATCAAAACTCATAATAAAATAAAATGAAAATAATTGAATTTCATTAATTTAATTTATGTGAATGTCACCTGTATTCCATCCATGACAGGCATCTCCATATCCATGAGCACCAAATGAAAATCTCTTCCTAACCGAAAAAGATCAACGGCCTCTCTTCCATTTTTGACTGCTTCAATTTCCAATCCATAGCGATTTAAAAGGGCTTTGTGAAGTTTTCTCGTAATTCTATCGTCGTCCACTACCAATGCGCGGATTTTCGGTACTTCTTCGTATGAGTTCATGAAGATTGAAATTATTCGAATATATGTATTTGTATCTCTCTATTAGTCGTTTAAGATCGAAAGCTGTGTATTTGCTCGAGTAACAGAGCGTGGCTTAAATAGGGCGAGAAAGTTTGTCACAATATTGATGAAGGATTTCGTAATTTATGTCGTCTAACGCGACTTTGATGGTCGGAAATTTATTGAAAGTTTATGGGATATAGTCTCGACTTGCTGCATGTGTGTTCATCAATATTTTTTTTCAGCGTTGGAGATTTTCTTTATAATAAATGGAGATTTATGCATATCTGCAAAGGCAAAAAGTTATGGCATTGACGTTTTATGGTTATCCTCTCGCTCCTTTTTTTCATCATTGAAGGAAAATCTGAAGGGTAAAGCACAAAAATCTGAGACGATGATTTTAAAATTTCTTCATTTGTAAAGTAGATCATACACATAAATAATTCTGATATCTCTGTAAAGATAAATAATTGTTGTCGATTGAGTTTGTAATTAAAGGCTTTTTATGTGATGGACGGAGAACAGCATTGGGCTGCCAATGTTAATTAAGGGGCCAATTAAGGCTATTCGTAGTCAATTCCGCCAGATTTTTAAGTCGAACTTGAAAGAACAATAAATTTCTTAGTCATTTGCTCAGATTTCATTCAAAGTGCATATATGTACGCATTAAATTCGCTGATATAACAACAACTTGAGGAATTCTTCGTCTTGTTAATTTATGGATAGAACCACGCCATTAGCAAAAGACTCGAAAAATGGGAACAAATCTAAAAACTATGAATTATAATTATCCGAAAGAAAGATCAGTTACAAAGCGATGCAGCAAAACTCGGACTGAATGAAGCAGAAAATAGCATTTCAAGCATCCTATACAGCTTCTAGTTAGCTCAGTCCAACGCAAGACCGAAAAAAAAAAGGACAATAAAAGGCACTCTTGGATCCTCGACCGTCAACCCGACCCGACCCGACCGTACGGTCCACACTGATGTGAGCTCGCCCAACCCGACCCGTTCAAACATTACAGCAGTGAGGTCGGCCCTTCATCAAATGATCCCAAAGACAAATCATTTGCCTCGGAGATTGATAGTGCGCTGTGTGATAATCTTCCATGCAACCGTATTGGCAATATTTCCAATTGTGAGAATAGTGAACGATCTTCGAACTATTGAACTGCTCCACCCACATTCCCATGCTCACGTCCTCCATCTTAAATAACTGCAGTTGATTTGTGGGTTTATTATTGGTAATCAAGAAAAATCGTTCTTCAGATGAAAAAGAAAAGGAGGAAACTGTAGAAGATATGAATATTACGAACCCTCAAGCTGCTATTTGCGTGCAGAGAAACGATGAACTTTGCAATGTCGCCCGATATTACGTATCCCGGGCCATTCGCGTAAGGAGGGTAGATTTCCTCGGGCCATTCCTGAATAATTGTACAGATTTTACAAAAAGGCGATGAATTTTGGTGTAAAATGGACCAAAAAGGCAAAAGCTTGCAAATGGCGTACCTCATAAGAAACAGCCCATTTCCCATTCCTCAGAGGCCTGTGCAAGAGGTTAAGGTTGCCTAAATACAAAGACTTTCCAGTGGGCGTGCTTTCAATATCTTTCAAGACCGTCTCGATCCTTATAAAAGTGTCATCATCGCCTTTCATAATATACTCAGCAGTCACATTTCGAACCTAATAAGTAAATAAGTGAAAAAGAGTAAAAAATCTTTCGTAATGTAGTAAATAAGTGAAAAAGTGTAAAAAAATCTTTCGTAACGTCCAAGGATACGTAAGGTAGTTTTGTATTTTTACAAAAAATCAGCTCAACATACCCCAAACTCACAAATGGCGACCGTTTTGAGAACTACGAGCTCATAACGATCCATAAATGGTATGATTTCGATGTCACCGAAGAAGGCTGCTTCCTTTTTCAAAATTGCATTCACCTCATTCCTCGGATTCTAAACGAAGTTAATTTTTTTAGCACGACTGAGAAAAATTGAAATAAACGTAAAAGGTTGGCTTACCAATGCAACAAAGAACCGTACAACTACTTTAGACGACTTCACTACTGAAGACTGCATCCATGTCTTTCTTACAGCCATACGCTCGGCAAAGTGATTAGTTGCAGAGAGAACACCGATGAAAAGCTGTATTGGGCTTTGGGGTATTGGAGGAGTTCTCCACTTCGACGAAAAGTCTAATACGTTTTGAGTGGAGAAACTTGGGTGAGATGTCGGCAGAGAGGTGGCATACACTGAATGAATGTCTACGTCGCCTTTGATAGCCAATCCAGTCGCATCCTCCAATGTGAAACCCTGAAAACGTTGAATGAATCCATGCAATAAAGAACCATGTCAAAGGGAAAATATCGAAGAGAAGGATAATATTAAAATGCATTCATTACATGTCAGGCGAGGTGAGATGCTAGGACAAAGTATCATGTGAATGGTGACTGTACAAAAGTTACTGAGGAAAATTGTTCTGCGTTGGTGATGAAATAAACAAATTGAGAGACTACAACAGAAAATTTCTTTGACTCACCATTCTGTAGGGAAATGATGTGACGTGGCGTCCCCCTGCATTTATATGGAATCCATCGACTCCAGCGCGTATAGTGAGAACAAACATTCGACTTTCTCGAAAGGGAAAAGGCCAGGTGACCTCTGGCTTTTTCGCACGCCCTATGAATCGGTCGAACCATGAAAATATCTTGGATTCTTTAGCGTCTATGTAATCGTTTCTCATCCATTTTTCACACCGCAAATGTCCATCAACTGCAAGGGGAAAGCATAATTGGGCCATAAATTGAATAGCAAGAAAACCAAAGTCATTTGCAAGAAATGCATTATCAAGAAAACGAAGTTAAAACAAAAGAATATACATGTGTGTGCCAAAATACAACAAATCATACCAAGTGTGTCATCGTCAGCTTTGGACGGTAAGCCATCGCATCTCTGAGCAACTCCCCACTGCATTCTATAACAAGTGTTATGCTCGATTACTTGTTGATGGCTCCAATCTCCTCTCAATCGAGGATTCAAATGCAAAATCTTCGGTGGATCCTCACCGTCCACGGCCTTCAATCCTTGCAATTCAACCATGAACTGTGAAACCCACACCAAACCATCATCGTCCCTCTTTCTAACAAGCTGAGGTACATACTCTTGGTGAGCTTGATGAGGAGTTCCAATCACCGTGATCGAAGAACCGCCAGCAAGGCCACAAGGAAGGAACGTGATGAAATTTCTCTTGGACAGTTCTTCCCCATTTGTAAAAACCCATGATGGGCATGACTCATGCTTCCCCTCGAGTATTGAGCTCATGTTGATATCCTTCACGTCGTATTTACCTACTTCCTCCCATGCTTTTGTCCCCAAAATCCAAGCCTCATTTGCCATTTTCTCTATCCCAGATAAGTTAACTGTTTCATCCTCTTTTCTGTGAACTTCAGCAGTTATTCTTCCATACTGCTGCTGCAATGGCTTTATAGGCAAAACGCCTTTCCTGGGAAGTTCCGATTCATTCTCTTGTGGGTTTTCAAGGACGTCTTGATTTTCGTTACCCTGAACTATTCTTTGAAGCCCATCAGAACTTAAATGTGATTGAGGCTGTTCGTACTTCCCATTGGAGTGTTGAAACCCGTCCAAACCCCCTGTGATATCATCGCCGCCCAGAAATGCCGCACTCTCCAAAAGTTCGGGAAACTTGAAGACAATGAGAATTAAATATAATGCAGCTGCACCTAACAATAGGTAATACAATCTAAACCTCCTTACACTTGAGGGTTCACCTTTTAACCTCTTCATTCTTAGAATAACAGAGATTCACACACCTCCTTCTAAGCAGACACTCTCCTCACTCTAGCCCATTCGTCATGCTTACAAAGAAGATCAACCCTCGAGCCAAAAAAGGAAACCTTTTGCCAATCAAAACTTTCAGATATAATTCAACCACCGACCACCGATTATGAGCAGTTCACCAAATATTTAACATCCCAAAAAACCAAAAAAAAACACCGGAAATGACAAAACCAAAAGATCGTGGGAATCAAATGCAAACAATGCAAGCCGCCGTAGAGTCGGTGAAACCTTTCTTCGCTTTTACTAAGATTTCAAATGCACAACCTCCAACCACTGATGGAAAAAAGTACCCCCTTTCTCGTTCTTATCTCGTCAATGAAACATAATTAAAGGTTCATATTGTGAATATCGAAGGAGAACGTCCACAAATGCCTACAATTGTCCGCAGGTCGAAGTACGAAGAAATGCCTAAATCGGGAACATCAATTGTAAGGCGCCCTAAACTTTTTCCCGTACATTGGAGAAGTCTGTTCATGGCATGGTGCCCACTACTCACTATTAACGGCGATATGCACAAAAAAGCAGGGGGGTTGATTTGTAAATTGTAATAAATATAAGCCTCTGATTGAAAATAAATAAAAAATGAACGGCTCATCAATTACCAGGTACGCCACGTTACCTAAGGCAGATATCAGAATGTTCTTCACAATCAAATTTCAATGCCATTTGGTTAATAAAAGCTTCTTCGCCTATGCTTTACTGATAAACGAAGCTGCTAAAAATCATTGCTGATAGAGAAAAAACTGACTATTAAGGAAATGATTGATCTCCCATGTTAATGTGCAGTGCAGTGCAGTTGAGTTAGTACAGAGATGAGTCTTTCTTTTTCAATCACATCTTATCTTTACGACCAACCACAACAAACAAAAGGAGAAGACGAAGGAATGCGACCCGTTTGCCGTATGTACTCTGCTTTCGCCGCTGTTTTCTCGGCTTGTCTGTCCCTTTTAGCTTCCATAGATGCTCTTTTCTCCTCGGACTTTTGTCTGGCCAAAGCTACCTTCTTTACCATCTTCGCTTGAGCATGCGCTCTCATTTGCTCGATTTGCGCCTTGCGAATCAGAAAAGATTCCACTCAATCAAATCTTTTTCGAGAAGTATTCGTTAAGTAGGAGATGATGTGTACCTCGTTATTCCTCATTTCTGCTTCAAGCTTCGATTTTTGCTGGCTCTCCCACGCCTGAATTCTTATTTCCTCTCTTTTGAACCTAACGCAGACATCACATTCATATCCTTACGAGCCAGCAATAGAGAGAAAAGAAAGAAAAAGGAAAAAGAAATCACTAATTTACTAAGAAAAAAG
The DNA here is from genome assembly GCA_027422505.1 of Craterostigma plantagineum. Taxonomy (NCBI): domain Eukaryota; kingdom Viridiplantae; phylum Streptophyta; class Magnoliopsida; order Lamiales; family Linderniaceae; genus Craterostigma; species Craterostigma plantagineum. The sequence continues at coordinate 3,450,299 of JAPQWV010000033.1, read as the reverse complement.
AAATCATTGAAAAAAAAAAACCTGGCGGCATGCTTCGACTTCTCCGCTTCTTCCCACGCCTCAGCGCGCCTGGAGTACTCTGCGTGCCCGTCGATATTTTTATTTCCGAAATTGCCCTTATCCCTATCGTCGTTATTGCTAGCCCAGGCGGCTATGTTCATCTTACCGAGCTGAACGCCGAGCTCAACGATCTCTCTCCTCGCCCTGAGCTTCACCTCTTGTTCGGACATCTCCCTTTTTGTGCCCTCGTGGTCATTAGAACCTTCCGTCGGCGAGGGCCCCGCCCCGCCCCTTCGAGGAGTCGAAGGCAAGGAAGATGTCGGACTTCTGAGGGGCGTCGTCGAGCTCAACGGCGTGACGCTTCTAGAAGGTTCTTGGCTAGGGATCGGAGTCATCTCAGTTCCCATGTCCCTCATCGAGACAGATCTCACGCCAGGCGTGCCTGAACGGTTCGGGATATTATTACATGTGAGTTGCTGGGACAACCTTAGCCTCGAGCAATTATTTTTGTGCAATATAGAGTAGGGGTGAAAACGAGCTGAGCCAAGCCCGGACATGGACCAGCTCGAGTATGGCTCGATAAAATGTAAACGAGCTCGAGCTCAATCAAACATTGAAAATTGCTTGAATTCGATCACATGTTATAGTTCAAAATGCTTGAGCTCGGTTTGAGAAGCTCAAATCGATCAGACTGTATTGTTCGAAATGCTCGATAAGCATGATATTATAAGAAAAAAGAAAATAGATTTGGGCTCGATAAGCTCAAAGAGCTATAGAGCTCATACAAATCCAACTCGAGCTGGGTTCGAACTCATAACGCAAAATCGAGTTTTGACCGAGGTGTTCGCCTAGCAGTTCGGCTCGTTTTTCACCTTAGACTTAAAAAAAATGGATCACCTGAGCTTTCTTCTGCCACAGTCTCCGTGCAAGGCAGGCCTCGAACGTCGACCTCCACCAAATCCCTACCCTCGGGAAAATCGATCGACGCTTCATGACCATTAGAGACGAACCCGAACTTTGCGGGCTGGGTCAAATCGACCCGCTTCATCGATGGGTTCACGGGGACCGATCGATTCCCTTGATTTTGCAGGCCGGTCCTCTTAGGGTTGTGGTGACGGTTCACAATCCACTTCTCCGCGTCGTTCCATTTCGAGGGCATCGGCCTCGTCGTAAGGGGCCGTGCGATGGAGTGGTGCAGAGGACGGTTTTGGTTTTGGTGATGGTCTCCTTTGTGGAATTCGAAGCTCGACGTGCTGTCGTAGTCGAGGTTTTCGTCTTCGAATGCTCTAATTGGGTGCACCGAGCTCGAATTGGAAACGGGCGGGTGACCCGTTTCTTCGGGTTTTGATGGTGGGTCTTCCACGCTGGAGACTGATACAGAAGAGGGGGTGGAATTGCAGAAATTGAAAAGTTAAAAATCGCTGCAATTAATTCTGAAAATTTTAGCAGTAATTGCAACAGAGGGCATGTTAATGATCGAAATCTAAAGACCTTCTTCGAGGAAGATACCATCGCCGTCGCCGTCTTCGGCGGCCAGCAAGCTGTTCTTGACGAAATCTGAATCGTCGAGTTTCGAAGGAGATGTTCTAGAAGAGTTGCAGTTCGATCCATCTTTCTTCTTCTGATGGGTTGAGCTTGTAAGCTTCATCCTCAGTTTACTCGGGGATATGAAACCAGTCTGCGGAAAATCATCGATCGAAAAATGTTTCAGAAGTAAAAATAAGATTTAACCTAAGAATCGTCACTATCTCATCTTGCGAATAGCTGAATACCACCGTAGAACATAAGGGGCTTAGAGATTTAAATCAAAAACCCAGAAAAAAGAGAGAAGAAATGCAGCTCTCAGACGCATAAATGACGAATGCACGGAGATTAAATGCTGGAAGAAGAAGAAGAAGAAAATATGAGAGTCAAATTTTGTACAGAAGTGATAAATCTGTACCTGAACTTTGTGTATCCTTTCGTACTCCATTAAGATATTCTTTTCTGTCTCAGTTCGTGTTTTAGAGAGAAAGAGAATGTACGTTGTAAAGGATCTGTGAGCTTTAGAAGGAGGAAGAAGAAGAAGCCAAAGCTTCTCTGTGAGGAGAAAGGACTAGTACGCAACTTTGCTTGATAATCTGGCGATGATGTGCAAAAGAAAGGCGATATTTTACCGATATATTGGCTCAAATCATCGACGATATTTTACTTGTTTCAATTCAAATTTATGAATTATTGGACTTTTTGCTTTTTTGACCCCTAAATTGAACTTTTTATTTATCATGTGATATGAGTACCTGCTGAGCACGTGTAATTTAACGAAATGATTTCAGTAATTTGAAGTTATTGTCTTGTCCAACACAATTTTAATACAGTTGTTCGAGTTAATTAAAACTTAAGGTAGACATTGTAAAATATTTGATTAATATATGTAAATCTCAGAACTGAGCAAGGTCTGTTTCTTTTCTTCTATAGGATATCTGACACATGCTTGCTTATTTCAGAAGTAATAGTCGTACATTACAAGGTTCTGAAACCGGGTTTTCGAACCATACCGCCAATTTTAGTGGTTTAAGATTTAATGGTTTTACTGGTATAAAACCGGAGTCGAACCGGTAGCTGTAAAGATAATAAAATATATATTTTATGTAATAATTAAGCAAATAACATAAATTTATATACATGTTTACTTATAAACTTTACCAAACAGACATTTTATAAAATTAGGGGTCAAAATTAATTAAGTAAATTGTGTTTGTGGCTGAAAATTAAATATACATGAGGTTGATAAAACTAAATCTTTAAACTTGGGGTCAAAATTAAATAGAAATAAAATATTGAGATTTAAAATTAGATTACTATGAGGCTATTGGGGATTGAATCCAAGACCTTTGGGTCACAAGCCAACACGAGACCAGCAGACCAAAGCAATTAATCTACCGGTATCATTCATTACAGGTATTTATTCAATTTTTGTTATTTTTTCTTTTTTAAATTTAATGCTTAAACCGGACCGGAACCGAACCGGAATTCCGTCCGATTCACCGATTTCCGGTCGGAACCGGCTGGTCCGGTCCAGTTTTCAAAACCCTGGTACGGTAAGGATTAATATATACTTATTATATTACATTTATTAATTTCTAAGTGTTGCTTTCACATTTTTAGTTCAACCTCGTGATATTTGACAAATACATATGAAACAAACAAAAAAACAAGTGATATCCATCAATCTCGCCATCATCGTTGGTTTGGAAATTTCACCTATTAATTTAAAGCAATTTTAGAACCGTGACCTTCTATTAGTATATGGAAGAAAAGCCATTGATGAATAAAAATTTATTGCAGTGTATATTGTAGTTACCATGCCCCAAACGAAAAAGAAAAACGAAAACAAACACGTCAAAACAATTTAATACACACTTCTAACGATGTAATACAATGATTAATAATTTTTTTGTCAGGAAATGGCTACTGAATCCAATTCTTCCCAGTGGTGGGCCATGCAATACAAATTTCGAATGACCCTACACTAAAATCCACACACATATTCAATTGGGGTGTATAAAGGATAAAATAGATGTATCCCATAAAATTATCATTCAAATCAAATAAATGAAGCGGGCACAAAGTCCTAAAAATACTGCTATTTGTAGGAATTGGTCAAATACCAAATCCCACCATGAAAGTGACTAACAATATAAAATCCTCATGTCTCACTCCTTTTCTTTATCTTGGAAAAGAGACCTTATTGAATTTTTCTCGAAAGTATTCCATTTTTCTGCTGTAAATCAATCCCAACTCCTTCGATGACTACAAGTCAAGTTTGCATAATTATTTGGGTTAATTAGACTTCAAGGCCTATTAACATATTTGTATTTGGGTTCAGGTCCAACTAAAGTTTGATTTAGGATAAAGGACCTGTTTTTTGAAAAACTCACAGAAAAATACCCAAACCCTGTAATAAGACATATTTGCCCTTCACTTTTGCAAAAATTTACAGTATATGCCTTCATCTCTCCCAACAAGCGACGCATCGATCGAAACGAGATTTCACGTTCAGACTCGAACAGATCTCCACGATTGTGATGATATAAAGTGAATTATCGTTAATTTGATCGTAAGTGTTGATAAATTTCGGATATTAGTACGTTAATTGTGAGAAATAAACGTTGTCCGTATAGCAGAAAATACAACGTTTCTTTTAATAAATAACAAATGACGCCGCAGAAGTAACAAATCATTCAAAAACAATACTGCTTCCTGCAATAACACTTCCTTACACTCAAGTGGTCGAAAAAAATTCATGTTCCAAATTCGACCCAATTTCGACGTTACTAACAACAAAAGTTTGTATCGCCTATGATTTTTCATGGGTCTTTGTAATCAAAGAGAATTTTCGAAGTTCATAAAGCACCAATACTTCAAACACAATTCGGAATTTTGATTAATACGGTGAAATCTCGATTTTAATGACCGAATAATGTAAATTCGACACAGACGATAATTACTGATGTTAATCATGGAATAACGAAGAATTCTGATGAGATCTAAGCGGTAAATGTTTGCTAATTAAAATGGTTATTGAATAACACTTCATGCTTTCTTGGTAATAACTCATGGAATAATAATATCATATGTCTTGATGTTTAAAACAAATATTGCAAAACAAACATATAATGAGAAAATATAACGACTCGTCACCCGTAAATAACACATGTAATACCCAAGTAAAGGCAAAGAAGAGTAGATCGTAAAATATCGAAAACACCCAAATAAAATTGAAACCGCTCGAATCTCCGACATAATGACACAATAAGGTTAAAATCGATGTCAATTTCTCGTGTAAATAACGAAAAAATCTGAAGTTTATCATGGAATAATGTGATTAATACAATTCAAAAATTTCGTTGAAAAACAGGCGAAATCTCGACTTTAATGAACTAATAAGGTAGATTCAAGTAAGTTTGATCACGAGTCTTTTTAATCGAATGAGATTATTAATGTTGATAATGAAATAAAGAATTTTGATGGGAGCTAATATTGGAACGTTTATCGATTAAAAAGCTTGTTGGTAACACTTCATTTATTCTGAGTAACAATTCACGCATTCTAGGTAACACATTATTATGAACATTCTAGAAGGTTCATTATTGTCAGAGATATTAACAGTACAATAACTTAATATTATCACATTACCTGCAAATAATACCACATGTGTGATAAAAAATAACAATATACGCAAGGTTTATACACATTTGTAACTACAAGTACAACAAAATAGCTAATCAATACCACGTTACTATTTCGATTAATTTCGTTCATAAATTCATTTCGTTCGGATGTATAAGACTGACATTCATGGAAATAGATGACATGATAAAGCTAAATCATAAAATTTCTTTAAACGACATGTTTTGCGAATGTTGATATCAACAATTGAAAGTTCAGATAAAAAATCAAGTAAACATATAGATATTCCTTCACAACATACACTAGTATCTCTTTTAATGAGACATAACGTTACGAATTCCATCACAAACGTTTTCAAAATTTAAAATTAAACCACAAATATCATTTTATATGTCGTAAATATGTATTTGATACATTCTCGAAGTTATTTGTTAAGGAAATATTAACAGGATGATTCGTTAACGTCACCAGTACCAGATTGCATGCACGTAATACTACATGTTTGCTATAAAATAACAATACGAACCTAGCAAATAACGTGTTTACACATAATGTACCACATAATAGGTTTCCAGTACCACATTACTAATTCGATTATTTCGTTCATAAATGCACATTGTTCGAGATTTACAAGATTAACATCTTGAAATGTATGATTTGATGCATTTATCACGCCAAATTCCTTTAAAAGCCACATTGTTCGATTGAGGTGGATGGTAGTGAATGTTCGAGGTCAATAGTTATTCAGAACATAGACTATTACTTTGTTAATTGAAATAGCAGATATGAATTTCAGCATGAATGTCATCAAAATTCAATATTAAACCACAAATATCATTTTACATATCGTAAATCCTGAAACCTCAAAGGTAACCTGAAACCTTAAACCTTAATCTCCATAAACACATAACCCTAAACCTTGGTGCGACAACTACAACAATTTGTAACACATAAACAACTTTTAGTAGTATATTTAACTAATGGATAACGGTTAAATAGTTATTAGTAACACATTTGCATTGATTTAGCAATCGTCCAAAATCCCAATCGTGGCATAAATCCCGCCCAATTAATCCAATCAATTCACGAATCCCACCCATAATTTATCGAAACAGTTCTATTAAAAAATACCATATCAATACTTATGAAAAACAGTAGGAGGACATAATATACCAATTCAGATATACCAAGTAACCCTTCAGTTTCATGTAGTAACAGTTCAATGCAAAAAATTAACAAAACAGGTCTGTTAAAAAAATACCACATCAATACTTACGAAAAACAAAAATACGTCATGATATACCATTGTAGACAATCGAAGTAACGCTTCTATTTCATGTAGTAATAGTTCGATGCCAAATATTATCGAAACAGGTCTGTTAAACAAAATCCCTCATCAATACTTACGAAAAACAAAATTAGGTACCAGTTAATCGACAAAGAAGTCGATTATGAGTTACCCCTTGTATCATGACCCAGTTTATTCTTAGTGTTGGACCAAGAATGCCACATATATACTTATTATAAACAAATTCAAGTCAGAAGATACCACTTTGTCGGACAAAAAAATATCTTTTACGAGTAATAGAGTAACATATCTTGATATTGTCATAACGTTAAGACGCAACCTAGTAACAATAATGAATTAAATAGTAACACGTATTCCAGATGAATCGATGCATGTCATACGAACTTCTTCGCATAACGTACGTTTAGAAGTGATGAGGTGACGATTGTTTCAAAATTCACAGAGCCTATGAAACGCCCAAACTATGGGTACCTCGAATACACACAGATTAGCTGCAATTGCTGCTAAAATCTACTTCGATTTGGCCGGATTTTTCTAGACTTTGGACCCATATAAAAATTTATTACAATTCTTACATCGTACTTCATCAATACTAGAATAAATCCTACGTGACACGTTGAAAATGATTGGTTGATAGGGAAGTCGACTGTGCTCGATTCATTGTGAAAAATAGGTTTCGATTATCCGAAGAAATAAATATAAAGCTGTTAAAAACATTTTACTATCAATAAGTAACATATTATCAGTTTAAAGTAGCGCTTATGATTTTTACAGTAACAAGTCGTCGTATCTCTGTAACATAAACCTGGCGTCGAATACCTCTTCAGAGAACACTTTATAAAGGGTATTTTAGTCAAAACATAGTTTGGGTCTTTCGCTTTGAAATTTTCAAAAATAGTCCTTAATACTAAAAAAAATCCTGAGAGGGCCTGAACACTCATTTTAAACTTTGGTATGGCCTGAATTGAAATCGTCCCTAATTCTTTTCATTATGATATGCGACGTTATTGCTTTAATTTTATTATTTAATAAGGTTATCTGTAACTTTAAAATTCTTTTAAGGGCATGATGTTTGTTGCGAAGACATCGTGATTACACTTTTCAACGAGTTATGACTTTTGAAGAAATGTTTGATCATGGTCAAGATCACAAATGCATTCCACGTGATAGAGGCTATTTTTACATGAGCTATATTTGTGCATATTTTAGACAATATAATAATTGGGAATTTGGCATTCTAAAATTAAGCGTTGTTGAGTTTGTTATTAGAATCAAATTGAACTTCGTCGTAATCGCAAATGGGATTGCCTGCAACAGACAAAAAAGCACCTCAATCATCGTAACAAGATGTAAAAGAAAAATAGAAATTGGGATTTGGGATGAGAAAGAACTATAATAATCGTCCAAATATACATAAATTTGACGATTTGATTAGAGTTTAATTTTGAATTAGCATTTAAAAAATTCTATCCGCTCGGGGTCATTTTGTCTTGAGCCAACAAGGAATATAGAGGCACAAAGTCCCAGACTATACTTCTTCGAAATTTAAATCACCACCCACAATATAATAAGAAGAATATTATCCACTAACTTTAATTAAGCATCCAATGGGCTATTCACCCGAGGTTAATTATAACAACAATCATAAATCTATTCTAATAATAATAACTGTAATGCAGAATTCAACACATTTTATCCATGTCTGTATACTATCTAGGACTAGGAGTATGTATTAATATATCTTTTATCAATTAAAATAAAACTAGAATCAAAATTTTCATAGAATTCAACACATTTTTTCCAATGCATTTATTAATGTCCTTCATACTTAACATCAGTTCAACAGAAAGATGATAAAGCATAGAATCAAAACGTGAGATAGGTAATTAAATTGCATAAATACTCTGGGACTATATCATATTCATAACATACAATATTAGAGATCCCTTAAATATGCTTTTATTTGAACTGACTATACGAAAGCTTGAGCAACATTTTCCGTTTTTGGAGAATTGCCCCAATAAATTAGTAGTTCCACACCGCTTTGGTAGGTGCACTCGTAAATTTGTGATGTGAAGCGTGGTATAAATTTCCTAACTTGGGCTCAGTTTGGGCCAACGGCCCACATGATAATTACATTTAGGGGTTAAAGGCCCATTTAATGTAGCTTGCTTTCCGGGCCTTCGCGTGTCGCCCACGCGCTGCTCTGCACGTGGGCCTGACATACGCCCACAAATCTAGCTTATGTTAACATGCTAATGTTATTACTCAAAGCATGTTTAAGGCGAAACAAGAAGCGATAAGCAGCAAACAACTAATTAACGTTCGTAAAAAAACATTATTAACAAACAATAATCAATCATCTTCCTCCGCTTAACAAATCGGCGAACTCATCATCAGTGGATTTGAGCATCAAAGACAACGGAATGTCGTCATGACCACTCCGAACAACCTCGTCATGCCTGGGCTTAATCCTCTTCTCCAAACTAAACGCAAAGTACTGAGGAAACTCCTTCAGCTCATTCAATCCACGCATCATCACCTTATCCAAGTACTCGAATTTCGGCTTGAAGTTATTCTCAACGCTGAAGGTAAACAACGCCGGGCACCTCAGCACCATCTCCACCACTTCGCCCCTCGAAAATCCCAAGCCCATCAGATAATCGAGCTTGGGAATTAAGGTTTTCTCCACGCTAGAAACGAGCAAGATAGGATCCTGATAAGCCAAGGAATGAAGATCGCTGAACCCTAATCGCTGCAGATAGAACAAGGCAGGTTTCAGCTGATCTCTTACGCTAGATACGAGGAGCCTCGGACATTTATTGACGACCCTTCGAAAGTTTTGGTCGGGGACTCTGAGATCTTGGGACAAGAAGGTGAAGACAGGGTTGAGGTGGGCTTTGATGTCCGAAGTTAGAATCTGAGGGCACATTCCGAAGATTCTTCCCAGGTCGTTGAAGTGGAGGCCTTTGGACTGCAAGAAAGTGACGACGTCGTGGATGGAATGGAGGGAAGCTGATCGGAGGGATGGGTTTTCGGATAAAGCCCGACCCGAATCGAGCCCCATTATTTCGAGGCAGAGGATTTTTTCCTTGAATTGGAAGGAGAGGTTGGAATGCGTGGGTTGGTAGAGTGGGTGTTTGAAGAGGAGGGATTTGTTGGGTTTGGATGTTGTTGTTAGGAGTGTGTTGTTGTTGCTGCTGCTTTGATCTGAGGCCGTCGGCGACGATGATAGCTTCGGAGAGGAGAAGCACATGGATGAGCGGAGGACGGCGGCGGCGACGGTGGATGCACTCGTCATGGTGGTTGGTTGATTGATTATGTCCGTGGTGCTGCTTTTTTCTTTTCTTTAACCTTTTTTTAACGGATATTGGGTTGACACGTGGCGGCTTGGTCTGAGACTATTGGCTGGTTATGGATTTGAAGCAGATTGGACTAAAGTTGCTATCTGATAAAGTAATGAAAATAGAAAACATTTCCTACTCTCTATCCGGGTCAAAAACGGTTTTGGGTCGGGCCTGGGAAGGTGTAGTTGGGTTTTGATGTAAATGAGTGGTTCAGTCCACAACTTTTTTCTTCATAAACGATTCGCGATATTTCAAAAACAAAAAAAAAAAAAACAAAACAAAAAACCAAAAAGAAATAGTGGCTAAAAAAACCTGGTATTGAGTTCACCACATTGATCTGCAAATAAAGTTACTGTCGCTCAAGCTCTTCGCAGAAAGACTGGATTCTCCATCCAAGTTAACCTCTATTCGTAATTGTTCATTCCCCATTTGGTCTTTTTGGAAGTCAGCTATTTCTTTGGCAGAGACAACAACTGAGTCGTGACAACGTGATAATCTGATAATTCTCAGAGTCTCTATATTTCCGATGTATGAGGATGATAACTCTTTCAAATCATCCATATCGACCAGTGTCAGCTCTTCAAGGCAAGGAAAATGGCTGGACTCTGCTGCAAAACATTCGAGATCACTACATGAATAGAGTTGTAAGCATTTTAAACTCACAAATTGTCCATCAACGTGCTTCCACTCGCTCCCGCTGCTGCAGTCAAACAGAGATAGGTGTTCGAGCAGTGGCAGTGACCCAATCTTAGTCATTGTTACTTCGTCATCCAATTGAAGGTCGCTGACAGTCAAATACTTGAGCGAATGTGGGAAAGTAAGACTTGCAAACATTTCTTTTCTTACTGTGATGGATCTCACTTTGTACCACCATAAACTAAAATCTGCAAGCTGTTTGAGAAGTGCGATATTGTTGAGAGCATATGGCGCCCCTTCTCTGAATCCCTCCACTTCTTCACTATAAGACACACGTAGTCTCCTTACGTTGGGAATTCTTTTGATCAGATCTTCACTAAAACTGAAATTGTGTATACCATCAACGGTTTGAAGGTTCTTCAAGATCATATCACCACCGTGGCTTTCACTTTGTGAAAGAAGAGGATCCGAGAGGCTAAATTCAAACTGTCCGCTGATATGTCTTAGCTGAGACGATTTCCAGATTTCTAATGGTGCTTTGGACATACCTCCCATCCCTAAAGATAAAGATTGAAGATTCCAAGAATTTAAAATTGATGAAGGAAACGTAACTGATTCCTTCCATTCACCACTTGATATGAAATCAAGGCAACGCAAGTTAACAGCTTCCACCAACACAACATTTAGACTAATATTGGAATACCGCTCTGAAGCCAAAACTCGTAATGATTTATGAACTGCATATGGTAATGATGCACCATCATGAAGCATCAAGGTACGAAGAATTGACGGCGATTTTAGGGTAGTGGTGCCTGAATAGCAATGGTCTGCCTCGTGTGAGCTTGGATAAAGGACTATTCGTCTTTCATTTTGTGGAAATTCTCGATCTTGCTTCCGCATGATGCTATAAAATTTATTCTGTGAAGCCTCTTTTAAGCATAAATCCCGCAAAAGGTCATGGATCTTGAATGTGTTTATTCCTTCCCTATCAGCATGAAAAACTAAAACAAGATTCCTACTGGCAAGGTCAAAAAGATAGTCTTGTGCAGCCTCTTCCAGGCTCTTGCCGTTAATCGGTTTTAGAAATCCTTCGGCCACCCACATGCGGATCAGCTTGCGAGCATCAATCTCTTCATCTTCAGGAAAAATTCCCATATAAAGAAAACATGGTTTCAAGTGAACGGGCAGATGAATATAGCTCAAAGATAATATCTTCATACAATGACCACTGCCTTCTAAATTCAAAATGGAACTTAAATTTTTTGTAACAGAATCCCAATATTCTGGTGTTCTTGGAGACTTTGCCAGATGGCCTCCAATCACGACGACCGAAAGAGGAAGTCCTCCGCAGTTGTTTGATATCTTCTTTCCGACATCAACTAGTTCGCGAGGGCAATCGTCTTGTCCGAATACGGTTTTGCAAAATAAATCCCAAGTTTGACCCTCGTCTAACAAACCCACATTAAAAACGTGCGAGCTAATCGAATCGAATTTTGATTCTCTAGTGGTTATGACTATTCGGCTACCGGGGCTACTTGGAAAGAAGGATCGCAATCTATCCCACGCCTCTAAATCCCATAGATCGTCCACTATAATCAGATACCTTCTGCCGCACAAAGATTGGTGCAGTTTCAGACCCAATTCTTGTTCCTTATGCCGTCGCAAACTTACCTTGTCTGTCTTATGTAAACAGTGAACCAGTTCTATCAAAGTTTCATGTATATCGTAGTCCTTTGATATTGTAGCCCAAGCGCGAACGTCAAAGTTGTCGGTAATGCACTTATGGTCATAAACCTTTCGAGCGAGCGTAGTCTTACCGATTCCGCCCATACCTGTTATAGAGATAATCCGCCGGCCAGATTTGTTCTGTTGAAGAGTGAGCTTGTCCACAATTTCGAGTGTCAGGTCTTCCATACCCACCACCACGATGTTGTTCTCACTGCCACCAGAATTAGCAGCAGCATCGGGTTGTAGTTGTACTAGTCTAGGTTGATCGTTGTCGCCTTGGCTCCTTTTCTTCTCCGTGTTCCAATTCATCTTCGTCACTTCTTCCTCGATTAGATCCATGGCTTCTATCGCCTTTTGAAGACTTGCGTTGAACTCCTCTTGATCGAGAGCTCGATCTGCTATCTGAGTCTCGAATACGTCTTCAGCAGAATATGCTGCATCAGCTATTCGGAGCTCCAATTTGAGATCGACGGAGGTATGGCGTGCTTCGAGGAATTTCTGGAAGAATGAGATGTTCGAATTGAGAGAATCCACGAGTTCCTCGTCGAGTTTGATGGGAGGGTTTGGATGTTGGCGGAGATCTAATATGAGATTCATGAGAGAAGTGAAAGCGGCATAAGCCGTCGCCATTCTGTTCTGTTCTACAAAGTGAAGAAGAGAGATTGGTTCTGAAGCTTTTCTTTAGAAAGGAAGTATGAAATGAACAGACATTTTATCAACTCTCTAAAATGGGTTCTTTTAACAAAAGGGAGCGTTTCCTATTTTAATTAAACAAAAGGGAACGGACCGCAAGTTACTGAAATACCCCAACTTAAGTAGCATTTATTCGAGTAATTAAAAAATTCGAATTAATTCGAATAATTTTTTTTTTTAATTCGAATTTATTCGAATTAATCAATTCGAGTAAAAAAAAACTCGAATTGAAAAATATTAATTCGAATTTTTAATTCGAATTTTTTTTTTTTACTCGAATAAGTGTTATTTTTCTATTCGAATTCACTCAAATAGTTCGAATAAAATATTCGAATAAATCGTTTTTTACTCGAAAACGACGATTTCAAGCTCAAAAACACGAAAATTCACCCAGATTTTGGGTTAATACATGTAAGAATCACGAACCCATCGATTAAAATCTCATTTCGACATGAAATTTCAGTCGAGCGGATCAAAATGATAATCAAACACTTCGATTTTTTTTAAAACACCCGTTCCCTTTTTTTTTAATTAGAAAACCTAGAATCCTCTTTTTTAATTTCACACAAAAGTAATCCTATTTAACCAAAAAAATCCCTCTAAAATAAAGTGCTGTGTGAATTACGTCAACATGGCCAATACAACTTGTTGGGCCATAAATAGTAGGCTTAATTATATTTTTAGTCCTTTATATTTGAGTAGGTTGCGTTTTAAAGATACTTAAATTAAGGGTGACGATTTTAGTCCTGTAAGTACCAAAATTGTAGCAATTTAATGACACCTAAGATGTTGGTGGCAATTTTAGTCCTACAACTATAAAAAGTGAATCAATTTGGGGACTTCCTAATCCAGAAAAAAATCTGAGTCCGAAAATTATGCGCGTGGCACCGAAGATTTATACTAAATTTATCTTCTCTTTCGTCCAGTTAAGCATTACGTCATATGTGAAAACAAAATATGAGCTTCATTGGAGTAACAAGATCAAGTTTAGTTTTGTTAAGTATCAAAATTAAAGTAGTTTTAGAACAATTAAAGTCAGAAAATCTCATTTCAACACGAAAAATATACACGTGACATCACATATCCTAACTTGGACTACTAGGTAAGGTAGGGCTTAATTGGATGATGGACAAGGCTTAATTGGATGATGGACAAAATAAATTTAGTCCAACTCAGTATCTTCGACTCTACGTGTAAAAATTCCTGCTAAAATTAGATTTCTAAGTATAACTGTAGTAAATTTGCTTTAATTTTGATATTTAGAGGACTAAAATTGCAACCAATAACGTATGTGTCCTTAAATTGCAACAATTTTATTACTTATAGGACTAAAATTGCCATCACTAAATTAAGTGTCCTGAATTTGCCACTTAGTCAAACATACGGGATTAGAAAAGTAAATAAGCCTAAATAATTTACTATTTAGTAACCCTTTGATGTCGGAAGCTGCTTTAGTTTAATGGCAATTGGTTGATAAGTCGATAATTTTGACTCATTTATTTACGCCGCTCTTATTTCAACGAAATGATTTGAAAATGGTGGAGATAAAACATTACTACTCTTTTGGACGGACTTATGAAGTCGTCTTTGTTTATTCGTTAATTATAATATTAGCATGATGCTGAAATTTTGAGTACGAAACAAGATGGAAATTGTCTATTAAGACTTCTCAAACCATTCCTTAATCTTTCTATTTTATGAAGAGTCGTGCCTCATAGTAAACCCCTAATTTCAATTTGGTATGTCAATTTCAACTAATCAGATTTTTTCTATTATTAATATTGATAAAAAAAAATTAGGCCACCACGTTCATGTCTAATAATTGCACTTCAATTTTATCTCTATTTTTCTCCAATTAAAAACTGATAAAAAAAATTAATTATTCTTGCGCACACATCGAGTGTGTGCCACTACTAGTATATATAAAGTTGCTTCGGTGTAATTTTCTTATATATAAAGTTTGAATAATATCATTCAACTACAATCATCCCCTCTATATTTAACAATTAACTCTATACATATTAAATAATATTTAATTATCATAACTAAAATTTGAAATATTCTACAGAAAAAATATTTAATCATTTCATCTACTCTATACAAAAATTTCTCAATAAAACTTTTATTAAATTTAGATTATAATATATTCTGCCTAAAATACTGATAATAATTTAACTCTGTTACTATTATTAAGAATTTATTTTATACTAAAACTAAATTATCATATTATTACCAAGTAGATATTTTCATTTGGATTTATAATATATTTCAGTAAAAGAATATCTACAATAGTGGAATTATCTAAAATATTATTTATTTTTTATTATTTATTTTTGTAGAATAAAATTACCACAAATCGTTACATTCATTATCTACTTATTCGAATAATTTTCAAGATTAATTGTTAACTAAATTCAAAAAATATATCTAATTTTATTGTATTTTTATTAATAACTTATATTCAAAGTAAAAATTAATTTTTATAATGATTTTATAAACAAGCAACAATCAACGAGAGACTTGCAAAAATAGTTAAATTTTACAACTTCAATTGCAAAACTAGCTAATTTTTTAAAACTTGTGCAAAACTAATAAACTTTTGTAATTTTAATTATTTTATTTTCTCTATTCACAGCAAATTATTTAAAATTCTAAATCTTCACCATTACTATCTTACATTAGCATATAAGTTAGCAATAATTATACTTTAACCCCAAAATTCAATTTAAAAAGTTTTAAGACCTCAAAATATGTAAACCTAGGTAGGTATTTAAACGTTACCAGTTCCCAATGTAAAATTTCTATAGAACAAAAATCTCGCATCAATCGAGCTGTGGTAACACTGTTTCATTTGGAATCGGTTGGAGCATGTGTCGGTTTCGAACTCAAACCATTAATTTTGATTTTTTTATTACTATTATTTATTTTTCGTTTCTAATTGAAAATAAATTTGAATTTCTTTAATAATATAAAATTTATATTTCCAACTTAGAAAATTGAGGGGAATTTTGAGAGAGATTTATATAGATTCGAGAGGAAAATGTGTGAAAAAAAAATAAGTCCCCAATATTTACAAGCAAAAAGAAAATAAAATAGTCATATGATCGTTGAGTTACAAAAACAATAAATGAAGAAATTCCCTACATAAAATATACATAGGAAATTAAAAACAACCGTTTTAAGCAATCAAAAATGGTTCGCTTTTTATATGAACCGAAATCTTTGCCCTTCGGTTCATTTATGATCTTTTAAACCGAATGAATAAGTCCACGCAGATGCAATAATTATTCGAACGTAAAATAGAATTGAATTTAACATGTGAATATAGACGAAGAAGCTTGAAATGCTCATTTCCTAGATATAATAAAATATTATGATTCTCGGAATAATAAATAATATTAGATATGCTATAGGAACAAAAACTTACTAAAGATGAATTGGGGTTAAAAATAAAGTTAATAACAATTTATAGGCTGATAATGTGAGATAATAATAATAATGAAAAATTGTAATTTTAGATAGTATTATGGTGACAGTGAAGAGAGAAAATCACAATGATTAAAATTAAAAAAGTTGATTATTTTTGAACTAGTTTTAAAAAGGATTAATTCCTTATCAGGCCCTCTCAAAGTTTAAAATTCCTCTTAAATACCCCTCGAATTATTTATTCCTTATAAGTACCTATTTGAAAATTTATTCCTGTTCAGTACCTAAAAAGGTATTTTCAGCATTAAAAAGACGAAAATACCCCTGTCTCACATATTCCATTGAAGTTGAATAAATTATTTCACATGAATTATACCAACAAAACTTGTTATTATACCACTAAAATTGAAATTATAACAGAAATTTGTAGAAATTATACCAAATGTTCCAACATTATAATACGTTATTATAATTCGAATTTTATAAAATGAAATTGGACATTATACCAACTGATTATGCTATTATACTAGAAATTATGGAAATTGTATCACCTGTTTTCGTAATTATACCAATAAATAAAGGTATTATAATTTATACCAAAAATATTAGGCATTATACCAATTGATTTTGCTATTATACCAGAAATTGAGAAGATTATACCATCTATTTTCGTTATTATACCAGTAAATATTATTATTTTAATTTTATACAGCGAATTGAATAATATACCAACTAATTTTGGCAATTATACCAGAATTGTAGAAATTATACCATACATCTTCGTTATTATACCATCTATTTCAGTTATTATACCAATAAATAAAGTTATTTTAATTTTATACAGCAAAATTGGAGATTATACCAACTAATTTTATTATTATATGGTCAAAATCGAGCTCGAGCCGTATTTATATGGGCTCGATAGCTCGTCGAGCCTTATCGAGCACATATCAATTTTTTATATTATTATTATTATTACTATTATATTCTAACTAAAAGACTAAAATACCCCAAAACCCTAAATCATACCTTTTTTCACCCACCACGAGTACCGATAGCCGCACTCTATTGCCCATTCCATTCACTTCACTACATCGCACTTCATGTACGATCAAGCAACAAAGACTGGCTAAAAGGGCCATGACAGTATGAGATTAACAAAGACCATTCCTCCTAATGAGAAACTGGGCGTCGTACGCGGTATATATAGCAATAGCAGCCGAAATCTTCGGTGTCCCAACACCAGAGAAATATACGAGCACGCCATAGCATCAGATCTGCCCCACCCCACGAAGATGGCAAGAACATGTTCTTGAAAAAAGCCGACCTCGAAAAAAGCCTCGCCGAAATCGATAGGAGTAGAAGGGTGAGAGTTTTCTTGAGGATGGAGAATGGGGATCTTGGCGAAGAAGGGTGAGAGCCCACAACAGAGGTAGGACTCGGATCTGCGGCTGAGAATTTGGAGATATTAGTTTTGAATTTGGTTGAATTGTGCTGAATCGTGTAGTTTCTTCTATTTTCATTCAGAAAAAAAAAAAGACTGAGATAATCGACCTCAAAGTTTGATCAATTTCGAGCCGAGCTCGAGCAGCTCGATACTTTCACGAGCCGAGCTCGAGCAGGAAGTTTTGATGTTCAATCGAGCTCGAGCTCGAGGATATTTTTCTGAGTCGAGCTCGAGCTGGGACATGTTCGGCTCGGCTCGTTTACACCCCTAATTAGACATAATTATACGTCAAGCACACTCATATAGTGTGGGAGAAAATATTAGTTTACTTTGACGGTCAAGCAAGAAATAATAACGTTTCAGAGCTTTTCCAGACGAGGATGATATAATGTTCAAAATCAAAACGTTTCGTTCAACCAACTACAAAAGGTAATTATGTACATATATCGTAAAGCATCAAAGTAGGAATAAATAAAGGGGATTTTATTGGGTCAATAGCATCAAAGTTGTACTACTTCCTTTCTTCTTGTCTTGTCCTATTGCTTCAACTTTCTTGATCATGATGAGCTAATTGGCTGTGTACTTGATAGAGGCAATGTTGCAAAACTCGCTAGGCGCTAGTCGGGCGCCCGATAGGGGCCTTGCGCCTAGGCGTCTTAGGTGGGGAGTAGGCGATTTCTAGGCGGAAATTATTCATTTACTTTTTATTCTATATATCATTTATATAAATACTACATGATGCATCCAAATTTATAAAAAATCTAGGCAAAATACAGTAATACATTTATTCTTGATACATTTGGCCCAATATATTTCTAAGTTTAAGCCCGATGAGAAAGAAAGCCCAAGCACAAAATCCAATCTAAGTTAGTTGTTGTTGTTTTTTTTTTTTTTTTTTTTTTTTTTTTTTTTTTTAATTTCAGAGTAGCATTGCATTGTAGAGTGTGCGAGGATGGGTCGCTGAGGAGTAAATGGGCCAGAACCCTAAATAAGAGTATTCCTTATTAAAAAAATCATCTTGTCCCGCACCGCTTATAACATGTAATGAGAGTGTAAAGAACTATATAAGTACCCACACCACAGCCTATTAACTCAACTCGCGGTGTGCTATCTATTAAGTACAATGGGAATTTTTATCAGTGTGATTTTTTGAATTATTCATTATTATTTATTTAATTGGCTTATTAATATTTTATAGGCCTGTTTGGTCGATAATCGGGCCATTAGGCGGATTAATCGGCCGATTAGGCGGACTAATTGGCCCACAAGGCCGATTAATCGGCCCATCTATTATATTCGCCTCGGTTGGTCTCCGACTAGCGCCTAGACGGCGCCTAGGCGGCCGCCCAGACCGCGTTTTACAACAATGGAAAGGCAATCACGAGAAAACGTTAATCGGCAATGAGTTCAAAGAAAACCCATATAATTATGTTCTTTCGCTGCACAAGCATTGCAGCAGTGTTAGTCAGATACAAGAGAACTTAGTTTCGCACGAAGGAAGATGAATAACAATGGCAAACAACTCCGCACCATTCCCAAAAAAAAAAAAGAAGAGAAGAACTAAAGAGAAAAACTGTTACTACTATATAATCGTCACCATTCTTCAGCTCTGACGGTGAAGCTTTTACTTAGGCTCAAGCTCTTTGCAGTAAGCTTGGATTCGTCGTGCAAGCAAACCCTTATCTGCAAATCTTCATTCCCATATTCGTCTTTTTGGTACTTTGCTATTTCTTCAGCACACTCAACGGCCGAGTCGCGACACTTCCACAATTCGATAAGTCTCAGCGTCTCTATATCTCCGATGTCCGAGGATGGCATCTTCTCCAAGCTATCCATATGAGACAGTTTCAGCTCTTCAAGGCAAGGAAAATGGCTGGAGTCTGCTGCAAAACATTTGAGATCATAACAAGAAAAGAGATGCAAGTATTTCAAACGAACGAATTTTCCTTCGACAAGCTCCCACTTGCTTCCGCCGCTGCATTCTTCTAGATAGAGTTCTTCGAGCAGAGGTAATGAGCCAATCTTACTCATTATTTCATCATCCAAACAAAGGCCGCTAACCCTCAATTCCTTGAGCGAATGGGGGAAAGCGAGGCTTGACACCATTTCGTTTCTTGGCTCTAGCGATCTCACAATGGGCAGCCAGCAACATAACTTTTCGAGCTTTTCGAGGCGCTCAATGTTTTCTAGAGAGTATTTCCCTTCTTCGCCAAAGCCCCCTCTCGAAGCAGGCGCAGCAGCACCGTCGTACATCACAGCTAAAATCCTGACGTTGGGAATTCTTTTGACCGAATCTTCGCTAAAGCTGAAGTTCAATAACATCTGAGCCGATCGAAGGTTCTTCAAGATGATTTCACCGCCGTGGCTTTCGCTTGGAGGAGGTGGTTCTGAGAGGCTGAGGTTCCTCTCAATGCTGATATGCCTAAGTTGAGTCATTTTCCAGATTTCTTCGGGTATTGTAGCCTTCTTGCAACCTGCTATGCTTAAAGATTGTAGGTTCCACATCGAAGTGATCGTTGAAGGAAATTCAACACATGTTTTCCTTTTAGACGACGAGAAATTGAGGCAGCGCAGGTTAACGAGTTGACGGGCAACTTCCACCATGACTTTGACGTTGACCTTCATATACTTGGTCGAAGCCAGAACTCGCAACGATTTGTAAACTGCAGAAGGTAAGAGAGCGCCGTGAACTATCAGAGTACGAATAACTGATCCCGAATTTCGAACGGTAGGTTGGTCCGCCTCGTTCGAGCTCGAATAGAGGACTACTCGTCTTCCGTTGTGAGGAACCTTCTTTTTCTTCTTCTTCTTCTTCTCCTCCTTCTCCTTCTCCTTCTCCTTCTCCTTCTTCTTCTGCACGATGGATAGAAACTTCCTCTGTAAAGCCTCTTGCAAGCAAAAGTCCCTCAAACGATCGTGTATCTTGCACTTGATTATTTCTCCCCTTCGAGAAGACGTAACGACGATAATGAGATTCCTGCCGACGAGGTCGTTCAGATAGCTTTGTGCGGCCTCTTCCAGGCTCTTGTCGGGAATTGGCTTCACAAATCCTTCGGCCACCCATAGTTTGATTAGCTTTTCGGCAAATACCTCTTTATCCTCGCCGAAGATTCCCATGTAGAGGAAACAAGGTTTCAAGTGGACGGGCAGGTTGACGTAGCTCAAGGACAATATCTTCAGGCAACGAGCGGCGACCTTTGATTTCACAAAGGAATTCGTCGCAATGTATTTCCAGTACCGTCGCGTTCTCGGAGACTTTGCCAGATGTCCTCCAATCACGACAACAGAAAGAGGAAGTCCTCTGCAGTTGTCTGATATCTTCTTTCCAACATCCTCGAGCTCGCCAGGGCAATCATCTTGTCCGAATACAGTTCTGCAAAATAATTCCCAAGATTGACTCGCATCTAGCAAGCCCACATTAAAAACATACGAGCTAATCGAATCGAATTTCGATTCCCTAGTGGTTATCACTATTCTGCTACCGGGGCTATCCGGGAAGGAGGACCGCAGTCTAAACCACGCGTCTACATCCCATAGATCATCCAGCACTATTAGATACCTTTTCCCGAATAAACTCTTGCGCAATTGTTCACCCAACTTTTCTTCGCCCTCTCCCCTCAAGGTGTCCTTAGACTGTTTGCTATCTAGGCAATGAACAAGTTCTACCAGACTTTTATGTACGTTGTAGTTCTTAGATATCGTAGCCCAAGCACGAACATGGAAGTAGTTCCTAACGTAGGGATGATTATAGACGTTGTTAGCGAGCGTCGTCTTACCGATTCCGCCCATGCCTGTTATCGAGAAAATCTGCTGGCGAGACGTGCTCTGAGTTGGAGCGAGCTTGTCCACAATTTTGAGTGTTAGGTCTTCCATGCCCACCACGTTGTTGTTCTTCTCACTACCACCAGAATCATCAGCAGCAGCAGCAGCAGTAGCACCAGGTCTTGGTAGTTGTAGTAGTCGAGGTTGACTGTTGTTTCCTTGAAGCTCTTTCTCATTGTTCCAATTCACCTTCTTCACTTCTTCCTCGATTTGATCCATGGCTTCTATTGGCTTTTGAAGCCTTCGGTTGAAGTCAACTTGATTCAAAAATCGATCTGCTATGTGAGTCTCGATAATGTCTTCAGCAGCGTATGCTGCATCAGCCAATCGGAGCTCCAATTTGAGATCGATGGAGGTATGGTGATCTTCGAGGAATTTCTGAAAGAATGAGATCTTCGAATTGAGAGAGTCAAAATGTTCATCGTCGAGTTTGATGGGAGGATAGGGATGTCCGCGGAGATCAGATATGAGATGCATTAGTGAAGTAAAAGCTGCATAAGCCGTCGCCATTTCTGAAGTGGAAGAGAAAAGAAAATGGAGTAAAGATTGTTTCTCAAGGTTTAGAGGTGGAAAAGGTGGTATGAAGTAGTCTTTGTTTTGCTATGATGAAAAGCACCGTGTGTGTGTATCAACTCCATTGATATAAATACTGCGTGGGCAACAATGCCGAGCGATACAGCACATGGGCAATGATATTGGTTTGGGGAGACTTATTTATATAGCTAGCACCTCACACACACACACATTTAATGGGGGGAGATTGTTTATTCGTTGACTATTACTAATTAGCATGATGCTGCTGATGAAGTTTCATTCAGTCTAAACAATATATGGAAATTGACTGCTACATATGAACATATAATTTTAGTACACAGTTGTTATCGAATCAAAATCAGACTATGATCATATGCAAGCACAGAACGTGACGGACGGATGCTCTTACTTTTATCGCATTTTGTTAAATATTATTATTTTGGGCGGGCTTAAATTGAATGAAGTCGTTTATTTCGTTCATTATTAGCATGATGCTGAAATTTCGGTACGATATGGACAAGATGCAATTATACGACACAATTTGGGTTAGTTAGAGACGACTTAAATCCAAAGCTTGCTTTAGTTTAATCCACAGTTGCGTCCATCAAGTTGACTGTTTTGCCTAACCAATAAAAATGGAGATAAAACATAGTTTTTGACCAAGACTCATTTGCATCTTACGCTTTTATTATTTGTTTTTTTTTATATTAACCACGTGGTCAGATTTAAGGTTGTGTATCCCTGATATTGGAATGGGTCAAGGAGCAATCCAACTAAGAGACAAATGACAAATAGCGGGAACTTATTCTCCCAAAATTGTATCTCATTTTATATCCCACAATTTGGAATATACAAAATAAAATAATTGTTACGAATATCGGAAAATATAAGATATGGAAATCAATTTGATCGTAAAGAATAGAAAAATAAAATTAAGATATATTTATTTGATTATAGAACATAAATCAAAAGAAATCACGCTGATGTAGGATTTGGTGGAACATGTAATTTAAACATTTTAAAATAAATAAAACCAAAAGAAGAAAACTTAACCCTTGAATTTATCACTTGTCAAAGATATGTGATGTGGGACAAAAAACGTGGAACAAATAATCTCTTCCCAAATACTTGTTAAGAATTAGTTAAAGAAAGTCGCACATATGAAAAGGTGCAGAGTTTAAAAGGCATATACGAAAATGTGGCTTTTAAATTATGATATACACATCTAGAAAAGCATATTTTGAGACTTGATGACCCTTGGTGAATTTTCCTACATCAATAAATAGGTTCCCCTCGGGCCATAACATATATCTGCTCGCACATAAAACACATAACATACTAAAAGCGCATCCTAGGTTATAGTACAAGAAAGCTCTCGAGTTTCGAGTAATTTGCGGAGAGTTCATCGAGTCGTAGTGTTGGGATTACAAGTACCGAAGTTGTTGTATCTTGGCGACGATCGCCGTAACCCAAGTGAGCGCGTAATATCGGGCGATATCGTCTTACGAACAGTGCATATAGTATTTGTCTCTACTTTACATAAGCAAGAGTTTGTGCAGATATTCTGTCAGACACCTACTTATCGGTACGAACAATCATAAGACTATTTCTTTGGTGTCTCTTTGATCGATGGCCAACGTTCCAATAACATCTATGATTGCTGCAATGACCACATAATTAGTAAAGCAGTACGCGAAAACCGTCGTGAACAGTTTCTGTGCTTCTTTGAGGAGCTTGCTTGTCTTCTTTTTTTTTTTTTTGTAGATGCCCCCAAAACTTGAGTTCATCATTTGGCTTGCGCTTCGTGACCGATTATCCACAAGAGACAAGCCTTGGATTGCTTTGGTTGCAGGGTCGGCTACATGTGTCTTGTGGGGGGAGGGGATTTTAGAGACGATTTCGCACCTGTACTTCGAGTGTCCATTTTCATCAGAGTGCATGCGGGCCATTCGCTCGCCACTAGACTTGCATGGCCACATGAGGATTGGGGGCGAGGCATCGTATGAGCTTTGTGGAATGGAGGGGGCGACATCTACTTCCACTACAAAAAAATCTGAAACTACCGACTATAGTTTGTCGTCGGCAACACAGTAATGTAGTCGGTACGTTGGCCTACCGACTACAATTTGTAGTTGGTAATTCCCCTGTCGCTAAACATTTGTAGCCGGCATGTAGTCGGAAACGCCGACTACTTACCGACTACAAAACAGTCGTCGGTACGTTTCGACTAATTTCCGACTACAAATTCAGTCGGTAATGCCGACTACCTACCGACTAACTACTGTAGTCGGTAGGTAGCGACTAATACCGACTACAAGTGTAGTCGGTAAAGGGCAATCAAATTTTTTTCCTGATAAATAAAGTACCGACTACATCTGTAGTCGGTAAATGCAAATAATATTTTCTTTTATTTTTTAAATAATTTTTTTAATTAATAAAATACCGAATTCAACTATTTTTTTACTTTTAAATCAATCAATAAATAAACATTTAGAAGACAAGTCGTGACCGCTGCCCCCGTCTGGAAAATCATCGTGGCGACGCACATTGATGTTTTGCGACGCTGCAATGCCGCATGTCTGTGTCCCGTCCACAATATCTCGATCGCAGGCATTGTCTGATCCACGCGACTCACCTTCATAGCGCTGCAAGAACTGATCGAAACGCGACTGCAACGTGGCGCGAGTGGTCTGCGTAGCCTGCAGTTGTATAGTCTGAGATGGCGCATACTGACTTGAACTCGACGTCGATGGCTATGAAGGTGTCTCTAAAAACATCTCTTATGCATTACCCATACCAGGTACGTTCCGAAACCTCGTCCAACCTCCAGATATCTCGTAAAATGCTTGAGCGCTGAAAGCGGCGGATTCGATGCCTTGAGAGCTTCAAAGTCGTCCTGTGAGACAAGAACATTAACAAACATACATTTAAAATCAAAATTTTGACAGCATCTCCGCTATAAAATGATCAACCCAACAACACAGAATCAAACTTCCCAAAAGCAACATTCAACAACAACTCAAAACTAATACGTCAATAACATTTCAAACACTAATTCAAGACAAACATCAACAAGAGATAACAAACTACATAACTAACCATCTTTTTTCGAGCTTTCTCGTCGACGTATATCTTATCCTTCCTAGTGTGATTTTTTAAATAAACCTCGTGCCGCTTAGGAAGGACTCCATTGTTCTTCGCAGCCTGTCAACAAATAAAATTCAATCAAGTTAAGTAATAATATATAGTTTATGACATATATTAAGCAAACTTACAATTTTCTTCGCAAGGTGACTCGTGGCGCACGATCCTTGCGTGGACTTCGCCGTGCTACCATCTCGACCGAAACGATTCGCTTTTAGTCATGTCGATCTCTCAACGAATGCCGACGATAAACTTTTGGTCTAAGTTCTCTAGCCATGTCATCGCTCAAAAACTTAGACTTGTACGTCGGATCGTTCACCAACTTGACGCCTTCATCCCGCATATTATCTTTGAGGCGGCAAGCAAGAACCGTCATAAATTCAGCCTTAACCAATGATGCTATCGAAGGGTTCCAAGAATACCTCAACTACGAAAAATTGTAAGTTAGTGTAACATAAAAGATTATGTTGTTAAAGTCGAGAAAGATTAGCCACTAACCCAAAAATGTAGCCACCAACGATCCACTATATCATCGGGGACCTCACTAATACCCGTCCACGGTCCCACAATGTATGACTGGAAGGCTTGAGTAACAGAACTAACCACAGACTTCTTGTCGGACCTACTCGAAATCATAATTAGTGTATTATCAAGCCATTTAAATCAATTATCGTAAGCACAACAAACATACCACTCTAATGAGTCTGGACGCAATACAGGCTTCCCTGGTGCTCCGTGTAGACCTGTGACGGACATAGATGGAGTAGATGGAGATGGCGTATCAGTCGATGCCAATCCCAGTTCTGGCATATGCGGTGGGCTGCGTCCTGGAACTGATGCATCATCATGTGTCGACATGCGAGGGCCGACAAACCTAGCCAAAAGCCATTTGAGGTTCCTTCCAGTCATTTTTCACTAACCTGAAATGCCAAAACGATATATAAGAGTCGTGTTAAACACAATTGTAACACTAACCTGTCATGTTAAACACAATTGTGACGATATATAACATTTTTAACAAAAATAAAAATAAGACAATACTCTATATCTCTGGGGATGAAAGTAAATCATCAAAACTAGCATCAGCACTTTGATATTCATCGCCATCACTTTCGTTTGCTTCTTGATTATCTTCATCACCGGGTACACTGACTCATATTCGTCACTCTCATTATTGCTTGCTACATGATTTTCTTCAATTACATCGTTTGGATTTGATAGCAATGGGGTATCGTTTGATGACATCTTCTTGAAAAGCCGTTTCTTCTTCCTTCACTCCATCATTATATCGTGGTCGAGGATTGGTATCAAAAACTGCCAACCAGTTGTCTTTAGCACTTGTCATAGAAGGATACGTTACAAAATAAACTTGATCAGCCTGATAAGACGTGATGAAAGGCTCATATATCGAGTATCTTCTCGTGTAGTCGACATCAACTAGCTTATAAGAGTCGTGGACAACGGAACCTCTATTTGGCTCAAACCAATCACACCGTAACAACTCACACTTAAGCGCTCTGTTAGACCCGTAGTAAACTAACTCAACGACTTCTTGAAGAATGCCGTAGTACGAACTACTTTCACTACTTCGAACAGTGACACCATAATTTAAAGTAGCCTTATCTCCACCATATTCGAAGCTGTGAAAGTTGAATCCATTTATGTAATAACGATTCCAACATCGAACTCTTTTATCAAGCGCGGCAGCGATAGCCCTAATATATTCATCTGCTGTTTGTATTGGAACCAACCTACGTGAAAAACAACCCATGTGTTAAAAGATCACTAAACTACATAAAAAAATCCTATGTAAAGACTTACGTGCATCCTCAACCATTCCGAAAATTTCGTCGAGAATTTACGAATGACTTGTTCCTTAGTAAGCTGAGGATGACGACCAAGCATCTGCTCATGATAAGTTCTACAACAGAGATAACATGAGTCGCCTCCACAAATATTAAATCGATTAAATGATCAATGTTCTAATACATACCTTTCATAATCATCGAACAAAGCCGAATTAAGCAATACACAATAATGTGCAACTGTGTATTCCTTATCCGATAGATATCTATTTTTCCCTTCTGAAGTTGAATAACCAATACATGCAGAAAAAACCTCAGGAGCATCTTCAGGTAAGTCTTCATTTTGAGGTTGATATCAAGTCTACGGTCTTCGTATCTACATCATCATCAAAGTAGTGAGTGCAGAGATTTGAAATTTCTTCTGTTAAATATGCTTCACAAATAAGACCTGTCAACACGTGCTTCGTTTCCAATTTTCTTCTAAAGATGAAACAAGAACCTGAAGAACAATGTTTTCATTAGTAGCTACATAAATGTATACAATGACTTAAGTAATTGAAATATCATACCGTTCAAATGGGTACTGATAAACGTATTTCAATGCTTTTATCGTAGTATTTAATTGGGTTATAATAGAGCTCTAGCAATCATTTTATGCACTTATTTGCCCTATTTACACTTCTTTTGACATTGAAGGACCTTAGGACGGCTCTCGGGCGAAAAGGAGCAAAAACGAGGCAAAACGGAGCTAGTATGAAGAAACCACTTCATTGTCACGGCCGTGACACACCTTCCACCAGGCCGTGATTGGAGGCAAAAACCGAAACCGAAACCGAAGACACTGGTGAGGGTCACGGCCGCGACTGACCATGTCACATGGCATGAATAAAGTCAATGTC
This sequence comes from Craterostigma plantagineum, assembly GCA_027422505.1. Lineage (NCBI taxonomy): Eukaryota > Viridiplantae > Streptophyta > Magnoliopsida > Lamiales > Linderniaceae > Craterostigma > Craterostigma plantagineum. Next base: position 3,422,337 of record JAPQWV010000033.1, on the reverse strand, counting down.
ACGGTCGTGAATGGGAGCTCACAAGGCCGTGAACCATGACAGAGAGTCGAAGCAATGAGGTTCACGGCCGTGAAGCGTAGTGCGCTTGGCCGTGTCACAAGACAGAGAGCGCGCGAAGCAAGGCGATGAAAGTCATGGCCGTGAAGGCCCATGTCCCAGGCCGTGACACTAGCGAAAATCTGTATAAGCCCAAATTCGATTCAAAAAGAAGGGACACCTATCAGATCACAACACTAATCATCAGAGACAAAAAGGAGACCCCAAGAACGCAGAGTTCCACCCCCGAAGCGCAAGGACGGATCAACACATAATTCACGCCCAATTGAACGACGAACGAAGACTCATCCACGATTTCACCCAGATCCACTCAAGATCATGAGTCTTTCTTCCTCGTTCCTCCGTCAGTTATGAGTAGCTAAATTTCCTATGCGTTTGGGAGTAGATGAACGCTAGTTTATTTCGTAGTTAAGACATATATTTATCGTAACTCGTGTTTATGAGTATTTATCTATCTATGAAATTGTTTCTTCGCTGTAACATGTCTATGTGTTAAAGTGGATGTGTGGAAAATCATTTAGGGCGACAGCTAGACAACGATTAGACCGTTTATAGATGATAGGATTCCAGTATAGGGCGAAAGCAAATACTTGTTCCTCGCCGTTAGTAATTACTGAATTTTAGATCCCCGCGAGCGTTTAGGGTGACAACAAATTCGTGAGTAGGTAGGAGATTACTGCAATTTAGTCTTAATCACGTAGGAGCAATTTTATGGTCTTACCCGATAGAACCTAACGAGATTCGAATCCCGAGCACATCTTTATTATCTGAAATCGCTCTTACCAGTTTTAACCGTGTTCTTTGAATCTCTCGTTGCTTTAGGATTGGTCCGTTAGGTTAGTTCATAATATAAACAACTTGCGTACTTTATTTAGACTAGATATCGAGTCGATATGTTATTACTAGTAATCAGTCCATTCCTCGTGTTTGATACTCGTTTACTCACTTTACTGCATGTCGGTGATAGTAATTAAGTATTCGTTTGATTTATCACACCTGCACACTATATTAGCACACCACGTGTGGATAAGGTACATCCATCTAACCTGGACGGGGCCGCCAAGTTTAGCCTCGAAAGGTAAATGCAATGGCAAATGCTCCATTACATGGAACCACGATGGAGGAACTATCATTTCCAACTTATAAATAATTTCTGCAATATTGGCCTCGAGTCGGCATGCTTCATCGACGGACAATGCTTTCGCACATAAGCTACGAAAGAATTGACTTAACTCAGTTAGCGTTTTCCATACATTTGAAGGTAACAAATGTCTGAACGTAACGGGCATCAATCTCTCCATAAACACATGACAATCATGACTTTTCCATCCAAAAATGTTATCGGGCTCTTAACACAACGGCACCAACTGCTGGCGAAACCATCGGGATTCAGCTCTTTAAGCCACTTGCGAAGACAATTCATTTCTTGCTTAATAAGTACAAACCTAGCCTTAGGCATCTTCACTCTTACCGAACCGTCACGACCTCGAATTTTTGACAAATTCAAATCAGGCCGATCACAGTAAATTGTGACATCTTTTCGTGGCGTAGGATTGTCCTTCGACTTACCAGAAATTCCCATAACAGTCCAAATTATCTGCTCGACAAATTTTTTCATTGTGCATAACATCCAAATTATGTCTAATCTTCAAGTACTTCTAGTAAGGAAGTTCTCAAAACAAACTTTGTTTAACCCAATTAAGATGGTAAACATTGCTTGAACAAATGTCCTCCTCCGTTATGGGAATTGTTGATACAATCTCCGATAAAGTATGTCCGTTGACTCGTATCTGCCGGTCCATTTTTCTCCACCACATTTTTTCTGAAGTTTCTTTTGTTCCTCCTAAAAATGTGATTACAGGGCAAGAAACGTCTGTGGCGGTCGAACCACGAGTACTTCTTTCCATGTTGTAACAAGAAAGAATGAGTATCTTCCATACATATTGGACATGCATACTTTCTAGGAGGTGCTGTTCTCGAAACAGATAGCATACCATATGCTGGAAAGTCGTTAATTGTCCAAAGAAGAGCAACACGCATATTGAAATTCTGTTTGTGAAACTATCATAAGCCGTTGCACCAAACCCCATAATTGATTGAGCTCGTCAATTAAGGGACGCAAATATATATCCAAATTTCCCTTAGGGCTGCGAGGTCCTGGAACTAGCATATCAAAAGCATAAACTATTTTTTCATACACAGTGTAGGAGGAAGGTTATACGGAGTTACGATAACAGGCCAACACGAGTATTGACTACCACTCTTACCAAATGGTGCAAAGCCCTAATCGTACATTTCTTGGCTCACATGCGAAGTCCGGAAATTGATTATCAAAATCCATCCATTCTGATCCATCACAAGGATGACTCATCACTCCATCTTTACGCTTGTTCTCATAATGCCACAACATATGTTTCGCAACATTTTTTTGTGGCATACAACCGCCGCAACCGTGGAGTTAGTGGGAAGTAAATCAACCTTATTTTAGAAACTCTATTTCCACGCCGAGTGTTGCGATATCTAGGCTCTTGACAATGAATACACGTTTCATCGTTCAAACGATCCTTCCCATACAACATGCATCCATTAATACATACGTCAATGTACTGACATGACATTCGACGACCTTTCACTAAATCTTTACTTTTAGTGAATGTTTCTAACATAATATTCTCAGAAGGAAGCACGTCCTTTTATTAATGCAGTAAAGGGGTCGACAACTCGAAGTGGCATATACTCACATTTTATATTGGCAACTCTTGAAGCAACAACCAATAGACTCATATTGCAGCCATCATAAATGGGTTGTTCAACAGATTTTAACATCTCAAAGAAATCTCTCGTCATCGCAATAGGTTCTTCTTCAATCGTGTCATTATCAAAACTACTACCCATAATTTGATCTTTAACACTTGAGTGACCATAAAAGTACACATGATGATTCCCCCCAAAACCATCTACCATCATCTCAGAAAAACGATTATTGACCACTTGTCCTGATGAGCAACTCACGTTATAATTTCACCGTGTACATTCCAAGTATAAATAATGAGGATGAAATTCGTACTTGAAGTGATGTAAAAGAACATCATTTGAGGATGAAAAACGGTTATTCCAGCATCTAGAGCGGAGATGCGGCTATCGCTGCGAGGGGCGGTGCGGCCGGGGTCGACTGCGGCTGTCGCTGCGAGGGGCGGTACGGCAGGGGGCGACTGTCGCTGCGAGGTGGCTATGGCTGTCACTGCAAGGGCGGTGTGGCGAGGGGTTGGGCGGCTGCGGTTGTGGCTGCGAGGGGCAGTGTTGCGACGATGGGAGGAGCTGCTGCCTGGCGTGGCGTCTGAGAGAACTGGGGCGGGGCGACGAGGGGGCGACTGTGGCGGCTGTGGCACGGCGACGGCGAGGGATGGTGCTGCGGCGAGGGGCGGCTCCGGACGTACGGCGAGGGGCTGGGCGGCACGGCGACGGGCTGGACGGCATGGCGACGGGATGGGTGGCATGGTGACGGACTGGGCGGCTGCATCTGCGACGGCGAGGGGCTGGGCGGCACGGCTGTGAATTGGGTGTGTGTTTGATTTTTGTGCTTCAGATCTGAAAAATGAGCGATTTTAGGGATTATATTTACCGACTACATGTTTGTAGTCGGTAATATAATTATTGTAGTCGGTAAACCCTGCCAAATCTGGTGACTACTACTTTAGTCGGTATTTGTAGTCGGTAAAAACTTACCGACTAACAATCCAATTGTAGCGACTAATTTTTAGTCGCCATGCCGACTATAATGTTTGTAGTCGGTAATATTTATTATTAGTCATTATTTATCGACTACAATTATTACCGACTACAATCATCAGGCGAACCGGCACAGCTACTCGGCTCAGCAGTCTACCCACGTCTGGAGAGAGAGGAATCGGCGCTGGCCTGAGGGTGTGAGTCGACCACTTGAGATGGTAGCGCGAGACGCATTATATATTGTGGTGAGACGACTATAGACATTGGACGATCGATGGAGCCTATAGCTACGAGGGGTCCGTCGTTTGTGGAGGATAGCTTGGGTTTAGATATTAGCATCATCGTTTGCACTTTAGTCATTTGTTTGGGGCTAAGTTGGGCTTTGTCTACCTTGTGTGGTGGACGGTGCTTTCTTTTGTACTTTTTATATTACTAGATTACGTGGCCGCACGTTGTGCGGTTCACTGTAACTATACCCTGAACCCGAATGATTAAAACGGTTAATATATGTTTATACAAAATAATGATGTTATGTTAGATATACATGCAATATGATAAAATAATATTGTTATTAGTATATACTTACCGTAGTTCAATTAGGACATAGAATATAAAAGAAATTGAGATTTGGAATCACAATTTGCTTGCAAGAATAGAGCATGATTCTCTGCTCGTGATAAAGGTGATTCTCTATAATATGTTTTACCACAATCTTTATGTCCTACAAACGCCTAATATTCATTAACGATAATAATTTTGAAATGAATTTCGGCATAAGATCTAATAGATATACTAATTGTATAACAACACAATGTCGATGGGTCCACAAATGCTTGCGCGTGAAACACACAACTTCAACCCTCGAATACACGATAAGGTTATGATTTCGAGAAGGTTAGATGCACATTGATACTTCCTTTAAAACTTATATGCCACTTGGTCAAAGAAAACCAATTCAACGCATTAAGAAGCCCTCTCGGTTGAAGCAGGATACTGGATATTTATATCCACTCTATAATTGACAGATTTCAGGAACCGTCGTGTAACGTCAATTTTGGCCAACAACCACCGTACCGTTGCGACCAATAAAAAATATATGTGCATGAGTTTTTTCTGGTACAACTACTCTATAGTCCACTTACTTAAAGTACATGCATAACATCAATTTAAGTCCTCGCGTACAACGATGCAACCTCAACTCAAGTTCTACATTCTCTCAAGCATCAAAGACAACCGCCTTTTCCCAAGCTTCTCTCCCACAAGCTTTTCGCTTTGTCGTAAGCACATGCTTACGTCAAACTCAAATCTCTTTCGAAGTCTATCTTTTTATTCTTTTTATCTATGTGTTTGTATGCGGATGTTTTACGATCATATAAGTGGTTTAAAATTGGAATATGCAAGAAAAACCAATTCACAGACTCCAAAGACCGTTGATGTAGTAATCGGTTTTTTAATATTATCTATATGTACAACTTTACAAATTAGACTTAGGGGTGTTCAAAAGTCGGTAAACCGACCAAATCGAACTGATACCGAAAGCTCGATGCAAACCAAATACCAATTTTTCGATCCGGTTCGGTTTTCGGTATTAAAAATTGTAAACCGAAAATTTTGCGGAACCGAAAATTTTGCGGTTATTTCGGTTCGTTAAATCGGTTAACCGAAAAAAAAAACGATGTACCGAAATACATAATATATATATATATATATACAATTATACATAAAAATAAATAAGAAAAAATAATAAAAAAATAGGAATAAGTAAGAAAAGAAACATAAAAATAGGAAAAATAATATAAAAATAGGAGAAAAATAAACAAAATGAAGAATTTGGAAAATTTATCTAAATCGATACTTTTTAATATTAATTTATTTATGTTATTAAACCACTTATAGCTAAAAAATATAAAAATCATTATAATTTGTTTATAAACCTTAGTATTTAATATATTATACAATATAAATCTTATTATTTAATTTACAACTATATATATACAATATTTCAGTTCGGCGCATTTTTCTTTTATTATTTAGTTCGGTATTTCGGTAACTAACCGAAATAATTTCGATTTTACCAAACCGAACCGATTAACTTTGGTTCGGTTTTCGGTTTAAGTATTGATAACCGAAACCGAAGCTTCGGTTCAGTTTGGTTCGGTTATTACCGAATGAACATCCCAAATTAGAATACACTATTATTTTAATTTCCTTGATTAAAATAATTCCATAAATAATAATAAACTCGATAATTATTGCATTGTTAGTAACACATGTCCTGTTATATATTTTTATTTATTTTTTATGTATTCTTTAATAATTAAAACAAATAAAGAAGTGTGTGTTGTAATTTCAAAATGTTAAACTCATTTTTGGAAATCTCATTTCGAAATGCATATTTGAATTCAAACACGAGGAGAAGATGAAAAATGCATTTGGAGTTTGCATTTGGAGTACGGTTGGAGTACTTCTAGTCTACTTTTTGAGTTTTTGAGTCTCAATTGGAGATGCTCTATAAACTCCTTAGTTAATATATATACGTTTTTTTTCGAAAATATATATACATTGGTGGCTTGGTAGTCAAGTTTATTAATAACTACAACACTATTAACTTGCATGTCCGCCCCACTATCCAATAAAGTCTTCAAATAAATAAATTACAAATAAACCTGCAACCTACTATTACCGTTTTGTCTAGGAGAGAATAACATTTGAAATACAACTTGCTACTTGCAATGATCACTGACCACATTCATGCTTTTATAATAGTAAAATAAAATACATTTTAAAAAAAAATAGTAAAATAAAATAGATATATAAAATAGTGACATTCCCAAAGAAAAAGATAGGGTGAATGAAAAATTACTATCTTGAATTCCGCTCAAATACAGATAATAAAAGAATTAACTTATAGTGAGGATAATTGTCCACCTTGATTAATTTTTACCTTTTTCACTGATTTATATAGAATGACCTTGTGTAGTTAATTAAGTTCGTTGAGTTATGTTCAACTGTTCAAGTTCTATCACTTGAATAAATACTATATATCCAATAGATACACATCCTAAACGCCATGGTTTGATTTGGGGATCAGGACAAACTGGAAACCCCGAAAAAGCCCATAACACGATGCATTTGTTAGCACTGAGCCGCCGTCTGATTATTTTAGGAGCGACTTTAGTAGGCAACAATTTGACTTTTCATACCATAAAAAGAAAAAAGGAAAGGGAAAAACATATAGAAAATTATCATTCGTCCACTCGAGTGTTTTTTTTTCTAATAAAAATTTTAAGTGTAGTTGAGTAAACAGAGGTCGAGTTTAATTATATGTTATTGAAATCGACATAGTTTGAACCAGACATGATCATCTCAAAACTGGCGATGATCATTCAATCGACTTATATTGTAGAGATGTAAAGTTTTCATGAGATAATCGGACAATGATATACATATGATAAAAATTTGCAGTCACAAAATTTCCCTCAATACTCGAGCATCCTCGAATTCTAGTTGTTACCGAATATAATATTTCCCTCATCGTTAGTTTTTTTCTAAACAAATTATTCACTGCCGCGACAGCATTCATAGACGCACGTATTGAAGCTGAGGCTCCGATTTTAAAGCTTATAATGTAAACGAACTATTTATAGATCGAATCGCAGTAGATTTCCAATTATACTTACTATCCAGCTATCGTACACATCAGCAAAAGTATAAGGGAAAAGAAACAACAAGATATGCTACTTCCAACTACCTTATCGTACAATAAAATTGCAGGTGCTCAAGCTCTCTGCAGAAAGACTAGATTCAGAAATCAAGTAAACCTTTATTTGCAGTTCTTCATTCCCCATTTGGTGTTTTTGGTAGTCTGCTATTTCTTTAGCAGAGACAACAACTGAGTCATGACAAGAAAAAAGATCAATTCGTCTCAGTCTGTATATCTCTGATATCTGAGGATATCTCCTTCAAGCTATACATATAAGTTAGTTCCAGCACTTCAAGGCAAGGAAAATTGCTGGAGTCCGCCATAAAGCATTCGAGATCACTGCATTTGCAGAGGTGCAAGTATTTTAAACAATAAATTGTCCATCAACGTGCTCACACTTGCTTCCGCTGCATAAGTCAAGACGTAGTTCTTCGAGCAATGGCAATGATCGAATCTTAGTCATTATGTCATCCATATGAAGGCCGGTTACCCACAAATACTTTAGTGAATGTGGGAAAGTAAGACTTGCTGCCATGACCAAGTATCAAGGTACGAAGAACTGAAGGCACTTTTAGGATAGTTGTGCCGGAATAGCAGTGGTCCGCCTCATATGAGCTTGGATAAAGTACAATTCGCCTTTCGTAGTTTGGAAGTTCTCGATGTTGATTCTCCATGATGCTACAAAATTTCTTCTCCAAAGCCTCTTTTATGCATAAATCCCACAAAAGATCATGAATCTTGAATTCTATTATTTCTCCCCTTTTAAATGATGAATCAGAAACTAAAATAAGATTCCTACTAGCAAGGTCACTATGATAGTCTTGTGCAGCCTCTTCTAGGCTCTTGCCGTTAATCGGTTTTAGGTATCCTTCGGCCACCCATAGTCGTTTCAGTTTTTCAACATCAATCAATTCATCTTCAGGAAACATCCCCATGTAAAGGAAACAAGGTTTCAAAGATAATATCTTCAGACAACGATCGTCGTCTTCTGAATTAATGGTGGAACGTAAAGTTTTTGCAATGGATTCCCAATATTCTTTTGTTCGTGGAGACTTTGCTAGATGGCCTCCTATCACGACAACCGAAAGAGGAATTCCTCTACAGTTGTTTGGTATCTCCTTTCCTACATCCTCTAGCTCGCAGGGGCAATCACCTCGTCCGAATACGGTTTTGCAAAATAATTCCCAACATTGACTCTCGTCTAACAAACCCACTTTGAAAACGTGCGAGCTAATCGAATCTGAATTTTGATTCTCTAGTTGTTATCACTATGCCACTGCCGCCAGAGGCGGAGCTACAGAAGAGCCAGTGGGGTCCTGAAATTTTTTTTTTTTAAAATTAGTATTATGGTATAAATTTTAAGTGGGAACAAAAATTGAAAAATTTTACACTACAGGGACCCCATTGAAGTTTTTTTAAAAATATAGGGTGTGGGGTCCAACTAGACTGGAGTTGGACCCCACCTATTGATTGCTCTGGCTCCGCCATTGACTGCCGCGGCTATCAGGAAAGAAGTGTCTCAATTTGACCAATGCCTCTGCGTCCCATAGATCGTCCACGATTATTAAATACCTTTGGCCGAATAAACTCTTGTACAAGTTATCACCCAACTCGTATTCGCTACCTCCTCTCAAACTTTTCTTACTCCATGTACTATTTAGACAATGAACAAGTTCTACCAGAGTTTCATGTATATCGTAGTCCTTAGAAATTGTAGCCCAAGCACGAACATCAAAGTAGTTGCTAACGTAAGGATGATTAGACTTTCTTAGCGAGCGTCGTCTTACCGATTCCACCCATACCTGTTATCGAGATAATTTGACGGCCAGATGCGCTCTGAGGTCGAGCGAGCTTATCCACAACTTCTACTGTTCGGTCTTCCATATCAACCACACTGTTCTCACTAGAATCAGCAGCCGGTCGTAGTAGCCGAGGTTGGTTTCTGCCTTGAGTTTTCTTCTCAGTGTTCCAACTCATTTCCTTAATTTCATTCTCAATTAGATATATGCCTTCTATCGCCTTTTGGAGACTTATACTGAAGTCCTCTTGACTGAAATCTTCCTTCGCTATGTGGGTCTCGATAACGTCTTCGGCAGCATAGGCTGCATCAGCCATTCGGAGTTCCAATATTAGATCGACGGAGGCATTGTGAGCTTCGAGGAATCTTTGAAATAAAAATATCTTCGAACTGAGAGAGTCGAACTGTCCCTCGTCGATTTTGATGGGAGGGTTAGGATGCTGGTGGAGATCTGATATGAGATGCATGAGAGAAGTAAAAGCTGCGTAAGCTGTCGCCATTCTACTCAATTCTATTCTACGAAGTGAAGAAAAAGAAGGAAGAAGAGAGATTGGTTCTTCTGAAGCTTTGGAGAGGAAATATGAAATGAAAGGGGGTTGGTGTAGCAATGTGTTGTGAGGGCGGTCCCGTACACAATGGATGTAAAACGCTTCGTAAAATACTAATGTTGGATGAGATGTTAAGCTAACACTCAATCTCACTTGTAAATGCACACCGGAAATACACGAACTTAATGATGGAACAAAAATGATCACGAGCTGATTATGTGCAGCAAGTCAAATAACTTGCTGCGAGCCTCACGGCAAAATAATCCACTAAAACGATGGATTACAAACTATCGAAAAAGATAGTTAAAACAAATCTAGCAAACGGAAACGAATCAGAAAAGATTCTAAACCAACAAGATCACACGACCTCTAAAAGCTAGACTTAGAAATGAAAATTTCAAGAAATAACTCTCGCTCAGGGATGCTCTCACTTTGCTCGATGTGCTCGTTCTCAAAGTCGTGTATCAAAACCGTTAAGTCTTCGACTTAAATATCTCTCCAACTAGTAAAAGACTTTGCCAACATCTTGCAACTTCCCACAACGTCCACTAAGCATGATTGGTTCGTTGGAGACAGTTAGAAGTCGACTTGGTCAGTCCAAGTGCTCGGTCTTTCCTTTAGCTTCAAGATATCCTATCTTTAGTATGCACTCTTCCCTATCTTCGCTCCACACTCCTTTCACGCGGTTTGAACCGTTCTATAGCTTATCCAAGACCTGCATAAGCCTAGTCAAAAACCACGTCAGCACTAAAGTTAGTTTTGGGCATGAAAGATAAAACAAAGGAAGGGAACATTCTCGACCAACAAATGTTGGCTAGAATGTTGCCCCAACATTGCTAATGCTGAAAGTTCAACATTAACAATCTCCCCCTTTTTATCTTTCTTCCCAAAACCAAAGCAGAAGTCAGTCCTAATAAACTCCCCCAGAAAACATCAACTCAACCAAAACACACAAGGGTTAACAAAGGTTAGAGTTAGACAAAATCAGAATGGAACTAAAGACTGAAGTACTACTGAATAGTACAGGCCATATGAGGTTCTGAAAATCTGCAAAAGAAAATAAAAAACATGGTTCAAACGCAAAAAAAAAAACAGGATACTTAGCAAGCCACAAAAGCACACGCATGCACACACAAGCACAAAAGCGCATGCACACAGTGCGGCTTCACTCCTCAGCTCTCTCTTCTCCTTGACCTTCTTGTCTCTGACTCGATCTTGATCATCCTGACCTCCCCCTGCTTGTTCTGCACCACCATTGTGCCCTTCTTCAGGCTGTACTTCACTCGGCCCTGCTCGATCCTCAGCATGTGTTTCAGCTCGGGCTGCACCTGCTCTTTCTCCCCCTTTTTGGGAAGAAATGAACCTCCTCAAGGCATCTCTTTGAGCCACTAAAGCTGCGATTGACTCATCTAGAACTCTAAGGGCCTGTTCTGCTAGAGATGTTGATCCAACATCCTGGTCAACATTTTGTTCTAGCTGTTCTGGGCTGCGCCAGGGAAGATCCACAACTTTGTCTGGTCCGGCTAGGTGGTTGGGTTGAATGGCATAAGGCATCCTGAGAGTAATCAGCTTATCCCGTCGAGTGGGTCGAAAGCCTCCTTGAACCATCACTCCATAGATGATAGAATGATAAGGCAGAATCCCTTTGCTGACCCGTTCTGCTTGATTTGACATATGTTTGAGGATGATTTCTCCGCAGTTCAGTGGTAGATCTCGCCCAAGAGCGTACAGAAGATGAGCCATTTGCTCAGTGACCCTAGTCTCATTCAAGGTAGGCAGCCAACTAAAGACTCCAATTTTGAATAAAACTGAGTACAAAGAGGTTAGAGCAGTACTAGCACAGTTCCCTTTCCACACAGACACTCCCCCTCCAGTAATGAATCTAACCACCTCATTATTATCAAACTCATAGCCCATGTCAACCTCAGGCGTTCCAAGAAATTCATTAATAGCCCGAGATGAAAGATCATAAAGCCTCCCCCTTACAAAAACTTTCCCATAGTTCCTAGAATTAACCTCAGCTATACCAGAGAAAAGATTCGCATATACCTCGCTGACGACTGAGTCACAGTACGTCCCAAGTTCTCGTACCATTCGGCCCAAGTGACGTGATTCCAGGAACTGCAGAACACCATGCTTCCTAAAGCTCTCTTCGTCCACCACCCTTTCCACCCTAATGAGTCTTCTACTCATGGTATCCCACAGCTCCGCATTGGCTGTGCGGTAGAACTTTTGGTCAGGTAGTGGATTCTCCCAGTCAGAATCCTCCAATGTTGGGTCAGCATCATACCCAACATCTTCATCAGAGGCTGGGATTGGAGAGACGGCACGGTGGCTTGAGGCTGGCTGAGGTGAGCTGTCAGTCCTCGCCCGTTTAGCCGGTTTATCATCACTTTCAATTGGCCGTTTTCCTGCGCGCTTCTCCACCCTTTTCCTCAAGGACTCCAGGGTCTGAGCAAGGTCGTCCTCTTTCTCGTCGTTGCTCGTTGACTTGACTGAGTCTGTAAAGGACTCCGAGACGGATGAAGGCGTTTCTCCCCCTGAAAGCCTGTAGTCCTCGTCTGAAATCTCCGAGTCAAGACTTTCATATGTGACGGAGTTGATGATAGTGTCCTCAGAGTCACTGGAAAGAGGAATAGGGGCATCAGCGTTGGAAGTTGGGTGCAGGGCTCGGCGAATACGACCAGTTCGACGCTTCTTTACTGGAGTTGTGGCCTGGGACTTTGGTTTCTTCTTCTTGGAACTACATGGCCGAGATTTCTTCGACGTTCGAGCAGTTTCTTTGCCCGGTATTGAGCTCGAAGGGCCAGACGGCTGAGATGGGTTGGAAGATGATGCTGTGACGTTGATTGCGCCTCCGACCAGACTCGCCTGGACCGGCCGTGGTTGGGTCGTGGACGCACCGAGCGGTACGTCGGCGAAATTGAAGATCGGAGGCGGAATCCTTTGAGAGGGGACGTCTGTGGCCGAAACAGGTGGGTTAGTGGAAACAGGGGTTTCCACCGTCTCTGAGTTCTTCGTTTGGGGGTCCCCTGATGAGGGCTGTGTCGTCGCCGCTTGTTCATCGGTGGTCTGAGGAGGTGATCTGGCCGGCCGCAGTGGCTGGAAAGGGCCCGTATACACCACAATCTCCATCGGATCTGGGATTATTTGCAGAGGGACTGGAAAATAGGGTTAGTGTCGAATGTTGGGTCAACATTCGGTTGAGATGAGGAATTCGACATGATCTTAGTTGAAACAGAATGAATCAAGGAAAATCTAAGCGAAAATATCAAACCCTAATGAACTCAATGCCGAAGAGAAAATTTGCAGAGAGAGATTTCGTAGTGAAGCAAGTTGATATGACAAGATAATCATCCACTCTCCTTCTTAAACATCGTGCCAGAAACAACGGTCACAGCAGTTAATTTAGCTAATCATGGACATAATGGAACCAAAAGTAACCGTTGATCATAAGTAGAGAAAACCGCTTAATTTGGATAGGTCACACTAATTCATGATTTTTCAAACACATGAAGTTAAAAATAGTAAAAAGACTCATTCCATATACGAGCACTTAAAAGCAGTTTGAAGACCAAGTCATGCGAGTTTAAAGGAGCACTTCGAAACATGATTCACCCAAAAAGACTAAGTCAAAAGTCATGGTAGAATCAAGAGATACTTACGGTTTGAGCGACTTCGATGAGCACAAAGAGACAAGTGTAGAGAGCTGTTCTTCGAGAGTTTCTAATGCAATTCTGAGAGATAACTAAACTAGACACACAAGACTAACAAAAACAGTACTAAAGACAGACATGCACAAAACGAAAGCACACAATATAGCAATATCAAACAGACAGTCACACATGTTGCCCTAACATTTGACTCAACATCCTAATTCCGTAATCCTAGACTTATCTGCTTAATCCTTCTCAAAATCAGTACCCTTTATTTCTCCCCCTTAGCCTCATATATCCATCAGTATTTATGCACTGCCCTTATACCCTCAGCCTCAAGGTTAGGCCTTTTTTGTCGCATAGTATACATCGTCACCGCGAATGCCGTGTACCTAAGGAAACTTATTACCACAAACCATATTAGCCGAGAGTTTATGAGCAAGCTGAAGCACATTAAGTATTGGTTTTTAGTCGCAAAGAATACATCGTCACAGCGAATGCCGTGTACCTAGGGACGTATTACCAATTACTTTTAAACAAAAGAGGTATAGGGTTCATTTAGGGACCAATCAAGAAGAATCAAGTCATTTCACAGGAAAACAGAACAAAATATTTAACCAAACATCAAAGCCGTAACTATCTAATTTGACATATGCTATGCTGATCCAAATGTTGGACCAACATTTAACTCAACGTGTACAATCCTATGGATTTCTTCAGGTCCGAAACCTTTCAGAATCCAATGCTTTCGTAAAAATGTCTGCTAACTGATTCTTAGTGTCTATATGCTCGATGCGGACTAACTCCTTTTCAACCATATCTCTCAGAAAATGATGCCTAATATCTATATGCTTTGTACGTGAGTGTTGGATGGGGTTCCTAGATATGTTAATGGCACTAAGGTTATCACAATACATGAGAACAGATTCGCACTCTAAACCATAGTCACACAACATACTATTTAACCACATCAATTGGGTACAACAACTACCCGCAGCTACGTACTCAGACTCCGCAGTAGATAAAGACACACAATTTTGCTTCTTACTATACCATGCAACCAGATTGTTACCTAAGAAGAAGCAGCCACCACTTGTACTCTTGCGATCATCTTCGTCACCTGCCCAGTCAGCATCGCTATAGCCTACAAGACTCAAATTAGTATCTTTGGAAAACCATAATCCAAGGCTACACGATCCACTCACATAACGGAGTATTCGCTTAACCGCATTAAGATGAGAAACTTTAGGTTCAGATTGATATCTAGCACATACGCAAACACTATATATGATGTCAGGCCTACTCGCAGACAAGTATAATAAACTGCCAATCATAGAGCGGTACAATGTCGGGTCAACATTTGGCCCAACATTGTCTTTATTTACCTTCTGTGTAGACCCCATGGGTGTTTTCATTACCTTTGCTGTGTCCAATCCGAACATCTTGACAGTGTTTTTGGCGTATTTTTCCTGGGACATAAAGATCTCGTCGCTGCTTTGCTTAATCTGCAAACCTAAAAAGTAGGTTAACTCGCCTATCATACTCATCTCAAAGGTAGTGTTCATTGCCTGCACAAACTGATCTAACATAGACTGTGAGCTTGATCCAAAGACAATGTCATCAACATAAACTTGAGCAATTAATATATCGGATCCGACCCTTTTAACAAAAAGAGTACGATCCGCCTCACCTCGAGTGAACCCAAACTCAAGTAAAAATGTTGTTAACCTCGCGTACCAAGCTCGAGGCGCTTGCTTCAATCCATACAATGCCTTCTGCAGCTTAAAAACATGGTTAGGGTAATGGGGATCTTCGAACCCTTTAGGCTGTTCGACAATGATTTCCTTATCAATATATCCATTCAAGAACGCACCCTTAACATCCATTTGGTGTAACGTGATGTTAAGCCAACATGCTATAGCTAACAGAAGTCTAATCGATTCTAATCTAGCAACAGGAGCCAACGTCTCATCAAAGTCTATGCCTTCTACTTGAGTATAACCCTGAGCTACTAAACGTGCTTTGTTTCTAACAACCCTACCAAGTTCATCAGATTTATTTTTAAAGATCCACTTCGTGCCTATGACATTAATGTCTTTCGGCCGTGGGACTAAGGTCCATACTTGGTTTTTCTCGAACTGCAAGAGTTTCTCTTGCATTGCATTAATCCAGAAATTATCCTTGAGAGCTTCAAGGACATTCTTCGGTTCTATTTCAGAAACAAAACAGTTAAATCGTACCTCAGCGTATACCGAGTTCATGCATACGTTTCTTACCATAGTCTTGTACTCCTTTCGTGGTTTGTCTCTGGTCTTCCTTCCTTCGTTCACATCTCCAATTATAAGATCAGTGGGATGATCTTTCTGAATCTTAGCTGGCGGATCTCGTCGCACTTCGCTGGGACAAGCTTCATCATTCTGTTCTGGCTCAGATGTTGGGTCCAATGTTGGCTCAACATTGTCATCCGCAGGCTCCTCTGGTTCTTTACTGGCTTGTATAACATCTGTAATATCAACTTGAGGAGGCATGTTGCTAAGATCAGTAGCATCATCAAACACAATATTCACAGATTCTTGAACAGACTTCAAACGCAAGTTATAAACACGATAGGCACGACTATTGAACGAGTATCCTAGGAAGATGCATTTATGACTTTTCGAATCAAACTTAGTCAAATATTCACGATCATTCAGCATGTAACAAAAACATCCAAAGACATGAAAGTATTTAACTGTAGGCTTCTTACCATTCAACAACTCATATGAAGTTTTCTTTGTACCATGCCTAAAGAACACACGATTTGAAATGTGACATGCCGTATGTAGTGCTTCAGCCCAAAAATGTTTAGAAACATTCTTTGATAATAACATAACACGTGCCATTTCTTGTAAGGTCCTATTCTTCCTTTCGGCAACCCCATTTTGTTGGGGCGTCTTAGGAGATGAGTACTCATGCACAATGCCTTTCTTATCACAGAATTCATCAAAGAACTGATTCTCAAACTCTCTACCATGGTCAGACCTTATTCGAAAGATAGATGCACTGAAATTGTTACGAATCATAGGACAAAAATTTTTAAAGGAATCAACCGATTCTGATTTTTCCCTAAGAAAGAAAATCCATGCATATCTAGAAAAATCATCCACGAGCACATAAGCATATTTTCTACCTCCTATGCTATCAACTTCCATAGGACCCGTCAAATCCATGTGAATTAACTGAAAACAGTGAGCAGTTTTAAAATGTTGGGCAGTTTGTTGGTCAACATTGTGACTAACATGTGTTTGCTTACCCTTCAAACACGACTCACAAACAACCTTACCAAACTCCTTAAGTTTCGGAATGCCTCTGATAGCATCATGTTTGATAAGTTGCTCCAATGTTCGATAGTTGACGTGGCCTAATTTGTAATGCCAAAGCACAACATCGTCCTCGGCTTTCGACAATTGACACACGTCCTTCACACTAGATTTGTCACCAACTAGGTAGCAATTGTCGCTTGATCTCTTACCTGCCATCACTAAAACAGAATCTCGGTTAAAAACTTCACAGCACTCCTTGTTAAACCTCACCTCGAGGTCATCATCGCACAGCTGGCTTATGCTAATCAGATTTGCAACAAGCATGTCTACATGAAGTACGTTGCTAAGCTTGGGAAAGTCGGGCACATTCAATTTGCCTCTGCCAAGAATTCGACCTTTTGATCCACCTCCGAACGTCACAGATCCACTTTTTAAGGGCGTGTAATCACTGAGATATTCTTTGGTACCCGTCATATGTCGGGAACACCCGCTATCGAAGTACCATGAACCTGTCACGTTAGCTCGCAAAGAGGTGTATACAACTAGACATTTATGACCTGATTTCTTGATCCAAGCTTTCTTAGAAGATTTAACCACATTCTGTTTACTGGAATTCGAAGATGAGCCAGCTGAGAGTTCTCCAGACATATTCTTTAACACTGATTTCTCAATGTTGACCGATATGTTGGATGACATTTCAGCCGACATCGATTTCTTTGCAGAAATCTCTCTCTTCAATTTCCAGCAGTATGACTTTAAGTGACCTAACTTCTTACAATGATCACACAGAAATGATTTATCATGAATTTTTGGGGTTGCATGCTCGGGACTAATCTTAGGGTTCACAATTTCAGCTTCGTCATTCACTGATTGAGCTTTAACAAACATTATCTTAGGTTTTACATGAGATAGTAATTTCGTATTATCACCTGCTGACTGACCATTATATCCTAGACCTTGTTTATCATAGATACCAAGAGACAATACCTCTTCATGGCTGGACTTACTCCTGTTCCACTTCGCAAATGTTTCGTCGGCCTTATTGACTCGCTTTTGAAGCGTGTCGATCTCTCTGTCCTTACGTATCAGTGCGGCTTCCAACTTGTTCATGCCTTCCATCAAGCCTTCAATGATCTTTTCGTTTTTCTCATTTTCTTCGGCCAACAGTTTCACCGCAGCTTGGAGTCGAAGGTTATTCTCCTTTTCCATCTCATAATGTGTGGATAATTGCTTCAAGGCTTCTTCACACCTTTCTATCTCAGGTTCTGAATCATCACAACTCAAAATACCATCAAGACAGTTTGAATCATCATAATCAAAGAATATGTTTTGCAGATGTTGAGTCACATGTTGGCTCAACATCAGTTACCGCAGTGAGACCGATTTGATTATCTTCTTCATCCTCGTCATCAGAAAAGGACTGGATGGTTACGAATGATTGCTTAGGTTCTTCATAGTCATCTTCATCTTCATCGTCTGACAGGTCAATCCACATCGCCTTACCACCACGCTTGCGAATTGTGTTGGCACATTCATTGGCAAAATGGCCCCAACCTTGGCATTCATAACATCTGACTGCCTCGTAGTTGATGTTCTTCTTTGGCTTCGTCTAGTCTCCCAAAGGGCTTTCGCTTCGGGAACGGAGGAGCTGAAGAGGGTTCAGCTTTGGCATTCTGACCTTTTCTGAATGTCGGGCCAACATTCTGCACAACATTCTTCTTCTTGAAGAACTTTGCAAATTTCTTCACAACCATGGCTAGGTCCTCTTCGTTATTGGGATCAACCTCAATCGGTTCCTTAGATGGCTGTGTGACTAGTGCGAGACTCTTTCCTCGTGCGGCCCTCCTTTGGACTTCTAGATTCATTTCATAATTCTTCAATATGTTCATCAAGACGTTGAAGTCCATGATGGCTAGGTTGTGTGATTCCTCGATCGCCGATACCTTCACATTAAACTTTTCAGTTAGTGTACGAATAGCTTTAGAATTTAATACCTTATTCGACATTGGATCTCCGAGGCTGGCACACTCGCTAGAAATCGTCAAGAGCTTTCCAAAATACGTTGTGATGTCCTCGTCTTCCTTCATTCTGATGTTCTCAAACTGGCTGTGAAGGAGGCGTAGTTTGGTTTCTCGCACAGTTGTGTCACCTTCACAGTATCTCTCGAGCAGATCCCATGCAGTCTTAGCCGTTGTACAGTTCTGGATGATCTTGAACATAACGATATCCACCGTAGAGAAGATGGCGTTGAGTGCCTTGTCATTGAACTCTGCTAGACTTCGCTCGGCTGGCGTCCATTGTTCGACCGGCTTGTCGAAGACCTCACATCTGCATCCGGTTCTGTCCTTGGAGGAGTATATCCATGAAGTACTGATTCCCAAGCCCGCACATCGATTGACTTGATGCACTGACGGATGCGCACCTTCCAATAAGCGTAGTTGGTGCCATCAAGAACAGGAACTTTGCCGATATTGTTAGAACTGGTAATATCCATTGTAGAGGATGTTAAGCGCTTAGTAACGTCAAGCGTTGGCTCTGATACCACTTTGAGGGCGGTCCCGTACACAATGGATGTAAAACGCTTCGTAAAATACTAATGTTGGATGAGATGTTAAGCTAACACTCAATCTCACTTGTAAATGCACAGCGGAAATACACGAACTTAATGATGGAACAAAAACGATCACACGAGCTGATTATGTGCAGCAAGTCAAATAACTTGCTGCGAGCCTCACGGCAAAATAATCCACTAAAACGATGGATTACAAACTATCGAAAAAGATAGTTAAAACAAATCTAGCAAACGGAAACGAATCAGAAAAGATTCTAAACCAACAAGATCACACGACCTCTAAAAGCTAGACTTAGAAAAGAAAAACTCTTTCAAGAAATAACTCTCGCTCAGGGATGCTCTCACTTTGCTCGATGTGCTCGTTCTCAAAGTCGTGTATCAAAACCGTTAAGTCTTCGACTTAAATATCTCTCCAACTTGTAAAAGACTTTGCCAACATCTTGCAACTTCCCTCAACGTCCACTAAGCATGATTGGTTCGTTGGAGACAGTTAGAAGTCGACTTGGTCAGTCCAAGTGCTCGGTCTTTCCTTTAGCTTCAAGATATCCTATCTTTAGTATGCACTCTTCCCTATCTTCGCTCCACACTCCTTTCACGCGGTTTGAACCGTTCTATAGCTTATCCAAGACCTGCATAAGTCTAGTCAAAAACCACGTCAGCACTAAAGTTAGTTTTGGGCATGAAAGATAAAACAAAGGAAGGGAACATTCTCGACCAACAAATGTTGGCTAGAATGTTGCCCCAACATTGCTAATGCTGAAAGTTCAACATTAACATATTGTATTGTATCAACGCTCCTTGAGAGGAATAATGCCCATCATGTGCCAATACAATTTGGACGATAAAAATATTGTTTTGGACGGCTGTAATATAATATTTAGTAACCCATTTGATTGAGGTGGAAAGATGCATTGGCTTTCAGCTGGAGTAGTGCAACCAAAAGCATCCAACCAAAACGAAAATGCAGGAAGTACTCAGTCTTTCTAACCTTTGAAGTGGAAGCGAAAGCAGTCCAAGCAAAACACGAAAAGCCGTTTTAGAGCAGAGTCATCGCAAATGCGGATATAGATTATAATAATAATATATCCCAAAAATAAAAAATACAACTAAAACTACAAGTTCTTATCAACTCCTCTTTAAGGCTTCAATGATTAAAATTTCAAAATGGTAAACCAAATTTCGTTGAGAATGGTAATCAGTTCTGCTATGATTCGATTTTGATGTGATCTTTTATCAGTTCTTATATTTAATTGAGGAAGAACGCGACTGAACTGTTCTCACTGAAGAAGATAAATCACACACACACAAAAGGAGAATTGTTTCACGATCTCGTCATTTTTGTTGGGTTGAGCGGTATACTCCCGTCCAGACGATACAAACCTCCACGCTCTTCTCCTTTCAGTAGGACTTTTTCGCCATGTGTGATTTTACAGACTCCCCCTGCTATGAAACTCCCATAGCCCTTGGAATCTAACTGGCTCAAGGATATTAAATTCTTCTGTAACTTTGGGACAAAGATCACACCACCCAAAGCTCGAACCGCTCCGTCAGTCATTTTGATCTTCACAGTTCCGACACCGCGAACCGCCTGACGGTATCCATCAGCCATGGAAACCGAACCTCTTCGTATCTGTTGGAACGTATCAAAATATTTTCTTTCGGAGCAAATATGGTATTTCGACCCCGAATCAAATATCCATTCATCCTGAGAACGAGCGTCATCGTTGTAGACTGTGAGAACGTCTACAACATCATCCGTATCTGTGCTATCATGGTTGTGGAATTTTTCTCGCCGTTCTTGTCCTTCCTCCAAGTCGGTTCCTCTTGATGTGCCCCGGCTCACCACACTTGTAGCACACGATGCCCTTCCCGCCATCCTTTGATTTGGACCTGCTGCTACCTCCAAATTCCCTGGCGTGAAACCTTCCTCTACGATTCTACCCATGAATAGCCAACGCCGAATTTTGGCTATCTCCATAATTTGAGTGTCTCCTCTTTTCATGTGCCAAAAGAGTTGACTGCACATCCACCATCTTCACCGTCGTCTTTCCGTACAAGATGGTTGTGACCAAATTATCATAAGAATCAGGAAGCGAGGTAAGAAGTAAAAGGGCCTTATCTTCTTCCTCCAGCTTTACATCAACTTTTATAAGTTGATCCACAAGTCCGTTGAACACACTAATGTGATCCATGAGATTCCCACCTTCCTCCATCTTTAGCCGGTACAGCTCCCGCTTCAGATCTAACTTTGTGGTTAAGTTTTTCCCGAGATGCAGCTCCTCCAACTTCGCCCACAAGTCTGGTGCAGAATCCTCATTAACAACGTTATTAATGATGTTATGTGCAATGTACAGACGGATTGTGCTGGCACATCTTGACCCCAAATCCTCCCAGTCTTCTTTCGTCATTTTCTCCGGCTTTGCCGTGTCCCCTTTCAAAGCCTTAGCCAAGCCTTGATGAACAAGTATATCCTTCACTCGTCTTTGCCACAGAGTGAAACTCCCCGTACCATCGCACTTTGAAACTGCTTTCCGTCGCCATTATCCTTGCAGAGATTCAACAGCTTCGCCCGTCACTAGCTCCCCCGTAACGATACACCTTCCTGATATCTTTTCTGATGTGGAAGATCAGACAAAGCTGCAACCACAGAGCATACTCAGAATATCAATTAGGCTTGGCTCTGATACCACTTGCTGGGGTTGAGCGGTAATATTTCGGGCCCAGTGGAAGATTTATTTTGGATCCGCGACGATTTATTTGGACAATATAAAAACCAAAATGACGCTGAAAGAGAACACGAGATTTTACGTGGTTCGGCCAATACCGCCTACCTCCACGGAGAGCACCAGCTTTACTATATTGAGAATATTACACCGTACAAAATAACACTCGTGTTTAAACCCAAACTCGAGACCCCTTACCCACCCGTGTAATGTTTTTGTACCTATTCCCAACTACCCCAGTAAAACTAAAAACCGCTCTCACACTTATCCACCCGGATAAGTTTACCTCTCACTATTACTCTCTAACTGAACTTCTCACTTGATTTGGGATGATAATAACTGAAGAATCCTCAGCCTATTTATAGATATCTTCAGCTCTGGACCACTCGAAACGGGTGGCCAGGAATCCGCCGCGTCGCCCTTCAATATAAACCATTCATTAAAATAATAAAATATTAAAATAATATTTTATTTATTTTTTTTCTTTTCAACACTGGTGGGCGTCCTCCTTGGGCGGCTGGCCTAACAATTTTCTTCTTATAATATGGAATAGAGACCATAAAAATATCGTCATGATTCAAACGCGAGGGAACTAACAAGCATTGCGAACTAGCTTAACCTTGCTCATCAGATTGGAAGTCTTCATATGATGTAAAAATAGCTGATATCCACTTCAGTCCCACAACTTTGAGCAGTGGCCATGAACCAAGCTTATTAGTAGTCATGTTGGAACCGTGTATCATTCTGCTGCTTCGACGGCGATGATCGAGCCACTTATATGGTTCTCATCATTATAAGAACAAAATATCAATCAATAAAACCCATAAATTATAATCTTTCAAAGCACAGACATTCAATAAGAACTGCAGTATTATTTAGAAAACAAAGAACTTAGTTTCGACACGAAGCAAGGCGAATAACAATGGCACACAACTTCATCCTTCCAAAAAGGACAAAAAAAACATACAAAAAAAATCACCACTTCTCAGCTTCGATGATGAAATTACCGGCGCCCAAGCTCTCAGCAGAAAGACTTGAATGGTAAAGAAGGGTAACCTTAATTTGCAATTCTTCATTCCCCATTTCGTTCTTTTGGTAGTCTGCCATTTCCTTAGCACACTCAACAGCCGAGTCAGGACATAAATACAGTTCAATACGTCTCAGCATCTGCTTATCTCCGATATCTGAGGATATCTCCTTCAAGCTATACATAGCGCTTAGTTCAAGCTCTTCAAGGCAAGGAAAATGCGTGGAGTCTAGTGTAAAATATTCGAGTTCGTTACAACGACAGAGCTGCAAGTATTTTAAACGATCAAATTGTCCTTCGAAATGCTCCCACTCGCTTCCGATGCATTCTTCAAGACGTAATTCTTTGAGCAGTGGCAATGAGCCAATCTTAGTCGTTACGTCATCCATACGAAGGCCGCTCACCCAAAGATACTTGAGTGAATTGGGGAAAGTAATACTTGACAACATTTCATTTCTCTGTGCCCCAGGTCTCACGTAGTGCAGCCAGCAATTAAGCTTCTCGAGCTTTTCGAGGCGTTCGACGTTTTCAAGAGTATACGTCCCTTGACTGAATCCCTGCCTTGAATCGTGATATCTCACAGCTAATATCCTAATGTTGGGAATTCTTTCTACCGAATCTTCTCTGAAACTGAAATTTAACATCACCTTAGCCGATTGAAGGTTCTTCAAGACGATATCACCTCGGACTTCACTTGGAGGGCCGGGGAGACGGAATTCTATCTCAATGCTGACGTGCCTTAGCTGAGACATTTTCCATATTTCTTCTGGTGCTCTTGCCTCCCTGCAACCAACTATGCTTAAAGATTGAAGGTTCCATATGGAAAAAGTTGATGGAGGTAAGGTAACAAATACTTTGTTTTTAGACGAGAAATCAAGGCATCGCAGGTGAACAAGTTGGCAGATAACTTCAACCATGTCATTTACACGAATGTCCAGGTACTGAGCTGAAGCCAAAACTCGTAACGACTTATGAACTACAGAAGAAGGTAACAATGTACCATGAAGTATCAAAGTACGTAGACATGATGGTGATTTTCGGACAACATTGTCCACCCCATATGAGCTTGGATAAATGACTATTCGTCTTTCATCGCTCGGAACTTCATTCTTTCGCACGACGCAGAGGAACTTCTTCTCTAAAGCCTCCTTTAAGCATATATCCCTCAGAAGATCGTGGATCTTGCATCCCATTATTTCTCCCCTTCGAGATGAATTAGAAACAAAGATAAGATTTCTGCTGACAAGGTCATGTAGATAGATTTGTGCAGTCTCTTCTGGGCTCTTGCCACGAATTGGTTTTAGAAATCCTTCGGCCACCCATAGTCGATCAGTTTCGGAACATAAATCTCTTTATCTTCAGGAAATATTCCTATGTAAAGAAAACACGGCTTCAAGTGAACGGGTAGATGAATATAGCTTAAAGATAATGTCTTCAGGCAACGATCGTCGTCTTCTGAGTTCACAGTGGAACTTAGATTCTCCGCAATAGATTTCCAATATTCTTGTGTTCTTGGAGACTTTGCAAGATGGCCTCCAATCACGACAACCGAAAGAGGAAGTCCTCTACAATTGTCTGATATCTCCTTTCCGACGTCCTCCAGTTCACGAGGGCAATCATATTGTCCGAATACGGTTTTGCAGAATAAATCCCGGGGTTTGCCTCTCGTCTAACAGACCCACTTTAAAAACATGCGTGCTAATAGAATCGAATTCCGATTCTCTAGTGGTTATCACTATCCCACTACCGCGGCTATCGGGAAAGAATGATCGCAGTCTGTTCCATGCCTCTTCATCCCATATATCGTCCACTATTATTAGATACCTTTGTCCGAACAAACCTTTGTACAGTTTATCGCCCAAGTCGTATTCGTCCTCTCCTCTCAATGTCTCCTTACTCTTTTTCTTATCTATACAGTGAACAAGTTCTACCAGACTTTCATGTATATTGTAGTCTTTCGATATTGTAGCCCAAGCACGAACATTAAAGTAGTTGCTAACGTAAGGATCATTATAGACTTCGTTAGCAAGCGTAGTCTTACCGATTCCTCCCGCACCTGTTATCGAGATAATATTACGGCCAGGTTGAGGTAGAGCAAGCTTATCCACAATCTTGAGTGTTAGGCTGTTAATGTTGAGCTTTCAACATTGGCAATGTTGGGGCAACATTCTAGCCAACATTTGTTGGTCGAGAATGTTCCCTTTCTCTGTTTTATCTTTCATGCCCAAAACTAACTTTAGTGCTGACGTGGCTTTTTACTAGACTTATGCAGGTCTTGGATAAGAGATAGAACGGTTCAAACCGCGTGAAATGAGTGTGGAGCGAAGATAGGGAAGAGTGCATACTAAAGATAGTATATCTTGGAGCTAAAGAAAAGACCGAGCACTTGGAGTGACCAAGTCGACTCCCAACGGTCACTAACGGACCAAATGTCCTTAGTGGACGTTAGTGGACGTTGAGGGAGGTTGCGAGGTCGTTTGGACAAGTCCTTCACGAGTTGAAGACATATAAAAGGCGAAAGACTTAACCGTTTCAATGGACGCTTTTTAGACCGAGCGAACAAGAGAGCTTTTCTGAGCGAGAGTTATTCCTTGAAAGAGTTTTTCTTTTCTAAGTCTAGCTTTTAAAGGTCGTGTGATCTTGTTGGTTTAGAATCCTTTCTGATTCGTTTCCGTTTGCTAGATTAGTTTTAGCTATCTTTTTCGATAGTTTGTAATCCATTGTTCTAGTAGATTTTTTACGCCGTGAGGCATGCAGCAAGTTATTTGACTTGCTGCACAAAATCATCATTTGTGTTTGTTTCATTTCGTCGCTAAGTTCTTACAATTCCGCTGTGCGTTCAGAAGAGTGACTGTGAGTGATAGCCTAACATCGTGTCCAACATTAGTAGAAAACTTAGCATTTTACATCCATTGTTTACGGGACCGCCCTCATAGGCCTTCCATGCCCACCACGATATTCTCACCAGAAATAGCAGGCAGTCTAGGTTGGTAGTTTACTTGACTTTTCTTCTCGGTTTTCCAACTCATCTCCGTCACTTCTTTCTCAATTAGATCCATGACTTCTATGGCCTTTCGAAGACTTGCGTTGAATTCCTCTTGATTGATAACTCGATCTGCTATGTGAGTCTCGATGACGTCTTCAGCAGCATATACTGCATAAGCTATTCTGAGCTCCAATTTGAGATCGACTAATGTATGGTGATCTTCGAGGAATTTCTGAAAGAATGAGATCTTAGATTTGAGAGAGTGGAATTGTTCCTCGTCAAGTCTGATGGGAGAGTAGGGATGTTGGCGGAGATCTGATATGAGATTCATGAGAGAAGTAAAAGCTGCGTAAGCCGTCGCCATTCTATTGTATTCGATGATGGGGACAGAAAAAAGGGAAGAAGATTGTTTCTGAAGGTTTAGAAATGGAAGATGAAATGAAAGTCTTCGTTATAATGAAAATTGAAAAGCAATCTGCATCAACTACCTCGATATCAATGATGTTTGAGCAATGTTCAATACCTTATTATTTGGGAGATAAAGTATTGTTTGGTAAAATGAAATAAGCTAGTTGAGGTCGAAAGCTGCTTTAGTTTAGTGACGCAGTTGTGTTGTGTGTGTTCATCAAGTTGGCTATTTTGCAAAACTTTTAGAAAAATGAGATAGCTTTGGACAAAGAGTTGCATCTCAAGCTTTAGTTTATGACTTACTATTCGTCAACTACTAGCTGAAGTTTCAGTACAGCCTGGACAAGACGGAAATGATACGATAATATTCGAAGATGTTACCTGACCTGATTTAATATATAACTGTTGATATCTAACCAAAATCAATCAGAGTAGTCATATTGAATTCCTTGCTGCTGCTCTATAAAGCCACACTACACTAGAGACATTTGATAACGGATGACACATTATATAATTAGGTTAGAATCACTCAAAACAGAAGAAAATCTTATTAAACTTGCCCAACCCCATATTCAGTTTCCTTTTTGCTGAGGTACGTAGTCCAAAAATCTATTCTATATTAAAAGTGCGAATAGCCAATAGGTTTTGTCCCATTGTATTGTCTCCTTAATTTACGTTTTGTCCCATTGTGCCTTGATCAACGTGTCCTTAATATTTTTAGTCTATATTTACGAATCGAACACTCATAACTAGACAATATATCTTATTTTTTAACTACTTTGTCAAATAACGTTTGATTTGTCCTATCGTGAATGGTGAAATATCATGAAAGTTTGCTTTGACCAACGTGTCCTTAATATTTTTAGTATATTTTTATGAATCGAACACTCATAATTAGACAATATCTTATTGTTTAACTACTTTGTCAAACAACGTATGATTTGTCCTATAGTGAATGGTGAAATATCATGAAAGTTTACTTGAAGCATTACGTTGAGACTTTACAAATTCCAATGTATGAAAATTCTTTTCCACTACACATACGTTAACTTCCAATTTACACAGTATCAATCAAACTTAATAGGCGGTGGATAACTGTTCAGACTTTAAAAATTCCAATGTTTAATCTCAACTAAACCATAAGTATATTCATAAATATGATAGTGCATCTCACACACATGATCGTAGCGCGACAATCATAGCCTTCTTTATATGTTCTTTACATTGATCTATTGCTAAGCTACACCAATTTGGAAGGTTAGATACTCGATAGCTCGTATTCATTCATTCCACCGTCAGTAAGCTTTCTTGTGATTTCTACGTGTACATATATGGCTAGGTATAATTGAGATGTTTCATCATTGATGATGATGTGCTAGACTTGACGAATTTAGGTATTCCTTGCGTGCGAAATTCGGATCCACAACAACAACCATGGAGAACTTAGGTCTCACTATTGTTCCAATTCAATCCTTACCTAGCGAGGATTGACGTGCGGCGATAAAGGTTGTTGTCTCTAGGCAAGGAGCGGATAGAAATTCACGCAAGATAAAAAACGATACGAAAACTCATATTAATTGATTCCAATGTAAGTACACTTTCACGCTGTTTGTGTCAACTATTTTTCCTCTTCGAGTATGAAACTCGCTTCTTCACATCCATCCAACTATTTCAGGGAACGCCAATTCATGGGGTTATTTTTTCAAGCGCTATGGAACTTATCGACCGCACATTGCTCACCCAAAAAACGTATATTCTATCAAATCTCAGCGTGAAAGAAATAAACCCTCGCTATCCAAATATTAATCCTAATATAGAGTTGATCCTGAATCCATCAACAACTGTCTCTGAGGTTGAGGAGCCGCTTGATTTTACAAACAAATCTTCAAGTTTTTTTCAGCTTCACTCATATTATTGGCGAGTCGGAAGAGAACCAACTTTTCAGTACTCCTTTTACAATATATTATTATTATTATTATTATTATTATTATTATTATTATTATTATTATTAAGTAGTACGTGTGTTTCCATTGATACCTATATGTTGGTTTTTCAAGAGTGTTAGGATTTGTCATGAAGGTTAAACCATTATTTCAGTTCTCGCGGAGTGGGTCGATAGACTATAAGAGGGAAGTCATATTAATGAATGAGAGGTACACAAATAATTAAAAATAAGTTACTTTTTATAACTGCAAAATGATGCCATTGTTTTTCAGGTTTCAAAGCATTGTAGTGAACTTATGGGATGATTTGGCCGTGAATGAATGTCAATATTTGCAAAAGATGTCTTCCAATAAAACAATTGTAGGCTTTCTAAACTTAAAGCGCCACATTTATCAAGGTATTCTTTGTCTTGTTATTTTCAAATACTTTTATATTGCATGCATGTTGAGAGGTCATAAATTTTATCCTCTACAAAATTTCAGGTGTTGTTCAATTGAAGTCCACATCTACGACATGTTTGCTAATCCATCCACCATTGGATGAAACAGATGAACTAACTTCGTGGTAATTGGCATCTTTAATTTTCAGAATCAATATAATATTTACATACCGAAATGAAGTTTTCTATATTAAAATTATTATTTTGTGTCATAGGTTGACGAGCACTTGTGGTGATAAGAACCTTCAAAAGTTGTGGATGGAAAACAAAATAATGGAATTTGAAGAAATCACGATCAAACAGTTGATCGAGAACAGAGATATCTTCATTGAGGTACAACGTCATAATTTGTTACATTTGTTCGAGATAAATTTTCACTCATAATAATTTTGAACATGCACTTGTCATGCCGATGAACGACAAAAGAACTCTTACTTTTATATCAAAGCATGTGTCAACCGTGTGGAGCATCATCGCCGTGGTATGATTCGTGCGCAAATTGTCATCGCTCAGTTTTGATCACATTAAATGGCAAAGAATCTAAAACTTGCACGAATTCCAAGGTTGAATCATCTCCAAGGTATGTAAATTCGCATTACTTACGAAACTAAATTTTTTATTCAAAATAATTAAAAAAATAAGTAACATACAGATATCGTTTATCTATGGAAGTTATGGATGGGGGTGAAAATGCAACAATTGTTTTATTTGACGATGTGGTGACAATGTATATTGGTTGTACCGTTACCGAGTGCATTGCATCAGTGACTAAGGTAGTGCATATTTTAATTCTTTTTTCCCATCTGTTATTATTGTTCGTCTTCATAGGTATAATTGTCTCTTTACAGAATCCAACCAAATCAGCATATTACAAGAATTGTCTCTTTACAGAATCCAACCAAATCAGCATATTACAAGAATTTGGCCAAGAATACACCGAAAAAGTGGTCGCGTCTCAAGAGAAGAAAACAAGAAAGCGGTGCCTGGTTGATGTGATAGAATTGGACGATGATGAGACACTAGGAACTATGATAAAAAAGATCAAGGGAACGAACAACCCCACATCCTCGGGAACTAAAGTACCGTTCAAAAAAGTAAAACTAGAGAAGCTATGAGAAAACTGTCTACTTTATGTTTTAATTATGACATGAAATAAGTTTTCTCCATGGTTTGCTACTAGACAACTGTGTTTTGGAAAAAAACAAATGCTTCCTATCTTTATTTTTAACGATAGTCGTGGCTCGTGCGTTGCATATAACAAAGAATGGTGGTGATGTTTTGGAGGCTCACCCCAAAACAAACATCCCCTTAAATGATTAAGAAATTAATACCAATATAATAATAATAATAACAATATTAACAACAACAATAATAATTGCAGTGTGATAATAATAATAAAGAATAATAAATAATACAATAAGCTATTTAAATATGAAGGCCAAGTGAATAATTCAAATGATTAATGAGATAATACCAATGAATAACTCCTACCAAATTTAGTAAATACCAAGGTAATAATTCTTAAATCAATACCAAGTGAATAATTTAATATTTCGTAGCATTGTTCCCTAATTTATTTTTACTGTTACAAAAAGGCTTAATTGAAATGCTTTAATATTCTTTTGAATTAAAAAAATTAATGATTAGAAAATTTATATCAAGTGAATAACTCTAACGTCTCATGTCATTCCCACATTTTTTCCCCATTATTCCGTTATTTTTTAACTGTTGAAAAAAGCAAAAAACTTATTTTAAATGATCACAACTAAATGAATAAGCAAATCTTATTTTCATTTCAAATATACATCACATTAGTTCTCTGTTATCTTTCGTCACATGCACATTTTTTTTTATAAAACGTAAAAATTATTCCGAAGGCAGATATAAATGCTATAACCTCACTCGGCGTGCATTAATCTTTCTTATTGCAGTCCATGCGAATGATTAAACGTAAAAAAAAAAACTCATAATTAAACGTATCATTTGTCCTATAGTGAATGGTCAAATATCATTCATATCATGTGAAAGTTTAATTCAAGCATTACATGAGACTTCACAAATTCCAACGTATGACAATTCTTTTCCACTACACACATTAACTACCACATCAACGCACACATTATGGGTCTTTTTAAAAAATGGCCTTTGACGCGGTCAAGTTTAAAAAAATAGCACTCTTGACTTTTTTTTTGGTCAATAGCACTCTTTTTAATTAACACTTAATCATCTTTTCGTAATCCCTTATTATTAATAAAAAAAAAAAGAAAAACAAAAATAAAATACAACGCCTGAAATGAATTAAAAGCTGCACGTCCATTTTCTCCATTTTGCAGCAGAAAGCATTCATTCCACTCCACCTCACCGAATTATTCTTCTTCTTCGTCCTCGTCCTTAAGAGAAATTCCCCGACCTCATATCGCGCTTCTTCACAGTGGAAAGAAACTGGAAAGTCCTCGGCGAACGAAAGATTCGAACCTCACGCTTCAGTGTAAGTATTTTTCCGGGTCGTATTTTGAATATAACCATCTAAATCTGTAACTCTCAGTCCTAAACCCTTCCAATGGGTTCTCAAAGCTTCGGAAATTCCGGTTTGGAAGGCCGAACATGTTCATTGTTTTTACTTCCAGTTGATCCGGGGACCCTGCTTGAAAGCAGAGCAGGCCACCCGCGCGTTCCGCGCGTTACAACGTGGGACCCCACATTAAAGCAGGAGTCCCGCACATTAGTGCGGCGAGTAAATCACGGGACCTGCACATAAATTCACGGGACCCGCCCATAAATTCACGGGCCCCGCGCATCAGTGCATTGTCCCCGCACATTAGGGCAGGCCCATTAGATCATGGGACCCGCGCATAAATGCAGGGTACCTGCGCGTAAACACAGGGGACCCGCGCATGCTTCATGCGGTAGAGCTTGGGTCCCGTGCACAAGAGCTTGGGTCCCGCGCACTAGAGCTTGGGTCCCGTGTACTAGAGCTTGGTCCCGCGTTATATGTTATGGTTTTGGGAAGCTCTTACGGCGTTTTGCAAGCTATATAAGGCTTGGATTTATCAAACACACAGCATCTAACATTTTTAAAAAATAATCCCAGAAACAAAACAGGAAGAATGGTGACGGACGCCCAAATCGTCGCCCGCCTCCACGAAATCGTCCGTCACTCGGACCCCTGGACTACCACGGCCGCCGCCGTCCGCCGCCGTCTGGAGGCCGACCTCGGTGTCGACCTCTCCCAAAGGAGGGCGTGGATCGTGGCCGAGATCGACAGATTCCTAAACGGCGACGACGATGCTCTCGAGGTCGACGACGACGATGTTATGAGCGAAGTTATCGAAGGACAAGCACCCGAGGCTGTCCGAAACGACGATGACGAGGCTGAGAGCGAAGTGATCCAAGGCCCAGGTTGGATCGAGGTTGTCCGAAACAACGCTGTGCAGAAGGATGTCGACCAAGCTCCGGTTGGTGGAGAAGGGCGAGAAGGGTAGAATAAATTATTTAATAATTTTATCAATCAAGATATGCTATTCCTATTATTATTGATGTACGTGACCTTGACAATATAATTAGTACTGTATTTTAAATTAACTATGTTTTATAATGTAGTATTTAGTTACGTTAAAAAATATAGATAGTGCTATGGTATTTAATTTAATTTAATTAGGTTAGTTCAACATAAAGGGGTATTACATTAAAGGGTTTTCAGGTTTAACTGCAAGTAACTGACCCGTGATGGAACAGTAAAAGTTAAAAAGCATTTCAGAACCACCACTTTAACTTTCAATTCACTTCAATCGTTTTCTCCTGCACACAAAACGCCCTGCAAATCGTTTCTCTGCAAGTCCAACTATTCTCTGCAAGTAAAACCCAGTCCTAGAGCGTAAATCGACAATGGCAGTCAACCCGAACACCGAGAAGGTATTTTCTCTACTCTGCGTCTTCTTCAATTTAACGCAGCAAACCCTAATTCGGTGCGGACCCGTGCTGATAAGCATAGGACCGTGCTTAGAATTGAACTGAACAGGCCCGTTTTCACGGGACCCGCCCATAAAATGATGGGCGGAGCACGGGTCCACTGCGTATAAGCGTGGTACCCTGGTTATAACGAGCGGATTCCCTGGTCGCAGCGCGTGGGTCTCGTGACCTTGCGCCTGTGAAGAACAACACGGGACCCGCGCGCTACGGTCAGGGGACCCGCACGTATAATCAAGGGACCCGCGCTTATATCCAGGGGACCCTTGCCTAGTCCATCATCTTATGGGCGGGTCCCGTGAATATACGCAAAGGTCCCGTGAAAGTAGACACAGATCCCGTGAAGATACGCACAGGTCCCCTGCTCATGCGCAGGGGTCTCAGTCGCATCCGTGCTTGACTGTCAGCATATACGATGCGGTCCCCTGGCCATATGTGCATAAGGGTTTTCGATTTTCAATATTCATATACCAAGTAATTGGCTAAACTGTGTTTTACGTATAAATTAGGTTGTGATGAAGACGCAGTTGGGCACAGAAGTTCCTGATTGTCGTCCTACAGTGACCTCGCTATACGGCGAGGCCAGCCAGCTGATAAGACAGTGCCTTAACGATGAGGAGTTGGCCGTATATTATGCCCACAGTCCGTTCGGCCGCCTTGTCATGGCCGAGCCGGACTTTAACCTCTCGATTCAGTTGCTGTGGTACCTTATCCAAAGGCAGACGGCGCTGCACACCCGCGAAGAGCTGTGGATGGTTGTTGGCAAAAAACCACTTCGATTTTCAAAATCGGAGTATTGCCTAATCACCGGCCTCAAGTTCGCAGCCGCGATACCGGCGGTGGACCGCGTCGAAGCATTCACGAGGAGGCATTTTGGCGCTAGTTCAACAATTCGCCTGTCGAACGTCAAGCAGGCGTTGGAGGCCATGTCTGGCGACGAGGAACGTGTGGACGAAGAGAAGCTCAAGTTGGCGGATGTCTACTTCGCCACCGCGGTGTTGCTGCCTCGAAGGTCCAAGAAGGACACCGTCGTGTCTTCCTGGGTCCTTCACCTCGCTGAAGACCGGTTTGCTTTCTCAGAGTATCCTTGGGGCAGCGAGGCTTTCAAGGAGGTCATGCGCGCTGTGAGGAAAAATCTACGGGAGAACCCACGGGAGTGGCTGATAAGTGGGTTCGTTCAGCCACTTCAGGTGATTTATTATTAAGCTTCTTTGCATACCTTGTTTTTACATATAAGTAATTGCTAATATTTATTGTGTTATTTGTATTCAGATACTAGCTTATGAGTGCATCTCGGGCATTGGAGAGACCTATGCGTTGCGCAAAGAAGAAGATTTCACGCCACGCATGTGCAGGTGGCAGACGAAGGATTGGGGTCGCAAGAATTGCCCGAAACAGAAGAGCATCGCAGAGGCCGCTAGCAAGTTCCATGTACTAGCAGGGTTAATAGTGCCGTCAGCGGACGAGCTGGAGGCGGCGTACTATAGGGACAGCGTCTTCGACGTTGGGCCGGCACACGACCTATACGATCGTGTGACCTTTCTACTCCTGCATGGAGTGGAGGTTAGGTGCTCCCGCGGCCACCGCCGTCGCGGTGAGGGTTCTAGCCGGCAGAATTTGGTGCCTGAGACCATCGCCCAGATCGAGGGCAGTCAGCGACGCGACACCGATATAATTCAGCATCACGGCCAAATCCCCGAACATCCGCACGGCAACCCCGAACATCCGCACGAGCACGCCTTTCATGCAACACCGGAGACCCCACGATCAAGTGGTCAGGGTTTCGCCTCGGGTCCACGCTTCGATGAATGGCAAAGTCGTATGGACCAAAACTTCACCAACTTGTTTGGGCGATTCGACCAACTTGGCACGCAATTGCATCAGTTTCAAGAAGAAGAGGGTCGACGGTGGTCGACGAACGAGAGAAGGTGGGATGCGTACGAGGAACATTGGACGGAAATGCGATCGTGGGCCGACAGCCTCAGGGAGTTGGGGAACTCGGTTCAGGGTTTGGCGAGCAGATTTTATCACGGGTCTCGCACTCCGCCTACCGAAGCTCGTTATAGTAAGATATTTATTTATTCTTAATTTTTTAATTAGTTGCGCAGTTTACTCAACAGTTACTATTTACGATGTAGATGTCGATCCAAACGAGTTTGCTAGTGGATCGCACGCTTCACAGCCCGAGTTTGGTGGTGGATTGCACGCTACACCGCCCGAGTTTGGTCAGTTTTTATACTTAATTTTTTAATTAGTTGCGCATTACTCAACAGTTACTATTTACGATGTAGATGTCGATCCAAACGAGTTTGCTAGTAGATCGCACGCTTCACAGCCCGAGTTTGGTGGTGGATTGCACGCTACACCGCCCGAGTTTGGTCAGTTTTTATACTTAATTTTTTAATTAGTTGCGCAGATTACTCAACAGTTACTATTTACGATGTAGATGTCGATCCAAACGAGTTTGCTAGTGGATCGCACGCTTCACAGCCCGAGTTTGGTGGTGGATTGCACGCTACACCGCCCGAGCTTGGTCAGTTTTTATACTTAAGGACGTGAAAAATAATTTATAGTTATTTTCGAATTTCTTGTATAGATTACGATGAGAGATGGAGGAACACATCGTACATGGGACCGGATGGCTATATTCCGAGCCAGGAGGCATGGGACGGTCACAGTCCGTCTGAATGGGCGCAAAAACGTTACGATGAATATGTCGCACCGGCTCGGTCCGATGAAGAGAGACCGCCCGAGGTGGTCGACCCATCGTCGTGGAGGGGCGCTTATGGTCTCGGGGTTCACGAGGCAGTGACGGACATAGAGGCTCAAGAGGACCACGCTGATCAGTTGGAGACGCACGCCGAGGCTTCGGTTACTGTCCAAGCCCTCGACAAAGGAAAAGGCGTCGTCACAGAACAGACCCCTGAGCGGACGAAGAAGCCATCTTGGTACACCACGACACCGTTCACCGATTTCCCCTCGACGAATACAGTCAAACCTCCAAAGCTTTCGGCGTTCGAGCGGCATATCCAGTTCAAGGTCCAAAACTTGTGGCCAAAAGTCGAAAGTCAGCTAAAAACGGCTTTGCAGATTACCGGCATGAAAGTACAAGGGATCCTAGGACAACACGACCCTACATGGCTCCTGAACCTTGCGACTGCGGGTATTAAACTCGATGAGATGGTACGTATATAAATTTACCAAATACCTTTCGTCACCTTACTTGAATGTGTTAAAAACCGGTTTGCTTTTATTGCAGCATGTCGATGAATGCCTCGCTGGGATCGAACGCATGCAGAAATTTAGCAAATCGGTTGCGAGCAAAGTCGCGTACATGCCACATACGTTTAAGACGCTCGTCGACGAGCGAGGGGTGCTAAACATAATGGGGAAGCCGTGTGGGAAAGGCTTCAAGAAATTGCTCCCGTTCGCGAGGGGGGAGGACGAAGATTGGAAATGCAGGTCGTGGGATCTAGCGACCAAAGTTGCCATCCCCATGCGTACGTCAGACCGATGGGTGTTGTTCGTTGTTGATGTAAAGGGAAAGGAGTATACGATTTACGACTCCGATGCGCCTCCTGGCTTTGAGCTGCGCTTTATCGCCGACGACATTAACAAACTTCGGATCGTAATCCCGGCTATTTTCAAGGAACTGAAACTGATAACACCCATGCCTAACAAGGGCAAGAGCTGGCCGGCTAGGTGGTGTCGCGAATTCAGGAAACAAAATCAGTAAGTTTTCATGAATGATGCGTTTTATTACTTTGTCGTCGTGTTTAAAAATAAGTGTCTTTTTCGATATGATTTTCAGGGGAGAAGATGGCGTGGCGATGTTGCGGGCGGCAATGTCGCTTATGATGAAGAAGGACGACGTCTCCCACCTCAATCAAACTCATATGCAGGCGTTTAGAAAATACCTCGCATCTTCTATTTTCAATAATGATTGGGACTCTTTTTAGTATACCATTTTTATTTTAATTAAAATTTGCGATGTTCACGAACTATTTCATGTGTTGTTGAATTTCTCCCTTGGATTTTACTTGTTTGATTTGTGCATATCGTTTGGTGGATATGAATTTAGGGTTTAGAATTGTGAACGATTGAGTTTCTCTGTGTTTTCCAACTTTTTGTCAGTGAGACTGATGTGTGATTTGACGTAAAAATAAAAGAACTGAATTTTAAGTGATTTGAAATCTTTCTAGTTTTCTGTTTAATTTTAATTTTAGTTGTTTGATAGAAGTCATCTGCTTTACGTGTGTTTGATATCAATTTAGGGTTTAGAAATTGTGAGAGGAGATTTTGTCAGTGAGAGTGATGTGTGAGTTGACATAAAAATAACGCGAATGGCAGTGATTTGACATAACTTAACTTTTTTCATATTAAGTTTTCCGTGTTATCTATGAACGCTCCCTTAGCGGGTCCCCTGAATACAAGCGCTGGTCCCATGCTCATAACGCACAGGTCCCGTGACCTTTACACGCGGGTCTTCTGCTTAAATCAAGCAACATTTCGAAGGGACCAGTCGGGCCCCGGCAATGACATGCGGACAATTTTGACGGGACCACGACTGACCCGGACATCTCAGTGTGGGGACTATGCAATCATCGCGGGTCCCCTGTTTTGAAGAGTGGGTCCGCTGTTCAAAAAATGTGGGTCCCCTATGTTCATGTGCGATTTTTGCAATGTTAATTCATGGAAGTAAGCGATTAATTGAGCGTATTTATACTTTGTTTATCGTAGACTACAATATAAAGTCATCATAAAATAGCACAGAACAAAAAAATGGAGGTAATCAAAAGAATTACGTTCACTTTATAAGATTGTTACAGCCTACATAAATCACAAACATGAGTATGTTTTATCGGTGTGCTCTCTTACTAGATTCACGTCAATGATCGTACGACTCGAAATACATGTTGTAAAATATATTTTCTTTTTTCTAAACTTGGAGTTAGATATTGTTAATCGAGTGGTTATTTAAATTTATTTTTTTTACGCACACTTAATTTTTTATTAATTTTTATCTTATTAACGAATTTAATAATATATTAGATTTTCACAACATTACAAGCAAATCGGGAATAAAATGTCAAGTCATCTGTCCTGTACATACTGTATAGTATCACTGCTCTGACATGTCACTTTTGACGAATAAATAGGGACACTGCTCTGACATGTCAGTTTTGACCTATAATTGAGCAATTATTGGTCCCACTCAATAAGCGAACATCACTAACCCTAATGTGCGGGTACCGTGTGGTAATCGGAAGGTCCCCTGCCTTTAAGGTTTGAGTCCCATGCTCGTAACGCGCCCTCCCTGTGCGCAAGACTCATGGGACCCCGCATTACTATCACGGGACCCAAACGTTGAAGTCATGGGACCTTCACGTTATGGGAAGGGGACCCGGCGGGAACCGCAAAGATGCGCCGGGGTCTCATGCGAATCCGTGCGTGCTTCGCTGCATATGCGATGCGGACCCCTGCGCATCTGTGCATAAGGGTTTTCTATTTCCATATTCGTACCGTAATTTTCTAAAGGGGGCTACTATTCACACCCCCTCTTGAATAAAAAATACGATTTTAATCTTATAAATAAATATAATTCATATTAAAAAATATAATGACTATCTTATTAACGAATTTAATAAAAAAATATAATGACTATCTTATTAACGATTTTAATTCATATAAATAAATATAATTCATATAAAAAAATATAACCCATACTAACGAATTTTTTAATTTTAATGACTATCTTATTAACGAATTTAATAATATTAGATTTTCGCAGTGGACATCTTATTAACGAATTTAATAATATTAGATTTTCGCCGGGGACAAAAAAGTGGAAACGGGAATCAAATGTCAAGTCATCTGTCTCTGATGAACTGTATAATGACACCGCTCTGACATGTCACTTCACCAATAAATGAAGCACTGCTACATGTCACTTTTCATCAATAATTGAACAATTATTGGACCAACTTAGTAAGCGAACGTGACCAACCCTAATGATTTGGGGTACCATGTGCTAATCGGCAGGTCCCCTCCCTTTAACGTTTGGGTCCGATGGGAGTAACGCGCCCCTCCCTGCGCGCAAGGAACATGGGACCAGCGCGATTTTTTCACGGGACCCAAACGTTGAAGACAGGGGACCCGGCGGGGACCACATTCATGCGCAGGGGTCTCATGCGCGTCCGTGCGGGATTCTCTGCATATGCGATGCGGTCCCCTGCGCATTTGTGCATAAGGGTTTTCTACTTCCATATTCACGCAAAAGCTCGCCTAACACAACCTTACATAACATAACACAAATGGCGACGTATAAGCCACTCTGAATACGAAAACTACATATTACAACGTTATCTCGTACCAAATTCACCCGTCGAAGGAAACCTATTTTTCTGGGGTCGTCCACGTTGTGAACCAACACGAGGCGGCAACATGTCCATACTACTTTCAATGCGGTCCGTTACCGGGCGTATAGTACCTTCGTATGCCAGTTTCCAGAACTCCAAGGTATAATAATCGTGCACTAATGAATATACCGGCACTTGGGCAGAACCACAAGCTGCAACCGCATGTGGACATGGGATACGATCGATGTCAAACATCATGCACGTGCATGTGCGCAGCCCCAAATCGACCACCTCGTTCACATGCTGCCCGTATACGTTATATGTTAGATGCCCGACTTCCGACACATGAAATTTTTGCGACTCGGTGAAATTCTCTCGTATGATCGACTCTACCTTCGGCGTAAACCTAGTCATGTTCGAGGCGATTGAAGCTTCCGCAGAGCGCCGATGCTTACTGAACCATGATGATGTTAGTCGCTGAATCGAGCCCAACAGTCTAATAATTGGAAGCTCTATGTCCTTACGTAGAGCTGCATTTATAGACTCCGATCCGTTGGTCGTCATTATGTTGTATCTTGATCTAGGGCAATATGCTCGCGTCCACGTTTCCTTTGGGACTTCGTTAAGATACCTCTGCACGTCCGCATATTTTCCGTCAAGCTGCCTAAAATGACGGTCGCACTCGCTCTTCGTGTAGGCAGTAGCGGCACGCCAAAAGATTGGACAAGCACCTTTCTTCTTCATTCTCGTCTTCACGTTTTGTTGAAGGTGCCACGCACAGAAACCATGAAACGCGTTTGGGAAAATGGCCGGAACTGCATTCTTGATTCCAGGGTTCCGATCGGAAATTATTACGAGATCGTCGCCATCCGCAACAAAACGTCTTAATCTCGAGAGAAACCACGTCCATGGGTCGGTTCCCTCCGACCCGTCGGCAATACCCCATGCTAAAGGATATTGATGGAAATCGCCGTCTTGCGCAGTGGCAATCATCATGAGTCCCTTATACTTCCCCTTCAAAAAAGTGGCGTCGATAGAAACGACTTTCCTCATGAACGTAAAGCCGCTGACGCATGCTCCGTATGCCAAGAACATGTACTTGAACCGATTGTCTTCGTCCATCTCCCAATCAGTGATACTGCCCTCGTTGGCTTGCCTCACCGCATCTAAGTAAGACGGCAGTAAACCGTAGCAAGCGTCCCTGTTACCAACTAGTTCGTCGGTCGCAATTTGTTTTCCTCTCCAAGCCTTGTAGTATGAAACTTCTACTCCCCTGCTCTGCATCATCGACTGTATGGAACTGGGAGCGGGGATGTCTTTAGGAGCCCTGAAATTTTCCAACAACGTGCTCGATACGAGCGACGAACTTCCCTGGCGATGTCTACGGCGTCGATGAGACACGCCGCACGTGTGCGTGTTGACGTACTTTCGGATTGAGAAAAAAGGGGGAGTCCTTATCCTGTGCACCTCGTATGCGCCATTCGCAGTTCTCCTTCGCACATTTCACTACGTACAGGGTTTTGTTTGACCTATCCAGAGTTCGAAGCATGCAGCGACAGCGATTTTAGTGATTTCATCCTTCAATTCTTTCTTGCTACGGAATTGTTGTCCAACATATAGGGTCGAACCATCCGTAAACGAATAGGTACCATCGTCGGCCACATCAGTTGCGTCGTCGTGCACATCGACGTCAAAATTGTCATCATGTGCGTCATCATCATCATCATCATCATCATCATCATGCATTAAGGCACCTTCCTCGTTCTCATTTTCGTCGTCCCGTCCGACTTGCTCGTTCTCATTATCATATCCTTGGCCGCAGATTCCGGAGTAATCGCCTACATAGCCACTGCTTTCATTACTTTGGTCAGGAGGGTTGTAAGATGTGCTGGGAAAACCCTCAAATGGTTGGATTTCGGCGTTTGTATCGCAATGCGCTATAAGGCCGACGTCGAAACCAGAGAAATCATTATCATGAGGTTGATGTGGCGGTGACGCAATGATGGCTAATTCAAGTTCCACGTGAAGATGTGGTCTTGATCGTGGGCAACCACCTCCAACGTACGCACGTACGCCGTAATCGTTCTCGATGTAGATGGGGCGCACATAATTGTAGTCTATGCAAGGCATGTAGCTTATCCGTAGTTTGGTATTGTCGTTGCGTAACGACAATGCATTCAATATCTCGTTAGTGAGATCCACTAACGTGCATGACTCCTCGTCGACCAAGATTGATTGCCAACGGCAAGTTGGATCCGGAACCCAGTTCGACGTATTGTCCTCGCGAATTACCCACTTACCATCGACTTGAAAAACAATGCTGGTGATCGTCATGATTATCACCGAAAGTGATCGTACGACTGTGGAATGTATGCTTTCTGTACCAAAAAATGGTCGTGCATTATTTTAAAGGTTTATCAAGTCATATGGTGGGTAACGTGCTAAAGGGACCATAACTTAAAATCATGGGAAATGCACGTAAAATCAGGGGACCAAAACATTCTCAGGGGACCCGTGCTTATTGCGTTGGCGCTGATGGGACGCATCCCGTATAGGTATGTATATGAACGGGTCGCTGTCCAATTTAGGTTTCTCTTTAGTCGTACCAATAATTGAACAATTACTGATTATTTGGTCAAAATATTTTCCTCAGTAACAAGTCAAATCACCCATCACGTTTCGTTTCATACAGAGAATCAATTATTCAACAATGGAAAAAGTTTTATCAAGTCACATGGTG
Organism: Craterostigma plantagineum; assembly: GCA_027422505.1. Lineage (NCBI taxonomy): Eukaryota > Viridiplantae > Streptophyta > Magnoliopsida > Lamiales > Linderniaceae > Craterostigma > Craterostigma plantagineum. The sequence continues at coordinate 3,380,380 of JAPQWV010000033.1, read as the reverse complement.
GGATACGTGCTAAAGGGACCATAACTTAAAATCATGGGACCTGCACGTAAAATCAGGGGACCCGCACGTAAAATCAGGGGACCCGCGCATATTGCTGAGTATTTGGTCAAAATAATTTCGTCAGTAACAAGTCAAATCACCCATCACGTACTTTCGTTTCATACAGAGAATCAATTCATTCAATAATATCAAAAACTTTTAGTTCCATAAACCTACAAACTACACCAAGTCCATTAAACCTACAAAGCCACTTACAATTAACACTTCCAAACTACCCCAAACTAATCAATTCGTACAGCTATGCGGGTCACGCAATATCCGTGCAGCCATAGTGGCTCGATACGCCGAAATATCAATCTGCCGTTGATATTCATCAAACTCGGGCGTGTCAACCATAATCGTCTCCACCGTCAACGCCGCATGAACCCCGCAATCCAAGCTGTCAGCCTTCTGCTGGCGATTCATTTTATTATTCAACTTCGGCTTCGTCACGATGTCGAACTTGAAACGCCAATATGCGGAAAGAAACTCCGCCTGCAAAATATAGCAAATACCGAACATGTCACTAAATAAATAAAAATGATAGACAAACGGATTTCAGCTACTTACGAACACTCTCCCGGCGAACTGCACACCATGCGCGCCCAATGAATCGTGAAGGACGAAGGTTTGCGTTGACGCGTCAAAAATAAGCACTGCCCAGTGGGCCCGTGCGCAAACAGGAGAGATGATGTACTTGCATCGTAGCAATTCATCCTCCGTGAGACGCTCCAACCAGCTCCGACTGCTTCTCGACAATCCATTCACGAAGCTCTCCATATCATCCACCCCGACTTTCGCCTTCCTATTCAACTTCTGCGCCTTCCTAAAGTGCTCGTCTTGCACGTAACTTGGAAAGACGAAGACGCGAGGATAATTGTCATTGTCCGCATAGATTCGCCTCAAGCAATCTAGATATGCGTCAAGACAATTGGACTTGAGCATATCATGGAAGAGCAGCATGTAGAAGCCTTGGCATCCACGTCGCACATGTCAGACGACCAAACGGTATCACTGCATAAAAAGAAAAATTATTACGTGTTTAGGTACGATAACTGAGATTGACATCGAAAGTAAACATTTACCTAAATCTTGCCGCTTGAAGGTACATGTCAATGAGCACGCGATCGTGCTCATGAATCAGCTCACGCCCGGAGAAGTCCCATCGCCCGAGGTACTTCTTGCTCCACTTCTCATTTCTATCTGAGCCAGAATCCTCATCACTTAGATCAACAACATCTACAGGCGCTTTGCCTCTTCTTCGAACTCCTCGGGCACTCGACGAAGCACCAACGTCTCCCGCCTCAACCACCTCCACAGGTGTGGGAAAATCTTCAACAGGTACGATCGCTAAATGATCGTCGTCGCCACGATCGAGGTGGACAGGGGAACACCTAACCTCCACTCCCCGCGTGAGTAGGCCCGTCACACGGTCGAATATGTCGTGTGCCGCCCCAACGTCGAAAACGCTGTCCCTAAAGTACGCCGCCTCCAACTCTTCCGCTGACGGCACTAACAACCCTCGTACAAAATCGCGGTTGACGGCATCTGCGACCGTCCTAAGAGTCGGGCATGCTTTGCGACCCCAATTCTTCGTCGCCCACCTGAGCATGCGTGGCGTGAAATCTTCTTCCTTGCGAACCGCAAACTGTTCTGCAACCCCCGGCATGCACTCGTATGCTAGTATCTGAATACAAATAACGCAAAAAATCTTACAAACGTCCCTCAAAACATGGTATGCAAGAAGCTTAGCTATAATTCACCTGAAGTGGTTGTACGAACCCACTGATCAGCCAGTCCCGTGGCCTCTCCCGTAGATTTACCTTAACACTTCGTATCACCTCACGGAAAGCCACGGTGCCCCAAGGGTACTGGGAGAATGCAAATCGATCATCGACGAGACTAAGGACCGTCGTACTGACGACGGTGTCCTTCTTCGACGGTCGAGGCATCAACACGGCGGTGGCGAAGTACACGTCCGCCAACTTCAGCTTCTCGAAGTCCACATTGTCCTCGTCGCCAGACAACCGCTCCAACACACGCTTGACGTGCGACATGCGGACTTTTGAGCTGTTGCCAAAATGTCTTGCGGTGAATTGTGAGCCGTCGTTTACCGGCGGTAGCTCGGCTGCGAACTTCAGCCCGTGATTAGGCAATAATCCGACTTTGAAAATCGGAGTGGTTTTCCGCCAAAAATCATCCACAGCTCTTCCCGGTTGTGCAGCATCGTCTGGTTCTGCATGAGGTACCACACCAACTGTCCCGAGAGGTTAAAATCAGGCTCAGCCATAACAAGGCGGCCGAACGGACTCTCGTTCCTAAAAATCTCCCACTCGTGGTGGTTCAGACACTGTCTTATCAGCTCGCTGGCATCCGCGTATAACGAGCTCATTTTTACACTCAAACGGGGAACTTCGTCCACTGTGTCGAACTGCTTCTGCATCACAACCTAATTTATGCGTAAAACACATTTTAGCTAAATTACGTGGTATGAAATAATTAAAACAGAAAACCCTTATGCATAGATGCGCAGGGGACCGCATCGCATATGCTGAGATTCAAGCACGGACGCGCATGAGACCCCTGCGCATCGGCGCGGTCCCAGCAAGGGTCCCCCGCGTATAAGCGCGGGTCCCCTGGTCATAGCGCGCGGGTCCCCTGCATATAACGCGCGGGTCCCCCGAACTTGCGCACGCGCAGTGGCACAGGACCCGCCCGTTAAGATAAGAGGACCCGTGCGTTTAAGCAGGGGAACCGTGCGTATAAGCGCGGGTCCCCTGCGTATAAGCGCGGGTCTCCTGGGCATAGCGCGCGGGTCCCCTTCTTATAACGCGCGGGTCCCCCGCTTGCGCACTGCGCCAGTGGCACAGGACCCGCCCGTTAAGGTAAGAGGACCCGAGCGTTTAAGCAGGGAACCGTGCGTATAAGAGCGGGTCCCCTGCGTATAAGCGCGGGTCCCCTGCTTATAACGCGCGGGTCCCCCGAACTTGCGCGCGCGTGACCCATGTCCTATGCTTGCAAGCACGGGTCCTATGCTTGCAAGCACGGGTCCTATGCTTGCAAGCACGGGTCCTATGCTTGCAAGCACAGGTCCTATGCTACCAAAGCTCTGTCCTACGCTTGCAAGCACGGGTCCGCACCAAATTAGGGTTCGATGGGTCGTTCTCAGATCCCCTCTCGCGTTAAATTGAAGAAGACGAAGAGTAGAACACATACCTCCACGTTCGCGTTGAATGCCATTGTCGAATGAGTCGATTTGCAGAGAAGACGACGATTTGCAGTGCAGGGGCGGGAGAGCACACGCTTGTTCTTTTACTGGAAGTGAAAGTGGAGACAATTTGCAGTGCAGGGGCGGGAGACACGCTTGCTTTTTTTTACTGGAAGTGAAAGTGGTTGCTTTTTTTTACTTTTACCCCACTCTTCTATAACGGGTCTGATGTTTCATATTCGCTACAGTGTAACATGTAAACCCTTTAATTATTTTATCGTTAAGTGTTGTTGAGGTTGTTGATTGACATTAAATAAGGGTAAAATAGTCTTTAGAGCAGAGTTAGTAAGGGTACAAAGGTAAAGTCCGATTTTGGGTGCTATTTTTTAAAGATGATCAGCTCAAGGGCTATTTACTTAAAAAATCCCACACATTATCAAACTTAATAGGGAGTTGATATTTGTTCAGACTTTACAAATTCCAACTTTTCATATCTCAAAACAATTAGTATATTCTAATATAAATAAGATTATGCATCTCATACACATGATCGCAGCTCAAACAATCATAGGCCTTCTTTTATGTTTCTTCAATTTGATCTATTGCTAAGCCACACAAATTCGGAAGGTCAGATATTCGATACAAGATCGCATATTTATTCATTCCATTGTAAGTACGCTTTTGTGTAAATAGTCTCGGCTTTTGTTTTATATGATCATGATGGCGTAACTTTTTTATCAATTAATAATACATTCTCTTATTACAATTTTAGGTTAACTGGATTTAGTTTTTGCGGATTATGATCTCAAGTATCTTTTTTTACGGGTAATCTTTATTAAATGGAATTACTATTTACCGCCCCCTTTTTCCTAGTTGCCGCCCTAAAGGGTTAAAAAGACGTTTTTGCCCTTATGTTATTTAAATTAATTTAAAAAGAATAAACTATAATAAACATTAAAAATTTCTATTTAAACTCCTTCTCCACACAACACTTTTCAAATCATACCTCCAAATCAGAAAAAAAAAAGAAAAAATTCAAATTGCAATGGATCAGTGACAAGGACATGGAAAGGGAAAGGGGTGGTGTTCGCACGACTGGTAAGCAAATTGTAGTAAAAATCATTCGTACGTAGATAGATTGTCGAAAACGGGTCGGCATAGGCTGAAAAAACGGCCGATCGAAGCAAAATTAGGCCAAAAATCGGCACGGCCGAAACGAAATTTCGGCCGGCCAAGAGACAGCTGAAATCGGATTTCGGCTATGTAAGTTGTGGCCGAAATCTCGTTTCGGCCATGACTTGTCCGGCCAAAAAAACGATTCGGCCGGGACTTGTCCGACCGAAATCGTGTTTCGGCCGTGACTTGTCCGGCCGAAATCCAATTTTGGCCGGAACTGCGGCGGCCGAAACCAGATTTCGGTCGGCGCTGTTCCGGCCGAAATTTCGTTTCGGCTACAATTTTTTTTAATAAATATCTAATTGCAGGCCAAGGGTGGGAAGTCCCTACTCGGAGGGAGCAGCAGATCCCCCCCCCCCCCGTTGGAAGGTTCTGAGAGCGTCACACGAGGACGCGCGGCGTTGATGCATCCGTTCGTAGAGAACGGGAGGAGGAGAGGCGACAACGAGCGGATGCATCTCATTCCGTATATGCGGATCACGATCCGCATGCGGATGAGGACGTGCCGGATTATGCAACGTCGTTCAGTCGTCCGTCGACGATGTGATACCGGCCTCCTCAGGTAATTCCCTTATCCAGTATAATCTGACTTGCGATGTCGTGTCTTAATGTGCTTAAAAAAAAAAAAAAATTTATTTTTGCATTATTCGTAAAAAATGAAATAGGGAGCAAGCGCTCCAGGATCGTAGATGACGATTCCTGGAGGGTGCAGGGGCCACAGCCCGGTGGTCCAGAAGATGGCGAGGTGATCCTTAGTTATCTGGGGCACATCGCGCCACACATCTGGATTGGTGAGGAGGAGAGGCCCCTGCTGACGTGCGAGCAGCGGCCGTGAGTGCTTCGATCGCTTAAGCAGTGGTACGCCCAATTCCCGCCGAAGACGCAGAGCCAGATCGATGGCACGGGGCTTAGGCACCTCACAGATGCCATGGTGGGTCACTTGGACCAGCCTCTTCTGTGCGCTTTTGTGGAGCGCTGGCAGCCCGACAAGAACACCTTCCACATGCCTTTCGGGGAGATGATGATCATGCTCCACTACGTCGAGCAGATCCTGGGTATCCCGATCGACGGGATGACGGTATCAGGCACCCCGGACGTCGGCGATGGGCAGATCGCGACGAGAGAGATTATGGGCATGAACGCAGACGAGCTGAGGGGTTATTGGAGAGGCGGTGGGGTTGCGTCGAAAGACGTGATGCAGGGGATGCGGCGGGGTCGGCCGGCGGGGTTCCAGGCCATCGCTTGGTTGTGGATTCTTTTGGTGTCGACGCTCTTCGTCGACAAGAGCGGGACCCCGTGTGAAGCCCGACATCATGCATGAGTTCTATGGGTCATTCGCCTCTGCCAGCCAGTACTCGTGGGGATCGGCCACTCTTGCTTACCTTTATCGCCAGCTTGGACTCGCAAGCCGGGCGGATTCGAGGGGTGTTGCTGGGTGCCTCTCGTTACTCCAGGCGTGGATCTATGAGTACTTCCCATGCTTTCGCCCACATCGTCTCCCCCCATCATGTGGAGCCTGGCCAGCCACGATCGCGCATGTGTCTGTATCTCAGTACGAGCGGATAGGCCACCGTTTGATTGAGATCCGCCGTCAGCTAGATGTCCTGATTGCGAGCGAGGTATATTAACAATTTATATTCTTATTTGACGATAATTATGTAAAAATTGTGAACTATTATCAGGTTGCTTGGTTGCCGTACGGTCCCAATCCAGCGGCGCAGCACATGAGGACTCTTTTCGTCGGCTGGGTTCGATATCGCGATATCGTTGAGCCCTACGTACCCTCGAGAGTGTTGCACCAGCTGGGTTACGTGCAGCACATCCCGCCGCCGATGAATCCGCCACAGAAGGCGGTCATGCCAGCATGCAGACCCGTCGAGGTATAAGGTGCACCATTCTGGCGATGCAGCAGAATTTGCTTGGCGGCAGTTCCCGTATGCGTACATCCTCAACCTCTCGTACATCAACCGGGAGTCCGCAGAGTACCTTGGTGAGACGGTCGATAGGTGCATGGACTGGTATGAGCGGCATTCTCATCCTCGCCTGCTCCAGTTAGAGACGGGATCCTCATCGAGCGGCATACCCCCGCGCCATCACGCCGACTATGTACGTAATATTAATGTGAGTTGGATTTTTTATATTTATATGTTTAATCACTTTTTATATGTATCATTTCTGTGTACAGTGGTACAGCTCGATGTACACCTTGACTAGCCATATGCTAGCTACGCTGCAGCTTGAGGGGTCGAACACGACGGAGCAGTACAGAGACAGGCTGGACGAGCTGAACGACCGTTGGCGCAATGCCCCGTGATGTGCCGTGATGTGCTTTTATTTGCTTTTTACTTCGTTTATGTATCGGACGCGTACTTTTTTATTTATATTATTTCTATGTCTCTACTGTTTATGTTTGGAATAACGCGAAATAACAACAAAATAATAACAAAAAAATATTAATAAAAAATTGTTATTAATAGATAAAATATTAATAACAAAAACATATTAATATTACAAAATCATAACAACAAAAAATATTAATATTACAAAATCATAACAACAGAAAATATTAATAACAAAAAATATTAATAATACAAAATAATTACAACAATAGACGATCTCTACTTATATAGCTGCATCAGGTTCATCCAGTGATCGAATCGACTCTGATATCTCATTTCCCAACCGTCAACTCGACGATCACGATACGTGTTCCAGTACGGATGTAACTCGACGATCTCCAAGGTGCGCCATGACGATTGTACGTATCGGTCCATTAGCAGTCCGACTGGCGTGCAGTGGCAATATAGTGCTCGACTGCATGTTGACGCGAGACGATGTGGTACCGTACGCGTAGAGAATAACTACAGCATTCTAAATGGTTGCCACAGCCCACGGATCACACGGTGTCAACATCCAGTGGTGTGATCCGCAAGCCCCCCTTTCCAAGCGTATACGCTCCAACTGCATTTCCAATGAATCACCATAGTACAATGGCTCGTAACGATTCCAATGGGCCTCGAGTTCGTTCGCGACGTTATTCCTTACGGTGATCCATTCGTGCTCGTCATTGTAAACATGGGAGGCGACAACGCGAAACCCACAGTTCCCGTCAGCCACAACATCCTTATAGGTACGTATATACGGATGGATGACTGATGTTACGTGGTTGGCGAAGTGGGTGTCGTGTAAGTTGGATTCACCTGTAGAACGCATTTTACAGGATTAGATGAACACCCGTGTTTGAAAAAAAAATTACGAGTAAAAGATATTAGTACCTGTCTCCGTAGTAGATCCACGAGACCGCTTCGCAGACGAAGACGACGTGGGATCTTGACTGCTACGACCCTGGCTGCTACGACCATGGCTGCTACGACCTTGACTGCTACGACTTGTAATACTGCGCCCCCCGCTACGTCCACCCCTTGGGATAGCGTACTCCCAAGCACTTCGATCCCGCTTCGTCGAGTTCTTTTTCTTCGGTCGTCCTTTAACAGACATATTAACAACTGGCTCATTCCACTCACGGGCTTCGGGATAAAGATGTTTGTTAACTACTCGATGGAGGCCACACATAACGGCGGGGGTCGCGGCTTTCTGCCTCACGCACGAGGTCGTATAAGTAATCCCGATCAGAAATATCGGGAGTTACTCCCTTGTCGATCGCGAGTGTCCTCCAGAAATCGTGCAAGCATTCTGCAGCAACTGGGTAGTTGTTGTCGACACATTGCTGAAGCTCGCATGCACATGGAAGCTGGTGCGTACGTCGTACCACACATCCGCATGCAGAGTAAACCTCATCCGACAATTCTTTGGCACGCTTCAACTCAGTTCCCATTATCGTTATTGCATAGTGTGAAACTCTATACAATATCGTGTGGAATGGAAATCCGGAGTTTTTTATAATTCGTTTCGAGCGGGACTCCTCCAATACCTGCATGTCAACATAAAAAATTATTAGATAAGTGTTTCGTCCAACAGGTAATAAAAATTAATCTACCTTTCTGATGCGAATCAGTTGGTTCTGAATCTGCTCGTGCACCTTCACCCACACGGTGTCAAGAGACCCAGTGGCCGAGTTCAGCCAGTGCTCGCTGTGAGCACTCTCCACGTGACATGTAGTGGTGTTCCCAAAATGAACCACATGGTTCGTCCAAGCTTTGGCGAACTTCTCCTTATGCACCAACCATGTCTGGTCAACGTACTGCAAGATAGCGGAGTCACCTTTCCAACGCAGACGCATGTCACTCACGGCCTGCTCGTGTTCGTCTATCGTCGGAGCTTCCATGACTGCTTTCCAGGCCTTATGCGTGAAGTGTGCTGCGGTCTTTTTGTTCTTCTCCTTAATCCAATAAACTTTGTTCTCCACGTTTTTATAGATATGCCAAGTGCACAACAGGTGGTGAGAATGCGGAAATACCATCTGTATGAGTCGGAGAAGACCCAACTCACGATCAGTCACAATCGCTGAAGGGTGGACATCTGGCCCTAGAATATCCCGAAGAGACTGCAACATCCACCCATAACTTCTCTCAGTCTCGTCTTCCATAACGGCAAACCCACACAGGAAGTTGTGATTACAGGGAGTCATCCCTATAATCTCAACTAGAGGCATCTTATACTATTGGTCTTTTACGTAGAGTCAATCCCAAAAAAGTACGGATACGTCCTCATCAGTGCGAGTGAGTCCGGGTGTGCGAGAAAAACATGTGTCAGCACATTAGTCTTCTCGTCTCCCAGGGCTTGAGCAAAATATCCGGCCTGATTCGCCTGGTGCATCAACTGGGTCACCAAGTTTCGGCCCTCAGAGTACTCCTTCAAACGATCTCTGTAATTATATATTTGTTGGATCGTTGCATTATCTTCTGCGTGTTGATCCCTCATAGCTGCGAGGATATGAGCTGGTTTCGCTTGCGCAGTAGTCATTTCCTCTACGACCTTCCTTGCCTGGCTGCTTAACCCATTCGTTTGGCGGTGTCCCTCGGGATACTTTATCAGAGGGTGATTGTGCGTGGATTTTTCAAGTGGGCCCGTACGAATGTACGATTCCCTAGTAACTGGATCCTCCTGGACTATGATTAGAAATGGACACCTGCACTTGTTAGACTTCGACTGCCTCTCCAATTCATCCTCGTTGCCTCTATAACGTTCTCCGCGAGAACATGTAATCAATTTTTTCATACCGCATTTCTTATGCGACGAAATAATCACCTCGAAACCAAGAGCAATAGCGACGCATTTCGCCCAGTTAATGGCTTCCACGTCGGTCGGAAATCGTCCTCCTTAGCGGAAATGCTCACTGTAATTTACTCCGTCGCCGATAAAATCCTCCAGGATGTGGACATCACTCTCGTCGTCTGAAAAAAAAAAATTCAGCCAACCTCAAATTTCGGCCGCTTGTACTGGCGGCCGAATCGAATTTCGGTCCATCATATGAGGGCCGAAACTAGATTTCGGCTGGAGCTGGTCCGGCCGAACTGATATTTCGGCCGGACCAGCTCCGGCCGAACCACTATTTCGGCCCTCACTAGGATAGCCGAACAACAATTTCGGTTGTCCTGTGCAGGGCCAAAATTTTTTTCGGCTCCCACATGGTGCGGCCGTAATTGTGTTTCGGCCGCACCATGTGGGAGCCGAAATTTTACTTCGGCTGGGACGAATTTTTCGATCGAAACCGATCGATGTTCGATAATTCATCTACGTACGAACGAATTTTACGAGAATTTGCTTATCAGTCGTGGCAATAGACCCTTTCCTTTGCCCTGTCCCTTTACCCTGTCGTCGATCCATTGCGATTTGAGCTTTTTTTGTTATGTTTGAGTCTGATTTGAATGTATGATTGCGATATGAAAACTGTTGTATGGAAAAGGACTTTAAATAGAATTTTTATTCAAAATGGTAAAATGGTCTTTTTTCAGCCCTTTAGGGGGCGGTGACTAGGAAAAATGGGGCGGTGAATAGTAATTCAGTTATTAAATAACTACATGTTTTGGTCCACATTCTATGGTCTATGCACGTATTAAGAATTTATATCTTTGTTAGAAGGCAAAAGTTGAGGTTTTTATTCATTCTATTATTTCGTCAAAAAATTATTAATTTACAAGACCCGTTCCAAGCATTATAATTACAAAAATACGCGCTCAAAGTAATATAAACAATATATCATTTCTTTATGCAGTCTCAAATTGAATACATTTATCACAAATATTTGTTGGTATGAATATTGTTTATGATGATTTAAATCAATAGACCTACGATTATTGAATGATTTATTGGGTGCTATACATGTGACTATTGCAGAACACTTACTAAAAACTGTTCTCGAGTCATTTACATTTAGCATGCCTCGGAAATCAACTTCGGATACAAAAAGGTAGTTCTTTTATTATACCAATTACATACTTTATACTTATTGAAGCATATAAACATAATCTTTTAAAACTAGAGTAATATATATTTAGTCCTAATATATGTTTTGAATCATATAGAATGTTGTTTGGCGGACATAATGATCCATCAGTACAAGCCAACCAAGACAAATCAGACCAAGGTAAATCAACAACGTATACCTTTTTTACTTACCATTGTACGCTGACTCAGATATTTGAACAAAACAATCTGTAGCTAATGCGAGATATAAAAAGTTACAAAAACAAAAACAAAAGTATTCATCATCTTCACAAGATGAAAGACGTCAATACATCGAAAAAGTCATAGAATCCAGAAAAAAAATAAAATCGATGGCAGACTCGCCTAAGTCATCAAAACAAGGACGGAAAAAGAAACAAACTTCCTAGTTCTTGAAAGCTCTTACATGCCTAGACGGATGCGAAGGTGCATATCTTCTTCTATGTTTACCACTAGATCTGAATTTTGTTTCGGCCCCATGTAACTCTTTATTTTCCCCCTTTTCCTTGTACTTGGGCCCCACATATTTGTTTTCCACGTTTCAGATGAAGTTGAATTGGTGAATAGGCATGAAACTTATGAGCTTTACGAGTCAGAAGTGATGAAGTCTTGTTGTCATTGTGGTGTGAAGAAATTCCAGCGCGAGCCTCCAGGTTCTTGTTGTGATAATGGCAGAATAAAGCTTGTAATACAACTATTCGGTCACAACTCCTTCGATTATTCACAGATCACCGGTTGACCGAGGCAATAGATTTCCGCAAGAATGCGCGAGTTTACAATAGTGTCTTCTCGTTTACTTCTTCCTGGGCCAACATAGATAAGAACCTAGCATCTTCAACTCAGGGGATTTACACATTCAAAGCTCAAGGCCAAGTTTGTCACAGTCTTCCTGGATTGATTCCAAATGAAGCAGGCCCGTCTCACTTCCAGTTATATTTTTGGGATATAGACAACGAACTACGCAATAGAATGGGAATATTGAATGATGCTTCTCTTAACGAGGATACTATGAAGAAGTTGATGGAGATAATGAAATACAATCCATAAGCTGTGTTGCTTCGCAAAATGGCAGATATTCCTGCATAAGGAGAAACTCAACTGCATATAAAAAAAAGTGCAGGAGGTGACCAACGTTGTTATAACTCACCAACTACCGATGAGGTCGCTGCCATATATGGGTGGAAGGAAATAACCCCAATATCACTTATGATCGAAACATCGTTATACATGGGCACAATGACCAGCGTTACAAAATCAAGCACTATTATGGATGTTATGACCCCCTACAATATCCGCTTCTTTTTCCAAATGGTGAAAATGGTTGGCATCAAAACATACCTAAGTGTCTCAGTTCTACAACCATCAGTTCATCTGTTGGTTGTGTTCAAGTGCCTCGAATGTTTTCTTCAGTAAAAAATATTGTTCATGCAAAAGCGCAAGGTACAAATTTCACTTGCATGAAACATATAATAATAATAATTTGTTTAAATATTATCAATACATTAATAATCCTAAAAAATGTGACAGGCTCCTACGGAGACAATACGAAGATGGTATCATGTAAACAATATTACTGTTACAAACTACAGATTAGAGGTGAATCAATCCTTCTATTTGCTGGTAGATTATTCCAACAGTACGTAGTAGACATGTATATCAAATTAGAAACAAGAAAATTGGATTATTATCGACGGCATCAAGCAGAGATGAGATCAGAGTTGTACCAAGGTATCGTTGATAGCGTCACCAATGGAGAAACTATAGGTATTGAAGTTGGAAAAAGAGTTGTTCTACCAGCATCTTTCATTGGAGGACCAAGAGACACGAGGCATAGATAGCATGATGCAATGGCATTAGTGAGAAGGTTTGGCAAATCGGATCTTTTCATCACGATGACTTGCAATCCCAATTGGAAGGAAACTCGAGAAAATCTTCAAGAAGGACAACGAGCCCAAGATCGTCCCGATTTAACATCGAGGGTATTTTGTGAAAAATTCAAGATTTAAAAGATCAAATAATTCACAATAAAATATTTGGTAAAGTTGTTGCGTATGCTTATGTGGTTCGAATTTCAAAAACGAGGACTACCCCATATTCACATGTTGATCATACTGATGACCGAGTACAAGATTAATACTCCTGATCAGTTTGATAATTATGTTTCCGCCGAACTCCCAGACAAAGAGAAAGAGCCTCATTTGTACAGCTTGGTAGTGAAGCATATGATGCATGGTCCTTGTGGAATAATGAACAAAAATAATTCTTGTATGGTTAATGGAAATGCAGAAGCCATTATCCTCGCCCAAATTCTGAGAGAACAATGCAAGGAAAAGATGGGCATCCAACATACAGAAGGAAAAATAATGGTCATTCTGTTGAAGTACGACGAGGAAAGCTGAGTAATCAATGGGTCGTGCCGTTCAATCCCTATCTCATATCACCATATGACTGCCATATTAATGTGAAAGTATGCTCAGGAATAACAGCCGTGAAATATCTATACAAATATATATACAAGGGACATGATAAAGTTTCTGTATATGTGGATCATAATGCAGAACATAATATAGTTGATGAAATCAAACAGTTCCAAGATGCAAGATGTGTATCCACACAAGAAGCAATGTGGAGAATTTTTGAGTTTGATCTAAATGAAATCGCTCCTGCAGTGATAAACTTAGCGCTTCATTTACCAAATAGACAATGCATAGCATTTTCGAGGAACCACAATTTGGAAACTGTCCTGCAATCCGATCATGCATCAAAGACAATGCTCAATCAGTTTTTCCACAAATGTGAAGCTGATGAGCAAGCAAAAAAATAATTGTACAGCGAGTTCCCTGAGCATTACGTGTGGGACAAACAAAAGAAATGTTGGAATAAGCGGAAAAGAGACAAGTCATTGGTCGCGTGAACAGTGCCAATCCAGCTGAAGGAGAAAGATATTACTTGAGATTGCTATTGAGTCATGTTAGAGGACCAACTTCATTTGATCATTTATTAACAGCTAATTAAAATATTTGCAAAACTTTCAAGGAAGCTGCCCAGAAAAGGGGTTTGTTGGAATTTGATCAGAGCATATTTGAGTGTTTGAATGAAGCTGTTACATTTCAAATGCCTCATGCTTTACAAAGGCTATTCGCAACTATTTTAGTGTATTGTGAACCTACTGACGTTATGAATATCTGGGAAATTGTTTCGAGGCGATGTCAGATGATTTTACCAGAGCCGGATATTCTTTAGAAGCACTCAAATTGAAGACTTTGAAAAGCATTAATTCTTTCTTACGAAGTATGGGAAAATCTTTAGAATTCTATGATTTGCCTGGCATAGAAGATGACATACAAGGACAAGAAAATTTTCTTCGGAACGAAGTCATTGATGAATTATCCGTAGAGGTTTCACGTGATGATTACTTGACACAGTTTAGCTTAAATGCAGGGCAACTAAGAGCTTTCACGACTATAATTAACTGTGTCGAATCAAAAACAAGTGGAGTTTTTTTTGTTAATGGACCTGGAGGGACAGGAAAAACTCATTTGTATCGCGCTTTATTGGCAAAACTTAGGTCAGAAAATCTCATTGCTCTTGCTACAGCTACTTCGGGGGTTGCAGCTTCTGTATGACCAGGTGGTCGCACAGCTCACTCACTGTTCAAAATACCAATATACATGAGAGGAGTTTTTGCATAAAGCAAAGTGGACTTGCTGATTTGTTACGTCAAACAAATTTGATTATATGGGATGAAGCGCCAGTGGCTAAGCGATTGGCAATTGAAACGGTCCATAGAACCCTACCGGAAGTGACAGGCATTGACGAACCATTTGGTGGAAAAGTTGTCGTCCTTGGTGGTGATTTTACGCAAGTGTTGCCGGTTGTTCTAGAGCCACTGTTCAAGAAACCATAGAAGCAAGTTTAGCGAGATCATTTTTGTTTAGAAAAATGAATATTCTAACTCTGTCTGAGAACATGCGTACACGATCAGACCCTGCTTTTGGTGATTTTTTGCTCAGAGTTGGCAAAGGAAGTGAACCTACAAATGAGGCTGGCAACATACGAATTCCTAATGACATGGTAATTGATTACGATGACAACGACGAAGATGGATCTGAACAAAAGCTAATTGATACCGTGTTTCCGAACTTGTCCCAATATGCTCATTCTTCTTCATATATGACAAGCCGTGCTATACTTTCTACAAAGAACGAGTATGTTGACAGGTTAAATGAGAAAGTAATCCAATCATTTCTACGAGTGGCCAGGACATTTGTCAGCTTCGATGAAGCAGTTGATTACTCAAAATTATTACCAGACTGAATTCTTGAACTTGTTGACACCAAATGGAATGCCGCCTCATCGTTTGGTTCTAAAAAAGGATGTCCTGTTATTTTGCTGTGAAACTTAGATCCTTCTGACGGGTTGTGCAATGATACTAGAATGGTATGCAGAGGATTCGACGACAACGTAATCCATGCAGAACTTACTGAAGGACATCATTCTGGAAAGCATGTCTTCATTCCAAGAATACCGTGAGCTCTTGCGGAGAACGAAGGATACCCATTCGCATTTAGGAGAAAACAATTCCCACTGCGTCTGTGTTTCGCTATGACAATTAATAAAGCACAATGACAGACCATACCATTTGTTGGTGTTTATTTGCCGCAGCCTGTATTCTCCCACGGACAACTTTATGTTGCTTTATCTAGAGGAACTTCAATGTCAAATACTAAAGTTTTAATTAAGCCACAAACGAATCAAGATGTTGATGCGACGTGGACCAAAAATGTTGTCTATCATGAAATTCTTGCTTTCGGTACGTTTCTATTAATTCTTTTTTATGTTAACATTATTTATAATAATAACTCCTTGGCTACTAAAAAAATTTTTGATCATCACTGTACACACCTGCAGGTAGCTGTGGTGAGAAAACACATGCGATAAAGGTAAAATAATTTGTCACTAATAATAAAGCCCGCCACTTTTTCAATTAAGTCAATCATTACTCATTAGCTGGATTTCATAAAATAATCTCCAGATTTGTAAACGTTTGTCTTAGAAAAAAAAACTCATAATGCAGATTTCATTAATTACATTACATAGACGATTGATAATTCTTTTAAGTTTTCTGTTACACTTACCATAAGCATAAATTATTTGTATTCTAACAAATGTATTTCACCTACCCGGCTACAAAGAACACTCATACATAAATTTAGTGTTGGAGTTTATGAAGCTCAATTTCTCTTATTTTAGTTTTATTCTAGAAAAATCAAAATTCAAACACATTAACCTATAATTAGTACTTACGTTTTATGTTAGTAGACATCAGGTGATCCGCTCTTATGCCAAAACGCAATGATAGTTCTCAACATATGCAAATAACAAGTCAGGGCCTGAACCGTGGAAGCTAAATAATGAAACAATAGTATGTTTTATTTACTACTATTCCATTAATGTTTCATCCTTCATGTTTCCAAAGCTATGTAGTATGACCACCACTATTGCTACTAAGATTGCAGAGTTCGAAAGCATATATCAACCTCAAAGTTAGAATAATTATTGCCACAAACAATGCCAATTTCAAAGGTTCGTTTTTCTATACTTGATGTCACAAAAACTTAATGGTTTTGGCGAATTTTTTTTATCTGAAATCACAGTTAATAATAAGACAGATTCCTATATTGGAAGCCAGGACAGCGCTCACGCTGGCTACACTTTTGTCGTAACATCAAGTCTAGAACCATATTATTACCGGTTCATAATTTTAGTGACCAATATCATGCCACGGTAAAACATGTTTTAGCTTTTTATTTGTATACATGTACATGTACACGTTTTCTTGCAACATAAAGTATGAAATTCAACGCATTAAAATGGCTCTCATTTCTTCAACATTGACGTACATGTTGATTGTAATTGATTTAATGAATTTTTGTTCAACACTAAGGCTTTCACGTGCAACGCACGTGTTTTCTACTAGTTATCTTAAAAGTGCTGCAGCCGACGTTTTATTGCACTCTTCCTTTCCTATGGTGTTGGAGGATCGATCGTCGACAATTGTTTCCTATGATACAACGTCAAATGAAATTTGCACTAAATAGCCATTACTAATGTACGGAACTTTAGGACGAACATTGGACAGGCTAATACGACTTAGCCATGTCATTTGATTCTGAGTTTTGATAGGTGTTTCAACTGAAACTGAAACACCTATTTATCGGTGACCTAAAACCTTTCAAATAAACTTAATACATCAAGCAAGTTTATTTAATTCATTCATTATGAATCCAATCGGTTCGATTCATTCAAATGAATTCATTTTTCCAATGAATATAATTAGTCAAATAAATTCTTTGATTCATTCTACTAAAATAAATTAAGTGAATGAAACTTATGCAATTCATTCTACTAAAATAAACTAAATGAGTTATTTAAATTCACCGATCATTAGTTCATTGAATCATGTTAAAGGAATTACAACATCTCACGTTCAACCATATTAGTAAATACCATTTATTTTCAACAGAAACATCTTAAACACCATGAATAAGTGAAACCAGGGATGGCTACCCTATAAAGTAGGATCGCACAAAGATTGATGCAATTTTAGACCCAATTCTTGTTCCTTCTGCCGTCGCAAACTTTCCTTGTCTATCTTATGATGTAGACAGTGGACAAGTTGTACGAGACTTTCATGAAAATTGTAGTCCTTTGATATTATTGTAGCCCAAGCACGAACATCAAAGTTGTCCGTCATACACTTATGGTCATAAATCTTACGAGCGAGTGTTTCCGCCCATACCTGTTACCGAGATAATCCGATGGCCAAATGTGTTCTGTTGTAGAGTGAGCTTATCCACAATTTTGAGTGTTAGGTCAGTTCCTGCCTTGGCTCCTTTTCTTCTCCTTGTTCCAATCCATCGGCGTCACCTCTTTCTGAAATTGATCCATGGCTTGTATCGACTTTTGAAGACCTGATCAACTTCATCTAGGACTCGATGAGCTATTAATGTGAGCATCAATAACGTCTTCAACATCGGGAAACATTTTGGATTTTCGCCCACTATTTTGCATTAACTTACAAAAATGGTGGAGATAAAATATAGTTTTGGATAGTGGCATCTTACACTTTCTCTTTTGCGACTGATTGCTGGTTAATTAACTACTAGCTGAAGTTTTAGTACAGCCTGCACAAGATGGAAATGATATAATTGTTGAATCATTCTTCTTAGTCGTGTCTAAGTCATCATATTTGTTTGCTTGGTCTGTTTAGGTCTCTGTTTATGTAGTCTGTTTACCTGGTCTTTAGTGGGTTGTTCCTATTTATTAGCTTAGCCGTTATTAGAGATTAAGTCTATATATTGAGTCATGTACTTCAATTTATCATTGAGTTGCGTTATTTTATTCCCCATATTCTTTGCATCCTCAAATCTTATCAATAATAACATTTGAAGAACATGTTGCCTAATTTAATACATAGTTGTTGGTATCTAATCAAAACCAATCAAAGTAATCAGGTGCGATATTATGCAATCCCTCAGCTGATATACGCTTCAATCCCACAACTTTGAGCAGCGGCATTGGGCCAAGTCATTCAGAACCGTACCGTGCATAAGTTTTTGCTGCTTCGCCCAGCGATGATCGAGGCGTAACATTAATCTCATCATTATAAGGACAAAAAATAAAAAGAAAACCATCAAGTATAATCTTTCCAAGCACAAACATTCAATAACAACTGCAGTGTCAACTTAGAAAAAAAGAACTTAGTTTGACACAAAGAAAGACGAATTAACAATAGCACGCAAAACTTCACCAAAAAGGGAAAAAAAATCTAACATAATCACCACTCCTCAGCTTCGACGATAAAATTACTCGCTCTCAAGCTCTCAGCAGAAAGACTTGATTCGCCAACCAAGTAAACCTCAATTTGGAATTGTTCGTTCCCCATTTCGTCGTTTTGGTAGTCTGCTACTTCTTTTGCGCACATAACCGCGGAGTCACGACACTCCTCCAATCTCATACGTGTCAGCGTCTGTATGTCTCCGACATCTGAGGACGATATCTCCTCCAAGCTATGCATTGCGCTTAGTTCAAGCTCTTCGAGGCAAGGAAAATGTCTGGAGTCTGCCGCAAAGCTTTCGAGCTCCCTACAAGAAAAGAGCGTCAAGTATTTTAAACGAACGAATTGTCCTTCGACAAGCTCCCACTCGCTCCCACTGCAATAAGAAAGGCGTAGTTCTTCGAGCAGTGGCAGCGTGCCAATCTTAGTCGTTACCTCGTCCCAACTAAGGCCGCTAACAACCAATTCCTTGAGCGAATGTGGGAATGTAAGACTTGAAACCATTCCATCTCTTCTCTTTACGCATCCCTCAAAGTCCAACCAGCATGTAAGTGATTCGAGCTTCTCGAGACGAGCCATGTTGTCCAGAGCGTATTTCCCCTCGCTGAAGCCCACCGCTGCATCCCTATATCGCACGCCTAAACTCCTTACGTTGGGAATTCTTTCGACCAAATCTTTGCTAAAGCTGAAATTTAATATTGTCTCGACCGATTGAAGGTTCTTCAAGACATCACCGTGGCTTTCGCTTGTAAGAGGATCCGACAGGCTGAATCCTCCTAAGCCCATTCGGATATGTCTAAGCTGAGACATTTTCCATATTTCTTCAGGTGCTTTAGGCCCGTGGTAGCCTTCTTCTATGTATAAAGATTGAAGATTCCAGGTAAAAAAGATTGATGAAGGAAAAATAAACAATTCATTCCACTTAGATGATAAGAACTCGAGGCAGCGCAAGTTAACTAGTTGAGATGAAACTCCCATGATGTCATTTAGACTAATGTCCAAACGGTGACCTGAAGCCAGAACTCGTAACGATTTATGAACTGTAGAAGGTAATACTGTATCATGAAGTATCAAAGTACGAATCGCTAATGGTAAGATTTGGTCACTAGTATCGGCATGGGGATGGTCCACCTCATATAAACTTGGAAAAAGGACTATTCGTCTTTCCTTGTTTGGAACTTCCCTCTTCCTAGCGACGTAAAAAAACTTCTTCTCTAAAGCCTCTTTTAAGCATAAATCCCTCAAAAGATCGTGGATCTTGAAACCAATTATTTCTCCCTTTGTGGACGACCAATCAACTAAAAGAAGATTCCTACTGACGAGGTCGTGTATATAGGCTTTTGCAGCCTCTTCTAGGCTCTTGCCACGAATTGGTTTTAGAAATCCTTCGGCCACCCAGAGTCTGATCAGTTTATAAACATCAATCTCTTCATCTACAGAGAAGATTCCCATGTAAACTTCTATTTAAGCAGTACAGAGGCTACAGAAACCGTAGTCGATTCAGCTTCACAAAATCAATATCGTGTTCACTGTGTTCGCGTGAGTTTATTTCCAACACTTAATACATCAAGCAAGTTTATTTAATTCATTCATTATGAATCCAGTCGGTTCGATTCATTCAAATGAATTCATTTTTTCAATGAATATAATTAGTCAAATAAATTCTTTGATTCATTCTACTAAAATAAATTAAGTGAATGAAACTTATTCAATTCATTCTACTAAAATAAACTAAACGAATTATTTAAATTCACTGATCATTAGTTCATTGAATCATGTTAAAGGAATTACAACATCTCACGTTCAACCATATTAGTAAATACCATTTATTTTCAACAGAAACATCTTAAACACCATGAATAAGTGAAACCAGGGATGGCTACCCTATAAAGTAGGATCGCACAAAGATTGATGCAATTTTAGACCCAATTCTTGTTCCTTCTGCCGTCGCAAACTTTCCTTGTCTATCTTATGATGTAGACAGTGGACAAGTTGTACGAGACTTTCATGAAAATTGTAGTCCTTTGATATTATTGTAGCCCAAGCACGAACATCAAAGTTGTCCGTCATACACTTATGGTCATAAATCTTACGAGCGAGTGTTTCCGCCCATACCTGTTACCGAGATAATCCGATGGCCAAATGTGTTCTGTTGTAGAGTGAGCTTATCCACAATTTTGAGTGTTAGGTCAGTTCCTGCCTTGGCTCCTTTTCTTCTCCTTGTTCCAATCCATCGGCGTCACCTCTTTCTGAAATTGATCCATGGCTTGTATCGACTTTTGAAGACCTGATCAACTTCATCTAGGACTCGATGAGCTATTAATGTGAGCATCAATAACGTCTTCAACATCGGGAAACATTTTGGATTTTCGCCCACTATTTTGCATTAACTTACAAAAATGGTGGAGATAAAATATAGTTTTGGATAGTGGCATCTTACACTTTCTCTTTTGCGACTGACTGCTGGTTAATTAACTACTAGCTGAAGTTTTAGTACAGCCTGCACAAGATGGAAATGATATAATAACATTTGAAGAAGATGTTGCCTACTTTAATACATAGTTGTTGGTATATAATCAAAACTAATCAAAGTAATTAGGTGCGGTATTATGCAATCCCTCAGCTGATATATAGGCATTGAGCCAAGTCATTCAGAACCGTGCATAATTTTGCCGCTGCTTCCGATGATCTGTTATCACTATAAGGACAATATCAAAAAAGAAAACCCATAAAGTATAATCTTTCCAAGCACAAACATTCAATAAGAACTCGAGTGTCAACTTAGAAAAATAAAGAACTTAGTTTGACACAAAGCAAGACGAATAACAATAGCACGCATAACCTCATCATTCCAAAAAGGAAAATAAATTAAAAATAATCACCACTCCTCAGCTTCGACGATGAAATTACCGGGGCCCAAGCTCTCAGCAGAAAGACTTGAATGGTAAAGAAGGGTAACCTTAATTTGCAATTCTTCATTCCCCATTTCGTTCTTTTTTTTTTGTCTGCCATTTCCTTAAACACACACAATAGCCGAGTCAGGACACAAATAAAATTCAATACGTCTCAGCATCTGCATATCTCCGATATCTGAGGATATCTCCTTCAAGCTATACATAGCGCTTAGTTCAAGCTCTTCAAGGCAAGGAAAATGCCTGGAGTCTGGCGTAAAATATTCGAGTTCGCTGCAACGACAGAGCTGCGAGTATTTCAAATATCAAATTGTCCTCAAAATGCTCCAACTCGCTTCCGATGCATTCTTCAAGACGTAATTCTTCGAGCAGTGGCAATGAGCCAATCTTGCTCGTTACGTCATCCATACGGAGGCCGCTCACCCAAAGATACTTGAGTGAATTGGGGAAAGTAATACCTGACAACATTTCATTTCTTCGTGCACCAAGTCCCACATAATGCAGCCAGCAATAAAGCTTCTCAAGATGGAAATGATACGATAATATTTGAAGATGTTACCTGGGCGTTTATATGAACTGAATATATGAAAGCTTGAGCAACGCTTTCCGTTATTGGAGAATTGCCCCATTAACAATCCCACACCGCTTTTTCAACGCTGAAGGCAAACAATGCCGGGCACCTCAAGACCACCTCCATCACTTCGCCGCTCGAAAATCCCAAGCCCATCAGAATTCAGATAATCGAGCTTGGGAGTTAGGGTTTTCCCCACGCTAGCAACGAGCAACATAGGATGTTGATAAGCCAAGGCGTGAAGGTCGCTGAACCCTAATCGCTGCAGATAGAACAAAGCAGGTTTCAGCTGATCTCTGACGCTAGAAACGAGGAGCCTCGGACATTTATTGACGACCCTTCTTAAGTTTTGGTCGGGGACTGAGATCTTGGGACAAGAAGGTAAATACAGGGTTGAGGTGGGCTTTGAGTCCGAAGTTAGAATCTGAGGGCACATTCCGAAGATTCTTCCCAGGTCGTTGAAGTGGACGCCTTTGGACTGCAAGAAAGTGACGATGTCGTGGATGGAATGGAGGGAAGCTGATCGGAGGGATGGGTTTTCGGATAAAGCCCGACCCGATTCGAGCCCGATTATCTCGAGGCAGATGATTTTTTCCTTGAATTGGAAGGAGAGGTTGGATGTGTGAGTTGGTGGTGGGTGTTTGAAGAGGAGGGATTTGGGTTTGGATGTTGTTAGGAGTGTGTTGTTGTTGTTGCTTTGATCTGAGGCCGTCGTCGGTGATAGCTTCGGATGAGCGGAGGACGGCGGCGGTGGATGGACCCGTTATCGTGGTGGTTCGCGGTGGCGTCTTTTTTTTAATCCTCTTTTTACGGATATTGGGTTGACACGTGGCGTCTTGGTCTGAGACTATTGGCTGCTTTTGGATTTTTGAGTAGATTGGATTAAAGTTGCTACGAAATCTGATAAAATAATGGAAATAGAAAAATATTTCCCCATTCCGTTACTCTCATAGTCTCATCTCGAACTGGGGCGAGACGGTTTTGGGTCGTTAAGATCAACTAGTCACCAATTTTTTTTCTTCAGAAACGAAATTACAATACTCAAAGCAGAATGGGAACATCAGTATCAGCCTGAACGTTTATATAATGGATTATATTTTCGGATAGTAGATATTCTTGAAAAAGATGAATGCTTATAATCTGAAAAACAATTCTCATTACTATTTTCTCGCGAGGCAGAAGGGGTTTGTTTATAAACAGCATCACTTCCGAACATGGACAATAAAATTACAGTCGCTCAAGCTTTCTGCAGAAAGACTAGATTCATCAACCAAGCGAACCTCTATTCGTAATTCTTCATTCCCCAATTCGTGTTTTTGATAGTCTGCTATTTCTTTAGCAGAGACAACAGTTGAGTCGAGACACCAAAACAACATAATTTGTCTCAGCGTCTGTATATCTCCAATATCTGAGGGTGATATCTCCTTCAATCTATACATTCTAAATAATTCCAGCGCTTCAAGGCAAGGAAAATGGCTGAAGCCTGGTGTAAAGCATTCGAGATCATAACAACGATAGAACCTCAAGGATTTTAGGCAAACAAATTGTCCATCAACGTGCTTCCACTCCCTTCCAATGCTGCATTCACTCAGATATAGTCCTTCGAGCCGTGGCAATGACCCAATCTTAGACATTGTTACTTCATCCAATTGAAGGTGGCTAAGAGTCAAACACTTTAGTGAGTGAGGGAAAGTAAGACTTGCTGACATTTCTTGTCGTAGTCTTTCGTAATACACATCGTGCAAACTGAAACCAAACGTTTCAAGCTTTTCGAGAAGTGCAATATTGTTGAGAGCATATGGTGCCACTTCGCTGAATCCCTCGACTTCTTCATCATATCTCACATGCAATATCCTTATATTGGGAATTCTGCTGACCAGGTCTTCACTAAACCTGAAATTTAATATTATCTCAGCTGATTGAAGGTTCTTCAATATCATCTTATCACCACCCTGGCTTTCACTTGGAAGAGGAGCAGGATCCGAGAGGCTAAATCCATCGCCAATGCAGATATGTCTAAGTTGAGACATTTTCCAGATTTCTAATGGTGCTTTAGCCCTTGACAAACCTTCTAACCGTAGAGATTGAAGATTCCATATTGAAAAAATTGATGAAGGAAAGCTAACCATGTCGAGCAAATATGATGAGGTTTCAAGGCAACGCAAGTTAACAAGTCGACAGGCAACTTCCACCACGTCATTTGGATCAATATCCAAATCCAGCTCTAAAGCCAAAACTCGTAATGATTTATGAACCACAGATGGTAATGACGTATCATGAATTATCAAGGTACGAAAAACTAATGGCGATTTTAGGATAGTAGTGTCGGAATAGAAATGGTCCGCCTCGTATGAGCTTGGTGGATAAAGGACTATTCGTCTTTCGTTGTTCGGAAGTTCTCGATCATGATTCTGTATGATGCTATAAAATTTCTTTTCTAAAGCCTCTTTTATGCAAAAATCCCTCAAAAGATCATGGATCTTGAAAAAGATTATATCTCCCCTTATAATTGATGAATAAGAAACTAAAATAAGATTCCTACTAGCAAGGTCACTAAGGTAGTCTTGTGCAGCCTCTTCTAGGCTCTTGCCATTAATCGGTTTTAGAAATCCTTCGGCCACCCATAATCTGATCAGCTTGCCAGCCCAAATATCTTTATCTTCAGGAAACATTCCAATATAAAGGAAACAAGGTTTCAAGTACACCGGTAGATGAATATAGCTTAAAGATAATATCTTCATACAACGACCGTCGTCCTCTGAATTCGCAAACGATCTTAAATTCTTTGCCGTAGAATCCCAGTGTTCTAGTGTTCTTGGAGACTTTACAAGATGACCCCCAATCACGATAACCGAAAGAGGAAGTCCTCTACAGTTATCTGATATCTCCTTTCCGACATCCTCTAGCTCGTCAGGACATTTATCTTGTCCGAATACAGTTTTGCAAAATAAATCCCAAGTTTGACTCTTATCTAACAAACCCACGGCGAAAGCATGCGAGCTAATAATCGAAGCTAAATTTGATTGTCTGGTGGTTACCACTATTCCACTACCCTGTTTATCCGGAAAGAAGAATTGCAGTTTGTCCCATGCCTCTTTATCCCATAGATCGTCCACTATAATTAGATACCTTTTGCCGAATAAACTCTTATACAATTTATCACCCAATTCTTGTTTTCCCTGCCGTGTCAAACTTTCCTTGTCTGTCTTACGCAGACAGTGAACAAGTTCTACGAGACTTTCATGTATATTGTAATCCTTTGATATTGTAGCCCAAGCACGAACGTCAAAGTATTCTGTAATACATTTATGGTCATAAACCTTTCGAGCGAGTGTAGTCTTACCAATTCCACCCATACCTGTTATCGAGATAATCTGACGGCCAGATGTTCTCGGACGTAGAGTGAGCTTGTCCATAATTTTGAGTGTTAGGTCTTCCATACCCACCACATTGTTGTTCTCACTACCAGAATTAGCAGCAGCAGGTCGTATTAGTAGGGTAGGTTGATTGTTGTTCCCTTGGCTCCTTCTCTTCACCGTGTTCCAATTCATCTTCGTCGTGTTCCAATTCATCTTCGTCACTTCTTTCTCGATGAGATCCATGGCTTCGATCGCCTTTTGAAGACTTGAATTGAAGTCCTCTTCATCGTATATTTCATCTGCTATGTGAGTATCGATAACGTCTTCAGCAGCATATGCTAAATCAGCTATTCGAAGCTCCAACTTGAGATCGAGGGAGCTATGGTGTGCTTCCAGGAATTTCTGAAAGAAAGAGATGTTCGAATTGAGAGACTCCAAGTGTTCATCGTCGAGTCTGATGGGAGGGTAGGAATGTTCATGGAGATCAGATATGAGATGCATCAATGAAGTAAAAGCTGCATAAGCTGTCGCCATTCTATTCTGTTCTACAAAGTGAAGAAGAAAAAAGGAAGCAGAGAGATTGGTTCTGAAGCTTTTCTTTTGAAAGGATGTATGAAATGAACAGACATTTTATCAACTCTCTTAAGATAAAATGCTGTGTGAGCTACGTCAAACACGGCTATACACCTTGGGCGGTAAATATGGTTTTGGACGGCTTTCGTGACATGTAATATATTATTCAATAATCCTTTGAGGTCGAAAGCTGCTTTAGTTTAATGACAATGCGCTGTGTGAGTTCATCAAGTTGACTATTTTGCATTAATTTACAAAAATGGTGGAGATAAACTATAGTTTTGGACAGAGACTTATTTGCGTCTTACTCCTTCGTTTACGACTGACTATTGGTTAATTAACTATTAGGTGAAAGTTCAGTACAGCCTGAGCCTGGAGAAAATGGAAAATGTTACAATAACATTTGAAGATGTTGCCTGATTTAATACATAATTGTTGATATCGAATCAAAATCAATAAGAGTAATCAGGTGCGATACTATGTAATGGATTTATAATTAGGTTAGAATCACCCAGCTGCTTCGCCCCAAAACTTTGAGCAATGGCCATGAGCCAAGTCATTCAGGACCATACATTGCGCTGCTTCGCCAGGCAATGATCGAGCCGCTTACATGGTTTGTCATCATTATAAGAACAAAAAATACAAAAAGAAATTTAATTATAATCTTTCCAAGCACAAACATTCAATAAGAACTGCAGTGTTATTTAGAAAAACAAAGAACTTAGTTTGACACAATCCAAGGCGAATAACAATGGCACACAATTTCATCCTTCCAAAAAGAAGAAAAAAATTCCAAAATAATCACCACTCCTCAGCTTCGACGACAAAATTACCGGCGCCCAAGCTCTCAGCAGAAAGACTTGAAAGGTAAAGAAGGGTAACCTTAATTTGCAATTCTTCATTCCCCATTTCGTTCTTTTGGTAGTCTGCCATTTCCTTGGCACACTCAACAGCCGAGTCAGGACATAAATACAATTCAATACGTCTCAGCATCTGCATATCTCCGATTCAAGCTATACATAGCGCTTAGTTCAGGCTCTTCAAGGCAAGGAAAATGTGTGGAGTCTGGTGTAAAATATTCGAGTTCGTTACAACGACAGAGCTGCAAGTATTTTAAACGATCAAATTGTCCTTCGAAATGCTCCTACTCGCTTCCGATGCATTCTTCAAGACGTAATTCTTTGAGCAGTGGCAATGAGCCAATCTTAGTCGTTACGTCATCCATACGAAGGCCGCTCACCCAAAGATACTTAAGTGAATTGGGGAGAGTAATACCTGACAACATTTCATTTCTTCGTGCCCCAGGTCTCACATAGTGCAGCCAGCAATAAAGCTTCTCAAGCTTTTCGAGGCGTTCAATGTTTTCAAGAGCATATGTCCCTTGACTGAATCCCTGCCTTGAATCGTGATATCTCACAGCTAATATCCTAATGTTGGGAATTCATTTTACCGAATCTTCGCTGAAACTGAAATTTAGCATCACCTTAACCGATTGAAGGTTCTTCAAGATGATATCACCCCGGC
Organism: Craterostigma plantagineum; assembly: GCA_027422505.1. Classification (NCBI taxonomy): domain Eukaryota; kingdom Viridiplantae; phylum Streptophyta; class Magnoliopsida; order Lamiales; family Linderniaceae; genus Craterostigma; species Craterostigma plantagineum. Next base: position 3,352,773 of record JAPQWV010000033.1, on the reverse strand, counting down.
CTTCACTTGGAGGGTCGGGGAGACGGAATTCTATCTCAATGCCGATGTGCCTTAGCTGAGACATTTTCCATATTTCTTGTGGTGCTCTTGCCTCTCTGCACCCAACTATGCTTAGAGATTGAAGGTTCCATATGGAAAAAAAATGATGGAGGTAAGGTAACAAGTACTTTGTTTTTAGACGATGAGAAATCAAGGCATCGCAGGTGAACAAGTTGGCAGATAACTTCAACCATGTCATTTACGCGAATGTCCAGGTACTGAGCTGAGGCCAAAACTCGTAACGATTTATGAACTACAGAAGAAGGTAACAATGTACCATGAAGTATCAAAGTACGTAGACATGAGGGTGATTTTCGGACAGTATTGTCCACCCCATATGAGCTTGGATAAAGGACTACTCGTCTTTCATCGTTCGGAACTTCCATTCTTTCGCACGACGCAGAGGAACTTCTTCTCTAAAGCCTCCTTTAAGCATATATCCTCAGAAGATCATAGATCTTGCATCCCATTATTTCTCCCCTTCAAGATGATTTAGAAACAAAAATAAGATTTCTACTGACAAGGTCATGTAGATAGATTTGTGCAGTCTCTTCTGGGCTCTTGCCACGAATTGGTTTTAGAAATCCTTCGGCCACCCATAGCCTGATCAGTTTTGGAACATAAATCTCTTTATCTTCTGGAAAGATTCCAATGTAAAGAAAACACGGCTTCAAGTGAACGGGTAGATGAATATAGCTTCAAGATAATGTCTTCAGGCAACGATCGTCGTCTTCTGAGTTCACAGTGGAACTTAAATTTTCCGCAATAGATTTCCAATACTCTTGTGTTCTTGGAGACTTTGCAAGATGGCCTCCAATCACGACAACCGAAAGAGGAAGTCCTCTACAATTGTCTGATATCTTCCTTCCAACATCCTCTAGTTCGCGAGGGCAATCATATTGTCCGAATACGGTTTTGCAAAATAAATCCCAGGCTTGCCTCTCGTCTAACAAACCCACTTTAAAAACATGCGAGCTAATCGAATCGAATTTTGATTCTCTAGTGGTTATCACTATCCCACTACTGCGACTATCGGGAAAGAAGGATCGCAGTCTGTTCATGCCTCTTCATCCCATATATCGTCCACTATTATTAGATACCTTTGTCCGAACAAACCCTTGTACAGTTTATCGCCCAAGTCATACTCGCCCTCTCCTCTCAAAGTCTCCTTACTCTTTTTCTTATCTATACAGTGAACAAGTTCTACCAGACTTCCATGTATATTGTAGTCTTTCGATACTGTAGCCCAAGCACGAGCATTAAAGTAGTTCCTAACGGAAGCATCATTATAGACTTCGTTAGCAAGCGTAGTCTTACCGATTCCTCCCATACCGCGAGATAATATTACGGCCAGGTTGAGGTAGAGCAAGCTTATCCACGATCTTGAGCACTAGGCCTTCCATACCCACCACGATATTCTCACCAGAAATAGCAGGCCGTCTAGGAACCGCTTTCAACACAGTTTCTATTTTTTTTTCAAAACAAAATTAAAATTTTTATTTAGACATGAATTAGATATGGAAATAAAAACGGAAATATTCTGTTTATGAATCCGTGTCAAAATTATGAGAATTAGGAACCACTTTCGACACAACTTCTATTTTTATTTCAAAATAAAATTAATTTAAACACGGATTAGAGACGGAAATACAAACAGAATCATTCTGTTTCTGAATCCGTGTCTATTGATATGTGGACTTAAAATGTGCATTTTGACGTGCCCATATTCATTAAACAACTTGAGAACTTAATAGCTCATATTTGAGAAATTAAAAGTTAAAATCAAATGTTCAGCCCATGATTGAGAACTTAATAGCCCAGCCCACTTAAAGTCCCCCTGGGCTTAGGCCCATGACTATCGTTGTTGGGTGGATTTGGGACGTATCCATCTGACCCCGGGGATTAGTCCCACCTCTGGAGTGTGTGGCGGTTACTCGGTTAGCCCATAGCCTGGCTGTGTGGGGATACCTCGGGACAAGAAAAAAAAAAGATAGAAAGCAGAGAACGAGCGGAGCTGCCATGGGAGGTAGAGGTCTGTTCGGGCGTTGATCAAATCGACAAGGTATTTATTCCAATCCCAAATCGACACTTCGAATCATCACGAGCTCATTTTTATTCTATTCCATTTCACCAGCTCACTTTGATTCGGCAATTTTATTAATCTATTTTCTAGGTCATCGGAGTTCACTGATATCTATTTGGTTGATTGGAAGCTGTTTTCATCGTTCAGGTAAGCATGCTTCGATCTTGTACTCATGTAATTATGTTACTTCATCATGTACTTATGTTCCGGTTGGATTTTTTGTTTGGCTCATTAATCGGAATGGAAGAAGATGAAAACATATTACCTCGAACTTGATCATAAAGTATGCCATTTCTTCGAACAATGATGAAGACTTTGATTCAGACGAGAATGAACATCACGAAGATGAGTATGATTGCAGTGATACTAATACGGACTTTGATGTTTAAAATATCTATTGAACTTTTACCAAGCTTTGTAATCTTGCGAGTATATTTGTCAAAAGATATTTCCTTTATGATATTCGTAATTTTTGTATAATTGTGCTATTAATTGAGATAACATTTTTTGTTCTACTATTTGGACATTCCCGTAGTTGTCCTGCTCCGGAAGGAAAATGCCAAGAGTCTAACTGCTTAACTATAAGAGGCTACTGAAGCATATGGAGAATTGCAATGTAATTCAGTGTCTGTTTCCTCGTTGCTTTGACACTCAGAATCTAATCAATCATCATAATAGGCTTTGTGATACTAAGTGCCCTGCCTGTTAAGAGGTACGTACATTCAAACTATTTGAGGCTGATGGTTCGTTCTGATGCCAGTTCTGGGTTTCCTAGCTCTGATAGTGGTTCTGGTAGATCATATGGTACTGCTGAAGTTTCTGAAATTAAACCTCCCAAGGCCAGCCCAGTTACAGCTGAAAATGCTGAGAATGTCCAGCTTTATGTTAAGCGTACGAAGGTCAAGCAAAACCTGCAGTCCATTAGCAATGAAAAGGACATTTATGACTCTTACATCTTCTGCGAATGAACCTCCTTTCATGAGTTCACAGCACTATGAACAGCATCGGGATTTTCATATACTGAAGAAGACTGAAATAGCTGAAGTTGCCGCGGAAAATTTTTCATGCACTGGGCAGTCAATCTCAAACAATATCGAGATGGAACAATTCATCCCATGAACAAGTTCGCAAGCATATCACTGGTCTTAGACAGTGGGTAGGCCAGGTCATGATATAGAATCAAATTTTTATTTACAAGCTGCATTTACTTTCTAATTCATGCTCTTAATAGTGTCCTTTTTAAGACATAGCTGGAGGTTGATTTGCATTCTGATAAAGTTATAATATGCTGTTTATCTCAGAGCAAAGCCAAAGCAGCAAGGAATCAGGCGATGGAGCATTTGATGGGCGAAAATTCCTGCCAGTTATGTGCGGTGGAGAAGCAGTTTTGGTGATAAGAGATTTGCTTCGAGGTGTTGGACTTCCAAATCATAAATATCCAAGTATTTCTGAAAAAAAAAAGAATTTCATGATAGATAATTTAGGTTAGAATTGTGGTCTTTGATGACATAACCATATTTTTGGTGAATTCTAGTTTTGAATTGTACAATGTCTTACATGCATGTGAAGATTGCGTTGCAAGTTAAGTGAGTGTGGGATTCATATTTGGATAATTCATATGCACATAAGTTCAATCTTAGAAACATAAATATCCGTGTCTGGTTCTGATATATTTTCATGTCTAAAACCTAATTAGTCAGATTTGAGACGGAATTCTCTGTGACAAAATTTCTTTTAGAAACGTAATTTTATCCATGTCAAATTTGCCACGAGAGCAATACCTACACATTCAGACACGGAAAATTCTGCGTCTAACGACTCAATAGATACAGAATTTTAGTTTTAGACACCGAAATTTCCGTGCCTAATACTGTGTTTTCTAGTAGTAAAGCCACACTAGAGACATTATATAACGGATGACACATTATATAATTAGGTTAGAATCACTCAAAACAGAAGGGAAAATCTTATTAAACTTGCCCAAGCCCATATTAAGTTTCCTTTTTGCTGAGGTACGCAGTCCAAAAATTATCTTAAAAGTGCTGCAGCCGACGTTTTATTGCACTCTTCCTTTCCTATGGTGTTGGAGGATCGATCGTCGACAATTGTTTCCTATGATACAACGTCAAATCAAATTTGCACTAAATAGCCATTACTAATGTACGGAACTTTAGGAGGAACATTGGACAGGCTTATACGACTTAGCCATGTAATTTGATTCTGAGTTTTGATAGGTGTTTCAACTGAAACTGAAACACCTATTTATCGGTGACCTAAAACCTTTCAAATAAACTTAATGTTAGGAAATAATCATTGTGATCCCATTTTCCTTAATTAGATTAGGAAAATATTAGATTAGGATATGATTGTATTTTCCTTAGGAAGCGATTATCTTTTCCTTATTAGCGTAGGCTAAATTAGTCGCCTGATTGTAGGCATTTATTAGTTTCCATGTAAACTTCTATTTAAGCAGTACAGAGGCTACAGAAACCGTAGTCGATTCAGCTTCACAGAATCAATATCGTGTTCACTGTGTTCGCGTGAGTTTATTTCCAACAGGTGGTATCAGAGCACAACCTCTCACAGTACGGTGCTGGTTCGGGGACGAACCAGGCGGAAGCTGGTGGGCATGTGACGCCCGGGGCCGATGAGGGCGGGGAGTGATCGCCGGTGCCACAGAGGTGCACGGACAAGGAGTGGCTCCTTGCAGGCTTCTAGGCGAAGGGGTACATGAACGAACCGATCCGACACCCGAATGAGAGGGGATCCTGAGACTGACAATGTATGGGCGTGTCAGGCTAAGAATCGTATAAAAGAATTGATAGTACTACTCATATCACCAAGGTCGACCTACCTTTTCGGGAGTCCATCCGAAAGAACTTCGAAGTTAAGCGTGCTTGACTTGAAGCAATCTTAGGATGGGTGATCCACTAGGAAGTTTGTCCAGGGTGCGTGTGAGTGAGGACAAAGCACGCTGAAAGGTTAAATGGTGGTACAGTGGGGCCAGACTATCAGGCGGAGTGTGGTGGGCCCAACCCCACAAGTCCCGGTAGGGACGGACTATAGTGACACCCGGTATGGGACGGGATGTTACAGGTGGTATCAGAGCGAGTTTCATCCAGGGACCATGGGCGATGAGAGCAAGAAAGGCGATGCCTCCGGCGCCGTGATCGTAGGCGATGGGAGCAAGAAAGCCGATGCCTCCGGCACCGTGATCCAGAGAGTGATTCGTGAGGTGGGCGGCGGGAATAGCTACCCCGTTCTCACCAAGACCAACTACTCTGACTGGGCGCTCATGATGAAGGTGAAGCTGAAGGCGAGAGCGTTATGGAACGCCATCGAGAAGGGCATTGCCGATGAGTAGGAAGACATGATGGCGCTCGATGCGTTGGTGAGTGCGGTCCCGCCCGAGATGGTCTCGACGATCGGCTCCAAGGAGACGGCCAAGGAGGCCTGGGACGCGATCGCGACCATGAGGATCGGGGACGATCGTGTGAAGAAGGCAACGGCGCAACAGCTGCGTCACAAATTCGACCTCGCCTCGTTCAATGACGGCGAGACCGTTGAGGAGTTCGTGCTACGCCTCAATGGCATGGCGGCGCACCTCACTACGTTGGGGGAGGAGATGGAGGAAAAGGAGATCGTAGCCAAGATGCTACGAAGTCTGCCTCCTCGCTTCAAGCAGATCGCGATTGCGATCAAGACCTTGCTCGATCCATCCGCCATGACAGTCGCCGATCTCACCGGGCGATTGCAAGAGGCGGAGGAGGAGTTGAATGGACCCCCGGCGTCACTACAGCACGAGGGCAAGCTGTATCTCACTGAGGAGCAGTGGGACACGCAACTAAAGAAGCGAGAGGCGGAGAACCACTCACGCGGTCGTGGCGCGAACAGAGGAGGCGGCCGACGCGGGCGCGGTCGTGGACGAGCTGGCGAGTCGTCGAGTGGGCCGGCTACTTCGAACAAGCGCGCAGGCGACGAGTGCCGAAATTGTGGGAAGCTGGGCCACTGGGCCCGGGACTGCTGGTCGAAGCCCAAGAAGGCGCAGGCCCATGCAGTCCACGAAGAGGAAGAGGCCTCACTTTGTCTCGCAAAGTGCTCCCCTCTTCTCTCCCCACCGACGCCGCAATCGACGGCGACTTCGTCGACGTCGTCCGTGGCCCAGATCGAGATTCGCGAAGAGAAGGTGTTCGCGCAGCTCGGGAAAGAAGAAGAGGAACGGGGGCGGAGACGTGGGTCCTGGACTCGGGGGCAACCAATCACATGTTCGGATCTAGGACCGCCTTCTCGAAGCTCGACGTGGCGGTACGAGGCACCGTGCGTTTCGGCAACGACTCGGTGGCACGCATTGAAGGGCGGGGCACCGTTATCTTTGTGTGCAAGAACGAGGAGCTTCGTTCATTCGACGGCGTCTACTTCATTCCACGGTTGACCACGAACATCGTGAGTCTTGGCCAGCTTGACGAGGTCCGCTTCAAGATCGAGATCGAAGATGGCGTGATGCGGATTCGGGAGCCCGGCGGTCAACTGTTGGCAAGGGTGACGCGCGAGGCGAACCGCCTGTACCTGCTTCGGATCAAGATAGCACAGCCGACGTGCTTAGCGGTGCATGGGCGCGGCGACGAGGTGCCCGATGGCACTGAGGATGCACCTGGAGCTGCATCTGAGGAGGACGAGCTAACGCCGGCGGCATCGCCTCATGGTGGTGGAGGAGCTATATCTGCAGGATCTAGTGGGGCATATGAGGTGGAGTTCGCCTCACCGCCGAGCGACGTCAACGAGCGCTTGAACGCCGACCACGACGACGCGCCCCTCTTCGGTTTCGAAAGATCGAAAACATCATCGGGCCGGCTTCGCCGCATGGCTTCGTGCCACGGGCACTGGTGACGGAGGAGCTCCACGCCATTAGCTCCGGCGAACCTGCGTCGTTCGCCGAGGCGGAACGCAGCCCCAGCTGGAGGAAGGCGATGATGGAAGAGATGGACTCGATTGAGGACAACTGGACGTGGTCTCTCGCCGATCTCCCGCCGGACCGTCGGGCGATTGGCTTGAAGTGGGTCTTCAAGGTGAAGAGGGACGAGCATGTGGCGGTTTTCAAGCATAAGGCACGCCTCGTGATGAAGGGTTACGCACAGCGGCACGGCATCGACTACGACGAAGTGTTCGCGCCGGTGGCCCGGCTGGACTCGGTGCGCCTAATCATCGCCCTCGCAGTGCACGAAGGATGGGAGGTGCACCACATGGACGTCAAGTCAGCGTTCTTGAACGGAGACCTGGAGGAGGAGGTCTACGTCGAGCAGCCGCCGGGGTTTGTCATCACCGGCAAGGAGCGCAAGGTGCTCAAGCTCCGAAAGACGTTGTACGGGTTGCATCAAGCGCCGCGCGCATGGAACGCGAAACTGGACAGTACGCTGTTGTCGTTCGGCTTTAGGAAGAGCCCGTCGGAACACGCCATCTACATCAGGCAGAACGACGGTAAGCAGCTGGTGATCGGGGTCTATGTCGATGACCTCGTGATCACCGGCTCGAGCGACGGCGACATCAAGTCATTCAAAGAGGAGATGGCGGCCGCATTCAAGATGAGTGACCTCGGCCTACTTCACTACTTCCTCGGCATTGAAGTGAAGCAGGGCGTGAGGGGGATCTCGCTGAGCCAGGGCGCCTACGCTGGCAAGATCCTGGAGAGGAGCGGCATGGCAGGGTGTAACCCATGTCACGTACCCATGGAACCGCGCCTAAAGTTGAGCAAGCTCAGCACAGAGCCGCCGGTCGATGCGACGGCATACAGGAGCATCGTCGGGAGCTTGAGGTACTTGGTTAACACGCACTCCGATCTAGCATTTGCGGTTGGCTATGTGAGTCGGTTCCTGGAGGATCCACGCGAGGATCACCTCGCAGCTGTGAAGGGCATCCTGCGCTATGTGGCTGGAACCCAAGATTGGGGACTCTGGTTCGGCAGGAGGGAGAAGGAGGAGCCTTATCTGACAGGCTTCTGCGACAGTGATTACGCCGGGGATGTTGATACAAGTAAAAGCACAACTGGCGTAATTTTCTTCCTCAGCGGCAGCCCGATCACCTGCCAATCCATGAAGCAGAAGGTAGTGGCTCAGTCCAGCTGTGAGGTTGAGTACATAGCAGCTGCTAACGCTGCTTGTCAAGCATTGTGGCTCGCTCGTGTGTTGTCTGAGGTGCAGGGAACAGCAGCAAGAGCGCCAATGCTGAGGGTGGACAATAAGTCCGCCATTGCTTTGATCAAGAATCCGGTACTCCACGGACAGAGTAAGCACATTCGAGTGAAATACCACTTCATTCGGGAAGCTGCAGAAGAAGGCTTGATTGGTGTAGAGTTCATCAGAAGTGAGGATCAACTGGGCGACATTCTGACGAAGCCGCTTGGAAGCGATTATCTTTTCCTTATTAGCGTAGGCTAAATTAGTCGCCTGATTGTAGGCATTTATTAGTTTACATGTAAACTTCTATTTAAGCAGTACAGAGGCTACAGAAACCGTAGTCGATTCAGCTTCACAAAATCAATATCGTGTTCACTGTGTTCGCGTGAGTTTATTTCCAACACTTAATACATCAAGCAAGTTTATTTAATTCATTCATTATGAATCCAGTCGGTTCGATTCATTCAAATGAATTCATTTTTTCAATGAATATAATTAGTCAAATAAATTCGTTGATTCATTCTACTAAAATAAATTAAGTGAATGAAACTTATTCAATTCATTCTACTAAAATAAACTAAACGAATTATTTAAATTCACCGATCATTAGTTCATTGAATCATGTTAAAGGAATTACAACATCTCACGTTCAACCATATTAGTAAATACCATTTATTTTCAACAGAAACATCTTAAACACCATGAATAAGTGAAACCAGGGATGGCTACTGTCACGCCCCTCCCAAGTGACTTAGAATTTTTTTAAGTGTTCCGAGGTTCGTGCGGCCTAACTCCTCGCAAGTTAGTCAGCCCTTCCGTTGATCCGTTCACTCGAATCCTTTCCCACAGAACTCGCGTGTTTTGTGCTAGCGTGTTTGTGTTGTTTACTTTAGTTTGAACGAACAAAGCAAACAAGATTTACGGGCAACGCCCAACCTTTTTCTTTTCACCACAAAAAGATACAAGGACTCACAAAGAACACACTACAGCACTTTCCCGGATCCCTAAAATACAAGGCAACGTAATCTACTTAAAGACACAATCAAGCCAACAGTTGGATGAGTTCAAATGGGCCGAAACCGCTCCGGGGAGGTTTCCTTGCGGACAGTAACTGCCTAGCCGTGCAGGCAGTTTTCTTGCTTGCCAGCTCAGGGTAGTTTTCTTGCCAGGCCACCTGGAACTGCTCGCCAGCCCAGGCTTAACTGCCCTGGTAACTTCTCACCAGGCCAAAACCGCTCTGAAACCGCCACAACTGCTTGCCGCGCCAAGCCGGCCGAGCCACGTTGGGACTTGGCCAAGAAGATCGCCCGCATGGATTAGGCGCTGCACCAAGCCAGCGCCAATGTCCGCACACTATGGCCTATGCCGAGCGCGTCCCGCCCAAGGGCCGCGCGCGACGCACATCAGTGTCGCACTTGTTCCGCCCCGATTCGCGCACGCCATGCTTCAATGTCGTGCGCGCCCTGCCCAAGTGTCGCGCTCCTTGCGCGTACATCATGCCAACTTGTGCCTGAGAGCCGCGCGCAGTTCCCGTCCTGCGCGCGCGCTATTGCCGAATGCCGCGCGCGTCCCCTCGCGCACCGCATACCTCGCCCTCCGAGGCCGAGTCAGCACGCCTTGCGCTGCTCTGGCCTGCCCGCGCGCCGCATGCGACGCGGGCCATGTTCTTCGCAAGATCTGGCCAGACCCTGGCCAGACAGGGTATTCCACCAAGCAAATGCCCGGGCACCCCACCAAGCAGATGCCCACATGTGTGCGCCCGTTCGCCTCAAGCCGATGCTTAGGCGGGACATTCCACCACAAATGCCCCCATGTGCGCGCCCGTTCGCCTTAAGCCGAAGGCCAGGCGGGACATTCCACCAAGCAAATGCCCCCATGTGCGCGACTCACTCGCGCACGCTGCTCATGCCGCGCGCGCGTGTCGCCCATGCTGCGCGCAGTGCCTACTCCGCACGCCGATGTCGAGTGCCTTGCGCGCCCCGTGCGCGTCATTCCTCGCACATCGTGGCCAGGCCAGCGCGCAGTGCCGCGCGCGCTGCCCTGCCTTGCCCGCGCGCAATGTGCTGCGCGGGCTGTGTTCCTCGCAAGGCCTGGCCACACACTGGCCAGGCGGGGCATCCCACCAAGCAAACGCCCCAATATGCGTGGCACATGCGCCCTAAGCCGAGGGTGACGCACGGCCACGTCATGCCCCAAGTTAGGGGTGTAACAAACCACCCCCACTCAAAGCGCTCGACGCCCTCGTCGAGGCCGTGGGGCGGACCTTCTCGCCAAGACAAAGGCCCGTGGTCGGATCTGCCGCAACCAATTGCAACGAACTGACTCTTGAGGGCTCCGCCTCCTCATCGCTTGATTGCTCCGCAGCAACCATAGCAGCCAACTTCGTACGCTTTGGGCAGTTCCGCATCAGGTGCTCACCATCACAGATGAAGCATCCCTTGTTGGTCCTATCCATCGTCAGAGGTTGCTTCTCCTTTGATTTAGTAACCAACACTTCTCTGGTCTTGGTGATCTCACCAGACCTGTCCTTTCCCTCGGACACGTCTTTCTTTTTCCAACGATCACGCCTTGCCTCAGGCTCCGTAACCGTCTGGAAGTCCACCAAGCGTTCGGCCGCGCCCGTCGCAGCATTCACGTCCTGGACACCTTGCCGACGCAGTTCCGCCTGCGCCCAGGGCTGTAATCCCGACATGAAATTGAACAGCTTGTCTTCTTCGGACATTTCCCGTATGTCCAACAAGAGCGAGTGAAACTCCGTCACGTACGCCCTTATGGTCCCTGTGTGCCTCAGTTTACGCAGGGACTCCCTCGCAATCCACGACGTGTTGCCAGGGAGGAACTGACCCTTCAGTTCCGCCTTCAAGGCCTCCCATGTACCGATCTCCTCTCGGTTTGCCGCTGCATCGCCCGAGAGTTTTGCCCGCCACCAGAGTTTCGCATCTCCCTCAAGATACGAACTTGCGACCGTCACCTTTTCGGCGTCTGGAACCCGACCAGCCCGAAAGTAGGTTTCCATGTCCCAAAGGAAGTTTTCCAGCAACTTGGCGTCCCTCGTCCCTGAGAAACACCTAGGCTCCCTAGCCTTAGTCTGGTTCGTCCCTCCTGGGATGTTCGCAACAGCCCGCCTTAGAATCCGCAGTTTCTCACGCATCCTTTCCACTTGGGTGCTTGAGGCTTGCGACTCCTCTTCTAAAGCCAGCAACCTGTGGAATATCCCCTCCACAGTTTCGCCTGGTGGTGGCGAAATCAGATCGTACACCATGGCGAGTTTCCGTTCCAACTCGGAAACCCGATTACGCAGCGTCGTGTATTGATTTTCCGACATCCAGGCTGAGATCAAAGCAAACCCAGCGCTCTGATACCAAATGTCACGCCCCTCCCAAGTGACTTAGAATTTTTTTAAGTGTTCCGAGGTTCGTGCGGCCTAACTCCTCGCAAGTTAGTCAGCCCTTCCGTTGATCCGTTCACTCGAATCCTTTCCCACAGAACTCGCGTGTTTTGTGCTAGCGTGTTTGTGTTGTTTACTTTAGTTTGAACGAACAAAGCAAACAAGATTTACGGGCAACGCCCAACCTTTTTCTTTTCACCACAAAAAGATACAAGGACTCACAAAGAACACACTACAGCACTTTCCCGGATCCCTAAAATACAAGGCAACGTAATCTACTTAAAGACACAATCAAGCCAACAGTTGGATGAGTTCAAATGGGCCGAAACCGCTCCGGGGAGGTTTCCTTGCGGACAGTAACTGCCTAGCCGTGCAGGCAGTTTTCTTGCTTGCCAGCTCAGGGTAGTTTTCTTGCCAGGCCACCTGGAACTGCTCGCCAGCCCAGGCTTAACTGCCCTGGTAACTTCTCACCAGGCCAAAACCGCTCTGAAACCGCCACAACTGCTTGCCGCGCCAAGCCGGCCGAGCCACGTTGGGACTTGGCCAAGAAGATCGCCCGCATGGATTAGGCGCTGCACCAAGCCAGCGCCAATGTCCGCACACTATGGCCTATGCCGAGCGCGTCCCGCCCAAGGGCCGCGCGCGACGCACATCAGTGTCGCACTTGTTCCGCCCCGATTCGCGCACGCCATGCTTCAATGTCGTGCGCGCCCTGCCCAAGTGTCGCGCTCCTTGCGCGTACATCATGCCAACTTGTGCCTGAGAGCCGCGCGCAGTTCCCGTCCTGCGCGCGCGCTGTTGCCGAATGCCGCGCGTCCCCTCGCGCACCGCATACCTCGCCCTCCGAGGCCGAGTCAGCACGCCTTGCGCTGCTCTGGCCTGCCCGCGCGCCGCATGCGACGCGGGCCATGTTCTTCGCAAGATCTGGCCAGACCCTGGCCAGACAGGGCATTCCACCAAGCAAATGCCCGGGCACCCCACCAAGCAGATGCCCACATGTGCGCGCCCGTTCGCCTCAAGCCGATGCTTAGGCGGGACATTCCACCACAAATGCCCCCATGTGCGCGCCCGTTCGCCTTAAGCCGAAGGCCAGGCGGGACATTCCACCAAGCAAATGCCCCCATGTGCGCGACTCACTCGCGCACGCTGCTCATGCCGCGCGCGCGTGTCGCCCATGCTGCGCGCAGTGCCTACTCCGCACGCCGATGTCGAGTGCCTTGCGCGCCCCGTGCGCGTCATTCCTCGCACATCGTGGCCAGGCCAGCGCGCAGTGCCGCGCACGCTGCCCTGCCTTGCCCGCGCGCAATGTGCTGCGCGGGCTGTGTTCCTCGCAAGGCCTGGCCACACACTGGCCAGGCGGGGCATCCCACCAAGCAAACGCCCCAATATGCGTGGCACATGCGCCCTAAGCCGAGGGTGACGCACGGCCACGTCATGCCCCAAGTTAGGGGTGTAACAGCTACCCTATAAAGTAGGATCGCACAAAGATTGATGCAATTTTAGACCCAATTCTTGTTCCTTCTGCCGTCGCAAACTTTCCTTGTCTATCTTATGATGTAGACAGTGGACAAGTTGTACGAGACTTTCATGAAAATTGTAGTCCTTTGATATTATTGTAGCCCAAGCACGAACATCAAAGTTGTCCGTCATACACTTATGGTCATAAATCTTACGAGCGAGTGTTTCCGCCCATACCTGTTACCGAGATAATCCGATGGCCAAATGTGTTCTGTTGTAGAGTGAGCTTATCCACAATTTTGAGTGTTAGGTCAGTTCCTGCCTTGGCTCCTTTTCTTCTCCTTGTTCCAATCCATCGGCGTCACCTCTTTCTGAAATTGATCCATGGCTTGTATCGACTTTTGAAGACCTGATCAACTTCATCTAGGACTCGATGAGCTATTAATGTGAGCATCAATAACGTCTTCAACATCGGGAAACATTTTGGATTTTCGCCCACTATTTTGCATTAACTTACAAAAATGGTGGAGATAAAATATAGTTTTGGATAGTGGCATCTTACACTTTCTCTTTTGCGACTGACTGCTGGTTAATTAACTACTAGCTGAAGTTTTAGTACAGCCTGCACAAGATGGAAATGATATAATTGTTGAATCATTCTTCTTAGTCGTTGGTATCTAATCAAAACCAATCAAAGTAATCAGGTGCGATATTATGCAATCCCTCAGCTGATATACGCTTCAATCCCACAACTTTGAGCAGCGGCATTGGGCCAAGTCATTCAGAACCGTACCGTGCATAAGTTTTTGCTGCTTCGCCCAGCGATGATCGAGGCGTAACATTAATCTCATCATTATAAGGACAAAAAATAAAAAAGAAAACCATCAAGTATAATCTTTCCAAGCACAAACATTCAATAACAACTGCAGTGTCAACTTAGAAAAAAAAGAACTTAGTTTGACACAAAGAAAGACGAATTAACAATAGCACGCAAAACTTCACCAAAAAGGGAAAAAAAATCTAACATAATCACCACTCCTCAGCTTCGACGATAAAATTACTCGCTCTCAAGCTCTCAGCAGAAAGACTTGATTCGCCAACCAAGTAAACCTCAATTTGGAATTGTTCGTTCCCCATTTCGTCGTTTTGGTAGTCTGCTACTTCTTTTGCGCACATAACCGCGGAGTCACGACACTCCTCCAATCTCATACGTGTCAGCGTCTGTATGTCTCCGACATCTGAGGACGATATCTCCTCCAAGCTATGCATTGCGCTTAGTTCAAGCTCTTCGAGGCAAGGAAAATGTCTGGAGTCTGCCGCAAAGCTTTCGAGCTCCCTACAAGAAAAGAGCGTCAAGTATTTTAAACGAACGAATTGTCCTTCGACAAGCTCCCACTCGCTCCCACTGCAATAAGAAAGGCGTAGTTCTTCGAGCAGTGGCAGCGTGCCAATCTTAGTCGTTACCTCGTCCCAACTAAGGCCGCTAACAACCAATTCCTTGAGCGAATGTGGGAATGTAAGACTTGAAACCATTCCATCTCTTCTCTTTACGCATCCCTCAAAGTCCAACCAGCATGTAAGTGATTCGAGCTTCTCGAGACGAGCCATGTTGTCCAGAGCGTATTTCCCCTCGCTGAAGCCCACCGCTGCATCCCTATATCGCACGCCTAAACTCCTTACGTTGGGAATTCTTTCGACCAAATCTTTGCTAAAGCTGAAATTTAATATTGTCTCGACCGATTGAAGGTTCTTCAAGACATCACCGTGGCTTTCGCTTGTAAGAGGATCCGACAGGCTGAATCCTCCTAAGCCCATTCGGATATGTCTAAGCTGAGACATTTTCCATATTTCTTCAGGTGCTTTAGGCCCGTGGTAGCCTTCTTCTATGTATAAAGATTGAAGATTCCAGGTAAAAAAGATTGATGAAGGAAAAATAAACAATTCATTCCACTTAGATGATAAGAACTCGAGGCAGCGCAAGTTAACTAGTTGAGATGAAACTCCCATGATGTCATTTAGACTAATGTCCAAACGGTGACCTGAAGCCAGAACTCGTAACGATTTATGAACTGTAGAAGGTAATACTGTATCATGAAGTATCAAAGTACGAATCGCTAATGGTAAGATTTGGTCACTAGTATCGGCATGGGGATGGTCCACCTCATATAAACTTGGAAAAAGGACTATTCGTCTTTCCTTGTTTGGAACTTCCCTCTTCCTAGCGACGTAAAAAAACTTCTTCTCTAAAGCCTCTTTTAAGCATAAATCCCTCAAAAGATCGTGGATCTTGAAACCAATTATTTCTCCCTTTGTGGACGACCAATCAACTAAAAGAAGATTCCTACTGACGAGGTCGTGTATATAGGCTTTTGCAGCCTCTTCTAGGCTCTTGCCACGAATTGGTTTTAGAAATCCTTCGGCCACCCAGAGTCTGATCAGTTTATAAACATCAATCTCTTCATCTACAGAGAAGATTCCCATGTAAAGAAAACAAGGTTTCAAATGTACGGGCAGATTAGCATAGCTTAAAGATAATATCTTCATGCAACGATTGTCGTCTTCTGAATTCACAATCGAACTTAGGTTTTCAGCAACGAATTTCCAGTATTCTTGTGTCCGTGGAGACTTTGCGAGATGGCCTCCAATCACGACAACGGACAGAGGAAGTCCTCTGCAATTGTCTGATATCTCCCTTCCAACGTCCTCTAGTTCGCGAGGGCAATCATCTTGTCCGAATACGGTCTTGCAAAACAATTCCCAAGTTTTGATGTCATCTAACAACTCCACGTTAAAAACACGCGAGCTCATCGAAGCGAATTTTGATTCTCTTGTGGTTATCACTATTCCGCTATCAGGGACGGCAGGAAAGAAGGGCCTCAATTTGTCCCACGCCTCTACATCCCAAAGATCGTCCACTATAATTAGATACTTTCTGCCGCACAAAGACTGGTATAAACTTAGACCCAACTCTTTTTCGCCCTTTCCTCTCAAACTTTCCTTACTTGCCGTCCTATCTAAACAATGAACAAGCTCTACCAGACTTTCATGTATATTGTAGTCCTTCGATATCGTAGCCCAAGCACGAACAACAAAGTAGTTCCTAACGTAAGAATGGTTATAGACTTTGTTGGCGAGAGTCGTCTTACCGATTCCGCCCATACCTGTTATCGAGACAATCTTACGGCCAGACGTTGCGAGCTTGTCAACTACTTTGATTGTCAGATCCTCCATGCCGACCACTATGCTTTCTCCAGGTCGTGTAGGTTTGATTATGCTGCCTTGGCTCCTTTTCTTCGCGCGATTCCAACTCATTTTCATCACTTCTTTCTCCATGAGATCCATGCGTTCTATCACCGCTTGAAGGCTTGCGTTGAAGTCAACTTGATCATATATTTCATCTGCTATTTGAGTCTCAATTACGTCTTCCCCAGAGTATGCTGAGTCAGCTATTCGGAGCTCCAATTCGAGGTCGACGGAGATATGGTGATCTTCGAGAAATCTCTGAAAGAATGAGATACGTGAATTGAGAGAGTCGAACTGTTCGTCGTCGAGTTTGATGGGAGGGCTTGGATGTTGGTCAAGATTTGAGATGAGATGCATGAGAGAAGTAAAAGCTGCATAAGCTGTCGCCATTTTTTTTTCTGTACTACCAAGGGGAAGGAGATTGTTTCTGAATCTTTTTAGAAACGAAATATGAAACGAAGTCTTCGCTTTGTTATAATGAATTACGTTGTATCAGTAGAGATATAAATGCTACTAGAATAAAGGCAAGCGCCAAGACAATATAATACAATATTAGGCGATGAGGTTTTGGACGGCAGGCTTTCGTGACTTGTAATGGGAATATCCTACTATATAAGCTTGTGAGGTCGAAAAGTTGCTTTAGTTTAATGACAGTCGAGATCACCAAGTAGAGTAATTTGCACATATTATGGAAAGTGGTGGAGATATCATATAGTTTTGGGCAGACTAATTTGCATCTTACGCTTTTGATTATGACTCTAACTCGTTAACTATTAGCTGAAATATCAGTACAGACAAGATTGAAATGACAAGGTCGAAATTTTTAACTCGGAAATTTCCCAGGTAATCTACTCCAAAGATATTAAATTAGAAGATGCAAAATATTCAACGGAAACAATTCTTGAATCCAATAGAAAAAACCAGACGTCGGCAAGAGTTGTTTAAATCACACAGATTTTCTACTATCACGCACGCCCCAAAACTACATAGTAACTGTGGCTGCTTACTGTGTTACTGTATGTAATAAAGGGAAAGCCCAAAATAGTCTCAATTGTTTATCCCGTGAACCAATTTAGTCCCCGATGTGTCCCACGAACCAATTTAGTCCCTGATGTTGTTGATTGAACCAATTTAATCACTCCATTAGTTGACCGTTAATTTTGAACGAAAGTGACACGTATCAAACATATGATTGGTCATCCTTAAAGAAATCATGAATTAACATTAAAAAAGGAAAACAATTCTAAAAAATAAAAATTAAAAGAAAATAAACAAAAAAGAGAAAATAAAAAATAAATCAAAATTAGAAAAATAAAATAAAAATGAAAAGATAAAAAATATATTTTAAAATAAAAAAATATTAATTAAATCAAGACTTAAAATAGTAAATTAAATAAAAGTGAAAATAGAGATAAATGTTAAAAATTAATTATTAAACTAATAAATAAAGAAATATAAAAATTAAAAAAATTACTAAAAACAAAATAAAGTAAAAACATAAAGATAAAAATTCCACTGAAAGAATATCCGACCCGCCCTATCAGGTTAACGAGGATAAAATCATCCCAGATCTCGATTTTCTTTTTAGAGATGTTTTTTATAATATATATTAATATGTTAGATAATTTCAAAGAATCTTTAAAAATATCTAATTTTTTAAAGAATTACACGATGCTTTTAAATTATATAATATTTTATATTAATATTTTACAAAAAATAGGATAAGGACTCATATTCTTGTAAACTTCAAATGGAATTTTTATCTTTATTTTTGTTTTTGATTAGGTTTTTAGTTTTTATTTTATTCGAAGCCTTCTTTTAAATTTAAAATATAATCTATTCTCTCTTTTTAATTTTATTTTAAAATTATTATCTATCAAAATATCTATATAATTTTGTTTTTTTTAATTTATTAATATTTCTTCCTTTTTTTGGAATTTTATTCCTTTTTGCATTGTTAATTTTTTAAGATTTGCCAATCACATGTTGACACGTGTCAATTTTAGTCAAAATTAACGGTCAAACTAGTGGTGGGACTAATTTGGTTCAAATTTAACAACATCCGGGACTAAATTGGTTCACGGGTAACATTGGGGACTAAATCGTTCCAAAGGATAAACATTGTGGACTCTTTTGGATTTTCTCTCGTATGTGATCTGTCGTGTATAAGCATTTGAACGAAGTTTCGTGAGATAAAAACCAAAATAGTCCTCATTGTTCCATGGACCCATTTATACCTTGATATTTTTCGTGGACCAATTTAGTCCCCGATATTTGTTAATTTTGAACCAATTTAGTCATCCGTTTGTTTGACCGTCAATTATGACGGAAAATTAGCATGTGATCGACCATCCTTAAGGGGGAATTTCTGAAAAGTACCTATAAAGTAAAATAAAATAAACAATTAAGAGAAAAATTAAATTAAATAATAAAACATAAAGAGAGAATAAACAATATATCTAAAAATAAAGATATCAAATAAAATTAAAGTAAAAGAAAAAATAAAGCTTTATAAAAAAATGAGTTAATGAATAAATGTACAATTAATAAAAAAACAAGATGTTAAAAATAAAAATAAGAAAAAATAAAAATAAAAATAAAAAACTAAAAAAATAAATATTGAAATAAAGATTAAAAACGCCTCTAGAAGTTTATGAGAATCTCCGACCACGTCCTATTACGAAGACAATCGTCCCACATCTCGAAATTTGTTTTAAAGATGTTTTTTATATTCCTATAAATTAGTATTTCATAAAACTTACAATAATATCTAATTTTAAAAGATCAGACCATACTTTTAAATTACAAAATTTGAGTATATAAGGTGTTTTTTTTATAACAAAACATATTGTTAAGATATGAGATGATTACATCCCCGTTAACTTGGCGAGGACTAGGACGGAGATTCTCGTAAACTTACAGTGGCGTTTTTTATCTTGGTTTTCGTTTACTTGCTTCTTTAGTGTTTAATAAATAAGTGTTCTCCCACTCTTAATCTCTTCTCTGTTTTTGTATTTATAATTTATTTTATATTTCAATGTATTTTATTTTTCCATTATTTTTATTTTATTTTAATTTATTATTCTTAAAATATTTTTTTATTATCTATTTGTTTTTAATATTATTTAATAAATTTATTATTTACTAGTATTCTAATTTTTCTTTTTTTTGAAATTTTTCTTTTTTTATATTAAAATATATGCTTTTTTAAGTCTGACCAATCACATGCTGACAGGTGGCATTTTTCGTCAAAATTAAACTAACGAAAGGACTAAAAATTGGTTCAAATTAACAACATCAAAAAGTAAATTGGTCCAGCGAAACATCGAGGACTAAATAGATTTATGGGGTAAAACAACACTATTTTGGTTTTTCTCCATTGTTTGTTACTCTAGTGAACTTGTGCTCTGTTATCTTCTGATTGTCAATGAGGTGGTTGTTGCATATAATTTATGCAATACAATCGTTTTTTGAGTACAAACTAACGCATGAAAAAACTTACCAATATAAGTTGAAATACTGATACCTAACTAGAAAAATGGAGGTTTAAAACCGGCCTTAATGACCAAGAGTTGGTCTCAATTTGAATTCTTTGGGCTCAAGCCCATGGGACGGCCCGGCCCTGAAAAAAGAGGTTGGGCGTAAATTTACAAGGCCCAAATTAAAGCGGGCTTTTGGCCCGCGGGCCAAAATAGGCTCGGTTATTTTTTATTATTTTTATATATTTTTCTAATATGCGTTATATGTAATATGTTAAAAAATAATTTTATAAGAAAAAACTATTATTTTTACATATTTACGAATATTTATTTTTAGAATTAATTCAGAATTGGGAGTAAAATTTATGATTAGAAATGATCTAATAAAGATTTCTTTAAAATAATAAATTAAAAAAATAAAAATATTAGGCCCGATGGGCTCGCTCGGGGTAGGCCCGACCTAGGATTATTCGGCCCGTTCAGCTATAATGTAAATGCTAATCTCGTCCGTGATTTATAAATGTTGGGTTTAGATCCTAATGGTCCATTGGGCCAAGTGTGGGTAATAAACTCACTTAATAAAAGTTGTCTCTGATTTAATTAAATCGGAAAGCCATCGGTTGTCGAAATAAAAACCGTTGAAAGATTAAGAATCTACGTTTCGAGGGGAATCTAAAGACTATTAATACGCTCAAAATCGAGTTCGGGTGAATGGGAAATTAATTTTCGAAGTTAGCCCAATTAAAGTGTATAGTGTGTTTTGAAGTGTGGAAAATTTGTCCCACATACTAAGAAAATCTTCACTATAAACATGAAATCCTTGTGAATTTATTCAAAAGTGTTTTCCTAGTGAATGGGCTTAAGAAGGTTAGATATTTTGGCCCAAAAGATAGCCCGGGTGCGAGGAGGTGCCTCGCAACCACGAGCCTGTGGCCGTGGCCATGGTCGAGCCGTGCCAAAGTGCTCAATGGGCGCACTGGACTGTTTCACTGATCAGCCCGACCCGAGGATACGAACCGGCGGGTCGAGAACCTTCCAATTGATGGAACAGTCTAGAAGTTGGACCTTCCGCATTCTGACCCCTGGACTGAAGAGTCAAAGTCCGAGGTAGTCCAACAAGTTTCATGAATGTGCAATTAAGCCCCTACGTCCTGAACGCTATGAATCGGCCCACATATGAGTTGCAAATTCATTCACCCCAATCCAAGAAATATGCATCACGCACTCCCAAGCTCCCCAGTTCCAGAAGCAAGGAAAGCTTGATTTTGAGTATGATTCGCCAGAAAAACTCTAATCGTTGTGCTGCGATAACGAGTCCCATAAGTCGTTGTATCTTGGAGACGATCGCCGTTAAACCAAAAGCATTGAATATCGGGGCAATTTTGTCTTACGGACAGTGTATTCAATACACGCCGCGACTTATCGTCGCGTCGACCATACCGCATTCCACAACCAAGATCCCAACAATAAATACATCAGAGATTGTAAGAAAGGGAAAAAAGGAGAGAAAGCAAAAATAAAACAAAACTACCCTAGGAGAGTTGATGTGCTGGTTGTTATTTTATATGTTGAATTTGACTGGCTTGTGATGTGCTTGTGAGAGCTTGGAGTGCAAAAATATATTAATTCTGTATATAAATGGGTTGGAGAACGAGGAACAAATTCAATTTGTTGTTGCTTTTTTAATTCATTTCTGACTCACTTTTATATTACACAAAGATCTATGCAAGAAGTGAACGGCTTAAGTCCTCCATAGAGAGGTGATCGAACGCCAAGTCCTCGGTATAGAGGTGAATGGCTTAAGTCCTTCGTATAGAGGTATTCGAACGCCTAGTCCTCTGCAGAGAGGTGAACGGCTTAAGTCCTCCGTAGAGAGGTATTCAAATGCCTAGTCCTCCGCAGAGCGGCGAACGGCTTAAATCCTCAGTAGAGAGGTGATTGAACGCTAAGTCCTCCGCACAGAGGAGAACGGCTTAAGTCCCCCGTAGAGAGGTATTCAAGTGTCTAGTTCTCTGCAGAGAGGTGAACGGCTTTAGTCCTTCATAGAGAGGTGATCGAGCGCCAAGTCCTTCACAGAGAGGTGGAAAGCGTAAGTCCTCCTTAGAGAGGAAGTCGAACGCCTAATCCTCTGCGGAGAGGTGAACGGTTTTAGTCCTTCTTAGAGAGGTAATGGAACTTTGATTTATTAAAATTTTCTGGAATGAAAGTATATCAGTGAACAAAAAATATTAACTCGAACGTCACCATCTTTAGTGAAATGTGCGCTCGCAATATAGTGTCCGCGCCCAAAATAGCGCATTCCCGATATAGCGTCATCTCTTACGTAGTGTCCGCTCCCATTGAAGGTTTTGTTGCCATCACAATGTTTGCTACCGAGCATAGTGGTTGCACCCATCATAATGTTTTGAAATGGTGTTTCTCCTAGTGAAGCATTCCCTCCCATGTGGTGTTGCTCATTGAGCAATGCTCGCTCTCATTGATGTATTCACTCCAATTGTAGCACGTTGTCACGGACTTGTAACTCGCTTACAACGCTCCGGGCGGCCTAGCTCCTCAAGTTCGCCCTCGTGCGACTTTAGCTAAGTCAGCCTCTTCGAATCGCCTAAGTCGAAAAGATAACAAGTATGTGAAATATTTGTAGGGTGAGAAAGTAGTGAGAGAAATAGCTTAGTATTTCACTTGATGATTTACAAATGAGCCAATCACCCCTATATATACAAGTGTCCCTTTGGAATGGACGGATGAGATCGTTTTAATCTAACGGCTACTGAAAGAGCTCTAGAGAATTCTAAGCATATCCAAGGAATATTCTATCTCTAGAGAATTCTATATAATTCTAGGTTTATTCCTAGAATACTCTAGTGAGATCTAGAAGTTTCAAGGGCCTTCCAGATCGAATAGGAACCTCATGGGCCGCGTTCCTCTTGTGCATGTTTCGGACTCTTCGTGCGGCCCGTGACATTCTCCCCCCACCGAATGTGGCGACGTCCCCTTCGCGTCGAAGTTGCGAAGCTGCTCTTGGAATTGCCACAAGTCTTCCTTCGGCTCCCATGTGGCTTCGGATGTGGGTAATCCTTTCCAAATTACCAAGTATTGAATACTTGGCGGAACACCACGACGCCTCACCGTTCTGGAATCGATAATCGGCTCAATCTCTTTTTCGAACGATTTGGTGACAACGGGCGGTGCTCGTGATGATTCCCCTCGGCTTGGTCTTCCATGTCTTGATGAAACGGTTTGAGCATGCTCACATGGAAAACCGGGTAAATCTTCAATGAGCTAGGAAGGTCAAGGCGATACGAAACCTTACCTACCTTAGCGATAACTGAAAACGGGCCCTCATAGCGCCTAATCAAGCCCTTGTGCATGCTCCAAAATGCCTTAAATTGTTGTGGAAGCTTGACTAATACTTGATCACCAAGGCTAAACTCCATTGGTCGCCTCTTAGCATCGACCCATTTCTTCATTCGCTTACGGGCCTTCTCTAGGCACGACCGCGCCAAGTCGACTTGCTCGTCCCACGACTTGGCTAACTTGGAGGCCACGACGCTCTTCCCCTCGTTTAGAGCCGGCATCAAGGTGTGCGGAGTAAGAGGTTGTTGCCCTGTTGCGAGCTCGAACGGACTCCGCCCCGTAGACTCGCTCCTTTGTATGTTGTACGAGAATTGTGCGACGTCAAGCAACCACGCCCAATCTCGTTGGTTTGGCTCCAAAAGTGTCGTAAGTAGCACTCCAACAATGCATTCACCCTCTCCGTTTGTCCATCGGTTTGAGGATAGAAGCTGGTAGAAAAACAAAGTTGCGAACCAAAGAATTTAAACAACTCTGTCCACAACCGTCAAGCGGGGGTCTCGGTCGCTTATGATACTCTTTGGTAAGCCCCAATATTTTACGACGTTCTTAAAGAACAGTCGCGCGGCCTCCTCTGCGGTGCAATCTCGGGGGCACGGAATGAATGTCCCGTACTTGGAGAATCGGTCTACCACCACCATGATTGCTCCAAATCCCTCTGATTTGGGCAAGGCGCTAATAAAATCAAGGCTAATCGACTCCCATGGTCGCTCGGCAATGGGCAGCGGTTCCAATAAGCCTGCGGGTTGTCGATTCTCCACCTTGTCTTGTTGGCACACAAGACAAGTCCGCACGTAAAGCTCCACTGCTTCATTCATTCGCGGCCAAAAGAAGGCCGCTTCAAGTAAGGCCAATGTCCTCCTTTGGCCTGGATGTCCCGCCCACTTGGTATTGTAGCACTCTTTGATTAGGTCTCGACGAAGACTATCCCACTTTGGTACGTAGAGTCGCCTTCCTTTGGTGTAGAGTAGGCCGTCTTCTACCCAAAATTGTCGCGTCTTCCCATTTCGAGCTAAGTCCACAAGTGCCTTTGGTGTAGACTAGCCCCTTCTTGATTTTGCCCACAAGGTCGTTCGTCAGTAAGGATACGGTCGCAAGTTCCGCCTTTCGGCTTAAGGCATCAGCGACAACGTTGGCCTTCCCCGGCTTGTACTCGAGCTCGTAGTCAAACTCAGCGAGGAAGTCTTGCCATCGAGCTTGCTTCGATGAGAGCTTCTTTTGAGTTTGGAAGTAGCTAGTCGCAACGTTGTCGATCTTCACCACAAACTTGGCTCCGAGCAAGTAATGTCGCCATACGCGTAAGCAATGAATTATGGCCGTCAGCTCTTTTTCTTGCACGGTGTAGCGCCGCTCGGTCTCGTTTAACTTGCGACTTTCGTAGGCAATGGGGTGCCTTTCCTGCATCAGGACTCCTCCGATGGCAAAATCAGAGGCATCGGTATGTACCATGAATGGCTTGTTGAAATCGGGCAAGGCTACTACAGGTTCCTTGCTCACCGCCGACTTCAACCTCGAAAGCTTCTTGGCAACGATCGGACCATACCCACGGCTTATTCTTCTTGAGAAGGTCCATCAAAGGTGCTGTACTACTAGAGTAGCCACAAAGAAAACGGCGGTAATTGTTAACTAGACCAAGGAACGAGCGCAATTCGGGTACCTTGGTCAGGGCCTCCCACTCGGTGATTGCCTTGATCTTGGCTTCATCCATCTTGAGCTTACCATGGCCAATTATGTGGCCGAGGAATTGTATCTCCTCTTGGGCAAAGGAGCATTTCTCCCTTTTTACGAATAGCTCATTCTCCCGTAGCACTTGGAAGACAATGCGCAAATGGTCGGCGTGATCCTTCAAATTTGGAGTACATTACGATGTCATCAAGGTAGACCACCATGAACCGATCCAAATATGGATGAAAGATCTTGTTCATTAGCGTGCAAAATGTGGTCGGTGCATTAGTGAGGCTGAAGGGCACTAACCACTCGTATCCTCTGTATCGGGTTACACACGTCATCTTTGGCTCATCACCCTCGGCTATTCTGACTTGGTAGTATCCTTTTTGCAGGTCCATCCTCGTGTACACCTTGGCTTTCCCGAGCCTATCAAACAAATCGGCAATCAAGGGTATGGGATATTGTTCTTCACCGTTACCTTATTAAGCGCCCGATAGTCCACGCACATCCTTAAGGAGACATCGTGCTTCTTTTGGAATAGAACTGGTACGCCGAAAGGTGCCTTTGAAGGTCGAGTGAACCCTGCATCCATTAGCTCGTTCAATTGCTTGCGGAGTTCCTCAAGCTCCATTGGGGCCATTCGATATGGTGCCATGGCGGGTGGCTTGGCACCTACTTCCAGCTCGATTACATGGTTCGCCTCCCTTCTAGGTGGAAGCTTCTTGGGTAGGCTTGGAGGCATCACATCCCTGCATTCGTCCAGGCATCACATCCCTGCATTCGTCCAAGACTTGTTGGATGTTCGGAGGTACTTCCGCTAGGTCCTCCTTTGGGTTGTCCTCCACGAGAGTAGCCAAAAATGTTGGCTCTCCTTCTTGATTCCCTTGACCACTTGCATGGCCGAGAGATGTCCCTCATTGCTTGCTTTCGTCTCACTCGTTGCGGGCACAATGAAAGGGGATCCTCGATTAATGATACATACGGTATTGCAAGAGGGCATTAGAATTGCACATACCTGCCGAAAGAATTCCATGTCGAACACCACTCGAAAGTCATCCATGGGTACCACTGAAAGTTGGCTGGCCGGTCCATGTTCCCATAGTCACTTTTACGTCCTTGGCAACGCCTCCCATGGGCTTAGCTTCGGCATTTACGGTCTTGAGCCAACCGTCGCCTTTTACTATGTTGAGGCCCAACCTCTTGGCCTCCTCGCTGGTGATGAAGTTATGGGTTGGCCCAGAATCGATCAAAGCCTTTGTGGGTTTTCCGTCGATGATAGCTTCCACGTACATCAACCCTTTCGGGTTTGGCTTTGCGGTGATGGCATTGAGTGGTTGCAACGATCCGATTTGTCCGGCCTCCTCATTTCCATCGGGACGTCTTGGTTCTTGGCCATGGCCACCAAGGCTTTGTACTTGGGGCAGTCCACAAATCGGTGTTGTCCTCCGCAACTAAAGCATCCTCCCTTCGTTGCGCCTTATGTCTTGCTTTTATCATGCCAAGGTTTGGGATTTCGGCTTGTAGATGCCTCGTGGGTGTTTTTCACATGTCCCTTCCCGTAGTCCTTTTTGTGGTCACGTTTCTCTCCCCCACCTTTCCCCGAGTGGCCCTTCTCGTTCTTGGGTTTAGAGGGATCGTGGCCACGTTGGAACTCAGTGAGCTTGCCGGCTTCGGCTATGGCGTCATCGACCGTAGTCACGTTCCTCCTTTGTAACTCTCGTTTGGCCCAATCTTGGAGGCCATCTATGAAGTAAAAGAGTTTATCGGCCGATGTCAAGCAAGGGATGCAGAGTGAGTACCTGAAACTCATTCACATAGTCAGTGAGAGACGACTTATGCTTCAATTCCCTTAATTTCTTGCGTGCCTCATACTCCACGTTTTCAGGATAGAAGTGACGTTTAAGTTCCGTCTTGAAGTCCTCCCATGTGCCCGTGGTGCGCTCGCCTTGTTCGACGTCACCATGGATTCTTCGTCACCATAATAAGGAAGTGTCACTTAAATAGGCGGAAGCGATACGTACCTTGTCGTTCTCTTCAACGACTCGAGCGTCCTCGAATTACCTCTCCATCGTCCACAGGTAGTCCTCGACTAGCTTGGCCTCCCTTTTCCCGCTGAAAGACTTTGGCTTGGGCAGGTCAATCCTTGGACTTGGGGTGCCTACGATAGTACTCCCCATGAGGGCGGCTCGACGGTATGCAGTGACCTCTTCCCTTAGGTCTTGTACAGCAGCTTGCACCTTGGCTAAATCTTCCCTTAGCAAGGTGTTCTCGGCCCGTAGGGTGCTATGCACGTAGCTCTCAAGGACATCGACTCTCTTGATGTCCTCCTTCACAGTTTCGAGCTCGTCTTTCACGGAAGAGAGCTCTTTCGTCACAGCATCGACATCTTCGGACGCATGGTCTTCAAACCCGTCCAGTTTCCCCTCAACCTCTTCGAGGCGGGTTGCCATCTCCACGATCGTTGATTCGATACCAGCGGCCTCACGTGCCTTGCTCTGGCTCCTTGCCTTCTTACCACCTTGGGTTGGGGCGGCATCCCGACCCCTTTCCTCGGTCACACCCAATGCACCTTCGTTAACCATCTTCCCAAGCAATGCTCGAATCAGTCTCTGATACCACTTGTCACGGACTTGTAACTCGCTTACAACGCTCCGCGCGGCCTTAGCTCCTCAAGTTCGCCCTCGTGCGACTTTAGCTAAGTCAGCCTCTTCGAATCGCCGAAGTCGGAAAGATAGCAAGTATGTGAAAGATTTGTAGGGTGAGAAAGTAGTGAGAGAAATAGCTTAGTATTTCACTTGATGATTTACAAATGAGCCAAGCACCCCTATATATACAAGTGTCCTTTTTAAATGGACGGTTGGGATCGTTTTAATCTAACGGCTACTGAAAGAGCTCTAGAGAATTCTAAGCATATCCAAGGAATATTCTATCTCTAGCGAATTCTATATAATTCTAGGTTTATTCCTAGAATACTCAAGTGAGATCTAGAAGCTTCAAGGGCCTTCCAAATCGAATAGGAACCTCATGGGTCGCGTGCCTCTTGTGCATGTTTCGGACTCTTCGTGCGGCCCGTGACAGCGCGCACTTGTGTAATGTGCACTCCCGAGCGCAATGTTCGCTCATATCATAAATTTTCGATGATGTTTGCTCCAGTGAAGCGTTCATTGGGAGAAATGATCACGATCATTAGAGAATTAAAATAGCATAGGTTGAGTATTAAGTAAGTTAATAGAATTATTTCGAGTAAGTATAGCACAAGTTTTACGTAGCGTTCGCTCCCCTTATAGTGTTTGCTCCAAATGAAGCATGACTCCCACGTAGTGTTCGCTCCTCGCGTGGCTTCTACTCCCAGTGAAACATTTGGTCCTAAGTAGTCATCGTTCTTACATAGTGTTCTCTTGCGTAGCGTCACTCTCCATGAAGCATTTGCTCCTATGAACGTTTGCCCACTATGTAATGTGCGCTCCCGTGCATGCTGCACGCTCCCGATGTAGTGGTCGTTTTCTCCCATTACGTTTTGCTCTCGATACAACATTTTGCTCCCTTCGCGCTCGCGACGTGACGTTCACCCAAGCATGTGCCCCCTACATAGTGTTTGCTCCCAGCGTAGCGTTCGCTCCAAATATAGTGTTTGCTCCCAATATAACGTTAGCTCCATGTAGTGTCCGCTCCCGAGGCATATTGTTCATTCTCGGCGTTATAATTGCTAAAGCTACGTTCTAAGTAGCGAACGCTCCCTCGCTCCCGAAGCAGCGACGGTTCGCTAAAGTAACGTTCCCCAAGTCGCGAATGTTCCCTCTTGCTAAAGTCGCGCTCAGGAATTAACGAACGCTTCGTCACTCTCGAAGGAGCGATGACTCGCTAAAGCAATGTTTCTAAGTAGCGAACGTTCCCTCATTCCCGAAGTAGTGATGGCTTGCTAAAGTAGCGTTTCCTAAGTAACGTGGCTTGTAAGTACGCTCTCATTATCGGTGTTGTGTTCACTCCCATCGTTAGGGGTGAGCAAAATATCCGGAAATCGGATTCCGATCCAATATCCGGTTTTCAAAACCCAAAACGGATATCCGGTTTTAAAACCGGATCGGATATCCGATCCGATTTATTTTAAAATAAAACAAATCAGATCGGATACGGATAGTGGTTTGTCTAAAATTCAGATATCCGGTATCCGGTTTTATATTTAAAAAAATTAAAAACATAGAAAAAATAATCCAAAAAGAAAAATAAAGGTCCAAGAATGAAAAAACAAGTAGAATACTTAAATTTATATTATTTAATTATTGCAAAAAACCTTGTTAGAGAATTAAAAAAAAAAACATAAAAACATCGAGATGCATGCTAAAAAATTAATGTGATTTTGTGGTATTGTGTTTATTAATTATTATGTAATTTCGAATCATAAATTCACATATTTTGTAAATTACTATGTTTTGAAATTCATATATTAATAAAAAAAATATAATTTTATTGTGATAAGAAATAAAAAATATTATTTTGATAAGAAAACAATAAAAAAATATAAGAAAAATATCCGGTATTACCGGATGCGGATATCCGGTAAAAATATCCGAATAAACCGGATATCCGAATCGGATATCCGATTAAAACCGGAGTGGTACGGATACCATTTTTCGATATCCGAAATCCGGATTTCTGAATTTTGGATATCCGAAAAACTGGATGTCCGGTGTTGCTCACCCCTACGCCATCGTGGTGTTGTCTCACCACGTAGTGTTCGCTCTTATTGCGAGTTTAGCTCTCGGGCGCACTGTCCGCTCCTTGCATAATGCTCGTTCCCATTGGAATACGGGTCAACTTTCTTTCCCAGCCTCCATACTTGAAACTGGAAGTGGGGAACTGGTGATATGGGAATTTAGAACTAAGGTTTATAGCCCAATACTCCACTTACATAATAGGCCCAACGGCCCATCTAGAAAATGCCCAATTTGCACCTATAAATATTGGAGTTGAGGGAATTAGTAACGGGCTGAATAATCTGCTCCCAGAACACGCTCCTTAGTATGCTCCTGATATCGGCTCCCTAAGTCCGTTCCTCCCATTGTGCTCCCATTGTCTCCTACTTAGACCATCTCCAACCGAGAAACGCATTCTCAAACCCAAACGCATTATCAAACTCAAAATGCAGTAATTCTTCTCCAACCATTCAACTCATTCTCAAACTCAAAAGACTATTTTGTAATATTCACTTCTACACCAATTTTTACAAATTTCAATACTACCCACATATACTTTACAAATTAGACTATAAAATATTATTTTAGATTTAATAACAAAAAATTAGTAAAAGTAATAATAAAAATACTATCCATGAGAAGAGGGATGACCATGGGCGTTTGTGTTTCTGCGACAATTTTCTTGTTGCATTCATGAATTTGAGCAATTTTTTTATCGTCGATCATATGTGAAATTAACACAACAAACGATGTAAGCAAGCAGTTGTAAGATAAACAGTCAAACATCGTTAAGAAGGGCAAAGCCAAGGATCAACACAGTTTCACACCCTATTCTCGAAGAAAAAGCGATGAAGTATGACGATCATCATAAAAAGCCTTCAAAGTTTCAGTCTTTCCCACAAAAATCGGAAATTTCAAACACCATACAGCTCCAATTTCACATAATCAAAAAACGCCCAGAAAGAACACCGTCTCCCACTGCGCCTTTTTCACACAATCAAAAAACGCCCAGAAACAAAAATCGGAAATTTCAAAAAACGCTCCAATTTCAAAAAACACCGACGATGGCCCACTGCGCCTTTTTCAGCTTCATCTCCTTCGAAGCAGACAAAACCTTAACCGCTTTATCGATATTGTCCAAACTCGTATCATCCTCATTGACGACGACCGTTTCACCCGTCTCTGCAATTCTTGAATATCCCCACGCGCCGTTGGAGAAGGTGACCCGTCGGCTGGCCTTCTCTATTTTCTTGACGTCTATATTACGCTTGTGATACAAATACACAGAGGAAAAAAGGACTTCGATGCAATTAAAAATATCAATCGCATAATAACTGTACTGAACGCATAGATGCGTCAAATTGGAGAGAGAGGCGGTATGGAACGCATTTTGAGATGGATTTTGGTGTTCGATTGGAGTAGATTTACCTCAAATTATGGGTTTTGCTGTCCGGTTGGAGATGCTCTTAACTTAGGCATTTGGGTTGCTCGCAAGAACCCATCACCTAGTATTTCTCCGGTGATCTCACGTTGGAGCTCACCTCATTTGAATCGTTACCGGATCAGTATGCATATGCTTTGTATAAAATTCGCGGTCACAAATTTCCCACATCGTTAGCTTTTTCTAGAAAAATTATTCACCCGTAACAGCATTCAAATTTCAACTATGCTTATGACGCATTGAAAACCGAGGCTCCGATTTTGAAACTAACATTAGTGATTACTCATAAAAACGAACTGTCTATTGCAGTAGCGTTCAAATACCATACCTGCTATATTACTCATAAAACATCATTTATAAAAGGAATGAAAACAGGAAAAAGGCACTTCAACTACCTTAGCATACCTGCTTCGACAATAAAATTGCTGCTGCTCAAGCTCTCCACAGAAAGACCGGATTCACCATCCAAGGTAACAGCTATTCGTAATTCTTCATTCCCCAATTCGTGTTTTTGGTAATCCGCAATTTCTTTGGCAGAGACAACAACTGAATCGGGACACCAAAACAATTGGATAAGTATCAGCGTCTGTATATCTCCGATATCTGACGACGATATCTCCTTCAACTTGTTTGCATGGTTTAGGGTCAGCTCTTCAAGGCAAGGAAAATAGCTGGAGTCTGGTGTAAAACATTCGAGATCATTACAACGATACAGCTTCAAGGATTTTAGGCGAACAAATTGTCCATCATCGTGCTTCCACTCCCTTCCGCTGCATTCATTCAGATATAGTTCTTCGAGCAGTGGCAATGACCCAATCTTATTCGTTACGTCATCCAATTGGAGGCCGCTAGCGGCCAAATCCTTGAGCGAATGAGAGACTTGTTGACATTTCTTTTCTTAGTCTTACGGATCTCACATCGTCCAGCCAGAAATAAAGCCTTTCAAGCTTATCGAGAAGTGCGATTTTGTTGAGACCATGTGCACCTTCACTAAATCCATTGACTTCATCATCATATCTCACCCGCAATATCTATATATTGGGAATTCGTTTGACTAGATATTCACTACAACTGAAATTTACGATAGTCTCTGCCGATTGAAAATTCTTCAAGATCATATCACCGTGGATTTCACTTAGAGGATCCGAGGGACCGAATTCTCCATCCAACATAAGGACATGTCTGAGTTGTGACGAATGCCATATTTCCAATGGTGCATTAGCCCCAGCGCAACCTCCTAACCATAAAGATTGAATATTCCATAACGAAAAAATTGATGAAGGAATGCTAACAAATACTTCCCTTTTCGATGAGAAATCAAGGCAGCGCAAGTTAACAAGTTGACAGGCAACTTCCACCACGTCATCTAGACTAATGTCCAAATACCGCTCTGAAGACAAAACTCGTAACGATTTAGAAACTACAGAAGAACGTAATGAGGTACCATGGAGTATCAAGGTACGAAGAACTGGCGGCGAATTTTGGATTGTATTGTCTGAATAACAATGGACTGCCTCATACGAGCTTGGATAAAGGACAATTCTTCTTTCTTTGTTTGGAAGTTCTCGATCATGATTCCGCATGATGCTATAAAATTTCTTCTCTAAAGCCTCTTTTAAGCATAAATCCCTCAAAAGATCATGGATCTTGAATTTCATTATTTTTCCCATGTGAACTGATAAATCAGGAACTAAAATAGGATTCCTACTGGCAAGATCAGTAAGATAATCTTGTGCAGCGTCTTCTAGGCTTTCACCATGGATTGGTTTTAGAAATCCTTCGGCCACCCACATGCGGATTAGATGATCAGACCGTATTTCTTTATCTTCTGGATAAATTCCCATGTAGAGGAAACAAGGTTTCAGATGTACAGGTAGATGAATATAGCTTAACGATAGCGTCCTCAGGCAATGACCATCGTCTTCTGAGTTCACAGTGGAACTTAAATTTTCCGCAATAGATTTCCAATATTCTTGTGTTCGTGGAGACTTTGCTAAATGGCCTCCAATCACAACAACCGACAGAGGAAGTCCTCTACAATTGTTCGATATATCCTTCGAGACTTCCCCTAGTTCGCGAGGGCAATCACCTTGTCCGAATACGGTTTTGCAAAACAAGTCCCAAGTTTGACTCTTATCCAACAAACCCAAAGTGAAAGCATGCGAGCTTATTGATGTGAATTTTGATTCTCTAGTGGTAATGACTATTCCACTACCAAGGCTACCCGGAAAGAAGGATCGCAATCTATCCCACGCCTCTACATCCCATAGATCGTCCACTATAATCAGATACCTTCTACCGCACAAAGATTGGTGTAGTTTTAGACCCAATTCTTGTTCCTTATACTGTCGCAAACTTTCCTTGTCTGTCTTATGTAGACAATGAACAAGTTCTACGAGATCGTGTATATCGTAGTCCTTTGATATTGTAGCCCAAGCACGAACGTCAAAGTTGTCCGTAGTACACTTATGGTAATAAACCTTCAGAGCGAGTGTAGTCTTACCGATTCCACCCATACCTGTTATCGAGATAATCCGACGGCCAGATGTGTTCAGTTGTAGAGTGTGCTTGTCCACAATTTCAAGTGTTAGCTCTTCCATACCCACCACGATGTTCTTCTTACTATTACGAGAATTAGCAGCAGCATCAGGTTGTAGTTGTACTACTCTAGGTTGATCGTTGTTGCCTTGGCTTCTTTTCTTCTCCGTGTTCCAATTCATCTTCGTCACTTCTTCCATGATTTGATCCATGGCTTCCATCGCCTTTCGAAGACTTGCGTTGAACTCCTCTTGATCGTAAAGTTCATCCGCTATGTGAGTCTCGATAACGTCTTCAGCAGAATATGCTGCATCAGCTATTCTGAGCTCCAAATTGAGATCGACTAATGTATGGTGATCTTCGAGGAATTTCTGAAAGAATGAGATCTTAGATTTGAGAGAATCCGCGAGTTCCTCGTCTAGTTTGATGGGAGGGTTTGGATGTTGGCGGAGATCTGATAAGAGATTCATGAGAGAGGTAAAAGCTGCATAAGCTGTCGCCATTCTATTCTGTTCTACAAAGTGAAAAGAAAAAAGGAAAAAGAGAGATTGGTTCTGAATCTTTTCTTTAGAAAACGAAGTATGAAATGAACAGACATGTTGTCAACTCTCTCAATATAATTTGCGGTGTGAGCTGCGTTAAACACGGGAATACAACTTGTTGGGCGATAAAAATAGTTTTGGGCGGCTTTCGTGCCACGCAATATATTATTCAGTAACCCTTTGAGGTCGGAAGCTGCTTTAGTTTAATGACAGTTGTTTGATCAAGGTTAGTATATTTTGATTAGTCTATCAGCGTTGTGCTCTTATTAGTTATTTGAACGTAATGATTTGATAATGATGGAGATCAAACATTTACTTGTTGGACTGAAGTGACCTATTTAATGAAGTCATTGTTTATTCTATAATTAAAATATTAGCATGATGCTGAAAATTAAGTAGAGTAAGAATCAAGAACGGAAATGTGATGGAAATGTTAAGTAAATGTCATTTGTTCGATGAAAAAGCAGAGAAGAGCATGGTAAGTAAACATCACTTGTTTAGACATGCTTGGATTGAATATGAGAAATGGAATTATTGACGTTATTACGTATTGTGGATTGGGATTTGTGGATTGGGATTTGTTGATATGTTGTGTTTTTGGTGTTTCGTTTAATTGTTTGAAATTATTTAGGTTGGTCATTTTATAGGGGAGGTTCTGTCGAATTTTTTTTGAAAGTTTTAGTAACTTATTAACAAGCGGATTTTAAAGCGAAGAAGGCAGCTAATCCATCCATATCGGATGCAGAAGCTTTCTTTGAAGTTTCTGGAGGTTATAAGAGGTTTCAAAACATACCCGGCATGGATAACGCGTCAAACATCTTCTTTGAGACGCCTTCAGAGCCATCCCTTGCAAGTGCCAACAGCTACATGCCTTCCCAGAGTGTTCAGGTTCAAGAGGAGTTGAAGGCGACTCGAGCGGAGCTGGAAGCGTTGAGGAAGGACTATGCTCATGTCTGCCAGTTCCTTGAGCATTTGGGTTTTCGTAAGGATTCTCGTGGTTCGGACGCGGTCGATTTGGATAGGGATGATACGCAGACTTGTGCCGCTGCAGCGTCTATGAACAGAATGTTTGTCGCCACGATGACTTCCCGGACGGTGGTAGTTCTGGTCACGGCATGGCGTAGTTATTATTATTAACGAGTAATATTTGTAGGTTGTGACGTTGAAACGACTTTTTATTTTATTTATTTATGTATTCGACAGGTGGACGTATTTTTAGTTAATTTTCCCCTATTTTGGATTTCTAATTAGTTTATTTATATATAATTAATTAATTAGCTATAAATAAATTCAAAAAAAAAAAAAAAACGAAGTTAGCGACTACAAAGTAATGGCCATACGGTCGGAAGAGAGAAATAACGACTCCGAATATTAGTCGCAAAATGGACAACATACCGACTACAAATTAGTCGCAAAGTGTAGTCGCAAAATTTCCGACTACAAATGCAGTCGCCATACGGTCGATAACTAGCGACTCACATGTAGTCGCTATGCAGTCGCAAATAGCGACTAATATTGTTGTCGCCGTAGTCGGTAGAATACCGACCAACAGAGTCAGGCGGCTGTAGTCGGAAATTTACCAACCACTGCTCTCCATCGGTGGTAGTCGGAAATGGCGACTGCTTACCGATCACGCGGAACTTAGCGACTAAGGTTATTCCGACTAACATTGTAGTCGGTATTTTAGTCGCTAAAAGATTTAGTGACTACGCTTTACGTTTTTCCGACTACCTTTGTAGTCGCTAAGAGCGCATTTTTTTTTGTAGTGAAATGATGCATTTCATAAATTTAATTATAATGTTGCACGATTAAGCAATTACGGAACCAACCACTCTTTGGGGATTTATGCACGATTTAAAGTCATTTTTTTAGTTACATATACTGTCAAGGAAGGTTATGATTGGTTATGAAGAAAGGAAATATGAAATGAAGTCTTCGTTATAATTAAGAGGCAATCTGTATCAACTATCTATCTCGATATCAATTATGTGTGAGCGAGCAATGTTTCAATGCAATATTATTTGGGGATATCAATTATGTGTGA
The DNA here is from genome assembly GCA_027422505.1 of Craterostigma plantagineum. Taxonomy (NCBI): domain Eukaryota; kingdom Viridiplantae; phylum Streptophyta; class Magnoliopsida; order Lamiales; family Linderniaceae; genus Craterostigma; species Craterostigma plantagineum. The sequence continues at coordinate 3,316,635 of JAPQWV010000033.1, read as the reverse complement.
GCGAGCAATGTTTCAATGCAATATTATTTGGGGGATCAATATTGTTTCGTGCATGAAATACGTTATAGTTGGGGGATATTTTTATATTCCTGCCTATCAGTTTATGCCGAAAGTTGCTTTTTAGTTTAATGACAGTTCTGCTGTGTGTGTTCGTCAAGTTGACTATTTTGCATTATCTTACAATAATGGTGGAGATAAAATATAGTTTTTGACAGAGATGGAAATGATACAATAATATTTGGAGATGCTCTAGTGGATGTTTTACAAATTATAAAAATGGATCAATTTTATCCATTTTTTATTTTGGGTCAGCTACAAAACTAGGTCAATAAGTATATATATAGTAACAAAATTGGGTCACTGGTTACAAAACTAGGTCACTAAATATGTAAAATAGTTATAATTTTGGGTCACTAAGTATGTATATGTGGCGCCCCGCCATCTACTACTCTTTCTAACGTTATCTTACGTGACTAAATAGTATAAAGTAAACAATACGTAAAAATGCGTATTAAAATTTTCCTTTAAAGGAATTCATTCTGTACATGCTAAAAATATCGCTCCAACTTTATATACATGGGAAGTGTATAAATGCGCAGCAAAAGAAACCCTAACGCCCGGCCACACAGGTCGCATCCATGTACACACCACCCCCAAAAGTCGCTGGAAGCTTCAAAAGGTAAACTCCATCAAAAGCGATCACGTACCATGCTCGCGCGCTCCTACAACACATAAATTAAGGGGTGAGCTATAAAGCTCAGTAAGTAGGAATATGCAATGTCGTGAACGTGAAAACCCCGCAAAGGCATCCGCGCCAATGCATCTCACACCTCGTATATCAAACTCAATCTCATATCTCTCAGGGCCCTCGGCTAACTTGCTATGCACCATAAAGAGCTCTAATCCAACACGGATAAACGTGGCAACGACCTACGCTGGGTAGCCTACGCTAGGTTTCCCTAGGTCGCACCCTCCCAGGTCGTCCCCTCTGCCGTGCGGTAGCCCACGCTAGTAGCCTACGCTAGGGTTTCCCCCTAGGTCGCTCCTTCCCAGGTCGCACCCTCCAGATCGCATCCCTCCGCTATCAGGGCATTAGCCCAAATAAAATAAACAGGGCAGAAGCCCAATAAAATATATATAATATAATCGACGACGCACCACGCCGTCCTGGTGCTATAGAAGTAGTCCTGACTCAACTGCGAGTCGACATCAAATGCCTATATCGGTAAATATCATTCGCCCTCAGGCGATAAAACCCCAAGTGTTTCGTGCATGCATATGAATATGCAACGTGAATTAATATCGTAAATATTTATCATGCAGAAGCATGTCAAATAATTCACGTAATAATATAAACACCCAAACACATAGTCACGTAATTCAAGCACATACAAATAATTTATGTGTTGTAGTTGAAATTCCCACTTACCTGGTATCCTTAGTTATTAGCTTATCGTACTGTGAATTGCTAACCTTCGAACCCTAAATATTGAAACATATAAAGTTAGGTTTGTTAGTATAATTATTATTTCACGAAATTGACTTAATTTGAAAACCCTATTTTCGACTTCTATCATTTCAAAACCCTAAAATTTAGAACTTAACCTAAACTAAGAAATACAATTTCAAAAATAGATCTCGACATGTTTATAGATCTCGAGTTTTCAAGATTATATACAATGACCTCGAGATTTAAACTAATTAGTAGGATCTCGATATGTATCTTGGAACAAATCTGTTGGGTTTTTGAGCATTTGGGCCAATTGGGTCAAATATGTGTAATAAGCCCATTAATAAATTCAATTCCGAATTTAATTAAATCGGGAAGCCATCGAATGTCGAAACGAGAAATCGTTGAAAGATTACGAATCTATGTTTCACAGGGATTCTAACGAATATTAATACGCTCAAAACCGATATCGGGTGAATGCGAAATTAATTTTCGAAGTTGGCCCAATAATCATTAAAATGGTTGGTAGTGTTTAAGTGGGGAATCAAGTGTCCCACATTGGTTAGACACTAAGAAAATCTTCACTATATATATAGAAACCCATAAGGGTTTATTCAAAAGGGCTTGCCATGTGTATGGCTTAAATGGGCTTGTGGGCTTAAGTGGGTTTAAGTGGGCTTGAGAAACTTGGGTGAGTTTTGGTCCAAATAATAGTCCGGGTGCGAGTCGGTGCCTCGCACCGACGAGCACCGAGCCCGAGCCCGTGCCCGTGCCCGTGGCCGAGCCGTGCCGTGCCGTGCCAAAGTGCGCAATGGGCGCTTTGAGGCGCGCACTTTGCACTTCGCACGACGCATCGGAGCGAGGAGCTTATTTAAATTTTTCCTCCGGTAGGCGGCGACGGTGACTGTGCCGGTGACATGGCAGTCGAGGTGAAGATGACTGGACAGTCTAGATGAGATGGTATGATCCATTGGATCAAATGGAAGCAGTGGGCTGTTGGGCTGATCCGGCCCAACTAGAAATTGTCGGTCGGCCCAAGTAGAAGCGTCGGTAGCCGCCTCGGGCGTCGGTCGGAAATCCGGGCCGCCGTCGGTGGGACATGCTGACGACTCGGGCTGTCGGCCCGAGAATCGGGCCTGTCGCGGGCCGGTAAATTTACCGACAGTCCAATAAGTTTGAAATATTGCGTTTAGATCCCTGGAAAATTACATAAGTGTTCCAGGAAGTTCTTGAAATTGCAATTAAGCCCCTGCGTGAAAAAATCTATAAATAGACCCCTTATGAATTGGAAAAATTCATTCACTTCAACCCGAAAATTTGTATATTTCACTTCCAAACACCCCTATTTCCCGAAGTAAGAAAAACTCAGTTTTGAGTACGATTCGTCGTAAAATTCTAGTCGTTGTGCTGCGATTATGAATTAAGGAAACGTCGTTGTATCTTGGGGACGATCGCTGCTAACCGAAAGCACTGTATATCGGGGCGATTTCGTCTTACGGACAGTGTGTCCAACACACGCCTCGACTACGCCTATCGAAGAGTCACAAGAAACCATTTCATTATATCTCACACGCCTCGACTACTGCCGCCGAGCAGACTCATCCGGAGAATCTACAATCGTAAGACGAAATTCTATTGTTCGTGATCTGATCGATGGCAACCAACGCACCAACGATTCCTGCTAGTAGCCACGTCGAACGTCCTGCCAAGTTCAACGGGACGGAGTTCAAACGTTGGCAGCAAAAGATGATGTTCTACCTGACGACGCTCCACCTTGTCCGATTCCTAAAGGAGCTCGCTCCTACGGTGACAGAAGTCGCCCCACCAGCTGAGGGTGAAAACCCTAACGATGCAGACTATGCTGCTCGTGTTGCTCAATATGAGCAAGAAAAGGCTGCGTTAGCCGCATGGAATCATAATGATTTCATGTGCCGCAACTATATTCTGAACGCCCTAGACGATTCCCTATACAACGTCTATGCAGTGGCTACGACTGCGAAAGAGTTGTGGGATTCGTTGGATAAGAAGTATAAGACCGACGATGTCGGACTGAAGAAGTTCATCGTCGGCAAATTCCTGGATTATAAGATGACCGACTCTAAGCCGGTGCTGGACCAAGTCCGTGATCTGCAGCTGATTATTCCAGCGAAACCTTCCAGGTAGCTGCAATAATCGAGAAGCTGCCGCCTCTGTGGAAGGATTTCAAAAATTACCTCAAGCACAAACGAAAAGAGATGGGGCTTGAGGACCTAATTGTGCGGCTTCGAATCGAGGAAGATAACCGAAAGAGCGAAGCCAAGAACAAGAGGGGCAGTATGGAGGCGGGAGCCAACTTGGCCGAACCGAGCTATGGAAACAAGCATAAAAGGCCAGGTCCGTCGCAAAAGAAGCAAGACCCGAATTCCAAGAGAATTAAGGGCAACTGTTATAACTGCGATAAACCAGGGCATATGGCCAAGGATTGTCGTAAGAAGAAGAGAGTTAATAAGACTCGGCGCATCTCACTGAAGAGAAGCAGCTGACAACAGACATGTCGGAGCTAGACCTGACTGCAGTCGTGTACGAGGCAAACGTCGTGGAAAATCCGAATTACTGGTACATCGACAGCGGAGCAACGCGCCACATCTGCTCCGACAAAGAAATGTTCTCCACCTACACGCCTATTTCGGGTAGGACTCTCTATATGGGGAACGCGGCGACGTCCAACATCGTAGGATTGGGACGGGTGGTGCTGAAGATGACCTCAGGCAAGGAAGTGACGCTTGTGGACGTGTTGCATGTCCCAGACATCCGCAAGAATCTGGTGTCCGGCTCTCTGCTTAGTAATGCTGGATTTAGACAAGTGTTTGAAGCTGGAAAATATGTACTGACCAAGAATGGTCATTTTATTGGCAAAGGTTACCTCGAGAAGGGCCTTTTTAAGTTATCTGTAATGCCTGTAAAACGCGATATTAAGATCGCTGATAATAATAAAGCCAGTTCTTCTTACTTGGTTGAGTTGTCTAATTTATGGCATGGTAGATTAGGACACGTGAGTTTAAACTTACTGAAAGAATTAGCTTACTTCCACAAATGGAAATTGATTCACAACACAAGTGTGAAATCTGCGTAGAAGCAAAAATGGCCAAGACACCATTTTTCTCTGTCGAAAGAAACAGTTCACCACTAGAATTGATCCATACTGATATATGCGATCTGAAATTCGTGCAAACTAGAGGTGGAAAGAAATACTTTATTACGTTTATCGACGATTGCACGAAGTACTGTCAAGTATATCTTTTAGGTGGTAAAGACGAAGCTCTTGATACCTTCAAAAGATATAAAAATGAAGTTGAGAATCAACTTAATTATAAGATCAAAATAATAAGAAGTGACAGAGGAGGAGAATACGTGGCACCGTTTGTGGAATTTTGCCGAGAACATGGTATTATTCATCAGACGACGGCGCCATATTCACCTCAATCAAATGGCGTTGCTGAACGAAAAAAATAGAACTCTTAAGCTGATGATGAATGCGATGCTAATCAGTTCAGGGCTACCTCAGAATTTGTGGGGGGAAGCCATACTGTCATCAAATCGCATTTTAAATATGTTGCCACACAAGAAACGGGATAAAACACCGTACGAATTGTGGAAAGGTAGACAACCTTCTTACGGATATCTTAAAGTGTGGGGGTGCCTAGCAAAGGTCGAAGTACCTAAACCAAAACAGGTCAAGATAGGACCGAAAACGGTTGATTGCATTTTCATTGGATATGCAGAAAATAGTAATGCATACAGATTTCTGGTGCATAAGTCAGAAATTCCTGACATGAATTCTGGGATGATTATTGAATCGAGAAATGCTGTTTTCTTTGAGAACATCTTTCCAACGAAGGAAAGAAATGAAATAAGTTGTAAAAGAAATTATGAAGCTGTTGAAGGTTCTCCTCCAGAAGCTGAGGAACCACAGCAAAGTAAGCGTAAAAAGGTGGCCAAATCATTTGGGCCTGACTTCCTAACATACATGTTATACGACGAACCAAGGACAGTGCAAGAAGCTCTGTCGACTCCAGAAGCTCCATTCTGGAAAGAAGCTGTAAACAGCGAAATTGAGTCCATAATGCAGAACCACACTTGGGAGTTAGTAGATCTCCCAAAAGGGTGTAAACCTTTAGGATGCAAGTGGGTCCTTAAAAGAAAATATAAAACCGATGGATCAATTGAGAAATATAAGGCTCGTTTAGTAGCCAAGGGATATTCTCAAAAGGAAGGGTATGATTTCTTCGATACCTATTCACCCGTAACGAGAATTACGTCAATACGGGTCTTATTTGCTATTGCAGCATTGCATGATCTCAAGATACACCAAATGGATGTAAAAACGGCATTCCTAAATGGAGATCTCGAAGAAGAAATCTACATGGATCAGCCTGAAGGGTTTGTAATACCTGGTCAGGAAAACAAAGTGTGCAGACTCGTGAAGTCGCTTTACGGGCTTAAACAAGCACCGAAACAATGGCACCAAAAATTCGATATGACTATGCTATCGAATGGGTTCAAAATCAATGAGTGTGATAAATGTGTTTACATTAAGGGCACACCCGATGAATTCGTGATTGTCTGTCTTTATGTAGACGACATGTTAATCACGGGAAGCAATCTGAAAATGATTGTAAAAACGAAAACTATGCTGAAAAATCATTTCAATATGAAGGATATGGGTTTGGCGAAAGTCATACTAAGGATAAACGTCTTTAAGACGTCCGAAGGAATTATGCTGACACAATCTCATTATATTGAGAAAGTGTTGAAGAAATTTAACGCCTTCGATGATCCTCCGGCTAAGACTCCTGTAGATCCAAATCTACACTTGGCCAAAAATAGAGGAGAACCCATATCACAACAAGAATATGCTCGAGTGATTGGCAGTTTAATGTACTTAACTAACTGCACTCGACCTGATATAGCATATTCAATTAGTAAACTTAGCAGGTTTACGAGTAATCCTGGGAGTAATCATTGGATAGCCTTGAGAAGGGTGCTGAGATATCTGAAGCATACCATTAATCATGGCATACTCTACACGAGGTATCCAGCAGTTCTTGAAGGATACTGTGATGCCAACTGGATATCTGATAGCAAAGACTCCAAGTCCACGAGTGGTTATGTATTTACCATCGGTGGTGGAGCAATTTCTTGGAAATCCTCCAAGCAAACGTGCATAGCTCGATCTTCGATGGACTCAGAATTTATTGCACTAGACAAAGCCGGCGAAGAAGCAGAATGGCTTCGGAATTTTTTGGAGGACATTCCTTGTTGGAATAAGCCTGTACCGCCTATTATGATACATTGCGATAGCATGGCCGCAATTGGTAGGGCACAAAATAGTATGTATAACGGCAAGTCTCGGCACATACGTCGAAGACATAATACCGTACGACAACTGATCTCTAGTGGAATAATCTCTATTGACTATGTGAAGTCTAAAGAGAACATAGTAGATCCTTTGATGAAAGGCATTGCTAGAGATCAGCACTATAATGCAGTAAGGGGAATGGGGCTTAAAAACCACACACCCAAGAACGAGCTTGGTGGTAACTCAACCAAGATGAGTGGAGATCCCACAAATTTGGTTCAATGAGACAACTAAACTAAGTGTAGTTCAGTAGCTTACTTGGATTTTATTAATAAGCTCATTCTCATAAGCTGCCCAAGTAATTACCGAAGACGTGTGGTAAAGGGTAAGCAATTTTGCTTTTAATGATGGCTATACCTGATGGTGGAGTATTTCGGGATACTCTAGGATTAAAGTCCTAATAGTCGATCACCTATATAAGTGAGAAGTGGGGCCGCTTCAATATAACACTTATGAAACCAAGATATGGTCCAAGGCCGAAATGGACACAACGTGAGAATCGAAACAAATTAGATTCGTCACTGTGTGTACGCCGTTGTCTTAATTTACACAAAAGCTGTCAGTTCAAGACATCATGTTCACTGAACAGCGAGTAAATTCAATTGCGTTTCACTAGGGAAGGTTCAAAGCCACAAGCTACCTATTCCGATGCAGTGACGAGTTGTTGAGTTGTCAGCATGCATATCATTTGCATTAATTTCCATTCATGTGGGGGATTGTTGGGTTTTTGAGCATTTGGGCCAATTGGGTCAAATATGTGTAATAAGCCCATTAATAAATTCAATTCCGAATTTAATTAAATCGGGAAGCCATCGAATGTCGAAACGAGAAATCGTTGAAAGATTACGAATCTATGTTTCACGGGGATTCTAACGAATATTAATACGCTCAAAACCGATATCGGGTGAATGAGAAATTAATTTTCGAAGTTGGCCCAATAACCATTAAAATAGTTGGTAGTGTTTAAGTGGGGAATCAAGTGTCCCACATTGGTTAGACACTAAGAAAATCTTCACTATATATATAGAAACCCATGTGGGTTTATTCAAAAGGGCTTGCCATGTGTATGGCTTAAATGGGCTTGTGGGCTTAAGTGGGTTTAAGTGGGCTTGAGAAACTTGGGTGAGTTTTGGCCCAAATAATAGTCCGGGTGCGAGTCGGTGCCTCGCACCGACGAGCACCGAGCACCGAGGCCGAGCCGAGCCGTGCCAAAGTGCGCAATGGGCGCTTTGAGGCGCGCACGACGCATCGGAGCGAGGAGCATTGAGGAGCTTATTTAAATTTTTCCTCCGGTAGGCGGCGACGGTGACTGTGCCGGGGCGACGATGACTGTGCCGGGGCTACGGTGACTGTGCCGGTGACATGGCAGTCGAGGTGAAGATGACTGGACAGTCTAGATGAGATGGTATGATCCATTCGATCAAATGGAAGCAGTGGGCTGTTGGGATGATCCGGCCCAACTAGAAATTATCGGTCGGCCCAAGTAGTAGCGTCGGTAGCCGCCCCGGGCCGCCGTCGGTGGGACATGCTGACGAGTCGGGCTGTCGGCCCGAGAATCGGGCCTGTCGCGGGCCGGTAAATTTACCGACAGTCCAATAAGTTTGAAATATTGCGTTTAGATCCCTGGAAAATTACATAAGTGTTCCAGGAAGTTCTTGAAATTGCAATTAAGCCCCTGCGTGAAAAAATCTATAAATAGACCCCTTATGAATTGGAAAAATTCATTCACTTCAACCCGAAAATTTGTATATTTCACTTCCAAACACCCCTATTTCCCGAAGTAAGAAAAACTCAGTTTTGAGTACGATTCGTCGTAAAATTCTAGTCGTTGTGCTGCGATTATGAATTAAGGAAACGTCGTTGTATCTTGGGGACGATCGCTGCTAACCGAAAGCACTGTATATCGGGGCGATTTCGTCTTACGGACAGTGTGTCCAACACACGCCTCGACTACGCCTATCGAAGAGTCACAAGAAACCATTTCATTATATCTCACACGCCTCGACTACTGCCGCCGACCAGACTCATCCGGAGAATCTACAAAATCCCGACACTGTTTATAATAAATCTCGATATCACTTAAGCCTAGCTGTGGATTAAATTTCGATATTATCTCTTCGATATAATATGAATTATGGAACCATTTGGATTTCAGCATGAATGTCGACATTTCAGTCTTAAACATCTCGATATCAATCTCGAAATGTTTGTCAAGTTATAACCATTATCGAGATGCAAAGAAAATGTCGATATATTATTTCGATAAGTTGATATAAATCTGAATTGTATTGGAAGTTAATTTCGATATCAATCATCAATCATCAAAATAGATCTCGACATCCTTCTTGTCACTTTATTCCTTCGATCGAAAGCTTTGTATACCTATATACTTAACAACTTAACTTGTACGATCATTCTGCCCAGAAACTCATAAGTCTTATACCTTCTTTTATCTTTAAATTATAATGCAATTCTAGAGATTATTCTATTCTAAAGTCATAGCCTCAAAACATATCATATTTTTACATGACATACGTTCAACTTGAAATAATCATTTCAAATGGAAACCTATATCCAAATCTATGGTATTTGTGTCTTCATTATACTTAAACTCCTAAGTTTCCTTAATCCCTTTCCTTAAATTATTACCCTCGCATTCGTACAGAATTTATACTACGAATGTTAGTTTAATAACATTCCAAAGTTTTAGGGTTTTCAATTATGTTTTTAACTCCTAAAATCGTTTAGGTTTAACCAATAGAAATTCATTTGTAAAGGAAGTCCTTACCTCCTTTGAATTCGGACTAGCTATGGTTGTTTTTCACCCTTGTTTGTCCTTGCTTTTGATTTAGAGTTTATCAGTGTTGAACTTTTATTTTTCTTTCGTTTCTACTTGATATATCTTTAGCTTATGAAAGTTATTCCCCTTGATAACTTTCGATTTATTTGATAAACATTAGACTTGGAGATTTGGGACTGATTTTGACATATACATGACTAAGCATATGTTTTATCTTCAAAACTAAGAAATCCTTACGTGTCATTTAACTATTCAACTTTGCCTAGGTTATAATTGGTCTAATCCTAATGGTGTGTGTGTATGTGTCGGCCGAACTTCTACACCATATGTATGATCGGCCAATTTTAAGCTATTACCTATTATCCTTCGATTTCAATTTCTGTAGGTTAGTAGTATTACTTGATAATCGCCCGATCTGATCCTAAATACTCGGCAAGAGCTTCCTCACAAACAGGATCGACCGATTAATTTTTTTAACATAGTTGATCACAAAGGCACAAAAATCGCTTGATCAGCTTTGATACTAACTATTCAAATTTTTCCTAAGTCCCTATATCCTCAACATGAATCATGTTCACATAACACCCTTATTATAATACTGTAAAGCATATATCATGAAGCCCGTAATCATATAGACATATCGTAAAACATGTTCCATGCAGTCACGTAAGTCATATAATATGTATGCAAATTTTATTGGCCAGCTTACTTACGGGGACTCGGGTATTACAGTATATAATAAGAAAAAAGAGGTCAACGACCCAATTTTATTACTATATAGATACTTAGTGATTCAGTTTTGTAACTGACAAATCTAGTGATCCAAAATAGAAAATTGGCATACTTAGTGACCCATTAAAGAATTTTCCCCGGAAATGTATTTTGCAATAATACATGCGTTCTCCTGGCCTTGGGTCGTCCTGTTAAAGTTGCCCAGCACATAATAAGTTTTTTTCTTCATGGGCCGTTGCCCAACATTTATCTTGAGTTGCTCGAGTTTCTTTCTATCGACTGTTTTAAGCTTTCGCCCTTTCATTTCCCTCCTCCTCGGTGGCGCGTTGCTGCTCGGAGCCGTTGTTCGCAAAGTCGTATTGATTGTTTTTAGGTTAACGTACCCATTAATCTGCTCCTGGTTGTTGCTAATCTCTAGGTTACGCTGGCTACATCTTGCGGTTACGTGATTAATTCTAATCGCTAGAGTTTGCTGTTGCATATGTTTTTTCCAGTGTTTTGCGTTGAGGGGAAAATCGATAAACGAAATGGATGTTTCGATTTAATATTGAATGTTGATTGATTTCTCAGTTCGCCAATTCCATTTGATTATTTCGTTGGTTTACGAAATCATTCATGTTGGGTTTGCAGTTTTAATTTCATCCAATCAGAATTGTTGCTTCTGCAAAATTTATGACCTCTAGCATGATTTTGTATCTTTCGCCATCTTTCGAATAACAGAAGTGCAGCATTTCTCAATGAATCTTTTGTACTCAGTTTTGATTATTGGATCACTCGATATTGCATTGGTCTGAACATACGTGCCCTTGTTCTCTGTGTTTTTCTTTATGAAATTATTACAAAATGTTGACTTAGTTTTAAACATAAAGCAGGTTTCAAATCAACTTGGTTTTTTATGTCCGTAAGAAGTGAATGGACACGACAAAGCTTGAAGCATCGTCCTCAGCTGACGCCCCCATTACAATCTCGGATTCTTCAGACCAAAATGCTTCAGAATACGTATCCCAGGCCAAGAAACTAATACATCGTAGGATGCTGATAGGGATCAAAGACGGACGCTTTTTTGTAGGATCGTTCTATTGCATGGACAAACAGGGGAACATCATACTTCAAGATGCATTCGAGTATCGAAGCACGAGAAGATCTTCTCCTTCTCCTATGGAGCATAGAGCTGTTGGGCTTGTACTTATACCATTCTCTTGTCGAACTTCGTGCCATGTCGATTGCTCCATCGAAGAACAGCTTTATCTTCTTTCGCTTAAGGATAAATAATAAGTTGATGATGCTATTCGGTCATGGTAGTTTGGATTATGTGTACTGCTACCGTATCTTTTGGTTTGTTTCTGTTTTGTAAAACTATACGTATGGTTATGTTCGAATTAATCTTTGCAAGTTGAAGTATGAATATGCTATGCTTAGGTGTTGTTGATGATGGCCCATCAAGAAAATAACACGTGATTGGTAATAACTCCGTTTATCAAAATCATACGTTTCATTACATTTATCAACGATCAACATCTGCACAGCGAGCTAAGCCTATCGTTTAGGACGTCCATTTTCGGACCTGCCTCAATTTTAGACTTGACAGTGTGCATTGAACATTGATTCAGTTAGGTAAAGTGTTGAATATAGCCTTGTGTAGATGGTTTCTGCTTTCTTCATAAATTTATATGTGTATGACTCTGAAGTCTGAATGTAGGAACTTCATTTGCATTTTCAAGAAATGGACAGCGTAACTAATATCATGGAATTTGAGGCCATTGCAAGGGAGAAACTGCCGAAGATGGTGTACGATTACTACGCATCTGGTGCAGAAGATCAGTGGACTCTTTATGAGAATCGGAATGCATTCTCCAGAATATTGTAATGGATCTTTCAGGCCATTTCATTCTTTGGTATGTGTGATATGTCATTAATTTTTCTTTTTCTCCTAAATACAGATTCAGGCCTCGTATCTTAGTAGACGTGAGCAAGATCGATACATCCACATCGATATTGGGATACGATATTTCAATGCCAATCATGGTTGCTCCCACAGCTATGCAAAAACTGGCACACCCTGAAGGTGTGTTTGTGTGTGTATTTATAATCATCCTTCTTGTTTTCAAAGAGTTGTGGGTTTTTCAGCAAGATTTGAACTTTGATGTAGGAGAACTTGCCACAGCAAGAGCCACGTCAGCAGCTGGAACCATTATGGTGTTTGTTTTCTTGCACTTTGAAAACTTTTCTTACAGCTAATTTCGTTAACAAGTTCAAGAAATTGAAATTCAAATGCAGTTGATTAAAATTCACAGTTGTTCTCATATTTCGTGCTCTGATTGGCTATTGTAGACGTTATCGTCTGGGAGTACGTCGAGTGTCGAAGAAGTTGCCTCAACTGGACCCGGCCTGCGCTTTTTCCAGCTCTCTGTTAGATTATGAACATTATTATTCCCATGTTTTTGTAGATTATCATTTAAAGTTTATCATCTATTGTAAATTTTACAGGTCATGAAAGACAGGGATGTTGTTAGACGGCTGCTAAAGAGAGCCGAGGAAGCTGGCTTCAAGGCTATCGTTCTTACGGTGGATGCCCCAAAACACGGACGAAGGGAAGCTAATATCAAGAATAGGTGAAATTTTTTCCCCTTCCAAACTCTAGTAATGTTACGAGGTAAGTTCATTGATTTCTATTTATTCATTATCGTATCAACAGATTTGCGCTACCATCGAACTTGAGATTCAAGAACTTTGAAGACTTGGGTGTTGGCATCACAGAGAGGGTTAGTTTCATGCTTCAGAAATCAGAATCAATCGAGTACTGTAATGATCTAGATATATATATATATATATATATATATATATATATATATATTGACTTCTCTCTTGTTTTCTTATCTATTTGCAGGACAACGACTCAGAACTAGCCGCATATCTAAACGATCAAATTGACCCGTCTCTAACTTGGAAGGTAAGAGTCTTGAGCTGTGTTTGAAAGGGTTCTTTACTTCACTCTGTTCATTCTTCTGATCAATGAACAGTTTCATAACCAGTAAAATGGATATACATAATACTGATACATGCAGGATTTGAAATGGCTTCAGACAATCACTACATTGCCCATTCTTGTTAAGGGTGTGCTAACTGCTGAGGATGGTACGTAAAATATGAATCATGGTTTGCTAATTTCCTGATAACAATAAACCACTGCGTAATAAGATTCTATGAATTGTTATTACACAGCAAAATTAGCTGTAGAGGCTGGAGTAGCAGGGATTATCGTGTCCAATCATGGAGCTCGACAGCTCGATTACGTTCCCGCCACCATTACTGCTCTTGAAGAAGTTCGTTCTCAGCTGTTCTATTTTTATCCATTGCACATTCTATCCTCAGATGTATTATAAAAAATATATATATTTTATTTAGGTGGTGAAAGCTGCAAAAGGCAGAATTCCAGTTTTCCTCGATGGTGGTATTAGGCGAGGAACCGATGTCTTCAAAGCGATAGCTCTCGGAGCATCTGGCGTATTTGAAAGTATACGTATATATACTCGTACATATATATATGTGTGTGTGTGTGTGTGTGTGTGCATTCTGTTGAATAATAGTAGAAGAAGCTGCTAATTTCTTTCCCCCTATTATTACAAGATTGGACGGCCCATAGTTTTCGCATTAGCAGCTTATGGGGAGGCAGGCGTAAGAAGAGCCCTTCAGATTCTGCACGACGAGTTCGAATTGACTATGGCGTTAAGTGGCTGTCGATCGATTGAAGAAATTACGCTCGACCGTGTAATGAAGACCAATGCTTCGTCCCCCTTGTAATTAGTATGATGTTGTTCTTAAAACTATATGAAATAAATCAAATGGAAGACCTCTATATCCCAAAAAGAAAGTGAGGGCGGTCCCGTACACAATGGATGTAAAACGCTTCGTAAAATACTAATGTTGGATGAGATGTTAAGCTAACACTCAATCTCACTTGTAAATGCACAGCGGAAATAAACGAACTTAATGATGGAACAAAAACGATCACACGAGCTGATTATGTGCAGCAAGTCAAATAACTTGTTGCGAGCCTCACGGCAAAATAATCCACTAAAACGATGGATTACAAACTATCGAAAAAGATAGTTAAAACAAATCTAGCAAACGGAAACGAATCAGAAAGGATTCTAAACCAACAAGATCACTCGACCTCTAAAAGCTAGACTTAGAAAAGAAAAACTCTTTCAAGAAATAACTCTCGCTCAGAAACGCTCTCTTGTTCGCTCGGTGTTCGTTCTTTTAAAAGTCGTCCTCCAAAATGGTTAAGTCTTCGACTTAAGTATCTCTTCGACTTGTCAAGGACTTGTCCAAACGACCTTGCAACCTCCCTCTACGTCCACTAAGAGTGTTTTGACCGTTAGTGTCCGTTGGGGAGTCGACTTGGTCACTCCAAGTGCTCGGTCTTGACTTTAGCTCCAAGACATCCTATCTTTAGTATGCACTCTTCCCTATCTTCGCTCCACACTCCTTTCACGCGGTTTGAACCGTTCTATCACTTATCCAAGACCTGCATAAGTCTCGTAAAAAGCCACGTCAGCACTAGGGTTAGTTTTGGGCATGAAAGATAAAACAGAGAAAGGGAACATTCTCGACCAACAAATGTTGGCTAGAATGTTGCCCCAACATTGCCAATGTTGAAAGCTCAACATTAACAATCTCCCCCTTTTTATCTTTCTTCCCAAAACCAAAGCAGAAGTCAGTCCTTATAAACTCCCCCTGAAAACAACATCAACTCAACCAAAACACACAAGGTCAGGACGGTTAGAGTTAGACGAAATCAGTATAGGATAAACGACTAAAGTACTACTGACTAGTACAAGCCATATGAGGTTCTGAAAATCTGCAAAAGAAAATAAAAGACATGGTTCAAACGCAAAAACAGGATACCCACAAAAGCACACGCATGCACACACAAGTACAAAAGCGCATGCACACAGCGACTTCACTCCTCAGCTGGCTCAGCTCCTTCTCCCCTTTGCTCTTTATCCTCATCCTGCCCCTGGTCGGCACCCTCTGCGCCTTCTGACACGCTCAAATACTAGCAAGTGTACTAGGTCGTGCAAGTAGTATAAAACGGATGAAGTCCGAGTATCGATCCACGAAGACAGCTCGATTAATTCTAAGAAAATATTCCTAATTCTAATTTAGACTAACGGAATTTTTATGGTTTTGATGATTTGATAAAAGAGATAAAAGACGCAAATAATAAAATAAACGCAAATAAAATAAATGAGGATAGAGCAATTAACGACGACGTGATTAAGACACATGCTCGGCACAAATTACTCCTACGTCTTCATGCAATATCATCTATCTAATCAACATGAATCAAGTCAAGGTGGAATTTCCTAACATACGTGCTACTCGTTTGTCCCGCAATAGCAACCCTACATAAATAGAGAACCAATCAACTATATGTCTATATGACTGTAGTTCCTACACGTGCATTAATTCTTCGTGAAATTCCCCGAGTTTAGGCGCTTTCGGCGTCTAAGATCTCAGAAACCACACATACGAGACCGAATTCCATCTCTGGTCGGTTTTACGTAGTGGTGCTCGCTATTTTGATCTAACCTTTCTAATCACCTTTTCGGTCTCATGTACTAGGTCAATAATCGTGTGTGCGGTGGCCGATCACACACACGTCATTAAACTCAAATAGCGAACACATAACTCAAATCATACGATTAAATAAAATAATAATAGCATTAATACGTAGTCATAATTCGACCTCACACGGCCTCAATCACAAAAGAAATTAGCCTAGCATATTAATAAACGAAAACGACAATAAATCCAAAGAAAACATTGTCGAAATCGAAATATTAAAAGGTAAGAAATTCGCCCTCGTTACGGTGTTCGCGTCGTCTCTTTCTTCGCCGTCGTTCGTCTCTTATTCTCAGCCTCGATAGCTCTCTGCTCTTCGCTGCTTTTTATTTCAGCCGTCAAAAGCCTCCCCTCGTTTGGTTCGCAGCCCCTCTTTATATAGAAATCCCTCGTCACCGACTTAAGTTTCCTTGGGTCGAATATATGCATAATCCCGTAGTCTCACTTTTAAAACTTAAATCCTCGAATATTCAGCTTACTAAAAGTAGTAAATTTGACTTCTTCCATCTTGGGCCTCGTGCATATATGCATGTATGCGTTGGGAACTCATTCAAGCATTACCCACACTTGGATTTCTCTTCTTATCACACGGCTGCTCCATGTGACCTTTTCTCCCCTAAAAGCGTGTGTATATATTATATATTGGCCATCATTTGTCTCGTGGTGGGCCAATGTGTCTTGTGGGCTAAAAGGTATAAATGGGCTGTGATTAAATTGAAGAACCCATAAGATCCATTATCTTGGTGATTAAACGCGGCTCATTGTACTTGGTGTGCATATATTCGCCGACTTTGATCCTTTTTGTTCCGATATCTATAAAACAAGGGTTATGCACGTAAACGTAGGATATTCTAGTATATTATAATAAATAACGATCGGAAATATGCATTAACGGATATGAAAAGGTTGTAAAATCCTAACTTATCAACAACCCCCAAACTAGCTTCGATCGTCCTCGATCATAAAAGCGGAATAAAACCAAATTAAGTTAGGATTATAGAACATCTGTCAATGAAATTCTCCTGCTTCATCTCAGAAAACGTAAAAGCATATAAAGTCGGGATAATCATCAACTAATGAACGGTCTAGTCAAAACACGAGGCATGAGGTAATACTCGCAATCTTATCATAGCGTGAAAGACATTTCTAGAATTATACCACACATCAATCCACAACTCTCACAAGGATCGCTCAACTCGCTCAAAGTGTTTTTCAAAGGGATCTGTATAAAGACGCTCAATTCACGACATGAAAAGAATTTACTCTATGCTTGCAAATATATCATATCATAGTCACATAGTAAAAGTCATGCACGAATCAAAGGGTCTTTCATCAAGGTTGTAATGGGGCTCGGGTTTTAAAAAGGTGCGTCATATGGAAAAGTGAGCTAAAAGTATCAAACGTGTCAATCATCGAATCGCTCTTCTCACCATTTGTTTCGCTCTTCTAATGCCGTGCCTATTTTTCACTCGACTCATCCTTTTTCCTTTCTAGCTCTTCTCGCTCGTTTTTTTTTTCCCTTTTTTTTTTCTTCTTTTTTTTCTCTCTTTCTTCTTTTTTTTTCTTTCTTCTTCTTCTTCTTTTTTTTTTTTTTTTTTTTGGAACCAGCCCCTCCTTTTCTTTTTTTTTGTACGTCTTATCGAATGGAGAGGTTTCTAGTCTGCTGCAATATTACGACGAGAGATCCATATCATAGGTCGAGTTCACAACTAACATGCATCGACGATTAGCTCCTTCTCTATCAACAAGCAACTTTCACGATATCGATAAATTAACACGTTGATACGGGTCGTGTAGGCTAAATTTAAGGCAATCAGGCTAAATATCTGGGCTCCAAATCAACAAATAAGTCAAATAAGGCTCAAAGGGGCTCACTAAGTGGTAAATGCGTAAGGTAGGAAAATATTTAGGCCAATGACTCAATCATAGTGCCCTTCTCATTTTCGCACACAAAAATTCCACATAGTAACCATTGACATGCATAACAGAGCAAGTTCGAAAATATTCAGTCCATGCGTGTCACACAAGAATAAACACCGAGCACAATGAGTTGCTCTGAATTAATCTCTGAAGGCTCAAAAACTCACATATATAGCTGGGTTTGTGCTTCATGATACGCAATACTCTCCTAAAGCAGTCAACAACCAAATAATCATGCTTATATCACGACAATGCAACATGTAAGACTATCTCACTCAATTCATCGAATCATATCACGACACGGTAAAATTTTAAAATTTTTCATCATTGACAGGAGATTCCACAGATGACATTCAAATCTCAACTTTCATCAGTTCTACCCCACTAAAAGACCGAAGCATGTCGATACCTAAACATGTAAGCATATTAAATCTAGCATGTGTCACATCTCACCCCCAAACTAAATAGTACACTGTCCTCAGTGTATAAAATAAAGGCAAAGAGAGAGTAGAAGTGACACTGCCCTGAATTTTGCATCGATCATGTAGAAGACTTGGTTTATATGCAGTAACAAGCAACCATCGTGAACGGACAACCCCCAAACTGGCTATGAGCCTGCGGGAAAACGTGACTAGGCGGCACCGTGAGAGCAAATTTTTATTAGAAAAAAGCCATAAAGTAAATAGAACTTAATAAAATAATATATGCATCGATAGGCCTTGGGTTGCCTCCCAAGAAGCGCTACTTTTATAGTCGTTAGCTCGACTCACAAACCGCTTATTTTGGTGGACGATCGAGGTTGATCGAGTCTTCTTTCCAAACATCTCGATCGTTGTATACATTGGGTTCCCCTCTTCCTGGTGATAGTGTCTGCATCATCGTGTGGGGTCGAGAGTTCTTTTTTTTCCATATGTAGATGCCATCGTCTGTGCAATCTTTCTGACGACGCTTTTTCTTTTTCTTCGGCGAAACCACCTTCTTGATAGATTTAAAGCAGCTGCTGTTTTTAGTCCATGGGGTCCACCTGTTAAAATTCAACACAAAAGAAACTAAGTTATGACTAGATTTAGCCTTGTTCCCATTCAGCGCATCTATTCGAGCGTCAGCCTTCATGTTCTGGCGGTCCTTCAGCTTGCTGGTATTCTCTCCAGACAAGTTGTACCTGAAAGACTCAGAACACTTAAAAGCACAAGGGTCAAAGATATCGATAAAGGAACAGAATCATCAGTAGGGCGTTTCATAGATTTATAAACATCGAATTCAACTTTCTCGTCCCCTACTTGCAAAATAAGTTTACCATTACCGACATCAATGATAGCTCTTGCCGTGTTTAGGAACGGGCGTCCGAGTATCAATGGGAGGTCGTCGTCTTCTTCCATATCCAACACAATAAAATCAGCGGGAAGTAGTGCTCTCCTACTTTCACCAATACGTCTTCCATTTTTCCTCGTGGATACGTGATAGATCTATCGGCGAGCTGAAGGATAGTCGATGTGGGTTTTGGCTCGCCAAGTCCCAATTTCCTAAATAATGAAAATGGCATCAAATTAATACTCGCACCAAGATCGCATAACACATTATTAAATGAAGAGATCCAATAGAACAAGGAATAGAGAAACTCCCTCGATCCTTAAGCTTCGGCGGAAGTTTCTTCTGTAATACGGCTGAACATTCTTCGGTGAGAGCGATCGTACCGTCTTCTTCTAACTTGTTTCTCTTGAATAGTAGCTCCTTCAGGCATTTGGCGTACTTTGGCATCTGCAACAAAGCCTCAATAAAAGGGATATTAACTTCAAGTTTTTTAAATATATTAATGAAACGATCAAAATCTTCATGATTCTTCCCTTTTCGTAAAGCCGCTGGAAATGGAGGTCGGATTTTTATCGGTGGGAGTGGGTTGACCTTCTTATCCTCCAAGAATGAATCTGGCTCGTCTTCGGCCTGCTTGTCCTTTTCAGGGTCGTGAACCGTAGTGTTTGTGGCCGTGAACTCTCTCTGATCGGATGTCTCCGTCTCTTTTGCTTTCTTCACCTTCTTCGTCTCTTGGAACAATTCAAGCTTCTTTCCACTTCTTAATTCAATGACATTCGCGTACTCTCGAGGGTTCTTTTCGGTGTCGCTCGGAAGTGTGCGAGGCTTGCGCTCGGCCATTGAACTTGTTAAATGTCCAATTGTAGTCACCAGACTATGCATTGTATCCTCTATCTTGTTAAGCCGTTCGTCTGTCTTACGATTCTGACTGCCTTGATAGTCCGTTAATTTCTCAATGCTATCTCCCAATCGGCCTTTTGTTTTGGTGGTGGCGCGCTATGCTGACTTTGAATTTCTGGAGGCTTCACGTAGTGCGAGTTGCCATAAGATAAATTAGGATGACCTCTCCAACTCGGGTCGTATGTGTTCGAGTAAAAGTTCTTTTGCCTCGACTGGATTTGTTTCACTTCCTCGGGGTTCTTGGCTTGCATCATGTCTAGTCTCCGGTGTATAGCTTCAAATTGCGCCTCCAGTGAGCTACTAATCTCATGTACCCCAGCCGTCCGACGGTCCAAATCTTGCTCAGTATATCTTGCAGGGTAGGCCGCGATCCTCTCGATGGCTGCAAGTGCGTCCGCATCGTCGAGCTCCATAAAGTTCGTGCTGCATCCTCCGTCGATGATGCGCTTGTTCTGCGTGCTAAGTCCCAAGAAGAACGACTGCATTTGAACGCTCAAGGGTATGCTGTGGTTCGGGCATTGTCTGAGAAGGCTCTTGTATCGACTCCATGCATCACTCAACGTCTCGCCTCCTTCTTGTTTGAAGTTCACAAGCTCGCTCCTTATCTCGCTAGTCCGCGAGAGTGGGTAGTACTTGCCCAGAAACACTCCACCATCTGTTCCCAACTAGTGATGGATGCGTGTGGCAGTGACGAAAACCACTCTGACGCTTTACCTACAAGAGAGAATGGAAAAAATGTAAGCCTTATAACCGTAGTAGATACCCCAGGATACTTAATAGTTCTGCAAATCTGTTGAAATTTGGTAATGTGGGCATTAGCGTCCTCATTAGTTAGCCCATGGAATTGGACTGCTCCTGTCACCATATGCAAAGTCACGGGCTTGATTTCGAATTGATTGTTAGGTCCTTCGGGATCACTATCGGGTCATTATCGTCGAAGAGGCCTGGAAGCGCTCGACTTAGTAGAGTGGGTCGTGGAGGAATCTCCTGGCGTTCTTGATTCTCCATTGTTCTTGCGAAAGAAAATAAAAATTAAATAAAAATTAGTGAAAATGATAATAATAAAGAAAGAAAAAAAATAAAAATAAAAATAAATCTAAACTAAATCTGGAATAAAATCCTAAAACTAATAATACCGCTGTCCCCGGCAACGGCGCCAAAAACTTGACACGCACAATACTAGCAAGTGTACTAGGTCGTGCAAGTAGTATAAAACGGATGAAGTCCGAGTATCGATCCACGAAGACAGCTCGATTAATTCTAAGAAAATATTCCTAATTCTAATTTAGACTAACGGAATTTTTATGGTTTTGATGATTTGATAAAAGAGATAAAAGACGCAAATAATAAAATAAACGCAAATAAAATAAATGAGGATAGAGCAATTAACGACGACGTGATTAAGACACATGCTCGGCACAAATTACTCCTACGTCTTCATGCAATATCATCTATCTAATCAACATGAATCAAGTCAAGGTGGAATTTCCTAACATACTTGCTACTCGTTTGTCCCGCAATAGCAACCCTACATAAATAGAGAACCAATCAACTATATGTCTATATGACTGTAGTTCCTACACGTGCATTAATTCTTCGTGAAATTCCCCGAGTTTAGGCGCTTTCGGCGTCTAAGATCTCAGAAACCACACATACGAAACCGAATTCCATCTCTGGTCGGTTTTACGTAGTGGTGCTCGCTATTTTGATCTAACCTTTCTAATCACCTTTTCGGTCTCATGTACTAGGTCAATAATCGTGTGTGCGGTGGCCGATCACACACACGTCATTAAACTCAAATAGCGAACACATAACTCAAATCATACGATTAAATAAAATAATAATAGCATTAATACGTAGTCATAATTCGACCTCACACGGCCTCAATCACAAAGAAATTAGCCTAGCATATTAATAAACGAAAACGACAATAAATCCAAAGAAAACATTGTCGAAATCGAAATATTAAAAGGTAAGAAATTCGCCCTCGTTACGGTGTTCGCGCCGTCTCTTTCTTCGCCGTCGTTCGTCTCTTATTCTCAGCCTCGATAGCTCTCTGCTCTTCGCTGCTTTTTATTTCAGCCGTCAAAAGCCTCCCCTCGTTTGGTTCGCAGCCCCTCTTTATATAGAAATCCCTCGTCACCGACTTAAGTTTCCTTGGGTCGAATATATGCATAATCCCGTAGTCTCACTTTTAAAACTTAAATCCTCGAATATTCAGCTTACTAAAAGTAGTAAATTTGACTTCTTCCATCTTGGGCCTCGTGCATATATGCATGTATGCGTTGGGAACTCATTCAAGCATTACCCACACTTGATTTCTCTTCTTATCACACGGCTGCTCCATGTGACCTTTTCTCCCCTAAAAGCGTGTGTATATATTATATATTGGCCATCATTTGTCTCGTGGTGGGCCAATGTGTCTTGTGGGCTAAAAGGTATAAATGGGCTGTGATTAAATTGAAGAACCCATAAGATCCATTATCTTGGTGATTAAACGCGGCTCATTGTACTTGGTGTGCATATATTCGCCGACTTTGATCCTTTTTGTTCCGATATCTATAAAACAAGGGTTATGCACGTAAACGTAGGATATTCTAGTATATTATAATAAATAACGATCGGAAATATGCATTAACGGATATGAAAAGGTTGTAAAATCCTAACTTATCACCTTCAGTCCGATTGACCTGAGTTCCTTGTGCACTTGTCCCGGCTTCGTCCCTTGTCACTTCAGCTGCTGCCTTACCTCCCCCTTTTTGGGAAGAAAGCATCTCCTTCAAGGTTGCGAGCTGAGACGTCAAAAGAGCAACTGTGTCCTCCAAGGTCTTAATCTGCAGCTCTAAACTGGACTGAGCAGAGGATGTTGAGCTGACATTCTGCTCAACATCTGTGGAAGGTGCTTTCCATGGCAGATCAACTATCTTGTTTGGCCCGGATAGATGCGTGTAGGAGACAGAGTAGGGTACCTTGATGTGCACCACCACATCTCTACGAGTTGGCTCAAAACCTCCTCGCAACAGCATCCCGTAGATCAGAGAGGGAAATGGTAGAATCCCCGGCGAAATCTTCTCAGCTTCCTTGGCCAACTGGTCTAGGACCAACTCACCCAAATTAATGGGTAGATTCCTCCCAAGGCCGTAGAGTATATGCGCCATACTCTCAGCCACACAGGTCTCGTTCGCCGTAGGCCACCAGTTATAAATTCCAATTTTGAAGAGCACCGAATAGAGCGAGGTTAAAAAGGAACAAGAAAAATTCCCATCCCACTCCTTAATTCTACCCCCGTCAAAAAAGACACTACCTCATCATTATTGTACTCCTCATTCATATCAACGTTCGGCGTGCCCAAAAACTCGTTAATTGCCCCCGCAGAAAATTCATATAACCTCCCCCTTAAGAAAATCTTTCCATATCTACTAGAGCTAGGATCATTCAGCCTAGGACTAAGGTTAGAAAATACCTCCCGGACCACTGTATCGCAGTAGGTCCCAAACCTTGTCACGGTTTTGTCGAAGCGTCTTGACTCCAAAAACTCCATCAAGCCGTAACGGCGGAAACTGCCCATGTCCACCGTCCTCTCAACACGGATCACCCTCTGAGCAAAGTGAGGCCACAACTCTTCGTTAAATGGGGCGTAGAACCTCCCCCTGGGCAAAGGATCCTCCCAGTCTGAATCAGATGTTGGGTCAACATCTTCATCAGCATCCTCACTGGCACTGGCCACGGGTGAAATGGCTTGGTGACTGGTTGAAGGCTACACTGATTCGGCTCGCCGAGATCTTTTGGTGGGTCTATCATCTGGATTCATAGGCCTTTTGCCTGCCTTTTTCTTCAGCTTGTTCTTCCAATCAGCTAGGGTTACTGATGCACCAAATTCCTCGTCACTGCTTTGCTCATTTGAGGAATGCGACAGCTCTGTCGCTGGCGTGGTATGATCCCTTTCTGGAGCTACTTCCTCTTCCTCTAAATGAGAGTAGGTGGTCTGATCAATGATCTCTTCAATGGAAGCTCTTGAAGCAGAGTCTGCCTTTTCTTGAGCCGGACTCGGTGCTTTGGCAGAACTAGCCTCCCCCTGGACAGGGTGGTCAGCGGCCATCTGAGAAGGCTCATCCTCAGAGGTATCTGTTCCCCACTCCGACGAAGAGCTCGTTAAGGTAATGGGTTTATCTGCCGTGGATTTTGGCCCTTTCGAGACCCTGGCTTGTCTCAGTCGATTGCTTTGACGCGTTGGGACAACTGGAGCTGGTCGAGGCTTCGTAGCGGTATTTTTCTTTTTCGCCGTCTTCTGAGAAGGTTTGGCCGTCGATATAGGCGCCGGGCTCTGGCTTGAAGTGCCAGGAAAAGGCGACGTGGCTCCTTGAAGCGGCGGAGGAGGAAAGACGATGGCGCTGGGACATTAATTGCGCCTCCAACCAAGCTAGTCTGGACCGGCTGTTGTTGGGCTGACGACGCACCGAGCGGTGTATCGGCGAAGTTGAAGAAAGGCGGCGGAATCATCTGAATCGGCACGGGGTTGTGGACGGTGTCGCTCAATGTTGGGCTAACATCGCGGGTTTCTGCAGAAGTGGATGAGTTCGACATTTTGGCAGCACAAATCGAGCAATTTGGGAATAGAATCGCTGAAAAACAGAGAGAAACTTGGGAGAGATGAAGTCGATTAGTGTATTAGGGTTTGTGAATTAGACACTAATCAGTCAAATCAGCACATATAGATAAGCATCAACGGTTACCAACTCAACACATCACTAACAAAAATAGCAGATAGTGGAGTAATTGAAACTTAAAAGTAACCGTTAGATACACACGAAGGTTTAAGCATATTTATTGATTAATACAAAATAATTCACCAATAATCCCAATCCCATCGAGGAGCTAAATCTAAACAATTTCCAAACCACGAGAGTAATTAGAAAACTAGTCAAGACTAAGGCATGATTTTCCAACACATGATACTAGAAATAGTAAATAGACTAATTTATCATGCGAAAATCTCAAAGACAGTTTGAAGACCAAGTCATGCGAGTTTAATGGAGCACTTCGAACCATGATTCACCCAAAAAGACTAAGTCAAAAGTCATGGTAGAATCAAGCGATACTTACCGTTTGAGCGATTTCGATGAGCACAAAGAGACAAGTGTAAAGAGCTGTTCTTCGAGAGTTTCTAATGCAATTCTGAGAGATAACTAAACTAGACACACAAGACTAACAAAAACAGTACTAAAGACAGACATGCACAAAACGAAAGCACACAATGTAGCAATATCAAACAGACAGTCACACATGTTGCCCTAACATTTGACTCAACATCCTAGTTCCGTAATCCTAGACTTATCTGCTCAATCCTTCTCAAATTCAGTACCCTTTATTTCTACCCATTCACCTCATATATCCATCAGTATTTACGCAGTGCCCTTATACCCTCAGCCTCAAGGTTAGGCCTTTTTTGTCGCACAGTATACATCGTCATCGCGAATGCCGTGTACCTAAGGAAACTTATTACCACAAACCATATTAGCCGAGAGTTTATGAGCAAGCTGAAGCACATTAAGTATTGGTTTTTAGTCGCAAAGAGTACATCGTCACAGCGAATGCCGTGTACCTAGGGACGTATTACCAATTACTTTTAAACAAAAGAGGTATAGGGTTCATTTAGGGACCAATCAAGAAGAATCAAGTCATTTCACAGGAAAACAGAACAGAATATTTAACCAAACATCAAAGCCGTAACTATCTAATTTGACATATGGTATGCTGATCCAAATGTTGGACCAACATTTAACTCAACATGTACAATCCTATGGATTTCTTCAGGTCCGAAAACCTTTCAGAATCCAATGCTTTCGTAAAAATGTCTGCTAACTGATTCTTAGTGTCTATATGCTCGATGCGGACTAACTCCTTTTCAACCATATCTCTCAGAAAATGATGCCTAATATCTATATGCTTTGTACGCGAATGTTGGATGGGGTTCCTAGATATGTGATCGCTTGCGTGTGTGTTTAAATAAAAGATCGTGCGAGTACGTCAAGTAATAATTAAAATGAATATATTATAGCTAGAATCACGCGCGATAGGCAGTGTACCTATCGTTTATAATATAGCTACAGTGAATATCCGAGTATCGAACACGAGGAATAATTTGAGTACTAGTATTAACCTATCAACTCGATATTTAGCCTAATTAAAATAACAAAATTTCATTATATTACGAACTAACTTAACAGAACAACTTAAAGGATCGGAAGACTAAGGAACACAACTAGAAGTAATAAAAGTGACTTAAGATGACAAATATGTGTTCGGGATTCGAATCCCGCTAGGTGCTGTCGGCTAAAGCTACGGAATATCGTTCCTACGTGAAAATCGACTAAATCGCAGTAATTTCCTACCCACTCACGGATTTGCTGTCGCCCTAAACGTTCGTGGGAATCTAAGTTTAGCGATTACTAGATGGCGAGGATCGAGTATTTGCTGTCGCCCTATACTCGAATCCTAACGTCTACGAACGGCCTGATCGTTATTTAGCTGTCGCCCTAAACGATATACCACGCATTCATATCAACACATAGACATATTGATACAAAGAAACAATATCATAGAACGATAAATTGTCGAATACACGTGTTCACGATTATCCTACGCCTTAACTACGACATAACCCAACGTTCATCTATTCCCAAACACACAAGAGGATTAGCTACTCATATTAAACGTCACAACAACGAGATTTAAAGGTAACGAGGATAGAGAACTCATAAAAACTTCCCTAAGAAGTGAATATGGCGTTTCCGAGGTGGAGCTCTCGTTCCTCGATCGTATGAGCGTATCTTCGTCGTCGGATCGTCCCTTGAGCTTCTCCGAATCACGGGACTGCTTCTAGTGTTCTTCCTTCACTTCCTTGCTCTCAGTTTTCGTCCCTCTAAAGTTGTTCTTCAGTTCTAAGGTGCCTCTCCTTTTTATGCTTCGAAAATGGCTAAAACCCTGAATTTTAGCACGTTCACGGCCTCTTAATGGGCCTTCACGGCCGTGACGACGGCTCAAAACCCTATTTCTTGACTTTCTGGCATGAGTCACGGCTTGTTGCATCTGAAGTCACGGCCGTGAATGGATCAATATTCCTTCGTTGAGCTCTCTGCCCGGATTCACGGCCTTTCGCATGAAGCGTCACGGCCGTGACAGAGGACAGTGAAGTCTCTGCCTAGATTCACGGCTTCGTACAACGTTGTTCACGGCCGTGACACTGGAAGCTTATGTCTCTTACGCTCACTGCCCAAGTTCACGGCCTCAGGCATAGGAGTTCACGGCCGTGACTTTCGATAGTCGACCCACTGCCCGCTTCCACGGCCTCGTGCATTATGATTCACGGCCGTGACTGTTAGGGACCTTTGCTCCTTAAGCTCTCTGCCCGCTTTCACGGCTTCGTGCATTATGATTCACGGCCGTGACTTATATCTGGCAGCTTCAAACTTCGCCTTTTTCGTGTCGTTTTCACCTCGTTTTCGTTCCTTTTCGCTCGATAATCATTCGAAGGTCCTATAATATTTAAATGGGTGTAAATAGAGCCAATAAATGCATAGAATGATCAAAACTTTCCTATTATAACCCAAATAAACATAACAATAAACGTATTAAAATACGTTTATCAAACCTCCCCACACTTAAGCTTTTGCTTGTCCTCAAGCAAATTAAAAGCAAGAAAAGGTTATCAAGATAACGGCACGACCATTCACAATTCACCAACGCAGATGGAAATACAAAATGAAATCAAGCAAGCAATTATAGACACTGCAACAATAATCAGCACTTATCAACACGAATTTTCCTTAGCACTACCAATCGAGATCCACACCTCACAGGGATTCACTCAAATCACTCAGTGTATAGGCCAATAAATCGGTGAATCACTCAATTCATGCAATAATAAAGTCTAATCCATATGCTTGCAAGTCAATCGCACGTCCACTACTTAAAGCAGTTAACATGAATCAGAAGGTCTTTTTGGGTTAAATGGTTTCAGAAAGTAATGAATGGGTAGTGGAATCACATATGAGTAGCAGTCGTGTCGGTCTCCAATGTCATTGTCTAAAGCGCGCCAAGAATCAGCCTTTTTAGTTACGCCGTCTTCATATTCCTCTTGTTTCTGCTGCGTTCCACTAAGCCTTTCTTCTCCCAAGTCTCGAAATGATAGATGATGTGGAATTCACGAGACTGGATTATCGAAGGAAAGGTTCTTTCTTTCTTTCGCAACAGTTCTTTTCGCTCTTCTCTCTCTCTTTTTTTTTTTTTGAATACCTTTTCGCATTGCGGTGCGCTGCTCTTACGCCAACTCCTTGTGAGTTAAAACTTAGTTGAAGAGGGGGTTCTTGACTGCTTTCGGCGTTGTCTTGAGACGTCATCCGACTACACTTTTCGACTTTGACATTCGACTTTCACTTCTGCTTAACTCGGGTTCAGATGATCTCTGGAGGCTAATTTAGGTTAGTGGCTTATGATATACGAAGTGTAAGAAATAAATAGGCTTAGGCTCAAAGTGGCTAACTACGGTGATCAGTCGTGGTCGGAAACTTTGGCCCTGGACTTATTTCCTAATGCCTTCGTCATATTCATACAAAACATACTATAAGCAATTTCAATGCGTATCAAACAAGCAAGTTCTAGAGAGACGTAAATTATGCACTACTCACACAACCAAGAAAATGAGCAAAAGCTCGTCAGCTCAAACTCTCACAACGGAACATGGGTTATGTGTGTGAATCTCTCAAAGCAACACTATATCTATTCATGCTGAAAAGATTAAATCACTGATGCATGTCTTTTATCGCTCACTAGACTCCCTAATATGCAATCCACATTGAGATGAACGCAAACAATCATGCCATATTTCATAGATTTAATAGCCACGGCACGTCATAAAAATTTTCACGTAAATTTTCAACAAAATTCCCCCTCCCCACACTTAAGATGCACGTTGTCCTCAACGTGTAAAATAAATAAAAGGAAGGTAACAGAAATTGAAATAACGTGACTCCCCTGAAAAAAAAATGGCGTGGTCCGTCTTCTACCATCTGATGTAGTTGAACTTGATTTGAAATATTTTGAGGGTCGTAGTCTAAATTCGTGTCACGTTTCCTGAAAACAGTCAAAAGAAAATTAAACGCACGGAGGAAATAATAAAAGATAACAAAATATGTCATAGTCATCACAAGTAACACAAAAGAGTACTAATATAAAAACATAACATAAACGAAACTAAAGTGGTGGTGGGGGCGATGGTGGCCGCGGGCGAAGGTGGGCCATCGATTCCTGAGCAAGTCGAACGGACTCCTGTGTATGTTTCATCGCGGCGTCCATCGCCTGAAGGGCCAGCTCATATCGTTGTTGCTCCTCGCGGTAGCGTCGGTGGGCTCTCTTCGTTGCGACGCTCGTACTCGTCCTGACGGCGTCGTGTCTCCTCGTCACGCTGTATGGCCTCCTGATGGTAGCGGAGCATGTCCTCGCGCAGTGTGTGAAGGTCTGCGGCGGACGCGTAAGGAGCTACCCTGATGACTCCCCCTCGTGGTAGCCGGAGGAATGGGAAGTGCCGGCTTCTGGGTGCACCGGAACTGGCCCTTCACCCGCAATTTCCAGTGGCTGGGGAAATGCGTCACCGAGATCCGTCTGCCCACGGTAAACCTCATGCCAGATGTAAACTTTGTGCGAACGGGACCAGTTGGGCGCCTTGATCAACATCTTCATCTTCAGCATCATATCCTCGTTGACCAAATTACGCCCGCCCACAATCTGCATCTCCGGTGGATTGGCTGGCCACAGATTAAGGCCCTTGATGACCCTAGTAATGAATGGTGCTACAGCGATCTTCCCGTGGCTACGAACGTCGGCTTGGGCCGCGAAGGCGTGCTTCAGGGCCATTCCTAGATGTACGTGTTCCCCGCGCTGCATCTTGAGTAAATAGAATAGGTCGCGAAGGCCAATTGCGCCGTGTGAATCGCCCCTTGGTGTGAGCGAAGTCGTCAGGAGCCGGTGGATATATCGCAGGCCGGGGCTCCTGAGCGACGAGGCCTTCGACGTTTTGACGCTGTAGGGGGGGCTCGCCGGGTCTCGTAATCTCTTCCCAACCGGCCTGACGAAAGTCGTCGCTTGCCAGGTAATCCTTGTAATACAAGTCTGCCAATTCTGTGTGCCCGTCAGGTAGCTCCGGTGTCCCAATTGCACGGCAGATGTCTTCAATGTCCGCCACATGCTCTGTGTTAAACGCCCGGAATGTGATCTTCTTCCGGCCAAATTCTTCGTGGGCGAAGGTGGACAGAAACTCCAGTGTCAGCTCCTTATATCCCGGCTCGTCGATATGAAAGAAATCGAGCCATCCACTCAGTGACAGGTATCCGGCCACCTGCTGGTCAATGCTGTACTTCTCCAGCGTCTCATGATCAATCTGATCAGTCAGGATGAATTCCGTGTTCTTTAGCCTGTTGTAACGGGCTTGGTGTGTCTCATCGGCAAAATGCCCCATAGCCTCTAGTAGTGACGGTGTGTTTTGGCCTCGACGTGAACGACTCGTTGATCGCGAATCGTTAGCACGTCCTGCAGCGGTTCGGCTTTTACCCATGGTACCTAAAAATCCAAATGTGAGTTGGCGAGAAAATGATAATCAACATAGCTCGACTCGACCAACTTAGCGACAAAATGCACAATTCTATAGCAAGAACATATGAACATTCAAAGCAGCATTTTGGCGAACACATAATAGCCAGGCTGAACATTCTCTCTAATCTCAAACATTGGGCAACCAAGCATACTCTTCGATTTGAAACGATGAATCAACGCTAAATAAACCATTAAAACAACCAATTGCGTCATAGATTCCAAAAATTCCCCAAATATTGAATTTAGGGTTTAGCATTCCCAAATCAAAATCAACGGACGAAATCAAGAAATTGATCACACCCAAGGCATTCACAACATATATCTAACCATAAAGAGCAATACAAACACCACATTTGACCCAAATTGTAAAAGCCCCAATTTCGAAAATTAGGGTTCATCGCCCAAAATCGAAATTAACACACCAAACGACAAATCTGTCTACCCCAACATGTTTATAGCATAAATTTAGTAATGAAAGAGCAATCTAAACACGAAAATTAACCTCAATCTCGAAGCTCGCCCTTAAACCGAAAGTTAGGGTGGTGATAGTCCATACCTTTTGATTTACCGAATTAAGAGTGTGAATCGGTGTTGTTCGTTGATGTTCCCGGAATTAGTCCGACGTAGCGGGTTATACGGCGGCGACGTGGTCTTTTGGGGAGATTAGACGAGATTTTATGAATGTTGTGTGGGTTGAATGGTGAAATAGACGAAAAAAAACATTGATATAGGTTGAAATCGAACCATTCACGGCCGTGACTGTATATCCCACAAGCCGTGAAGCGCAGCAGAAAGCTCCATTCGCCCGATTCACGGCCGTGAGTCGAGTGCCATGGGCCGTGAACATGGGCAGTGTGTTTAACCCGTCACCTTCACGGCCGTGACTCACGAGACACGGGCCGTGACACCCCCCTTTTTTTTTTTGTTTTTTTTTTTTTAATTTTTTTTATTTTTATATTTTTTTTATTATTATTATTTTTTTAATTTTTTTATTATTTATTTATTTATTTATTTATTTTTTTTATATAAACCGTCGGAGTCACGGCCGTGAATTGTTATCCACAAGCCGTGACTATGGGCAGTGTACGAGTAATCCATAGTTCACGGCCGCGACTCAGGAGGTCACAGACCGTGAATGTAGGCAGTGTGAAATATGGGTTGTTGCTCAATGATTCACGGCCGTGAGTGGCTAAGCACATGGCCGTGAATGTAGGCAGTGGCAGTGGTTGGCCCTAGTCGCGGCCGTGACTATCGAATCATTGGCCGTGACTGCTATAATAATTTTTTTTATTATTATTTAATATATATTTTAACTATGATTGACACGAAATCAACGAATTTTTCGAGAACAATCGGCGCAAGGAAAAATCTGATAATCGACAAACGAAATATCACTTTCTCGCGCGGCGTCAGATCATCCAAGTCAAAAATTCGTCTGTATCATTTATGGGATTTGCTGGGTATGATAATGATATTTTGTGCCATTCATGCCTATAAATAGACATTGGTAGAACAACACCATAGCATCATCTACCATACATCCCACGTCTTTACAATCTTATTTTTGAAATTTCTGGGTTAGCTAGCCACTATGTATTGGGGACAGCAGCAAGACCGTGAGAATGAGAGTGAAGAATACGTGAGGGTTCGACGCAACTTAGATATGCTGTCACTCTACTTGGCTCTTCTTGTGGGTTTGTTCGCAGTTTTACTCGCTTTCGTGTGTTGGGTTCTCACAAGGTGCACTTGTGAGTAACCCGCCCTTATGAAGTAAAATAAACTATTGTTCTGTTTTTTGTTCGCAGTTTTAATTTGCTTTTGTCTTGGTCTTTCACACGTTGTAATGGTGTTGTAACCATCATTGTAGTAAAACTATGTTCCTATCTCATCTTTCGATTCTGCGTTGTACCCATCTTCAATGTTTGTAATAAACTTATTATTAATTAACTATTACTGTTATTATTATTATTGTTGTTATTATTGTTTTATTTAATTTAATATATATATAGTTTTAGATTTCTTTTTTTATATATATATATATATATATATATATAAATCTAAAACATAAATAGAAATACCTGGGTTGCCTCCCAAGGAGCGCTTCTTTTAACGTCTCAGCCTGACGTCCTTCCTAGGTTCTTCTTATGCTAGCTTGAAATTGAGGTATAATACCTCCTTATCGCTTAAATCTTCCTCGCCTCCATGATAATGCTTCAATCGATGCCCGTTCACCTTGAAAGTACCATGTCCCATACCTGAAATCTCAACAGTACCGTATGAGAAAACACGAGTAACAGTGAACGGTCCTGACCACCGTGACCTAAGCTTACCAGGAAAAGCCGAAGTCGAGAATTAAGAGGAGGACTTGGTCCCCTTCTTGAAATTCTCGTCTGTGCCTAATTTTGTTATCATGGTAGGCTTTTGAACGCTCCTTATACATTCTGGCGTTATCATAAGCTGATAAACGCCACTCGTCAAGCTCATTAATTTGGAGCTGCCGCTTCACCGGCTTTCCCCAAATCCATATCCAATGACTTAATTGCCCAATAGGCTTTATGTTCGATTTCTACGGGGAGGTGGCATGCCTTCCCGTAAACCAATCTATACGGTATAGTACCTATTGGTGTCTTATACGCGGTTCTATACGCCCAAAGTGCGTCATTAAGCTTATTAGCCCACTCCTTACGGTTCCCAGCTATAGTTTTCTCAAGAATACGTTTTAACTCGCGGTTCACGACTTCTACCTGACCGCTAGCCTGAGG
Organism: Craterostigma plantagineum; assembly: GCA_027422505.1. NCBI lineage: Eukaryota > Viridiplantae > Streptophyta > Magnoliopsida > Lamiales > Linderniaceae > Craterostigma > Craterostigma plantagineum. Next base: position 3,283,084 of record JAPQWV010000033.1, on the reverse strand, counting down.
GTGATAAGGGGTGGACAGGCTGTGTTTAACACCATATCGATCTAAGGTACGTGCAAATTGGGTGTTACAGAAATGGGTGCCTCTATCGCTAATGATGCATCTAGGTGCCCCAAATCGTGAAAATAATGCTCGTAAAAATCGCACAACAACCCTAGCATCGTTCGTGGGTAAAGCTTGCGCCTCGCCCACTTAGACACATAGTCTACAGCAACCAGAATGTACTTATTATTATACGAACTAGGAAACGGGCCCATGAAATCTATACCCCAAACATCAAAAATCTCAGAAACTAGAATAAAATTTTGAGGCATTTCATCACGTTTTGAGATATTACCTGTGCGCTGACATTGATCACAAATGTCAACATACCGTTGGGCGTCTTTGAAAATCGTTGGCCAATAAAACCCGCTTTCCAGTACCTTCTGAGCTGTTCGATTGGCTGCATAATGCCCTCCAGTTGGTCCGCTATGGCAATGCCCTAGAATCTTCGTCGTCTCAGGGGAAGCAACACATCGTCGTATCACCTGGTCTGCACATTGCCTGAACAAATATGGATCTTCCCAAAAGTAATACTTCAAGTCAGAAAAGAATTTCTTCTTTTGCTGACTTGTGTATCCCTTTGGTAGAACCCTTGCAACAAGGTAATTAGCGAAATCTGCAAACCAATGAATATCGTCACTTACCACTTGTATTGCATACAAGTGCTCGTCTGGGAATGTGTCCTGAATCTCTTTGCCGTCCTTGTTGTAAATTTCGGACTCCTCTAGTCGAGAGAGGTGATCCGCCGCCAAATTCTCTGCCCCCCTTTTTATCTCGGATCTCTATATCGAACTCTTGAAGGAGTAAGACCCATCTAATTAGCCGAGGCTTGGCGTCCGGCTTCGCTAGTAAATACTTAAGGGCAGAGTGATCAGTAAAAACAATAACTTTCGATAAAATAAGGTATGACCTGAATTTATCGAAGGCGAACACGACAGCTAAGAGCTCCTTTTCGTGGTCGTATAGTTTGCCTGGGCTGTGTCTAACGTCTTACTGGCGTAGTAAATTGGCCTGAAATGATTATCCTTACGCTGCCCTAGCACGGCTCCCACTGCGTAATCACTTGCATCGCACATTAGTTCAAAGGGCAACCCCCAATCGGGGGCAACCATGATAGGTGCTGCGATCAATCGCTCCTTAAGCAAATTAAAGGCATGCAAACATTCATCGTTAAAATCAAACGGAGCATCTTTCTCAAGTAATCTAGACATGGGTCGAGCAATTTTAGAAAAATCCTTAATGAACCTACGATAGAAGCCAACATGTCCTAGAAAACTCCTAATTGATCTCACGTTCGAGGGGACAGGTAATTTTTCTATTGTCTCTAATTTAGCTCGGTCCACTTCGATTCCTTTAGAGGAAATCTTATGGCCCAGAACTATACCCTCTCGAACCATGAAATGACACTTCTCCCAATTAAGTGCCAAGTTCGTTTCTTCGCAGCGTGCGAGTACAAGCTTCAGATTAGCAAGGCACACATCAAACGACGACCCAAATACCGAAAAATCATCCATAAACACCTCCATTACCTCACCTACCAACTCGTCGAATATTGCCATCATACATCGCTGGAAGGTGGCCGGAGCGTTGCATAGACCGAATGGCATCCTTCGATACGCAAACGTACCGAAGGGACAAGTGAATGTGGTCTTCTCCTGGTCCTCAGGTGCAATGGGAATCTGCAGATATCCTGAATGACCATCAAGAAAGCAATAAAATGAATGACCAGATAATTTTTCTAGCATTTGATCAATAAATGGTAAGGGGAAATGGTCCTTTCTCGTGGCGTCGTTTAATTTTCTGTAGTCGATGCACACACGCCACCCAGTAACGGTCCTTGTTGGAATCAATTCATTCTTATCGTTAGTGACGACCGTCATTCCTCCCTTCTTCGGGACCACTTGGACCGACTTACCCAGCGCTATCTGAGATAGGGTAGATCATCCCCGCGTCTAGTAGCTTAATAACCTCTTTCTTCACGACATCTTTCATATTCGGATTGAGTCGCCTTTGACGTTGGGCGACTGGCTTAAACTGGTCCTCCATCAGGATCTTATGCGTACAGTAGCTCGGACTGATCCCTCTGATGTCGGATACTTCCACGCCAATGCCTTCTTGTGTGCTCTCAACACTTCCAAAAGCTGGCCCTTCTGTCCGTCGTCGAGACTCGATGAAATGATGACTGGTAGCCCTCCATTGTTTCCGAGAAACGCATACTCGAGGTGGTCAGGTAACGGCTTCAACTCTAGGACGGGTGGCTCCTCGACCGAGCTCTTTTCCTTGTCTTCTTCGCTACTCTCGTCGAAAGCTATCATGGGCTCGTCGACTTCCTCCCCACACTCATCAATTGCCAGAATTTTCTGTGTATCCTGCTCGTAGGGGAACTGTGATAGACCTTGTACAGAAAAGAAAAAATCATGCTCAACAGCGTCTAAGTAGTAGCACTTATCATCATGCTCATTAGTCTTCTTCATCGACTCAGCCATATTGAACGTAACTTTTTCACCGTCTACCGTCAAAGTTAACGTCCCATTTCTAACATCTATCATAGTTTCACCGGTAGCTAAAATGGTCTACCTAGAATCAATGGAACGTTCTCATCCTCCTCCATATCTAAGATAACAAAGTCGGCGGGAATCACAAATTTACCTACCTTTACTAGGACATCCTCAATGACACCCCTAGGATATTTTAACGAACGATCAGCTAATTGAAGACTCATCCTAGTGGGTCGTGGTTCACCTAGTCCTAAGCGCTTAAACATGGAATACGGCATTAAATTTATGCTAGCTCCTAGATCAGCTAAAGCGCGTTCAACAACTAAGTCTCCTATAAGACAGGGAATCGTAAAACTCCCTGGGTCTTTGAGCTTCTTCGGCATCTTGTTTTGAAGTATCGCCGAGCATTTCCCTAGTAAGCACACCGTGGAAACATGTTCGAGTTTCCTCCTGTTCGTCAATAGGTCCTTCAAAAACTTGGCGAAGCTGGGCATCTGCGTAATAGCCTTAACAAACGGTAAGTAATATGTAATTCCTTACACATGTTCATAATTTACCGAATTGCGCCTCGTCTCTGTCCTTCTTCAGCCGAGCTGGGTACGGGATCCTTGGCTGGTACGGCTTCATCGGTGGTCGCTCGGTCTCATTTGCCTTTTCTTTTTGGGGCTCGACTTTCTTCTTTTCAGCTTCGACGTTCTCCTTCTCAGCTTCGGCCTTCTCAACATTGTCGCCTTTGTTTACCTCCACTTCTGACTCGTCGTGGATCTCGAAACTAGCCTTCTCAGTCGACTTCTTTTTGGGAGGTACCTCCTGCAACTCTCTTCCGTTTCTCAGGGTGACCGCCTTGCAATATTCCTTAGGATTTGGTTCGGTATAGCTTGGAAGTGAACATTGAGGTCGTTCAGCCAATTGCTTTGCTATTTGGCCAACTTGCAACTCCAATTTTCGTACAGACGCGTCTGTATTTTGAGCTCGGAGATCAATGGATTGGAATTGTTCTTCCATCTTTGTTAATCGACTCTCATGGGCTTGAGTAGTCTTGTCGAAGTTTGAGAGGAGTCTCTCCATCATACCCTTCATATCCCTCATGTCATTTGATCCTGAACCCTGAGCCGTATTATGATAGTTATTGCTTGATCCTCCGGCTTGAAATCCCGGTGGTGGCCCTTGTTGGAAACCGGATTGCCTTTGCACTTGATGGCCTTGATTTCCGTAAGAAAGATTCGGATGTGCTCGAGGTTGGAAGCTTCTCTGTCCTTGATAATTTCCCATGTAGTCAACGTGTTCCACCGGTGGTATGACTTGACATTCCGACGTCTCGTGGGCTGCACCACAATTACCACAATGCGGTATGTAAGGTATCTGTTGCGGTGGTGCGGTGGTCATCGGTGTCATTACAGCATTAACGGTCGGTGGTTGGGTAACTTTTGGTAATAGCGCATTGATCACGTCTGAAGTTGAGTTTGCGTCGTGGCAACTTGTTGTTGAAGAGCGTCAAACTTAGCATTCATCGTCGTGTCCTCACTTACTTCGAACACTCCAGGCACCCTCATTCTTGTGTTGCCTCGCATGAAGCTGTTCCTTGTATAATCTTCAATTAGGTTCCAAGCTTCTGTGGCACTGAGCTTCACAAGTCCTCCGTTTGCGGCCCCGTCTAGCATATGGGCCGTTTGATCATTGAGTGCTTCGTGGAATCGATTAACGATTGCGGCCTTTGTCATTCCATGCTGCGGACATCTCTTTAGTAGGGCTTTGTACCTCTCCCAAACTTCGTAGAGGTTCTCCGTGTCCTTTTGGTGAAAGAGTGAAATCTCAGTTTTCAACCGAAGTACCTTTGATTGCGGGAAAAAGTAGCCAAGGAAAGCTCCTCGTAACTCGTCCCAAGTAGTGATAGACCTAGGTGGTAATAGCTCCAACCACTCCTTTGCTTTGTCTTTGAGAGAAAATGGAAATAGCATAAGCTTGATGGTGTCGTTTGGAACTCCATTGATCTTGATAGTGTCCGTAATTGTTAGAAACGCCTTTATGTGTTTGTACGGATCATCTTCAGACCTTCCTTCGAATTGAGCCGTCTGAAATATCATTTGAAGCCACGAATGTTTCAATTCGAAATTGTTGTTCTCGAAAGGTGGTATCACGATTGCCGATTCCGTACCACCAAGGGTGTCGTGCTTGAGCAAATCTTGCAGTGATTGCTCCTCGTTATTAACTTCTTGATCTGCCATCTTTTTTGGTGTTCCTGAACTATCAACCGACGTCTCGATGTGAGAAGTGTTTGCCGTGTCCTGAGAACCTTCTGTTGTGTCTTGAGAATAATCAACTAGCTGAAATGAGTTGTCGGACGAAGAACTTCCAATAACTTCCTCCCTTAGTCTTCGTCGCAACGTACGCTCGAAATCCGGAGATGCTTCAATGAGTGGATGCGATGGATGATTTCGGGTCATTCACCGTAAAAGTACACCTTGAAGACCAACGAATCTCGTTAGTTAATTAACAAGTCACAACCGAGAAAATAATCGCAAATCAAAGAAATTCTGGTAAACTAGAATAAAATAACAAATAAGTGAATGGCTAAATTACCGAACTTAGGTTTTCCTAATATCAAATTAGTCCCCGGCAACGGCGCCAAAAACTTGATCGCTTGCGTGTGTGTTTAAATAAAAGATCGTGCGAGTACGTCAAGTAATAATTAAAACGAATATATTATAGCTAGAATCACGCGCGATAGGCAGTGTACCTATCGTTTATAATATAGCTACAGTGAATATCCGAGTATCGAACACGAGGAATAATTTGAGTACTAGTATTAACCTATCAACTCGATATTTAGCCTAATTAAAATAACAAAATTTCTTTATATTACGAACTAACTTAACAGAACAACTTAAAGGATCGGAAGACTAAGGAACACAACTAGAAGTAATAAAAGTGACTTAAGATGACAAATATGTGTTCGGGATTCGAATCCCGCTAGGTGCTGTCGGCTAAAGCTACGGAATATCGTTCCTACGTGAAAATCGACTAAATCGCAGTAATTTCCTACCCACTCACGGATTTGCTGTCGCCCTAAACGTTCGTGGGAATCTAAGTTTAGCGATTACTAGATGGCGAGGATCGAGTATTTGCTGTCGCCCTATACTCGAATCCTAACGTCTACGAACGGCCTGATCGTTATTTAGCTGTCGCCCTAAACGATATACCACGCATTCATATCAACACATAGACATATTGATACAAAGAAACAATATCATAGAACGATAAATTGTCGAATACACGTGTTCACGATTATCCTACGCCTTAACTACGACATAACCCAACGTTCATCTATTCCCAAACACACAAGAGGATTAGCTACTCATATTAAACGTCACAACAACGAGATTTAAAGGTAACGAGGATAGAGAACTCATAAAAACTTCCCTAAGAAGTGAATATGGCGTTTCCGAGGTGGAGCTCTCGTTCCTCGATCGTATGAGCGTAGCTTCGTCGTCGGATCGTCCCTTGAGCTTCTCCGAATCACGGGACTGCTTCTAGTGTTCTTCCTTCACTTCCTTGCTCTCAGTTTTCGTCCCTCTAAAGTTGTTTTTCAGTTCTAAGGTGCCTCTCCTTTTTATGCTTCGAAAATGGGCTAAAACCCTGAATTTTAGCACGTTCACGGCCTCTTAATGGGCCTTCACGGCCGTGACGACGGCTCAAAACCCTATTTCTTGACTTTCTGGCATGAGTCACGGCTTGTTGCATCTGAAGTCACGGCCGTGAATGGATCAATATTCCTTCGTTGAGCTCTCTGCCCGGATTCACGGCCTTTCGCATGAAGCGTCACGGCCGTGACAGAGGACAGTGAAGTCTCTGCCTAGATTCACGGCTTCGTACAACGTTGTTCACGGCCGTGACACTGGAAGCTTATGTCTCTTACGCTCACTGCCCAAGTTCACGGCCTCAGGCATAGGAGTTCACGGCCGTGACTTTCGATAGTCGACCCACTGCCCGCTTCCACGGCCTCGTGCATTATGATTCACGGCCGTGACTGTTAGGGACCTTTGCTCCTTAAGCTCTCTGCCCACTTTCACGGCTTCGTGCATTATGATTCACGGCCGTGACTTATATCTGGCAGCTTCAAACTTCGCCTTTTTCGTGTCGTTTTCACCTCGTTTTCGTTCCTTTTCGCTCGATAATCATTCGAAGGTCCTATAATATTTACATGGGTGTAAATAGAGCCAATAAATGCATAGAATGATCAAAACTTTCCTATTATAACCCAAATAAACATAACAATAAACGTATTAAAATACGTTTATCAATATGTTAATGGCACTAAGGTTATCACAATGCATGAGAACAGATTCGCACTCTAAACCATAGTCACACAACATACTATTTAACCACATCAATTGGGTACAACAACTACCCGCAGCTACGTACTCAAACTCCGCAGTAGATAAAGACACACAGTTTTGCTTCTTACTATACCATGCAACCAGATTGTTACCTAAGAAGAAGCAGCCTCCACTTGTACTCTTGCGCTCATCTTCGTCGCCTGCCCAGTCAGCATCGCTATAGCCTACAAGACTCAAATTAGTATCTTTGGAAAACCATAATCCAAGGCTACACGATCCACTCACATAACGAAGTATTCGCTTAACCGCATTAAGATGAGAAACTTTAGGTTCAGATTGATATCTAGCACATACGCAAACACTATACATGATGTCAGGTCTACTCGCAGACAAGTATAATAAACTGCCAATCATAGAACGATACAATGTTGGGTCAACATTCGGCCCAACATTGTCTTTACTTACCTTCTGTGTAGACCCCATGGGCGTTTTCATTACCTTTGCAGTGTCCAATCCGAACTTCTTGACAGTGTTTTTGGCGTATTTTTCTTGAGACATAAAAATCTCATCGCTACTTTGCTTAATCTGCAAACCTAGAAAGTAGGTTAACTCGCCTATCATACTCATCTCAAAGGTAGTGTTCATTGCCTGCACAAACTGATCTAACATAGACTGTGAGCTTGATCCAAAGACAATATCATCAACATAAACTTGAGCAATTAATATATCGGATCCGACCCTTTTAACAAAAAGAGTACGATCCGCCTCACCTCGAGTGAACCCAAACTCAAGTAAAAAATGTTGCTAACCTCGCGTACCAAGCTCGAGGCGCTTGCTTCAATCCGTACAATGCCTTCTGCAGCTTAAAAAAATGGTTAGGATAATGGGGATCTTCGAACCCTTTAGGCTGTTCGACATAGATTTCCTTATCAATATATCCATTCAAGAACGCACCCTTAACATCCATTTGGTGTAACTTGATGTTAAGCCAACATGCTATAGCTAACAGAAGTCTAATCGATTCTAACCTAGCAACAGGAGCAAACGTCTCATCAAAGTCTATGCCTTCTACTTGAGTATAACCCTGAGCTACTAAACGTGCTTTGTTTCTAACAACCCTACCAAGTTCATCAGATTTATTTTTAAAAATCCACTTCGTGCCTATGACATTAATGTCTTTCGGCCGTGGGACTAAGGTCCATACTTGGTTTTTCTCGAACTGCAAGAGTTCCTCTTGCATTGCATTAATCCAGAAATTATCCTTGAGAGCTTCAAGGACATTCTTCGGTTCTATTTCAGAAACAAAACAGTTAAATCGTACCTCAGCGTATACCGAGTTCATGCATACGTTTCTTACCATAGTCTTGTAATCCTTTCGTGGTTTGTCTCTGGTCTTTCTTCCTTCATTCACATCTCCAATTATAAGATCAGTGGGATGATCTTTCTGAATCTTAGCTGGCGGATCTCGTCGCACTTTCGCTGGGACCAGCTTCATCATTCTGTTCTGACTCAGATGTTGGGTCCAATGTTGGCTCAACATTGTCATCCGCAGGCTCCTCTAGTTCTTTACCCGGCTTGTATAACATCTGTAATATCAACTTGAGGAGGCATATTGCTAAGATCAGTAGCATCATCAAACACAATATTCACTGATTCTTGAACAGACTTCAAACGCAAGTTATAAACACGATAGGCACGACTATTGGACGAGTATCCTAGGAAGATGCATTTATCACTTTTCGAATCAAACTTAGTCAAATATTCACGATCATTCAGCATGTAACAAAAACATCCAAAGACATGAAAGTATTTAACTGTAGGCTTCTTACCATTCAACAACTCATATGAAGTTTTCTTTGTACCATGCCTAAAGAACACACGATTTGAAATGTGACATGCCGTATGCAATGCTTCAGCCCAAAAACGTTTAGAAACATTCTTAGATAATAACATAACTCGTGCCATTTCTTGTAAGGTCCTATTCTTCCGTTCGGCAACCCCATTTTGTTGGGCCATCTTAGGAGATGAGTACTCATGCACAATGCCTTTCTTATCACAGAATTCATCAAAGAACTGATTCTCAAACTCTCTACCATGGTCAGACCTTATTCGAAAGATAGATGCACTGAAATTGTTACGAATCATAGCACAGAAGTTTTTAAAGAAATCTACCGATTCTGATTTTTCCCTAAGAAAGAAAATCCATGCATGTCTAGAAAAATCATCCACGAGCACATAAGCATATTTTCTACCTCCTATGCTATCTACTTCCATAGGACCCATTAAATCCATGTGAATTAACTGAAAACAGTGAGCAGTTTTAAAATGTTGGGCAGTTTGTTGGTCAACATTGTGACTAACATGTGTTTGCTTACCCTTCAAACACGACTCACAAACAACCTTACCAACCTCCTTAAGTTTCGGAATGCCTCTGATTGCATCATGTTTGATAAGTTGCTCCAATGTTCTATAGTTGACGTGGCCTAATTTGTAATGCCAAAGCACAACATCGTCCTCGGCTTTCGACAGTTGACACACGTCCTTAACACCAGATTTGTCACCAACTAGGTAGCAATTGTCGCTTGATCTCTTACCTGCCATCACTAAAACAGAATCTCGGTTAAACACTTCACAGCACTCCTTGTTAAACCTCACCTCGAGGTCATCATCGCATAGTTGGCTTATGCTTATTAAATTCGCAACAAGCCCATCTACATGAAGTACGTTGCTAAGCTTGGGAAAGTCGGGCACATTCAATATGCCTCTGCCAAGAATTCGACCTTTTGATCCACCTCCGAACGTCACAGATCCACTTCTTAAGGGCGTGTAATCACTGAGATATTCTTTGGTACCCGTCATATGTCGGGAACACCCGCTATCGAAGTACCATGAACCTGTCACGTTAGCTCGCAAAGAGGTGTATATAACTAGACATTTATGACCTGATTTCTTGATCCAAGCTTTCTTAGAAGATTTAACCACATTCTGTTTACTGGAATTCGAAGATGAGCCAGCTGAGAGTTCTCCAGACATATTCTTTAACACTGATTTCTCAATGTTGACCGATATGTTGGATGACATTTCAGCCGACATTGATTTCTTTGCAGAAATCTCTCTCTTCAATTTCCAACAGTATGACTTTAAGTGACCTAATTTCTTACAATGATCACACAGAAATGATTTATCATTGTTTTTCTGGGTCACATGCTCGGGACTATTCTTAGGCGTTACTACTTCAACTTCGTTATTCATTGATTGAGCTTTAACAAAAACAATCTTAGGCTGATCATGAGACACGGGTTTAGTACTATCACTTGCAGCCTGAGCACTATAACCTAAACCTTGCTTATCATAAATACTAAGAGACAATACCTCTTCAAGGGTAGATTTACCCTTGTTTAACTTACGGAACGTTTCCTTGGCCTTATTGACTCACTTTTGAAGCGTGTCGATCTCTCTGTCCTTACGTGTCAGTGCGGCTTCCAACTTGTCCATGCCTTCCATCAAGCCTTCAATGATCTTTTCGTTTTTCTCATTTTCTTCGGCCAACAGTTTCACCGCAGCTTGGAGTCGAAGGTTATTCTCCTTTTCAATCTCGTAATGTGTGGATAATTGTTTCAAGGCTTCTTCACACCTTTCTGTCTCAGGGTCTGAATCATCACAACTCAAAATACCATCAAGACAGTTTGAATCATCATAATAAAAAATAATATGTTTTGCAGATGTTGAGTCACATGTTGGCTCAACATCAGTTACCGCAGTGAGACCGATTTGATTATCTTCTTCATCCTCGTCATCAGAAAAGGACTGGATGGTTACAGATGATTGCTTAGGTTCTTCATATTCATCTTCATCTTCATCGTCTGACAGGTCAATCCACATCGCCTTACCACCACGCTTGCGAATTGTGTTGGCACATTCATTGGCAAAATGGCCCCAACCTTGGCATTCATAACAGCTGACTGCCTCGTAGTTGATGTTATTCTTTGTCTTTCCGTCTAGTCTCCCAAAGGGCTTTCGCTTCGGGAACGGAGGAGCTGAAGATGGTTCAGCTTTGGCATTCTGGCCTTTTCTGAATGTCGGACCAACATTCTGCACAACATTCTTCTTCTTGAAGAACTTTGCAAATTTCTTCACAACCATGGCTAGGTCTTCTTCGTTATTGGGATCAACCTCAATCGGATCTTTAGATGGCTGTGTGACTAATGCGAGACTCTTTCCACGTGCGACCCTCCTTTGGACTTCGAGATTCGTTTCATAATTCTTCAATATGTTCATCAAGACGTTGAAGTCCATGATGGCTAGGTTGTGTGATTCCTCGATCGCCGATACCTTCACATTAAACTTTTCAGTTAGTGTACGAATAGCTTTAGAATTTAATACCTTATTCGACATTGGATCTCCGAGGCTGGCACACTCGCTAGAAAACGTCAAGAGCTTTCCAAAATACGTTGTGATGTCCTCGTCTTCCTTCATTCTGATGTTCTCAAACTGGCTGTGAAGGAGGCGTAGTTTGGTTTCTCGCACAGTTGTGTCACCTTCACAGTACCTCTCGAGCAGATCCCATGCAGTCTTAGCCGTTGTACAGTTCTGGATAATCTTGAACATAAAGATATCCACCGTAGAGAAGATGGCGTTGAGTGCCTTGTCATTGAACTCTGCTAGACTTCGCTCGGCTGGCGTCCATTGTTCGACCGGCTTGTCGAAGACCTCACCATCTGCATCTGGTTCTGTCCTTGGAGGAGTATACCCATGAAGTATTGATTCCCAAGCCCGCACATCAATTGCCTTGATGCACTGACGGATGCGCACCTTCCAATAGGCGTAGTTGGTGCCATCAAGAACAGGAACTTTGCCGATATTGTTTGCACTAGTAATATCCATTGTAGAGGATGTTAAGCGCTTAGTAACGTCAAGCGTTGGCTCTGATATCACTCTGAGGGCGGTCCCGTATACAATGGATGTAAAACGCTTCGTAAATTGGATGAGATGTTAAGCTAACACTCAATCTCACTTGTAAATGCACAGCGGAAATAAACGAACGTAATGATGGAACAAAAACGATCACACGAGCTGATTATGTGCAGCAAGTCAAATAACTTGCTGCGAGCCTCACGGCAAAATAATCCACTAAAACGATGGATTACAAACTATCGAAAAAGATAGTTAAAACAAATCTAGCAAACGGAAACGAATCAGAAAGGATTCTAAACCAACAAGATCACTCGACCTCTAAAAGCTAGACTTAGAAAAGAAAAACTCTCGCTCAGAAACGCTCTCTTGTTCGCTCGGTGTTCGTTCTTTTAAAAGTCGTCCTCCAAAACGGTTAAGTCTTCGACTTAAATATCTCTTCGACTTGTCAAGGACTTGTCCAAACGACCTTGCAACCTCCCTCTACGTCCACTAACGTCCACTAAGAGTGTTTTGACCGTTAGTGTCCGTTGGGGAGTCGACTTGGTCACTCCAAGTGCTCGGTCTTGACTTTAGCTCCAAGACATCCTATCTTTAGTATGCACTCTTCCCTATCTTCGCTCCACACTCCTTTCACGCGGTTTGAACCGTTCTATCACTTATCCAAGACCTGCATAAGTCTCGTAAAAAGCCACGTCAGCACTAGGGTTAGTTTTGGGCATGAAAGATAAAACAGAGAAAGGGAACATTCTCGACCAACAAATGTTGGCTAGAATGTTGCCCCAACATTGCCAATGTTGAAAGCTCAACATTAACAGAAAGGATCATAATTTTAGATACTTAAAGAATATTCTCATAAATGTCGGAGCATGTCATGAGAGTCGAATGAACGAACATAACAATCGACTACAATAACGGTTCGGAAAGAATTTGACTTACATTCGTGAGAAGAAGAATCAGCGCCAGGGCCATGGAGCATCTCTCCAAGCGATGCAGCGATTGTTCTCACGTTCCTCGGGATTAAACGGTTTGCTGCTGCCATTTCCAAAAGATGGGCAGTGCTGAATAATGCTTTCGTTGCGAAGTAAGGCTTCTTCTTTGTATCCCGGGCTATGATACCTTGGATGCTGCATAAAAGGGGGACACCTTTCCATCATAGCTTGAGAGCCTTAAGAGATGGAACACATTTTATTTAATTCTTACGAATGGTAACATTTCAGATAAATGATAACAGTAGAAGCAAAGTAGTAAGGTGCACTGACATGCCAATAAATCCACAATGCAACTTTATGCGGTATAAACCAGAAGAACACTGAATAGTCAGCTGCTTCTAAGGAGGTGACTCTTTTAGCTGTCAACGAAGCAGTGAAGTAGTTACCGAGCTCGGGGTGATGAACTGTTATAACTATGTGCAGATTATCGTCGGGGTCGTTTGTTTTCAAGCTCCAATTCCCGAGCATATCCTTCAGAAGATACAATAAACAAATAATCACTAATCCATGGTTAAAAACACATAGTAAAACAGCCATGAGAAATATTTACACAATAGTGCACTAGGTGATAACTAACCATGAAAGGGCTGACATGAAGAGGTTTGGCAACTAAATCTGAGTTAGGACTGAACAAGAACGTCACTCTTTCACCCCACGGCGTATTGGTAACCTTTAACACCATCAAAATCAGTGTTAAGAACGGGGCCCAAAATATTCACCAGTCCCTTTTTTTTTTCAAAAAAATACAGTAATAAAGCCTCACCTCAGCAATACATCTCCTCTAGAGACTTCAATATCGTAGCAATAGTAAACACTCAATGGATTTTGCTCATATCCCACGCTAGGAGGTATTGTTAGAAGAAAACTGGCAGTCAATACAAAGCTATCAGTCTAATGCAACTTCAAACATCGAAAGACAACCTCTATTTGACATTTCTTTATGTATAAAACAATCACAATGAACACATAATATAATATCCCTTACATATATTCATTCATAACATATAATCAAGGGCAATGTTAGGTTAGCAGAGCAGTCACAACTCACAAGTCACGCTATGTTTTATCAGCTTACAAATGTGGATAAACATTTAATGATTATACATTTTCCAGTTCAATGCGAACCCTATATGTATCTGCACTCATTTATCTAAGTTCTCTGAATTTATTAGCTATCAAGGCATTGATCATCCGTCGACAAACAAATTTAAGACTTCGAAGCCTTGCCGAACTAAATCAAAATCATAAACTGTAATCACATCAAAACAATCTCAATTAAAATGCACAGATTCGAGATATTATTTCACGAACAACGCAGGACAAAGATCAGAAAAAATTCGCGCGAGGAAGGAAAACAATTAATTACACGGGCCCGTTGGTGCTGGCAATGCGCCGCGCGTGGTCGGCGGAGAGGTGGTCGTCAGGCCGGTCTCCGACGCAGTCCAGGTCTAAGAGTGCGTAGCGCAGGGAATAGCGGAACGAGTGATGCACCGGCCGGCGGCGCTCGTGCCACACGGAGCCTTCGTAGACAGCGGCGACGGAGGCATCCCTTCCAACGGCTGAGCGCGGGCCGAGGAATCGCCGGATTATCAGGTGGAGAGAGAGTAAAATGGAGGTGACGGCGGTGTATAAGATGGAGCAGAAGAGGTAGAGAAGCTCCATGTCGTCGTCGTCTCCGTCACGTTCACGGTATTAAGGGTTCAGATCCGACCCATGGATATCTTAACCCGTTTACCTTGAATTAGGAATATTTAAAAAAATGGCCTTTGACATCGTCAACGTTAAAAAAATAGCCTCCTAATTGATAAAAGACCAATGTACCCTTACTTACTCTGCGTAAAAGACTATTATACCCTTTTTTAATGGCAATCAACGACAGTTAACGAAAATTACAGCTTTTGACAGAGGTTTACTGTAGAATCTGAAAAAGCAAAAGTAAATAAGAAAGAACCCTTTCACTTCACGGGCGCTTTGCAAAATCGATCAAGCTTTCTCCATTTTCTTCTTCTTCACAGTCGAATTTGAAGCTCAGAATCCATGGCAGTTCAGGCGAGACCCCAACAGTGAAGGTAATTTCTTCCAGTCCTATACAATCGCACGGGACCCTAAATTTAGGCCGCAGGGTACCCGTGCTTGCACAGGCAGGGGCCCCGTGTCTTGAATCTCGGGGATCCGTGTGAAAGCGCTGGGGTCCTCCCCAATTAACCCGCGCTTTGTCTCGCTGGGACCCGTGCTTGCTAGCGCTGGAGACCTTGCAATGCCGCGCTGGGGACCCGTGCGTGGCAGCGCGGGGACCCTGCGACATAGCACGGGGCCCGTGCTTGCTAGCGCGGGGACCCGTGCTCATGCGCGCTGGAGGTCCTAGCTATGCCGCGCTGGGGACCCGTGCGTGCCAGCGCGGGGACCCTGCGCCATAGCACGGGGCCCTTGCTTGCTAGCGCGGGGACCCGTGCTCATGTGCGCTGGAGACCCTTGCTGGGGAACCGCGCACATGAGCACGGGTCCCCGCGCTAGCAAGCACGGGCCCCGTGCTATGTCGCAGGGTCCTCGCGCTGGCACGCACGGGTCCCCAGCGTGGAAGTTAGGTGCAGTCGTCGTGCGGTACGAGGACGTATTGGCCGGCCGGCGGCAGACGAACGCCATTTTCGAAGCAGAGTCCGTCCCTCAGCTCTCTATTAGGGGTCGCCAAGACGAAGAGAGGGGCATGGGCTCTCACTACGAGCCGCCGTCCATGCATGGAGGCGACTTCATGCACGAGCCGCCGTCCATGCATGGAGGCGACTTCCATACGCCGCCGAGGTCGCCGCCAATGCCAGGGCCATCGTATGACGAATTTGCGCGCCACGTGGACCGGCGATTCGATGAATTTGGCAATCGGCTCGACACGTTTCGCAGCGGCTTCGACGCACTTAGCGGTCGGTTTCGAGCATCTGGAGAACGAGTTTACGCAATTCCGAGACGGCTTTGCGCAATTCCAAGACAATTACGATCGACGCTCCGACTTCTATGAGGAGCGGTTCAACTCGATGCAAGGTCTGGGTGAAAGCATCGGCGGCGTTGCGGCTCAGTTGCAGGAGCTTCGCGACGATTGGAGGAATTTGTTCGGTTCACGTACAGATACCGACGCGCCTCGTTACGGTAACTATCTTTAAATTTAATTCAAATTTAATAATCGCCGTAACTTATAATTTAATATGTATCGTAGACGCCGAGGCGAGTTCGACTGGGTGGACGCAATTTGCGACACGGGACCCACCCAGTTCGAGCGGATGGGGATGGCCGGCAAACGAGTATCCATGGAATTACTACGAGCCGTCGCAGCAATTGGACGATGGATACGGCTTTGCGCAGACCGAGACATATTATGAGGTCGACCCATCGACTTGGAGGGGCCTCGACTGGGATCAGTCGATTATGCAAAGTTCGGCGGTTGCGGATCAGTCGACGGTGGCTGATAGGGGTAAAGGTGTGGTCGAGGACGTGACCCGGAAGTCCGGCAGAGGAATCCGTCCCAGTGGCTGCAGTCGCCGTTCACTGAGCCTCCGTCCACCGGTCAACCGAAAGCGAGTCCATCGGCCGTTGATGTCCATATTTCGAAGAAGATCTTGGTGTGGGGGCCATAGAGAAGGAAATACGGGACATGGCTGACGACGAGTACAAGGAGTGCTTGGTCGATAGGCATAGACGTCAATGGTTTGAGGATCTATACACACCAACAAGGTGGCTCGATGACATGGTATGCTCCGCTTGAACTATTAATTTTGCAATGAACTATAATCGTAAAGCCTAAGTTGTTTTGGTTTTTCAGCATATGAATGAAGCAATGAGAGGGTTCCTGGACATGCAGAAGACCCATTCATTTGCGTCGAAGAATGTTGCGTACATGTCTTACGCGTTCAAGACATGCGTCGAACTCGATGGCTTCGATAATGGAAAACTCGTAAATGGGATGCTTTCGTTATGGTCCCATTACGCAAGAGGACTTCAGGATGGATGGCCATCGATCTCATGGATGGACGCAGATTGCATCGTCTTCCCCGTGCAAACGATAGCACATTGGGTGCTATGCGTCGCTGATTGGAGGCAGAAGACGATGACGATATACGACTCCGACGAGTCGTGCGACAAGGACATGCGCAACCTCAACAAAGCATTGGTGCCACTTCAAGTAATCATCCCGGCGATATTGGTCTTCATGGGATGTATCAAGACACGCTTAAGAAATGGAAAGTTCAGCGTCATCCGAGATTCGCCAAACAGCAAGGAAAGTAAGTTTCATTCGTTATTATTTCATTATATTTTTTTTACGACGATTTCTGTATAAGTGTGTAACGTTTCAGCGGAGAATGCGGCGTACATGTGTTGCGAGCGGCAATGAGCCTGATGTTTCGAGGTGACGACGTCTCCAATCTGACGCAACAGGAAATTACGGATTTTAGGAAATTTCTTACGCTTTGTATTTTGCGTAAGGACTGGGGTTCTTGGTTTGGTCCAAGATAGTTGAATGGGAATGTAACTTTTTATTTTATTCAAGTGGCCTTGCATGGTTTAAATAATTTCTTACAATTTTTTTATTTAAATAATTTTGATGAAAAACCTCGCACGTTGTTGGTTACGTTTGTGTAAATTAAATACCTGAATTGACATTAGTGATGACATGACAAGCAATTTTATTGCTAATTGCATCAAATCGACTGTTATGACACTGACAATATAACGAAAAAGGTAACAGACCACTAATTCACAAATCATTGTTGACTATTCAACGCACATAAGCATCGGACCAAGCATTTGAGCACGGGTCCCTTGTTGGAAAACTAGGGACCCCTGCAGTAGTCATTGAGCACGGGACCGGTATTTAATATTACATCGTTATTTATTAAATATTTCTTTTTCGTTACACTGACAATGCATTGATTACACTGACATTCGCAGAAAATGTGAGTACAGACAATAATAATTTACCAATGATTGTTGACTAGTCAATTAAAATCCGCACGGGTCCGGTATGCTGCGCATGGTTCCAAACTTATGCGCACGGTCCCTCGCGCATAAGCATGGGTCCGCGCACACAAGCACGGGTCCCTTGCGTGAGTTCACGGGTCCCGCGCGTAATCGCTGGGGTCCCGCGCATCCCACGCGCATTAGCTTGCGCGGGCCCATGAGCATGGGCCCCGGACCACAGAACTCATGTGCGGGGTCCCTGCGGTTATTTTCCACGATTTTACACCATATTAAATAATTTCGAAGTTCGATTCAGCCTCCATACGACTATAATACGTCATATAATATAATAGCCAACAAAAATATGGTCTTTTTGCATGTATAAGATACGAGTTTTCGATTGTTACACCCTAACCAAGTCACCAACATAAGCAAGTTGTTGCTATGTAAATTTGCTCAATTATTGTGACATCCACCCAGTTCACCAAATTCACATCGAAAACAATAACCAAATAGTTTAATTTTTTTTCCTAAACATTAACAACATAAGAGAAATTTTTTGGTCAAGATTAATTTTTTTTTCGACAATTTCGTTATGGTTAATTATTTTTGTTAAGATTTACAAGATATATATATGTATTTATTTACTGAAATTCTTTTATCTTACAGCCTTGCTTTTTCTTGTCACACATCGAAAAGGACACCAGACTTGACAGGGCATTGATTACACCTGCACTCAAAGCTGACATGTTTCAGACAAATAGTTGACTGACCAATAATTCAATAATAACGCCGTTCACGAAAGAAACCAATAATTGACCGCAATTAGGGTTTACACAATTTCCGCACGGGACCGAACTTATGCGCAGGGACCAAGCAAATAAGCACGGGTCCCCGCACAAGATCATGGGTCCCGTGCTTGAAAACAAGGGTCCTTCGCGCATAAGCACGGGTCCCGCACATCCATTAAAACCCTAACTTTAAAATCCAAATTTTACATACCTCAAACAATATCACATCATAACTCTTACTTTATAAAACCATCATTACGCTAATCTAAACAAACTTTCGTTTCATAACAATAATAATTAGGTTCTATTACATTACAAAACCCTAAATTTAGAGGGTTTACCTCCTACTAAATTCGCCAACAGAAGGCAACCTATTTTTCTGTGGTCTTCCACGTTGTTTCTCGCGAGGAGGTGGCAGCATTTCAACACTTCTTTCAATGTGTTCAGACACCGGCCATATAGTACCTTCGTAAGCTAACTTCCAACATCCCAAACTGTAGTAAGGGTCGACTAGTGAACCCACATCGACGTTGGCATAACCACAAGCAGCAATAGCGTGTGGGCAAGGAATTCGGTCGATGTCAAGCATCTTACAGCTGCACGTACGCGACTCTAGATCGACGACCTCGTTAGAGTTGTGCCCGTATACATTATACGTTAGACGCCCAACTTCCGATACGTGAAATCTCTGCGACCCAATGAAATTCTCACGGAGGATCGACTCGACCTTCGGCGTAAACGACGTCGAATTCGCAGCGATAGAAGCTTCGCATGCTCTTCGATGCTTACTGAACCAGGATGATGTTAATCGGTGAATTGAGCCCAACAATCCTATAATTGGAAGTTCTCTATCCGCGCGTAGAGCCGCATTTATCGACTCCGATCCATTGGTCGTCATGATGTTATATCTCGCCTTGGACAATATGCCCTCGTCCACCGTGGCTTGTCAATCGCGTCAAGATATCGACCCGCCGACTTGAATGTTTCACCTAGAGTTTTGTAATGTGCATCGCACTCGGCCTTGGTGTAGGCATTGGCCACCCGCCAGAAAATGGGGCACGCACCCTTGTCCGCCGTTTTCGTCTTCACATTTTGCTGAATGTGCCATGCGCAGAAACCATGAAATGAATTGGGAAACACAGCAGGGACGGCATTCTTTATACCGTGGTTTCGGTCAGAAATAATGACGAGTTCCTTGCTGTCCGGTACGAAACGACTCAATCTAGTGAGAAACCACGTCCAAGATTCGGTTCCCTCCGAGTCAGCAAGACCCCATGCGAGTGGGTATTGATGGTAATCACCATCTTGCGCCGTAGCAATGAGCAAAACTCCTTTATATTTTCCCTTCAAAAAAGTTGCATCGATAGATACGACTTTCCTCATGTATGCAAATCCCCTAACGCATGCGCCGTATGCTAAGAAACATATATTTGAACCTCATTTGCTCGTCCATCTCCCAATCTGTGATGCTGTCAACGTTTGCTTGCCTCAACGCATCCAAGTAGGCCGGAAGTAAACCGTAACAATCATCCCTGTTACCGACTAATTCGTCCGACGCTAGTTGCTTGCCTTTCAAGCCTTGTAGTACGAGACATCTACTCCCCTGTTCTGCATCATCGACATGATTGACTTGGGTGGCGGAATGTCTTTAGGACCGGTGAAATGTTCCAACAGAACTTGTGATACAACTGACGAACTTCCTTGCCGATGTCTACGGCGACGATGAGAAACCCCGCAGGTGTGCTTGCCGCAATACGTTCGGATTGAGAAAAAAGGGGAGTCCTTGTTCTGTGCAGCTCGTACTCGCCATGTGCATCCTTCGGTTGCGCATTTTGCTACGTACATGGTTTTATTTGACCGGACCAATTTGAACTCGAAACACGCATCAAGGGCGACTTTAGTGATCACGTCCTTGACTTCCTTCTTGTCCCGAAATTCCTGACCAACAAACATGCTTGAACCATCCCCAAATCCATACGTGCCGTCGTCAGCATGTGGAGAGTCCGCCATTGTGACATCGTCATCATCACTTTCCGAAGCATAATGTTCCTCGGGTTGTTCGAACGTATCATCTTCATTCTCATTTTGATTCTCGGACGGTCCGGTTTGATCTTCTTGAAAACCCTCGTATTCAGAAAGATGGTAAGAGTGGTCCATGTAACCCTCCACGGGATGGATTTCCTCATTTGCGTCGCACTGCTCTATTAGACCGACGTTGAAATTCGATTCGTCATTAAGATGAGCTTGTGGTGGTGTGGCACTGACAAAGGACGCAACCTCAACATGGAGCACGGGTCTAGACTGTGGACCACCAAAACCAAGGTATGCACGTATACCGTAGTCATTCTCGATGTAGATGGGTCGTGGGAAATCGTAAACTACGCTAGGCATGTAGCTTAACGTGAGTCTAGAATTCTCGCTGCATAGCGACAACACCTTCACAATCTCATTCTTCACGTCATCTAACGTGCATGTTTCCTCGTCGACCAAGATTGATTGCCATCTATGAGTAGGAAGAGGACACCACTTCGAGGTATTGTCCTCGCCAATTATCCAATGACCCTCGACTTGGAACACAATGTTAGTGATCGTCATGATTACCCCCTGCAATAAAAGTAAAATATATTAGAACCATAGCCCTACTTGCGAAACCAATACAACTTGCGAAACCCTAGTTTGCGAAAACAATAGTTTGCAAAAACCCTAGTTGTCGAAATTGTTATTTCGGATGCTGTGTTTGCTAACATGATTTCTAGGCTATCGAAAACCCTAACAGCGATCGAAAACCCTAACAGCTTTCGAAAACCCTAAAAGCTATCAAAAACCCTAACAGCTATCGAAAACCCTAACAGCTATCGAAAACCCTAACAGCTTTCGAAAACCCTAAAAGCTATCGAAAACCCTAACAGCTATCGAAAACCCTAACATATAAGCACGGGACCCCTGCACCAGCGCATGGGACCCAAGCTCTAGAGCGCGAGACCCATGACTTAGTGCGCGGGACCCATGCCCTAAGACGGCCCATGCACTGATGCGCGGGACCCCAGCACCAGCGCCTGGGGTCCTTGAACTGATGCCTGGGTCCCGTGCTCAGTGCGCGCGCGGACCCGTGCTCAGTGCGCGCGCCCCCTGCATTGATGCACAGAACCCCGGCACCAGACTGCGGGGACCCTGAATTGATGCCGGGGTCCCGTGCACTAGCGCGCGCGGACCCGTGCTCCATTGCGCGCGCGCCCTGCTCTGATGTGCGGGACCCCAGCGCCAGCGCCTGGGGTCCTTGAACTGAAGCTTGGGTCCCGTGCTCAGTGCGCGCGCGGACCCGTGCTCAGTGCGCGCGCCCCCTGCATTGATGCACAGGACCCCGGCACCAGATTGCGGGGACCCTGAATTGATGCCGGGGTCCCGTGCACTAGCGCGCGCGGACCCGTGCTCCATTGCGCGCGCGCCCTGCACTGATGTGCGGGACCCCAGCGCCAGCGCCTGGGGCCCTTGAACTGATGCTCGGGTCCCGTGATCTAGCGCGCGGACCCGTGCACCAGTGCGCGCGCCCCCTGCACCAGCGTGTGGGTTCCATGGAGCATGACCACGAGTTTCGTCTTTCCGACTGGAAATTCAAAATTCTTGTGGCCAGACATCACGTAATGACAAACTCACGTAATTTGGAGGGTAAAAATTCGTAATTCAAAAAGAAAAAACTTACTGTAAAGAGTTAGAGCTGGGTTTTTCCTTCCAGACTTGTTTCGCAGACTTCGAGCTCGACTTAACTTAGTGACGAAATGAGGCTGTGTTTTTCTTTAGAAACGATGAAGAATAAAGGATGGATCGATCTGGGTTGGTATAGTAATTATTACGTGCTGCTGTGCATTTTAAATGGAGTTTCGTTTCTTTTATATATATACAGATTGTGTATGTATATTTATTTTTCTTTTTCTTTTATTTCTAGTTAGTTAACGAGGGTTTAAAGAAGATGGTTAACGGTTAATTAAAATGAAGGCCATTGACAAAAAAAAAACGTCAACAAGGCTATTTTTTTAATATTGACTGAGTCAAGGGCCATTTTTTTAAAAGACCCCTTGAATTATAGCTTATTGGGTTTACTATGGGCTCTTGGAATTGGGCCTTAAGGATCTATTGATGGACCACGTAATTAGTTTACGGTCACATGGTGTGCCCTTCACCGAAAAGTAGCTGATTGTGGGGATTTTTAAGTAAATGGCCTTTGACGTGGTCAACGTTAAAAAAATAGCCTCCAAATGTAAAATGACTTTAACGCCCTTACTAATCGGCTCCCAGAAAATGCGGGGTCCCTTGTTACATAGCACAGGTCCCCTAAGCAGGGGGCCCGCCCCTGCTGTGCAGCAAATGGCGGGACCTCTGCTAGCGTGGGCGGGGCCCCTGCTATAGCACGGGTCCCCTGCCCAGCATGGGCGGGGTCCCGTGCTGCAGTAGGCACAACACAGCACGGGACCCCGCCCATGCTTGGCAGGGGACCCGTGCTATATAGCAGGGGCCCCGCCCATGCTAGCAGAGGTCCCGCCCATTTGCTGCACAGCAGGGGCGGGTCTCCTGCTAGCATGGCCGGGGCCCCTGCTATATAGCACGGGTCCCCTGCCCAGCATGGGCGGGGTCCCGTGCTGCAGTAGGCACAACACAGCACGGGACCCCGCCCATGCTGGGCAGGGGACCCGTGCTATATAGCAGGGGCCCCGCCCATGCTAGCAAAGGTCCCGTCCAATGCATTTGGGCAGCCATATATATATAATAAAAAATATGTGTTGGGGATTTGAACCCACGACCTACTACTTGAACGTCTGACTACACAACCACTGGACTACACCACACCCGCCCACCCTAGTGCGGCCCCAATTTAACATAATGGTTTTTACAAACACTGTAAAAAGACGAAAATACCCTTAAATTGAAGGCTATTTTTCAAAAGGTAGAATCGACGGGGCTATTTTTTTAAAGTTGACCGAGTCAAAGGCTATTTTTTAAAAAGACCCCTGATTGGGCGACATCTACGAAGTGCAAAACGACGGACTGACAGATGCAAGTAGAAGTTTTAACATGGAGCTTAAATAATTTTAGAAAATACAGTGAATGTCTCTCGGAAGGATTGGTTTTAAATTTAGACGATGCACTATGAGCATATCGCACTGCATTTAAAATGCCGATAGGAACTTAACATTTTAAATTAGTTTATGAAAAAGCGTGTCATTTACATATTGAGCTAGAAAATCGTTCGTATTGGGCTATTAAGAAACTTAATCTTGACTCAATTGAGGCAGGTGAAAACAGGTTGCTCCAACTGAACGAGACGGATCGCCGACATGCATACGAGTGCAAAATTATACAAGGAGCAAACAAAGAAATTGCATGATAAAAGAATTGTCCAAAAAGAGTTCGGAGATCAAGTCCTATTCTTCAACTAACGTTTACGATTATTTCGTGGACAACTAAAGAGTAAGTCTTGTGGACCTTATGTAATAGGGACCGTACTGCTCCTCATTAACGGAAAAGATTTGATTACAGTCAATGGACAACGCCCTTCAATTATACAATGATCAAAACATTACTAACACAACATCGGTATATCTTGTGGAACCCATTATTGATAACACTATCGCTTTAAGTCGTTCTATATCTTTCAGGGACACCTTGTCTCGAGATAATACCAGCAAGCTGAAAGATCCCAAGACAACAAAGGAAGCCCAAATACGGATCTCCCTTGATCGGTTCGAGAGTCGAGCTAACGATTATAAAAGCAGCGCTTCTTGGGAGGCAACCCAAGTACTACCTATGCATTACTATTTCGCATTGGCGTATATTTATTACATCGTATCTTATTAAGTGTATTTTTCTTTTGAATTTATTTTTTTAAAAAATCGTATGACGGTGCCGTCTAGTTATGCTTCCTCGTAGGCCAATAGTCAGTTTGGGGGTGGTTCCTCCGCAGGGGTAGCTCGATCCTATGAAGGAACCTAAGTCTTCTAATGACTCAATTGATCAACGTATTTCAGGTGTCACTTAAATTCTCTATTTGCTTTAAAATTTTACACATTGAGGACAATGCACAAATTTGTTTGGGGTGGGGTGACACATGCTAGATTTTAAATGATATCGATGTATTTGGTTTCATAGGTTATTCAACTGATCAATGTTATGATTTGAACGTCACCGGTGAAATCTCATGTCGATGATTGAATTTTAACATTTTTATTGTGTCGAGATATTATTTACCTAATTGTATGTGAAAGTCTTGCATGTTACGTGTTTTGATATTACATGATTATCTGAACACATTGATTTCTTCAGAAAATGGTACATATCATGGGACACAAACCTAATAAAAATAGTGAGTTTTTGAGCCCAAAATATATATTTTTTAGAGCAACTCAATACTTGCTCGATGCATTTTTCGTGAGTGTGACGCATAGTTTGATTACTTTCGAACTCGCTCTGTTATCCATGTTAAGATCACCGTGTGAATTTTGTGTACGGAAATGATAAAGGCGCTTAGGATGAGCCACTGACCTAAATATCTCCATGCAATAATTATTAATTAGTAAGCCCATTTGAACCTCATAGCCTTATTCGTTGATTTGGAGTCCACGATATTTAGCCACGTTACCCCGTCATTTTGTTCTTCTCTTCGAACAATTTCAGCATGTTAACTTACTAATCGCTTTAAAGTTGTGAGTCTATTAATCTAGAGGAAAGAGGCGTACAACATGTTTATATCTGGTTGCGTTATTTTATTTTATTTTAAAAACAAATCGATGAGAGAAATGGATATTAGAAAAGAAAAAAATATTATTTGCTAGTAAAAAAATTTACGTGGAAAACCCCCTTTTATATCGAGGTAGATCGAGGTAGTAATATTATTAATAGGGTAAAATAAGGGTTACAAGCTCTCAATCTACAAAAGAGAAAACTATCACCTCCATATCTTTCAGCATGAGAAGTACCAAACAAGCCCTCTATTTTATTTTTGCTCTCTGTCTCCCTTCTTTATATCAAGTCTTGGGATGCTATTACACAGCTGGAGCCTTTGCTATTTATTTATAGGCTCCTCTACTAGAGATATAATAATATTATACTTAAATAATAGCATTATAAAAAGGGCAAATTCCTTATCAGGCCCTGTCAGAAACTAAACTTCCTGTGCAGTACTCCTACGAAAAAATCTTCCTGTTAAATACCCATCTGCAAAAAGTTGTGCGTTTAATACCCCTAAACAGTGAACGGACGGAAATACCCATTTCATCATATTAAATTGGGCATCATACCAACTGTTTGATTATTATACCAATTGTTATTCTCATTATACCAACAAAATAATGTTAAATTGGAAATTATACCAACTGTTATCGTTATTATACAAGCAGAATTGAAACTAATAAACAGATGGTATAATTTACTCAGTTTCTGATATAATAGCAAAATTAGTTGGTATAACCTCCAATTTTGCTGTATAAAATTAATATAACTATACTTATTGGTATAATAACGAAGAAAGATGGTATAATAACGAAAATATATAGTATAATTTTCACATTTTCTGGTATAATTGCAAAATTAGTTGATATATTATTCAATTTCGCTATATAAAAATTAAAATAACAATATTTACTGGTATAAAAACGGAAATAGATGGTATAATTTCCTCAATTTATGGTATAATAGCAAAATTAGTTGGTATAATCTCCAATTTTGCTGTATAAAATTAAAATAACTTTATTTATTGGTATAATAACTGAGATAGATGGTATAATAATGAAGATGTATGGTATAATTTCCATAATTTCTGGTATAATTGCAAAAATTAGTTGATTTCAATTTCGCTGTATAAAATTAAAATAACAATATTTATTGGTATAATAACGAAAATAGATGGTATAATCTCCACAATTTCTGGTATAATAGCAAAATCAGTTGGTATAATGCCTATTTTTTTTTGTATAAATTATAATACCTTTATTTATTGGTATAATTACGAAAACAAATGGTACATTCCATAATTTTCAGTATAATAGCATAATCAGTTGGTGTAATGTCCAATTTCATTTTATAAAATTCAAATTATAATAAAGTAGTATAAAGTTCGAACATTTGGTATAATTTCTACAAATTTTGGTATAATTTCAATTTTATTGGTATAATAACAAGTTTTGTTGGTATAATTCATGTGAAATAATTTATTCAACTTCAATAGAATATGTGAGATATGGGTATTTTCGTCTTTTTAACGCTGAAAAGACATTTTTAGGTACTGAATAGGAATAAATTTTCAGATATGAAATCGGGTGAACTTCAATATCTCACAGTTCACACGGTTTTGGCCTCATCTGCCGACAGAAGCGACGCCTGCCAAGTGCCAAATATAAGACTATATTCATCGTCATACTCAGTTGACTTCGCACTGCGTATGCACTGTTGACTTCGGAAGAGGAATGGCAACTGCGTATGCACTGTTGACTTCGCTTGCGAATCTGTTGGGGAATCTCAATGAACACCCAAACCCACCGATTCTACTTGACGAGGAACAAGTCGAGTCTCTTAAGTCAAACATCCATTTCTTCAAGATTTTCTAGAGCAACCTAATCGTACAGCTATTCACCTCGATTTGGGGAATCGAATCGTCGACGCAGCTCGCCACGTAGACGACGTTATCGAGGCTTGCATAGAAGATCGAATGAAATGCCAAGAGCAATTGTATATAGGCCTCGAGGGAGTGATCAATGACTTGGATGGTCTTATCAAGAAACAAGTGATGGAAATGATACAAAGAGGTTCCATTGCATCATATTCAGCTTCATACTTCTCCGTGTTGAGCATCGAAGATATAGCAGCAAAATTCATGGACGAGCTCCCCTTACCACGCAAGTTTACCTAGAGATGATTCCATTATCAGGTAACTACAACAAAAATTTGTGGAAGGGAACTCATAGAGAACGTCAAATGTTAAAGAGTAGGCAACGACTAAATGTTATATTATACGCATAGCTTTGGATTTTGGAGTTTTACTTTATTTGATGATTTAAAATGTGTGAAAAATGCTATCTAGGTTCGTACCGGTATCTTCTTCCTTCATCCATCTAATGTTAACTTTCTGGGGGTGTCAAAACTTGAGCAGCTTTAAAACCTCACAGGAGACTAGTTGACTCCGTACGCTCGAAGATCCAATCTTTGCAAGTACTTATGAAAGATCGTAACATCGATGATGATGCGATGGAGAATCGAATAGCTAAAGCAGCACGTACAACAGAAGACCACATCAAGACTCAGTTAAGGGGACTAGTTGATAATCAATATCAACTCCATGGAAACATTCAGCGGACAATCGAACGCCTGGAAAACTTAAAAGAAGTAGCGACGGCGAAGATCAATCAGAACGAGCAAAATATAGGCAACAATCATCAACCTAAACGAAGCCATGGCGACGACAACACTGATATGGGTAATATGACAAAACTTGCTCGTAAGGTTTACAAAGACCTCACTTATAATGCACTTGCTCGCTTTCCAATCTATTAGGGAATCTCGATGATGAGGTACTTTTCGATTCTCTGCGCTCAAACATCCGTTTCTTTCAAGAATTCGTAGAACAGCATAAACGTACCGCCGCTGACCTCGGGTTGGTGGACAGAATATACGGAGAAAATACTACAGTATCCAGAGCTATGGCGACTTGGAATAGAGATCGAATGAGATGTCTACAGGAGTTGTATCGAGGCCTCGAGGGAGTGATAAAGGACTTGGATGATCTTATTCTCAACATACAAGTGATGGAAATGGATCAAAGCGGTGGCCACCCCTTTTCATCATCACAATCACACTTGGCGTCTTACTTTTCATTTAGCATAGAGGACGTAGCACACAAGATCATGGACAAGCTCTCCTTGAGACGCAAGTTTGACCCGAAGATGATTTCAGTGTCAGGTATCATCGAGTGTTAAGATTATAAGCTCCTTTATTTCATGATCTAGGATCAATGATTCCAATAGGACAGTCATTCCCCTCATCATTCACTACAATACCCGATATATAAACATTATGCCCAATGTATTTATGAAGATATTTTTATGTTTAAATATTTACAGGGAACGGTTTATCTTCTATGGGTTGCTGTATTTTTTTCTCTAGTAGGATATGGGTTTAAGAAAATAAGGAACTGATCCCACTTGGGTCACACAGCTCCATGTGACTGTCTGATGATGCAATGCGTGTCTCTCAATCTTACTTATTTCCATCTCAACAAACTTGAAATTTCCAGCAACAATCAGAAAACTCATTTATGCGCAACAAGTGTTCATTTGCTTTTAATTTACCATATATAGGTAGCTTTGCATCTTGCAATTTACAACGGTCTATTCAGTACAAGTGCGAGAATACTATCTCATCTAATATTGGGTAACTTTTATGGGACAGCTTTCAAACCTCACAAGAGACAAGTTGAGTCCGTCCGCTCGAAGATCAGATTCTTGCAAGGATTACTAAAAGATCATTATAACATCATTGATTGTCTTGAATTGGAGCATCGAATAGCTGAAGCAACACGTGAAGCAGAAAAGCACACCGAGACTCAGATTGGAAGCCTGATTAGTAATCAAGATGACTTCTACGGAAGCCTTCAAAGTGCAATAGAAGGCTTGGAAATCATAAAGAAAGATGCAATGGTGGAGAATACTGATCAGAACAAGCAAAATCAGGGCAAACCTAAACGAAGCCATATGCCTCTCGCGCCTTCACCCTCGCATTCTGCTACTGCTAATAATAGCGACATTGTGATTGGTATGGAAGACAAAATTTATAATATCGTCGACAAGCTTACCACGCAGCGCAAGTCTGAGCGAAAGATATTTGCAGTTACAGGTATGGGCGGCATTGGTAAGACTTGCTCGCAAGGTTTACAACCATCCATATATTAAGGACTATTTTGATATTCGTCCATGGGTTATGGTATCAAAGGACTATGATACACAAGCAAGCCTCGTAGAGCTTCTTCACTGTCTGGATGATAAGCGCAGCAAGGGAAGTTTGAGTGAAAAGAGCGAACGAGAATTGGGTGTGATGTTACACCAGTCTTTGCACGGGAAAAGGTATTTAGTCATCTTAGATGATGTATGGGACGCAGAAGCCTGGGGGAGATTGAGAGTTTCCATTCCGTCTAGCAATGGTAGTGGAATATTGATAACCACTAGAGAGTCTAAAATTGCTTCGATCGGCTCACAGAGTTACGTCATGGATTTTTTAGACGAACCTAAAAGCTGGGAATTGTTCTGCAAAAATGCATTTGGAGAAGAAAGTTGTCCCCGTGAAGAACTACAGGATGTTGGAAAGACTATAGCGAAGAGATGTAGGGGACTTCCACTATCGATTTCTGTCATTGGAGGGCATCTAGCAAAATCTCCACGAACACAGGAATACTGGGAATATGTTGCAGATAATTTAAGCTCGATTGTGAGTTCCGAAGACGGGGGTAACTGCTTGAAAATTTTATCATTGAGCTACGGTAACTTACCCGTGCATTTGAAACCATGTTTTTTATACATGGGTACTTTTCGTGAAGACAAACTCATTAGTGTGACGGAGCTTATGAGATCATGGGTGGTTCTAGGATTTGTTCGGCCGATTGATTGCAAGAGCCTTGAAGAAGCCGCTGAAGACTATCTTAACGATCTTATTGGGAGGAATCTTATTGTAACTGATCATAAGATAATGCTATGAGAGGGGAAAACTACGATTTTGCAAGATGCACGATCTCATGAGGGATTTATGCTTGATAGAAGCTAACAAGGAGAACTGTATGAGCATCGTGGTGAAGCATGCGACCCAATTTTCAGAAGAGGACAGCGAAATGTGCCGAAGCGTTGGGTCGTCACTGCGCGAGGGGAACCGTAAACGTGTTTCGAAAATCAAATCCAGTTCTCCAGAAGTTATTAGAGGATCGAATTCGGACGACGATTTCCATGGCACACGTATTTGGAGAAACATTCGCGAATATCATTCATCAAAATACATCTCACTCGAAGAAGTTCTATATCCAGATTCGGAAGCTGGAATTTCTCGTATGGCTAACTTGCAATGCCTTCAGGTCGAGGGGCATTTAATCGAGCGTGTTCTCGTCATTTCTCCGTCCATTCATTTTCTCTGGAATCTACAATATTTGATCGTCAGGCGTTTCAAAGAGGTAAAAGCACCGCCTGCAATCTGGGAATTGCATCAACTGAGGCATATCAAGATAGGAGAAGTGGTTGTCCTGGCCGATCCTTCAGCAGGTGAAAGCGATGATGTTATCTTGCAGAACCTGCAGTCAGCTGAGACACTATTGAACTTCAGCTTCGTGAAAGACTTGGTTCGAAGAATACCCAACGTCAAGAAACTGACTGTAAGATTCGACAACAAATGCAAGTACTCCGATGTCGAGAACATTGCCTGCCTCGAGAAGCTCGAAGAGTTCGACTGCTTTTTCTGCAAGGTGCCCACGACCATATTATGCCGTATGCTTCACGATATCACTTTTCTGAAATCACTCAAAAAGTTGTCTTTCAGTTCCCTTCAATGGGACGACGTGACGACTAAGATAGGCCCATTGCCTAATTTGGAAGAGCTTCATCTGAAAGAATGCGAGGGAAGTGAATGGAATCTCATCGAAGGAAATTTCCCTCGTTTGGCGTATTTGTCCATCTATTGTTGTTCTAGTCTCCGTTGCTTTACAGCAGAAGACGCCTACTACTTTCCATGCTTGCAAGAACTAAATATGAGTGACATGTTCTCCTTGGAGGAGATACCCGAAGAACTCGGAGATATAACGTCGCTCAGACTGATCAAACTGGATGGATGTTCCGACTCGGCGCTTGAATCTGCTAAGAGAATTGCAGATGTGCAATCTGAAATGGAAAATGACCAACTACGAGTAGTGGTTCATTTGGCTTCTAACACCAACCTTTCTCCTGAGAGCCTGAGCACGAGTAATTTTCTTGTTTTACCTACTGACCTTTATGTTCAATATCAACTCACTGGTTTTTGAATGTTAATTGAATGAGACTACTGAAATCTAACTACTTTTAAAACTTGAATTGTAACACTTAATGTAGTTATAAAACTTGAATTGCAATAGTTAGCTTTTTAATCATATTACAAAACTAAAAAAACTTTAATTATTATTATTTTTCTTTTTCACCAAAAAACTGTCTAGTCATGCATACATCTTATCAATAATTTATTTTTCACCACAAGTCGTTTGTCATCATTTCAACTCATATTATCAACGCTATGGGTGGGATAGGGTCGAGTTTCTCGGGTTTCGGGTTTTTCGGGTTGGGTACCCGATTTTTTCGGGTAGCTATTTTGATACCCGATCCCGACCCGATCAAATTCGGGTACCCGATGGTCGGGTACCCGCGGGTCGGGTTCGGGTTTTTCTTTTTTTTTTTTATTTTTTTGGATAATTTTAAATAAGTTAAAAATTGTTTCAAAGTTCACTGAGGAATCGAACCCAGGACGAGACCCTGTAGAACTTACCCATCTGCTTTCAACCACTGGGCCACAACAAGTTTTTAGCTAATTGGTGTATGATTATGTTTAAATAAGAATACTGAACATTAGTTTACTTTACACACAATTGTCCCACGTCGATTTTTCACATGGTTAGTGTGGTAATAATTTCCTATATATACATGTATGTGCTTATATTAAGTCCTCTATTTCACAGTGTGTGGCCATCCGAGCCATGAGTTTAATATTTGAATTTTTTTAATTGGTCGAATAATTTAAAAAATTGATCAATTAATTTATTATTATTATCGGGTACCCGATCGTGTAATCGGGTAGCACATTGCTACCCGCTACCCGACCCGATAGATATAATCGGGTATCGGGTCCCGATTTTTCATCCGATCGGATAAAACCCGATCAGGTCGGATCGGGTACCCAAAACCCGAATCCGAAAGCCCACCTCTAATCAACGCAGAGAATTTCTCTCTCTAAATTTTTTTTCCCTCCCTTCTCTCAAAAAGCCCTAGCCACTTCCGACCCGCCGTCACCACCAAACCTCTCCACCTTCCTCCCCCTCCTCCATTAATGGAGGTAGGGGGAGCATTCTGTTTTGGTTTTTTTCTTGTTTCTGTTTTTATTAAAATAAAATAAAAAAAATGGACCACCTTGTGGGGTTGTCTTGTGCTCTTTTGTGAGCTTTTGTTCTCCCGGTTGACGATGTACCGTTGAGACCCCTTGTGCTATTTAGCTCTGTATGTGTGTTATTAATACAATCTATCGTTTCGGAAAAAAAACTCATATTATCGATTTATGTTTTCTTTTCTGTAAACATCGGGAATTATTTTGGTTTTCCTTCACTATGATTTTCCGAAATCTCCCTCGAATCTATATTTGATTTTTCAATCTCCCGCAAATTTCTAAGTTCGAAAGGAAGCAATTTTTTATTATTAAAAAATGCAACTTATTTTTCAATTAAAATGAAAAACTAAAAAAAAAATCAAAATAAACGGTTTGGAAAATTAGCTCGGCCGATTCATACTTGACACGCTCGAATACTATCAAGTATACTAGGTCGTGCAAGTAGTATACACACGTAAATCCGAGTATCGATCCACGAGGACATCACGATTAATTATAAAATAGATTTTTTATTTTAATTTAGACTAACGAGTTATATATGTATATATATATTGTAGATTGTTTAAGATTATTTAGGAAAAGCGCAAACAACTAATAAAGATAACGGTTTTTTAAACAATTTACGACAAGCGTGATTAAAGCATATATTCGGCATAGATTAATCTTACCTCTTCATGCAATCGTCTATATTTAACCAATATGAGTCTAATTTAGGTAGAAATTCTCAACGTACGTGCTACCCGTTATTCACGTAACTAGCAACCCTATGCCAAAGTGAATCAATCCACCATATTGCTATATGACTGTAATTACCCGCATGCATTTGACTTTATGAATGTTCCCGAGTTTAAACACTTTCGGCACCTAATCAGAAACCACACAGACGAAACCACATTTCATCACTGATCGGTTTTACGTCGTGGTGCACTACATTTATTGTTCTAACCGGTATAATAACTTTTTCAGTCTCATAAACCAATCAAGAATCAAGCATATGTTTATCAGGCATACGCGAGCATTAACTCAAATATAGATCACGTAATTAACTCATACGATTAAACGAAATACGAGTAACATCAATACGAAATCATAATCCGGTCTAATGCGGCCTTAACCACAAAAAAACTTAAGCACACATATTAATAAACGAAAAGAAGGAAGTATTCAACGTAGACATTTATAGAATTAATAACAAGGTAAAACTTCCCCTATTACGATTGAACGGCGGCGTGCTCCCTCGAAGTCTCCACCCCGTCTCTGTTCGTCTGGTACACAGGTGCTGTGAGTTTTCATGTGTGGTGAGAGTTTTTAGCTATGAGCTTGGAAGGGGTCTCGTGGAATATTAATTGCTCTGACAATTGTTCGTCTGGGTGGCCTTGAGCGTCCAAGCCGAGCGTGAAAAGATCAATGAGGTGCTTAATATGTCTTTCTCTCCTTAGTCGTACCCCCACCTCCTTTAAGCATGAGCCCATCATCCCCTTATTTTCTGTACGAGAGGAGTTCCTTATGGGTAATGACAAAATGCATTTTCCAACATAGAAACATGGAGCAGGTTTTTATCACGCTTG
This sequence comes from Craterostigma plantagineum, assembly GCA_027422505.1. NCBI lineage: Eukaryota > Viridiplantae > Streptophyta > Magnoliopsida > Lamiales > Linderniaceae > Craterostigma > Craterostigma plantagineum. Next base: position 3,248,865 of record JAPQWV010000033.1, on the reverse strand, counting down.
TGGTTTGCAAGTCCTTGCAACCCCAAAGAAATAAAATGTCTTTATCTTGTCCCTTGAGTGGTGCGAATGATTGGACACCTTATGTTGACTATTGCATGCTTTTTGTTTTTTGTTTCTAGAATTATGGTGCGAGCTTGACAAATTCTAGGCACATGATTGGCCAAATCAAAGGAGTTTATCGTGGCATGAATTTCTTTGGTCCCATCCTTTGCTTGAATCTGATCATTACTTGATCAACATGGTTTTGTGGCCTAAACATTGCTGATCGGGTGTAACAGGTTTTGTTTCTTATCGGCTTGCTGCGCCATTCGATTCTTCTCAATTTGGCTCATTTGGCTCATAAATCTGTCAAATATGAACTACAAAAGTAACTCTACAATATCCGAGGGAAGTTGCATAGGTAACGACCGATGAAGCATGTTTGTGAGGCATAAAGTAACGCAAAATCCTAACTTATCAATACTGTAACCGAAACTGTGGTAGCCGACGATTAAGTTAAGGTTTGAAGTTTTGGTTCTACAGACACCGCCAATTCCACATTAGCACTAGAATCAAAACCGGATGAATACGTCTTACCTACACTTACATATGTTGAGGTTTAAAGTTTTTAAGATGAATGGGGTGAAAATATAATTATTAGAATTTTGTATGGCAATGTCAGAGAATTATGACGGAAAATGGATTTATACAGTTTCAGGGAGAAAACTGGCCTTTTTAACCTCAAATGATCGACCATACATGAGTTCACACCAACAAATGGTCTATCGAAATACACTGCCTTCGATCCCGTGGAAGTTCCAAGCTATGCAATTGAAGATCGCGAACCCTGTTGAATAAGTCAATACCAAATCTAATAGATAAGATATGGAAGAAATGATAGAAAGATAAAAACACATGCATATGACTTGAGGAGCCAACCAAGGAAGACAAAATTAAATAAAGACAAGGTAAGCATGCTTAGAGCTGAAAATGTAAGATACGATTGATCTACTTTGACTATATGCATCTATCTCATTTGTCTTCTTTATCACATATATCTATATATATGTGTGCATGCATTGTATAAGTGTAGAGTGTGAGAAGAAAAAAAAAAGCTGTACGTAGTGTGCATGTACTAAAGATTGGAAAAAGAAGTGTTGCTTTGCTCCACTGATAAAAAAATTCATTTCTCTTCATTCGTTCTTGCTACTTAATATTCAAACGCACATATAAAGACGTCGCCACCCTCTCCTACTTCGATCTAAAAATAATAAATTGGTATCAGAGCCATGTCGTTCGGTAATATGCCCGTTCCACGCCTAACAAAGTCCAATTATGATAACTGGAGTATTCGGATGAAAGCACTGCTCGGCTCGCAAGGCGTATGGAATATCGTTAAAGACGGGTATACCGAACCCGAAAAAAAACGACGACTACACGGCGGTCCAGCTGAAGGCGTTGAAGGATTCTCGAAAATTAAATGACGCTGCGCATCACCATCATATACAATGCCTAGAAGATGCCGACTTCGAAAAAATCAAGGACGTAAAGAAATCGAAGGAAGTATGGGAAAAACTGAAAACAACGTACAAAGGCGCCGACCGAGTAAAACAAGTACGACTGCAAACCCTTCGTGGCGAATTCGAGATGAGGAGAATGAAGAACGACGAAGGTGTATCCGATTATATAACGAGAATCAAACCATCTCGAATCAGTTGAAGAGTAACGGTGAGGCCCTAACGGAAGCCCACGTCGTCGAGAAAATTCTCCGCTCACTGACGGACGAGTACGAGAACGTGGTATGTGCAATTGAAGAATCGAAAAATCTCGAAGAAATGACGGTCGACGAACTCTCCGGTTCGCTCGAAGCTCACGAGCAACGGAAGAAAAAGAAGAAGTAGGAATCACTGGACGATGCTCTACAGACGAAGTTATCGTTGAAAGATGACAATGCCCTATATATGCATCACAGCCGAGGTCAACGCGGACGAGGTTTCAGCCAAAATTCAGGCCGAGGACGAGGATACACTCCGAAACAACGACAAACGAGCAATCAAAATTAGAGAGGACGACATCGAGCCCAAGGACGAGGTGGTTGCTCAAATCGACCGAGCGTTGAATGCTACAACTGCGGGAAGTTCGGACACTTCGCGAAAGACTGTTGGTCCGAAAAGAAGGTAGACGAAAATGCGAATCTAATCACACAAGAAGAACCAAAAGACGAAGGCGTTCTCTTAATGGCGCTCGACGATCAAATTCCATGCAACGATATGGTGTGATATCTTGACACTGGTGCCAGCAATCATATGAGCGTGCATAAACATCTCTTCACGGATCTGAAGAAGATCGATGACGGCCACGTGTCTTTTAGAGACGCATCGAAGATACAAGTCAAAGGCCGAGGGAAAATTTGTTTCTCTCAAAATGATGGCATGGATCGGTCGAGGACGTATATTTCGTACCTGACTTGAAGACGAACATCTTAAGCATGGGCCAGTTGCTTGAAAAAAATGATGTTCATGAAGGACCGCTCATTACAACTAAGAAATAAAGACGGAAGAATGATTGCGCGGGTCGAGATAGAAAGGAACCGGATGTTTAGACTCAACCGAAGGCGATTCAAGAAAAATGTTTGCAAGTTGACGTGGAGGACAAAGACCATTTGTGGCATGTGCGATTTGGACATCTGCACTACGGTGGCATAAAGGAGCTCTCCAAAAGAAGCATGGTCCACGGAATGCCGGTGATAGAAGGCGAAAAGAAGCTTTGCGAAAGTTGCGGAATTGGGAAACATACGAGGACGACGTTCCAGAAGCAGGCAGAATATGAAGCGCGCAAACCGCTCGAGCTCATACATACAGACATATGCGGGCCGATCACACCAGAATCATTCGGTGGAAGAAGTTACTTTATCCTTTCATCGATGACTACTAAAGAAAGACGTGGGTGTATTTTCTAAAGGAAAAGTTAGAAGCGTTCGAGACGTTCAAAAAATTCAAGGCTATGGTTGAAAAGGCGACAAGCTCAAACGTAAAGGCTCTCTGATGAGACAGAGGTGGCAAATACATGTCGGGTGCTTTCGCTAATTTTTGCGAAGAACAAGGCGTCAGGAGGTTCCTCACCGCACCTTATTCACCACAACAAAACGGCACAGCTGAAAGAAAGAACCGAACAATTCTCGAAATGGTTTGATCAATGTTAAAAAGCAAGGACATGCCAAAGGAATTCTGGGCCGAAGCGGTACGATGTGCAATATATATTCAAAACCAATGTCCACATCATAATCTCGGAAATCGAACACCACATGAAGCATGGACTGGCCGAAAACTGACGGTAGCGCACTTTAAAATATTTGGAAGCGTGGCGTACGCACATGTGCCGGATCAGAAGAGGACCTAGCTTGACGATAAAAGCAAAAAGATCATGTTTATTGGGTATGATGAGAAGACGAAGGCGTACCGGCTCTATGATCCTGAAAATAAAAAGGTGATAGTAAGTCGCGATGTTCGGGTAGACGAAGAAAGTTCGTGGGGCTGGAACGTCGAAGAAAACATAACGCCTGAAGAACCACTGATCGTTGCACCAATACCTGTTCCGATTTCCTATCAAGAAAATGACAAGGAGGATGAACCAAGACAGCCGAGGATGCGAAGCATGCAGGACCTGTACAGATCAACTGAACAGGTTCACCTAGTATGCTTACTGGCCGACTCGAAACAAATTAGTTTCGAAGAAACCATAAGAGACAAGAGATGGAAAATGGCGATAGACGAGGAAGTAAAGGCGATCGAAAAGAACGACACATGGAAACTTGTGGAGTTGCCAAACGGGCATAAACCCATTGGAGTCAAATGGGTTTATAAAAAGAAGATGAATGCTCAAGGAAAAATTGAATGCTACAAGGCAAGATTGGTGGCGAAGGGCTATCGACAACAAGCGGGAATAGATTACGACGAAGTTTTCGCTCCCGTTGCAAGAATGGAGACAATTCGTTTGCTCCTAGCTCAAGCTGCACAACTCAACTGGCTAATCTACCAGATGGACGTGAAGTCCGCTTTTTTGAACGGGGAACTTGAGGAGGAAGTCTACGTGGAGCAGCCTCGGGATACTCAAAATCGAGAGAAGAGGGCAAAATGCTAAAATTAAAAAAGGCGCTTTACGGGCTAAAGCAAGCGCCGCGAGCATGGAATACCCGGATCGATGAATATTTCAAAAAGAACAAGTTCGAGCAATGTCCGTTCGAGCACGCTCTCTATGTTAAAAGAGAAGGAGAGGAAATGATCACCGTCGCACTCTATGTCGATGAACTTATTTTCATGGGAAGCAGTGAGAAAATAGTCAACGACTTCAAGAAGACGATGACGAAGGAATTCGAGATGACGGACTTGAGACTGAGGAAATATTTTCTCGGTCTCGAAGGCGAGCAAAGAAGCACGGGAATTTTTGTGTCGCAAGAAGCGTATGCGAAGGCTATATTAAAGAAAAATAAAATGGAGGAGAGCAACCCGATAGTGACACCGATGGAACTTGGAACAAAACTGTCCAAGTTTGAGGGAGGACAAGGAGTGAACGCGACCGATTATCGAAGTCTCGTGGGCAGTCTGCGATACTTGACCTGCACGAGACCCGATATCGCTTACAGCGTTGGTGTCGTTAGCCGTTATATGGAAGATCCGAGGCAGCCACATCTAAAGGCGATCAAAAGGATTTTACGATACATCCGAGGAACGCAATTGCTCGGACTATTTTATCCGAAGGCGAGCGACTGCAAATTAGTCGGATATTCTAACAGCGATTGGTGCGGAGATATCGATAATGAAGAAGCACTGGCGGCTACGTATTTTATCTCGAGAATACAGTATTCAACTGGTTATCGAAAAAGCTACCGATCGTGACTATATCAACCTGCGAAGCCGAATATGTAGCAGCATCGTGGTGTGTCTGTCACGCAATCTGGCTGAGGAACTTACTGCTCGAGTTGAATCTTCGACAAGATGAGCCAACCGAAATTCGAGTCGATAATAAGTCAGCGATCGAGTTGGCAAAAAATCCAGTTCATATGAGAGAAGCAAGCATATTGATGCGAGATTTCATTTTATTCGGGAACACATAAAAAATGGAGCAGTAAAGATGGTACACGTCGCGAGTTTGGATTAAGTTGCGGATATTTTCACGAAACCGTTACCAACAAATACGTTTGAGAATTTGAAGCAGAAGCTCGGGATGAAATATCAAAAGGTATTGAACTTAAGGGAGAAATTTGTTGAATAAGTCAATACCATAATAGATAAGATATGGAAGAAATGATAGAAAGATAAAAAACACACGCATATGACTTGAGGAGCCAACCAAGGAAGATAAAATTAAATAAAGACAAGGTAAGCATGCTTAGAGCTGAAAAATGTAAGATATCATTGATCTACTTTGATTATATGCATCTATCTCATTTATCTTCTTTATCACATATATCTATATATATGTGTGCATGCATTGTATAAGTGTAGAGTGTGAGAAGAAAAAAAAAGATGTACGTAGTGTGCATGTACCAAAGATTGGAAAAAGAAGTGTTGCTTTGCTCCTCTGATAAAAAAATTCATTTCTCCTCATTCATTCTTGCTACTTCATATTCAGACGCACATATAAAAACCACCCTCTCCTAATTCGATCTAAAAATAACAAACCCTGCCGTTGTGGAAAACCACATCCATGCGACGGACCAGAGAACAAGGTTCCTCGAGAGGTCAAAGTAGCCTCAACATAGCAGGAAGAAAGAGGCCACCGGACCCACTTTAAGGTGGCGAATTTGGAGATTACTAACTAGATCTATGAAAAGTAAATTTGAATTTTTCCCGATTAACAAACTTTAAAAAAATCCAATTCTATTAAATTTTAAAAAATTAATCTTATAAAGTTTAGAAAAAGTTTATTTGAAAGTATTTTTTTAAAAAAATTGTTTCAAATAGTGTTATAGTTTTATTTTTATTTTATTTTTAATTTTTTTATATGAACATTATAAAGATAATAAATTATCACATAATTGTATTTGTCAATCGAAATTTGTGGAAATTAGAAATAAAATAATATAGTAATTGCAAGTTAAGTAACATTAAATAAAAGAATTATAATATAATGTGTTTGGTAACTAATATAAAGTTTGAAATTAATTAAGATAGTAACACGTATGAATATCATTTTAGAATATAGAAAATAGTTAATTAGAAGGAGTAAGTATTAGTATAAAAGATAGAGTTAAATCCTTATAGCATCTCCAACGGGTACTTCATTTTTGTGTAAAACACAAAAATAAAGTACGTCTTTACTCCAATGGGACTCTATATCTAGCATTAATATTGTGTTGATGTGCAGAGATACTCTAGATCTAGAGTACACACAATTTTCAACACAAAAATTGTGTTGAACTTTCTATTTAGTTATAATTTATTTGCTTAAAAATATTTTAACTATATTTAAATATTTTATATTGTTATAATAATAAAAACAATATTAATTCTCTAGTATTTATTTATATTTTCATTTTAACTTAATAAAATTATAATTAAATAATATGTTAAGTTTATAGTTAGTTAATTTAAATACTAATTATTATAATTTGACTTTTTAATAATTATAATATGAAGTTTAATATAGAATTTGATTTTTAGAGTAGAAAAAGAGTTAATGGGTTGGAGTGAAAATTAATGTAGAAAATAGAGTTTATGGGTTGGAGTAAAAGCAGTGTAGCAGCTGTAATATTGTGCAGAATTAACTGTATTTTTATGTTGCGGGTTGGAGATGCTCTTGAACATCTATAGTACTCTATTTTGGGTAAAAAAAACAAAATAGAATATTTCTTTACTCCATTGAGACTATATTTATCACTATTATAGCGTTGCTCGATAGTTATACTTTATTTTTAGACCACCAACTAGTTTCAACCCTAAAATAGTTTTATAGGTTATGTTTATTGATATATTATTTCGTAAAAAATAATTTTGTTATATTTAAATATTTGATATTCATATAATAATAAAAATAAAAATATTGTTAGGTCCTAATTAATCAACTGCTATGATCCTAGGCTAGAAATCTAGTTTTACGATTTGAATTGAGAGAATTTTAGAGTGAGAAAGCATTTTGTAATTTTCTCAATCTAGAATTTGATTTGCAAGCCCTTCGGATCAAATTCTAAAACTTTCTCTATTGTTTTCAATGCGTACAATAGTATTGATACCAAACAAACTTGGTATAAATACGTCTAATCTACGTACTAATAGTAGAAAAGGCCCAAATTCAAAGATAGCTAATAAATCTAAACTCAATTCAAATGTATATTCTACAATATCTCCCTTTGTGCTAGATTACCCTTCTGCTCTGTCTATCTTTATTGGGCATTGAACGACTTGTGGAGGCCCAGCGAGTGCTCATAGTGTCTGACTACGTCCCTCAGCTCTAGCCGTTCCTCGATGGCTTCGAGTAGTTCTCTCAGGCGACAGTTCCTTTCTTCCAAGATCGGGTGCAATGGTCGTATCGTCGACTTCTTCCAATCTCTGTTCAATGTTCTTCTTGATCAACTTGAGCATCCCATCGCAGAATTTATTAACCTCAGACTTCATCATCACTTGAGTCTTTTTGATGATCGGGTCATAGTAGGTGATGGTTAAGTCTGGGTTGTCAAAGATGCAGTCGACATGAAGGTCTTTAATCTCAAAACCTTTCATCAGGGGTGGAGTCATGTTGACCTTCTTCATGTTGCTTTCCGAGGCAATCTGAAGATCGTGTGCGGCAAAGTACTTGACTTGGCGCACCATGAACCTCTTAATCCCCTCGAGCCCTTCCTTCTTGATGTACACATGAGGATCCTTCATCTTTTCCATGTACATCTGGTAAAGACGGTAGACCTCGTCAGGTGGAAGGTATGGTAGATCACTTAGCTCGTCTCGAGTTCTATTCGTCCGCTCAATGATGTAGATCGGAGTTGGGCATCGACCTATAGTGTGAGAAACTCCCAATAGAATAAACCTGAGGTAGGCTTTTGAAGTGTCTCCTCAGTTGATGTATGGGAATTCCTAGCCTTCGATCAGAACCATGGTGGGTCAGCATGAGAAGACGTTCCATGCGCTTATGTTGTTCCCAATGTGGGATGCCTCTGAGTTTGAACTCGTTCGCCTTCTTTATCTTGTCCGGAGTCCTCCAGATTCTCATTCGAACTTCTTCGAGGAAGGGGACTTTTACTCGCACGTTATCCCACGGAGATTTGACACGACCGGTCCCTCGAGATAGTCTTGGGGGGTGTCCGCTCGCTGTGCGAGCAGCTGTGGTAGCTCTAGGATTTCAGAAGTAAAGTCCTCACCTTCTTTGAGTTCTTCCTCTTCGATGAGAACCAAGTGGACCGAAGCTTGTTGCAAGTAGTGGCGTAAGCCGGCAAGCCTTGCCTTGGCTATCGCATAAAAAATGTATTTATCAAGGACGTCATGTGGATTGACTTCACAGTTGCTTCTTCTTGTGGAAGCATCGGGTTTGCTTTCACTCATTTCTGAGGTGTGGGCGGAGGTATCCTTATGATGGGTCTATGGGTTGGAGTTTGAGTTTGAGTCGGGGCATGATGGTGGTTTGTGTTTCTGAGCGGGTTATGGGTCGGTTTTTCGTTTGCGGTGAAGGTGGGTTTGATGAGGTTTCAGCAGCTCCAGTCATTTTACTTGTCTGAGTCGAGCCTCGTTGTCCGCTGCCACTCGTATGTGTCGTCGGCCTCTTCTCCCCCTCTGGGCGATCCTGATCGTCAGGATCGTCATGTCGGCAGTTGGAGCGGGAGTCTTGGTCACGGCATGATTGAGTAGGTCACTCGGGTATTTGACCAGATGCCGGAAGAGGGGCTATGAGAATACCGTGGAGCTCATTGATGGGTATAGTGTAAGGGTTGATAAATATAGATGATTGGATGGGAGTGGATGTGAGAGTGGGTGGTAAGTAGGGTTGCAAACGAATCGAACTTTTCTGGTTCGATTCGCGATTCGATTCGAAATATTAAGATTCGAATTCGAATATTTAGAATACGAATTCGAATAAGAATATTTTTTGATTCGAGAAATATAATCACAACATACGATTAAAAAATTAATCGAATTATTCGATTCGAATATGTTATTCACATGTTGTTAAGATGACCATGAGTGTGGACAAAATAACATGTAACAAATTGGTATCAGAGCCAACCCGATATAATTTTTTTAGCCACCATGACGATACCAAAAATGTCAATTGAAAATTTTGACGAAATGTCAACTTTGCAATGTGGAGTCTCAAGATGGAGGCCATACTTATTCAAGACGGTTGCGAGGTGGCGCTTGAAGACGCAAAGAAGAAACCAACCAAAATGAAGGACGACCAATTTAATGAATTGGAAAAGAAAGCCAGATCGGCCATTATCTTAAATCTCTCTTACGAGGTTTTATAAGAAGTTGCCATGGAGACGACGGCCATGTGTATGTGGGATGCGCTAAAAGCTATAGAAGACTAAGGAGAACCGACTTTATGTAAAGCAGAAGCTATACAGTATGAAAATGACGGAAGGTACTTCTATCCTTTCGCATCTCGATAAATTCGATTCTACCATTATTGATTTGGCGAACGTAGAAGTCAAAGTGACGGACGAAGATCAGGCCATAATATTGTTGTGTTCCCTTCCCTCGTCTTTAAACGTTTTTGTGACACGATTATATACGGAAAAGACACAATATCATATTCTAGTGTCAAATCCGCTTTACAATCGAAAGAACAGATAGACAGGAATATTACGGGAGAAACAAGTGGTAGCCATGCAGAAGGCATGTTTGCACGGGGAAGACCGGAACGTAGAGACGCTGAAAGTAGCAGATCTGAAGAAAGGTCGAAATCCAGGTACAGAAATAAAGTCTGTAGTTTTGCAAGAAAAAGGTCATCAAAGCTGATTGTTTGAAATTTAAAAATAAGGAGAAAAATAATCACAAATATAATAAACCTGCCGAAGCTAGTGTAGCTACAGATGAGAGCGATAGAACTATTTTTGTAGCAACTGCAAATATTGTTAGGTCTAGTAATGAGTGGATCTTAGATTCGGGTTGTTCTTACTAGGGGTGAGCAAAAATATCCGAAAACCGGATTCCGATCCGGTATCCGGTTTTCAAAACCCTGAAAAATGGATATTCGATTTTCGGATATCCGATCCGATTTATTTTAAAATAAACCGGATCAGATACGGATAGTGGTTTGTCTAAAATTCGGATATCCGGTATCCGGTTTTATATTTAAAAAATAATTGAAAAAGAAAAAAATAGTCCAAAAAGATAAATGAAGGTCCAAAATGAAAAAAATAAATAAATAAATTTATACTATTTTATTATTGCAAAAAAAAACTTTATTAGAGAATTGAGATAAAAAAAATATAAAAACATTGAGATGCAAGTTACAAAAATAATGTGAATTTGTGGTTTATGTAATTTCGAAACATAAATTCACATATTGTGAAGAATTTCTTATATTAAATTTTTTTTATTGTGATAAGAAATAAAAAATATGGTTTTGAAAAGAAAATAATAAAAAATATAAGAAAAATAAATTTAAAAACCGGATACGGATATCCGGTATAAATATCCGACCGGATATCCGATTTTCGAATATCCGATTAAAACCGGAGCGGATACGGATACCATTTCTCGATATCCGAAAATCCGGATATCCGGTTTTGCTCACCCCTAGTTCTTACCACATAAATCGAAGTTGAGATTGTTTTTCCACATACGAAAAATTCGATGGTGGATACGTCATAATGGGCAATGATGCTCCGTGTAAAGTTGTTGGTAAATGCACAATTAGGATCAAGATGTTCGACGAAATCATCCGAACGCTCACAGAAGTCAGACATGTTCTAGATATGAAGAGAAATCTTATCTCTTTAGGTACACTTGAATCTCAAGGGTGCAGGTTCTGAGGTGGAGGTGGAGATTAAAGATTGCCAGGGGTGCCCTTGCCGTGATGAAAGCTTGTAGGTCTGGAAATATTTTTGCAGGAACTACAGTTACAGGTTCCGCTGCAGTTCGAAATCCCCGTAGGTTGATACCACGTGATTATGGTATATGCGACTTGGACACATGAGAGAAAAAGGCCTGACGATTTTAAGCAAGCGGGGCCTACTTTGCGGTCAAAGTACTGGTAAGATGGACTTTTGCGAACATTGTATTTTTGGAAAGCAGAAATGTGTCAGCTTCAATTCTGAGTAGTCTACAGGACAAACGATACATTAGACTATATTCATTATGATGTATGGGGTCCTTCTCGTGTTCTGTCCAAAGGTGGTGCAAGATCTATATTGACTTTCATTGATGATTTTTCAAGGAAAGTCTGGGTCTATTTTCTTAAGCAGAAAAGTGATGTTTTCCTAACATTTAAACCATGGAAAGCTTTGATTGAAAAGCAGACAGGAAAACAGATCATGCGTACAGATAATGGCTTAGAATTTTGAGGAAGCGAGTTCAACGAATTTTGCAAAAATGAAGGTATTGCTCGACATCACATTGTTCGAATGGCGCCTCAACAAAATGGTGTTACCGAGCACATGAACAGAATGCTTCTAGAGAGAGCTTGATGTATGATCTCCAACGCTGGGTTGACAAATGATTTTTGGGCTGAAGCTATTGCCGCAGCATGTTATATTGTCAACTGCTCACCGTGTTCACCGATCAATTCAAGACTCCTGAGGAAGTTTGGTCATGTACTCCTGCTAATATACTCCAACTTAAGAATATTTGGGTGCCCACCTTATATGCACGTAAACAAGGGAAAGTTAGAGGTTAGAGCTAAAAAGTGTATTTTCCGCGATTAATCTTCAGAGGTGAAAGGATATAGATTATATAATCCTGATCTCAAGTCACCCAAATTTATAATAGCAGAGATGTTACATTTGGCATATCTTCTATGTTACATCCTTCAAAAGAGTCGACTAATTCTTCTAATCAAGAAAAGGAGGATAGTGTACACAACGAGGTGGAGCTTGAGATCAACAAAGATCCTTCAGATGACCCTGCTACGAGTTCAACAGATCAAGAGGATGAGCCAGAACCTGATTCAGATACTGTTGAAAATGGAAGCACCGAGTAGGAATATTCAATAGCCAGAAATAGGGAGAGACGAGAGATTCGACATCGGTACGTGAATTTAGTTTCGTACGCTTTATCAGTGGCGCAAGAAACAGGTGGAGGCAGTGAACCTTCTACCTTTTCGGATGCAATAAGCGATGTAAATTCTGATAAGTGGTTAGTAGCGATGAATGAAGAAATGAAGTCTCTACATAAGAATGGTACTTGGATTCTTGTGCCGCCACCGAAGAAAAAGAAAATTGTCGGATGTAAGTGGGTCTTCAAGAAGAAATAAGGTTTATCTGGTTCTGACGATGCAAGGTATAAGGCACGATTAGTCGCGAAAGGCTATAATCCGGTACAAAGTGTTGATTTTAATGACGTATTCTCACATGTTGTTAGACATAGCTCTATTCATGTATTACTTGCATGCATTGCCATGTATGATTTGGAGTTAGAACAGCTTGACGTCAAGGCGACGTTCTTACATGGCGATTTAGATGAACAGTTTTGTATGAAGCAACCTGAAGGCTTCATAATTGAAGGCAAGGAAGACCAAGTTTGTTTGTTGAAGAAATCCTTATACGGATTGAAGCAATCTCCAAGATAGTGCTATAAACGGTTTGATTCTTTCATGTTGGGTCATGGTTTCTCCAAGAGCAAGTATGATAGTTGTGTTTACTTCCGGAAGTTAAATGAGAGTTCGTTCATTTATCTATTGTTATATGTTAATGACATGCTCATTGCGGCTAAGAATCTTGCAGAAAGTCACCAGTTGAAGGCCTTATTGAATAGTGAATTTGAGATGAAAGATTTAGGAGCAGCTAAGAAGATTCTTTGTATGGAGATTAGACGTGATAGAGGAGCTGGTAAGTTACACCTGAGCCATGAAAGTTACCTCAGAAAGATTTTGGAGAGATTTGGCATGAACGATGCTAAACTAGTCAGCACTCCTATAGCTAGCCATTTTAGGCTAAGCGATGCTCAGCACCATCATCAGATGAGGAAGAAGCGTGCATGGCACAAGTTCATTACTCAAGTGCAGTCGGCAGTATTATGTATGCAACGGTATGCACACGCCCAAATATTTCACAGGCTGTTAGTGCTGTTAGCAGGTATATGGTACCCCAAGGAAAGAACACTGGCAAGCAGTGAAGTAGAGTCTCAGATACTTGAAGGGTACACTAAGCACTTGTTTAGAGTTTGGCAGAAAAAGTGATACTCTCGTCGACTCGTCGATCCAGACTATGCAGATGATCTCGATAAACGACGATCTCTTATTGTTATGTATTTCTATTGGAGGTTGTTGTGCAGTTAGCTGGAAAGCAACTCTACAACATGTAGTGGCGTTATCTACTACTGAAGTAGAATACATGGCGGTTACTGATGCGATCAAGGAGGCATTATGGTTGACAGGGTTATTCGGCGAATTAACTCAGAGTCATGGAGTCATTACTATTTTAATTGATAGTCAAAGTGCGATTCGTTTGACCAATGATCAGATGTATCACGAAAAGACTAAACATATTGATGACAAATATCATTTTATTCGTGATATCATTGCAGATAAGAATGTGTTTATCAAGAAGATCAACACGAAGGATAATCCTGCGGATATGTCTACGAAAGCTCTTCCAGTTTCCGAGTTCAAGTATTGCTTGGACTTGATTGGTGTTTTAAAGTTGGTGAACTATCCCGTCGGGGCTAAGGTCGGAGGGAGAGGTGTTGTAAATTAAAGTGGAGTAATTTTTGGAATCAAGGTCAAGGTGGAGATTTGTTAAGATGGCCTTGAGTGTGGACAAAATCGTTCACGTAACACATGTGATATATGATAACTCACTAAAACATTTAAAAATAATATGTTATAATTTAATAAATGTTTAAATATAACTTATTATAATTCAATATATATTTTAAATATAATATTTTTTTTATAATTTATTAAAAGAAAAATGAAAGATGACTTTGAATACAAGTATTCGATATTCGATTCGAATATTCTAGAAAATATTCAAATTCGAGAATCGATTTTATGATTCGATTAAATATTCGAGTACTCGTATTTGTATTCGATTTTCATCCGAATACGAATAGAATATTGCGGTATTCGACTCAATTCGATTCGTTTGCAACACTAGTTTAAGGGTATGAGGTTGGGTTGTGTGGGTGTGAGGTTAAGTGGTGACTGAGTCGGCTCTGAGACGTGTGCTTTCCCGGTGCCACGTCGGGACATCTCAATTGCGGTATGAACTCTCTCCATTAGTTTGTCTTCAAATTGTGAAAGCACGGTGGAGAGGGCTGCTTGAAACCTGGCTTCGTCACGAATGGTGAGAACACCTCCGTAGTGGCGCCAGAGTGGCGTTCCACTATCGCAACATCAGATAAGGTCACTGACGTGTCGCATATGATAGGACTAGGATACCAGGTCAACTAATGTCGCATGGGCCCTCGGATCATAGCCTCCGTATAGTGATGTTCCTGACAGTACAGTCTGTATGCAACGTCCGTGGAGTCGGCAAGACGTAGGAGCTCAAAATGGATTGGCATCGAGTGCAGCTGAAGAACGGGTGGTTTGGAGTTGTGGAAGAACCGGAGCTTCGATTGTGACGCCCGGGCCGAAGAGGACGGGGAGTGATCGCTGGTGCCAGAGAGGGGCATGGACAAGGAGCAGCTCCTGGCATGCTTCTAGATGAAGGAGTACATGAATGAACCGATGCCACACCCCAATGAGAGGGGATCCTGAGACTGACAATGTATGGGCGTGTCAGGCTAAGAATCGTATAAGAGAAATGATAGTACTACTCATATCACCAAGGTCGACCTACCTTTTCGAGAGTCCATCTATAGAAAACTCCGAAGTTAGGCGTGCTTGATTTGGGGCAATCTAGGGATTGGTGACCCCTGAGAAGTTTGCCCAGGGTGCGTGTGAGTGAGGACAAAGCACGCTGGAAGGTTAAATGGTGGTACAATAGGGCCAGACTATCAGTCGGAGCGTGGTGCGCCCAACTCCACAGGTCTCGGTAGGGACCGATGCTACAGTGACACCCGGTATGGGACGGGTTGTTACATTGATGCTCTATACTCACCACCAGGAGGTAGTTGTGGAATCTCTGCGTGTACCTCCATGAAGTAGGCGATGACTAGTGAGAACCATCTGTCGTACATGAGGTTCTGGGACTTATCTGGTTTCTTCTGACGGACTTGATCGGCTAGATCGTTCCATACGAGCTTGGTCACGTCATAATTTCGCGAAAACCCGATTCCATTAAAGATTCGCAGAATGTTCTTGTTGCCTTTATCGAAACCGGCATGCTTCGGTGAGAGACACTTGTTGATGATGCCAAAAGAAGTCTTCCAGGGATGTTGAATTCCGCTGCTCTGAAACTGTGCTAGTTTAGCCAGCGTTGGTCTGATTCCCATCTGGAGGAAGTCTCGCATCATCTCCGCGTCCGTGAGAAGTGGGTCGTAATTAAGGCTGAAAGGAAGGTCCAACACTGTCCCAAGGTGCAATTTGTTGAAGGCGAAGTGCTTTGTACCGAGCACCGTCCTTCTATCAAGTGTCTTTGTATGATTGCCCAAAACTGTTGTAGATAACCAACTGTACCGATGTCGTTAGGGTAAGAGCAGGCCACATTTGATGAACTTTGAGTATAGACACTATAATTTCGTCTGGGCACCGAAAGGTGGTCAGACCGAGTTGGAAGTTGGTGTCTTGTATATCAATGTATTGTACGGTCATAAATGTGATTTCGGCGGGGTAATTTGCCATCTACAACAAAAATTTGAAGGAAAGCATCATTAGTATATTTTTATTATAGTCGAAAGAAATTAATTATCAGACTAAACAGACCGGAACAATTTGTTGCATGATTGATCTAAGAATGAGAATGTAATTTGATATGATAAAGAGATTTGAGCGAAGTTAGTCAAGAACGGGAATTAGAAAATTTTCGATAAGTCACGTTTGAAGTACATAGAGAAAAATTTCTAAGTATGAAAGAGCCCACCATTAACTCCGTTAATCTTTTCGATCGAAAACAAGTCAATTATGTATAAATAAAGTGAATATGATTTTGATAGAGATCATCTCAATTTCAATAAAAGAAATTAAGTTCGGTCGTAAAACACCTCCTTTTACCCTCGACTTGCTAGGTAAATCTAGTTTTTTTATTTTTAAAACACCTATTGGCCACTATAGGTTTACTGCATATACTTATACATATATATATATATATTGTGGATATATAAAATTTAATTACCTAGAATCGGGAATCAAATAAAATAAGCCTTTTAAGTCAATGATCCCCGACTAGTCACTTATCTTCATGAAGGGTAATCGCTCCTTCACTTCGTGAACTCAGGCAAGTATAAATAACCTATCTCTGAGTTCGGTCTTCCAAGGAGCAGTCCCTAAGGAGCGTTTGTACAAGGAAAGAAGCAAGCCAATAAGCAGCATGAATTTTTCTTGTAGCTCGTTTTCTTCCGCTTTTCATAGTTACACCTTATATAGTGAATTTTATCTTGTTGTAAGGTATAATCACACTTTTATTAGGAGCTACTTTAGCTCTTGCTAAAAAATATATTTAAGAGGGGTTTAGCCTATTAAACAATGTCCCAATTGGGTT
The DNA here is from genome assembly GCA_027422505.1 of Craterostigma plantagineum. NCBI lineage: Eukaryota > Viridiplantae > Streptophyta > Magnoliopsida > Lamiales > Linderniaceae > Craterostigma > Craterostigma plantagineum. The sequence continues at coordinate 3,232,154 of JAPQWV010000033.1, read as the reverse complement.
ATATGATGTTAGCTCTAGGAATGAGGTCGTACCGAAATGCTTTATTTAACTTGATTACTCATGCTTATTCCAAAGCATTATTATTTTGAGGGTCTGGATCCGTTAATCATTCAACGGAAACTATTGTTGGTTATTCATTCACTTGATTCCCTTATGTTATCTACAGTGGAAGAGACTTGGAAAAATTTGCTAAGTGTGGAACGTTTTGCAAAATTCTGTAGCCGTGTTAATCTGCGATCGAGAAAAAATTTCGATAGAAAAAAATTTTTCTTTCTAAAAATTTTCGAGCATGAAATAGTTTTCGATCTATGAAGGGTTTTCGCTGTGAAGTTTGTTGATCGAATAAACTATCAACGAAAAACTGAGTCAAACGCTGAAAGATTTCGATCGAACAAAATCATTTGAAAATTTTAAAATTCTTCGCCGCGAGTTTTTACGATCTAAAAAGTCAGCGTCGAAAAATTAATTTTATTGCCGCCAATTTTTGCGATCGAATTAAATGAAATCGAAAATGAATTTCGCGATGAATAAGTTTTTCGCTCGAGAATGCTCGCATCGAAGATAAAACCTTCGTATGTAAGTTTTTCGCTCGAATAAAATGCTATTGAGAATTAGCGTTTTCGAAGGTAATCTTTCGGTCAAAGTCTTCGATTTTAAAACAAACCCAAATCAGCAACCGAAAATCTTTTTCGATCCAAATAATTTTCAATCAAATAGGTTTTCAATTGTCACTTTTTGCGACCGAGAAAGTTTTTCGACGCTTGAAACTTTGAAAAATCAGTCATTCAAAAATCGAAATTTGGAGCATGTTAAGCACAGATATTAAGCCAGATAATCATGTAGATAAGCCTAAATGATAGTGAATAGCATTCGTTTTCGAATTGAAGACACGGACGAATTGGCTTCTTTTTTTTTTAATTTTTGTTCTTTTGAGAAAACATATCCAAAATAACGTGAGGTTTCCAAACCTATTGCAAATATAGGTTAACGCGCTAGCGTGTATGGCGTTTTCTGAGCTCGCCACTACAAGTGGCGTGTTAAATATGTTTTTTGTTATTTATTTTTTATTATTTATTTTTATGTATCCCTCACAGGCTTCGTAAGAATATTCCAGTCTTACCTAGCTTTCTATAGCATCTGGTCTTGGCTCGTGTCATCATCAACTTGAGCATACATATCTAAATAATTAGTGTAATAATAGAAAAAAAAAAAAAAAACATAAAAAGCGTGTAACTACACTTAAATATCTAAAAATACACAAAATTATTATTTTAGTCCCTTGTCAGAAAACGTTTATATGTAGGTACTAGAATAAAGCTTTTACACGTAGGTACCAGTTTGGTTGAGAATAAAATTTTATTATCGTTTTCATATCTTTTTATATACATATTACGTTACATATCACATGTTTGTATGTTACATAAATATTTTATATGATATCTCCGTAAGCCTGATGTATGTTTTTTATTATATCATATGTACCATAATATATTTCTCGACAGTTTATAACGTTAGCGTATAATGTTTATCGTTGAATGAATTAAACTTATTTAAGCTTATCTAAAGTTAAAAATAAATAATAAAAACATAAAAAAATAGAGGAAAAAACAACCGAATCCGACCGAGGGGTACGGTCGGACACATGGTGTTGACTTTATTTCATTGTTGATGTGGAATCATGTGGAATTTATTTTATTATTGATCATGTTTAAATTATTTTATTGTTTTTAGTTATTTTATTGTTGAAGGATATGAACTAATTTAAGTTTAGTTAAATTTTAAAATAAAAAAATTTTAAAAAGTGAAGAAAAACACATGAACCCTACCCATCGGGTACCCGACATTTGATTGGGTCGGGATCAAGTATTAAAATAACTATATAAATAAAACATTAAATTACTGGGTCGGGTATCTGTATTTTGATTGGGTCGCATTTATTATTATTATATGGAATAAAACATGGTAATTTTAAATTTGGTTGTTCTCAATACCCCACATTAAATTAAAATAAAACACTATATAAATAAATATTCTTGAATCTGGACTAAATGGGAAAGCTTTTTCTGAGGAACAATTATTACAACTTGATCAACATTACTGGCACTAGAAAAACGTCTCCCTCACACGGCAATAGTGGCATATGTACAAAATATACAAAAGAAAAAATAAAAAACCAAACGTGCCACTTGCAGTGGCGAGCTCAGAAAGCGCCACCACGTTATTTTGGATATTTTTTTTTCAAAAGAACATTAAAAATTAAAAAAAGCCACGAAAATTCTAGCAAATATCATAAGAAAAACTCCAAAATATAGATGCTAACTACACTTATTATCACGCAACCGAATGATTGTCGATTGTACTTTAAAAAGACGATTTTCTATTGGAAAAAATAAAGATTTTGAAGAGATTTGCGAGTCGTCTTTTGAAAGAGTTTGGGAGTCAGTTGAAGCCACACTGTAATTTTTTTCGAGCTAGGTTTCGCGTGTAAGAGTTTTTCGGCTGCAAGAATTAAATTTAAAGTAATGGGCTGATTTTGGACTTTGAGCCTAGACTGGCATATTTAAGTTTTTCGTTCGTGAATTAGTACTGTCAAAACGGGCCGGCGGGGCGGGCCGGCCCGTACCCGCCAAAAGCCCGCCATTGGCGGGGCGGGGACGGGTAAGCCCGCCTGCTGGCGGGCCTGGGAAATGAAGGCCCGCCCCGCCTGCAGGCGGGTAGCGGGCCTGGGAAATGAAGGCCCGCCCCGCCTGCAGGCGGGTAGCGGGCCTGGCGGGCTTAGCCCGCCGGTTATTAAAAAAATAAAAATAAAAAAATTATTAAAAAATAAGAAAAAATAAAAATAATAATAAAAAAATAGAAAAAATAATATAAAAATTGGAAAAAAAAAATAAGAAAATGAAGGAAAATATATCTAATTTAATAAACTTTTTAATATTAATCTATTTATGTTATTAAATACCTATTATTATTATATATTTGTATATTATAAAATAAATAACATTATATTTTTTTTACTATTCTGGCGGGCTAAGCCCGCGGGTAGCCCGCCCCGCCCCGCCAAAGCCCGCAACCGAATTTCAGAGCCCGCTCCGCCACTTTGGAGGGGCGGGGCGGGGCGGGCCGGCCCGCGGGCCCAAGCCCGTTTTGACAGCTCTATCGTGAATCATTACATTTTGGACCCAGTCTTTTCGAGAAAAGTTTCAAAAAATACCAATATTACCCCAATTTTAAGTAATAACTCTCTGATTGTCAAAGTTGTAACGTCTGGCTCCTTGATGGATTTCGAAAAGGGTTTATTATGAATCGGGCCCTGATAATAGTTTAAACTAGTGTTCAGGCCCCAATAAAGTTCCATTTAGTATGAAGGACCTACTTTTCAAAACTCTTAGAGAAAAAGACCCAAACTATGCGATATGACATAAATACCCTCTAACAGATGCGAAATTTACAAACTTTTGCCATCATCTTCTCCAACGAGCGAGCTAATCTTCAAGCTCGATTTCCACCTATAATCTCGACATTCGTGAGCAGACGAGGTCCGACCCTGACTCGTCGTAGTAGAGCTCGAAGGAGGCCACAGGCGATACGACAGGCTGCCGGAGCTTAGCTTGATTTTTTTGTTTTTCCAAATCACTTGGCGACGTATGACACATCCCTTCTAATAAATAACAAATCGTCACACAAAAATACCACATCTTACATTAGAAATAACGATCCATATATTGTTAATAACACAGTCTGTATACAACCCATAGATCGGGAGAAAAAGAACGAAATCAGAAAATGATACTAAAAACAGATGAAAACTGCATAAATCACGTCGTTATTGACTCAATAAGATAAAATAGACCTCAATTTCTCATGGGTACCTCGAATTTATACCGATTAGTTGCAAGAAACGGATATTAAATTTTCCCTAAATCGTGTAAAAAAGAAATACTTATAACATGAACAAAATAACAAATATCTAATGGTTAATAACTGATATTGACTTAGAAGTAACACGTCACTGAAAGGTAATAACGCGTTGTCTGTCGTAAATAACACATTCTGTATACAACCAATGGATGAGAAAAAGAACGAAAATCACAAACGACACTAAAGAACAGATGAAAACTGCATAAATCACGTCGTTATTGACTCAATAAGATAAAATAGACCTCAATTTCTCATGGGTACCTCGAATTTATACCGATAGTTGCAAGAAACGGATATTATATTTTCCCTAAATCGTGTAAAAAATAAATACTTATAACATAGCAAAAAATAACAAATGTCTTATGGTTAATAACAAATTTTGACTTAGAAGTAACACGTCACTGAAAGGTAACAACAAATTGTTTGTCGTAAATAACACAGTCTGTATACAAGTAATGGATCGAGGAATAAAACGAAAATCACAAACGACACTAAAAAAACAAGATGAAAAGTGCATTAATCACGTCGTCATTGACTCAATAAGGATAGACCTCAATTTCTCATGGGTACCTCGAATTTATACCGATTAGTTGCATGAAACGTATATTATATTTCCCTAAATCGTGTAAAAAAGAAATACTTATAACATAGCAAAAAATAACAAATGTCTTATGGTTAATAACAAATTTTGACATAGAAGTAACACGTCGCTAAATGGTAATAACACATTGTTTGTCGTAAATAACACAGTCTGTATACAAGTAATGGATCGAAAGGAATAAAACGAAAATCACAAACGACACTAAAAACTGATGGAAAATTGCATAAATCTTATTGTTTGTGACTCAATAAAGTTTTCTCGTCCTCAATTTCAGATGGGTCTTACTAATAAAGACGAATTTTAATGTATCGAATGAATTCGTACTTCATCCCCCAAATCAAAAATTTCGTCCAGAAATCGATTCAATATCAACTTTAACGGCCGAACAAGGTAAAAGAGACTGAATAAGATAAAATCGAATCAAAACGAGTCTTAATATTAAAAAAAAATAAGTCGGTAACCATGAAATCGAGAAAAATTTAGCTTTCTCTAAGACTAAAACGTTTTTTAAGTGAGTAACAGTTTACACAACAAATATAACACATATACATGTAAAAAAAAACACTTCATTGAGAATATTTTAGAAGGTTCTACCGTCAGAGAATTTAACAGAATTGTCAGAGCATATTTACAGGACTTTCTCAAAATTGTACTACATTAATTGGAAATAATAACACACGTTAGGTTAAAAAAACAACACGAACTCAATTAATAACACACTGATCAATACTGATACCTCATAAATGTTATTTAGTACCACGCCAATAATTCGATTAATGTGTACAATAATACACTTTTATTTTGGATGTTTAATATGGATGTTCATGTAAATATATAATTTGATGAAGTTTAATCACCACATTCCTTTAAAATACACATTAGGCGAAATTTGATGTCAATGGAAGAGTGTTGATCTCAATAGATATATAAACATGTAGTCCTCCATTGCAAAACATAGACTATCACCTCTTTCAATGGAACATAACATTATAAATTGCACCACAAACATGTTCAAACGTCAACATTAAGTAGTAATAAAATTAATAGACCACACATACAAAATACTAAGCTCAAAACCCTAAATCCGAGGCCCGAAACCGTAAATCCGAGGCCCAAAACCCTAAACCCTAAATCCCGAACCCCAAAATTTTTTTAAGGTTGTATCTTATACTGCACAAATCGTGGATCGTTCTCCCAAAATTTCATGTCGTAAACCCTTAATCTTAACCTCGAACCCGTAAGTCCTAAACCCCCAAAACTACCCAAAAACCCTAGCGCATAGAAGATAACAAATTATCCAGAAAATAACAAATGTCTTCAGTATAATAACAAATGTTGACTCAGAAATAACACAGCACTGAAAAGTAATAACGCATTGTTTGTCGTAAATAACACATTCTATATACAAATAATGGATCGAGATAAAACGAACGAAAATAACAAACGACACTAAAAAACAGATGAAAAGTGCATAAATCACGTCGTTATTGACTCAATAAGGTAAAATAGACCTCAATTTCTCATGGGTACCTCGAATTTATACCGATTAGTTGCAAGAAACGTATATTATATTTTCTCTAAATCGTGTAGAAAAGAAATACTTATAACATAGCATAAAATAACAAATGACTTATAGTTAATAACAAATTTTGATTAAGAAGTAACACGTCGCTGAAAGGGTAATAACACATTGTCTGTCGTAAATAACACAGTCTGTATACAAGTAATGGATCGAAAGGAATAAAACGAAAATCACAAACGACACTAAAAAACAAGATGAAAAGTGCATTAATCACGTCGTCATTGACTCAATAAGGTAAAATAGACCTCAATTTCTCATGGGTACCTCGAATTTATACCAATTAGTTGCAAGAAATGTATATTATATTTTCCCTAAATCGTGTAATAAAGAAATACTTATAACATAGCAAAAAATAACAAATGTCTTATGGTTAATAACAAATTTTGACTTAGAAGTAACACCTCGCTGAAAGGTAATAACACATTGTTCGTCGTAAATAACACTGTCTGTATACAAGTAATGGATTGAAAGGAATAAAACGAAAATCACAAACGACACTTAAAAACAAGATGAAAAGTGCATTAATCACGTCGTCATTGACTCAATAAGGTCAAATAGACCTCAATTTCTCAAGGGTACCTCGTATTTATACCGATTTGTTACAAGAACGGATTGTATATTTTCCCTAAATCATGAAAAAATAAATACTTATAACATAGCAAAATAACAAATGTCTTATGGTTAATAACGAATTTTGACTTAGAAGTAACATGTCGCTGAAAGGTAATAACGCTATGTGTGTCGTAAATAACACATTCTGTAGTCAACCAATGGATCGGGGGAAATATAACGAAAGTCACAACGACACTAAAAACGGATGAAAACTACGTAAAGCTCGGCGTTATTGACTCAATAAGGTATAATAGACCTCGATTTCTCATGGGTACCTCGAATTTATACCGATTACTTGCAATTTATGTCGACATCTAGATTTGATTTACCATTATTTTTTCGAATTTGCACCCTAATTAGGCAAGCAAATTCTACCTCGTGCATCGTCAATATCATAATGAATCCAACATGACATGTCGAATCGGTTGGATTGGTCAATCGGATTTTTTTGTGCTCGATTCAGTGTAAGAAAAATTAGTTCGAAAAAAATTATGTTGATAACATTTTGCATTAGCAAAGTAACACGATATTGTTGAAAAATAACGTATCTGTTTTGTATAGTAACACTATGCTGTAACTGTATAACATATAATGAAGTAAAAGTGACGCTTCATATAAGACCAAAAAAACACGTCGTAACTTTCGCTGGAAAAAAAGAGCAAAGGGTATTTTCGTCAAATTCTATTTTTAGGTCCTTTACTCAGATTTTTTCAAAAAGTGGGTCTCTTAAACTTAATCATTTTCTGATAGGGCCTGACAGGTAAATGAAAACGTTAGAGGGGCCTGAACAGAAATCCTCCCTTTCGAAAAATCGGGAACACTTGGAGAAAAACATTAAAAAAATATTTGGAGCTAAAAGGATGAATTTTGAATATGCTCCCCTCAAACTGTGCGCATAAAGTGATTTGATACAACTCTAGCTTAGATATGCATATTTTTGGCTATACACGTACAAATGAAATCAATTTAAGTCACGAGCACATATTACGCAATTTATCAATTCCGCCTAGATGCATGGTCCATTAAACATGCATTGACAATTTTGCGTGTTCATATAAGAAAAAAATTCGCATGTAATCTATTATGTGCCAATGCAGACTAAAAGTGCATTAAAAAGTGCGAAGTCATATTACAAAAAATACGAAATAAAAAAAATTAAGGAAGATAAATTTCAAGAAAAATTATTTATGCTAACAAATAAAATAAATTTTTTCTAATTTTCTTTATATTTATACTATTGTTATTATTATTATTAATATGTGTCAGATTATTCTGCTTTGATCAATATCACGCATAAAAAATTTCACAAGACATATAGAAAGATAAAATTCCATCAAGTCATATCGTCAAACTAAAGTCCTAAGTTCATAGCGTGACCCATTTCGACAACTCTCACTAGGTTCGCTCTAGTCTTCAATTATTTTTATCATGAGATTTAATATAGATATATATATATCACTCAAGTCAACACAAGCAAATTTTCATCGATTAACATGTGATCGAGGAGCTTTTAATCATTTTACCAAGCGAGAGGCCGTCGTTTTGGAGTCAAAGGGGACTTTTGAGGGATTTTAATTTTGGCTCTCACTTAGAAGGGGAGAAAATTTTGGGAACCGTGAGTTAAGGTCTTTATCTTCCTTTTCTTAGTCTTCCTTTCCATCGGCATTTTGTGATTTGATTCTTCTTGTTCCTTTTCATTCTTTAATTTTTTTGTTTCTTCCACACTTGCTCAAGCTGAAGGTCGCTTTTCTACGAGACTGAGAGATTATCTAAGGCGAAGTTCTTCTTGATGTTCTCGGGCTGACCCGTGCTCCTCTTCTTTTAATCCCTAGAAAGGTTTCAAAGATTATCGATTCGGAGAAGTTCACAGTTGTGGAATTCGAACCCAAGCCCGTGCTCCTCTTCTTGTTGTCTCGATATAAGGCCAGATTATAGTTGGAAAAGTTCACTCCGTGGCGTTCCTCTTTCCAACCGTTCTGACGAGTGTACGAGATTATCAATGGAGAAGTTCACAGCAGGATCCATGCCCCTCTTTTTATGATTTCTGAAAGATTTCGATAATTGGGAGGGCAGGTTCTTTTGGACTACTTTTTGTGTGTTGAGCATTCCTCGTGTGCGTTTCCCACTTCCTTTCGTCATTTATTTTCATCATCTTTTTCTCCCTCTCCTTTTCTCGTTTGAATAACCTCCGAAAATTATGGAATAAGGTTGAAGGCTTGAGCATGTTTCAAATGAAGAAAAAAGATTCGGAGAAGGCTCAAAAGGGATGACTAGAGGCAGTTTTTAAAGGATTGAATTTTTCTATTTAGCTAAGTGAGGAATTTCTTAAGTGCCCTAATCATTTACTAGACGTTCTAACGCAAAGTGAGTATTAGGCCAAGAATTACAAGTTAAGACAAGCAATCGTTGTGTGATTCGCTCAAGGATAAACCCTTTGAAAAAAATAGAATGCGCAAATTCTCACTCATATAATGTGGCTTGTGTCTAGTGGAGCAAACTAATTACTTTGAGACAAAAGAATGCGACTAGACAGACAATTTAAGTAAAGAATCAGTTGTGAACAAATCAAAATTATATAGGTATCTTCATCCGCCTTAGTATATATGTATAATATTTTTGTACTTTTAGTTTTTGATTTATTTTTCTCTTTTTCTAATAGAAGAATAAGAAAATATATGGAATTACGCATGATATGGCATATAAAGTCACAACGCACAAATAGAGCATGTGGGAGCACATAGGATCAAATAAAGCATGTTCACGTGAGATTCAAACGCCTAACTTACCCACAACGAATTAGAATCGTTTTTCATCCAATGCCTTGGTGAATATGTCGGCAAGTTGATACTCCATGTTCACGAAGTACATGTCTATGTTGTCTTTTTCTACGTGATCCTTAATGAAGTGACATCTAATGTCTATGTGTTTTGTGCGTGAGTGGTGGCAGGATTGCACGTGATGGCTATAGCAATTTGAATATCACTATAAATGGGTATATTATTTAAATTGTACCCAAAATCGCGAAGTTCAGTCCGCATCCATAGCATTTGCGAAGCTGGCGACCGCGATGAAGCTTCGGCCGTTAATGTTGATACATAGTTCTGCTTCTTTGATGACCAGCATACCAGCTTTTTGCCTAAGAATTGGACGCCGACGGACGTGCTCTTTCTGTCCATTCGGTAACTTGCATAATCAGCATCAATATGGCCGATAAATTTGAAATTTGTTCCTTTAGGATACCAGTGTCCTAAAGTCGAGGTGCCCTTGAGGTAGTGCAAAATCCATTTGACAGCGAGCATGTGGGATTCCTTGGGATCTGCTTGGAACCGGGCGTATAAACAGGTGGCAAACATAATAACCGGCCGACTAGAGGTGAGGTAGAGTAGAGATCCGATGATGCTTCGCTAGAGTGATGTCGCCTGCTTTCCTGAAGGATAAGTATCCAACTTACAACTCGTCGCCATGGGAGTGCTAAGAGGCTTCTCTGAGCTTGATGGAATTTCTTCAAGATATCCTTGATGTATTTGGTCTGACTTATGAAATTCAGTCTTCGGGCTGCCTTACTTGAACTCCTAGAAAGAATTGCATCTCTCCCAAACAATGGTTCGAGATTTCTTGAAATGTGGGGCTAAGCAACTGTTTGAGGTAAGTCCAAGTTTGTACTTGAGTTGGGAGAATCAGATGGTACTTCCTCAACAACAGGTGTAAGAGCTGCAGCACTCATAGGTGATTCTTAGTTTGGAGAAGCTGGTTCATTCGATGAACTTGGTATATCGACAACTTGTTGGGAAGTTCTGTTGTAGAAGTAGATGGTGCACCGCTCGAATAAGAGTGAGACGAGACATGCCTTTGTGTTAGGTCCTCGATTATGAACTCCTATGATTCTAGACTCAAATCCTAAGGATTTCGATTATAATTGAATGGACTGAATTTCGATCGAAAACCTTCGATGAAGAACACGAGAGAGAATTCGAGTAGTGAGAGACAGATTTCTGAGTTTCTCTCTCTAGAATTGGATTTGGCAGCCTTTCGGGTCAATTCTCTAATTTTCTGTATTAAGCACAATGTTTGTACAAGTATTTATACCAAACAAACTTGGTATAAATATCAAACTAGTCCTAATCTAAAGACTACTATACAAAATGCCCCTAATTACAAGGACAACTAATGAAATCAAGCACAATTAAAATGATACTCTACAATCTCCCCCTTTGTGCTTGATTGCTCTTCCGTGGTATTTGTCCTCGTCGGGCGTAGTACGACCTGCGCAAGCCCAACTCATGCTCGAAGTTCCTTGGCGTTTCCCTCAGCTTCAGTTGCTCCTCGATGCTTCGAGTAATTCCATCAGAAGCGACTTTTCTCTCACGAACCGATGAATTCTCAGCATCGTCTCTCGGTTGATTTCTTACAACCTCTGCTCGATATTCCTCCTGATGACCTTTGAGCGTTCCATCGCAAAACTTATGAATCTCAGTGTTCAACATCATCATATTCTTCTTGGCAATTGGATTGTGGTAGGTGATGCCTATGCCTGAGCTGATGTGCACATGATTGCTTAGAAGCCCTTCGATCTCAGGTCCTTTGTTGAGCGGTGCAGTCATGTTGACCTTCTTCATGTTGACTAGTTATTAGTTTTTCCCACTGGCTAGGGTTTACTTTGGCTTTAGGAGACGAGTCATTTTCTCTATCTTATCTTAGAATTTCGAATTACTTTTGAGGCAATGAGATGCAATAATATATCATTTGTCGATAGTTGCGAGATTCGAAAGTCAATCATGCAAGTTGATAAAGGATATAATGAATAAGTTAATAAAAAAGGCATGGCAAGTTGAACGACAAGGGGAGCAATTATTGAAACTTCTTTAAGAGAAAACATATCAATCGTCAAGGACAAAAGTGCATATGGGAGTTTCTAACATTAAATAGAAAAAAAAACGGAAAAATGTGTAAGTCGTAGTACTCCGTAGACTAGGGGTGTAAATCAGCCGAGCTCGGCTCATTTTGCCCTTATAGCTGAGCTCGAGCTCGAGCTCGAGCTCACAAAGCTCATCGAGCTCGAGCTCGAGCTTTTTAATAAAAAAAAATTAATAAATTAATAAAAATAATGTAAATTAATATAAAAATAGGAAAAAATTAAAAAAATTTAAAAAAAAAAATCGAGATTTTAATAAAAATATTTATAAAATTAGAAAAAATTAATATAAATTAATAAATAGAAAATAATAAAAAATAAAAACACACGAGGCTGTTCGCGAGCTTTCGAGCTACTATATCCGGGCTCAAGCTCGAGCTCGACATAAACGAGCTCCAACTCAACGAGCCGAGCTTTTGCCGAGCCGGCTCGTCGAGCTCACGAGCCGGCTCGGCTCATCTTTCACCACTACTCGGTACTTAAAAAGCTATGTAGAGATCATTCTCAAACTTTGAGTTGAGAATAAATCTCTGGTTTTACATAAGATATTCGGCTATCTCCGCCACTAGGGGCGGAGCCAGAAAAATAATTGAGGGTAGGCAACGAAATAAAATGAAAAATGACAAAATGATAATATAGAAACTTGCCTTAGGGATTACATTGTTCTTTTCTAGTCTTCGTAATTTGGATTTTTTTGTGGACTTTTTGTATGAACTCATAGTTAACTATAAATCAATATTATGTAATGTAGGTGTACTTATTAAATATAAGTAATGAATATTTATTATTTTGAATGTCAACTTAGTTATTAAAGCAGGAACCACTTGTTTATCTAATCGTTTGAAACATGTATATTAAGACATGGTACAATATTTATCGAAAAAAAGGTATTTTTTTTTTTCACCAGCGCTAACCTTGATTATATCCCAAATCACTACATTACTTTATTCGGAAAATAGAATGTTACAGTTCAAATTTTTTTTTGAAATTCAATCAATATGAGCCTACTTTATTCCAAATTTTGTGGGTATTTTTATTCAACTGAGTGAAATCTATGTAACTGTAAATTAAAATGTACAAATGTTTGAGATATTGTAAGTGACTAGCTTAGATATAAGGGACGTTTCTATTTCAGGCCCCATCGTAAGTTCCCTTTTGAGTTCAGGCACTCTTCGTTTTAAATATAGTTTTAAGGACCAACTCTATATAAAATTCAAATTAAAGGACATAAACAATGATTTGACGAAAATGCCCCTTATAGGTGTTATATAAAGAGGTATGAATTGTTATTATTATGTTAACAGATGTTATTCAAATGGTATCAATCGAAAAAACTATTTCAACGACCGATTTGCCCTAAATTTTAGAGCATACTGGGCACAAAATCAATTTTGACGTGTACTCGACGATCTCAGTGATATTTAGGTGTTCAGATTTAAGATCTGTGACGAATAATTTCTAGAAATTCATTACGCAAATACGATAAATCGAGCATGTTTTTGGTCGACATTAAAGCTAATATGCATAAATTCGAGAGACCCAAAGCTTAGAAATTACGTCGCGCCTTAGTGGTTACTCAATCGTTCGTCCCTCAAGATTAACGAACGGAAAGTGAAATCGCCAGAAAAATATAGTTTAAATGAGCGTTCGTCATATGGTATCAGAATGGCGTAAGTGGTATACTTTCCATAAGATTCGGTACAATAGAGACGTAAAGTGGTATAGTTACGATAAAAAACGTTACTTCGAACTGGTACGAGATATTACTTATTTTAATTTGATATTAATTTTATATAATCATGTACTAAGACAGCGTAAAGTGGTATAACTACCATAAGAAGTGGATTCCATACGTAAAGCGATGTCTTTCAGTTAATTGAATAAGATCAGTTTGTGGAAAGGAATGATCCATGCTCAAGGACAACGTTGTAACATAAAGAAGAAGCAAAGAGCTGAGGTGTCTTCCATTCTGATTCTACCCAACAGTTTTAGGGTTTAGGAAAAACGCAAATCTGAAAAAAAAAAAAAAAAAAAGCAGATACAATAATAAGAAACACCGTAAACGTTGTAACAATCCGCCTAGCGCATAGCGAACTATACATAAGTATTAACATGCATTCCGAAAAGAAAAGAAAAGAAATGAATAAAAAGGTGTGGCCACGGTATCCTTCAATCGACAATAAAATTACTTGCCCTCAAGGACTCAACAGAGTTACTTGCCCTAGAGGAGTCAGAATAAAGCTCGGGAAAATATGGACGCAAGGTAACCTCTATGTTGTTTTAATTTTCTGTATATGTGAGGAACCGAGAATTTGGTGTGTATGAAGAGGAATAAATCTGCTCTTTTGTTTATGGGAGGAGAACCGTTTACTTATCAGATGGACAAACCTTTTTTCTCTATTCTCTGTTATATATTATTCCCACTCACCCACACACGTTACAATGCATGCATCCTCATATATATATAGATATATCACACGTAATAAGGCACACATAATTAAATGGCCGACAAAACATTCACACAGAAGTTTCTTTCTTTTCGGCTATATGATACGTTTCTTACTTGGCATCCTTTTAATTTCTTCACTTGGTCTTATTTGGCTGCTATTATGCGTGTCCTCCTTTTCTATTTGATAGTTGTCTTTGTTTTTGTTTTCTTCTAATTAGGCTGCTTTGAGATTAGAGTCAACAAATTCCCCCCTTAATCTCAAACCCTTTCTGTTGTTCACTGCTCTTTAAATTTGACGCACTTTCGTCTGTCGTATGTCGCGGCTCGCCATTTGCCGTCAATAATTTCCTTCGTGATCTTCGCCATTTTTGCCATCTCGTCGTACTCGTCTGTCACCAAACAACACAAAGAATTTATCTCTAGTTTTCCTTCTTGGACCGTCTTTGCCCTTCGATTCGGTTCTTCGGCGATATAATAAATATCCTCATATTTTTCTTTTATCCCTGTGACGTAGTCCTTCAAGCTCATCACCTCGTCGTTAAAAATGGCAGTGTCGGCTTCGTCACGCTTCTTAACAAGCTCCTTCTCATTTATCACCTCTATTGAGACATTTTTTACGAACACATTTTCTAATTTATATTTTACCTCCTCCGCGATTTTTCGGTGGGTTTTGTCGTACTCAAGATTCTTCGGTATGCTGACCATATATTTCGCCTTCGGTGGCTTGGCCTTCGTCAGCTTCTCGAAAATCTCCTTCACGATTACGTCAGTCGCCTCTTTGTTCGCTTGCTCATCGATCTTATACGTGCCCTCCTTCGGGACTTCTCTGCGAATTTGGTCGATCTCTTTTTCATTCATATTTTGGTTATCGTCTATCAGCTCGGGGTCTTCCTTGGTCGTAGTCGCGATATCGTCCACCTCTAATTTTTCGGCGAGCTTGTACTTCTCGTTGCTTCGATTTTTCAACTCGTTCATGTAGGCTTCAAGGCTGTCTCTCGCTTTTATCCACTCCTTCACATCTTTGTCTTTCTCACATACTTTTTCTTCGTGAGCGTGGTCTTTGTTGGTAGGACTGACCTTGATAGGTTCTCCAGTCATTTGTTTAGCGACTTTGCGATCAACATGTCGCATGGCCTCCGTCGTGGCTGCGCCGGTCGTCTCTTTCACGCAGCGCTCCTGGTTCTCTCCTTGCATGGCTTCGTCAGCATGCGTGGTTGTCTCTTCAACCGCCTCAACGCCTTTCTCGGGCACTGTCTCATGCGTCTCTATGGCTTTTACGTTCGCCTTCGACGTGTGCATGGCGTCGTCGACCTCGTTCTCCTTCTCCTGGGCATTTTCCGATGCCTTCACGTCGATCTCCTCGACTTTCTCAGGTGGTTGTCGTGGCGGCGTTTCTTCGACCGCTTCCTCTTTCTCGAACTTTGAGGGCTCCGCCTCGTAGGAAGGTTCCGTTGGTGGAGTGGTGGTGGATACTTCATGAGTGATATTTTCTTTTATCACTTCAACGACTGCTTCAGTCGTCTTCTCTTCTTTCACGGCCTCCTCGGCCTTTGGAGATAGTTCCTCCTCTTCATCGCCATCGGCTTTTATCTTTGATGATTCGCCTTCTTCTTTTTCCATCTCGGGTTTTAGTGGTGGTTCGACTTTTTTCTTTTCCACCACCGGCTCAGCTTGATCTTTATCAAGCTTACTCTCCACGTCACGAGCTATCTCTTCTCGTACATGTTCGCCTTCAACGTTCTTCTCGTCCTCTTTCGTCGTTGCAAGTTCGCCCTGTTTTTGTGGCTGAACTTGGTTGGTGTAATCGGCGTCTTTCTTGTATGCTTTCTCCAACAGATCCCAGGCTTCCTTGGCTTTTTTCGTTACGCCTATCGCTCCGAAACCGATAAAATCTAACGCTTCGTCGATGAGAACGACCGCGAGACCATTTTCTCTGACGGCAGCTCCCAACGTCTTCCGTTGCGACTTTGTATACTTCGTCTTATCTAGTGAAAATCCATCTTCGACTATTTCCCATACGCCTTGCGATTTTAGTAAAGCTTTCATTTCGACGCTCCACCTTGCGTAGTTATTTTCGGTGAGTTGCGGGATTAACATGTGGGTAAATAATATCAGCTTCGACACCATCGGCACCATCGGCTCTGCGACTCCGTTAACACCTTCGGCTCTTTTGACACCATCGGCTCTGATACCATTTTGTTGTTTTAATTTTCTGTATATGTGAGGAACCGAGAATTTGGTGTGTATGAAGAGGAATAAATCTGCTCTTTTGTTTATGGGAGGAGAACCGTTTACTTATCAGATGGACAAACCTTTTTTCTCTATTCTCTGTTATATATTATTCCCACTCACCCACACACGTTACAATGCATGCATCCTCATATATATATAGATATATCACACGTAATAAGGCACACATAATTAAATGGCCGACAAAACATTCACACAGAAGTTTCTTTCTTTTCGGCTATATGATACGTTTCTTACTTGGCATCCTTTTAATTTCTTCACTTGGTCTTATTTGGCTGCTATTATGCGTGTCCTCCTTTTCTATTTGATAGTTGTCTTTGTTTTTGTTTTCTTCTAATTAGGCTGCTTTGAGATTAGAGTCAACACTCTATTCATAATTCTTCATTCCCAATTTCTTCCTTTTGGTAGTCTGCTATTCCTTTAGCCGAGTAAATAACTGAGTCAGGACAGTAAAACAATTTGATAAGTCTCAGCGACTGACTATCTTCGATAACTGAGGAAGGTATCTCATTCAAGCTATACATGTAGCGCAGACGCAGCTCCTCAAGGCAAGGGAAATGGCTGGAATCTGCTGCAAAACATTCGAGATCACTACACATAACGAGCTCTAAGTATTTTAGGCGAACAAATTGTCCATCAACGTGCTTCCACTCCCTTCCAATGCTGCATTCATACAGAGTTAGATCTTCGAGCAGTGGCAATGACCCAATCTTACTCATTGTTACTTCGTCATCCATATGAAGGCCGTAAAACAAAAGAGACTTAAGTGAATTGGGGAAATTAACACTTGCAGACATTTCTTTTCTTAGTCTTGGGGATCTCACATCGTCCAAGTTTAAAAAAAGTACTTCAAGCTTTTTGAGAAGTGCGATATTGTTGAGAGCAAATGGTGCCCCTTCGCTGAATCCCTCTACTTCATCATCATAACTCACCCCCAAGCTCATCATATTGGGAATTCTACTGACCAGATCTTCACTAAACCTGAAATTTACAATCGTCTCAGTTGATTGAAGGTTCTTCAAGATCATCATACCACCCTGGCTTTCACATGGTGGATCCGAGAGCCTTAATTCATCCAACGAGTAGAAATTTCTAAGCTGAGACATTTTCCATATTCCTAATGGTGGCAATTTGGACTTCGCCCCTATCGATAACGATTGAAGATTCCATATCGAATTTAAAATCGATGAAGGAAAGCTGACAAATTCATCCCTTTTAGATGATGCGACATCAAGGCAACGCAAGTTAAAAAGTTGAGAGGCAACTTCCATCACGTCATTTACACTAATGTCCAAATACCGCTCTGAAGCCAAAACACGTAATGATTTATAAGCTACAGAAGTAGGTAATGATGTACCATGACCAAGTATCAAGGTACGAAGAACTGACGGAGATTTTAGGATACTACTGCCCGAATAGGAACGGCGGTCCGCCTCGTATGAGCTGCTTGGATAAAGGACTACTCGTCTTTCGTTGTTTGCAAGTTCTCGATCATACCGGTTCCGCACGATGCTATAAAATTTCTTCTCAAGTGCCTCCTTTAAGCATAAATCCCTCAAAAGATCGTGGAGCTTGAATACGTGTATGTTTTGAATAGTAAATAATGAATCCACTAAAATAAGATTCCTACTAGCAAGGTCAAAAAGATAGTCTTGCACAACCTCTTCCAGGCTCTTGCCATTAATTGGTTTTAGAAATCCTTCGGCAATCCATAGTCTGATAAGTTTGTTAACATCAATGAGTTCATCTTTAGGGAAAACTCCCATGTAAAGGAAACAAGGTTTCAAGTGTACGGGCAGATGAATGTAGCTCAAAGATAATATCTTCATATAATGACCGCCGCCTTCTGAATTCACAATGGAACTTAAATTTTTTGCAACAGAATCCCAATATTCTCGTGTTCTTGAATATTTTGCCAGATGGCCTCCAATCACGACGACCGAAAGAGGAAGTCCTCTACAATTGTTTGATATCACCTTCCCAACATACTCTAGATCGCCTGGGCAATCATCTTGTCCGAATACTGTCTTGCAGAATAATTCCCAAGATTGATTCTCGTCTAGCAAACCCACGTTAAAAACATGGGAGCTAAGCGAAGCCAATTTTGATTCTCTTGTGGTTATGATTATTCCGCTATTAAGGACAGGAGGAATGAAGAATCTCAATTTGTCCCACGCCTCTACATCCCATAGATCGTCCACTATTACTAAATATTTTCTGCCGCACAAAGATTGGTACAGTTTTTGACCCAAATCTTCATCCTTCTGCCATCGCAAACTTTCCTTACTTTCATTCCTATCTAAACAATGAACAAACTCTACCAGACTTTCATGTATATCGTAGTCCTTTGATATCGTAGCCCAAGCACGGACATCAAAGTAGTCGATAATACATTTATGGTCATAAACCTTACGAGCGAGCGTA
Source organism: Craterostigma plantagineum (assembly GCA_027422505.1). NCBI lineage: Eukaryota > Viridiplantae > Streptophyta > Magnoliopsida > Lamiales > Linderniaceae > Craterostigma > Craterostigma plantagineum. Next base: position 3,213,406 of record JAPQWV010000033.1, on the reverse strand, counting down.
GTCTTACCGATTCCGGCCATACCTGTTATCGAGATAATCCGACGGCCAGACACGTGAGATGGAGTGAGTTTGTCCATTACTTTGATTGTCAGATCTTCCATGCCGACCACTATGCTTTCGCCAGGTCGCGTAGGTTTGATTATGTTGTTGCCTTGGCTCCTTTTCTTCTCGGGATTATTCCAACTCATTTCCATCACTTCTTTCTCGATGAGATCCATGGTTTCTATCGCCTTTTGAAGACTTATATTCAATTCCTCTTGGATGAAATCTTCATCAGCTATGTGAGCATCGATAACGTCTTCAGCAGCATATGCTGCATCAGCTATTCGAAGCTCCAATTTGAGATCGACCGAGATGTGGTGTGCTTCGAGGAATTTCTGAAAGAAAGATATCTTCGAATTGAGAGAGTGAAGTTGTTCATCGTCGAGTCTGATGGGAGGATATGGATGTTCGCGGAGATCTGATATGAGATGCATCAGTGAAGTAAAAGCTGCATAAGCCGTCGCCATTCTATTCTGTACTGTACTACCAAGGGGAAGAAGAAAGAAGGAATAAGAGAGATTGGCTATGAAGCTTTTCTTTAGAAAGGAAGTTTGAAATGAACAGACATTTTATAAAATGTCTCATAATTTGACTATTTTTAACTACAAGGGGAGTGAGATTGCTTCTAAAGAAAATTTTTAACTCCTCGGAAATTTCCCCGGTAAACCCCAAAAATATTATTGGAAAATACAAAATGCTCAACGTAAAAAACTCTTGAGTCCAATAGAAAAACCATTAATCGGCAAGTTTGTTAACACATGCAGATTTTCTACTCACTTACGGCCACGTACGCCCCAAAACTGTGGTAGACCTTCGCATACTCGAACATAAAAAAATACTTCAAATGAACATTCAAACGACGAATATTTAAAATGGGCTTCTATCTCCTGTCAACGCGTTTTCGTTTGACACCAATACTTACAGCTTGTTTGGTGGGAGGGTATAAGTATTTTAAAGACGGGTTTATGATATCTTAGTGTGTTTGGTTCGCAGGTTTATCTAAACCATGGGTTTATATAAAACCACTCTAAACCCATGCAGACGGGTTTAGATAAACACACCCCCTCACATGTGTTTATTTAAACCTTCCTTTCGAGTTTGTGAACGCGTTTAATGATTGAAGAAGAATTCTTACATTTTGAGTTTGATGATAAATTTGCATTCGATAATGAGTTTTTCGATTAAAGAACATCTCAAATGGATACCAAAAAGCCAAAATGTATACTAAAAATTCTCCAATTGTACACCAAACGAAAACTCAAAATACGTTTTCATTTTCTCTCTCATGTTTTACACATATATGCGTTTGATGTTTTAAAAATTACAATACATGTCCTTTTTTATTTTAATTATTAAAATACCATAAAAAATAAAATATATAAGAGGACTTCTATTTTTTTCTACATTTTTATATGAAAAATATTGAGTTTATTATTAATTTTGTGAAATAATTTTTTCATCGAATTTAAAATAATATTGTAAAGTTGTAAATGGCATGGGTAATATCAAAAAATCGGGTAGAAGATAATATTACAGTAATGGTATTTTGAGTTTGAGAATTGATTTTTCGCTTGGAGAAGAATTACTGCATTTTAATTTGAGAATTAGTTTGAGTTTGAGAATGAATTTTTCGATTGGAGAGAGTCTTACTGTTTGCTGTATGTAATCTGTCGTATAAGCACTTGAACAAAGTTTCATTGAAAGTCTTGCTCACTATCTATGCTTCTTCGAACATTTCCTTTTTCTTAGAGCAATATGATCACCAAATCAACACTTTGACGAGGACAGACACAGAGAGATATATATTTCTCTCATTCGATAGTTTCTTCTAAACAAATTATTCACTGATACCGCATTCAAATTTCAACCATGGTGATGATGTAGGACATGAAGATTATGCTATATTTAGTTAAATATTGATATTTTCTTGTCTAGATTTCTATAAATACCTAGGTATCATATGTTGATGGGGAATTGATCGAGATATATTAATAAAGTTTGAGTTTGTATCTTCGAATCTGTAGCGTCTTAGTTATGCTTTGATTTCATTTACTGTCGTTGTATTAGGGGTTTTTCTTAGATTTGTCCTTAGTTTGAGACTAGCTTATGATATCAAGTTTGTTTGGTATAAATACCGTGTACACATTTGAGCTTAACACAGAAAATTATTGAATTGATCCTAGGGCTGCCAATCCGATTTCTGTAGAGAGAAACAACAAAATCTTCCTCTCACTAAGCGAATTCTCTCTCGAGGTACCATTTGAGTTTTTCGATCGAGAGTGAAATCGTAATAATTCTAATCGATTAACTAAGGATTGAAGTCTAGGATTATAGGAGTTGATAATCGAGGACCTAACAATTGGTATCAGAGCACATTCGTTCTGTTTTGAATCATAATTGTTAGAATTCGGATCGAATTTCATTTCCGAAACTGTTTCCTGCGAAGAACATTTTGGCGCGAAAACAAATTCAATCTGATAGCCTTAATCTGTGATTATTTTACTTGATTTTGATGTTTACATGCTCACTTCAGTGCTAGAAATCATTTACGATTAGATCGGTAGCGTTTAGAACATCGATTAAGCAGATTTGATTGGATTTGAAAAGTTACTGTTCGTGCGAAGAACAGTTTGAACACGTACTGATTTTGCTTAAATTCGATATATTTTGCTTCATGACATGTTTAATTGCCTGTTCGTGCGTAGTCAGTAGTTGATTTCGAGCAATTACCTACAATTTCATTGCCTAATTCGTTGTTTTTGCTTGAATCGGTGTTAATTAGCAGTCTGTGATTATTTGCGTAATTTCAATTTTTCTCACTAGGTTTTCGATCAGGTTAATTTCTCGATCGGAAACTCTACGTGAAAATTATTCTCGATCAGAATACTAAGTGAGCACTAAAGCCGTCATTACTAAGAGCGATTTTAGTAGAAAAATTTCTCGAGCTTTATTCAGCGAAAATCTTTTTCGACGAGACCTATTTTGACTTTGCTCGTGTAAAACTTAACCTCGAAAAACATTTTCGGTCAGACTGTTTAGTTTGACCAAGCAAAAAAACATTTGCGCTCGAGAAACTATTCCAGTCAACCGATTTATATTGACTCGGCGACAATCTTACTAAACATATTGTTTCTTTGCGATCAAATAATTCACGATCCAGAAATTTTTATCGACTGAAAGATTTTGAGCAATTAATTACCCTTGCTCACTGACTTTCTCGCACGAGAACAATAATAATTTTACATTTTATTTCGGCGAATTTATTTTTTATCAAACTTTAAAGATTGAATCAAAAATTATTCTCGAACTGCTTTCGAATCAAACACTACTAACAAATTTGTCACTTGTGAAGCTTGTTAAATCAAAGCATCAAAACACCAAACGAAGATCCTTCATCAACTCAATACAATAAATGAAAATGGATGCTTATTCTATTTGAAACGACAATCGTCGTCCAATTCTCAAACGAGGCGACTACACAGTGTGGAGAAGTTGGTTCTTGAACTTCATCGAGCTTAAAGATCATGCTGAAGATCTACTTAAGTCACTCTATGAGGGACCGGGAGAAGTTTTGGTTGATCAAGAAGGTGATAGCTCGAATAATCCTCCGATCGAACACACTAGGCGACTGAAGACTCTTAGTGAGTACAATAAGGCTGAAAAACGAAGACCGAGAGCAGATCTAATAGCCAAGAACACATTGATTCAGGGAATCCCCAATGATATCTACAGACAAATAGATAGCCTTCCAACGGCTTAAGGGATGTGGGATGAACTGGAAAGGACGATGCAAAGAACCGAAGTAGGCATCAAGGCTAAGAAGGTTAATATACTCACGGCGTATTATTCGTACAAATCTAAGAGTAAGGAGAGCTTACATGATCTTTATCAGAGGTACCTCACCCTTCTCAACGAAATGAGAAAAATCGAGATCAAGAAGACAAACATGGAGATGAATATTTGGTTTCTGTCCTCACTGTCCACTGAATGGATAAAGATATCCACTCAACTCAGACATAACAAAGACTTAGACGAGATGGATATACATGCGGTTTTTTATAATCTCGCTCAACATGAAGAAGACATCAACGAGATACAAACAGAACAAAAGGGCAAATAGATGAAGACTACATAGCTCTAGTTTCAGAGAAGAAGAACTTCCCCTCGCGCAAGGAAAAGCATGTCAAGCTTCCCAGCTCTTCAGAAGATAAGGAACCATCCAAGCTTCCTTCTGAAGTCAAAGAATTTGAGAAACAGTTGGCCTTAATTGCCAAGATGATGACTAAGAAGTACTTTAAGAAGAAGTCATCATCTTCTGCTAATCGTCTTCGAACTACAAGCTCGAAGAACAAATAGAAACCAACTGAGTTCTCTGAAGCCACAATCTCTAAAGACCCACTGAAGTGTTTCAACTGTGGGAAACTGGTCATTTTGCCAGAGAATGCACCCTTCCGAAGAAGAAAGATGACAACTACTACTCCAGGAAGCTTCACCATACTAAACAAAAGGAAGCCGGAGTAGCTCTGATGGCTGAACAAGACCACTGGCTTGAAGACTCCTCAGATTCACACGCTGAAAATCTCGCACTAATGGTGCGCCTCGAGGATGACAAGGAAGAGGAAAATCCTGCTAAAACGGACGACGACAACGCATCCACCTCATCTGAGGAGGTAGTAACCGCTGACTCTACACATTCTGACCTGTTAGCTGAATTAACATTGGGATATGCTAACATGGTACTTAAGCAGAAAAAAGGTATAAAAGTAGAGAAAGTTTCTTAAGTATAAGGAAACCATAGCTAGTCTTGAAGAAAACCTTAGGAGCTCTAATCTCAAAATAGAAGAATTGACTAAGAGACTCCAATCATATAAGACTAAGCATGTTTAATTAGAAAAGCATAGTTCGCCAGTAAAGGAATTGGAAGACGACTAGATAACAATCACAAATGTCTACTTAGGAACTTAGGTGAGAAAAGTCATTTTAAAGTAAGACTAGAACTTGTGAGCGAAAAAGTCACTAGTCTAGAAGCTGAATTAGAAAAATCCAATTCTAAGATTAGTGAATAGACAAGGGTCTAGATACCTGTCAAGCCGAAAAGAGCATTGCTCTAATTAATTATGCTACCTTAGACGCCGAACGTAAGAAGCTATACACTAAAATTAAAAAATTTGAAGATCTCCTAGTAAAAAGGGGACAAACTGAACAGACAATAATCTTGAGCCAACCAAGGGATATGGAATTTTATGATTATAAGTATGGCTTAGGCTTCGAGAATCCACGTTACTTGAAGAAAGTTGACTGCAAACAACTCTATGATGTCAAGTACATGGGTCTAGGACTAGCCTCTCTTATGATCTTTACTAGTGCAATGGAAATTAATACTTTAGAAGAAGCCAAGAGAAAAGGCAAGACTAGGGTCGAAATCCCCTTTTCCTACTCCGAATTGAACCAAAGTGACAAAACTAGGGAAATTCCCAAGAGTTGGAACTTTGAGTCAATTTATCTTCCCGTCGTTCTACAACCGAGGAAGCACAAACTCATCATTCTGAATATTCTCTCTACATACCACCTATTGTTAAGAAAATAGGGGATTAAGAGCTTCTATAGAAAAAGAAAGAGGGGATTCGAAGCTGAAAATCCCTAAAAGAGATGGAAAATCTCAAAACTTCCTCCGTCTCTCTAATAATTTCTCACGCATCTCCCTCAAAAGATATAACCATTATGAAAAGCGTGAAGAAAGAAAATCACCTTCTAAAGAACGAAAACTTAAGAATAATGGTCTTAAAAATATTATCACTAACCATGTCTACACTACGTCTACACGAGCGTAATCCAAGAGCTAGAGAAATCAAAGGCGAGAGTGTCTAGCTTAGAAATAAAGGAGTCTTTAGATGTGAAAATTCCAAATTTATCACCTCCTTCTGTAAAAAGAATAAATACTCGTAGAAATAAAAGAGCCGTTTCTTATCTCAAAATAATTGCTTCTACGTGCTCCTTAGAACCTACCACCTTTAGAAGCACTAACTTTGAAATAGGCTCTTCATCAACGATAACAAACACTCATTCTATGACAAATGCATCTAGGATGACCCGTAGGAAACAAGATCCAGCCATTAAGAAAACGTATCAAGGCGTGAGCGCGGTGCGGTTTGGACGGTTTTTATCGAAAATTTAACCCGACCCAATGTATTGCGGTTTTCTAAAATATACCCCGAGCCCGATCAAATTTTATGTGTAAATATTAATACAAGAACATCGACTCATCATAACACGTTGTGTATAGTAACATCGACTCATCATAACACCCGATCAAATGCATCTATTATGAATTATATATATTATTTTATGAATTATTGAATAAAATATAGTAAAATTTTAGTATATTTTTCAATGCGGTCGGGTGCGGTTTTATGCGGCTTTAAAAATACAAAACCAAACCCAATTGCAAGATATGCGGTTTTACTTTTTAAAACCCAAACCAACCCATCAAACCTTTAACCCGACACTTGCGGTCTGGGTTGGGTTGGGTCGATTGGGTGGGGCGGTCCGACGGGTTAAATGCTCACCCTTAAGCGTATGGCGCCATTCATTCATGTTCTCATCTAAGGTACCATGTGAATATCCAATCCCCAATGGGGGACTGTCAAATGAAAAGATCTTTTCCACGCTCAAGCCTACCCATGTATTTGCTCGTGTTGAAATTCAATTTCCCTGCAAGGTTGAACCTAAATGGGTTCCTAGATCTTCACATAGGAAGACGAAAGCCAAAAAGGCCAAGTCTTCTACAAAGGCAAATCCTAATCAACTTCTTCAAATGACTTGGGTTGTTAAAGCTCCAGTTAGTGATAATTAAGGAACTATATCTAAACCTAAAACTAAATGTGTTAATCTGAGAGGACCCATTTATAAGTGGGTACCTAAATCACTCTAATCTATTTTTGCAGATCCATCATGTATAGTACCTCGATTACGGTTGCTCCACACACATGACGGGACAACAAAAGCTGCTGAGCACATACCAATACCGATTAAACAGAAAAAGTTAAATCTGGGAACAACGACTCGGTTCCTATACTAGGATTCGGCAATATCATTCTGGATAATCTGACTATCAAGGATGTCTCCTACGTCGAAGTGCCATAACTTGTTCAGCATATGCCAGTTCTACAATAAAGGATTCCAGGTGGTCTTTCTTGCTGACCGGTGCACACGATCAACTTGACGTCCGTGCGGCCTTCGTGCCTTATCTCTCAGACCGTAATTCAGAGGAACAACTTATGGCATCAGCATGTCATGTCAACATCAAAGCTCTTCAACGCCTTTCAATTGAAAAGTTGGTTCACGATCTTCTAACTATAGTATTATAGAAAGAGCATCAGTGTTCGGCATGTCAACTAGAAAAAATGAAGCGAGCTACTCATCACGTCATCCTCTATTTCACGTCCTCTGAAACTATTACACATGGACCTCTGTGGACCGATGCAGACACAGAGTATCAACGGACGGAAGTATGTACTGGTCATTGTTGACGATTTCTCTCGCTACACATGGACGAAGTTCCTCCGAACCAAGGATGAGACATTGGACTTGATTGCAAATTTTGTGAACAAATTAGAATCTACTGCAGCAGACTATCCAAGTCACTCGAACGGACAATGGAACCAAGTTTAAGAACAAATTTCTCAGTGAATATTATTAGAAACTTGGAATTAGTCAGCAATTTTCAGCCGCAAAGACACCTCAACAGAATGGGATCGTCGAAAGGAAGAACAGAACTCTAGTGGAAGCCGCGCGTACGATGCTGATCCACTCCGGCCTCCCACACTTTCTTTGGACTGAAGCAGTATATACTGCCTGCTTCACTCAAAACAGGACGGTTGTTCACAAATGCTTTGACAAGACTCCGTACGATATCATTAACAAGCGAGTACCCAACACTTCCTTCTTCAAAGTCTTCGGGTGTAATTGCTTTGTGGCGAATGAAAGAGAGCAACGCTCTAAGTTCGACCCTAAAGCATTCGAAGCCACTTTCGTCGGGTTTTTTTAAACTTCTAAGGCGTACAGATATATTCAAGTCCAACCGTACAATTAAGGAAAGCTACAATGTCACTTTCCAAGAAGTGGCAGATATGGCTTCTTGGACATTAGTCCAGGACCCATGCCAAACTTGATGGCTCCTGCACATATCAGTTCAGGACCCGTACCTAACCAAAAGGCTTCTAAATATGACAGTTCCGAACACATATTCACTGGTGTGTTGACACAAAACCAACGGCAAACAACAATAACTTAGGATTCATCGTCAGAAGAAGCTATGCGACTTGTTCTAGAAGATTGGGACTCTTTCTTTCAGCTCGTATATCAGCCAAACAACATTGATACTACACCTATAGTGGATCCCCCACTCGACGAGACCGATGTATCAAGTTCTTCAAATGTCCCAACCTCACCCAATTCAAAATTACCTCAGAATACTGAAGAACCTACCATGACTGTTGAGGAAGTATCATCATAGTCGCTCAATTCCAGTGCAGAAATGGAACTACCTCAATCAAATGAACAACCTGAGATTATTGGAAATATCGGTTTACAAATGACTGATGCTTCTACTTCGGCTTTGCCTCATGAGCACAAGTGGGCTCAAGCACATCCAGTTGATCAGATAATAGGTGATCCTTTGAGTGGAGTACATACCCGACATCAGCACAGTCTCTTCAGCTGCTTCGTAAGCCAAAACGAACCTACCAAGGTAGCAGACGCACTCAAGGACACGGATTGGGTTGTCGCTATGCAAGATGAGCTCAACCAATTCGAATGTCTCCAAATGTGGACTTTAGTATCGAGACCACATGGGAAAATAATTATTGGAATGAAATGAATTTTCAAGAACAAGAACAATGAAGATGGCGAAGTAATCAGGAACAAAGCACGACTCGTCGCTAAAGGGTACAACCAACAGGAAGGAATCAACTACGACGAGTACGCACCAGTCTCGGATTGAATCCATCAGACTATTCTTGGCTTACGCGGCCCATAAGGACTTCAAGGTCTATCAAATGGATGTAAAGACCGCCTTGCTCAATGGCGTGTTGAAAGAAGAAGTCTACGCTGCTCAGCCAAATTAGACTACACATACAAAAAATAACAATTATCCACAACGCCATATACTTATGTAAATGCTTATCATTGCAACACACGTCTTTATTTGGAAAAGAAAATTGAAAGAACAGAGAAGATCGGCTCGAATGTGGCAATCAAAAGTCAAAACATAATGGAAAAGAAAATTGAAAAAAGAGAGAGCAGATCGACTCAATTATGGCAATCAAAATAGAAACGAATGAACCCATTGAGCATAATTAACATCAAGAAAACCTCCATCGAATACGACCCATATTGATGCGGGTGTGATCTCGATCAACAATATTTGGTCCGGGAAACAAAGGTTGACGAGTGAAACGGACCGGGCTCGATGCTCTGTGACGTATTAGGATTTAGGTTTCGTGTTGTAAAAGGAAAAGAACGAAGGAGACGCAGATTTTACGTGGTTCGGACATCTGTCCTACGTCCACGAGCCGCTGGTAACAGTTTTCACTATTCACGTGTAAGAAATACACCCTCAAGCTCACCTCACTCGTTACAGTATATTCATGGTGAAGAAGATGACTTGAGAGCAAGAAAAAATATCTAAGTGTCTAAATATGTTGCCTTTGGTCGTTTTTCCCCCATTCATATGCCCGTTTGACCTCTGCCTCGCCAGCTGGCCATTTTGGGACCACCTGATAGTGACCTCTGATACAACATAGGAGATACCAGCAGCAGGCGTACTATTGTCAGACTGGCGCGCCTCCGCCCAGGTTGAGATGTCCGCCATTCATAGCCCTCCACGTGTCATCTTGGTCGCCTATTCCTCATATTTCCCGCTCAAATTATTTCATTGCTCGCGCCGCTCCCATTTTTTCCGTACAGGACTCCTGATCTCTAGCTCTCCCTCCTACCTGCTCCATTGTCCTGAAAATTGCTATTCATAGGTGGTAGAGTTAGGAGGAATGCTGAACTAAAAGTTACCCCTATCATCCAGTCCCCCTACTCTGAGTTGTGATGCGTCAGGTATCACAGCTCTGAGTATTACTAAGAGACATTCCTCCTAACAGTGTCCTCAACTCTCCCTAGCTGACTTATGCGGCCTTTGATTTGACGGGGCAGCTTTTGCAGAGAGACGTCATTTCCCTGAGGGGACGCGTGTCCCGAAACTCCTCTCTCTCTCTTCCCCACTTACTTCTTTTTGAAATTTTCGAGGCTCTCTCTCTTCTTCTATGTTCCCCCCTTTTCAAAAAAGAAAACGTCTTCCACACTTAGCGAAATTTCCCAAATCGACTTTAGGGCTTCCCTCGCCATTTCCATTCGAACAATCGCACAGCTCTCGAGATCATCTCAGTCCATCGCTTCGTCAGGTAATCCCTTGTCTTTTCCTTCTTCTTTTCCTGCGCGATCGTCTTCTTTTTGTCTTAGTGTTTTTCCTATTCTGGGGCTTTGGTGACGAAGCCATGTCTGCTAACATTCCTGAGGATACACGCCCGCCGTCGCCGGGCCTTTCTGCCTCTTCCGTCGTGTCGGGGGGTGCGACCCTAGAGAAGCCTGCGCAGAAGGCCTCGTCGCAGGGTGCGACTTCTTCGAGGCCGCCCGTACCTCCTGCTCCTCGTTCCCCTGTTAACACATCCTCCGACGCGCCCCCACCATCGTCAACGATTCCCGGCTCGTCTCCGGCTCATAGGACTCGTTCTCAGGGGACTGCAGCCCCTAGCCGCGGAGTAGACGACTGGAAGGTATTTGGTCAGTCGAGGTCCTCCTTTCGAAGGTTGGAGAAGATAGCCCCTGAGGGTTTCCATTCTAGCGACTTTCATGTAGCGCTTCCAACTCCTGGCCAACGTGCCAATTTCTCCCCTCTGCCGGCCCTAGCTTTCTGGGAAAATCAGATAAAGGCCGGCCTGCGCTTCCCAGTTCACCCTTTCCTGGCCTCAGTATCTCGAACCTATCGGGTACCCCTGAATCAGTTTAGTCCTTCGTCTATTAGGCAGCTAGTAGCCTTCTACGTGTTAGTCAGTGTCGCAGGTGGGGAGCCCTCCGTCAGCCTTGTCCTTTCCCAGTTTCAGCTGAAACCTACTTCACCTTTCTTCTATTTGTGCACAAATCCACGCGGCTCTGTCCGCTTTTTCGACAAGAGTTCCCACGGTGTAGATAAGGCCTGGCACCCTTTCTACTTCTTCGTGGCACCAACTGGGGGTGACTGGGACTTTCCCCATCACCATTGGGTCAATCGGCTGCCTCAGCGACTTGGGGATGTGGAAGCTGCATGTTCTGAGCGGAATGAGGCCGCTATGGAACTTCTAAATACCCTGGCTGCGGAGAAGAAATTCAACATAGTGGAGATAGTAACCTGCCCCGGTTTATTTACCACTTTGGTCTCTCTCCTCACTATGTCCCCTTCGACCCTAAAGGTAAGTAGGTCTTCCCCCTGACTGACAATTTCCCCTTCTGACCATATCCTTACGGTCTGTGAATTTGGTGCAGGTATGTCGTTTTCTTGGAAGGACGCATTCAAAATTGTGTCTGTCAAGCGAGAAGACTCTTCTCTCCCTACTGAGGCCCAAGCTTCCGGAGGTCAGGCTGTCCCCGAACCTGTTGGTTCCGGGGTTCACGACGGGTCCCCACTCAGGTCCCCATCTTCCCGACCTGGCTCCTCCCAAGAGATGGACCTAGATCCAGATGTGATGATAGTGGACCCCGAGGAGAATGCTGCTAAGGAAGTTACCTCCCCCACTGTATCTGCATCCACTGGTAAGAAGAAGAAGAAGGGCTCAGTGGCGAAGGGTAAGAGGTCACGTGTGGAGTCAGCTCCTTCCCAATCTAATCCCCTCGAGTTCACTCCTTTCGCTTATAAAGGAAATGAATGGGGTGTTGATCACCATGCTGATGGTAAGACAGTACTGGAGCTGCCAAGCAACTACAGCTTGATCTCTCCAGACGAGAGGGCTGACTTCATCCGTGCCATTGTGCCGCTCGAACAGCAACGAGTTCTCCACCGCCGGTCTGACAGGGAGGTCACCCAACTGGCTTCTTACTACTGGGCTGAGGTAATTTTCATACCTGTCTTCCTTTTTTACTTGCTGCCTCTCGCCTTTGGTTAACATCTACATGGTCACGTTAGCTGTCATTTATGCTGCCTCGTCTTCTTTCGGCGACTCGTGATCGAGGTTTGGGACCCTGTGGTGCTGCCCCTATCGATGGTTATGTCTTCGAAACCCTGAAAAAGCGGAATTTAGAGATCGGGGGTTTAAAGCAGGAGCTCGAGCAAGAGAAGAATGAGCGAGAAGCTCGCGTTAAGGAGTTAGTTTCCCAGGAAGTGCTTCAGTTGGAGAGGGAGAGTGTGGCCGCTCTTGCCACCAAGAAAGCTGAGCTTATGGAGGAGCTTGCTGAGAAAGAGAAAGTCCTGAAGGCTGCCTTGGAACAGTCCTTCGCTGCTGACGTGACAAGAGAGGTGCAAAAGCAACTCGAGCTGGCGCGTCGTGAAGCACGCTCTACAGGTCAGCTGGAGGGGGTTCAGCTTTGCCAGAGGCATTTAACTGCCGCCCCTCTTGGCCAGAAGTTCCTAGCGCAGCTGAGTCACGCCTGGCATGGGGGCTATCTTCGTGATACCCTCTCTTTGCTAGACTTCGTGCCCTATATGCAGCATTACTTCCTTGGAGGCTTTACTGCAGGACGAGAGCCGACTTCAACTCTGGACTCAACCATGGCATCTATGAGTGCACCTCCAACTTTCCAGGGAGATTCGGAGGCGGCTCCCAATCCCCACTTCTGGTCTAATGCCGTACCTCAATGTTCGGCAGCTTTGCTGGAGGTCTCCCCTGAAGTCCTCCTGAGCCAGCTTTCAGAGTTGGAACAGCAAGCTGCTCAAGATGTCTCTAACCCCGCGGTTGGTTCCAGCGCTCCGCCCTCCTAAGCTATCTGGCTATTTTCCCTTCCAGAATGTTATGTTGTTTTTCTATTTCGGACCTCTTTTGTCATTGTCCGTGTTTTTCTCTTTCGGATCCTTTTGTGCTGTTTTTCTCGTTTGTACTTTTCTTGTTTATCGCTCCTGTCAGACCATCTATGCTGTTTTATCGTGTATGCCTCTATTGACGTGTTTCTCTTTGCCTTACCTGTATCGTAACTGCGCTTTGTTGGGGGTCCTTCATATCGTCTTTCATATCGCCGATCTATAAACTTGTGTTACCACCACTCCCTACTCCCCCTACTTCGAATTGTGCCGATGTCTATTAGCACATTCGAAGTATATAGGAGTGTTCCTTCACACCTGCCATCTTTTCGTTTTACCTCGGCACCTACTTGGTGGTCTGTGTTTAGTCACCTATGCGGACAGCTATAACGTTGGCCTTTGTTTGAGGAAGATATTCGCCTTTTCCTGGTTTCTTCCTCAGCACCCCATTTTCTGGGGTGATCTGGAACTGGAGCTCGTCCCTATTCAGGTTCATCGATTATTCGTCCAGGATAACCTGGAGTTCAAATATGTTTATACAAGCGTATTTCGCGCGGGGTGTGCTGTGCACAGCCCTCCCGGATATAACCCAATCTGGGTTCATCAGGTGCGAAACCTGGAATTCAAGCGCGATATGCGCGGGGCGTGCAAGGCACAGCCCTCCTGGATATAACCCAATCTAGGTTCATCAGGTGCGAAACCTGGAATTCAAGCGCGACATGCGCGGGGCGTGCTAGGCACAGCCCTCCCGGATATAACCCAATCTAGGTTCATCAGGTGCGAAACCTGGAATTCAAGCGCGACATGCGCGGGGCGTGCTAGGCACAGCCCTCCCGGATATAACCCAATCTAGGTTCATCAGGTGCGAAACCTGGAATTCAAGCGCGATATGCGCGGGGCGTGCAAGGCACAACCCTCCTGGATATAACCCAATATAGGTTCATCAGGTGCGAGACCTGGAATTCAAGCGTGATATGCGCGGGGCGTGCAAGGCACAGCCCTCCTGGATATAACCCAAGGATATAACCCAATCTAGGTTCATCAGGTGCGAAACCTGGAATTCAAGCGCGATATGCGCGGGGCGTGCAAGGCACAGCCCTCCTGGATATAACCCAATCTAGGTTCATCAGGTGCGAAACCTGGAATTCAAGTGTGATATGCACGGGGCGTGCAAGGCACAGCCCTCCTGGATATAACCCATCTTGGATCATCAGGTACGAGACCTGGAATTCAACTCTTGGTTCTGGAGAAAGGAGGAATACCGATATTGAAGAAAACTTCTTTTTTCATTCAGAGGACGGTGCCTCGTTAAAACCTTGCCAAGTAAAACCCCCTTGGGATAAAACCTTGGCGAAGGAAAAAGAGTACACCTCCTTTTTTGATTTATATACAACTTTTTCAACCACACTAGGCAAAGTACTTTTTCAACTTTGAGATGTTCCATGGGCGGGGCACTCCGCGCCCATCCTCGTCTTCTAGCTCGTAAGCACCTCCTCCCAGAACGCGAGCTACCTTGTAAGGGCCTTCCCACATTGAGTCCACCTTCCTCAGTGGCTTGAGCACATCGGCTCTCCTTAAGACCAGATCTCCCACCTGGAACCGCCTGGGCTTTATCCTTCGATCGTAGGCTGCTTTCACCCGGCTCTTGTATTTTTCCATTCTTATCAGAGCCAGCTCCCTGACTTCCCCTACCAGGTCTAAATCCTCCCTTCTGAGTTGCGCATTTTGTTCCTCCTCGTAATGGATGACCCTATGCGTCTCCATTCCTACCTCCACAGGTATCAGGGCAGCAGATCCGTAAACTAGCTGGAAAGGTGTTTCCTCCGTAGCCTCTCTCGGGGTAATGCGATATGCCCATAACACAGGATCAAGGGATTCCAACCACCTTCCTCCCTCCTTCTCTAGCCTGGCCTTTATCCCTCGGAGGATGGTGCGATTAGTGACCTGCACTTGTCAGTTGGCCTGAGGGTGTCCTACGGAGACGAACCTCTGTTGTATTTTCATTCCCTTATAGAATTCACGAACCCTGGCGCCGCAGAATTGCGTACCATTGTCAGAAACGAGAACACGAGGAGCGCCAAACCTGCAACAAATATGATGCCGTAGGAAATCTATCACGTTAGTCTCGTCAATTTTTGATACTGCCTTAGCCTCTACCCATTTACTAAAGTAGTCGACCGCCACTATGATAAATTTCTTCTGAGCCTTGGCTATGGGCAGAGGTCCGACTATGTCAATTCCCCATTTGTCAAATGGACACGGGGAATGCATGATTCCCAACTCCTCCGCAGGCACGTGGATTTTCGGACCGTGCTTCTGGCAGCTTTCGCATCGGCGGACCAGTTCCTTGGCGTCTCTTAATAAGGTAGGCCAAAAATATCCCGCTCGGACTACCCTTCGCGCCACAGCCTTATACCCGGCATGGTCTCCAGTACACCCTTCGTGGACTTCTTCTAACACTGACGTCCCTTCTTTCTTGGATAAGCAACGGGCATAAGGATGAATGAAAGCCCTCTTGTATAGCGTATCCCCTATGATGCAAAACTTCTGACGATACTTTCCGGCATTCGCATGTTCTGGATCATGCAATGCCTCCACTATGGGAGTCCTCCAATCTTCTTCCTCCTCTATACATCCCACGTGATCCCTATGATCCTCCCTACTGGATGTTAGCATGGTGACCTTCCTGGTACCTTCTGGAGTAGCGGCGCTGGCCAGTTTTGCCAGAGAGTCCGCTCGGCTATTTTCCTCCCTGGGAATCTGCCTTATCTCAAAATTATCGAAGGCAGCCTTCAGCTTTCCCACTCGTTCGGCATACTTCACCATCTTCTCGTTCTTGGCCTCGTAGTTCCCCTGGACTTGTTGGGTCACCAACTGGGAGTCCGAATATATGATCACTCCCATAGCCCCTAAGCTGTTAAGGATCTCCATCGCCTTCACCAGGGCCTCATATTCAACTTCGTTGTTAGACGCCGGGAAATCGAACGTTATGGCAAACTGCAGCTCATCCCCCTCCGGGGTGATGACCAGGACACCTGCTCCGGCTCCGGTCGTCGTTGACGAACCATCAACATAAGCGCGCCAAGTTAGCATCGTTTCTCCCCGGGTGGATTCCAGCAAGAAGTCCGACATAGCCTGTCCCTTAATGGTCGGGCGCCTTTCGAACTCAACGTCGTATTCTCCCAACTCAACAGCCCACTTAACCATCCTCCCAGAAAGGTCTAATCTACTCAAAGTTTGCTTCAAATGTAAGTTAGTACGTACCCGTACTTTGTGAGACAGGAAGTAAGGGCGTAACCTTCGCACTGACACCATTACTGCCAAAGCCGCTTTCTCGATGTCAGGGTACCTGCTTTCAGCCCCGTGCATCGTCTTACTTACGAAGTACACCGGTTTCTGGATGTCACCTTCCTCCTTCAAGAGAACTGAGCTAACAGCTTGCTCCCCTGTAGAGAAATACAATATTAGCTCATCACCAGGTAGTGGCTTAGTCAATAATGGCATATTATGTAAATAATCTCTTAGCCATTCGAATGCTGTCTGGCATTCCTCTGTCCATTCGTATTGACATCCCTTCCGAAGTATCTTAAAGAATGGCAAGCTCCGATCGGCGGACTTGGCTATGAACCTACTCAAAGCTGCCAATCTACCGGTCAAGCGCTGGACCTCCTTGATGTTGCGGGGTGGCTGCATCTCTAGTATAGCCTTCACCTTGTTAGGATTCACCTCGATCCCCCTCTTTGTCACCATGTACCCCAGGAACTTCCCTGACTGCACTCCAAAAGTACATTTCTCGGGATTCAGCTTCATGCCGCTACTTCGGATGTTCTAAAAGGCTTCCTCTAAATCCGTGACGTGGTCCCTAGCCCATGTCGATTTAACCAACATGTCGTCTACATAGACCTCCATATTACGTCCCAGCTGACTTTTGAACACTGTATCGACCATCCTCTGGTAGGTAGCCCCTGCATTCTTAAGTCCAAACAGCATCCGTACATAGCCATAGGTGCCCCCCGCGGTAACAAAGCACACTTTCTACATCGCCTGGGTTGAGTTTGATCTGATGGTACCCTTGGTAAGCGGCAATCATGCTCAGCATTTCACAGCCAGATGTGGAGTCAACCAATCGATCTATCCTTGGCAGAGGATAGTGGTCTTTAGGACAAGCCTTATTGAGATCCCGAAAATCCACGCACATCCTCCACGAGCCATTCCCCTTTTTGACCATAACAACATTGGCCATCCAGGAAGGGAACTGTACTTCCTTGATGTGTCCGGCCCTGAGTAGCTTCTCTACCTCCACCTTGATGCCCTGATCTCTTTCGGCTCCGAATTGACGGAGCCTTTGTTTTATGGGATGACTTTCCGGGATTATATTCAGGTGATGCATGGCTATGCTTGGGTCAATCCCCGTCATGTCCGCTGGTGAGAATGCGAACAAATCGGCATTCCGCCTCAAGCATTCGACCAACTGCAAGGACGCCTCCTTCTCCATCTTCGTTCGTGAACCCTTCCTTTCCCGGGTGTAACTCTACTGTCATTAACTCCTCATCGGGCTGAGGTTGCAGCTGCGTGGGTTCCCCCTTCTCGCTATCCAGCTTCGTCCATTTTGCTTGCTTGGCATCAGCTCCCTCTTTCTCCTTACCCCCGGTCACTACCTTGACCTCATTTGCGTATCATCGACGAGAACTCTCCTGGTCTCCCGAGACCTCTCCTACCTGGTCGCCCACTGGAAATTTGATCTTCAAGTGATATGTTGACGGCACGATCCTAAATCCGTTGATGGCTGGCCGCCCCAATATAATGTTGTACGAGGAGACTGCATCAACGACTAAGAAATTGACCATACGCACCACCCGTAGGGGGTCCTCTCCTAACCCCACCAGAAGTGTGATCTGGCCCAGTGGTTGTATACCAGCTCGGCCAAACCCGTACAGCGAAGTAGCCACTGGTTTCAACTTCGTCCCTAACTCCATCTGCTTGAAGCATTCTAGGAATATAATATCTGCCGAACTCCCCCCGTCTATGAATACTCGCGAGACATTGTATCCCGCCACATCCGTGGTAATCACAAGGGCGTCATTATGAGGTCGCACGACGTCGGCTTCGTCCTTGGCTCCGAACTGTATGTTCCTCGTGGTCTCCATCTGGCCTACCAAGTAATCTCCAGTTCCGGTACCTCCGCTTTCTTTCATTCGAGCATAAGACTTCCGCGCCTTATGAGAATCTCCACCCTCTGGACCTCCGACTATGATGAGGATATGAGCTCTTGGCTGGCTGGGTCCTGGCCTGTGGGGCTCCAACATAGGTTGTTTCCCCTTGTCTAGCCCCGGACCTTCCTTCTCCTTGGACTGCACCACTGGACCCGGGATTCGGTCCCGGTATATGAACTCTTTGAGGTGCCCTGCTCTTATCAGCCTTTCTATCTCGTTCTTCAGATGAGTACATGAGTCGGTATGATGCCCATGCTCGTTGTGGAACCGACAGAAAGGTCCGGTAGTAGGCCTCGGAGGTCCTCGCGAATTGATTCGAGGGTACTTGAGGTCCGGGTGCCTTGCCGCCACAGCTAGGACCTCTTGCAAACTCGTCCGGAGAGGGGTGTAACTCTGGTACCTAGGGGGGGAATCGGCCCCCTCTACCCTGCATGGGTCCTCTGATCATCGGGGGACGAGCCATCCTGACACCTTCTTTGTTTCGACCAGGATCCGGCATTCCCTTCTTTGGAGGTGCCCTAGGCACCGACTCCCGAAATTTCGCCAACCGGCTTTCTTCTAAGTTTATGTACTTGTCAGCTCTGCCCAACAGCTCCTCGAATGTTTGCGGGGGCTTCTTAGACAGCGATGCGAAGAAATCACCCACCTGCAAACCATGAACCAGAGCATTAATTTTAACAGAAGTAGTAGCCGAAGGTACCTCCAAGGCTGCCACATTGAATCTTCGAATATAAGATCGGAGGCTCTCATCCGGTCGTTGTTTGACTTGAAACAGGGACATGTCAGATTTGGGTGGTTTCCGAGCGCTAGCAAACTGGTTAATGAACATCTCCTGGAATTCCTCAAACGAGTGGATAACCTCCGGCTCTAACTGGCTGAACCATTGTTGGGAAGCTCTTACCAACGTTGTTAAGAAACCCTACATTTTACCCCTTCTGAAAAGTTGTGCAACAGGACGGTATTCTTGAAGCGCAAGATGTGATCCTCTGGGTCGGTGATACCGTCATACTCGTAGGGTAGCTGCTTAAAGTTGAGCGACACTTCTCCCTCCAATAGTTCCTTGGCAAAAGGCGTGCCAGCTTGGTATACTCCCCGCAGGTGTGGCTTAGTGGCCTTGTTTTGCATGTCCTCCACGACCTTCCGCAGATCAGACATCTGCTTCCTAAGCTCCCTGCCCTCTTGTCATGTGATCACCATATTTTCCTCTGGCCTGCATCCGCTAGCGATGGTCGCCGGGGGTATCTCATTGCTTGGGTTTATCGACCTCATTTCCTCCTGGGGTCCTCTAAGGTGTTCGTCACTCCGTCTCGGAGGTGGGGTCAATGGCCCCTCATTCCTTCTGGCATGGCCTCCCTTTCCGAAGGGTTTACCCCTATCTGGGGTCGCAATGTTTCCTCCCCGGCTACCATGTTCTCTCCCACCGTCTCTGCGGCGGAGCTGTTCTGGACGGCCCAGCGACGGTGGGTGCTGGTGTCGACGGTGAAGCCTCGACTGGGGATGCCAACGTTGGAGACGGTATGGGGTTTTCCTCCACCCTGTCGACGACTTCTTCAAATCGTTCTTGCAGATTCTGCACCAAAGGCGACTGTTCTTCCATCTCGGCCCGTTTTCGTATACCTCACCGGTCTATGGCTTCCCTGAGAACTGCAACCTTCTTCTAGCTCATTAACGCCTCGTCCTCGAACAAACACAGGTTCCGACGGTCTTCCCCGTCGTAACTACGCAGCGTACTCACGTTTCAGTCCGTCTTTCCCACAGACGGCGCCATTTGATGCGGGTTTGACCCCGATCAACAATATTTAGTCCGGGAAACAAAGGTTGACGGGTGAAACGGACCGGGCTCGATGCTCTGTGACGTATTAGGATTTAGGTTTCGTGTTGTAAAAGGAAGAGAACGAAGGAGACGCAGATTTTACGTGGTTCGGACAGCTGTCCTACATCCACGGGCCGCTGGTAACAGTTTTCACTATTCACGTGTAAGAAATACACCCTCAAGCTCACCTCACTCGTTACAGTATATTCATGGTGAAGAAGATGACTTGAGAGTAAGAAAAAATATCTAAGTGTCTAAATCCGTTGCCTTTGGTCGTTTTTCCCCCATTCATATGCCCGTTTGACCTCTGCCTCGCCAGCTGGCCATTTTGGGACCACCTGATAGTGACCTCTGATACAACATAGGAGATACCAGCAGCAGGTGTACTATTGTCAGACTGACGCGCCTCCGCCCAGGTTGAGATGTCCGCCATTCATAGCCCTCCACGTGTCATCTTGGTCGGCTATTCCTCATATTTCCCGCTCAAATCATTTCATTGCTCGCGCCGCTCCCATTTTTTTCGTACAGGACTCCTGATCTCTAGCTCTCCCTCCTACCTGCTCCATTGTCCTGAAAATTGCTATTCATAGGTGGTAGAGTTAGGAGGAATGCTGAACTAAAAGTTACCCCTATCACATATATACCAGATGCCAAGTTAAACAAGCTAGACTAAATTAATGAGAATTGCAAAAGCTTGTGAAATCGCAGTCAAGACTAGAAGAGAAAGTGAGAAAATTAACTCCACTACAATGAGATGACTACCTTGCTTGACAATTGAAAATTCGAAAGCTGCAGGAACACAAAAAAAAAATGAAAGGCAGTTGCTGAGAAATGAGAATTGGGGATGAATAAGTTTGAGAGTGACGTGCCAAGTGTTAGTGAGGGATAATATTGTAAAATAATTTGTGGGTTTTCAATAACATACTTCAAGGGTGAGTTATTCTAAACCTATATCCATGGGTTTAAAATTAATATAAATCAACCTATGTTTTATTTAAACATAGCTACCAAACAAATCAGCACTGGATAAACCTATGTTTATAATTACTAAACCCGGTAACCAAACGAGGGCTTACGCAGCTTTCACTTCTCTAATGCATCTCATATCAGGTCTCCGCCAACATCCAACCCTTCCCATCGAAATGGACGGGGGAACAGTTCACTCTCTCGATTCGAACATCTCTTTCTTTCAGAAATTCCTCGAAGCACACCATATCTTCCGTCGATCTCAAATTGGAGCTTCGCATAGCTGACGCAGCACATGATACCGAAGACGTCATCGAGACTCACGTAGCGGAGATTTCAATCAAGAGGACTTCAACGCAAGTCTTCAAAAGGCTATAGAAGTCATGGATCTAGTCGAGAAGGAAGTGATGTGAATGAGTTGGGATAATTCTGAGAAGAAAAGCCAATGCAAAAACAGTCAACCTAAACTACCTATGAATGCTGATGAGAAGAACATCGTTGTTGGCATGGAAGACCTAACACTCAAAATTGTGGATAGCTCACTCTACCAATGAACACATCCGGTTGTCGGATTGTCTCGATAACAGGTATGGGCGGAATCGATAAAACAACACTCGCTAACAAAGTTTATCATCATCCTTACGTTAGGAATTACTTTGATGTTCATGTTTGAGCTACGATATTGAAGGACTGCGATACACATGAAACTCTAGCGGAGCTTGTTCGTTGTCTAGATAGGACAAAGAGCAAGGAAAGTTTGAGAGGTGAGGGCGACTACGAATTGGGTGATAATTGTACAAGAGTTTATTCGTGAAAAAGGTATCCAATAATAGTGGACGATTTATGGGATGTAGAGGCGTGGGAGAGATTGCGATCATTATTCCCGAATAGCCGCGGTAGTGGAATAGTGATAACCTCTAGGGAAGCGAAATTCGATTTGATTTTTCATGTGGATTTATTAGATGAGAAGCAAACTTGGGATTTATTTTGCAAAATCGTATTCGGGCAAGCCCTCGTAAACTAGAGGATGTTGGAAGGAAGATATCTGATGATTGCAGAGGAATTCCTCTTGTCGTGGTTGGAGGCCACTCGCAAGGTATCCACAAACGCGAGAATATTGGAAATCCATTGTTACCCTCGGGTTCTACCGACAACTTGGTAAAATAACTGATCCCCGCCTCAAGTAACCTAACCACCGTACCTGAAGAACGACTCCTACCCTCAGGTTGGACTCGGGCCGACTGGACTGACCCCATGAAGGAGGCCGTGCACCCAATAGGGGGTGACCCACGCCATGCCCCGGAAACTCTAGGAAATTCCCGGTCCCTCGGGAAGTTGCCGAAGGATGCTTGCTTCCGGAGTGTATTTTTATCAAACATTTATTTTTTAAAACCATGTTTGTCCAAACATAAACACTTCGTTTAAACCCACAAACCAAACATGCATTTTATTTATACCCACTAATTTCTTTTATATAAACTAGGCTGAGCAAAAATATCCGAAAACCGGATTACGATCTGGTATCCGGTTTTCAAAACCCGAAAAAAGGCTATTCGGTTTTAAAACCGGATCGGATATCCGATCCGATTTTTTTAGAATAAACCGGATTGGATACGGATAGTGGTTTATCTAAAATCCGGATATCCGGTATCCGATTTTTATAAAAATAAAATATAAAAAATAGCATAAAAAATGAATATTCTAAAAGAAAAAGAATCCTCAAAGTGGAATAAATATGTTAGAGAATTGAAAAAAAAAAACATCGAGATGCAAGTTAAAAAATCAATGTGATGGTACAATGTTTATTATTTGTTATGTAATTTTGATTCATAAATTCACATATTGTGTCAATTACTAAATGTAGAAATTCTTATATGAAAAAAATATACTTCTTTTATTTTGATAAGACATAAAAGAAATGATTTTGAAAGGAAATAATAGGAAGTAGAAGAAAAAATAATTTTAGAAACCGGATGCGGATATCCGCTTTAAATATCCGAATAAAGCGGATATCCGATTTTATGATATCCGATTAAAATCGGACCGGATACAGATATCATATTTTGATATCCGAGAATCCGAATATCCGGTTTTGCTCATTCCTATAAATCATTACTTATTTAAACCCTCTTAATAATAAACCCGTTTGCCTAACGAGCACAAGGGGGGAAACAAACAATAAAGGAAGAATATTGGTGTGGTTTAGAAATGAAGGATGAAATGAAAGTCTTCGTTATAATCAGAAGCATCTCAACTGTCTGGGTATCAATTGCTTGGGAGATAATATATTGATTCGTGTCGTGCCATGAAATAAGCTATTTGGGTATATATTTATATGCCTGGCCTGGCCTTTGAGTAGAGGTCGAAAGCTGCTTGGGTTTAAAATACAGTTTTCGTCAACTATATAGTTGTTGATATCTAATCAAAATAATCGTAGTCAGGTCTGATATTATGTAATGGATGTATTGTATAATAACTAGGTTAGGAAAAAAAAAAAAAAAAGGAAAAATCTTATTACGCGATAAAAATTGCATTTCTACTTGGCCCGAAAGACCAGCGCGGACGTGGCGTCATTTACCTGCGTTATCCACACGCGCCGCTGTTTGTGGTACTTCTGGGCCGATCTATTAAACTTGCTCAGCCCATAATAAGTTTTTTCATTGATGGGCCGTAGCCCAACATTTATCTTAAATTGCTATAGCGGCCGACATTTCTATTGCCCTTGTCGAATTACGTTCTTTCTCTCGAACTGTATTGAGCTTCTCCCTTTCATTTCCCTCCTCGGTGGCGCGTTGCTGTACGGAGTCGTCGCTCGCAAACTCGTGTTAAGTAGATCGTCTTAGTTTGTTCCCTCTTGTTTCTAATATCTAGTTTTTTCTGGCTAAATCTTGCGCTTGTATAATTAATTTGCTATTGAGTTTGTTGTTGCATATTTTTCCAATTTTTCGTTGAGGGGGAAATCAAATAACGAAATGGATGTTTCGATTGAGAATCGAATGTTATTGATTTCTCTGTTCGCCATTTCATTTGATTCTTTGATGGTTTACGAAATCATCCATTTCGGGTTTGCAGTTTTAATTTCATCCAATCAGAATTGTTGCTTCTGCAAAATTTTATGAACTCTAGCATGGTTTTGGATCTTCGCCATCTTTCTAAAGAGAAGTGCAGCATTTGTCAATAAATCTTTTATAATCGATTTTGGTTACTATATCGCTCGTTCTCTTGTTCTCTGTATTTCTTTATGAAATTATCACACATGTTAACCTCGTTTTTAAACATAAAGCAGGTTCCGCTGGTTAATATCTCCAAAAGAAAGTGAATGGACACAACAAAGCTTGAAGCATCGGCCTCAACTGAAGCCCCCATTACAGCCTCGGCTTCGTCAGACCAAAATGCTTCGGAATACGTATCCCAGGCCAAGAAACTTATACATCGTAGGATGCTAATAGGAATAAAAGACGGCCGCTTTTTTGTAGGATCGTTCTATTGCATGGACAAACAGGGGAACATCATACTTCAAGATGCATTCGAGTATCGAAGCACGAGAAGATCTTCTCCTTCTCCTATGGAGCATAGAGCTGTTGGGCTTGTACTTATACCGTTCTCTTGTCGAACTTCGTGCCATGTCGATTGCTCCATCGAAGAGCAGCTTTATCTTCTTTCACTTAAGGATAACTAATAAGTTGATGATGCTATTCGGTCATGGTAGTTTGTATTATGTGTTCTGCTACCATATTGATTGGTTTGTTTCTGTTTTGTAAAATTATACGTATGGTTATACTCGAATTAATATTTGCAAGTTGAAGTCTTAGAAGTATGAATATGCTATGCTTAGATGTTGATGATGGCCCATCAAGAAAACTACACCGTGATTGGTAATAACTCCATTTGTCAAATCATACGTTTCATTACATTTATCAACGATCGACATCTGCACAGCGAGCTAAGCCTATCGTTTAGGACGTCCATTTTCGGACCTGCCTCAATTTTAGACTTGACAGTGTGCATTGAACATTGATTCAGTTAGGTAAAGTGTTGAATATAGCCTTGTGTAGATGGTTTCTGCTTTCTTTATAAATTTATATGTGTATGACTCTGAAGTCTGAATGTGGGAACTTCATTTGCATTTTCAAGAAATGGACAGCGTAACTAATATCATGGAATTTGAGGCCATTGCAAGGGAGAAACTGCCGAAGATGGTCTACGATTACTACGCATCTGGTGCAGAAGATCAGTGGACTCTTTATGAGAATCGGAATGCATTCTCCAGAATATTGTAATGGATCTTTCAGGCCATTTCATTCTTTGGCATGTGTGATATGTCATTAATTTTTCTTTTTCTCCTAAATACAGATTCAGGCCTCGTATCTTAGTAGACGTGAGCAAGATCGATACATCCACATCGATATTGGGATACGATATTTCAATGCCAATCATGGTTGCTCCTACAGCTAAAACTGGCACACCCTGAAGGTGTGCGTGTGTGTGTATTTATAATCCTTCTTGTATTCAAAGAGTTGTGGGTTTTCAGCAAGATTTGAACTTTGATGTAGGAGAACTTGCCACAGCAAGAGCCACGTCAGCAGCTGGAACCATTATGGTGTTTGTTTTCTTGCACTTTGAAAACTTTTCTTACAGCTAATTTCGTTTAAAGTTCAAGAAATTGAAATTCAAATACAGTTGATTAAAATTCACAGTTGTTCTCATATTTCGTGCTCTGATTGGCTATT
Source organism: Craterostigma plantagineum (assembly GCA_027422505.1). Taxonomy (NCBI): domain Eukaryota; kingdom Viridiplantae; phylum Streptophyta; class Magnoliopsida; order Lamiales; family Linderniaceae; genus Craterostigma; species Craterostigma plantagineum. The sequence continues at coordinate 3,187,609 of JAPQWV010000033.1, read as the reverse complement.
GTAGACGTTATCGTCTGGGAGTACGTCGAGTGTCGAAGAAGTTGCCTCAACTGGACCCGGCCTGCGCTTTTTCCAGCTCTCTGTTAGATTATGAACATTATTATTCCCATGTTTTTGTAGATTATCATTTAAAGTTTATCATCTATTGTAAATTTTACAGGTCATGAAAGACAGGGATGTTGTTAGACGGCTGCTAAAGAGAGCCGAGGAAGCTGGCTTCAAGGCTATCGTTCTTACGGTGGATGCCCCAAAACACGGACGAAGGGAAGCTGATATCAAGAATAGGTGAAATTTTTTCCCCTTCCAAACTCTAGTAATGTTACGAGGTAAGTTCATTGATTTCTATTTATTCATTATCGTATCAACAGATTTGCGCTACCATCGAACTTGAGATTCAAGAACTTTGAAGACTTGGGTGTTGGCATCACAGAGAGGGTTAGTTTCATGCTTCAGAAATCAGAATCAATCGAGTACTGTAATGATCTAGATATATATATATATATATATATATATATTGACTTCTCTCTTGTTTTCTTATCTATTTGCAGGACAACGACTCAGAACTAGCCGCATATCTAAACGATCAAATTGACCCGTCTCTAACTTGGAAGGTAAGAGTCTTGAGCTGTGTTTGAAAGGGTTCTTTACTTCACTCTGTTCATTCTTCTGATCAATGAACAGTTTCATAACCAGTAAAATGGATATACATAATACTGATACATGCAGGATTTGAAATGGCTTCAGACAATCACTACATTGCCCATTCTTGTTAAGGGTGTGCTAACTGCTGAGGATGGTACGTAAAATATGAATCATGGTTTGCTAATTTCCTGATAACAATAAACCACTGCGTAATAAGATTCTATGAATTGTTATTACACAGCAAAATTAGCTGTAGAGGCTGGAGTAGCAGGGATTATCGTGTCCAATCATGGAGCTCGACAGCTCGATTACGTTCCCGCCACCATTACTGCTCTTGAAGAAGTTCGTTCTCAGCTGTTCTATTTTTATCCATTGCACATTCTATCCTCAGATGTATTATAAAAAATATATATATTTTATTTAGGTGGTGAAAGCTGCAAAAGGCAGAATTCCAGTTTTCCTCGATGGTGGTATTAGGCGAGGAACCGATGTCTTCAAAGCGATAGCTCTCGGAGCATCTGGCGTATTTGAAAGTATACGTATATATACTCGTACATATATATATGTGTGTGTGTGTGTGTGTGTGTGCATTCTGTTGAATAATAGTAGAAGAAGCTGCTAATTTCTTTCCCCCTATTATTACAAGATTGGACGGCCCATAGTTTTCGCATTAGCAGCTTATGGGGAGGCAGGCGTAAGAAGAGCCCTTCAGATTCTGCACGACGAGTTCGAATTGACTATGGCGTTAAGTGGCTGTCGATCGATTGAAGAAATTACGCTCGACCGTGTAATGAAGACCAATGCTTCGTCCCCCTTGTAATTAGTATGATGTTGTTCTTAAAACTATATGAAATAAATCAAATGGAAGACCTCTATATCCCAAAAAGAAAGTGAGGGCGGTCCCGTACACAATGGATGTAAAACGCTTCGTAAAATACTAATGTTGGATGAGATGTTAAGCTAACACTCAATCTCACTTGTAAATGCACAGCGGAAATAAACGAACTTAATGATGGAACAAAAACGATCACACGAGCTGATTATGTGCAGCAAGTCAAATAACTTGTTGCGAGCCTCACGGCAAAATAATCCACTAAAACGATGGATTACAAACTATCGAAAAAGATAGTTAAAACAAATCTAGCAAACGGAAACGAATCAGAAAGGATTCTAAACCAACAAGATCACTCGACCTCTAAAAGCTAGACTTAGAAAAGAAAAACTCTTTCAAGAAATAACTCTCGCTCAGAAACGCTCTCTTGTTCGCTCGGTGTTCGTTCTTTTAAAAGTCGTCCTCCAAACGGTTAAGTCTTCGACTTAAGTATCTCTTCGACTTGTCAAGGACTTGTCCAAACGACCTTGCAACCTCCCTCTACGTCCACTAAGAGTGTTTTGACCGTTAGTGTCCGTTGGGGAGTCGACTTGGTCACTCCAAGTGCTCGGTCTTGACTTTAGCTCCAAGACATCCTATCTTTAGTATGCACTCTTCCCTATCTTCGCTCCACACTCCTTTCACGCGGTTTGAACCGTTCTATCACTTATCCAAGACCTGCATAAGTCTCGTAAAAAGCCACGTCAGCACTAGGGTTAGTTTTGGGCATGAAAGATAAAACAGAGAAAGGGAACATTCTCGACCAACAATGAGATGACTACCTGAAGGTGTGCGTGTGTGTGTATTTATAATCCTTCTTGTATTCAAAGAGTTGTGGGTTTTCAGCAAGATTTGAACTTTGATGTAGGAGAACTTGCCACAGCAAGAGCCACGTCAGCAGCTGGAACCATTATGGTGTTTGTTTTCTTGCACTTTGAAAACTTTTCTTACAGCTAATTTCGTTTAAAGTTCAAGAAATTGAAATTCAAATACAGTTGATTAAAATTCACAGTTGTTCTCATATTTCGTGCTCTGATTGGCTATTGTAGACGTTATCGTCTGGGAGTACGTCGAGTGTCGAAGAAGTTGCCTCAACTGGACCCGGCCTGCGCTTTTTCCAGCTTTCTGTGAGATTATGAACATTGTTATTATTCCTAGGGGTGTTCGTTCGACCGTACCGAAGTACACCCCTAGTAGATACCGAATACCGAACCGAATTTCTCGGTTCGGTATTCGGTTTTTACCGAAATTTTTTCGGTAAATTCGGTAAACCGAAAATATAATAATAATAATAATAATAAAAAATCGATAATAATTAAATTAATACGTATATTAATATAATTATAACTTTATTTTCAATATTAATATAATAAAATATATTCTAATTTTTAAAATTTTGGTAATTCGGTATACCGAATTTACCGAAATTCAAAATCTGTACCGAACCGAATTTATCGAATTACCGATTTTTTTTTTTAAGAACCAAATACCGAACCGACTTTTTTGGTTCGGTTCGGTTTTGTACCGAAATTTCGGTATTTCGGTTTGTTCGTAGTATACCGAACAACGAACACCCCTAATTATTCCCATGTTTTTTGTAGATAATTATTTAAAGTTTATCATCTATTGTAAATTTTACAGGTCATGAAAGATAGGGATGTTGTTAGACGGCTGCTGAAGAGAGCCGAGGAAGCTGGCTTCAAGCCTATCGTTCTTACGGTGGATGCCCCAAAGCACGGACGAAGGGAAGCTGATATCAAGAATAGGTGAAGTTTTTTCCCCTTCCGAACTCTAGTAATGTTACGAGGTAAGTTCATTGATTTCTATTTATTATTGTATCGACAGATTTGCGCTACCATCGAACTTAAGATTCAAGAACTTTGAAGACTTGGGTGTTGGCACAACAGACAGGGTTAGTTTCATGCTTCAGAAATCAGAATCAATCGAGTACTGTAATAATCTACATATTTATATAATTTGACTTCTCTTGTTTTTTATCTATTTTCAGGCCAACGACTCGGGACTAGCCGCATATCTAAACGATCAAATTGACCCGTCTCTAACTTGGAAGGTAAGAGTCTCGAGCTGTGTTCGAAAGGGTTCTTCTTTACTCGACTCTGTTGATTCTTCTGATCAATTAACAGTTTCATAATCAGTAGAACGGTTACAAATAATACTGATACATGCAGGATCTGCAATGGCTTAAAACAATCACTACATTGCCAATTCTTGTTAAGGGCGTGTTAACTGCCGAGGATGGTATGTAGAATATGAACCACCATTTGTTAATTTCATGATAGCAATAAACCTCTGTGTAATAAGATTCCATGAACTGTTATTACACAGCAAAATTAGCTGTAGAAGCTGGAGTAGCAGGCATTATCGTGTCCAATCATGGAGCTCGACAACTCGATTATGTTCCGGCCACCATAACTGCTCTTGAAGAGGTTCGTTCTCAGCTCTTCCATTGCTAATTCTATCCTCAGATGTATTAGAGAAATATATATATTTTTTGCTTTAGGTGGTGAAAGCTGCAAAAGGCAGAATTCCAGTTTTTCTCGATGGTGGTGTTAGGCGAGGAACCGATGTCTTCAAAGCGATAGCTCTCGGAGCATCTGGCGTATTTGTAAGTATACGTATATATACTCATATATATGTCTGTATTCGGTTGAATAATACTCGAAGAAGTTGCTAATTTCTTTCCCCCTATCATTACAAGATTGGACGGCCTATGTCTGTCGATTGATTGAAGAAATTACGCTCGACCGTGTAATGAAGACCCATGCTTCGTCCCCCTTGTAATTCGTACGATTGCATGTTCGTAAAACTATATGAAATAAATCAAATGGAAGCCCTATATATCTAATTGAGATTAAAAAAAAAAAAAAAAAATGCATGAGATTTCTTGGGAGAAACTTCCCCTACCATCCCAAAGAGAAAGGATCATAATTTTAGATACTTAAAAGAATACTCGCGAATGTCAGAGCATGTCATGAGAGTCGAATGAACGAACATAAGTAATCGACTACAATAACGGTTGGGGAAAGAATTTGACTTACAATCATGAGAAGAAGAATCAGCGCCAGGGCCATGGAGCATCTCTCCAAGCGATGCAGCGTTTGTTCTCGCGTTCCTCGGGATTAAACGCTTTGCTGCTGCCATGTCCAAAAGATGGGCAGCGCTGAATAATGCATTCGTTGCGAAGTAAGGCTTCTTCTTTGTATCCCGGGCTATGATATCTTGGATGCTGGATAAAGGGGACACCTTTCCACCATAGCTTGAGAGCCTTGAGAGATGAACAACGTTTTATTTAATTCTTACTAATGGTAATATTTCAGATAAAAGATAACAGTAGAGAAGAAAAGAAGTAAGGTGAACTGACATGCCAATATATCCACAATGCAACTTTATGTGGCATAAACCAGAAGAACACCGAATAGTCGGCTGCTTCTAAGGAGGTGACTCTTTTGGCTGTCAACGAAGCAGTGAAGTAGTTACCGAGTTCGGGGTGATGAACTGTTATAACTATATGCAGATTATCGTCGGGGTCGTTTGTTTTCAAGCTCCAATTTCCGAGCATATCCTTCAGTAGAAAAAACAAATAATGACTATATCAGTTAACTCATTATCTAGTATGGGCATGAGAAATATTTTCACAGTACTACATTAACTATTAAGTGATAACTAACCATGAAAGGGCTGACATGAAGAGGTTTGGCAACTAAATCTGAGTTTGGACTGAACAAGAATGTCACTCTTTCTCCCCACGGCGTATTGGTAACCTTAAAAACCATCAAAATCAATGTTAAGAATGGGGCCCACAACATTCACCAGTCCCTTTTTTTTCTCAATTTATACAGGATAAAGCAAGCCTCACCTCTGCAATACATCTCCTCAAGATTCTGCTAGAGTCTTCAATATCGTAGCAATAGTAAACACTCAATGGATTTTGCTCATAACCCACGCTAGGAGGTATTGTTAGAAGAAAACTGGCAGTCAATACAAAGCTATCAGTCTAATGCAACTTCAAACATCGAAAGGCAACCTCCAGTTGACATTTCTTTATGTATAAAACAATCACAACGAACACATAATATCCCTTACATATATTCAATTCATTCATAACATATACTCATGAGCAACGTTAGGTGAGTAGCGCAATCACAACTCACAAGTCACGGTATGTTTTATCAGCTTACAAATGTGGATAAGCATGTAATGATTATACATTTTCCAGTTCAATGCGAACCCTATATTTATCTGCACTCATTTATCTAAGCTCCGAATTTATTAGCTATCAAGGCGTTAATCATCCGTCGACTAAGACTTCGAAGCCTCGCCGAACTAAATCAAAATCATCAACTTTAATCACATCAAATTTAAAACAAACTCAGTTAAAATGCACAGATTCGAGATATAATTTCACGAGCGCAGGACAAAGATCAGAAAAAATTCGCGCGAGGAAGGAAACAATTAATTACACGGGCCCGTTGGTGCTGGCAATGCGTCGCGCGTGGTCGGCGGACAGGTGGTCGTCAGGCCGGTCGCCGACGCAGTCCAGGTCTAAGAGTGCGTAGCGCACGGAATAGCGGAACGAGTGATGCACCGGCCGGCGGCGCTCGTGCCACACGGAGCCTTCGTAGACAGCGGCGACTGAGGCATCCCTTCCAACGGCTGAGCGCGGGCCGAGGAATCGCCGGATTATCAGGTGGAGAGAGAGTAAAATGGAGGTGACGGCGGTGTATAAGATGGAGCAGAGGAGGTAGAGAAGCTCCATGTCGTCGTCGTCTCTGTCACGTTCACGGTATTAACTGAGTAGGAAAAAAAATTGTGGATCTCCCGGCAACACGTCGGCGGATTCAGATCCGACCCATGGATATCTTAACCCGTTTACCATGAATCATAGCTTATTGGGCTTAATATGGGCTCTTAAATTGGGCCTTAAGGATCTATTGATGGACCCACGTAATTAGTGCTTTACGGTGCCCTGCACCGAAAAGTAGCTGATTGGGCGACATCTACGAAGTGGAAAACGACGACGTTCTGACAGAAACAAGTGGTTTACAATTGTCCTACTCTTGCAATTTCTTACCTGTTCAGCTCTGTATCCACCTATCTCTCACTCTCTCTGGATTATATAGGGGCTCTGTAGCTCGATTGTATATTTGTTTTGAAAGCTTTAGAGCACTGTGTCTGCCAATGGCATCTGCTATGCTACAAGGATTTGCAGCCACGACGGCTCTTTCGTCGGCAGATTGCTAGAAATTTAGCTTCGTTTCTCGCAGATCGATCTCAGGTTTTTGCATGCTTTCTATTTGATTAAGTGCGGTGTTTGTTGGTTTGACGCTCAGATTTGTTTTCTCTGCTGTTTTATCCGTTGGATTGAGATTGACAAGTTAAATCTACGTGCTCCTTTTTTTCGTTGTTCATTGCGTTTTGTTTATTCGTGAACCGTGATTCATTAATCAATTGTCGAGTCTTCAGCAGCTTGATTCAAAGAAACCTGGCATTAAGTGGGTCATTTTTCCCCAACTCTCTTTGATCATGAATCTTCATGAACACTGTATTTCTAATTTCGTATGTCTTCTTTGACTCAGAGAGAAAAGGCGAGTCCTTTGTTTCTTTCGCTGATGGGTGTTTGACCAAGGGCTTGAACCTTACTGGTAACAAGAGAGGTCGATTGTTAATTAATGCAGTTGCTGTAAGTTTGCAGAAGCTTCTGCTTGGTTTCATATTCATTCTTCTTACAATGTGCATTCATGTTTTGCTGCTGCTACTTACCTGCTTATTCTATTTGAAGCCGTTTGATTTCTGGTTTTTGTTGTGTGATTGTAGACAAAGCAAGACAATGCTACCTCATCTGCAACGTCAAAACCAGGGTATTTCTCTTTCTTATCCTCCACTGTGCAACATCGAACAGTAATATTCTTATTTGTTCATTATTATGATTATGTCGCTTTTACAGTGTTCTAGTTAACTGAATTTTCTTGAACCAAACGAATAAAAGAAAGCTATTCTACATTATTTTGTGTATGTTATCAAGTACTTCCTCTTCTATTCCATTGTATGCATTTATAATCCACAGCTAGTACCCATTTTAGTTAAAATCCTGATGCCATAAGCACACTCGCACGCCATCTTAACCCTCAGGCACGAGCTTTTACTCTTCGAGGCCCTCCGCGAAGGCCTAGAGGAGGAGATGGACCGGGACCCACGTGTCTGCGTCATGGGCGAAGACGTTGGCCATTACGGTGGCTCTTACAAAGTCACCAAAGGCCTTGCCACGAAATTCGGCGACCTAAGAGTCCTCGACACGCCCATCGCCGAAAACTCCTTCACTGGCATGGGAATCGGGGCGGCCATGACGGGCCTGAGGCCCGTCGTCGAGGGCATGAACATGGGCTTCCTCCTCCTAGCCTTCAACCAAATCTCAAACAACTGTGGAATGCTCCACTACACCTCGGGCGGGCAGTTCAAGATACCCATTGTCATACGCGGGCCCGGCGGCGTGGGCCGCCAGCTCGGGGCCGAGCACTCCCAACGCCTCGAGTCTTACTTCCAATCGATTCCCGGGATACAGATGGTGGCGTGCTCGACTCCTTACAATGCCAAGGGTTTGATGAAGGCTGCAATAAGGAGCGAGAACCCAGTGATACTCTTCGAGCACGTCTTGCTTTACAACCTCAAGGAGAGGATTCCCGACGAGGAGTACGTCCTTAATCTCGAGGAGGCCGAAATGGTTCGGCCTGGTGAGCACGTCACGATCCTTACGTACTCGAGAATGAGGTACCCTATTTATGAAACTTCTCTCGTTATTTAGATTGTATTGCGATAAAATATTCTGGCATTTTAGGATCCATTTACCCATTCCATGTTCATATCATAATTGAATTGGATCTTTACTATGTGTTGAGGTAGTTTGTCCCACATCGGTAAATTAACTTCAGTCGGCTCGGTTATAAATCGAGGAGGTGTATCCTCCTATTGCCAAATTGGTTTTGGGATGGAAACCCTCCATTTAACAGTTTGACCAATTGATGCTGAATAACATGCCAACTATTTACTTAACCTTGCGTTTGCACAGGAATAACCGAACAACAAATATTTTTTCCTGAAATTTACGGGTTTTGATTCTATATGTGCAAAAGGTACCACGTAATGCAAGCTGCGAAGACGTTAGTGAACAAAGGATACGACCCAGAAGTGATCGACATCAGATCGTTGAAGCCGTTCGATCTCTACACCATCGGGAAATCGATCAAGAAAACCCACCGCGTGCTCATCGTGGAGGAGTGCATGAGGACGGGCGGGATCGGGGCGAGCCTCACGGCTGCTATAAACGAGAATTTCTACGACTACTTAGACACGCCGATCGTTTGCCTTTCTTCTCAGGACGTCCCGACCCCTTACGCCGGGACTTTGGAAGAGTGGACCGTCGTTCAGCCGCCGCAGATCGTCGCTGCGGTGGAGCAGCTTTGTCAGTAGGGGAAAAGGGAATGTGGTTAGTGAGTGTGTGCTTTTTGAGTTTTTTATGATTTTGTTGATCTTTGTTGGTTTATTTGAAGACAGTTTTGAGTTGCTCTTTATTTCCTTTTTTTTTTGTGGGAGTGTTGAATTCTTCATGGATTTTGTTTAGGTTTGTTTTAATTATGTTGGGAATCGTTTTGTTTTGGTAGTGCTATTTCGTCCTTGAAAATTAGGCGTAGTACTACAATATCTATCCGTTCTGTTTTATCCGTTCTGTTTTGTTTTTTTGGTGCAAGGCTTAAATAGAATTATTATGTATTTTAGGCATTTTACTTTTGAATAGATATAGGAGGTGTACGTGTATGATGTATGCTGCCGCACATTGTCTTCTTTTTCCAAGATTTTCTCTTCCAAGAGAGTGGGGGTGGGGGGTCAAGTCATATTTTGCATTATAAAATAAAATCCCAAACTTGAAATATATTCCAGGTAAATCTACCGAAAAATACCAATTTATATATAAAATTTATAAGTCAGTATAAGTACCTCTTCGATTGTGTGGACCATTAATCGAGTCTTGACGCACCTTTTTATATATGTATTATGTACCACCTCACATGTTTATATTGTACCCACATATGGTTCCTATATACGTTTTATACGGTACCTTAATGTGTTATATGATATACCATTTTTCTCAAGGTATTTTGTATCACAATATGTTTCTCTATGGCATCTAAATGTCTTCTATGACATACTTGCGGTGGAACAGGAACCAATGTGCAAAAAAAGTGTAATGGGCACCTACATATAAAAATAAAATTCTGACGGAGTAATGACTTTTTCTTTATATAAATTTTTCTGTAGATTCCCATATATTCCGTAGTTAAAAAAGATATATAGTTTTTCAACTATACTTTATGATAAGATTAATTAATCTTAATAATTCACAGATTGATCCCTTAAGTATTTTGGCAAATATGCGTTTTCCATTGAATTAACTCCTAAATTGAAGAATAGACGAAGAATGACTAGCTAAATGGTCATAGAATCCAAGTGGCTTCTTTATCACCGGTACCGCCTCAAAGCTACGATCTTTGGTTCCTCTAAAAACAATTAATAGAAAAATAAAATTTAAAAAATGGCCAGGAGACTGTAAAAACCCCTGTATACAAACAGCCTCTCCTTCATCTATCTTTACAAATTACAATTAACATCCCATTAATGCAAACTACGCTTGATTTTCAAGATCCTCAGAGCTTATAAACGTCCCATGAAATCCATAAGGAACCCTAGAAGGAAGCTTTACTACAGCTTCAATCTTCATAGTCAAAGCATTCACAATCTGAAGCTCAGATTCACATCTCTCCTCGTCGTGAACAAAAACAAGTATATGACCATCGTCTTCTTCCTCCTCCACCTCATCAGAACCACCGTTCCTCGGCAGAAAAAACGGTTCTCCGCCGTACTTATCACCGCCGTAGAAAAATTTCTCGACTTTCCCAGTCAAGAGATCCACCTTCGCAAAACCAGCCACCTTCGGCCATGGCTCTGCTACTGCAAGATAAGCATACCTCGTTTTCCGACCAAGCTTGTTCCTATTCACCATCCCAGCTTCAAGATTCATCTGTTCTTCTTCCAACGATTGGATTATGGGTCTCTTTATCGATCTCCCAGTGCTGAGATTTAACCTGATTTCTGATAAAACGCTCTTGAAGTTCTCTCCGCACTCGTTGAAGATGGAGTCCGGCGGATTCATGCAAGAACCTATCACGACAACCTCGTTTTTCTCAGGTTCTTCCCAAGCATTCCATAGATGGAAGCAGAAAGTTTCTGGGCATTCGATCCACGTAATATCCCTCGCATCCTCGGCGTTCTTTGATAGAACCCCAAACCTAGAAGCTTTGTCCTCGTCGTAAATCACAGGCGACCCACCTCTGAACATTTCTTGGATCTTGAACACCAATTGCTGGTCTGGGATTACCACGAAGTTCTTCGTAATTGCAAAATCGTGAATCATAGCTGGGACGTTCAAAGGGATTTCAATGTCAGGCGATTTCTCGCCGTTCTTGGAGAATTTGAAGTATTTGAGGTATGGTTTTTGGACAACGTCGTAGCTCAGAGCGAAGAGCTCTTTGGAGATGGGGTCGATCTTTGGGTGGGCAATCATCGTAGTTACCAATTGCTGGTCGAAATCATATCTGCACACCGTTTCTAGGTCGCCGGCGGCGGTGATTCTGACATGGTAAGGAAGGTCATCCTCGGACATTGCTAGGAGCCGCCCGTTGAAGTAGGCCACGCCGGCGTTAGCCACGCCCGTTCCTCGGCGGTGATCGATCAGACCGAATAAGCCACGCGCGTAGAATATGGCGAGCTTAGCTATGCCCAAATGGCCGTGAAGCTCGCCGATGGCTTTGGGAAAGATGGGTCGACCCATTTGTCGTTCTTGGACCAATCTATGGGTCTCGGTGAACCTACAGGCGTAGCTTGCTTCGTTCTTCTTTCCTACGCCGTGGATGGTGACGGTGTGTATCATGCCGTCGCCGTCGAAGAGGTGGTGGCCGCCGAGAGGCTCGTGTAGTGGGTTTGCTCCGTTCCTCACGTAGACGCCGTGGATACAGTCTGGGATCGTGCCGGAGACTTCGAGGTTGTGTTTAACGGGTTGCTCCGGCGCCGGAGAGAAGTTTCCGGCGAGTTGGAAACGTGGGTCCGCTGTTTTGGGCAGTGGGTGCGCGAGCTCGCGCCGGAGCAACGCGATTTCGAGCAAGTCGAGAGCTGTCGCGGCGGCTCTCTGGAGTATATTCCGCCCAGGTGGAGGCCGGGCTGGCGGAGGTTGGACGGCGGCGATTTTATTGGGTGGTTGTGGTAGTGCGTGTTTTGGGTAGGTGAGAATCGACAGCGATTTTACGGCGCAGCAATTGATGCTCTTAGCCTGCGGATTTATCGTCGTTGTGGTTTTAGAAGGGGTTTGAGTTGCGTGAGCCATTTGATCACACGCCACTATACAAGTTACAACCTTTGACGTTCATTTTTTTTTTCTTTTGTAATAAATAAAAAATGAGTCTTTTTTGTTTATTGATATACAGTGTTTTGTAGTGAGTATTATGAGTATGGTCCTTTAAAGAGAAAGATTTGCTAGAGAAGGGTTACTATATTATTATGCATGCTTGATTTTCAGGTAAAAATATTTGTGCAAGCTTTAAAGTCCTTTACCACTTCCTATTTCACATAAACAAGCAAGTCAACTTGATGTGGGGCTCTCCCACATCAAAGAATTTAATATTTGTGGGGAAATTTTATATAGCGGTAGGTCTAAATCTCAAAGTGTAGGAAGTACGTTGGGTGCTTAAGGGACGTAAATAGTGGAAAAGGCACAAGATATACGTGGTTCAGACCTTGTAAGGTCCTACGTCCACGGCGCTCCGAAAAATACTTCTTTTCACTATTTTAGACAGATTACACACTCAGATCGCTCATTCTCACGTAAAATATATTAAGTACTTGAAAAGAGAATATTCTATGTATTTTAGAGAGAATTATGGAGTGTTCTTCGTATTTTGAATGATGATCCATTTGAAAGTTGCCAAGTGATGCTTTTATAGGAGCTTCCTGGGGCTAGGAGAGGTTACATCCCGGATTTCCTGGAGAATGACGGCCTGGGACGATGTACAGTGACAGGTAGCTTTGTCAGAGCAGCTTTTCCACAGTAGTCCCATCTGTCGCAGGAGCTGCAGTGGCGGAGCCCATTCTTTGAGTGACACGTGTTTCCCGCCTCCTTATTTCCTTGTGCCTGTCTTTCAGTCATTAATGCACCCAGGAGACCTCTTTTTACCCAGGGGTCATTAGCCGTCCTTTGAGGTCTTCGGAGCTCCCAATGTATATTAAAATATCTTGTTTTATTGGGTATTTTCTGTTGGGCTTATTTTCTTTTCTATTTTTTCAGCCCACCTAGTTTCTGGACCGTACCAACCACTCCCCTACTCTAATTTATTTTCGGGACAAAGTAAATTAGAGTAAAATAAGTAGGGAGGTGGGCTTACTTCCTGTCCCGTGAGCTCCCTTGTCTTATCGTTGTTTCTGGGGCATCGTGCCCTCTTTTGGCGCTAAAAGGAAAGCCGCTGCTTCCCTGGGACCTGATGGTAAAACGAAAAAGAAAATGCTCCCTGCTTCTTCGGGAGGTGAAGCGGGGTCGCCCCGTCATGGACCTCAGGGGACTTCCAAGGAGGCTAGAAAGCGGGTCTGGCAGGAGATGAAGAGGCTGCTCTGCAGGCGCTTCCCTTCCTTCGTACTTCCTGGGAAATCCCAGAGCTCCCGAGAATACCAAGTCCAGGGTTCCTGCTGCGGAGAAACACATGGAAGTTCTGGCTCACGCCGACATCTCGGATCTCCCGAAAGCTCCCTTGGATCGCCTTGCTTCTTGATTTCTTTTCTTTCTCTTCTGTGATGTAGTGGACATCTTTTCCTATTTTTTCGAACCTTTTAGGACTTGTGTTGCTTTTCCTGGGAGATTAACTCCCCTTGGTGTCGTGTGTCTCTCGGGGGATATTTTTCCGTGTAATATATGCATCCCCTTTTCGCTAATCTTTTTTGTTGCCTTTGAGTCTCCGGCGACCTCCCTTATTTTGATGGGGACCTTCACTATTTATGTATTTATGTTTGTTTCCCAAACGTGGGTCTGAATATGGCCACAGCACCGGGGTGTTAAGGTCAATCATGAATTTTGAGCGCGGTTATAGCGCCGGCACGCTTAACGATTCGTAAGCCAAGTACGAATTTTTAGCACGGTTATAGCGCCGCCATGCTTAATCGATTCGTAAACTAAGTACGAATTTTGAGCGCATCCTGGGTTGCAAGGACCATCGTCCTTGTCCTCAGGTGCTATTCAATGCTAGGCTCTCTCTGTCCTTAGCAAGTTCAGTATGGACTTTTAGGTCCTTGGAAATGTGGGGATCCCCGGTACCATTCACGTCGCAGGCTTACTGAGAGCCTTTGATGTCATGTACGCCGCAGCCCGTCGACGGCGGTATCTTGTACACCCTTACGGGCATCATCACACCGCAGATATATCATCTTTGGCGTCCTGTACACCGCAGGTCCGTCGACCTTTGGCATCATCACATCGCAGATATATCATCTTTGACGTCCTGTACACCGCAGGTCCGTCGACCTTTGGCATCAATTATACTATTATATTAGGTGCACCTTTTATATATATAATAAAGTCCTTATATTCCGACAAGGAGGTACGCCTCGTTAAAACCTCATCCAGCCAAAACCCCCCTTGAGGTAAAATTCTGGATTAAGGAAAAAGAGTACGTCCCCTCCCTTAATACATAGTGATTTTACACATAAAACTTTTTCAAGTTAGATATATTCCAGGGACGAGGCAAGGCTCTCCCTCATTCTGTGTGACGACTTGCTTCTCTTCCTGTGCCTTAGCGATTTTGCTTTCTTCTAAGTTAATGTACTTGTCGGCCCTCAGCAACAGCTCTTCGAATGATTGGGGAGGCTTCTTGGAAAGGGACGTAAAGAGGTCCCCATCTCGGAGCCCATTGACTAAAGCACTTACCTTGACAGACGGGGTTGCCGTTGGTACTTCAAGAGCTGCAATGTTGAACTGGCTTATAAATGCACGGAGACCTTCGTTCTCCCCCTGCTTTACCTGGAACAGTGACATGTCAGATTTAGGTTGTTTTCGGGCGCTAGCAAATTGCGTTATGAACATGAGTTGAAACTCCTCGAAGGACTTGATAGATCCCGAAGCCAGTTGATTGAACCACTGTTGTGCAGCTCTGACCAGGGTGGTCAGGAACACCCTGCACTTGACCCCGTCGGAGAACTCATGGAGTAAGACTGTGTTTTGGAATCGTAGGACGTGCTCCATTGGGTCCGTGGTTCCGTCATATTCATACGACAACTGTTCGAAGTTGGAGGAGACTTCTCCTACTAACAGCTCCTTCGCGAACGGAGTTCCCGGTACGAGCCCCTCTCCTAATCTTTGCTGCATGGTGCGGCTTCGCATCCCGTCCACGACCTGCTTGAGGTCCTCGAGCTGATTTCGTAGTTCCCTCTCTTTTTCCGCCCACGCATCCTCCTTTGCTTCCGGGCGGGGTTCGGCTCGCTTTCTCCTCCTGGAACTTCCAGCCTTCCTTGTATTTTTGGGTGGTTCACTAACGGAGCTAGTAGAGGTCCTCGTAGGTGTCCTGGGATCCTTTTCTGACCCATCAGCATCGTCTTGCTCTTCTTCTCCAGCGCGGGCTTGCCTGTCCTGCCCTGGTCGTTCCCCAGTTCGCCTGGGAGCTCCAGGGAGTTCTCCGTCTCTTCGCGGCCCGCTCTCTAATTTTGACTGCCTTCTGTGGGTTTTCCAAGGCTCTGCGGGTGACTCCGGGGACTTCATTTCTGCTTCATTTTCCCCGGTTGCTTCCATAAACTGACCGTCGACCTGTTTCGTTCTAGCTGGAGACTGAGCTTTCTGTCGCTGCCTTCGCTTCCTTCGTCTTTCAGCCAGCGTCGTGCTGATGGTGTTGCGCATCAGAAGGTCCAGCTGGGCAGCGGTTAGGGTGATCGGTGTCTCTGGTGCCAGCGTCACAGGAACAGATTCCGGGATGTGGGGCTGTTCCTGGCGGTTGACTTCTTCTGTTTCCGCAAATTGCGGGTCTACGTTCTTTCGTATCGGGGGACCTTCTTCCATCAGATCCTCGTGCCTTTCCACTTGTAACAGAAAGAAAGAAAAGAAAAAGTGATGATTCTAAGCACTATTCCGCACACTTGTTCGCAAGATGACTCACGTCTCCAACTCTGGATTTCCCACAGACGGCGCCATTTGATGTGGGGCTCTCCCACATCAAAGAATTTAATATTTATGGGGAAATTTTATATAGCGGTAGGTCTAAATCTCAAAGTGTAGGAAGTACGTTGGGTGCTTAAGGGACGTAAATAGTGGAAAAGGCACAAGATATACGTGGTTCAGACCTTGTAAGGTCCTACGTCCACGGCGCTCCGAAAAATACTTCTTTTCACTATTTTAGACAGATTACACACTCAGATCGCTCATTCTCACGTAAAATATATTAAGTACTTGAAAAGAGAATATTCTATGTATTTTAGAGAGAATTATGGAGTGTTCTTCGTATTTTGAATGATGATCCAT
This sequence comes from Craterostigma plantagineum, assembly GCA_027422505.1. Taxonomy (NCBI): domain Eukaryota; kingdom Viridiplantae; phylum Streptophyta; class Magnoliopsida; order Lamiales; family Linderniaceae; genus Craterostigma; species Craterostigma plantagineum. The sequence continues at coordinate 3,171,482 of JAPQWV010000033.1, read as the reverse complement.
TTGAAAGTTGCCAAGTGATGCTTTTATAGGAGCTTCCTGGGGCTAGGAGAGGTTACATCCCGGATTTCCTGGAGAATGACGGCCTGGGACGATGTACAGTGACAGGTAGCTTTGTCAGAGCAGCTTTTCCACAATAGTCCCATCTGTCGCAGGAGCTGCAGTGGCGGAGCCCATTCTTTGAGTGACACGTGTTTCCCGCCTCCTTATTTCCTTGTGCCTGTCTTTCAGTCATTAATGCACCCAGGAGACCTCTTTTTACCCAGGGGTCATTAGCCGTCCTTTGAGGTCTTCGGAGCTCCCAATGTATATTAAAATATCTTGTTTTATTGGGTATTTTCTGTTGGGCTTATTTTCTTTTCTATTTTTTCAGCCCACCTAGTTTCTGGACCGTATCACAACTATATGTTTTAAAATGTTATTTCGCTTTTGTGTGACGATGACCCTAGAGAAGTGAAAATATCCGTAGTCATCGTTACGAGAGAAATCTGAAAATATCTCGGTTTTTGGTAGTATAGTGAAAATAATTTATCCAATATATACTTTAAGTATTATTTACATCTTGCGACTGTTCCGACCAATATGACGCATAGAATTCTAGATCACTTTACTTGCATATTCGCTAGAATGATTACATACGATTAAAAACAAGGGGCAATTACGTATCAGGCCCTAGTAAAGTTTCAATTTAGTAATCAGGCCCTGTCAGAATAATCTTTAGTTTGAAGGACTTGTTTCTTAAAAAATTCAATGATAAAGACCCAAACTATATTTTTACTAAAATACCCTTCGTAAAGGGTTCTTTGAGGGGGTATTCGACGCTATATTTATGTTACAGAGATCTGACGACTTGTTACCGTAATAACTAAACACGTTACTTTAAACTGATAAAATGTTACTTCTCGATAGTAAAATTTTTTTTAACAGATTTATATTTAATCGGCTAATCGAAACCTAGTTTTCACAGAATCGAGCACAATCGACTGCCCCATCAACCAATCAATTTCGACGTGGCACGTAGGATTCATCTTATATTGTTGAAGTACGATGTAAGAATTTTGATGAATTTTTATACGGTTTGAAATTCGAGAAAAAACGGGCCAAATCGAACTATATTTCGTAGCAATTGCAGCTAATCTTTGTGTATTCGAGGTACCCATCGTTTGGGCATTTCATAGGCTCTGTCAATTTTGAACAATCGTCACCTCATCACTTTTGAAACGTACGTTGTGTGAAAGTGGTCGTATGGAAGGCATCGATTCATCTGGAATAAGTGTTACTATTTTATGCATTCTTGTTACTGATTTATGTTTTCGTGTTATAAACGTACGAAGAAAATTTACTTTCCTACTCATAGGGTATATGTTTGTCCAGTCAAGTGTTATATTCTGACTTCATTTTGTCTATAATAGTTACAGATGTGGTATTTTATGTCCACCATATGGTACTAAAAACAAAGTGGATCATGATACAAAAGGTAACTCATAATTGATTTGGTCGTCTTTGGTATATTATACCTAATTTTGTTTCTCAAAAGTATTCTTGTGGTATTTTGTTCTGATAATTTTTTGCATCAAACTGTTACTACATGAAATAGAAGCTTTACTTGCATTGTCTAAAATGGTATATTATGACGTGTTTTTGTTTTAAGTATTGATGTGGTATTTTATTTTTCTTAGCAGAACTGTTACGATAATTTGGTGCATTTAATTGTTACTACCTGAAAGGTTACTTGGAATATCCGAATTTGGTATATCCTGATCTTCTTTTGTTTTTCATAAGTATTTGTATGGTATTTTTTAGCAGGCTGTTTCGATAATTTGGCATGGAGCTGTTACTACGTAGAATCGAACCGTTACTTTTATTATCGTAAGTGTTATATTACGGCCTACTTTAGTTTTTCATAAGTATTGATGTGGTATATTTTTTAGCAAACCTGTTTCGATTTATTTGACGTGAAACTGTTCTAAATAAAATAGAAGTGTTACTTGTTTTATCGAAAGTGTTACTAAAAGTATCGATGTAGTATTTTTTAACAGACCTGTTTCGTTAATTTTTGGCACTGAATTGTTACTACCTGAAATTGAAGTGTTACTTGGTATATCTGAAGTGGTATATTATGTCCTGCTACTGTTTTTCATAAGTATTGATATGGTATTTTTTTAGCAAAACTATTTCGATTTGGGCAGGATATTGGTTTTGGATGGGTTTAGATGTATTTACTATACATGCTAAATTTTGGCGGGATTTGTGGATTGATCGTGTTAATTGGGCGGGATATTGGTTTTGGATGGATTTGGATGGATTTACTATACTTGCTAAATTTTGGGCGGGATTTGTGGATTAATTGGGTTAATTGGGCGGGAGGTATGCCACGTTGGGATTTTGGGCGGGATTGCTAAATTAGTGCAAAAGTGTTACTAATAACTATTTAACTGTTACACATTAGTTAAATATGTTACTAAAAGTTCTTTATGTGTTACAAATTGCTGTAGTTGTCGCACCAATGTTTAGCTTATGTGTTTATGGAGATTAATGTTTAAGGTTTCAGGGTTGCTCTTAAGGTTTCAGGATTTATGACCTATAAACTGATATTTGTGGTTTAATTTTGAAATTCATAGTTGATGTTTCAATGAACAAAGTAATAGTCTATGTTTTGAATAACTATTGACCTCGAAAATTCACTATCCACCTCAATCGAACAATGTAGCTTTTAAAGGAATTTGGTGTGATAAATGCATCAGATCATACATTTACAAGATATTAACCTTGCAAATCTCGAACAATGCGCATTTATGAATGAAATTAATCGAGTTAGTAATGTGGTACTGGAAACCTATTATATGGTATCATTATAAGTAAAAGTGTTACTCAATAGGTCTCTGTTGTTATTTTCTAGCGAATATATACCATTACATGCGGGCAATCTGTTACTGTTAACGTTAACGAACCATCCTGTTAATATTCCTTAACAAATAACTTCCAGAAAGTATCAAATACAGATTTACGACATATAAAATGATATTTGTGGTTTAATTTTGAACTTTGAACACGTTTGTGTTGGAATTCATAACGATTATGTCTCATTAAAAGAGATACTATATGTTGTGAAGGAAGAGCTATATGTTTGTATGATTTTTTATCTCAACTTTTCACATATTGATACCAACCTTCGCAAAATGTGTCTTTTAATGAAATTTTGTGATTTAGCTTCATCATATCATCTATTTCCATGAATGTCAATCTTATACATCCGAACAAAATGAATTTATGAACGAAATTAATCGAAATAGTAATGTGGCATTGATTAGCTATCTTGTGTTACTTGTAGCTACAAATGTGTTATAAGGTTTGTCTATTTGTTATTTTTTATCAGGAATGTGGTGTTATTTGCAGGCAATGTGTTATTGTACTGTTAATATCTCTGACAATCTAGAAACTCCTAGAATGTTCTTAACGATGTGTTACCCAAAATGCGTGAATTGTTACTCAGAACAAAGAAAGTGTTACTAACCAACTTTTTATTTACACGTGTTATCTACGGGTAACGAGTCGTTATTAATTTCTCATTATATGTTCGTTTTGCGGATATATTTGTTATGAATATCTAGACATATGGTATTATTGTTCCACGAATTGTTACCCAGAAAGCATGAAGTGTTATTCAGTGACCATTTTAGTTAGCAAACGTTTACCACTTAAATCTCATCAAAATTCTTCATTATTCCATGATTAACATCAATAATTGTCGTCGCTAACTAAGGCCCATGATGAAATTGTGTCGAATTTACATTATTCGGTCATTAAAGTCGAGATTTCACCGTATTAAACGTATGTTTGGAGCACTCGTGCTTTATGAATCTCGAAAATTCTCTGTTATTATGAAGACCCATGAAAAATCGAAGCCAATACAACGTTTGCTGTTAGTAACGTCGAGATTGGGTCGAATTTGAAACACGAATTTTTCAGCTTATTAAACGTATGTTTTTTCAGCTTAAAACCATTATTTTGGGGGCACTAAATTGTTATTTTTCGTCGCTTTGGCTAGGGTTAAATGTCTTATCGCAACTGGAAAAATTGTCATTCGTTGTGTTTGTACTATTATTATAGATGACACACATGTACTAAATGTACAAATTTTAGAACTAAGTACAAGACTTTTGCTATTAAACTGAAAAAAAATGTTTCCTATTAGCTTAAAAATGTTATTTTTGTTTCGAAACTTGTTATCGCATCATTCAGCTAGGCATTGTTATCACGTTATGATCTATTCATCTTTGCATTTACTTGGGTATTACATGTGTTATTTACGGGTGACGGGTCGTTATTATTTTCTCATTATATGTTCGTTTTGCGGAAATATTTGTTATAAACATCAAGACATATGGTATTACTGTTCCAAGAATTGTTACCCAGAAAGCATGGAGTGTTATTCAGTAACCATTTTAATTAGCAACCGTCCGCTTAGATCTCATCAAAATTCTTCGTTATTCCATGATTAACATCAATAATTATTGTCGATAACTAAGGCCCATGATGAAATTGTGTCGAATTTACATTATCCGGTCATTAAAGTCGAGATTTCACCGTATTAAACGAAATTTCCGAATTGTGTTTGAAGCTTTCGTGCTTTATGAACTTCCAAAATTCTCTTTGAGTATGAAGACCCATTAAAAATTGAAGCCGATACAACTTTGTGCTGTTAGTAACGTCGAGATTGGATCGAATTTGCAACGTGGATTTCTTCTTTCGACCGATTGAGTGTAAGGAATGTGTTATTGCAGGAAGCGGTATTGTTTTTGAATAATGTGTTACTTTTGCAACATGATTTGTTATTTACTAAAAGAAACGTGGTATTTCTGCTATACGGGAAACATTTATTTTCTCACAATTAACGTCACTAATATCTGAAACTTATCAACACCTATGATCAAATTGACGATAATTTCACCTTATATCATCACAATCGTGGAGATCTCTTCGGGTCTGATGAACATGAAATCTCGTTTAGCTCGTGCGTCGCTTGTTGGGAGAGATCGATGCGAAACTGTTATTATTTTTTCGAAACTTGTTATCGCATCATTCAAGTATTTTTCGTCGATTTGGTATATGTAGGGTTAAATATGCATCATTTAGGTATTTTCATCTAATTTATTCGTTTTATTAGTATTGGTATTATAATTGATAAAGTTGTTACAAAATATATGCGATATTGTACTCAATACAGATAATTTGTTATCCAAATGAATGGAAGTGTTTTTTTCAGCCCAAAACTGTTATAATTATCTCGACAACTGTAACGGATCATTTAGGTATCCTGTGGTAAATTTCGCATGTGTCAGGGATATTTATGTCTTTTTGCAGCCTTTAGGTAGTTTGCACTGAACTTTTCGAAAACTAGGTCCTTTAGCCTAAATTAAATTCAAGTGGGGCCTGAATCCAAACTTAAATGTGCTACTAGGGCCTGATCTTTAATTAACCCTAAAAACAAACATTAATACTAACAGCATTTCTGATCGATACCCAAAAATCCAAAATGTATACTAAAAGTTCTCCAACCGTACACCAAACGCAAACTCAAAATGAGTTTCCGTCTTTTCTCTCATGTTTTAAACGCATATATGCGTTTGAGAATAAGATATCCCAAAAGATGCGTTTAATGTTTTGAAAATTACAATATAAACCCCATTTTTATTTTAATTATTAAAGTACCCATATAAAAAATAAAAAATAAATAAAGTATATAAAAGGATTCTTGCTATTATTAATTATTTTTTTCTATGTTTTTTATATGAAAAATATTGAGTTTACTGTTAATTTTGCGACATTATTTTTTCTAATCGAATTAAAATAACTATGTGGTTTAATTTGTAAAGTTGTAAATTAAATGAGTAATATTAAAAAACGAGGTAGAAAAGAATATTACAAATTGTCTTTTGAGTTTGAGAATTGGTCTGTTGATTGGAGAAGAATTATTGCATTTTGAGTTTCAGAATGCGTTTGAGTTTGAGAACGAGATTTTCGATTAAAGATGGCAGGAAATCTCATCTCCATGTGATGCTTGAACGACACACACAAATATATGTCTATTTATTAAATATAAAGACATTATATTCAATCAACACGGCGTGTAGACAATCCAAGACTGCAACTTGAGCTTAATCATTGCCATGGCTATGCACTTAATGGACTATAATAATAAGCATTATCTTACTCGCGTAGTACATGATTCATACAGCACATATTTAATAAAATATTTATTCGGGCAAATTGTTTCGTTTTGTCATATATTTGTTATCATCGAGAATCGAGATTAGGTATATATTATTCGGACCAACAAAGATCTTTAAGCAATCTTCTTCCAAAATCTCACGGCATGTGATTGCTTATCATTAATTAAGTTTTTTTTTTGTTTGTTAGATAATTTATATTATAATTGATTTATAAATTATCTTTTGTGAATGAGAATTAATTAAAAAAAAAAATTATTTTTAATTATTGAAGTGGGCTTTGAGATTAAGTGTTATTGGGCTTCGATTTGGCCCAATAACGGCCCAACTTCTAGAAGGCCCAACTTCTAGAAGTTGGGATGGTGGCTTTGTGATTGGAGTGGTTTTTTAACCACTCCTCAACTCAATTCAACGTGCATCTAATTAAAAAAATTTATTATTTTTTTATTACAAAATTTTGGCTATAAATAGGGCATTAATTCTAAGGAAAAAACACAACAAAAATAATAATAAAAATAAGAGAAAGAATTATATAAATATCTCTCAAAATTTATTCTGCTATTATTCTTATTCCGTTCGTAGTCGGTGTCGTTTTTGTGCTAAACGAACGCCGTGTTTTCGAAGTATCCTGGGAAATAGACGCTCGTTAAAAAACCTCTAGCACATACGTGAGGGAGCGAATCTATTTTAAGAAAATTGTGTACTACACAATCTTCGAATATTTTTCTTTCCCAGCCAACAATCTTAAAATAGACCGACGATCCCGCAACGATGTCAGACTACGTGGACTTCCTCAGCAACCAACAGTCTATGGCGAACGAAGAAAACATTGACGTTCCTCCTCCTACTTTTGTCCCCACCGCCATACCTATTGTTACGAAGCCAACCGTACCAGTCAACCACTTGGAGAAGCCGGAGAAATTTATGGGGACAGCCTCCACGTTCAAAAGATGGCAACAGAAGATGCTCTTCTACCTCACCACGCTGAACCTGGCAACATACCTGAAAGAGGTCGAGCCCAAGGTGAACGACGGCGAGACGAACGCGGAGGTCGTGATCGCTGTTGATGCATGGAAACACTCTGATTTCTTGTGTCGTAATTACATTCTGAATGCCCTAAGCGATACTCTGTACAGCGTGTATGGTGCGGTCGCTACGGCTAAGGAATTGTGGGAATCGTTAGACCGGAAATATAAAACTGAGGATGCCGGCACAAAGAAATTTGTTGTCGGACGGTTCCTTGATTATAAGATGGTCGATTCCAAGACTGTGATCAGTCAGGTGCAGGAGATCCAGTTAATCTTGCACGAGATCCATGCAGAAAGGATGGTTCTGAGTGAATCTTTCCAAGTTGCGGCTATTATTGAAAAGCTGCCGCCGGGCTGGAAAGACTTCAAAAACTATCTCGAGCATAAGCGAAAGGAGATGTCTTTGGAGGATCTGATTGTTAGACTTCGAATCGAAGAAGACAACAAAAGGTCGGAAAAGAGAGTGTCGAGCTCATCTGAACCGAAAGTAAATGTGGTGGAGCATAGCTCTAAAAAGGGCAAAGGCGCGGTTAAACCCAAAGCGAAACTTGGGGCGACCGGAGGCGTCGCTAAGCCGAACTATAAGTTCAAGGGAAAGTGCTTCAATTGTGGCAAACTAGGCCATAAGTCGTCGGACTGTCGACTTCCAAAGAAGGACCACGAGGCCAATGTGGTGAAAGACGTCACCAAAGAAGTTGAGGACTTGAGCCTCGTCGCGGTGGTTTCAGAAGTAAACATGATTGGGTCGAATCCACAAGAATGGTGGATTGATACCGGTGCTACACGTCATGTGTGCACGAACCGTAGATTCTTCTCTACCTGTGAGCCGATTGAAGGAGAAAAGATCTACATGGGCAACTCGGCTGCTGCTACCGTTGAGGGAAAAGGAAGCGTGCTGCTCAAAATGACTTCCGGGAAGATATTGACGCTGAAAGATGTATTATACGTTCCGGAGATACGAAAAAATCTGATTTCAGGGTTATTGTTGAACAAGCATGGTTTTCGTATTGTTATTGAATCCGACAAAGTGATATTGTCTAAGTCGGGTGTGTTTGTTGGTAAAGGTTATGCATGTGATGGTTTGTTCAAGCTGAATGTAATGACTATTGTAAATGAGAATGAAAAACGTTCTTCCGTTTACTTGCTTGAATCTTCCAATTTGTGGCACGGTAGATTAGGTCACGTTAATTTTGAATCGATACGTCGATTAATTAACATAGACCATATTCCAACATTCGAAATTAATTCGAAATATAAATGCAAAATTTGCGTTGAAGTAAAAATGACGAGATTGTCTTTCCCTTCGGTAGCAAGAAGTACCGAACCGCTTGAATTGATTCATAGCGATTTATGTGATTTGAAATACGTTCAAACACGTGGTGGCAATAAATATTTTATAACATTTATTGACGATTGCACCAAATATTGCTATGTTTATTTGCTTAATAGCAAAGACGAAGCATTAGAGAAATTCGTTCTCTACAAAACCGAAGTTGAAACACAACTCGGCAAGAAAGTTAAAAGATTGAGAAGTGATCGAGGGAGAGAATACGAAGCGCCAATTGGGAGCTTCTGTGTGGAACATGGTATCGTCCATGAATTGACAGCACCGTATTCACCTCAATCAAACGGAGTGGCCGAACGAAAGAATCGCACATTAAAAGAAATGATGAATGCGATGTTACTGAGTTCTACCGCCTAATATGTGGGGCGAAGCTATCTTGACGAGTAATTACCTATTAAATAGGATACCTCGAAAGAAAATGAATAAAACTCCATATGAGTTATGGAAAGGAAAGACGCCTTCGTACCAACATTTGCGAATGTGGGGGTGTTTGGCGAAGGTAGCCGTACCTACACCTAAAGCAGTGAAAATTGGTCCTAAAACGGTGGACTGTATTTTCATAGGATATGCACACAATAGTACGGCATATCGGTTTCTTGTATATGATTCGAAAATTTCGGATATACACAAGAACACGGTCATGGAATCGAGGAATGCGTATTTCTTTGAAAATGTATTTCCTTGTAAATCAGATTATGGATCCGGTACATCTAAACGAGATGATATAGAAACCGAGATTCCTAGTACGGTTCATGAGATTGAACCGAGACGAAGCAAGCGTGCCCGAATAAAGAAATCTTTTGGTGACGACTTTGTTACATATTTGATTGAAAAGGAACCGCTGACTTATAACGAAGCAGTGAGCTCCGTGGACGGGCCTTTATGGAAAGAAGCCATAAAAAGCGAGATTGATTCTATTTTGCAGAATCATACTTGGGAGTTAGTTGATCTCCCAAAGGGATGTAAACCTTTAGGATCAAAATGGATCTTTAAAAGAAAAATGAGACCAGACGGGTCTGTGGAAAAGTATAAAGCCAGACTTGTTATCAAAGGATACAAGCAACGCGAAGGCTTAGATTACTTTGACACATATTCTCCTGTGACGAGAATAAATTCGATAAGGATGATACTTGCTATCGCGTCCTTAAGAAATTTGGAAGTACATCAAATGGATGTCAAAACAGCTTTCTTAAATGGTGAATTAGACGAGGAAATATATATGGAGCAACCCGAGGGTTTTCGTGCTCCGGGAACCGAAACGAAAGTCTGTAGATTGATCAAATCTTTGTATGGTTTGAAACAAGCCCCTAAGAAGTGGCACGAAAAGTTTGATCATGCGATGATCAACAACGACTTTAAAATAAATGAGAGCGATAAATGCGTTTACTCAAAGGAAACAGGCGATGACTATGTCATTATGTCTGTATGTAGACGACATACTCATTGTTGGTAGTAACGACAAAATGGTCAAGTCTCCCAAGGATATGTTAAATTCAAAATTTGACATGAAAGATATGGGAATTGCGGACGTGATTTGGAATTAAAATCAAACGAACAAGTAACGGTCTTGTTTTGAGTCAAGCTCATTACGTAGACAAAATTCTCGACAAATTCTGCAAGGGTGATTCTGGTGTTGCTAGAACGCCATTAGATCGAAGCGTTCATTTGTCGAAAAATCATGGGGAGGCTATTTCTCAAGTAGAATACTCCCGGATTATCGGAAGCTTGATGTATCTAATGAGTTGTACTAGGCCAGATATTGCTTATGCTATAAGTAAACTGAGTTCGTACACGAGCAATCCGAGTGCGGATCATTGGACCGCTATAATACGGGTTTTGAGATACTTACGGTATACTCGAGACTATGGATTACACTATGGTCGATATCCGGCTGTGTTAGAAGGCTACACAGATGCGAACTGGATATCTGATATGAAGGACTCTAAGAGCACAAGCGGCTATGTGTTTACACTCGCTGGAGCTGCTGTGTCTTGGAAATCCTCGAAACAAACGGTTATAGCAAGATCCACTATGGAATCCGAGTTCTTTGCCTTGGATAAATGTGGAGAAGAAGCTGAATGGTTACGCCATTTTTTGGAGGATATTCCTAAATGGGAAAAACCTGTGCCGCCTATATGCATACACTGTGATAGCCAATCGGCTATTGGACGAGCACAGAGTACTATGTATAATGGTAAGTCGAGACACATACGTCGTCGACATAATACCGTTAGGCAACTGCTCTCAACTGGAGTTATCTCGATTGATTATGTAAAGTCGACGGATAACATTGCGGATCCGCTAACCAAAGGGTTAAATAGAGATGCGGTGGAAAGGTTGACGAAAGGAATGGGCTTAAAGTCTTAAAGTATAAAAGTACTAAGAAGGAAAACCCTACCTATGTGACTGGAGATCCCAAGATCTAGGTTCAAAGGGACAACCTAATCTTAGAACTTGATATCACTGTGGGGGATAACCCAAGCCATTCCTGTCAAGAAACAGTGATGACGGAAAAAGGCTAGCATGATGATGCTTTAATGACTATCATAGAGTATTGATAGAAAATACTCGTGACGTGAGAAGTCACCTATGTTAGGAAGAAGTGGGGCCGCTTCAAAGGAGAACTGAAAGGCTTAGTTCTTTAAAACCCTCGCAGAATCAGGACGTGTCCATGGCCGTACTGGACAAAACCATGAGAACGGAACAAGAGAAAAATGGTCTCTGTGTATTGTACGTGGGTTAGTTTACACGAAAAGCGGGACAGTTCAAAGACATCGCGTTCTACTGGACTGCAGTAAACCAAGCGTGCATACAAGGAGGAAGTTCAAATGGTAAAACATACTATCCTCTATGCAGAGTATCATTAGATTAGCAGAAACATTACCAAACAATTCTCATTCATGTGGGGGGATTGTTAGATAATTTATATTATAATTGATTTATAAATTATCTTTTGTGAATGAGAATTAATTAAAAAAAATTATTTTTAATTATTGAAGTGGGCTTTGAGATTAAGTGTTATTGGGCTTCGATTTGGCCCAATAACGGCCCAACTTCTAGAAGGCCCAACTTCTAGAAGTTGGGATGGTGGCTTTGTGATTGGAGTGGTTTTTAACCACTCCTCAACTCAATTCAACGTGCATCTAATTAAAAAAAAATTATTATTTTTTTATTACAAAATTTTGGCTATAAATAGGCCATTAATTCTAAGGAAAAAACACAACAAAAATAATAATAAAAATAAGAGAAAGAATTATATAAATATCTCTCAAAATTTATTCTGCTATTATTCTTATTCCGTTCGTAGTCGGTGTCGTTTTTGTGCTAAACGAACGCCGTGTTTTCGAAGTATCCTGGGAAATAGACGCTCGTTAAAAAACCTCTAGCACATACGTGAGTGAGCGAATCTATTTTAAGGAAATTGTGTACTACACAATCTTCGAATATTTTTCTTTCCCAGCCAACAATGTTAAATGAATATTTTCCTAGTAATCCTTTCTGAGGCAATAATTAGCTTCCCACGATTTCAATAATCGTATTTCTTTAAATAAGGCGATTTTGTTACGGAATAATGTTCGGCGGATTCAATGCGGATTATTTTTTTTTTTTTGAAAGATTCAATGCGGATTATTGATGAAATAAAATGCAAATCATTATGGAACTGAGCTGAAGTACGCAATTAAAAATAAAGTAGAGAACAAAGCATAAGACTCCTGAAAAAACAACAAAAGTTTCTTAACCAGTTCGGCAAGTATTATGAGAATCTTTTATTTATTCATATCAGACACCATTCATTGCAAAAAAGGCAATAAATATTGTGAAAAAAAATTGCACCAAATAATTAGCCAGCGAATGCTACCAAACATTAATGTATATCATGTGGTCCGTATGGCACACAACACGTCTTTCATTAGGGCATCACTAACTTCTCCAACATGATGTGATTATTCAATGGAATTATCTTACGACATGTTTACTAAAAAAATTACAACAATATTCAAATAGTGCATAAATGGATCTCCTAATTATAATAATATAGCAGTATAGTTCAACTATCTTTCTTCCCAAACTCAAAGTATTTATTACGTGTTAGCGAGTTATAACATCTATTCCCGTATTTTATGGACAACCTCATATATTACCTCGATTCAAATATTCTTTTTTGTTAGGTGACCTCGAGTCATCAAATGAATAGTAATCCCATATGGGGATTTGAAAAGTCTTGTGGTAGGTGAAGGAATTGTTCGTTCTCCGTTGGTTAGCGCCTTTATCTTCGAGCGAAGCAGCAAATATAAATTTCAGCGGTAATGGTGTGAACAAATCACAAGTCGAGGCACGTGATACACGCTCTCTTGAAGACGAAATTACCCCGCTAATACCCACGGTTTACGGTAAACGCCTCCGAGATACAACGACTTACGTTTGGAATATAGCGGTATCTCAAATACGCCAAACTTCGACGAACGAATACTCTTGCTTTGGGACTAACAGGAACACAAGTGATATGTATGAAATGTAGAGAATTTTTAATGCTTTTGAATAATCTTCAATGATAACTCATGTGGGGTATTTATAGGTTTAGGTTTTCAATACCAAGAGAAGTATCCCTTTGCATGTGTCTATTCATGAAAAAATACATCTTTATATTAAAGAACCTTTTGCTTAATTAGTACACCCTTCCAAATATACCTCTTAGTATTAATTTCATTCATACCTTTTCCTAACAATCCCCCACATGAATGAAATAAATGCATGTTTACAATTTTTGAAAGTCCCGATGAACTATCATTGCATCAAGAAAGATAGCTTGTGGCTTTGAATCTTCTCTAGTGAAATATTATCGAATACACTGTACGGTTAGTAGCGCGATGCTTTGAACTTACCGACCATTTGTGTGCACCAAGACAACAATACTCACACAATGACAGTTCTAACAATTTCTTGTTCTCACGTTGTGTCCATTTCGGCCTTGGACCATATCTCGGTTTAGTAAGTGTTCGTTTATAAGCGGCCATTTTACTTATTCACTTACAAAGGTGATTCTCCTATAAAAAGTATCCTGCCTTACTTCACCCTTAGGTATAGGAATCATTAAAAGTCCTAGACTTAACCTCACCACTTAGGCAGATTTCACACTTGATGGTTCTTTGGAATGAGTGTAGTTTTCAAGTGTTTCACTGAACTGTCAAAGCTTAGTTTTCCCATTGAACCAAGGTTTCGGGATCTCCGATTCTCAAGGTTGGGTTACCGCTAAGACTATTCTTATGTTGTGGATTTTAAACCCATTCCACTAACCAGTTTGTACATTTGATCTCGATTTATGCCTTTGGTAAGCGGATCCGCTAGGTTTTCCTTCGACTTTATATAGTCGACCGAAATAACCCCATTCGAGATTAATTGTCTTATTGTATTATGCCTCCGACGTATATGTCGAGACTTACCGTTGTACAAACTACTTTGTGCCCTTCCGATCGCCGATTGATTGTCACAATGTATCATTACGGCGGGCACCGGTTTATTCCAACACGGAATATCTTCTAAGAAATTTCTAAGCCATTCAGCTTCTTCCCCGGCTTTATCTAGAGCTATAAACTCAGACTCCATCGTGGATCTAGCTATACACGTTTGCTTAGATGATTTCCAAGACACGGCTCCTCCACCTATAGTGAACACGTAGCCACTAGTCGACTTTGAGTCGTTTGTATCTGATATCCAATTTGCATCGCAGTACCCCTCAAGCACTGCGGGATATCTTGTATACGTTATTCCCAAGCTCATAGTGTGCTTTAAGTATCCTAGTACACGAATAAGAGCACTCCAATGATCGTTGCTGGGGTTGCTTGTGAACCTACTTAGTTTGCTCACTGAATAGGCTATATCGGGGCGCGTACAGTTCATTAAGTACATCAAGCTCCCAATTATTCGAGAATATTCTAGCTGAGAAACTGGTTCACCTCTGTTCTTAGCCAAGTGTTGAGTTAAATCAACAGGCGTCTTAGCCGGAGGTCTGTCAAACGCATTGAACCTCTTCAACATACTTTCAACGTAATGGGATTGTGATAAAACAATTCCTTCCGAGTTCCTAGCGATTTTAATTCCTAAGATAACATCGGCTTTTCCCATATCTTTTATGTCGAAATTCTTTTTCAACATCTTCTTGGTATTTGCAATTAAATCATTATTTTTCCCAAGGATCAACATGTCGTCTACGTACAGACACACGATTATAAATGAATCAGCGGTACCTTTAATGTAGACGCACTTATCACATTCAGTGATTTTAAATCCATTTGATAACATTGTTTTGTCAAACTTCTCATGCCATTGTTTAGGTGCTTGTTTTAGTCCATAAAGAGACTTAACTAATCGACACACCTTGGCCTCTTTCCCGGGTGCAATGAACCCCTCGGGTTGTTCCATATAAATTTCTTCCTCGAGGTCCCCATTTAGAAAGGCCGTTTTCACATCCATTTGATGAATTTCAAGGTCATACAAGGATGCAATCGCAATTAATACACGTATAGACGTGATTCTAGTCACCGGAGAATACGTATCAAAGAAATCGTATCCTTCTGTTTGCTTAAACCCTTTTACAACCAATCGGGCTTTATATTTATCAATAGTTCCATCCGTCTTATATTTCCTTTTAAGGATCCACTTGCATCCTAAAGGTTTGCAACCCGGAGGGAGATCAACTAACTCCCATGTATTATTAAACATGATGGATTCTATTTCACTATTGATAGCTTCTTTCCAAAGAGGTGCTTCTGGACTTGCCAAAGCTTCACGAATAGTTCGTGGTTCATCCTCTGCCATATGAATTGTAAAATCAGGACCAAAGGATTTGGGCACCTTAGTCCTTTTACTTCGCCTAGGTTCTTTCTCACCTTTATGAGGTAGCTCGGCCTCGTCAGCTGTCCTTTTTCGTATGATTCTTTCTTCCTTATTTTTAAGAGGAAATACGTTCTCAAAGAACACCGCATTTCTAGACTCAATAGTCATTCCATTATGAAAATCTGAATTTTCAGATTTATACACCAAAAATCGATAAGCACTGCTATTATTAGCATAACCGATGAATATGCAATCAATAGTTTTAGGTCCTATCTTGACCTGTTTCGGCTTTGGTATTTTGAGTTTTGCCAAACACCCCCACACTTTTAAATATTTATAGGTGGGCTTGTGTCCCTTCCATAGTTCATATGGCGTTTCGTCCCGACTTTTATGGGGTATTTTATTAAGTATATAATTTGCTGAAAGAATCGCTTCCCCCCACAAATTTTGGGGTAGACCCGAGCTTACTAAAAGCGCATTCATCATCTCCTTTAGAGTTCGATTCTTTCTTTCAGCTATTCCGTTAGATTGAGGTGAGTACGGCGCCGTTTTTTTATGAATAATACCAGACTCTTTGCATATTTCGTCAAACGGGGCCACATACTCGCCTCCGCGATCGCTTCTAATCGCCTTAATTTTTCGAAGTGAGTTGATTCTCGACCTCTGCTTTATACTTCTTAAAAGCATCTAAAGCTTCGTCTTTACTCTTTAGTAGGTAGACATAGCAATACCTTGTGCAATCATCAATAAATGTTATAAAATATTTCATTCCACCTCGAGTTTGCACAAACTTTAAATCACAAATATCGGTGTGAATTAATTCGAGTGGATTCGTGCTTCTAGCAACTGGCTTAAACGGTGCTTTTACCATTTTTGCTTCAACACAAGTTTCGCACTTGTTATGAGAATCGATTTTAACTTTTGGTATCAAATCTAGATTCACCAATCTTTTAATTGTGTTAAAGTTTACGTGTCCAAGTCTATCATGCCACAGATTAGAACACTCCAACAAATAAGAAATACTTTCTTTATTCTTCGCCTCTTGGCGGATTACATTCATCACATTCATCTTAAAAGGCCCTCATTTAGGTACCCTTTAGCTAAGAAGATACCATTCTTAGTCAAAACAAACTTATCAGATTCAAAGACTAATCTAAAGCCGGCTTTGCTCAAAAGAGCGCCTGACACCAAATTCTTCCGGATGTCTGGGACATGCAGCACGTCCGTTAGCGTTAATTCTTTGCCCGATGTCATTTTTAGCACCACCTTGCCTGTCCCCACGACGTCAGATGTCGACGAGTTTCCCATGAATAGCTTCCTTCCGTCAGTCGGGGTGTAGGACGAAAACATATTTTTATCGGCGCAAATGTGCCGAGTTGCTCCCGTATCGATCCACCATTCTCGTGGATTATCAACCAAATTAACTTCTTGGATCACGGCGGTGAGGTCTTGTTCTGATAAATCATTGTGAATTGATTTGTTCTCGACCATATGAGCGCTTTCTCTAACTTTCTTTGGGAGACGGCAGTCTTTTGCAAGATGCCCAGATTTACCACAATTATAACAGCTTCCTTTAAACTTCTTGAAGCTTGCTTGGGGTTGCTTACCACCCGTGGGCTTTCCACCCGTGGGTTGCTTGCGCTTTTTGTTGAAGCTTGGCTCGGCCAAATTTGCCTTAGCCTCGAACTCGCTTCGCTTCGCCTTTGCTTCGGATTTTCGGTTGTCTTCCTCAATCCGGAGTCGAACTATCAAATCTTCGAGTCGCATTTCCTTACGTTTATGCATAAGATAGTTCTTGAAGTCTTTCCACATAGGCGGCAACTTTTCAATTATTGCAGCCACTTGAAAAGCCTCGTTCACGATTAATTTTTCTGCCGACAAGTCGTGAAGAATAATCTGAATTTCTTGCACTTGACTCACCACCGATTTGGTGTCGACCATTACATACTTCAGGAATTTGCCAACGAGAAATTTCTTAATCCCGGCATCTTCCGATTTGTACTTTATCTCCAAGGAATTCCATAATTCCTTTGCCGTTTCAATCGGACTATAGACATTGTAAAGGGAATCGTCTAGTCCGTTTAAAATGTAATTTCGACACAAGAAATCACTATGATGCCATGCATCCGAGGCCACACGCTTTTGAGCGTCGGTCTCACATTCGGGGACGGTCATCGGGTCCTCCGAAAGAAATCGAGAAAGAGAGAGAGTCGTAAGGTAAAATAGCATTTTTTGTTGCCACCTTTTGAAGTCGGCGCCGCTGAATTTCGGCGGTCGTTCGCCATGCATGGGAGCGGCTGTTACCATGGGAACGATGTGGGCGGTAGACGGCATCACATTCTGATGATCGTCGGTTGCCATCTTAATATCTTCAAATATTTATATGACTTGCTTCCTTCGCACACGGTCTCGTCTTCACTTGAAACGAGGAGCGGCTTGTCTCCAACAATAAGAATAATAAAATTTCGTCTTCAAATGTTCGTTCTCCGTTGGTTAGCGCCTTTATCTTCGAGCGAAGCAGCAAATATAAATTTCAGCGGTAATGGTGTGAACAAATCACAAGTCGAGGCACGTGATACACGCTCTCTTGAAGACGAAATTACCCCGCTAATACCCACGGTTTACGGTAAACGCCTCCGAGATACAACGACTTACGTTTGGAATATAGCGGTATCTCAAATACGCCAAACTTCGACGAACGAATACTCTTGCTTTGGGACTAACAGGAACACAAGTGATATGTATGAAATGTAGAGAATTTTTAATGCTTTTGAATAATCTTCAATGATAACTCATGTGGGGTATTTATAGGTTTAGGTTTTCAATACCAAGAGAAGTATCCCTTTGCATGTGTCTATTCATGAAAAAATACATCTTTATATTAAAGAACCTTTTGCTTAATTAGTACACCCTTTCAAATATACCTCTTAGTATTAATTTCATTCATACCTTTTCCTAACAGGAATAAACTTTCTAATGGCAGCCACATGTACAGTACTGAGAAAAGTAGAAAGTGTCGACGCAGTAGTCCAAAGAAGCTGCTTTATTTTTCTTCTTTTCATATGGCAAGCGCGAGGGATATATTGCCTATAAATAGGCATCATTCGACAGAAGAAGAACTTGCCTCAGAGCCTCAGGCCACAGAAGCACCACCATCACATCTTCAGCGAGGGTTTATTCCTCGGTCACCACTTCCAATATATTGTAGCTTTGATTCTCCATTGTTGGTATAGCTACTTTTGTATCACGTCAGTGTACGTGTCTGTAATCTCCACATAATAAAGAAGTTCTACCCTCCGGCCCGTGGACGTAGGTCATTTTGACCGAACCACGTAAATCTCGTGTCACTGTCCAAATTTATTTTCCGTCTCGTTTATTTATTATCGTCATTTTCGGGCAAAATAATTATCGGGGATTTTCGCATATCCTAACAAATTGGTATCAGAGCCAACCCGATTTATTTTTAGCCACCATGACGATAACAAAAATGTCAATTGAAAAGTTCGACAGAAATGTCAACTTTGCAATGTGGAGTCTCAAGATGGAGGCCATACTAATTCAAGACGGTTGTGAGGTGGCGCTTGAAGGCGTAAAGAAGAAACCAACCGAAATGAAGGACGATCAATTTAATGAATTGGACAAGAAAGCCAGATCGGCTATTATCTTAAATCTCTCTTACGAGGTTTTACAAGAAGTTGCCACGGAGACGACGGCCATGGGTATGTGGGATGCGTTAAAAGCGATCTACATGAAGAAGACTAAGGAGAATCGGCTTTATTTAAAGCAGAAGCTATACAGTATGAAAATGACGGAAGGTACTTCTATTCTTTCGCATCTCGATAAATTCGATTCTATCATTATTGATTGGGCGAACGTAGAAGTCAAAGTGACGGACGAAGATCAGGCCATAATATTGTTGTGTTCCCTTCCCTCGTCTTTAAAGCATTTTCGTGACACTATAATCTATGGGAAAGATACGATATCGTATGCTAGTGTCAAATCTGCTTTACAATCGAAAGAACAGATAGACAGGGATATTACGGGAGAAACAAGTGGTAGCCAGGCAGAAGGCCTGTTTGCACGGGGAAGACCAGAACGTAGAGATGCTGAAAGTAGCAGATCTAAAGAAAGGTCGAAATCCAGGTACAGAAATAAAGTCTGTAATTTTTGCAAGAAAAAGGGACACATTAAAGCTGATTGTTTTAAATTAAAAAATAAGGAGAAAAATAATCAGTAATTTAATAAACCCGCCGAAGCTAGTTTAGCTGCTGATGAGAGCGATGGAACTATTTTTGTAGCAACTGCAAATATTGTTAGGTCTGATAATGAGTGGATCTTAGATTCGGGTTGTTCTTACCACATAAGTCGGAGTCGAGATTATTTTTCCACATATGAAAAATTCGATGGTGGATATGTTTTAATGGGAAATGATGCTCCGTGTAAAGTTGTTGGTAAAGGCACAGTTAGGATCAAGATGTTCGACGGAATTATCCGAACGCTCACAGAAGTCAGACATGTTCCAGATATGAAGAGAAATCTTATCTCTTTAGGCACACTTGAATCTCAAGGGTGCAGGTTCTCAGGTGAAGGTGGAGTTTTGAAAATTGCCGAGGTGCCCTTGTCGTGATGAAAGCTTGCAGGTCTGGAAATTTATATATTTTGCAGGGAACTACTGTTACAGGTTCCGCTGCAGTTTCGACATCCCCGGAGGTTGATACCATGAGATTATGGCATATGCGACTTGGACACATGGGAGAAAAAGGCTTGACGATTTTAAGCAAGCGGGGCCTACTCTGCGGTCAAAGTACTGGTAAGATGGACTTTTGCGAACATTGTATTTTTGGGAAGCAGAAACGAGTCAGCTTCAATTCGCCAGCTGTCCACAGGACAAAAGGTACTTTGGACTATATTCATTCTGATGTATGGGGTCCTTCTCGTGTTCCGTCCAAAGGTGGTGCAAGATATATGTTGACTTTCATTGATGATTTTTCAAGGAAAGTCTGGGTCTATTTTCTTAAACAGAAAAGTGATGTTTTCCTAACATTTAAACAATGGAAAGCTTTGATTGAAAAGCAGACAGGAAAACAGATCAAGCGGTTGCGGACAGATAATGGCTTAGAATTTTGCGGAAGCGAGTTCAATGAGTTCTGCAAAAACGAAGGAATTGCTCGACACCACACTGTTCGAATGACGCCTCAACAAAATGGTGTTGCCGAGCGCATGAACCGGACGCTTTTAGAGAGAGCTCGATGTATGATCTCCAACGCTGGGTTGACAAATGATTTTTGGGCTGAAGCTATCGCCGCAGCATGTTATATTGTCAACCGCTCACCGTGTTCACCGATCAATTTCAAGACTCCTGAGGAAGTATGGTCAGGTACTCCTGCTGATTACTCAAACTTAAGAATATTCGGGTGCCCAGCTTATATGCACGTAAACGAGGGAAAGTTAGAGTCTAGAGCTAAGAAATGTATTTTCCTCGGTTACGCTTCAGGGGTGAAAGGTCATAGACTATATAATCCTGATCCCAAGTCACCCAAATTTATAATCAGCAGAGATGTTACATTTGACGAGTCTTCTATGTTACATCATTCGAAAGAGTCTACTAATTCTTCTTATCAAGAAACGAAGGATAGTGTACAGAGCGAGGTGGAGCTCGAGATCAACAAAGTTTCAGATGATCCTGCTACGAGTTCAACAGATCAAGAGGATGAGCCAGAACCTGATTTAGATCCTGTTGAAGATGAAAGTACCGAGCAGGAATATTCTATAGCCAGAGATAGAGAGAGACGGGAGATTCGACTACCACAGCGGTACGTGAATTTAGTTTCGTATGCTTTATCAGTGGCGCGAGAAACAGGTGGAGGCGGCGAACCTTCTACCTATTCGGAGGCAATTTGCGATGATAATTATGATAAGTGGCTGGTAGCGATGAATGAAGAAATGGAGTCTCTGCACAAGAATGGTACATGGATTCTTGTGCCGCCACCAAAGAAAAAGAAAATAGTCGGATGTAAGTGGGTCTTCAAGAAGAAAGAAGGTTTATCTGGTTCAGACGATGCAAGGTATAAGGCACGATTAGTCGCAAAAGGCTATAGTCAGGTACAAGGTGTTGATTTTAATGATGTGTTCTCACCTGTCGTTAGACATAGCTCTATTCGTGTATTACTTGCATTTGTTGCCATGTATGATTTGGAGTTAGAACAGCTTGATGTCAAGACGGCGTTCTTACATGGTGATTTAGATGAACAGATTTATATGAAGCAAGCTGAAGGCTTCATAGTTGAAGGAAAGGAAGACCAAGTTTGTCTACTGAAGAAATCCTTATACGGATTAAAGCAGTCTCCAAGACAGTGGTATAAACGGTTTGATTCTTTCATGTTGGGTCATGGTTTCTCCAGGAGCAAGTATGATAGTTGTGTTTACTTCCGGAAGTTAAATGACAGTTCGTTCATTTATCTGTTGTTATATGTTGATGACATGCTCATTGCGGCTAAGAATCTTGCAGAAATTCACCAGTTGAAGGCCTTATTGAATGGTGAATTTGAGATGAAAGATTTGGGAGCAGCTAAGAAGATTCTTGGTATGGAGATTAGACGTGATAGAGGAGCTGGTAAGTTACACCTGACCCAGGAAAGTTACCTCAGAAAGGTTTTGGAGAGATTTGGCATGAGCGATGCCAAACCAGTCAGCACTCCTCTAGCTAGCCATTTTAGGCTAAGCGCTGCTCAGTCACCACCATCAGATGAGGAAGAAGCGTACATGGCACGAGTTCCTTACTCGAGTGCAGTCGGCAGTATTCTGTATGCAATGGCTCTTCCAGTTTCAAAGTTCAAACAGTGTTTGGACTTGATTGGTGTTTTAAAAATGGAGAACTAGCCCATCGGGGCTATGGACGGGGGGAGACAGAGATAGTGACTAAAGGTGTTACTAATTAAGGTGGAGTAATTTTTCGAATCTCGGTCAAGGTGGAGATTTGTTAGGTGACCTCGAGTCATCAAATGAATAGTAATCCCATATGGGGATTTGAAAAGTCTTGTGGTAGGTGAAGGAATAAACTTTCTAATGGCAGCCACATGTACAGTACTGAGAAAAGTAGAAAGTGTCGACGCAGTAGTCCAAAGAAGCTGCTTTATTTTTCTTCTTTTCATATGGCAAGCGCGAGGGATATATTGCCTATAAATAGGCATCATTCGACAGAAGAAGAACTTGCCTCAGAGCCTCAGGCCACAGAAGCACCACCATCACATCTTCAGCGAGGGTTTATTCCTCGGTCACCACTTCCAATATTTTGTAGCTTTGATTCTCCATTGTTGGTATAGCTACTTTTGTATCACGTCAGTGTACGTGTATGTAATCTCCACATAATAAAGAAGTTCTACCCTCCGGCCCGTGGACGTAGGTCATTTTGACCGAACCACGTAAATCTCGTGTCACTGTCCAAATTTGTTTTCCGTCTCGTTTATTTATTATCGTCATTTTCGGGCAAAATAATTATCGGGGATTTTCGCATATCCTAACATTTTTCATACAAAATGATTTACCGAATAATCACTGTCAAAAAGCTTCCTACTAATGTCAATGCAGCAGTCAATTTTTACGATCAACTTGGACTATAGACTCATTGACAATAAAACACAACTCACAGACAGAAAACCCTCTTAATCTTATGTATATTTAGTGTCTGAAATGGGCGTATTTACTTTAATATATTAAAAGTAACGTCAATCCTTTGTTGAAAATCATTCATCGTCCAACTATGAATAATATGAAGAGTATATAACTGTTGCCCAAGAACTGACAAAATCGTACAACCAAGTTGTTTCCATGATTGATTCCACTGCTCTAAGCAACTTGCTATTACAACGAAAGCATATATCAGCATTATTATTCACTGAGAGGAAATAAAAAGGGCCCTCCCTCCCCCTCAAGCACCATTAAAATAAATAAATTAAAATAGCACTTTAGTTGGTCAGGCATGAACTTTTGTGACAAGAACTTGTGAGATTATATAACTGGACAATTCTCGTCGGCATGGAGCAACTTGGGTACTCGAAAAACGAGGCATCGCTTTCTCCCACGTAAATTTATGTATGTGGATTTCTTGGGCTTACTTTGTTGTAGTTGTTATAGTTTCAGTTCGCTTTCTCTTGTTTCAGACAAGCTCATAAGTCATATCTACTCAAAGACACACATAATGCAGGTTTGAACAAGCTCATATCTATGTTAAAAGTTTGCAGAATGATATTAGTTTAAGCAATTTTTTTCTCAAATCCTTCAATTTATTATGGTATTAGAGTATTTATGTATTTTTTTTTTAGGTTTTGTAGACTGTTTTGGTAATGTCATTGAATGTTTTGAAGTTCAATCTGAGACTAGTTATTAGTTTTCCCACTAGCTAAGGGTTTGCTTTGGCTTTAGGAGACGAGTCATTTTCTCTTTTTATCTTAGAATTTAGAATTACTTTTGAGGCAATGAGATGCAATATATCATTTGTCCATAGTTGCAAGATTCGAAAGTCAATCATGCAAGTTGATAAAAGAGGTATAAAAAAGGTATGGCAAGTTGAACGACAAGGGAAGCAATTATTGAAAATTCTTTAAGTGAAAAATATCAATCGTCAAGGACAAAAATGCATATGGGATTTTCTTAATTTGACATTAAATAGAAAAAAAATCGGAAAAAACTTGTGTAAGTCGTAGTACTCGGTACTTAAAAAGCTATGTAGACATCATTCTCAAACTTTGAGAATAATCTCTGATTTTACATAAGATATTCGGCTATCTCCGACACCAGGGGCGAAGCCAGAAAATAATTGAGGGTAGGCAAACAAAATAAAATGAAAAAAATGACAAAATGATAATATAAAAAACTTACCTTAGGATTGCATTGTTCTTTTCTAAGTCTTCATAATTTGGAATTTTTTGTATGAAGGCATAGTTAACTATAAATAAATATTATGTATGGTAGGTGTACTTTTTTAAATATAAGTAATGAATATTTATTATTTTGAATGTCAACTTAGTTATTAAAGCAGGAACCACTTGTTTATGCAATCAGCTTGAAACATGTCAATCAAGACCTACAATACAATATTTATCAAAAAAAGGTATGTAGGTGTACTTTTTTAAATATAAGTAATGAATATTTATTATTTTGAATGTCAACTTAGTTATTAAAGCAGGAACCACTTGTTTATCCAATCAGCTTGAAACATATCAATCAAGACCTACAATACAATATTTATCAAAAAAAAGGTATTATTTCACTAGCGCTAACCTTGATTATATGCCAAATCACTACATTACTTTGACAATATTCGGAAAATAGAATGTTACAGTTCAATTTTTTTTTTTTTAAATTCAATCAATACGAGCCTACTTCATTCCAAATTTTGTGGGTATTTTTTTATTCAATTGAGTGAAATCTGTATAACTGTAAATTAAAAAATGTTTGACATATTTTAAGTGACTAGGTTAGATATAATGCTTCTAGTTTATTACTTTGCTCACTTTTTCATTCTCCTGATAAGTTTTTATTCTCTCTTAATTAAGCCCAAGCACAAAGGCTCACCGAAATAACTGTATTTTATTAGATAAGAATTAACATAAGTTTATATTGGCCCACACAAAACATATATACAAACCCATATATAATAATATTTTTTCATGATAGGCAACATCTAATACATATATACAAAGAGACATTTTTTTGGCCTAAGAGCATATCCAACCGATCAACTCAATCGTAAACTCAAACCCATTCTTAAACGCAAAATTCTTCTTCAACCGATAAACCAATTTTCAAACTCAAGACTATTTTTGAAATGTTACTTCTATTTGACTTGATGAGTCAAACAAGATGAAATCGACTCATTTGTGTCTTAATAATAAATTAAAATAGTGTCGTTGATCATGAAATGTGACGAACATTTATAGATCGTAAACTCTAATCCCGAAACCTAGAACAGTAGATAGGCCCGAACCCGAAACCTTGAAATCCGAACCACGGAACCATAATTTTTTTAAGGTCATATCCTACTAAGCATAAGCCATGAATCATATTCCTAATATTTCAAGTCGTAAAACCCTGAATTTTAACCCCGAACCCCTACATCCTAAACAAAAAAACTACATAGAAATCCTGCGCGAAAACATCAATTTATAACAAATATTACCTTCTTGGTAACATTTCAACCCATGTTGCTACCACATTGCACGCTCTAGCAATACTGCCAAAATTCAAAAATCCTGCCAAAGCACTCAAATACAAAACTAAACCAAATGAATAATAACTGGTACCACTTAAACCATTTGTGGTACTGCTTCATTAAAATAGGACCAAAGTTATCCGGTGATTATATTTTCAGTTCGACTAACCTTCAATTACGAACGATTGAGGCAATATGTTGGCACGAGGAAATGCGACTAATGTGGTAATATTCCTTGATAATTCACCTTATTCGCCAATTAGAGCGAGAATTGACTTGTTTTCAACGAAATTTATGAATCTCCATCCCTTATAAACTTTCAAAATTTCTTTGATTATGAAGACGAAATTGATGTCGATTTAACCTTATTCAGTCACTAACGTGAAGAAGCTAGCGGTTATAGCGATTATTTGGTGCATCGGCTCGAATTTGACACAATGCTTACTTACAAAAAATTAATTACAAGAAAACTGTTATCTGGAAATATTGCTCAAAAAGCATGGAGTGTTACCCAGCAAGCGTGTTAATCGCATACGGTTCAAACTTGTTTGCCATCAAAATTATTCGATATTCCATTATTAACATCAGTAATCCCCGTCAAATTAGACCGATCATAAAACTGAGTCGAATCCGCTTTATTGCGGTGATTAATGTCGAGATATTCCGTTAATTATGCCATTTCCGACGATTGAATTTTGTTGACCCTTCAGTAACACAATAATAGCATATAATAATAGTTAATTCTTCCAAATATTTCTAAAAGTCCGCTTAAAATTTCGGTCAAATTTTGAATCCCGCCAAAATCTTCAAACTCAAAACTATATCAAATAGAGGACAACGGGTAACAGTTAAACCTTTTTCGGTACCACTTCTTAAGAAAAACATTGTTCTGCGTGTTTCACATGAGATACCACTTATTTGTTTCTCTATGAAAAATGATTTGAAATTCGTACCACTTTAAGAAACATCTACTTAAGCCAAATTTTTCCAGCGAATTACATTTTCCTCTCCATTAACCTTAAACGATGAAATGTGGAACCGTGGTGGCTCGACGTAATACCTAAGCAATGGGTCTCTCAAATTTATACATATTAGCTACATGTTTAGCCGAAAATATAAATCGGTTTACTATCTTTTTGTATTTGTGTCAATTAAATTCGAAGAATACCCATCACAAATATTATATTTGACGACGCAATATCAAGATAAACTCTCGTGGCACAACGAACTTGGTTTGGTGCAGCGGATGCTAATGAGTTTGAATATTATTTCAATTGTCAAAAGTTACATTTTATTCAGTTAATACTACTTATTAGCATACAGTAACACAATATTTTTGCGTAGTAATACTTCATGTTATGTGATAACAATATATTACAATTCGATAACATAACATGGATGCTGGATACCATTTCTTATTACTCTTTTATAAGGGTATTTTGGCAGATCGAATTTTAGGTCATTTACTCTATATTAATAAAAAAATGGTCCTTAAAACTATATTTTTCTGATAATGGCATGAAACCTATTTTCAAACTATAATAGTAATGCGCCTTAAATGGGCCGATGGTTCGAATCAACAGATCAGGCCCAGCCCATT
The DNA here is from genome assembly GCA_027422505.1 of Craterostigma plantagineum. Lineage (NCBI taxonomy): Eukaryota > Viridiplantae > Streptophyta > Magnoliopsida > Lamiales > Linderniaceae > Craterostigma > Craterostigma plantagineum. Next base: position 3,144,238 of record JAPQWV010000033.1, on the reverse strand, counting down.
TATTTGATGGCATATCGCTCTCGCCGAACTTTACATGTCCCGTGGATATTTTCTCGACGAAGAAAACAGTGAAAATTAAAATAAAAGCCCATCTTGCAATGATCTTGTCTTACGACAACGAAATCCATATCTCAAGTCAACTTACATCTTTCAGCACATTGATTTTGTACAAAATGAAGTGGGACCATTTGTTATCCTAATAATAAATATTTTTTCCCTGTTTTCTCACAAATCTCTCTTGGGACCCACGTAGCGCAACTGCAATTCCCTCTTAATAAATCCTCACCAACTTCACCGCTTTTATTCATTAATTTTTTTATTTTATTTTATTTTTTTGCTTTCCGCATAGAAAGAAATAATAAAAGAAAATCTCATCAAATTCCATCACTCGTGGTCGTGGTACATGTGTAAGAAGAACAGTTACACAGTCATACATGGTTTCTCATCCTTTTTAATGATAAAATATTAAATAGAAAGGAAAATTAAAAAAAATTGCCTAGTCAAAGGGTCATTTCGAGACACAATAAAAACCACAAAAACTCTGCTACTCCTGCTCAGTTGTTTCAAGCAAAGAACAAAGGATCCAAGATATGTTAAAAAACTAGATTTAATAAGACGTATTGAGATCCAATTAAAGCATTAAACATTTTATGACAGAATCTTTTCGCTTTTTTTTGGCGCGTTAATCTCCCTCATTTAGTGACAAATCATGTAAGAACAACTCGATCACACTTCCCACTACAAATTTCTTTATGGGTAAATTATCATTCAGGCCCCAAAAGTGATTAAAAATAGTTTCCAGGACCTTTAAGAAAAAATTTTAGTTTAAAGGACCAACTTTTTCGTAAAATTTAGAGATAAGGACAAATGGTTATAAAGTGTGTATGAATTGTTATCGGATGATCGTTTTCTGTTATTTCCAGAACAATGAACTGTTATTGTGGGAACAATGAATTGTTACTGCAGACTAATAAATTGTTACTGAATAATCGGGTCCTTAAAACTAACTTTTTTTCTGACAGGGCCTGAACAAAAATTTCAGACCCTGACAGGGAACTGAACAAAAATTTCCCCTTTCTTTATCGTATCTGATGTATTGCAGCTTTTACTTTTGTTTTGTTATATACTTATTTAGTCCCAATTTGATAAATCGCTCCATCTCTAGCTGCTTAAAGCTGTACGGTTCACACGAGTTCAAAAAATTTTGAGTGATGAACACCTTTTAAAAGCGGAACTGTAATTTAATACTTTTCAATTGCATTAATGGCGTGCGAATAATTCAAGAATGGACACAATTGTATAAATCATAATTAATGGGTTTTTATTGGGTTCCCCAATTGGGACGGAGAGGTGAGACTGATTGTTCTTTGGAATGGTAAGAGAGTTGTGTGGGTGGGTAATGTGTAATCATACAAATTTAGTGAAAAATAGTTAAAAAAAATTGAATCTTTAACCAAGAGTAGTGCTGTGTTAATATAGTGACAAAAGCTCGTCCTTTTTGAGATTTTAGCTTAAGTCCCTCTCTCACATTTGTTTGTTGGTACTTTTTGAGTTACCTAAAAAAAGAAGCTCTAATCTTTTCATTCCTCCATTGTTAGGGTTTTCAAAAAGGTAGGAGCTTTAGAGATAAATCGTTTTCACGTTCTCCTCTCCATTAAAGTGCAGGTTTGTAAACCCTTTTTCCGTCATTGCTCAAAGAACACTTTTTCGCAAGAAAAAGTAAGGAAAAAATTTATTTTTGTGACCACATTGCTTGCTTTCACAGTGTTCTAAAGGCCAAAGTTGATCTTTTTCGGAGCCTTCACTTAGCTCCAACGCTGGTGAGCAAGATTGTATCTCTTAGCGGCACTTACCTTTCAAATGCTGCGTTTCTCCATGGAGTTGGATCTGTGTAAGGAATTCAATGAGCTGCTGCTTCGAAGCTTGTGAGGCTAAAAGTTCATTTTCCCCTGTCGTTATTCTCAAAAAGGTTTGCTTTTTAGTTCTTTAGTCACAATGCTGCTGTGTTTTGAGCTTGTCTGAGCTTTTTCCCTTTTGTTCTTTCCTCGCACAGGAGTTAGTCGTCCTTAAACTCAATATTGTTAGCTCACTGTAATGAGAATGAGAGTGCTTAGCATTGCTGTGTTCTTTCTACTATGCTTCTCTTGCCTGGGCCAGCTTCCTTCCCAGGACATCCTCGCACTCCTCGAATTCAAGAAAGGAATCAAGCACGACCCAACTGGCTTCGTAATCGATTCTTGGAACGACGAGTCCATCGATTTCAATGGCTGTCCTTCTTCTTGGAATGGCATAATGTGCAACAGTGGCAACGTAGCAGCAGTCGTTTTAGACAACCTAGGATTAACTGCCGAGGCTGATCTGAGCGTATTCGCCAACCTCACAATGCTCGTCAAGCTCTCTATCTCCAACAATTCGATCTCGGGAAAGCTTCCCAGCAACCTGCAGGGAGAGTTCAAGAGCCTCGAATACCTCGATATTTCGAACAACCTCTTCTCCTCTGAGCTGCCCGCCGACCTTGGAAAGCTGCCCGGCCTGAAGAACCTTTCCTTGGCTGGTAATAACTTCTCTGGGCAAATCCCAGATACAATTTCTGGGCTGTCGTCGATTCGTTCTCTTGACATGAGCAGAAACTCTCTTTCTGGGCCGTTGCCTTCTTCTTTGATGAGGTTGGGCGGTTTGGTCTACCTCAATCTCTCGTCGAATGGATTCTCCAAAAACATTCCTAAAGGGCTAGAGCTCATGACTCAATTGGACATTCTTGACTTGCATGGGAATATGTTAGAAGGCAGTTTCGACCCAGAATTTCTTTCTCTTACAACGGCGAGCTTCGTCGATCTCAGCTCGAATATGCTGGCGAACGCTGCTAATGGAAAGCAGAGCCTTTTCGCTAGCATTTCATCTTCGATCAAGCACTTGAATCTCAGCCACAATCAGCTGAAGGGATCGCTCGTGGGTGGCGGCGCAGCTCAGGGATTCGAGGGTTTGAAGGTTTTGGATTTGAGCTATAATCAGCTCTCGGGCGAATTGCCAGGTTTTAATTTCGTCTACGATCTTCAAGTTTTGAGGCTCGGGAGTAACGGGTTCGTGGGTTCGATCCCAAACAATCTGTTGAAAGGCGGGGATTCCTCGGTTCTTACGGAGCTCGACTTGAGCAGCAACAACCTCTCAGGTTCGTCCTTTTCTCGAAAAATCTTTCGAATTTGTCTCGATCTTCCAACAACCTCAAACGTTTGACTTTCCTTACAGGTACTATAAGTATGATCACTTCGACGACTTTACAAGTACTTAACCTCTCCTTGAACTCAATTTCCGGCCAACTCCCCCTTCTGACTGGGAGCTGTAAAGTGCTCGACCTATCGAAGAATCAAATCGAGGGAAACCTCACAAGAATGGCGAAATGGGGAAACATTGAGATCGTCGATCTCAGCCAGAACCGTTTGAGCGGTTCTTTCCCCGAGACTACAGCTCAGTTCTTACGGCTAAACTACCTTAACCTCTCTACCAACTCTCTTAACGATTCTCTTCCCAAAGTTATCGCGCAGTTTCCCAAGCTCGCCAGCCTTGATCTCAGCTTCAATGGATTTAGTGGGCCAATGTTGACCACTCTGTTGACTTCCCCGACCCTAAACGAGCTTCACTTGCAAGGCAATGAACTCTCGGGAGGCCTAAATTTTTCGGCTCCTATCGACTCTAAGCTCAGCGCCGTCGACCTTTCAGACAATCAGTTTAACGGAGTCTTACCCGACGAAATTGGGTCGTTTACAAAACTCCAATTCTTGAGCGTCGGCGGTAATAATTTCTCGGGCTCGAGACCTAATTCGATCGAGAACCTCACTTTATCCGCTTTAGACGTTTCAAGGAATAACTTCAACGGGCCACTGCCGAAGAACTTGTCTGAGAGCCTACAAAGCTTCAACGCGTCGTACAACGATCTCTCTGGCGTCGTCCCCGAAAATTTGCGTAGATTCCCATTGTCGTCTTTCTACCCGGGAAATTCCCAGCTGCAGTTTCCCAACCCCCCTCCCGGGTCGACCCGCAACCCGGCCAGAAAACCCGGGAAAAAGCGCCCGAGAACGATCGTCATAGTAGCAATAGTCCTCTCGTCCGTGGTGGCTCTGATCGCCTTGATTCTCATCGCTCTCCTCGTAATACGTCGAAGGCGTAGGTCGTCTAAACGACCTCTGCCCATCGCAGCCAAGAAAGACGTAAGCCGACAAACTTCTACGTCGAATCCTTCTTCGAGGGAAAGAGAGCGTAGCCAAGGCCTCGTCGTCTCGGCCGAAGACCTCGTGAGGAAGGGAAATCCGTCGGAGGTCGCCGCGGGCCCCGCCGAGGAGAAGCACTCGCCGGCGAAGACTAGCCACTTCTCGTGGTCGCCGGAGTCCGGCGACTCCTACGCCGGAGAGGGGCTCTCGAAATTGGAAGTCAGGTCGCCGGACCGACTGGCCGGCGAGCTCTACTTCCTCGACGACACGGTGTCGTTCACCGCGGAGGAGCTTTCCAAGGCTCCCGCGGAGGTGCTCGGGCGGAGCAGCCACGGCACGTCGTACCGAGCCACGCTGGACAACGGCTTGTTCCTCACGGTCAAGTGGCTCAGGGAAGGTGTGGCCAAGCAGAGGAAGGAGTTCGCCAAGGAGGCGAAGAAGTTCGCCAACATAAGGCATCCTAATGTCGTCGGGCTGAGGGGGTACTACTGGGGACCCACACAGCACGAGAAGCTCATCCTCTCCGATTATGTATCTCCAGGGAGCCTCGCGAGCTTCCTATACGGTACGTCTGTGAGTTTTCGATCGTTGGTGCGCTTTTTTGTGGCTCGTTTTTAGGCTGTGTTCGATTTGAAGAATGTAGCGTGGTAAAGAAACCAAGCATGGATTTTAGGGGGAGGGCTGACATTGTAGGAACAAGGATTTTGAACCAAGAGCAATTTTGAACGTAGTACTCCAAATTTGTCCAAAATTGCTCAAGTTTGAATGTGATTGCTGTATAATGTCATCCCTTAGATTCGTCGGAATCCTAAATTATTCACAGGAATCCTAGAAATTGGTGCAAAAATCTAAAGTTCGAGCGGTATAATGTCTCTAAATTGCTTAATTTTGAATGTGATTGTCTGTGAAATGTCACCTCTAAATTTCGTTAAGCCATATAATGTCTCTCCCAAATTATAGGACAACAATTCAGTCAATATCCTACAACTAGTTCTTCCATTCCAATTCATTTTTCGTTCCATGCTAATTTCCTTAAAACCAAAATGAGTGTTAATTTTGATTGCTATCGGTTATTTTTCTTCCCTATCAGATCGGCCCGGACGAAAAGGGCCGCCCCTGACGTGGGCCCAACGGCTCAAGATTGCGGTGGACATAGCCCGCGGGCTGAACTACCTCCACTTCGACCGGGCTGTGCCCCACGGCAACCTAAAGGCGACCAACGTCCTCCTCGACGGGCCGGACCTAAACGGGCGGGTCGCGGACTACTGCCTGCACCGTCTCATGACACATTCGGGCACGGTGGAGCAGATCCTCGATGCCGGCGTACTGGGCTATCGGGCCCCCGAGCTGGCCCAGTCCAAGAAGCCCGTCCCTTCCTTCAAGTCCGACGTTTACGCCTTTGGTGTGATTTTGCTCGAGCTTCTGACTGGAAAGTGTGCCGGAGATGTTGTCTCCGGCGAGGACGGCGGCGTTGATTTGACGGATTGGGTCAGAATTAGGGTTTCTGAGGGAAAGGGATCGGAGTGCTTCGACGGAGCTCTTTTGCCGGAGATGGGAATTCCGGCGAGCGATAAGGGGATGAAGGAAGTGCTTGGGATTGCTCTGAGGTGTATTAGGGGTGTGTCTGAGAGGCCTGGGATTAAGACTATATATGAAGATCTCTCTTCTGTTTGATGAAGGTTGTTCTTTCGTTTTGTTGGCTTTTTGTGTTTAGTGTGAATGATTGGAGTTGGGGAATCAATTAGCTCATTGACTTCCCCATTACAGAAACAATGTTATTTTGAGATTGAAATTACAAAACTAATTGAGTTTTTAAACCTATTACAAAACTAATCAACTTTTTTATTTATAACTATCTTTATTTTCATTTTAACCACGAAAATACTTGAGATTACAAATTTTGACTATTGTTATATTTAAATATAGCACAACACTTATTAATAATTAAATTTTTATCCCAAATTATTTTAACTCAAATGTATTAAAATATATTATTAAAGAAATAATAAAAAAAAAATTGACCTAACATAGACTCCCCACGTTTGAAGATGACTATTAAAAAGAGATCACAGTAAGAAGACATACGACTTTTCTTTTCAAGGCACTAAGAAGACATACTACTGATTCGATTTCCTTTATCAATAACTGTAAATTAGTGTTGATTTCATAGCTCATCACGCTTATTATGCGGGTCCACTCTTTGACTGATCGATTGATGATGTGGTTTAATGATTCAATTTAATTATCAGTCATTCACAGAGGTTGCAGTTCATTGGTAATATTTCAACTTGCAAACTTATGTTTTTAACATATTTGTTTTAAAATAATTTGGGTTTAATTATTAATAAGTGTTGTGCTATATTTGAATATAACAATAGTCAAAATTTGTAATCTCAAGTATTTTCGTGGTTAAAATGAAAATAAAGATAGTTATAAATAAAAAAGTTGATTAGTTTTGTAATAGATTTAAAAACTCAACTAGTTTTGTAATTCCAATCTCAAAATAACATTGTTTATGTAATTCTCTCGCAACAGCCTGGTTTCTTATTTTCTTCGCTCTCTTTTTCACTCTCTGATTAATCCCACAAAACTCTTCGTGGATTCTTCCTCACGTCGCCATCTTGATTACGATAAAGAACTGTAACTGTTCATCTTTTTTCGGAGAGAGTGAAGCTTTGATTAGGTTAATTGTTTTCTTTATCACAAGATAAAACAATTTCTTGACCTGTGAGTGTTTAGGCGTGTTTTCTCCAGGAACTTGAACATTAGGGTTCACACAGAAATCGAGAAAACAAAAATCCATTTCGCCTGAATTCAGGGAAGAAAATGTCGAGTGATACCAGCGGGCATCTCAGCGATTACATATGTTCTCAGCCCAGAGGTTTCTTGACACCACCGCCGTGGACAACAAGGTCGCATTCGCTTGTAATGCCTCCTTACACGGAGAGAAATCCGAGGAGGAGAAGGTTAGTGGGCGGCGGCGATCGTTATCATATTCTTCATAAAGTTCCATCCGGCGACTCTCCTTACGTTAGGGCCAAGCACACTCAGGTGCTGATTGAATTTTGGTGATTTGTGTTGAAATGTTATGAACTATGTAGTTCTGAGTTGTGTTATGTCTTTCAATTAGTTGGTCGATAAGGATCCAAACAAGGCCATTTCTCTCTTTTGGGCATCGATAAATGACGGCGATAGAGTTGATAGTGCATTGAAAGACATGGCCGTTGTTATGAAACAGTTGGATCGTTCAGACGAGGCTATCGAAGCTATTAGATCCTTTCGACATCTCTGTTCTGATGAATCTCAGGAATCTCTCGATAACATACTTGTGGAGCTGTACAAGGTTTGTGTTGAAATATCACCGTCTTCGTTCGAAAGATAATAGCGAAAGTTGAGAGTAACTAACCGTCTACAATTGCAGCAATCTCGAAGAATAGAGGAAGAGATCAAAATCCTTCGACTGAAACTCGAGCGAATCGAAGAAGGTGTGGCGTTTGGTGGAAAGAGCACAAAAATGGCAAGATCGCAAGGAAGAAAGATTGAGATCACAGTTGGGAAAGAGTATTCGAGGTTTGTATCTTATATCTTATAAAATTTGCTTTTTCTTCTTGTCTTCGGTATGACACTATGATGTTTTCTTCCAATAGTCATTTGTGTAATCATCTTGGCTTCATTCTAAGGTTGTTGGGAAACCTGGCTTGGGCGTACATGCAGAAGAAAGAGTTCAACCTCGCCGAAGAACACTACAGGCATTTCCTTTGCATATAACCTAAGCATCGATTATGTTCCGTAATTGACAGCTGAATAGTCTTTTCTTGTCGATGAAAATGCAGAAAATCACTTTCGTTTGAGTCGGACAAGAATAGGCAGTGCAACCTAGCTCTGTGTCTGATGCACATGAACAAGGTTCAAGAAGCCAAATTCTTGCTACAAGCCGTTAACGTCGATGAATCTTGCGCCAAATCGTACGATCGAGCAGCTCGAATGTTAGCCGAGCTGTTACCAGGAAATGATCTCAGGCCTATGAATCACAGATGGAGCAAAATGGAGCGAGAAAGACACCATCGATCTCCCTTCAGCTGTAATAACGACAGTCCATGGGCTCCATTCACACAACCTAGGAGGTTCTCACGCGCTTTCAGAGAGGGATTAAACACAGAGAAGCTGTGCTTCGAATCATCAGTAAATCAGAAAGTTGAGTTTCACTCAAGATCCAAAGAGGGTTTAGATGAGGAAGCCAGGGGCAAGGAAAATCTGAGCTGTAATAATAATGATAACAGTGTGCAGAAGAAGAAGAGCTGGGCTGAAATGGTTGAAGAAGAAGAAGACGAGCAAGGAAACTTGGTCAACAACACCATGGGATCTGAAGCTATTCATTCTTCAGATCGACCTGAGGAATCGAATGAAAAATTGGGGAGTGAATGTTCGACTCAGCGGAGAACGAGTCAGTCGGCAAAGCGATCTTTGTGTTTCGATGGCTACCAAACAATATCTGAGAATCATAGTCCTGGGAAATCTTTGAATGGTAGGAACAGATCGAAGGTTTTAGGGGATATAACGAATTAAACTACCTTTGCAAGAACAGTACAAAAGCTTGATATTACTATGTGCATATAGGAGTGCAATGACAAGATGCCAAAGATGTATTGTTACATCATCTTACAGTTCTTGAAATAGGGTTTATCAATATTTGATCGAGCATCTGCGTCATATTGGATCAAGGCATATTATTTTTAGTGGGATTGATTAAGCGATTATCCATTAAGTTTTCAATTAATTGCAAACGAGGGAAAGATTCAATTAAATATTTGAAACATTGGATGAAATGTTATTTGTAATCGAACCTTTGAAGGAAGAATATGAAATATAATTTTGTCGACAGAATTCAAGATTTCACCAATACAACAATACATGAATATAACATCAAAACCACACAAAAAAAGGAACCAAACGAAATACTTCAAGAGAACACTTCCAATGAAAAATTCAATCAATCACTCACAAAAAAAAAGGCCGTTACCATAATTTCTAGAACTTGGCCTGAATCCAATCAACAGTCTTGGTATCAACTTGGAAAGCCTTGGCGAGAAGATCGTTAGCAATCTTCGGCTTCGATCCAAAGACAGCGTTGGAAACTGTAATAACGCCAGGGTTTTGGCTGCTCAAACCCACGATAGCCAATGCATTGACCTTCCCAATGTTTCTCTGAAAATGTATGAGCCCCTTCGGAAACACAAACACATCTCCCGCCTGAAGTGTCTTTGAAACTAGCTTATTATCTGGGTTCGATGTAATGAACCCTACTTCGAGAGTACCTTCAATCACAGTTAAGATCTCTGTGGCACGAGGGTGAGTGTGCGGAGGATTAATACCCCAAGGAGCAATGTCTATTCGTGCTAAGGAGATTCCATGAGTGTTGAGCCCTGGAATCTGAGATACTGTTACTGCTGTGACTTTCGATCCAAAGGGATTCGATGTGTTCCCTGGAATGTGTAGTCCGCTGAAGAAGAAATCGCTCGCTTGTACCGTTGATGGATTTTTGCAGGCAAATCCGTTCACCATTACTGATAACGATCAAAAGGTGAAGAGATATAAGGTGATCTGTAATAATGTATATATAAACCCTAGTCCCATGCAAGAACATGTAAAATTATCTTACCAGGGCCATTAGGGTCGGCAACACAGAAGTCCTGAAGTGGGCTCGGATCTGATGCTTGAGTTATCGAACAAATTGCGAGTAGCGTTCCTAAGATTAAGAATTGCATTGTCATAATTGTTTGCTTCTCTATTCTAATGTAATGAATATATGATGCTTTAAGATGATATGTGGAAGATAGCTATTATATGAGATGATGGTCTTAATAACTTGAGATAGATGTATGAAGAAGTTAGATTTGCACTGGTTTTATAGATGAAAACAGACTATAATACACGTATTAGCCGTCCATGTTCAGCAATGAGACAAAGAGAAGCTTTCAGGCCATGAATAAAAGAAAGGAAGTCAGGCGTTGAAATGGTAATAACAAACGCTTTTGGATAACATCTGTGTTAATGATATATTTTATATGTTTGCCGGACCATTATATATTTCTCCTGAATTATAAAATGTAGAACTTGTGTTATATGGCTAAATTTGAATATTTCACGCATAAAGACGCAGATAATGTTCTGGTAGTAAACAGCCAATCCCGCACCATGTCATCCCTTCAAGAATAAAGAACCATATTGATACGGACCAAAATAGATGGGCCATTAAATAAATAAGAAAAGGCCCGTTAGGCCCGGTAGAAATATGTTTAATACTTAATAAATACTGATAGTAAGAAAGCTTCTCCAATACGATTCCATTGAAAAGACCCTAAAGAGGTAGGAAAGCAGAGTACTAGGACACGTGTCGACCATGGATAGGGCAGTATCACTGTGGGAAAGCTGTAGCCATTTGCAGGCTGTCATTCAATCAACAGGCGTCACTGTTCATTGTACCATACCAGTCACGTCCCCTGAAATCCTGGGATACTACTTGAAAGGGCTGCTGGGAGCTGCTATAAAAGGAGAAGACTTGGCCATTTTCTTCACATTCACTCCCTGAAGACGAAAACACTTACCAGTTTCTCTCCTTTTAGTGTGTTAAGTAGTTTCTTTCATGTTCTTCAGCATCTATGAGCTGAGTTATGAGCGTGTAAATCTGTTAAGTATAGTGAAAACCCGTTTTAGAGCGCCCGTGGACATAGGATCTGCAAAGATCGGAACCACGTAACCCTTGTGTTATTTCGTTTATGTTCAAACAGGTCCCCTACGTTCCTTCAAACAGGTCCCTCGCGTCCCAAACACGTCTCAACATGCCCCAAACAGGTCCCCAGCGTCCCAAACACGTCTCAACATGCCCCAGACAGGTCCCCAGCGTCCCAAACACATCTCAGCATGTCCCAGGTCCCCAATGTCCCCCAAAAGTCCCAAACACGTCCCCTTCAGTCTCTCTTTCAATAAGCACCTTACGCACATAACTTTATCGATTCTCCGGCTATATAACTTTCCCTTTCCCACACTTATAAATTTCATTGATTGGGTTAGCCCCATATCACATATATGTGCATTATTCGGCTTAGCTGCAACATATAATATTTAGTTAATGAAATTCATCCATATATTGACCGTGTCTCAAAACACGTTCCATCTTATTAATTAATCTGATATAATAGAATATATCGACGGGCATATCTCTATATAAACCTCATATCATCAGTCTTCTATATTATCACTCAAAACTCAAAACCCAATAAAGCATTACACAATTAGCTCCAAGAACTATAATAGTCTTATTATACAAAGCAAATAAATGGCCTCTCAGTTCCTTTTGCTTGGTTTGCTTACCGCAACTTGTTTTTCCATTGCCTTGGCATCTGATCCAAGCCCACTTCAAGATTTCTGCGTTGCTGATCCTAATGGAGCTGGTAATAGCAATAATCCTGACAAAATCGATATATGTTCTTGCATGGATTAGGATTTATATCCTATTTTAGATGATCTCTATTCTCTTTGATCTTTATCCTTCTCCCTTCACATGTATGTAGTGATGGTGAACGGATTTGCATGCAAAAATCCATCAACAGTCCAAGCGAGCGATTTCTTCTTCAGCGGACTGCACATCCCAGGGAACACATCGAATCCCTTTGGATCGAAAGTCACAGCAGTAACAGTATCTCAGATTCCAGGGCTCAACACTCATGGAATCTCCTTAGCACGCATAGACTTTGCTCCTTGGGGTATTAATCCTCCGCACACTCACCCTCGTGCCACAGAGATCTTAACTGTGATTCAAGGTACTCTCGAAGTAGGGTTCGCTACATCGAACCCAGATAATAAGCTAGTTTCGAAGACGCTTCAGGCGGGTGACGTGTTTGTGTTTCCAAAGGGGCTCATACATTTTCAGAGAAATGTCGGGAAGGTCAATGCAGTGGCTATAGTAGGTTTGAGCAGCCAAAACCCTGGCGTTATTACCGTTTCCAACGCTGTCTTTGGATCGAAGCCGAAGATTGCTAACGATCTTCTTGCCAAGGCTTTCCAAGTGGACACCAAGGCTGTCGATTCGATCCAGGCGAAGTTCTAAGACGCCTTTTTTGTTTTTGTTTTCCAAAGATTTTCTGAAAGACGTGTTTCCGTGTGCTCTGTTTCGTTTCTTTCCGTCTTAAAATGTTCTGTATTTTGTTGAATGATCATATGTGCTTGTCATTTATGAATATCATTTCTAGTTCTTCTCTAATCCAATAAACCTCTAGTCTTTCACCAAGAAAATACTGGGACGCATTAGCATGCAAAACTACGTCAATTAAATTATTTATGTGACAGACTCACTTAAAGTATTTGATTGCAAGAAAATCAAACCTATGACCTGCCCGTCCAAAGACGTACAAAGAGCCAAGTCTCCAGTTTATAAATTTTGATCTACTTGTTGATTAAAATTGATAATTTCATTTCATATAGAACAAGAAGTACAACAGATATAATCACAAAAGTATCTCCAACAGATACAAACCCCAAATCACACACAATACACACACACACACACACACAAAAGTACAATCATCACCTTTCATCATCATCCATCAACCTCCTCATCTTCTACTTCATCCTCATACTCATCATCAGCAGTAGCATCTTGGTACTGCTGATACTCGGCAACAAGGTCATTCATATTACTCTCAGCCTCCGTAAACTCCATCTCATCCATGCCCTCGCCCGTGTACCAATGCAAGAACGCCTTTCGCCTGAACATAGCGGTGAACTGCTCGCTCACCCTTCGAAACATCTCTTGAATGGCGGTCGAGTTGCCTATGAAAGTCGAAGCCATCTTAAGACCCCTCGGCGGTATATCGCATACGCTCGACTTCACATTGTTCGGAATCCACTCCACGAAATAGGACGAGTTCTTGTTCTGTACGTTGATCATCTGCTCGTCGACCTCTTTTGTGCTCATCTTGCCCCTGAACATGGCCGAGGCTGTGAGGTATCGGCCGTGGCGTGGGTCCGCCGCACACATCATGTTCTTGGCGTCCCACATCTGCTGAGTCAGCTCGGGAACTGTTAGGGCGCGGTACTGCTGGGAACCTCTTGAGGTAAGAGGGGCGAAGCCCACCATGAAGAAGTGTAGACGAGGGAATGGGATGAGGTTTACGGCGAGCTTTCGAAGGTCTGAGTTTAGCTGCCCGGGGAATCGGAGGCAGCATGTGACTCCGCTCATCGTGGTGGAGATGAGGTGGTTGAGATCACCAACTGATCAACACACACAAAGGTCAGATTATTTGGCTATCTGATGTGAACACAAAGTAATGTTTTTGAGGAAAATCCATGTAAGATATGGGAGGTATGCATGAGTAAGTGAGCAGCACTGAAATGAACATTTAGTGATGAATGTAAAGAAGTGCCATGTAAGATATAGGGGGTATGATTAGTGGTTAAAAATGAAATGAGTCAGAGTGATGAATGTGAGGAAGTCCCATGTAAGTTATAGGGGGTATGATTAAGTGATCATACTGAAATGAACAGAGTGAGGAATGTAAAGAATCCCATGTAAGATATATAGGGGGTTTGACAAGTGGTCAACACTGAGACAAGCATAGAGTGATGAATGTGAGGAAGTCCATGTAAGATATAGAAGGTTTGATTTGATGAGTGATCAATGGGGTTGATGAACTTACATGTAGGAGTGGAAAGCTTGAGGGTACGGAAGCAAATGTCGTAAAGGGCTTCGTTGTCCAAAACCATGCACTCGTCTGCATTCTCAACGAGCTGATGGACGGACAGTGTGGCGTTGTAGGGCTCGACGACGGTGTCTGAAACTTTTGGGGACGGGAAAACTGAGAAAGTCAGCATCATGCGGTCAGGATATTCTTCTCTGATCTTTGAGATTAGAAGGGTTCCCATGCCTGACCCAGTGCCTCCGCCCAAAGAATGGCACACTTGAAATCCTGTTAGTTTAAGAGGAAAAATGAAAAGATAGTTATATTTCAACCTAGTTTTCAGACAAGAGAAGTACACAGAATCATGGTGAGATGTTAAAGGAAATATTTTTTCAGCATTCAAACGGTATCTAAGGGAAGCCTCTATTTTGGCGGCAAACAAACTGCATAAATAAAACGGAATAGCATATGTGACGTAATTTATGTCAAAATTGCAGAGAGACATACGGATTATATTACAAGATATTCGTCAAAATCTAGCACAAAGCAGGGCATGTGTTGTAAACTGAGAATTGGGGAGACAAAGATGAGAATTGAGGTCACACGCCAGAATGGGGTTGATATCATATACTCCTTAGGTAAGGGCAGCTAAACATGGCAGAAATAAAAATCCACAGTCAAACTCAAACAACAGCACAACCACCAAAAAAAGAAGGAAAGCACACACACACATGAACACGAGCATACATGCATGTGGAAATATAGATCAACGGATCGATAGAGAGAGCTGAAAAGTCATTCCAAAAAAAAAGAGAGCTGAAAAGATGATAATAACCTTGAAGGCAGTCGCAATTCTCAGCCTCCTTCCTCACCACATCCAAGACCGAGTCAATCAGCTCAGCGCCCTCCGTATAATGCCCTTTCGCCCAATTGTTACCCGCGCCCGACTGCCCGAAGACGAAGTTATCGGGCCTAAATATCTTGCCGAACGGGCCGGATCTAACGGAATCCATGGTTCCTGGTTCGAGATCCATGAGGACGGCGCGTGGGACGTACCTCCCGCCGCTGGCCTCATTGTAGTACACGTTGATGCGTTCCACTTGGAGCACCGAGTCTCCGCTGTATCTCCCCGTCTGATCGACGCCGTGCTCGTCGCAAATCACCTCCCAGAACTTGGCGCCGATCTGATTGCCGCACTGACCGCCTTGGATGTGAAGGATTTCTCTCATCGTCTGAAATTGAGTGATCAAAACTCAGTGCTGTGTATGCGTTGAATTGAAAATGGTGCGGGGCTCATCCTATTTAGATAGGATAGATTGGGTGTCAAACATTAGTTTGGAAATTTCGTTGGGGCTATTTGTAGTTATTACAAAATAAGAAGCTGTCGATGCAATTATTGTATTAATCAAGCCGCTCAACATGGGCGGGCCCAAATTCTCACGTCAAAATCAAGTTAGTCCAAATCAATTGCACAAAAATGACAGCTTTTTTCCGTCACATGACTGACCAAAATTAACACAGGCTGGCAAATGGCAACGTGAATATACGTTGGCTGATTCGATGGAAATTCGAAATCTAAGGCTATGATCTGTTGTGGGACTGTCACACGCTATTATTATTTTTTCTTAGAGGAACATTTCTTTTCTTTCCATGATTTATAATTGGTCGTGGTCGTATATATACACTATTGTTGCACGCTTTTGGGCTTATTTTTCTCTTATTTGCGGCACCTCAGCACAACTTGCTGTGGACTATAGAGTAGTGGGGTGAAGCGTTTCTGTGTTCGTGGGTTTCACATTCTAGACTGGTGAGTGCTGAAATGTAAACTCTTCGATTCAGCTCAAGATTTTGACTGCCGATTTACTGGGTTTGGTTTGTTCTTGACGTAAATTTTTCGTTGAAGTTGCGATCTTTATTTCCAAGTGCTAGATCTATCTTGAGTTGATTGTCGGAGGATTTTTCTCTCTTTACGCATTGATTCTTTTGTCTGCTGTTGAGTTTTTTGTGTAATGGGGTTGTGAAATGGGGAATGTGGATTGGATCCAAGAACTGCTAACTGAGCTTCGTGTTTCTTGATTCCTTATTCTTTTTGGTGTTATTCTTTATAATTGTGAGGCTACTGTAATAGATTATGTGAAGGGCGCGGAAAAAGCATGCTTCCTTGTTATGTAATGTGATTTTTCGGCTTTTGAATTGCATAGTTGATGAATGGAGTGATCTTGGTGGAGAAAACTTTCTTGTGACAATACTTCGATCTTTATCTTACTTCATACATACAACCTTGAGTCAATTCTACTCTAAGCCTGATGATCCTTCTATGTTTTCTCAGCTTCAAGAACTGTCTGATATTATAACATAGCAAGATGGTTGCGCAGGGCTTCACCGTGGACTTGGATAAACCCCTCGTTTTCCAGGTAAAGTTAACACATTTTCATCATTTCCCCTCTCGTTTATCTTTGCTTTGCCGAGTATGTTCGTTTAGCTAGAAACATAATTCTGGGTAAATGATAAAAGTTGCTGCTACTCTATAACTAATCTGCTTCTTGAATCTTAATGAAGTGTGCCTTTTAAATTTATTTGTCTGTATAATGTTGTTTCTTGATTCTTCCCGTCCATCATAACACACTACGAGCAAAACTCCGACAGGTTGGCCACCTTGGAGAGCATTATCAAGAATGGGTTCACCAGCCAATTGTCAGCACGGAAGGCCCTCGATTCTTCGAAAGTGATTTCTGGGAGGTAAAGACAAAGGGAAAACCTTCATACATAACGATTCGCACAAACATCCCAAAACCCAAAATTCGCACGTCCTACTCTTTTTCTTCCGTGCAGTTTCTGACCCTTACCAAGTGGTGGGTTATTCCCGTCGTTTGGCTCCCAGTCGTCACCTATTCCCTCCTAAGATGCATTCGCTTCGGCCACACAATTCCCGAGGTGTTTCTGATGACTGTCTTCGGTATATTTACGTGGAGTTTGCTCGAGTACACTCTTCATCGCTTTCTATTCCACATCACTACCAAGAGCTACTGGTAACTTTTTCCTCTCTTTTTTCACTCATCACTTTCTTATGTAAGATCAATGTTTCCCCCTAAAGCTTACTTTTTCAATTGAAGGGGAAACACACTTCATTACCTTCTTCATGGTTGCCATCACAAGCACCCAATGGACAGCCTACGCCTAGTCTTCCCACCTGCTGCAACTGCTATTCTTTTATTTCCTGTACTTTTCGATCCATTTTTTCGTCAGTTATCTCATATGTATGATGGTATGAGTTTGCTTTAACCCTTACAACGTCAAAATTTGCAGTTTTGGAAGCTGATCAGATCATTTTCGACCCCTACAACTGCGCCTGGTTTGTTCGGGGGCGGTCTTTTAGGTTATGTGATGTACGACGTGACCCATTATTATCTCCACCATTGCCATCCTACAAATGAAGTAGCCAAGAATCTCAAGGTTAGACAAAATCCCATATTTTTTCAGGACAGAAACTCATTTGGCTTCTTACTACATCTCTTGTAAACTGAGTTCTTGAATTATGCAGAAGTATCATCTCAACCATCATTTTCGCATACAAACTAAGGGATTTGGAATCACTTCTTCGCTCTGGGATAAGGTGTTTGGAACTTTGCCTCAAACGAAATCAGCTGAGAAGAGTAGATGATATGCTCTCAACTTACCTATGGTGGCGAATTATTGTCCATTTCTAGAAAGCCGTAGTTTGTTATCATATTAGCTTCAGGTTCTTGTTTCGAATGCTTGTCTCACAGTTTCTTCTTTGGTTTTCATGGCGGAGTCGATTTCATTATATTTTTTCTGATCAGTCAAAATGTGCCAAATATTAGCAAGAAAACACATGAACTAAAAACAATGAGACGTGGATTGTCTCGTGGTCCACACAAATATAAAAAAGAACAGTTGAAAACGCCACCGTTAAACTTTTTCTAGAACCACCACTCTCGCCGCCTTCTCTACCAACCTCCGACATGGAATCCGGCGAACCCAGTAGATACGTGGTCGACCCCACTTCAAAGCAGAATGTCTCTCCTCATTTGTGCTCGAGCCCATATTGATTGGCTCCATTTTCGGCAATACTGTACGCATACCCTCAGCTATTGAGTGATATCTTTTGACCAGATATGTGGCTTGTAAGAAAGGAAAAGCAACCATGAAAAGGGTTACCGTTGAGCAGGTAGTAAAGCTCGTTATTTTCTTTTTCTTCATTTCATTCTTGATTTTAATTTTTTTGGTAGCTGTTCTTTGGTTATTTACTGCTTAGGGTGTTAACCATGATATTAGTATGCAGTGTAAACAGTAGTTAGCAGCTTAATAATTGTTTTTCTTGCATCGTTCTCTTCGCTGAGACGATAAAAGTTTGGTTGGCAAAGAATAGAATGTGTAAGAGATGATTGTGTTATGTTGATGTTTGATTTCTGAGTGTTTAACTCTAATTACAGAGTGTCTCCTCGTGAACAACGGGAAAAGAATTATCTTGATAGGCTAACTGTGAAGAGAAATAGTGAAATTTACATGGCTAAGCTTTATACGTTCTATGTAATGTGCATCCATTTTTTTCTGGATTTACCTATTCCCATGTCTTTCATCGTCTCAGATGGTTAAGCCCATAAAATTTCTGCTCTGCTGTAAGCATCTTATCGTTGCTTGTCAAAGTCGAGGTCCCTATTAATGAGATATGCTTCTCTTGTATTCTTGAAACTCACAGAAACTCACAGTAAAGATATTCATTAGATTTCTCTTTTCTCTTACTAATTGCCAACTAGAACATATTTGTTACAGTTTTACTTATTCTGGAAACTGTGGTACACTACTAGAAATCTGAAACTAGCACCACATTGCCGAACTTTAGGCCATATTATCTGTTGCGGTCTTCTTCCGTAGGGGAGGAATGCTTTGCTCATTCCTGAAGAAGTTGTCTGGGTCAACTTCTGTCTTCACTCTGACCAGTCGGTCGAAATTTCCCTTGAAATACTTCGCCCCGTAAACTTTTCCCTCGTCGTAGGCACGCTCGCCGTTGTTAGTAGTGCTGCCAATGTCGAGATCTCTGTAGTTGAGAAATGCTTCCCTGGGATTCTTCGAAACGAAAGGCGTCATGTAA
Source organism: Craterostigma plantagineum (assembly GCA_027422505.1). Taxonomy (NCBI): domain Eukaryota; kingdom Viridiplantae; phylum Streptophyta; class Magnoliopsida; order Lamiales; family Linderniaceae; genus Craterostigma; species Craterostigma plantagineum. The sequence goes on along the minus strand of JAPQWV010000033.1, from coordinate 3,125,243 downwards.
TCGTAGAACTTCCTCAGATCATCTATGTATCCCTTGTCTTGTGCTGGGCCAGTTGCCTTCCATATTTGGAGGTACTGTATTTTGAATATATTTCCAGCCCTGTGAGGAAAAGCTGCAGCTGACTCGGGAATTTCGCTCATTCTTCCACCGTATGGATTGAACTGCATCCATACGTTCCTCCCCACCATTTCGTTCAAAATCCCACGTACCCCATCTCTTGAGATTGGAGTTTTCACGTAATCAGATTTCATCTTAAAGGCGCTCGAAGAATCAGGTTTTCTGTTCAACAGAACACTCACTGGCGATTCTACAGGATAATCGTACCAGAACAAGACGGATCTAATCCAACTCATCTCCTTACAATCTTTATCAGTCACTCCCAATTCTGGCAACTCTTTCTTCAGTAACGTTACCAAGTCTTTGGATTTTCCCTGGTAGAGTGCGATGAAAGATGCTCTAACCGTCTTCTGACTCGTGCTTTCTGCAGTAAAGGGCTGTAAGAAAACTCTGATGAAGAGATTACGGTCGATTTTTTCAGCAACGTACTGCCAGCGATGAACAATGTCAGTGGCGTTTTCCTCCAAAGTCCTTGGAATGTTAAACACCGTCACAACAGGCGGGACCCGAACGAGCTGAATCTTGAACGCTAGTATGACTCCAAAGCTAGCACCTCCACCACCTCTTATAGCCCAGAAAAGATCTTCGCCCATTGATTTCCTATCGAGGATTCTACCTTTCGCGTCGACGATTCTTGCATCTATCAAGTTGTCTATGGATAGACCAAACTTCCTCAGCATGTTCCCATAACCGCCCCCACTGATATGTCCCCCGACGCCCAACGTGGGGCAAACCCCTGATGGAAAGGCGTGGACTTTACTGTTCTTCCATATGTTGTAATAGAGTTCGCCCAGTTGAGCTCCCGCCTGTACCCAGGCGGTCTCCGTGCTCATGTTAATTTCGATGGACCTGAGATTGAACGTGTCGAGGATCACAAAAGGTTTCTTACCCGTGTAAGAAAGTGCCTCGTAGTCATGACCTCCACTTCTGATCCTTAGGTGCGTTGCTGTCTTTTTAGCACAAGTTACGATCGTTGGGACTTGGCATTCCTTCCAAGGGGCGACGATGATGCTTGGCTTGGGAGTCGTTGATGTGTTGAAACGGCTGTTTCTTATGTAGTAAATCAAGGTTGATGTGAAGTTTGTTGTATTCGATGGGAAGATGATGTTCGAGGATTCGTTTTGGGCTGAAAGGCATTTAACGAAGGAGTTTATGTCTGCGAGGGAAAGGGTGGAAAGAGAGGCAAATGCCAGCGACAAAAGAACGAAGAACATTGCAGACATGTCTATTGCTTTCTTCTTCTTGTTTCTCTGATGGCGAATTGTTATCGACATTGCTGTGTTTATATGCTTGGTGAAGGACCTACACTCTTTGGTCATATTCCTTTGGTGATGATCACAAGAATCTGAAATTCCAATGTAATAAATGGTCAAAGCTCATAATTGATTTTTTTCTTTGTTTGCTGTGAATCCATATATTACACAGGGAATATTATATTATGACTTTGAAGTCTAGTTTCCATGTATAATCACATTCAAGAGTTGGTCCAACTCAATGTATTATTTCTACATAAATGTAGAGCTTATCTAATCATATTACAACAAATGAATCATATTACAGGAATACTCTGCTCATTCCTGAAGAAATTGCCAGGATCAACCTCTGTCTTCACACGTGCCAACCTATCGAAGTTGTTCTTGAAGTACTTAAGCCCCCACACTCTAGCCTTTGCAAAGCTCGAATTCCCTCTTATTACGTCATTAACTCCAAGATCAAGATCTCTGTAGTTGACGTAAGCAGCCCTTGGATTCTTCGAGACATAAGGAGCCATGTAATGGTACAGCTTTCGAATCCACTTAACGTGCCTCTTAGATGATCCTTCTCCAGGTTTGTCCCAGTACACCAAGTGCTGGATCATGTACAGATTTCCTGCATCGTTTTTTAGTAATATTCAAATATATGAAATGTCCAAATGAGATAGATCAATCTTTTCATCTACAGTTACCTAATCTGTGAGGAAAGGGCACCGAAAACTGTGAGATATCGCTCATTTCTCCGCCGTAAGGAGTGAAGATCATCAGAGCGTTCTCAGCCTCTTTCTCGTAAAGCAACCTCCATATGCCATCGAGAGCATCCTCAGGTATTGGTTCTTGAACGAAATCTGACTTAGCCTTGAAATACATCACTTTGTAGAGAGGAACCCTACTGTTCAACACCTCAGTCGAGTTTTCGATCGAGTATCCACTGAACGAAAGCAAAGACTGAGCCCAGCCCACTTCGTAGCAGTCTTGCCTAGTCACTCCCAGTTCGGGAAATTTCTCGTCGAGAATCTCGATCAGTTCGTGGGCCCCACCGAGGTACAGAGAGTTGAACGTGGCCACTATGGTCTTCTTTGTCTTCTTATCACTGCCATTCGGTGAAACAGAGACATTTGTGCTTCTTACATCGAGTGAAAGGAAGAGATCCTTAGGCAGGCAAGGGGCAATAAACTGCCACCTGTGAAAGATCTTCGAAGCGTTCTGCTCGAGGGTTCTCCTGACGTGAAACACTGTTAAGGTTTCGGGCACTGAAACTAACCTCACCTTCCAAGCTGTAATAACGCCAAAGCTCGCCCCACCACCGCCTCGTATGGCCCAGAAAAGATCCTCTCCCATCGATTTTCTGTTCATAATCTTTCCTCTAAAGTCGATTATCCTCGCATCGATTATATTGTCAGCTGATAACCCATACTTCCTCATCAAAGTACCATAACCACCTCCACTGAAATGGCCTCCAACGCCCACCGTGGGACAAGTCCCAGCTGGGAAAGCAAGGTTTGGACTTTCTTGGCTGATTTTATAGTACAGCTGTCCTATCGTAGCGCCCGTTTGGACCCATGCGGTCTTTTCTGAGCGGTTTATGGTAATTTTGCTCATTTTGGTCAGGTCGAGGACTATGAAGGGGACATGGGACGTGTAAGAAAGGCCCTCGTAGTCATGTCCACCGCTCCTTATTCTTATCTGCATGTCTTTAGCTTTGGAACATATAACGATCGCTTGGATTTGAGATTCTTGACTTGGAGTGATGATTAGGACGGGCTTAGGAGTTGTTGAAGAGGAGAATCGCAAGTTCTTTATTGGGTTTTCGAGGATCGATCGATAGGAAGAGCTCCCTTTGGTGTGGACAAGGTTTGCAAGCGATGAGTTTGAGCCGTTCTGTGATTTTTCTAGCAGGCATTTGAGGAAAGCCTTGTGGCCATGGCAATGAGCAGAGCCCACAGAACAGCCGAGAAGGATAACGGATATTAAAGTCAGGGCCTTTATGGTATTTCTTGAAATCTCCATTGTTGGCTAGTTTTTGCTGCTAAAAAATTGTACACTGATCCGATGATTCTCAACTACAAAAAAAGTCTAATAACAGAGGACGAACAATCAACGAGGTTCCTCAAGTCAACAGTTCTTGTGGTTATTAAAAACAACGGTCTTGGAAAAATCTTATCTAAAAAACGTTGAAAATTCTGGGCAATGAGATTGACTTGTATTGTCTGCGAATGTGAGAAGCTTCCACTGTTTAGTAAGTGCATGAGAATTGAACGGTTACTTGAATGAACTTTCTCAACCAAACGTCTCACAGTAAGCAATGATATATATTACACAGAAAGGTAAAATTCTCGGCTGTCTCGAACTAACGCATAGGCTGGCTTATATTGAACTCTGATCGATGTCCATGCACTCACCGTTAACCCTGGCAATATTTCATACGAGCCATCGGTAAATTTCTCATCAACATAATATGCCCCCAAATTGATAAAAGATAACCATGTATAGTGACTGAGGCTGGTTTGATTGGCTGTTATAAGAATGGTGGGTCATCGCCAATGGTCTATTACATTATTGCGTACCCACACCTCGAAAACGTATGACCTAGCAAAGTGTGTTCATTATTTTCTGCAAATTGATTGTCATAAACTTAAGAGGTAATAAACATTACAGCAGACCTGAACAATGTCCAAAGGTCCAGCCTCGGGGTCTCTGTTGCGGTGTATAACGATCCCATTATCGCACTTGTTTATAAAGTGCACGGTTCCACTAATATCGTACAGATTCGGTGGGCCCCCAACCCAGTTTTGCAACTTGAAAAAAAAAAGGTTTTACTTCGAAGAATGAAGTGAAAAATACGAATAATTCATGTATATGCCGTGGATGTGCAGAGGTAGGTACCTACCTGTCTTGGATGAGCCACAAACCAAACATGGCAAGAATGATGCTGAGCGAACCGTTTAACTTGCGCCAGTATTTTACTCACATACTCTGCTTCGTCCCTGTTTTTTTTTCCCATAGCGAAAAAAATGGAGATGTCACAGAAAATAATTTAGTTAATTTACTTGTGTAAGAAAAGAAAAACACTCACATAGTAGAAGGATGTTGATGGTCGAGTTCGTTATAAGGATCGATCACTAGGCCGTTGACACCATGGCGTAGAACTGCTATTCGAGCGAGATCAAGAACCCAAGTTATACTGGAAGGCAATCGTCTTCGCACCTGTTTTCATTTCTCGCTTGTGAAACTTTGGGACAAAAATCACTTTTTACATGCATCTTGACTAGTACCTTATAGTCTTTGAATCATGTCTATGTCCTAAAAAAGATGTGCATTTTCTTATTTGGTTACCTTATGAGAGAAAAGGTCTCACTCAGCCACTTTTTGCCTTCCTCAAAATCCTCAATACTCATCCTCTCAATAGATTCTCCATACCTATTACATGGAAAGACAAATATTTTTACCAAATGATGCTATGAAACAAGTGTGAATAAACTTACCCAACATCAAAGAAGGGTTTCCCAATATGTTTCTCTAAGAGTTTCCTTGCGTGCTCATGGACCTACGGAAGATAATTTTTCAGCACAAGATTAGCTGTGCGGGGAACGAACTTCCACGGAAATTATGGTGTAAAATGAACGATTTAGAATTAACCTTATTTTCCATAGAGCAAAGGGCGAATTTCCAACCAGCGTTACGGTTGAGATTACACAATAAAGTGTCGATCCACTCGCTCTTCCCTGAATTTTGAATACCTGTGACAATGGTCAGTTCCCCAGGCTTAACCTGTAAGAAGTTACACATGAAAAAGGGCAAGAAACGCAACTGATGAAGAAGATACATATAATATCGTGCTTTCAAATGACTCTAGATGACATTTAATACATAGATAACTATATTTTTTTGCAGAAAGATATAAACAGCTAACAAAGGAATAACAACACATCATTTCCTCATTACATTGTACAAATCAATTTGAGCCGTCCACCCAGTTGAAGCACCGAGCTCAAAACCTAAAGATTGATGATAATAGTTGTCTATCTCATCAAAGAAGTCTCTGAAATTGGAAAGTCCTCTAATAGGATAAACCTCAGCATCTTGAATGGCTTGTCGAAGAGCGTGAGGGCCCATATACATAAGTACCTGAAATTTGCCGAGCAAATTTCTGAGCAAAGCTTAATCCATAATGGACTAAAAGCTACTGTAAACATTTCGAATGAGAAATTACACCTCATTCGCATCTTTAAAAGATTCGTCATCATTCTTTTTCGGCCATTTGACCCTCCAACACCTGTACATAAGATTGAATCCTCAAATTTATCACGGACAAGACAATACATGCATAGCGGTGGGGGAAAATACTTTCTAAGGAAAAACCTTTCAATTCCCAAACGCCGAGCAAGTTCTTCGGCTAAGGCTTGACCAGGTTGATCAGCATCAGTGGCAAGGATTATACGAGAGGCCTAGGAACGACATAAAATCAAAAGAAAATCAATCAGTTGATTTCGATTTCAAATCGGAGGAAATTTAACATAGAAGATAGATTTAAAAATACAAACCTTCTCAGTATAACCTATGCAGTTCCACAGATAGTCATATTTTGTGTCCTAACATCAATAACACATAACAGACAATGAGGAACTGTATAAAAAACTTTTCAGAAGGATATATCTCAAAATAATGCAAAAAATTATAAATTAAGTATTGAAGTAAGATATAGAAATAAACGTAACCGACGCAACTGTGTTTGAAGATGAAAACCACAAGAATTTGAGAACCATACTTGAAGATTTTAAACCTAAGGAACTTATGATTCGTACACATGCTTTTCAAGACAAGAGTTTCCAGCAGATAATTTTCAGTAGATGATCCAAATGCACGAATGTCTGCATTTTATTTTTCCACTCAACATTTTCTTGCTGATATGCTCGTTTATTTTATAATATATAACAACATAGAAATTAGCAAGATCTAAATCCATAAAGTTCCAAGAAAACCCAACCTTCTTTTTTGCTGATGGAAGTGCCTTATCCAATACTTTTGGAGGGGCACCATCAGGCACGCTCACACAGTTTCTGAAACCAGCTTCTTCCACTGCAAGCTTATCAATTTCGCCCTCAACCTTATACATTAAAAACAAAAGCGTTAATGCAAGGATAGAAAAAAAAACAAACAATGCCCTTCAACTGCAGAGTAGCTATTACAATGATGATTTCACTTGCTCCTTCTATATCATCCAGGCCGTAAAAAATCTTCTCAGTGTGTGCTTCCTGGACGTCAAAATAAAAATAAATAGTGATTTCGATTCGAGTAGTGAAGGACCAAACAACAAATGATTTGAAACAGAAATGAGCGGTAATGGAAAGTTAGAACAGATAGGAATGGCGAAGCTGAAGAGACAAACATATAGAAAGGTTATCAGCCATCTACCTGCCAAAACTTTTTATTACTGTTGCGGTACTTGCAGCTCACAAGCTTCCCACTTCTTCGGTAGGTAAAAGCAATTGCAATCTGTAGAAATTATAGCAAATTCGGTCTAAAAACGCGGGATATATAACACCACATATTGCAAAAAAGGAAAAAAATTACCTCGTCTCCATTTGTCTTCTGCATGACACCATTCCTTTCCAATGTTTCAACAGAAATCATACGCTCTGCGAAGTACGTAACTAGCTGGAGGAAAGTAGATATAAGAAATATCAATAGAGTAAATTACTCTCCTTGGTTTTGCTTTAAGACAAAAGTTCGGCGTTTCCTATATTTTACATTTTCAGTTCTACATGCTTATCAGTTAGATTGAGAAAGACAACTAACGCATGTGAGTGATAACTGTAAGAACAAAAGATACCTCAACACCCAAAGGTTCTAACCGAAGACTGTCCTCTGTGATTTCTCTTATCGATGGTTTAATTTTAATCTTACGAAAACTGGAGAAGGTCGGTTTTGAATCAGCATACGCCTGAAACCGAAGTGCATAAACCGAATGTTAGTTGTTAGAAATTCAAACAACTTAAATTATTCAGCATACTTTGTAACTTACACGACCCCTCCATCCGCATTTATCCCGAGAGCATGTCCAAGTTGCTTGGCTATGACACAACAGTCCAGGTTATAGAACTAAATCAAGAAGCGAATATATAATGAATGTAAAACATACGACCAACTTACCCATCTTCCGTGATAAGAAGAGATAAACTCTTCTCTGCTTCACTCTCACCATCACACTACAAATTCAAGATAAATTGAGTTACTTATAAGACATATGCTAGCATAAGAGCAAGCGTTGCATTTTAAAAAAAGCCCTTTTTTCGGAAATAAATGCACACAAGAACAGTGTGCAGAGACTTACAAATGGGGCGATGAGAAATAAGTACCAAAGAAAACGTAGAGCCATATGCTTTGATGCAAGAAAAAATCGAACTTCTGATACTGATCGATGCTGGATTTTTATCTTATAAGTCATGCAGGAACAAACAAATTTCTCCTAAATACATTCCATACCTGAGGACAAAGTAAATCATTGCACTGCCCCGGTAGAGAAGCGCATTCTATTCCAAGTTCTTGCAACTTTTCGTTTAGTATCAAAAGATGCTTTTTGCCCAACAATTGCTGCTCCAAATTATTAACTACATAAGAAAAACAAAAGGTGCATAACAACAGAGTGAACAAGCACATTCACATACTACAAGAACGAACGATTTTTTCCCGACAAATCCACAAAATGTCAGCAGAAAGTAAAATTGTTAAATCCCTACAACAAAAAGGATAAAAAAAAAAGGGAAAAGAATTGTCACCTGGTCTTGGAACAGGCATGGCGGAATGTGGTGTATATTTATACCCAGAAGCCTGTTGATAAATTGGATCAACATACTTGGGCGAACCGAAAAGAGCAAACCTTTTACTTTCATTACAGTAAAGCGAAGGCGTTCTTGAAGGACTGTCCAAAGGAGTGGAAGAATACAGTGAAGAGCACTTGAGTAGAAGCGAGTTCTTGGACCTCATGAAAATGGATTTCACACAACATGCAGATTTCAACAACACTGTTCGCCTTAGCATCTTTGTCTTTCGCTATTACGGTGATCTAACAAGAAATCGAAAGAGTTTGGAGGGTTTTTCAGAGAAAAATCCTTGGCGCCGTATTTCAACTACGGGCTAGCGCGGTGCGGTTTGGGTGGGTTTTATGGAAAATTTAACCCGACCCATGTATTCCGGTTTTCTAAAATATACCCCAAATCCGATCATAAAAATCTTAACCCGATAGATTGCAGTTTGCTTATGTGCGGTGGGTTGGGGCAGTTTTTGCGGTTGTAATATTTATTTTTATCATAACGAATATTAAGGTAATATTCTAAAGTATAGATAGAGCAAAAATGTATATCATTAACCTATTTACAAACATAAAGTTTATATACAGAAATGTTATTATCATAGTAATAAATAATAGTAACAGATAAAAAGTACGATAAGAAGCTTGATTAGCAGCTCATATTCCTTGTTCACGGTCGGCTTTTGGTAAAACAACTAAAGCGGGTGCCTCATTTTGATTTAAAAATTTCCCTTACAAGAAATAAATTTTGATTTTAGAATTTTAACTTGCCTTCTGTAAACATCAAGTGTTATAGTTCTTGATATCAAGTCCGAATAAAGGAGGGTTGCATTGAATAGACACGTAATTTTAAACTACATAATATTTACTTTCTTTTAAAAAAATCATCATTTAGAAAGCTTTACGCAAAGTATTATGATTTGGCCAATGTCCTTGTATCCAATTCTCATTTCGAAGAAGAAAATTATTTTGACTCGCCTTCTATAAACTTCAAGTGTATAGTGTTGATTCCAAGCCCGAATAAATGAGGAGAGTTGCATTAGATAAACATATAAAATATAAATTTCACTACATAATATCTAATTTTTATGAAAAACTCATTTAGAGATTAACTTTACGCAACGTGTTATGATGAGTCGATATTTTTGTATTAATATTAATTAATATTTTTGGCCTCGCTAGTATTATGATTATATCTATTATTTTATGAAATATTGAATAAAATATAGTAAAATTTTAGTTTTAAATGCGGTTGGGTGCAGTTTTAAAAATACAAAACCAAACTCGATTGTAAAATATGCGGTTTTACTTTTAAAAATCCAAACCAACCCATCAAACCGTTAACCCGACACTTGCGGTCTGGGTTGGGTTGGGTCATTGGGTTGGGCGGTCCGACGGGTTAAATGCTCGCCCCTAATTTCAACACAACCCCCTTAGTTGTTATCGTATATTAAAGTCGCTATGTTAAGATTCTAAAAAGCGCTGAATTGGCATGCTTATTATCGCCATTCAACGATAGCAAGCACATTTTTCGAAATTATTAATTAAACAATATATTTTACATTTATTACGTACGGTGTGACGTAACTTGACCTCTAGTAGTTTTCTCCTAAACAAGAGAAGGGGAAAAACAAAGAAACTTCACGGTAGGACAAATATCAAAATTCATCAGCTGATAATTCCTGGCCTATTTAAATGTCCCTTCCTCTTATATTTCGAATGGTTGACTTTCTTCAGCGGAGGAGGCTCGGTGGTCAACGCGTACATCTTCACTGCAAACAACTCATTAGGAAACCCTGTTTGATCCTGACAAAGAACAGAGTTCATACTTAATAGTCTCATTACATCATGTCCACCAGATTCATCGAAGACATATAACAAGGAAAAATCCCTTCCAGAAAATGATATTTGGAACCCATTTTGTGAAGGAAGTTATCATTGTATATCAATGTAATAATAGGACACCGTCATCTAGCTTTTTCTATATTTATTTACCTTCATTTTGTATATATGAAGTCCACATTGATTGAAGAGCTGCTTGAAGTATGAATCCGATCTGGTGATGCTCTTATCTTGGTTATCCAAAACAAAACCTATAGAGACGAAATGTTGAAACAACTCATCGTCATGTTCATATGTTTCTTATCAGTTTATGAATGTCCCTACTAAGGGTCATATTTCGATACCATTTCTCGCAATGTTCTCCTTCAAAATGAAAAGTCCGCCAGGTTTTAGTCCACTCTGCAAGAGCACTAATTTAGAATTTCGATAGAAATATAAAATGTGAAAATGTTGAATCTAGTAATAATCTAACAGATCGAATTCATTTACCTTTGCTCTGTTGAAGAAGGAGACAAAGTCGTCGTCTGACAGATGCCCAATACACCATTGGACCCATATAACATCGTACCTTCCCATCTCAGGGGTAAACTCCTAACATATCGATTGTAAAAGAATTAACGACGCAGAAAGATTCTTTTGTTTGGATGCTGCATGAACTATACATTTAATTTCATGGTACAAGTAAAGATGATAAGTTAAAGCCATAACCAGTTGTTAAACAGATCATATTCAAAATTCCTACCTGAAGTGGAACACAGAAGAAGTTGACAGCCCTATAAGCATCTGAGACCATCAAGTTGTCAGGGGCCAAGTTTATTCGTGCAGCTTCTAAAAAATGTGAAACTGGCTCAAGAAGGTCAACCTGGAATTGCACCGACGGTTACATTACATATGATACGCTAACTACATAGCACGGAGCAACAATACAAACAACTCCATTCATATGTTATAACAAGTAGACCTCATTAAAGTAACGTATGAGAAGGTTCTTGGTGACTCTTCCAATACCCGACCCACAATCTGCAAAAATCCCATCAAAGAAAAGCACAAACTTGGAGCAATTTCCCATGAAAGGAAATGATAATTTCGATGTTCAAGTAGATACACAAGCTGTCATTATCAAATTAGTAGAGCATTAGTACCAAGAGAAACAAGATGCCTCCCCGTCATTGCAGCATCAGGAAATCTCTCGGCCAAAATCATATTCAAGAATGCTTCACTATCCCTTATATCAGGTTCATTTACATGAGCATAACCTCCCAGAACACCATCCACGGTTGCCTCCACACCCTTCTCTTCCATCAATCAAACCAATGCATGTTAAGAGATGATGAAATATGGAAATTGTGAATTTGTGCGATAAATCGAGCCACGTTTTAGCCATTTCTATGGTATTTATGTCTGTTTTTTATATCAGTGGAATTACTCAGGTATATTAACCATGCCAAACATGGGTCTTAAACACGTGACAAAAGAAGCAGCACTGTTTGCAAATGGTAAGCCCTAGCATGTACATAGAGTTACCAACCCGCTCGAGAAAATTCCCAAGAGAAAAATGACGGGAAAGGAACAGAGGAGAAACGGACGGAATATCTACGAACTTGATGAATAAGGCTTACTTGCCAATACTGAACGCCTTGAGAGTACCACTGAGATTTCTTGACCGAGTCGCCGTGACCCACCTCTTCCCGCCACATCTCCGCCGCGTTTCTGAACTGACGTCCGTCGGAATCCACGCCGGAGCCGTCCATGTGGAGGCTATGCAGCGAATCGCTGAAGCTCCACAGGCTTGTACGGTTTTGCGCGGCAAGCAGCGGTGGCCGCGGGTGAATGTTTTGGGGCAGAAGGTTATTGTACATTACTGCACCGCCGGGTTGTACGTTGAGCTTCGTTTAATATACCACAAATCGCTTTGTTTATAATGTTATAATATTAATGATGATGGTAATCGTAATCGCTTAGCGATTTACAAATTATAATATTCAACACCATTAGAATTAAATTAGTTAGTTCGATACAGAAATGATTCTATGCGTAGTCAATCGCATGAGCAACCATTTGCTATAATATTGCAACCGTAGAGTATTGTTATACTTCCTCCGTTCCGCTAATTTATCACACTTTTCCATTTCGGTCCTCCCACTAATTTTATCACCTTTCCTTATTTAGCAAAAAATTATCACAAACAATCAATATTAACAACATTAAATATCCTCAAAAAACTTGTTAAAATATACACTTTTTTACCTTTCATTGTATTATATTATTATAATAATGCCACCTTAATTTGTGTGCCCAGCAACTTATGTGATAAAGTTGCTGGGACGGGGGAGTATTTAGATATATGCTTAAGAGGGTCATTTAGTATTTTTCTTAGTATTGAGCATTGCTACTACTATTATTATTCATCTCACTGGGAGAGATAATATTCTGCTGTAGGGGTTCATAGATGCTTTTAATTGTTACCCCCAGTTTTCATGATCAGTAACGCGGCAAATACTCAATCGGGTATAACAGGCTCAACGACCCCATCCTGCCAATCAAAATGCCCCGACAGGGATACAGTGCCAAGGACGCAAGATATGGCCCTTCGGGCAGGGGGTCCTGAACGAGATCAGGGCGGCACGCCAGCAGGAAAGAACACCTTGCAAGACTGAACGGAAACCACATATAACGCCCCTCGGGGCAGATAGGCAAACGCCCCCTCGGGGAAAAATCTCAAGGCCCGACTGGAAATTAGGCAAGACGCCCTTCGGGTGATTCCGACCAATGGTCTCCTCGAGGACCCACGCCACCAGCGAGACTTCGGCACATAAGAAGAAGGGCTCGGGGTTCCTTCGAAGGCAATACCCGAGGCCCGAAGAAGGAATCAAACGCGAAGAGGTGTGGAGCCTCATGGAAATCATTCGACAGGCTAAGAACGTGGTAACACCCCACTACCGCACGCGCGTAGTCAACCCAACGTGGGAAACTGCCTGGATCCAGACGGGCGAGCGCTAAACGCGGAAGAAACCGTCAAGAGGTGCCAAACGTGGGGGTAACTGCCAAAGGCCAAACGCATTCCCCCAAGGTACTATAAATACTGTCAGAACCCTTTCCTGCCAGGTACGTTTTTATGAGATTCTGTCATTTTTACACTGCACCACCACTTCCAAATACTCAAGCCATATCACTCCATTATCACGCTGCAATCTTCTTCCTTATCGCCCTGCCTTACGAAGGAAATACCCTCTTGACCAAGGCAAGAGGGCAAACGACCCCCAACATCTACCCTGTTTATACAGTTTTCAGTCAAGAAGCGCGGCGAAATACAAGCGGGAAAAGGCTTGTCAGTTCATTTTCGTGATAGGTCAATTTTCGACAGCATCATTAATGATTGTAAATTGACTCAAAGCTGACCAAAGAAAGAAACTGAAAGTGGAGAATATCACGAAAAGCAGAAGAATCATATGATGGCATTGGTCATTATATAAGTGCGATTTAACTCTTCAACCATCAATCAAAATCACCACCACTAATTTCAATACCAAGCCAAAAATTTTAAATTGATATTTAAATAAATACTTTTCAACAACTACGCAAAGTTTAAGTTGATACATCATGTGGCCGAGTTTAGGCACCCATTGACTATCTTAATAGGACTTGGGAGTTGGGACGGTAGTAAGAGAATTTAGTATTGCAGAATAAATCAAATTTTATCATTAACAAAGTTCAAATTTTGACTCAAAATAGTTGAAGTATAGCCATTGTAAAGATACCCGGGAAAAAAAGTTCTACATTCAGTGTTTAACAAATCCAAATATATTATAACATCAATTTTCACAATAATGTAATATTATCTTATTATGGGTTCAACGTTCCAGCATGCACATATACGTAATAATATATCTACGTACCAAGTTCCATCAACAAGCCAATAAAATACATTCGTAAAAAGAAAATATTTACATAAGCAGAAGGATACTATATTCAAAGAAAAACAAAGAACCGAAAAAGTAAAACCCTCTTGACCTTGACTTACTTTTCTTCATCAGATGAAAGAAAAAAAAGCGAACCATTGCATCGCTAATGGCATATAATTAACTGATTCGATGATCGATCCCACTTGAAAAGACCTTCAAAAGTCCCATCAATCGCTTCTTTCTCTCATAGTACTATTTAGTGTCACGTCTTGTTACATTACAACGATGGATCATTGGCTCCACTTCATCAAAGTGTTGTACTCTTTCTTCTTTTCTTTGCTTCAGACGTTGATGAAGAGAAATGGTATTATTCAATGTTCCTCTTGCCATTGGTCGTTTCTTCAGGCCAATCATAGAAGCTGAATGGATCCAAACCCTTATTCTGATGATCATCATCACTATCATCATTGCCAGCAAATCCTTGCTTGAACATCAAATCAGAAGAATTTCCCTGACCAAAATGCTCCGTAACGTTGTCTGAATCTTGCAATAACGTGGGCTTGTAACACTGTGGAAGTAATAACCCATAGCCATTCTCAAACTCTTGAAAATCAAGATCCATTTCAAGATCCATATTATTCCCTTCTTTCAGAGAAGACGATGTTGCTGGCATTTGTTCGTGCAAATTATTTTTGGAAGAAGCTTTCGACGACGAGGCATTACAGTTGTTAATTATGCTCTTTGATTGTTGCTGAGACCTAATTGAGCCAGCGAGGGCATTTCTTTGGGTCGGCCATGGATGGTTATGCTCCGAAGTGTATGTAATAACCAAGGTTGTAAAAAGCGCTAGGCGCTACCTAGGCGCCCGAGGGGGGCCTAGCGCCTAGGCCGTCTCCCTCGCCGTGATTCCATGAGAATGGATAAGAGGCTCGTGGGATTGACGTTAGGGGGCAGGGATGACTATATTTCTGGAGCGAATTCCGGGCGAATATGAAGCGCATGGATACAAGTTATGGCTTGGAATGAAAGATAATTCCGAATCCGCTTTGTCTACGAACAAGGGGGCCTAGGCGGTTTCTAGGCGGAAATTAGGCGGTATGTGTATTTTATTATTTATTTATACTTATACATATTAAATATGTAAACTAACTATTTAAGGTACATGAAATCTATCTAAACATTTTCAATAATGATGTCAATCACAACAATGTAATAAAACTTAAGTACATGCAACAAAACTTAAATAAAAAAGATTATATATATATATATATATATATATTGTCCTTGTTATTTAATTAATGTGCAGATCGATTTTTTTATCCAAAAGAATAAGTAATGTAACACTGATCTTTTTTTTTTTATTTGAGCTTGTACAGTTTTTATATCAATTTTAGCTACACCAATGCAACAATCCTTTTATTTTAATATAATATGGATTTTAAATAGTCTAATGGGATCGTTATTATTTTAAATAGTCTAATGGGAGTTTAATTAATATGGACTGGACCATGTTGAGTATGTAATGGGCTCGTTCATTATTGTTTTCTATAGAGATCGTTTCATAAGAAGACCATCGTTTTAAATAGATGCAATATTGACTTCATGAAGTGGTTTGTCCCACATCGGTTGCTTCATGTAATTAGATTGTATATAATTTCTATATAAAGGCATACACAGCCTTACCTCCAATCCTGCAGTGTGCGGCTAACTCATGCAGCACGTGTCAGCGTCGCCTTTTTAGTACAAATTTTTAAATCCAGTTTTAAAATATTTTATTTGCCGATTAAATTGCCTTTATTAACCGTTTTTCTGGCCGTATCAGTGCTTTTCGCCACGGCAGCTTCCGATTAGCGCCGCCACGGCAGCTTCCGATTAGCGCCTAGGCCGAGTTTTACAACAGTGATAATAATAAGCATGTTCGGGTCGGTTCTGCTTCGCTCCAATTGCTTCCTAGCCGAACATCCCTTTGAACTGCTGCATTTGTAATAGCCTTTGTAGACGAAAAGTCACAATCTTGATAAGCAATTAATTGCCCAAATAATCAAACCCTATTCTCCAGGACCCAAAATACCTTTTCTTTCTAAACTTTCTATGAAGGAAACCCTTTAAAGGTTTGGCCTTGCAGATATTAAACATAAGTAGAAAAAACGCAGTTAAGAGAGAGAGAGCTATCTTAGTGTACTTATCAGTGATATGGGGCTCTCCCAATCAACGAAACTTATATGTGTGGGTGAATTTATATAGCGGTAGATCGAATATTATGAAGTTTTTAAGGGCAAAGGTGCTGTTTTTACGGGGGGCGTCAAGGGGACGTAAACGAAAATGACACGGGGATTTACGTGGTTCGAACCCTTTCGGGTTCTACGTCCACGGGGCGCTGCGGAACTTCCTTTCACTATATATTCATAGATTACACACTCAATTCTCACTTAAACGTTGAAGAACATGAAAGAAACTAACAGACTTGAAAGAGAATCGTCTTGTGTATTTTGTAGAAAATGGTTCGTTGTTCTTGTAAAAAATGACCAAGTCTCCTCCTTTTTATAGGATCTCCCTGCTGCCTGCGTGAGGCTATGTTCCAGGATTCAAGGGGGGACGTGATGGCTGTGTACGATGATTGACGTTTTGCAACGGCTACAGTCCTCGAACAGTGGCGCATCCCTTATATATTATTATATACTATTTATTTATTCCTATTTTATCTTGGCCGCGCCTATTGTTTGTATTGAGTTGCGTGGAAAAAGTAATTTTTAACAAGTGATGGGAAAGTAAAGAGGTAGGTAAGTAGCCGCAATATTCGGACAAGACTTACGATGCATTACTCCATTGATTCGCTTTCGTTATGATAGAAAATGTCGCTGTAAATACTAATCTTACTGACTGAAAAAATATACTTTATCAAAGCCATTACTGTGGTAAGATTAGATTTTAGACATCTTCCAGTGATCATCTACCACGGGCAAGATTATATTTCGCAAAAGAGTCAATGGAAATTCCAGATATCAACTTTGAACAAGGCAATAAACTATGGTAAAAACCAATTAACTTTGTACAAAAAAAAAATCCGCCTTCACTAATAAAAGACTACGAGAAACGACTGCTAACATCAGCATCAAAAGTCGGGCATTGAACTGTTCTACCCCCACAAACGCTACTTCGGAAAGAATAGTAGGCTTTTTATGTGCAGTTATTTGCATGTTGTATGAATCTCCTGCTAATCTCCATAAAGGGTCTTTCGAACCCTACGAATTACTTCAATCTCCTCCGAGTTGATCTTCCTTACTAATCTTCTACATATCAATCGAGAGAAAGACTCGATGTTGATATGTTGTCTAGTTTATGCAGAGCCAATAAGTCAGTTTTGGACCTATTTTCAGCTATTTCTCCTTCATCAGAAGTTGAAGATATCTTTTCCGTTTTTCCCAGTATTCAGCGCATGTTGTCTAATCTTTGATTCTAGGGGTTGATCATGGACAGTTGAGATCACTAGTTCCTTCGATTCTAATGGTCGATGATCATGACTCCTCGAAATCACTGGCTTATCAGAATCCAACGGTTGATCATCATCCATTGAAATCACCTGTTTCTCAGACCCTAATGGTCGATCGAGATCCTTCGATACACACAATGCAAGAGAATCCACGCATCCTTCCAATGCCTCGACCAATGTTTTCAATTCATCAACGGTATATCGTAGAAGGATGAATCTGCTGTTCTCGTCGCATGAACATAGATGATTTGCATGTTTAAGACACGAAAACTTACTCGGGGAGCATGTGCAGCCAGCAGCAGATAGATGCAAGTCATAGAAGCAAGCAGAACACTCTCTCTCTGTTTCTAGCTCAAAACCGTCGCCCATCTTCTGAAAGCGAATCGACAGTGGAAGATGATGGAGTCTTTTCTCTTCTAAATAGACCCTTCTCTGAAATTCACATAAGAAAAAACAAAATGTGCTGTCTATTCAATAAGAAAGTACATATCAGTTAAGCAAATCAATCAAGCTGTACATAAAAGAGCTTAGATCGTCATTGTCACTTTACCTTAACTGTCTCAGTTAGCATCCCACCCTCCCCACACATGGCTTTCCATCTCAAATTCTCCGAACTTCCCTTCTTACAGACAATGATCTCCCACAGTGCCTTGACACCCTTATCCGCTGATTTCAACAGAAGCTTGTCATGTGACAAGGATGTCTTTCGATTCTGTTCACTGTACAAATCAACAGCAACTTGTCCGTGCTTAAGCCAGTCAATAGGGGCTATGTTAACCGCCTCTGCGCAGTTGAATCCACAGTTGAATCCAGCGTGATAAGCCCTCGGAAATGTGACCACAAACTCCCCAGATTTCTGAACAACTCGATACACTGGTACGCCTTCAGACTTCAAAACCGAAGGCGATAACTGAGTTACCTGTCGGTAGCAAATACATTCAATAGACGACACAAATTTCGATGAATTCATATATCACTATTACAACATTGTGTGCTTACCAGTTCGTTCAGTAAGTCGGGCGATTCTTCGAACAGATCTGGCAAGTGTTCCTTCATCGTGTCTTCCAAAGCAGATGCATGTGTTCCTGGTACTCCATACCAAACCTTTGGATCTCCCCAGTGCAAGTAGTTCAGTGAGTAAAGATGGTGGTCTTCGACGTGCTTTGTCAAATATTGAAAGCAAAGTATATCAGGTAACAATATTCGCTCATATCAGAGAACAATATTAAGGAAAGATAAGTGTAATAGCTAACCCAGCAAAATGAGGAGAGGCACATTCCAATGTAAAGCCATGGGACAACTACGCCAGAGATGTCACACTCTTCAAAGCTCAAAACTGAACAAGGAAGACGAGATGTGTTGTTCAGATTCCAGCCTGACGTAACATATTGATCTATATCAGTATCCATCGACACCGTTGATTCTTTAGGGAATCCACTCCCAAGTGTCCCACTTTCCAAATCGGCTCCATAATATACCTAAAGTTGGAAATTTGATTAATAAAACGATGATCCTACAAAATATAGATATGGAAATGGACCAAAATGAAATCTATCACCTCAACTTCATCAGTAGGCTGCTCAATAATACGCCAATACTCTCCTTCGGTATCATCAACAGAGGGAAGCGACTTGACATTGTTCAGAACCTCGCCAAAATATAATCTTTTGAATTCATCTGCAAATTCTTGAAATTCTTCAAGTGTGAAGTCAGATCCAGGCTGAAAACCGAACTTGTCTTCATCACCGCAAGCATTATTGGTTTCAGGACGAGCACGTCTCTTTGGTCTGGAATTAAACTGCCTCCGCCTTCTTTTCCGTTGCTTTTTCCTCATTGGCTCCCTATTTTGGAGAAGGTCTACTTGCTGGATCCTCGTCGAAAATTTCGCAGATTGCCAAACTTTGGTTTCCTTTAGGGGACACGGCGGCCTCCAGGATGGAGGTGGTACAATCTTGCAAACACCATAAGCCTCTGCCATGGGACGTATTTTTTCCAGATAGCCAATGGTATCTTTGAACTCCTAGAGTGTAATTTCAGTTAAATCGATATTCATCAAAATCATGCTAGAATAGAGAAATGTACATTTCAGAATTATACCTCTAGATTAGGATAAAAGACGGGAGCTTCAGCGATAAGGGGTCTACATGATTCAGCAGGAGCCCACCTTGCAGATACCTTCTCCCACAATATATCAGAAGAAATTAGATAGTTTGAATGAGGCAGTGTAACAGAGAAGAGTGCATTCTTATTTAGAAAAAGAGGGGGCAGAAATTCGCTACTAAAACATCGGCGTGACGTTTAACGAAGGTAATACTGGGCGCTTAATATCTCTGTCCAGGCATCTTCCGAAAGATACAGCAAACATATAATCGATCGAACAAACAAGAAAAATAATATAAGTTTTGCACCTTTCGATGTCTTGGACTGCCTGGAGACACATTGCTTTCATCACTTTTCTTGATAAATCTTGATTGAGGATCCTGTGAGAATAAGCATGCCAGTCAACATAAGTTGATAACTAATAATGCGCACATATATATCCGATTCAATAGACTAACGCAAGCCATATATCATTCAGAAGACTGAGGTTGGTTTAGTTTTAGAATCATATTTCATTGCTCGAAGAAGCCTAGATCTGTACTTCAGGTAAAAGGGCTATGGAAGAACACAAAACTGTACATGAAATATGAATGCAGCATTAATTAAATCATACGTGTTATACGTTAAGATGCAAACCTTAGTTCTCATTATAATTCAGTGGCAGACTGTTTTATTTATCTGCAGACAAATTGGCCAACGATGGATACTTCGACTTCAATTGGAGACCAAAACCGAAAATCTCTGAAGAGAAGCCCTCAAATGATACAAGACCTGCAGCGAAAAATGAACTCATAAGAAACTGTGACTAATATTTCGATAGCTTCTAGACATTATACATAATTTCTTCTCAGAGAAAAGGTCAATAAAGTCCTGATGTAATAATCGAGCAGACAGATTCAATTAACTTTAGCCAACCACCAATACATCACTGTAACTCAAACTAATACAGGCTTTAGAGAGCTATCTGTCAACTCTAGTCTGCAAAGACTCTACCTTCATATGAAAAACTATCTAACGACGGACTATGTTAAGCTCGAACGCATTGGAATGTAGTTATCATACACATCTCATAAAGTCTGTACGATTAGCATTTTGCAATAAAAGAGAAAAAGAATTATAATACAACGCATACTTTCCATACGAGAACAAACATTCGGGGTTATAAGGCACCAACATAAAAAAGAACACGTAATAATTCGGGGTTATAAGGCACCAACTTTCGGTAAATGGCAAAAAGAAAATTACAATAATGCATCATTTTCCGGTTTAAATCCGATATATCAATCAACAATTACGCACACAGCGTCGTTGAACTAATCTTGATCTGTTCGATGATCTGTGCGAAAGGACATAAACCATAACAGATCTGAACAGAGGGTTTGCGAATATATGGATCAACTGTTGCAAAGAACAAGTTAGACCCTAGAGTCACGAAAAATGTAACCTTTTCTCTCAAAGGAATTTGAACACTGATGATTATCTTTTTTCAAAGCTATTGAGAGTTATCAGACCTAAAGTATTGGTGCATGAAGGCATATGCTTCTATACACACACACACACAGTTAAATCTATACATATTGATTGCTCCCATTTAACCTAATGCATACTTATATGATCCAATTCAAGGTAGTATATATGATTTTTATCTTCTTCCATTCCCGTTAATGTGCCAAATAACACCCAACATTACAAAGGAAAAAAAACACAGAAAAATATCTCTATTTTCAAGCAATCCCCCCGAAAGAAGAAAAATTTCCAAAAAAAGAAAAGAAGGAATCACAACTCACATACAAACAATTAAGAAACCTCATAAGGGTGAAGAAGCAAACCTAAGCGTGATGCAAATGCTGAATCGATTGACTCGGGGCTCAAACAAAGAAGACTATTAAAAATAGTTTAAGAAAGCTAAGAAGTTATTACGAGTCAGAAGTTAATGTAATATTAATGTCGAATATTTGTACTTATACTAGGAAACTAGCTAATCGGTTCTCCCTCGAGTCTGAATATTTGATTTGATAATGGGTGGAGACTATGATATATTTGTGCGTAGTACGGAGAATTGCCTCAAATGAAAAGATAAAAAAAAATAAAATAAAATACAAGAATGGCGGTTAGAAAGAAACGGTTTCAATTGTTTTTCGGGAGATAGCTCTTCAATTTGTCATTCAATCTTATCTTATGTTCACAACCTTATTATACACATTTAATTAATTTATTAATCTCTTCTGTAAGAAAATTAGAGCTGGTGTACCCAATGGGAGGCCATGCATTTAGGCTAAACTTTGTTGTTTGTGTGACAAACTTGGGACTATACAAAAACTGGGATAGGCCTATAAGAATCGAATAAATAAAATTCATATAATCAAATGAATTTTGCAACATTTTTACACTGTAAACTCACGAACACACACACGCCATGGAATAGCTTTCTCATTCTTGAAGCAAAAACAAGATACTTCTTTCTATTATATCTTATCAACGTATTGTCCAAGCCGTAACGCCAGCAGAATATACGATATTACCTAACCTCCAAGCAAGACACAGAAGACACTAACAATACAAAAATAGTTCATTTTTTTCTTTCTAAATAATGCTTTCGAGCACTAACGAGCAAAGCACATATCTTCATTTTCGAGAAATAATATTCTGTCCAATTATAAAGCCCATCCAAATGAATTTGGCCCGGCCCAGTTATAAAGCCCATCTAATTTGCCCAACAAGCTTAGGGACATATAATACACAGTTGTTCCCCATACGAGTGTTTGTGTGTTGATTTGATTCACGTTGAAACGCTTCCCATTTTCCTTCGTTCTCCAAGATCCGATCTTCGAAGAAACCGACAATGGCCGGAGGACCCGACCCGCTATTCGGATTGAGGAATAACTTCTACCTTGGGGCTTATCAGGCCGCCATCAACAACAGCGACATTCCGAATCTGTCCCCCGACGACACAGTCGAGCGGGACTCGCTCGTGTATCGATCTTACATCGCCCTCGGCAGCTACCAGGTATGTATGTGTTGATATTCGGCGCAGGATCTGATAACTGCTTTCGATTTATTGTCCTATATTTTATGGATCTTGTTGTTATTTGGTAATCTTCTTTCGATTTGCTGTGTGTATCAGCTAGTAATTAACGAGATCGATTCCTCCGCGGCCACGCAGCTGCAGGCGGTGAAATTGCTGGCTCTTTATCTCTCCAGCCCTGAAAACAAGGTCTGTTCTTATCGTGATATAGGTTGAATCTTTGATCTTTTGATGCATGCTTTGACTGTTACTTTTGAGGATTTTGGTCATGGGTTTGGCTTTATCAGAGGTAGATCTGGGTTGTTTGTTTGTGTAAATAATGAGGATTTGTGATCGAGTGTCTTGTGGATGGACTGTGACTTGTGAGTAGATTGAGTTAAGATTACTGCCCAACTGCTGTGGGTTAATTATGCTGAGTGATGGAGCCCAATTTTTGCCTTGTGGAATTACGGATGCGATGCCGATGCCTATGAATTCCTTTCATTTAGATCAGTCTACTGCCCGGATGGGCGTTTAATCTAAGTGAATATAGTTAAGATGGCCTTTTCAGTTGCTATTTGATAAGTATAGCTGTGCAAATTATTTGCGTTAATTGATTCTGCTGATGACCGTTGACTCTTGGACTTGGGCATAAATATATCTTTTGATTGCATGTTTTGTAGGAAACAGTCATCTCAAGTCTTCATGAGTGGTTAGCTGATGCAGCCATTGGAAACAATCCAACCTTACGTCTTATTGCAGGTATTATCTTCACACATGAACAGGATTATAATGAAGCGCTGAAGCATACACATGCTGGAGGTACAATGGAGCTGTAAGTTTCCTTATTTACTACTCGTTCTATATTCATCATGTAGAAATACCATTTTTATTTTTGTTATAATCAAGTATATTGGATATTCTGGAATGTTTCTTGTTTCTAATAAAAGGTTGCACATGTAATATTTATACTTTTCACTCAAATACGTTTATTGTCTGCTCCATCTCATAAATGTTATCTTCCCTAACTTCTGTACCTATTATTTCACTGAAGGTTTATTTAGTTGCAGAATATCATCTACTGCATGCTTTTAATACTATCACTGCTATGCAGACACGCGCTGAATGTCCAAATATTCCTTAAGATGCACCGGTCAGATTATGCTGAGAAACAACTGAGAGTCATGCAAGGAATAGACGAAGATCACACACTAACACAGCTTGCTAATGCATGGCTTAATTTGTCCGTGGTAAGTTATATGTCAAGGAAGACGTTTTTTGCTTAACCCGGGCTGGAATATTGATATGCCATCTAACTTAATTTGATTTAGGGTGGTGCAAAGATCCAGGAAGCATACCTTATATTCCAGGACTTCTCTGAGAAAAATCCAATGACAAGTTTGATCTTGAACGGGAAAGCAGTTTGCTGCATGCACAAGGGCGAATTTGATGAAGCAGAATTACTTTTGCTCGAGGCCTTAAACAAGGTTAGGGACGAAGAACTACTACAATCTTAAATTTTCCATGGATGGAAATTCAAATGCAGAAGCAATATAATTGTGTTTTGAGACTGTTCAAGCTCACCTAATAGTGAAGCCAATGTTCAACTATACTTTCTTCAGTGAATTACGTGCAACTTTTGTTACTAACTTTGAGATAATACTGATAGGATGCTAAGGATCCAGAGACTCTTGCAAATTTGATTGTCTGCAGTCTTCACCTTGGGAAGTCATCATCTCGCTACCTCAGGTAAGATCGACGATTATTAAACTAAAAAAGAAAAAAAAAAATGGTTTCATAATTTTAATTGGTTTCTTTTTCTTTTAAAACTTGTCAGCCAACTAAAATTGTCCAACCCCGATCACGTGCTTGTCAAGCGCGTGTCGTCAGCTGAAGAAAATTTTGACAGAGCTCTCCAAACAGTTGCTTGAAATGATACAAAGAATGGAGCTGTGTGTTTATGTGTGTCTCCAGCTATTACTCTATGACTGTGATTTCATCACTTTGTTCGAAGGAAAGAAAAACTATAATCGTTGTGTTCATGAGACAGATTTATCTAGACCATGTTTTGTTTGAAGGAGTTGAGATATTTAGAATGAATATCCATAGTCTTGGGTCCATTGCCAGTGCTATTGAACTAAATATACTTCTCGGATACACACATACTCCATGTTCATGTCATATAAATCAATATGGAGAAGAAGAGATCTAAGAGAAGAATGCATATGGAAAAACACATCAACCTCTTCCCCCTCAAAAGAATACCCAAACTTGACAGAATAAAAAACAATAATAAAAGAAAGAAAGAATAGTAACCCCCTTGTTAGTCCTCTCAAACTTTGGCTTTCTATACAATCGAACATCATTCTGCTCCTTAAGCACAATTACGATATATTTTTGCTGTGCAAAAGTGTGCATAAACAATTTGATTCTGCTGATGATTGTTTGACTCTGGATGGACTTCAAGCTTAATCATATCTTTTGATTACATGTTTCTGTAGGATAGGAAGCAGACATCTAAAATATATCGTAATTGTTTATCTATTCTTCTTCTTTTTTTTTTTTTTTTTTTTTTTTTTTTTTTTTTTAAACGGTGAGATCAAAGCCTATCTGACTCTCTTACTGCACTCAAAGCCTATCAGTTTACTAACGAATTCATTTCATATTTCTCATTCTAAAGCTACTAAAATGGCGACAGCTTACGCAGCTTTGACCTCTCTAATGCATCTCATATCAGATCTTCATGAACATCCACACCCTCCCATCAGACTTGACGAGGAGCAATTCCACTCTCTCAATTCGAAGATATCTTTCTTCCAAAAATTCCTAGAAGATCACCATACCTCCGTCGATCTCAAATTGGAGCTCCGAATAGCTGACGCAGCATATGCTGCTGAAGACGTTATCGATGCTCACATAGCAGATGGAGATTTCAATCAAGAAGAGTTCAATGTATGTCTTCAAAAAGCTATAGAAGCCATGGATTTCATCGAGAAAGAAGTAAAGAAGGTGAATTGGAACAATGAGAAAAAAATTCAAGTCAACAACAATCAACCTATACGAAGCCTTGAGAATTCTGGCGAGAACATTGTGGTCGGTATCGAAGAACTTACTATCGAGATTGTGGACAAGCTCACTCTACAACAGGGGCCTGACCTACAGATCGTCTCTATAACAGGTATGGGCGGAATCGGTAAGACGACGCTCGCTCGTAAGGTTTATGACCATAAATGTGTTATCGATTACTTTGTTGTTCGTGCTTGGGCTACGATATCGAAGGACTACAGTATACATGAAAGTCTTGTAGAATTTCTTCACTGTCTAGATAGGAAGAAGAGTAAGGAAAGTTTGAGAAGTGAGGGCGAAGACGAGTTGGGTCTAAGATTGTATCAGTCTTTGTTCGGCAGAAGGTATCTACTTATAGTGGACGATCTATGGGACGTAGAGGCGTGGGAAAGATTGCGATCCTTCTTTCCAGCTAGCCGTGGTAGTAGAATAGTCATAACCACTAGACAAACAAGATTCGCCTCGATTAGCTCGCATACATTTAACGTGGGTTTGCTAGATGAGAGAAAAACTTGGGAATTACTATGCAAAACAGTATTCGGACAAGATGACTGCCCTGGCGAGCTAGAGGATGTCGGAGAGGAGATATCAGACAACTGTAGAGGACTTCCTCTGTCGGTTGTCGTCGTTGGAGGTCATTTGGCAAAGTCTCCGAGGACACGAGAATATTGGGAATCTATCGCGAAAAATTTGAGTTCTGTTGTGAATTCAGAAGACGACGATCGTTGCCTGAAGATATTATCATTGAGCTACGTTCATCTGCCCGTGCATTTAAAACCATGCTTCCTTTACATGGGAGTTTTTCGTGAGGATGAAGAGATTGACGTTGACAGACTTATCAGACTATGGGTCGCCGAAGGATTTCTGAAACCAATTTGCGGCAAGAGCCTAGAAAAGGCAGCAGAAGACTACATACACGACCTTGTTGATAGGAATCTTATTTTAGTTGCTTGGGGAAGAATATCCAGATGCAAGATCCACGATCTTCTGAGGGATTTAAGCTTAAAAGAAGCTTCGGCGAGTAAGTTTCTTTGCATCATGGGAAAGCAGGACGCGGAAGTATCGTGCAACGAAAGACGAATAGTCGTTTATCCGAGTTCATACGAGTCGGACCGTTGCCACTCCAACGCTAGTGTCCAAAAATCACCGTCGGTTCTTCGTACTTTGATACTACACGATGCATTGATACCTTCCGTCGTTCATAAATCCCTACGAGTTTTGGTTTATGATCGGATTGTCAAACTTAGTCTGAATGATGTGGTTGAAGTTGCCTCTCAACTTGTCAACTTGCGTTGCCTTGAATTCGAATCATTTAGGAACGAAGTGGTCAGCTTTCCTTCATCAATGTTTTCGATATGGAATCTTCAATCTCTATTCTTACGAGGTTGCCCGATGGCTAGAGCACCGTTGGAAATGTGGAGAATGTCTCAACTGAGGCACATCTGTATTGACTCGGGATTCAGTCTCGCAGATCCTCCTCCACCGAGTGAAAGTGAAGGTGATCATATCTTGAGGAACCTTCAATCGGCCGAGACCATATTAAATTTCAGCTTCAGTGAAGATCTAGTGAGAGTAATTTCCAACGTCAGGAGTTTAAGCGTGACATACGATTGCGAAGAGGCGCATGCTCTCGTCAACGAAAACAACATCGCTCGTCTTGAAAAGCTTGAGAAGTTCGACTCCTGGCAGCCGACGGAGGAAATGCTTTCGAGCTTTATTTTCCTCCGTTCGCTCAGGGAGTTGTCCGTTCTCGGCCTTTGGTTGGACGACGAAGCAACGATGGCTAAGATTGGGTCATTGCCACTGCTCGAAAGACTGCACCTTTGGGATTGCTTAGGAAGGGAGTGGAATCACGTCGAAGGCCAATTTCTTAGTTTGAAATACTTGGAAATCGCTCTTTGCAGATATCTCGAATGCTTTACGGCGGACTCCAACCATTTTCCCTGCCTTGAAGATTTGGAGTTTTACCGTGCGGAAAGGTTGAAGGAGATCGATATCGGAGACTTACAGACGCTGAGACGTGTCGAGCTGTGTGACTGTCCCGATGCAGCCGTAGTCTGTGCTAAGGAAATTGCAGACTACGAAAAGTACGAAATGGGGAACGAACAGTTACGAATAACTGTTCGCCTGCATCCGAAATCGAGTCTTTCTGCAGAGAGGTTGAGTTCGAGTAATTTTATTTTCCAAAATCCAAGATCCGAACTTTCCTTCTTGGAATGATGCTGCTGTGTTATCATCATCTTATCACATGCCTAGATAGTCTGAGATTAGATAAGCGAAATATATTATATGTTAAACGTGTAAATTTCCGTTGTTCATTCTCTACTTGAAATTTCGGCATCATTCTAATAATAGACGAAAGAAAAACCATACTGTGGTTCATGCCTCTGGGCAATCTGGAGCCAAGCTCTAATAATGGAAAAGGGTACGGTACAACATCGTGGTAAATGGGAAAGAGAATAATTTAATACTTATGCAACTTTTTTAAAAATAATATTTTTAAGGTTGACTGATCCACTCAGAAGGCAGATCTATCGGTTTTAATTTAGCAAACTGTTCATTCATACTTCCTTTCCGAAGCTTCAAAAGCGATCTTTTTTTTTTCTCTTCACCTTTCGTACTCAGCTTTCACTTCTCTCATGAATCTCATATCTGATCTTCGGAGTGATTGGAGGCCATCTAGCAAGGTCTCAAGAACGCAAGAATAATGGAAATCGATTGTGAAAAATTTAAGCCCCATACTATGGATGTGCTTGCTATTCCCGTGTCTACGGTGGCTTCTGAGAGTGCGTTTAGCATGGGCGGGAGAGTTGTTACCCCTCATCATTCAAGGCTTCATGCAAAAACTGTGGAAGCTTTGATGTGCTTGCAAAGTTGGATGACTGATGACCTCAAAGGTATAACTTTTTTGTAGTTCTGTTAGAAGCTTAAATGAATATGTATTCAATTATCATATATGCTTTCATGATGTGAATTTGTGTGAATTATGAAGGAACCACCATGGAAGATACATTTGCGCTTGGCTCGGTTATTGAGGACTTGGATGGAGATGAGCATGAAGTTAATGAAGTTGAGATACTTGATATGGTATGTTTATAATTTCATAAAATTTCAAAATTTACTTTAATTTTAGTATTCTTTAAATGGTTTTGTTTTAATTTAAGGATCTTGATGATGTGCAATCCTCTCACTTCGAAGATGATATTTGAAGATTCGACTTGGATTCGGAGCATGAATTTTCGACTTAGATTTTGTTTCATTCTACATTTTCTTATGAGATATTGATTTAATAAAGAATGTTGTTGGATCTATTTTAATGTCTGATTTTCTAATGACAGTTTGATCGGATTATGAAATGAAATAATGTGTTTAGAGTATTAACGATCCATTTTATACCCATTTAAGACCCGTTTACCCCTTTCATTTAATGGGTTGGGTCTATACCCAATTATTGTTACCCAGTAAATAAATGGGTATGTCCATACCCATTTATTTAATTGAGTTTGGGTATGGGTCTAGATGGGTATACCCACACCCTACTCATTGCCATCTCTACCCCATAGTGAATTCGGAAAACGACGGTCATTGCCTAAGGATATTATTATCTTTGAGCTATATTCACCTGCCCATGCACTTGAAACCTTGTTTCATTTACACGGGAATTTACCTTGGAGACGAAGAGATCGATGCTGACGAACTGATCAGAATATGGGGGTTGCCGAAGGATTTCTAAAACCGGTAAGGTCCTCGAAGAGGTTGCAAGAGACTGACTATATGCGTGACCTTGTAAGTAGCAATCTCATTTTAGTTGCTAGGTCGTGTCGAAGGGGAGAAATAAAGATCCACGATTTTTTGAGGGACTTAAGCTTAAAAGAGGCTTTAGAAAAGAAGTTCCTCTGCGTCGTGCGGAAGAAGGAAGTATGACAATTACCTTGCAATCCAAGATTTAAGTCGATGCTGACTTTCTTTTTAAGATTCTATTCTTATCGCAAGTTGCTACACAACTGATATCTTCTTAACTTGGTACGCATATGGACATATTTATATTTCGCATTGGGCTTAACCATATGCATAAAATATTTATCAGTGATCGCTTGAATTTATATTCCAAACCCACCCCAGTAGGGGCAAATACGAAAATGAAATCAAATATTGAAATAATACTTTGAAAGTGGGCCAAATTATTACCCATTCAAAAGTAGGCCGACATAATTATTAAATTGTACTCCAATATAGAATGATCGAGTTTGGTTATATAAAAAAATGAAAATAATAATATGTTATTATTAACGTGACATTTCCGTCCAACTTCAAACCATGATCACATAGGTGAGTGGAGGATAGGATGACTTTGAAAAACTTGGCACAGTTATTATATATGTAAAACCTAGAATCCTGTAATTGATAGAGTGACTTTTATTTACACCTAATATTTAGGATAAAGTTAATTTGATAGGAGCTATCTACTTTTGACGTAAATCTAAGTATCGAGGATTACGATCGATATCACAAATAGTTGTTAGGAGCGTGGTGCGTGTAAATCGTCCAGCCCTGTCAGAAGCCCCATTAGTTCAAAGGACCATCTATTTCAAAAATTGCAGAGATAATGATTAAAAATATGTATTGACGAAAAGACTCTTCCTAACATACTGACCTAAGTGTTATTTTCCAACGACTTTCTGTTATGCTATTAGACTATATTGTTGTAAACGTCTGGTGAACTATTATTTTCCATCCCTTATCTGTTACTATGATGCAGAAAATTGTTATCGACAAATAATATTTATTTTATGAATCTCGTTTTTACAGTAAATCGAAATTCGAAATTTCGAGTGCCCATTAACCAACCAATTTTGGCGTGTAAGGTAGGATATATTGTTGTATTGACGACGCAAGTGTAAGATTTGTAATGAATTTTATTTTAGGGTTCTAATTTGCGAAAATAAGATGAAATCAAAACCGTTTTGGGCATTGATTACATCTAATATGTATAAATTCGAAGTACCCATAGTATGGGCAGCTCGGTGCGACTCATTGTTTAGACGTTCGTCCGACGTTCATTTTCTAATTTCGTGAAATACGGTCAACTCCAATAATTTGGGTATATTTTTACTGTGTCAAAACTGTAAATCTGTTACTCGGAGTATCAAAACCGTTACTAGGTGTATCAGAACCGTTATTAAACTGAAATTAATTATTACCATGTGTAGGGTTCTAATTTGCGAAAATAAGATGAATTCAAAGCCATTTTCTGCAACGATTACATCTAATATGCATAAATTTAAAGTACCCATAGTATGGGCAGCTCATTGCGGCACATGTTTTGCTCGTTCGTCGACGTTCATCTTTTAATTCTGCGAAAACTGTCGACGCCAATAATTTGGGTATATTTTTACTGTGTCAAAACTGTTACTCACTGTATCAAATATGTTACCTGTTTTGCCAAAATCGTTACTAGGTCTGTCAGAACCGTTATTAAACTAAACTTAATTGTTACCATGTGT
The DNA here is from genome assembly GCA_027422505.1 of Craterostigma plantagineum. Classification (NCBI taxonomy): domain Eukaryota; kingdom Viridiplantae; phylum Streptophyta; class Magnoliopsida; order Lamiales; family Linderniaceae; genus Craterostigma; species Craterostigma plantagineum. The sequence goes on along the minus strand of JAPQWV010000033.1, from coordinate 3,094,154 downwards.
AGTGTTCTAATTTGCGACAACAAGATGAAATCAAAGCCGTTTTTGGCAACGATTACATCTAATATGTATAAATTCGAAGTACCCATAATATGGAAACCTCGGTGGGGCACATTGTTTGCTCGTTCGTCCGACGTTCATCTTTTAATTTTGCGAAAATACGGTCGACCCCAATAATTTGGTATATTGTGTCATCAAAGCTGTTACTCAGTCTACCAAACTCGTTATTATGTCTGCCAAATCCGTTATTTAACCGTAATTAATTGTTACCATTTGTAGGGTTCTAATTTGCAAAAATAAGATGAAATCAAAGCCATTTTTTGCAATCATTACATCTAATATGGATAAATTCGAAGTGCCCATAGTATGGGCAGCTCATTGCGGCACCTCGTTTGGTCGTTTGTCTGATGTTCATCATATAATTCGTGAAAATACGATCGATCCAAAGTTGGGTGTATTTTTTTTCATTTGGCCGATTTGTAAAATTCTCAGAATCTGTTACTATGTTCACTAGATTGTTGCTAAGTTGTCGGTGAAATTTCGGGCGGGAAACCAGAATGAGATGAATTTTGGGCGGGAATCTAAGTAAAATCAAGCATAGATTATCTGTTACCCAATATGTGTAAACTGTTACTAGTTACATGTTTATATGTTACTAGAATTATTATAGTTGTGAATTAGGGTTTGTGATTAAAATCATAACCTAAACCCATATATTTTTATCTAAAACTTCATAAATTCATAAACTTTAGTGAATATAGCGCGTTTGCAATATAAAATTTGAATTACATATTAAATTGTTATTTTGACTGTGTATTCTGTTACTCGTGTTACGTTTTCTTGTTACCTACATATCAGTTTCTGTTGTTTTTTCTCTTCAATTGTTTCTGATAAGTGTTAATCTGTTACTGCAGGAAATCAGTAAACAACATAGGGTTTACGTTTAAGATTATTTGAAGATGTCATTAATTTTGTTGAATCATTTATGTTAGGTCGACCATCTGGATTGTAATAAACAACTAATAGTTCATATCCGCAACTTGAGTAACTAGAATCAATTTCGTAGAAGTATGATCATCCTTTCAAGAAGAGTGTTACTTGTTCTCCATACTATATAGTTCAACTTCTTCAATTCCAACATAATCTCCACGAAAATCATAACTAAACTAATATATTATATCTAAAACTTTGTAAATTCTTATATTTTAGTGAATGTAGCGTGTTTACTATGTAAAATTTGAAAATCAGAAAGTAAACTAATTACATATTAAATTGTTATTTTGACTATGTATTATGTTACTCTTATTGTGTTCCCTTGTTACCTACATATCAGTTTCTGTTTTTTTCCTCTTCAGTTGTTACTGATCAGTGTTCAACTGTTACTGCAGGAAATTAGTAAACAACACAGGGTTTACGTTTAAGATTAATTGAAGATATCATTAATTTTGTTGAATCATTTATGTTAGGACGACCATCTGGATTGTAATAAACAACTAATAGTTCATATGCATATGTTTTGAGTAAGTAGAATAAATTTTGTAGAAGCATTATCATCCTTTGAAGAAGAATGGTACTTGTTTTTCATATTATATACTCCAACATCTTCAACTCCAACATAACCTCCACGAAAATCACAACCTAAATTAATATACAGTTTAAAACTTCTCAAATTCATATATTTTAGTGAATGTAGCGTGTTTACAATATAAATTTGGAAAATCATAACCTAAACTAGTTACATATGAAATTGTTACTGTGAATATGTTTTCAGTTACTAGTCCAGTAGGACATTGTTACCGAAATATACATTTATGTTCTTTTCTTCTCTTGATTTGTTACTGATCATTGTTAAACTGTTACTGCAGGAAATCAGTAAACGACATATCGCTTACATTTAAGATTAATTGAAGATGTCTGTTGAATCATTCATGCAATGCCATTTTCGGACAACGTCCCTAAGCACCACTAAATCTTTTTTCGGACACATTTTTTAGGTCAATGGACTTCGAATCAGAAAAAACGTAAAGAATAAAAGTTATACATAATTAACTTGGCTAATCAAGGAAGCTTGAATCAAGGTTATCTGAATTCTAGATCGAAAGTTGTACTGCAAAAGGTGCAAGTTGCTATTTTCGAGCAATGCAGAATGCATAAATTGTTACCCATAATGTATAAACTGTTACCCAGAATGCATGAAGTGTTACTCATAATGCGTAAAGTGTTACCCCGAATGCATAAAGTGTTACCCAGAATGCATAAATTGTTACCAATAATGCATAAATTGTTACTTGGCGAGCGTTTTATTAGCAAAAGCTTCAATCATGTGCCGCATCAAATTTCTTCGCGACTAACATCAATATTTTCATTGATTGTTAAGACCGCCGATCAATTTCACCTTATTCAACATTAAAGTCCAGATTTTCCCTTGTTTCAACGAGATTTTCGAACTAATTTAGAACCCTTTGGCTGTTTCGATCTTTCTCCTTCTTCGCCGCTGCTTTCTTCGATTTCTTGGTCATTGTCGTCGTGGTATGGCTCGCTGCTCGTGGTCGTCGCTGCTCATGGCCGTCATTGCTCGTGGTCGTCGTCTACTCGTGGGATGGCTCAATCGTTTCTTGGATTAACATGGGGTTATCGATTTGGGGGTTATTGTCCCTAACAGAGCCTCATCTATTACTGTCTTTGTCACATCTGTTACTGTATTTGCTACATAAGTTACTTAAATTGCGTGACTTGTTACCCAGATATCGTGTTCACAAAATCTTCAATATACGTCGCACCAAAAATTTTGATTCAAAATTCTTCACCACTTCGTTCTTAAACTCAATAATTCTCGTTCATTATTAAGACCCATTATCAAATTCACTCAGATTCGTCTTAATCAGCCATTAAATTAGATATTTGGTCCATTTATATTCTCGTTTCTTCGACGTGGAATTTCATAATTATTTCGTCTTACACTTTAAATTATTTATTTATTATAACTACCCATGAGGAATCGAAGTCGATTCCATCTTATTTGCACCTTAACAACGATATTTCACTCGGTTTTACAGTCCTAAAAGCAACCCAAAATCGAACGGAGAAGACAATGGCAAATGGCTGTAATTTTTGGCAACTATGAAGGCTAGAATTGTCATTCCTATCACATGGGTCCTTGAAACTTATATTTTCAGAACTTAGGTCCTTCTGCCTAAATTGAAAATATGATAATGGGTACTGACACTTAATTTACCCTTTTTTTATGCGTAAGTACCTAATAGAATAAATTTTTTACACCTAGTGGACTATATGATAACGTATTTTGGTAGATAAATAGAATTTTCTTTCTACAAATAGATAATGCATCCCAATTAAAAATTCAGTACATGTTCATGGAAAGTTGTTAAAATCTGTACTATATTATTATTATTATTATTATTATTATTATTATTATTATTATTATTATTATATAAAGAGCCTAGGGTGGCTGTGGTGCCTTATTTGGCTATACAATGTTACTCTTGATTGTCAAGTTACAATTTTACCGGTCATATTTCTATTTATTACACATTTATTTGTAAATCAAAATTTTATTTCTTAAACTATTTTATTAATAACAAAAAGGGGACGATCGATCTAAATGTTGATTTCAATAGTGGCGTTGATTCCAATTGACGACAGAAAACCACGCAATAGTTTTATTACACGATGAGATACAACACGTTGTGGTTGTGGGGGTCACATATGTATGGACAAAATTAAAATTAAATTGTTCATATGGTCATGTCATACTATTAATGTCATATACAAACAGTTTCTGGGAAAACCGATACTCCATTATATATCTTGCGTCATAACTCTTAGGAAGATTTGATTTTATTCTATAACACCCATTTTTCGAATAAGAAAAACACATCAAGTGCAGTAATTAAAATAAATTTCACTGACATACAACAAAATATTGCATAGAGCAAGAGGAAAGACCTCGAAACAATACTTCGACATTTTCTCATGGGTCATAATCATCTATTATTTTAAAAACATGCAAAAACTATGCTAGCATACACCTATATATATCCATAGTTATGGGATGTGTATGAATAAGTCACACCGTATTTGTTATCTGTGTATAGTCATACATGTCTTGTATGGATATACACGTCTATTACAAGGATTTTGGTTATAAGCCTTGTATATGCATACTCACATCTAAGGTGGGTATGAGGTGTGTATCGCTAATCCATACACACCTATACACACATCAAACACATCTACCAAACTCAATTTATATCATTACCCAAATAATTAATACACTTATCAGACATATTAAAAACAATATCAACTAAATCCTTGTATAGCCATACACAAATAACTTATATATCCATGTAATCCATAAACATGGATATCAAACGAGCCCTGAGAACTTTGATTTGACAATACAAATTGAAGGAAACATTCATGTAATAGAATAGAACTGATATAAACAACCATGCAAGAATTTATTTGACTTTAAAGTTTGGCCAAATCCCTACAACAAGGAAAAAAAGGGGAGGCATACAAATATTCAATTTTGGTACTTGATATTATTTCAATTTTAGTTGCTTTCATATCAATTGACTCAAATCTACATAAACGATGGGAAGAAGAGTTGGGAGAAAAAAACAAATAAATGCTCCCATACAACTCTCTGCAGAACTACCGAATTTAGATCATTAGACCTTCTCATAACTTGGTACTAAGCCAGGCAATGTCTAGTTTTCTTAGTCACGTCATCTTAGCTTTATACGTGTTTTGCAAACATCAAAAGCCTAATTTGTAGCTAACATCAGTTACATGGAGCTTGATTTAATGAGAAATAAAGTGATATTGAACTTCTAAATTCACTAAAAAAAGTTACATTGAAAATATAAACAAATCGTATAAAAACAAAACCTAACCACGTTAAAAAAAAAAAAAACAAAAAACAAAACCTAACCTAATGCTTTTTGTTTCCTTCTCTCTCAGACGCACTTACGAAGAAGACAAGTTAACATGCAACGTAGCCTCCGTGCTAGAGCTACAAACGGGGCAAACCCTCACCGCCGGCGACCCTCCGCCGCCGCAATCACCGCAAAGGCACAGATGCCGGCAAGGCAAAACCACCACGCACGACTCCCTTCCGCCGCACATCTTACAGTACGGCCTCCTCACGCCGACGCCGTCGCCGCTGCTTCCACAGCACGACGCCGCGTCGTCGTCGTCCTCCACGTGGCGGGTCGCCGTCTCGCCGCCGTGCAAGGCCAGCGCCTCCTCGAGGCTCGAGCGCAGGGAATTAGCCGCAGCCGCGCTGGTCTGAGCCATGTCTCGCCATAGCTGATTCTCTACGTAAAGGCTCCTCACCTTTTCTTGAAGGGCTAGATTTAATTCCCCAATCTTTATTATCTGCGCTTCTTTTTCTCTGAGTCTTTTCATCATCGAAGATAATAACAGTTGTGCCTTTTGCTTGTGTCTTTCCTCCAGCTCCAACCTGATTTTCTTCGTCTGCAGACATTCATTCACACATGTAATAATTAATTTCAATAGAGACGGTTAAGAACAATACACAGCTTTTCTGTAATAGTAATAACTTACATGCTGTGAGATGAGTGAATCTATGCCGAACTGATACTGCTGTATTTGAGGCAAGAGATCTAACTCATTAAGCACGGCCGGCGAGCTGTAATGAAAATTTGGTTCTTGATTATCAACGCCGCCGGCGGATTCTATTGATCTTTTGCTTGATGAATTCATGAAGCTGAGCACACTCTGATCTGTATTGTTGTGGCTGTTTCTGCCTATAAAATGGCCTTCGTCTTGTTGCTGTTGAGAGTGAAACATGAGCTGTGTATTGTGTGAAGGGAAGATGTTGCCTTGAATAGCATCGTTGTTCATCGGATTTCTGGAAAAAGAAAAAGGAAAGCAAAAAAGAAATTTGAAGCTTAGGTCAGAAATCTGCAGAAGTAGTGCGAAGATGTAATAATGAGGTGCAAAGTTTCTTACCTTTTAATGAGTTGAGAAGGGAAAGGATTGAGATGTCTCGCTTCTACGGCCATGGAGGAATAGAGAGATTGAGCCTTTTTGTTTTAAGGGTAAGCGAGAGAAACTAAGGTGGAGCATGTAATGCATTATATATATATATATATATATATATATATATATATATATATATAGGTTTGCTATGGTGCCCACCTACCGTGAGCAACCACCGTGGGCACCATAAGCAGATCTCTATATTTTTTGCATTTCTTCGAATCCCAACAACGCCAACACCTCCGTAGACCCTCTCATATCCATTACTAACCTAAATCGCCCTCTCTAACACAGTTAATTTTAAGAAAATCATCACCTAGGCATGTCGTCCACATGTGAATAAATAGTAGATGATTTTCTTAAAAACTAACGTGTTAGAGATGACGATTTAGCTTAGTAATGGATATGAGAGGGTCTACGGAGGTGTTGGCGTTGTTGGGAATCGAAGAAATGCAAAAAATATAGAGATCTGCTTATGGTGCCCACGGTGGTTGCTCACGGTAGGTGGGCACCATAGCAAACCTCTATATATATATATATATATATATAATGATATTATTTATGTATTATAGTTTGGAGAGATAAGAGAATCCCCATGTCATCAAATGAGGAAAGTCAATCAATCTAGGCAGAGAAAAGGACAAAACAAGTAGATAAGCGATTGAATTAAATTAAATTGAAGACTGTTCATTTTCTAATGTAAATTTGGTAAAATAATGAATTTCGGACATTGAATTCTCTAAGCCATAGATTTCAGACGAGAAAAATGGGGTAAAGTAATAAATATTAAGCTGACACATAGCTGGCGTTGAATATCTCTAAACTTATTTATGTAATAAAAAAAATGGGAAGGTGAAAAAAGGATAGAAAATCGAGTAAGATGGCGAGGCGAGCCCACATCATTACCGTACAGTCGGGTCAGAGAAAGCCTTTTTCACGTTTGATACAATTATTATTTATTACAAAGGAGGAAAAATGGAAAAATAATTCATTGCGGTTCAAGGAAAACGTGACCGTGGGTCCCACGAGGAGCACGTGTGAGGTTTGCTGATCCGATCGATTTAAATGGCGATATATGTTATTGGAATGATTAATTAATTGTGGGGCCCCGTCGTTTATCTACTTTGTGTCCCCAATTTTCCTTAATTGCTGGTGTTGTGTTAGCAACGGACAACCTCGCATTCGTGTGGGGATCTTATTTGCTGTAACGCTCGCATTTTTATGTGGATAATTTATATATCGCAAAAGTCGATTGAGATTTACGAGATCGGTATCTTACTAAATAAGATTAAATTTGATCTAGTTTCCGTAGAGTAGTATTTACGAGATTTCCTATACGATGATGGTCGCGCATTGCATTATGTATAGTTTTGGAATGGGAAAAAATGTAGTATTATTAATGGCGAGTGAATGACTGTCAAATATTCAAGGCACGATCGTACTATGGTAGCTTGGGGAGGAGATGATTGAATTTAATTATATTTATGATGCATCAAAAAATCAATTTATTCCGAATTGTGGAGTTTTTTAAGGCTGAGTTTATCAAGCACTTTTTACAGCGTATCATTTTTATTTCTTTTTCATTTAGAATAATCTATAATCGAATTCTTTATTATTAGTTTGTAATATATACATATGTAAAACAATAACTACGCGTCAGTTTCTTTATTATAGTTATAAGGGCGAAGGCCCTTGATACCTTTATCTTAAATTGTCGTATCGTCTTTAATAAAAGCAAGGAGAAAAGCAAAGTAAAGCAATGAGGTATGACGAATAAGCCGTTTTTTTATGCCGTTAGTTTCAATAGGAAAATGAAGCAAATGAAATGTATGAAATTAAAGTAAAGGCCAGAGAAGATGATGTATATGCACAACCAACTCCTCGTGTGGCATTTACGTTAAAGATTTTGTTTCGTTCTTAAAGCAAAATGAAACATTTAAATAATAAAATGAACAAAATAAAGTCTTCGTTTTCAATTTGGTTTAACAAAAACTCTCCTCTCGTCATTTCCTTATCACAAATATTAATAATCCTTGGTCCAAAAATACATGCAATTGCTTACGAAGAAAGAAAACCCTAAAATTCAACATCCTTGTACAAATCTTTTAACAAGTGCTCGGCCACGCATGTGAACACGTTATGTACGATATGAAATTTAGAATATCATTTCATTTAGTATTTATTGACTATATGAACTACGTGTTCTTATATAGATTGTATAATATATACTGGTGCTTGCCCTGTGATTAAGCTTAGATTGAAAGAATATCGACAAGATTTAGTTTCCCTTGATTCTGTCACCATCGTGTCCACCAATTATATAGAGCAATCACAATATTTAAATAAATAAATAAGACAACCATGTGTAGCAACAAAAAGAGGTGACGAAGGGACCTAATGCCCAGTAGAGGAAATATATTTAATTTAACATTTTTATATCGCCTAACAAGATGTGCAGTGCAGGTACCTAATTTCGAGTAGAGTAATAAACATAATTTAAATATTAATATACTGTAAAAATCATACTAATAAATAAAATATTTTCGCAGTTTAAAACTTTACCTTTACATACGGATGCAAATTGATTTGATTTTATCCGAAGCAAAACCCTCAATTAAATGATTTCGTGTTAGTCTAAAATATTTGAGAAGAGAATCTTCACACGTTCACGGACATCGCAACATATAATATTCATTTTGTATCAAATATTAGAGCAGTTTGAACGCACAAAGTCTCTTACATAATGTGACTTCTTGTCGTACTTGCATGCATTGCCAATGGATATTATTACAATTGGAATCAAACATCGAAACGACGAGTGGAAAATTAACCAGCTGGCTGTGATTGGTCTGGAATATAATATATATATATATCATTATTAGAAATAAATACATAAATTTCTCAACCACATTATACATGCCAAAAAAATTAAGTTGAAGTATGAGACCATCTTAAGCTGTGAATTATCACGGCTTTGATGATTTTCTTTTTGTCTTATCCTATTTCGTGCATATATATTTGTTGCTTTTTTTTTTTGTTTGTTTAGTTATGTCCCAAATTTGGACAGATTTCCGATTCCTTAGCTGTACAATTAGGACAAAATTAGCGTCTTTTTACATCTATGAAGCTTTCAACATTTCTTTGGGCATCACGTATCTTGGACCACGGCTGATGGTTTCATCTATTTTAATGTCATTATAATTAGAGTTGTATAATTAGAGTTGTCGTGTTACATAACATAACAGTTATTATATGTAATGTAGCTGTCTCACTCATTACAAGTCTGAGGCATATATCTGAATAGAAAAATGGACAAATGCTTTATTATATTGTTACATTCTTGTCAGTGAATGCTACATATGTCATATCATTATCAATCTAATATTTGAAGTTTACGGTTTTCTAGATTGAGATGCCGTGGAATCTTATACTAATCTAATCTGCCGTCTTGCTTGGATAAATTTAAATCAACTAATAGTAAATAGATATAATTGTCAACAGGCTAATAGCACAAAGCCAACTACTATACAATTCTAAATCAACGTAATGAATAATTTGACTTTCTGCACTACGATGATGATAAATAGTTGTGGAATCATTTTTAAATAACGGCCTATTTTTTTCTAGTTCGCGGACATTATGGTCCACATCAACGTTTGGAGTTTCTCTTTACAAAAGAATTGAGAGCTTCATAATTGAGTTTGCACATTGTAACAGTGCTTCCACGAATAAGGTGGATTAGTTCATTTGATTTTATAATTTAATATAGAATAATTGCAATATGTACTACTTTTAGCACAGTAAACTGTATAAAAGAAAAATATGAAGAGTTTGTAACTTACAAGCAATTGACTAACTTAATAATAAAGTTAGAATGCTACCTTTTTTTCAAAGAATTAAAGACAACCGTTCGTCACTAATTATCTATTTGTTCGAAAACTTATTATTTTGTCAAAGTCACAATCATTTCATTTTCTCATCCAGAGAATATTAATCAGCGAACGTGGATTCAAATAAAACGGGTGGCAATATTATATCCCTATATTCTAATGAGAGACTAGCCAAATAACTGACATGGATTGTGACTTATACACATTATATAGGTCAGCATCTAAACTGTAATACCAGGTTGGCAGGGTTGATGATCTTTAAAACTTTGCATTTCTTATATATCTTAGAAGTTTGAAAGTTTAAAGTGTTGCGCAAACAATTATGTTACATTGATTTATATAATATGCATATTTCGCAAACTTTATTACGAAATTCAATAATGGTTGGTGCAAGATAATGATCAACATTGAGTTGCTGGGCGACTTCAGAATTTTATTTTGAAAAAAAAAACGAACGACAAAAATAAATGGGAAGAATTTACGTATTATCATCAATAATTATTGATACTAGTATATAGGCACATTCTATGCATGTGCAATATATAAATATTGTTGGAATGTCATGTGTGTGGGAAAAAAGTCCCACATCGAAAAGTGCAAAGAAAATTAGATGGTTTGTAAGCTTGATGGACCACTCCTCCTAACACCAATTGGTTTTAGGAAGGAACCCTATCAAGTTTATTTCGAGACTCCTCCTTATGTGTGGCGTGTGTGCGTGGGCCTCGATGATGGATAAATTACCGGAGGTCCAGCCCGACTTTCTACATGGTATCAGAGCGGAGATCCGACTCAATTAAAAATATGGCGAATTCGAAAAGAATGGCCTTCCCGTCCGATTAAATAAATGGCTCACACGTGAGGGGGGAGTGTTGGAATGTCGCGTGTGTGGGGAAAAAAAGTCCCACATCAAAAAGTGCAAAGAAAATTAGATGGTTTATAAGCTTGATGGACCACTCCTCCTAACACGAATTGGTTTTATGAAGGAACCCCATCAAGTTTATATCGAGACCCCTCCTCATGTGTGGCGTGTGTGCGTGGACCTTGATGATGGATAAATTACCGGAAGCCCAGCCCGAAGTTCTACAAATATACTATTTGATATTTTAAGTTATTTTAAATTAAATTGCAAGTTTAAATTTCTTACTTTTATTATGTATAAGAAAATTTATTTGAGGATATAATTGTAATTATTAAGAATATTTTGGGTAAAATTATAATTAAACTTGACACACCCAATGATTAAGTGGTGTTACTATAAGCCTCTCCCACTTAATAAAATAGAAATATTAGGTGGTGATTCATCGGAAATAATGGAGTAATTTCAGCCATGAATGTGGTGTGGTGCATCAAAATTTGAAACTCGGTGTAGGCCCAATGTTGACCCCAAATTAAATTGGCCCAAATATGTTGAAAAAAATTTATTAATAAATATAAAGCAAAAAATTAGATATTTCGCCGTCTGTGGGAATCGAACCCACGACCACGTGGTTAAAAGCCACGCGCTCTACCGGCTGAGCTAAGACGGCAATTCTTGCATTCAGTTTCACTGAATTCTATATAAACAACTAAAACGTAAATATCAAATTGGTTTTAGAATTAACTTAACTCAATATTCATCAAGAAATATTGTTACAAATGCTTGATTTTTCCTTGTTAATTAGAAACTTAGGTCTTGGAAAAAAAATAAATTAGAAACTTAGGTCTTTTGTCTTCGTTTATTCAAACTATCATATCTATCTCAACGCTGAGAGCATTTTACTTTTGTTGTTCTACTGAACACACTAAACGCACTACCCAGTTGAAGAACAAAGCTTAGTTGAAAGAAAAAAAGGTAAAAAGAAAAATTGAGGGAGGAGAAATGAGGATGGTCGAGAGCAGCGAAGAAGAAGATGATTTTCCATCAATGGAAAGCGTCACACCTCAGTCAAAGATCGACACCATCCACCAATCCAAACCGAAAAGGTTTGGATATTAACGATGTTACTTCCCTTCAGTTGCCATTTTTTTTTTTTTTTTTTTTTCACTTGGACGCGATTTATATATTATTCTATTCCTAATCTGGTTATCCTGCTGAGATGATGTCTTACTAGAGTTTTGAGTAATATTTTTACTTGTTTGAACCTAATAAGGAGCGTACACTTCTGACTGTTGTGTCTTTTTGGGGGAGTTTTCTTAGTTTCAAATGCTATACTGTACGGATTATCGATGATGCAGTTCCGCTTCTTGTTTTGAACTTGGTCTATTTTGAGTTGGGCTAAAATTCATGGAGGAAACTGACTTAGGTTAAAAATCGCATTATGGTCTTGATGAGTTGTTTGATTCTGAGTTTCTGTTCTGAGTTTAAATATTGGCACTTCTTCAAATTATGTGGTTGTGGCATCTCTTACTCAGGCTATTTTTGCAGGCTGTGTAGCCTAGTGGAGATTATGTGCACGTTTCTCTTGTGTTATTATCGTTTCCGCTAACCTTCTGCAATTAATAATCCTGTAGGGGATAAGGAAGATCTGTTTTGAGCTTTTGGATCTGAAAGATGCTGTTGAAAACTTGTGCAGTAACACCCGGACCAAGTATTTGGCTTTCTTAAGGTAACAACCGTGTTATTATGTTCCTATTCTCTGTTAGCGGATTTGATCTTCTGTTTCTATAGATCAACAAAATTTACTGTCTTTTTTTCTTTTGGAAAGGTTATCAGATGAAGTCGTCGAAACGAGGCACGAGTTAAATGAGATTCAAAAGCAAATTTCCTCCCAAGGGATTCTTTTGCAGGACTTAGAGACTGGTGTGTCCCAAGAATTGGACCAATGGAGTCGCAAAGGCGGTGATACGTTGGAAGCTGATGGAAGCCAACGCGAAATAGAAGAATTGTTCTCAAATGATATTGAAGACTCAAAAATGCAGTTTCTTGAACATATAGATGTGCTTTTGACAGAACATAAAATCGAAGAAGCAATTGATGCAATTGAAGCTGAGGAACGAAGCCATTCAGAGCTGAAAGTCTCGCGAGATTTTACAGATGATGAACGCTTCTCGTTTACATCAGCTTTGTCAGAAAGAAAAGCATTGCTTGAGAACCAGCTTGTCGAGATAAGTCAACAGCCTTCAGTTGGTATTCTTGAAGTTAAAAAGGTTTTGGTAGGGTTGATAAAACTTGGGAAAGGTCACAGGGCGCATCAGATTTTCTTAAAATCTTACGGGTCTCGCCTGCAGAGAAGAATCGAAGATTTTCTTTCACTTTGCCCATGCTATCCTGAAACATACTCTGCCACATTGTCTAACCTCATCTTCTCCATGATTTCATTGGCCTGTAAAGAGTCTGTTGTTGTGTTCGGTGATAACCCCGTTTACAGTAATCGAGTTGTGCAGTGGGCAGAATGGGAGATAGAATCTCTGGTCAGGTTGGTCAAAGAAAATGCACCACCTTCTGAGACGTCGTCTGCACTACGTGCAGCTAGCGTGTTTGTTCAGGCTAGTCTTAATCACTGCTCGGCCTTGGAGTTACAAGATCTGAAGCTGAAAAAACTGCTCTTAGTGCTTCTCCAACCGTACATTGAAGAAGTACTAGAATTGAATTTCCAACGGGCCCGGAGAATTGTTCTCGATTTGACCAGTGCTGATGAGAAGACGATGCCTCTATCGCCACGTTTTGCACATCCACTCTCTACTTTTGCAGTGTCTTCCGATCGAGTGCTTGCTGATTGTGGATTGAGATTTATCTTTGTTGTGAAGGTGAGCGAATCTTTGAACTGAGCTGACTCATCATATCATATTAAATGGCAATTTCCTTATGATGTTCTACCATAGCTGACTACGAAAATAAGATTTCACATGGGATCTTTTATATGCTTACTGGATTCTCTGGCTTGTTAACATTAGGCAGTCTTTTATAATTTAAACATAGTAATTCTGCTAAAACAACCATCTTAGATTCTTTTACAGTTAAACATGGATGTATCTTTCCGTAACTTTACTTACGCATCCGCGATCTACTGTCTTGCAGAAGATCAATCTTTAATAGAGATCAATTGCTTCCTATATCATGGAGTTTTCGCCTCACTGTGCATGGAATCAACTCACATATCCATTTTTCTTGCAGGAAATTGTCGAACAGCTAACTCGCTTGGTCATATTGCACTTCAGCGGAAACATACTGACAAGGATCTCCCAGCTCTTCGACAAGTACGTCGATGTCCTGATCAAGGGCTTGGTGGGTCCCACCGACGACGAAAATCTCACCGAGCCCGTGCCATTCAAAGTCGAAACAGACTCAGAGCAACTCGCTTTATTGGGAACCGCATTCACCATCGCCGAAGAACTGCTGCCCATGGTAGTCTCCAGCGTTTGGAATGTGCTGAGCGATAGCAAGGAAAAAGGCGAGCCTGTAGACGACAAAGCACTTCCATCTCTTAACAGCGCAATGGATCCTAAGGAGTGGAGGCGTCAGCTTCAGTTTTCCCTTGACAAGCTCAGAGATCACTTTTGCCGGCAGTACGTTTTAACTTTCATATACTCGAGGGATGGAGAGGCAAAATTAGACGCACAGATCTACTTGGGTGGAAAAGGACAAGATATGCTTCGCGACCCCGACCCTCTCCCTTCCTTGCCCTTTCAGGTCATCCATCCAACTTTAGCTATGCCTATTTTAACTTTTTTTTTTCATTTAACTTACTGCGATAGAATCACTAAACTCATTTACAATCGTGAAATGACGAATCGTTTATGCAGGCGTTATTTGGAAAGCTGCAGCAACTAGCGACTGTTGCGGGTGACGTTCTACTGGGAAGAGAAAAGATACAAAAAGTATTACTCGCTCGCCTAACCGAAACTGTGGTGATGTGGTTGTCCGACGAACAAGAATTTTGGGGCGTCCTCGAGCACGATTCTGCCCCGCTTTACCCAGTTGGACTTCAGCAGGTTCTTACTAGCCAAAATCTTCGTTTTCTTTATCGAGTTCACGAGTTCTTTAATGTTGGAGATAATTTTGAATACTCTGAATGAAAAGTCTACTTTGGACATGCAGTTGGTCCTCGATATGCACTTCACTGTCGAAATCGCACGGTTCGCCGGATACCCATCCAAGCACTTGAACAAGATATCCTCCGAAATCATCGACCGTGCAATAAAGTTATTCTCCACTCGTGGAGTCGACCCACAAAGGTAGTAGCCTCGACTTGGTGGAAATCTTAGCCCTTTTATTCTTTCCGTGAAAAAGGGTAGTTATACATATATATATTTTGGGTCAGTTCCCTGGCCGAGGACGAATGGTTCGTGAAAACTGCAAAAGGAGCGATTAGCAAGCTTCTAATGGGAGGGTCGGGCTCGGAGGTATCGGAGATAGAGGACGAAATCGACGAAGAAATCATAAATGGCGGCGGCGGACACATTGTTTTGGACGACGAAGAGGAGGGTGTTTTGGACTCCGACGAATCGCCTTCGTCTCTTTCGTCGTCTGTCGTTGATACAGAAGAGTCGTTTGCTTCTGCTCGAATGGAGGAGCTCGAAAGCCCGTCTTTGACCGATTCGGATAACTAATGTCGGTCGGCGCGGTTTTTTGAGGTTTTCGTTTAAATTTAGTTTTTAAAAATGGCGTGTGTATTTTATTTATGTTGATCGATCTTAACGTTGGTGTGGAATTTGATGGTTGGTTGTTTTTTTTGTGGGAAGGATGTGAACATTTTTCTAGCTTTATCGAGGTATTTGTTCACCCTCGCCTCGGCGACGTTAGAAGATTGTTCTTTTTACCATGCTTGTTTTAAAAGTGCGAACAAAATAAATAAGAAAAATTTAGGCTTTTTTAATAATATAAATCGTTTTAAACTTAATATTAATTAAATTGGTAAAAATTTCTATCAATTAATAAAATGGGTATTTTCGTGACTCAGAGGTTACGAGTTAATCTGGCGCTGAATACGAAGAAGTCCGCATTGGTAAGTCCGCATTGCCGATCTAATTATTATTAGACGTTTATGTGTACGATATTATTATTAGTACGAGACATTTGTTGTTGTTGTTAGGGGATTCAACACTTAAATACCTACATTAATAAAATTTATACAGTTCAGTCCCTAGTCAGATGAATTTTTAAACTAGGTACCTAGTTGAATTTTGTTTTACTGATAGGTACCTAACTGACGGATTTACCCCTACTGAAACTGCTTATTTACATCTTTTACCTGCTTTTCTTATTTCATGTTCGTTCCTCCATTTAAAAAAAAAAACCGCACAACGTCGCACCAAATCGCGCGATTCCTTGGCAGATCGACCCGGGTGTTTTTGGCTTCAGATTCTACGTCGTCACTCCAGTCGTTCGTCGAAGTATTAGCTTCTGAAATCGATTGGTAAGTCTTTCACAGTGTTACCGTAAAGTGCGACGATTTCGTCAAATTAGGGTTTTTTTGTGCGCGTTTTTGGAATGCGCGTGATTTGTTGGTCGATTACGCTTTTTTTTGTGCGTGCATTTCGTCGTGGATGCTTCAGTTGGGATTTTTTTGTAATGGGTCGATTTTTGTTTTTCGAATGGGGTCATTTTATGTGGTACTATATTGTAACTGCATTTGGTACCGTCTGTTTCGGCATTTTAGTACCCCTTGTGTGAATAAAATGGTACTACTTGGCAAAAGTGTTCGAATGGGGTCAATTTTTTTGGTACTACATTATCACTACATTAGGTCCTCTCTGTTTAGGAAATTTGGTACCCCTTATGCGCGTAAAATGGTAATGCTTGTTGACATTGGTTTTATCGACTGGGGTCAATTTGTTTTGGTACTACATTATCCATGATTTTGGTACCATCTGTTAGGGTAAATTGGTACCCCTTGTGTGAACAAAATAGTACTGCTTGTTAACAGTGGGTTTTTCGAAAATGGGGTTAATGTTTTTTGGTACGACATTGTCACTGAATTTGGTACCCTACGTTTTGCAAATTGGTACCCCTTTTGTGAATAAAATGGTACTACTTGTTAGTGGTTACCTTGAAATGGGGTCAATCTGTTTTGGTACTACATTATGACTGAATTTGGTACCCTCTGTGTTGGAAAACTGGTACTCCTTCTGTGAATAAAATGGTACTGCTTGTTAGCAGTGGGTTTTCCGAAAATGGTGTCAATTTTTTTGGTACTGCATTATCGATGCATTTGGTACCCTCTGTTTGGCCAAATTGGTACCCCTTGTGTGAATAAAATGGTACTGCTTGTTAACAGTTTTGCTTTTTTTGCAGAAATGCCTCCGCGGAAGGGATTTGAGCTGTCTTCCAGGTGCCATCCTACGCTCTTTCGATCTACCATTAGCAATTTGAAGGGTAGGATGACCCCTGATCAAAAGGAAGCTATACGAAGGTCTCCGTTTCATTTTTTTTAGATATGCCTAAGATGTCGCATTCGTTTGCTCGAATCATGGCATTGATAAAGCGTTATAGTGTAGAGGCGAACACTTTTAGGTTGGGGGAGAATACGAATGTGGTATTCTCCCCACAGGAATTTAGTGTTGTAATGGCATTGCATAACGTTGGGCAGCCCGTGGACCTAAATTCGAAGATGAAATCGAAAACCGTTGAACGGCTTTTCGATAAGAAAAATGGCAATGTAACCCGTAAAAAATTCTTAGTTGTTGAATGAGTTTGTCGGAAAGCTTGGGAGGGAGAACACGGATGAGTTCCTCAGGTTGTTTGTACTTTTCTTGTTTAACTCTGTATTATTCCCGATGGGGAATTCGAAAAACCCAAAGTTTGTGAATGCGTACGTCGACGATGTCGACATGATGGGGGAGTACGCATGGGGAAGGGCGGTACACGATTTTTTGGTGGCCGAGATAAAGCAAATGGCTGCGAATTCGATGCGGAGCGACTCGTCCAGCCTAATGATGAATGGGTGCACTATTGGGCTGATGGTAATACTCCATTACGTTGTGAGTTTTCCTTTTTGATTATGCGTTTAGTGATGAATATAATGCTTTGGCGTCTTTCAGATTTGGGTGTATGAGCACGTGCCCTCGTTGGCACAGAAGCGGGAGATGTACATGTTTCCCAGAATGTTCAATTGGGAAGAGAGTAGAGTTCCGAATGACGTAGCCGCTGCGGAGGCTGAATTGGCTGCAATTGCATCTGTCGTCCCAATATACCCAACAAAGAAGGAATTGAAGTTCGTGCATCCGATAAATTTGCTGCCGGAGGTATAAAATTCCCTACTTTTTTAGGTATTATTTGCTTTGTTTGTAACTGTTTAATGAATTATGTGTGGTTAAGGTTGATGTGGGAGTTGGCGGATCTCAATTAGAGTGGAATGCTCGTGTGGAGAGGTTGGACGCCGAGTTGAGATTGAAGGACGAGGTTATAAGAGATCTACAGTCAAGTGGTGGGACGTCAAAGGTTGATACGTCCAACGAGGAGGCGAGGGTCATGGAAGAGGCTGAGGATATGCCCGAGCATACGGTTCATAGCGACGGTGAGAAGGCCGGTGAGGACATGGTTGAGGATAGGGATGTGAATATGGGTCACAATGACCGTGAGGATATGCCCAAGGAGATGGCTCATAACGACGGGGAGAAGGCCGAGGAGGACAAGGTTGAGGATAGGGATGGGGATCAAGCGGAGGATGAGGTTAGTGAAGAAGTAGCACAAGAGGATGATGAGGAGGATAAGGGTGCGGAGGATCAGGCCGAGGAGGATAA
The DNA here is from genome assembly GCA_027422505.1 of Craterostigma plantagineum. Classification (NCBI taxonomy): domain Eukaryota; kingdom Viridiplantae; phylum Streptophyta; class Magnoliopsida; order Lamiales; family Linderniaceae; genus Craterostigma; species Craterostigma plantagineum. The sequence continues at coordinate 3,075,576 of JAPQWV010000033.1, read as the reverse complement.
GGGTGCGGAGGATAAGGCCGAGGAGGATAAGGCCGCGGAGTCTCAGGCTGAGGAGGTTAAGGCCTCGTCGATTGCTCGAACGGTGCGAGGCCGAAACGATCGTAAAAAACGGCGAAATTCGGCTTTTCTCACACCAGATTCAAGTCCTCAGCGGCCACAGAAGAAGGGTAAGGCAAAAAACAAAGCTGTTGTGGTTGATGTCGAGGTCGCCGAGTCTGAGCGAGAGCCGTCTGTTGCATACTGCTCCAAGTACGCGGACAGACTGGATTATGCTGCCCGGCTCGAGATCCATGCGGAGTAGCGTTAGTGCATCGACGCGTACCTTAAAGCGAAGAAGCTTAGGTACCTTTTCTTCGATGTTTCGATGGTTTTCATTTGATTACTTTTTAAATGTGCGATTAATACTTATGCAGCGACGTCGTTTGGCAAAGCGACATTGCCGCCGTCGATGCACAAGGATTCTATATGCTGCTCTTCCGGGATTTGCTTAAGTCAATTGTTATCGACGCTTTCGTCGACTGTTTGACACGGCGGTCCGCGGGGATCTCCGGGAGACCAAGCGTCTTTGTATTCCCAAGTTTCGTGCAGGTCGACTACTGGACAAAGATACAGAAGGCGTCGAGAAAGAGGAAGGTGGAAGCTAATCAGCTAGAGAAGTTCGTCGAGGAGATGGCGGGGAGTAGTCGGGCATGGCTAGAGCGGCTTGATGGCCATGCGTTGACTGAATTGTCATACGTGTTGACGCCTGTGAATACAGGTAACCACTGGGGAGTGCTCGTCTACAAGGTGAGTGAGAGAAAGTTCTACGTGCGGGATCCGATGGCCTCGCATAAGATGACCTGGGCCGCTAGAGCCTTCGTAAGTTTTAACATTGGGCATATTTCGTCGATTATGTTCGGGTATGCGTTAATGTCGTTTTTAATTTGGGCAGGCTGATTTCCTGACGAAGTATTGGTCTGCGAAGTACGATTAGCAATGTAGGAAGACCGTGGATCCGGAGTACAACATGCCCCAATTTGGCGAAGTGGATTGCGGTGTGCACGCATGTTTGACCATAGAGGAGTACGTTGTCGACACCGAAGAGTTCGAGAAGTATGGGAAGGAAGTCAGCATGGATGTCTATCGTGCTACTATGGCTGCTCGCATTTTACGTGACGAGCGTAGTTGTATGTTAGATCTTTTTCAGTAATTATCTGGGATATGCTGTCAGACTCTTTGGAGACTCTTGTTTAGTTTGGTTAACTTAGTTTGAGTTGGGAATGGGACTGTCTGGAGACCTTTTGTTGCCAAGTGTGTGCTATGTTGTGTTGTTCTATGACTGTCCGTAATTTATGCAGGTTATCATATGTTATTGTATGATCGTATCTTATCCTTTACGTATAGAGTATCAGAATATCCAGGTTAACCGTACCATTAATACTATACATACCGTACCTTATATACAACACATGAACTACCTTGTCTGTTATACACTAAGGTACCTTGTGTTTTACAGAAGGTACCTTTTCATTTACATATATAGTACCATAACCTGCATGTTGACGGTATTCAGAATTATACATATACGGTACCCAGATATGAAAGTATACGGTATCATTTGTTATACGATCGAAAAATGAATACATTCCTAATCGAATCGCGTTGTCCTGCGTTATTTTCACAATGCCGAACAATAACGAAACGAGAAAAAAAAGGAAAGCCTAATGCACCGAGTTCACAGATCTAGCACTCACCAAATTATTCAAAACATGTTGTAGATGTTCTTGCTTTTATCCTTATACTACAATGAATCTTGGTATTTGAAGATTTAATTCATCCGTGCGGGGTTTAATGCACCGAATTTGATCTGAAACGTATTGCATACTATATATTATTGTTCTACGGTGGTCCGAGATGAAAAAGTACTTCGATCGACATCGAAAAATACTAACCCTAGTACGACGTATCATATATATAAGGGACGCCGTACCTTAAATATCTTTGTAGGGGTACCTATCCTTTGGTTTAAAGAGTACCAAATCAGCCACGGACGACGTACCCAAAATTACTGATGACATGAAACATTTTAGGAAAGCCACTGACATGTCAGACGAGCTGACTTTTATTATTTTATACCTCGTATGTCAGAGTCTGACCAACTCATGACTGAAAATGTCAGAAATCTCTCAAATCATCACTGAAAAATGTCAGAAATATCTCAAATCATCACTGAAAAAGTCAGAAAAATGTGCAATCATTACTGAAAAAGTCAGAAAATGTCTAATCCTTGTCTTCCACATGAACACTTGCTGAAATACGTCGTTTGTGACGGAATATAGTGAAGGATTAAATACCATTTGTTACTTTAATTTTAGGGTACCAAAATTGCATGTACTAGTGTACCAAAATGGCATGTCTTAGAGTACCAAAATTGCTAGTCTTAGAGTACCATAATTGAATGTCGTAGGGTACCAAACTGGCATTCATCACAGTTCCATGCTTAAGATGTTTGGGTGCCAAATGTGCATACAGTAGCAAAATGGTTTCTTTTAGGGTACCAAACTTGCATGTCTTAGAGTACCAAAATGGCATTAATAACAGTACCAAAGTAGTTGTATATAACCGTACCAAGTGAATCAGTAGCAAAATGGTTTCTTTTAGGGTACCAAAATTGCATGTCTTAGAGTACCAAAATATCTTATCTTACCGTACCAAAACAACGTTCATAACAGTACCAAAAAGTAGTATATAAAACCGTACCAAACGTGCATGCCGTAGGGTACCAAACTGGCATGTCGTAGGGTATCTAAAGGAACCAAAATGATGAAGACTTAGGATACCAACATTGCATGTCTTAGAGTACCAAAATTGCATGTCTTATCGTACCAAAATGACGTTCATAACAGTACCAAAAAGTAGTATATAACCGTACCCAACTGGCGTGTCGTAGGGTACCAAACTGGCATGTCGTAGGGTACCAAACTTTAATGTCGTAGGGTACCAAACTGGCATTCATCAAAGTACCAAATGTGCGTACAGTAACAAAGAGTAATATATAATCGTACCAAACTTGCATGTCATAGGGTACCAAACTGGCCTTAATTACAGTACCAAATTTACACATAATACTGTACCAAAAGTGCATCAATTACAATACCAAACTGGCAGTCTTTACAGTACCAATTTTGGACAAAAACTTCTACTTACTGGCATCATTTAGACAAAAAGAATGAGCCAAGACCATACAAAACAACACCGAAAAAGGTCATGGGACAAAAGCAATGACAAAATACATGGAAAATACGGACGCTACGTCGTTACGACTTCTGTACATGTACGGCGATTATGTCCGTATTTCCCACATATTTTACACTTGTTGGATCTTCTATCTACCTGAGATGGAATCCTCCGTGTCTTTCGGCGACCGGGGAGAACGCGGATGTCCGGGTCGCGAATGAAATTCCCATCATCGGTTTGAGCATTCATCTCGTGAGTCGGAATAGGTTGATGATCGACATATATGCATCTCTATACTTCTGGCATCGGAAGTACGGATCACAATAATCGTAAAAAGAATGTCTCATAGTCGCAATGCACCCTGCTGCATGCTTACAAGGGATTCTATAGACTTCCCATTCTCTGCATGAGCAGGTCCGCTGTTGGATGTCCACCGCAAATGAGCCATCTTCACCGACCACCTCAAATGCCACGTTCGAAGATTTACTCACTTTCAACGTGCGACCAGCAGAGATATTCTGAACAAGTTTCTTTTCTTGTTTTGGACATAACTCGCTAACAAGGGTCATTCCTCTCTCGCGTCGTTCGTGCATCATCGTCATGATTTTCACGCGAATGGTATCAACCATTCCCTTTATAGGCAACGACCGTGCTTCTCTTACCCAAGAATTCCAACACTCTGCTTGATTGTTGTTAATAACTCCCCACCTATTCCCGTCGAATAACGCATTTGCCCAACATGTTGGATCTGATCGCTCAATAAAAGTCTGCGCAATTGGCATAGACTCGATGATGCTGGCGATGTGATTATGAAACTGAACCGAAGTAGTTGCATAAGCCGCTTTTTTGAACACGGATGACCAATGTTTCTTGTTGTGCTTCGGGTAATGTTTCATCACCTGTAAAAATTAAGAACAAAATTACTTGCATCGTATTCACTAACGTAGTGAGCACATTACTAAAAAGTACCTCTTTCTTGAAGTTGTCGACCAAATGGCGCAAGCAATATTCATGACGACTTCCTGGAAATGATATAGAAACAGCTTTAATAATACTCGGATGCCGATCTGAGAAGAACGTCAGCTCCCTCAATGTCGACGGGTAATGATGAAACATGGTCCTCAACTTAGCAAAGAACCACTCCCAGTTTTCATCATTTTCGACGCTTACAACGCCAAAGGCAACCGTGAACAAATCTTCGTTTGCATCCTTTGCGACGGCCGTAACGAGGACTCCTTTAAACTTGGTCTTAATGTGAGTACCATCAACAAATATGAGCGGCCGACATCCACGAACAAAGCCTACGAGACACGCGTGGAAGCAGATAAAGAGCCGACGAAACTTGTTGTCGTGAGGGTATACATCGTACTCAGCCACGCTACGCGGATTGGTTTCTCTAACGGCATTACAATACCACCTCAACTGATCAAACGTACCATTATCCAACCCATATATGTTACGAATAGCACTTTCTTTGCCTCTATACGCCTTATGGTACCCCACTTCAACTCCATAGTCCCTTAGGATGTCTTTAACCATGGCACCGGGACGATACGATGGCTCGTCTCGGACCCTCTCTTTCACTATGTTCCCTACCCACGGCGCGTCCGCTCGCGGATGATCACGACTCCTTAGAGTATCTTCACCACAACTGTGTTGTAGATTGGATCTCCGAATCGCAAATGAATTGTCACATTTATAACGCGAAGCATATATCCGCCACTTGCACGTCTCATCCTTGCAAACGGCAATGATTTTCTTACGCTCGTTCTTTGCATATACAAAGTTTCTTCGAATCGCAATGGAGTAGTTCTTCAAATTCCGTCTAAATTCATCTGCATCCCTAAAGATTTGTCCATCTCCCCGAATGCAATGACTCCATGCATCTACTGTGTTTCTTTCAAAATCAAACTCCACGGATTCTCCGTTGTCTTCCGTACTACAAGTAATTTTATCAATCATCAATATGAAAACCCAAAATTTAAAGTTTAACAACTTAAAATAAAAACAAACCTGTTCGTCGGGCCACTTGTACCACATTCATCGGCACGTTCCACTTTCATCGGTATCATTGAAAATTTGTATCGCATAAACAGCTGATACATTGAAAACATCCGTATTTTCTTTCAATGTCGAGTACAAACTTTGGAACGGAACTTGATACTTTATTGAGTCATGCCGGGAATCGATATCCGACCACCTTCTTTGGAGGGATACGTATATATCGATAAGCGTCGTTGCTTCATTGATTAATAGTAACGAAGACTCCCTTTTATACTCACACATTGCAAATAACGTCCTGCCATCAAACGAATTTGCAGACGCCATATTTTCAGATAATATGGCAACCTGTTAAAATGATACGGTGTATAGTTTAGATTGGTACTGCATAACTGGACATTTTGGTAACGTATAGACATGCTACTTGGTACGTAATAAATACACAAAGATACTACATAACAAATGTCCAATCGGACTGTGTCGCAATGTATTTAGGTACGGTAACACAACATACAATGGTACGTTATATTCATAGGAAATGGTACGTCGTAACAGTTACATAAAAGAAAATCGAAATCTCGACGGATTAGCCTCAATAACTATCAAATCCTAACATTTCACTCTTATATGGAGCTCTTGGATCGCATTGAGCTCCCGGATTTGGGATAAACCTTGAACAAATGCCCAAAATCGATTAACCTAACCCAAACCAAAAGAAAAACTTACCTGACAAAATCAGCCCCAAAAATCGAGAACCCAACGTTCAATAGGGTCTTCGATCCTTGTCCGGCACCGGCACGAGCAGACGGAGTTGGTCGGCAAGAAGAAATCGTCGACGGCGAGCTGAAGGTCGTTTTTTGCAGAGAAAAAAAAAGCTGAAATGAAATTCTAAATCATTTAATAAGGGTATTCTTAGGTTATTAGGTACCTAAGTGTAAAAAGTTTATTGAACTGGGTACCTAGCTATAAAATTGTTCTGACAAGGTACCTAAGTGGCAGATTTTTTTCCTATTGGGTATTTAAGTGTAGATTTCCGTTGTTGTTATTATTATTATTATTATTATTATTATTATTATTATTATTAGGTGAATCTATAAACAAATACCCAATTGGATAAAAACTTCACATAGGTAGCCATGTCATAAAATTTTACAGATAGGTACCGATTTAATTTTTACCAGTTTCTTTAGTCATGTCGTACATTCCTGTGTGTATATTGCGGACCATAACACGTTGATATAGGGTACCTAAATATAGCATACATCGTACCTACGGCATACCTGTGTGTTACATAGGGCGTACCTAAATATAGCATACGTCGTACCATTTTCTGTTATACAGCGTACCCAAATGTGTTGATATAGGGTACCCAAATGTGTTGTATGATGTACTTTCGGAGATCGGGTCCCTATGTGCAAAAAATTTATTCTGTTAGGTACCTACATATAAAAAATTCCTGACATGGTACTAAGTTATAAGTTTTTATCCAAATAGGTACTTATGTGTAAGACCCCTTGGTATTAGTAATGAACTTATTATTATTATTAGACATTTATGAGTACGAAATTATTATTAGTACGAGACATTTGTTATTATTATTATTATTAATTGAAATATTATAAATAAAATTATTACTATTATTAATGAAATTATATACTTAATGAAATTATTATTGTTATTATTATTATTATTATTTATTATTAATAAAATTAGTATTATTATTAATGAAATTATTATTATTGTTAGTATTATTTAACATACTACAACAATGTCGTCTTCCGCGTTGTCTCGCTCGTGTTTCACCTCTATCCATCTCATTATGAACGGTTCCGTTGGTATCTTCCAGGTCCGGTTCTCTCTCGAGTTGCATCGTTATGAACAAGAGTAAAGTCAGCGGCGGCTCAAACATTCATCGATTGGTTGAAAACAACCTTAATATGTCATCCTGTATGCAAGTTTCGTGTAGTATGGCGCGACACGCTGCTTGTGCATGAGAACATGGAATATTGAACATGCTCCAATTTCCGCATGTACATGTTCTATCATTGATCCTCACCACGTGCATCTGTGCACGAACTCCGGACGTTACAACTTCTGCCGTAACCTCTCTAACATCAAACCGATATACAGCGTGATCCCATGATTCCCTCGTCCAATTTTGAAACTTATTCGTCGTGTAACGCGACCATATAGTTTCGGAAATCTCCATTGATGACGCTGCCTCTTGGAATCGATCTAGGAAATATTTTACGCACCTATACATGCGAAAATGTATACTTAAAAAATTGATGCGTCACCAAGTGAAGTCAACAAAAGTATTAATAAAATTACCTATGAAAAGTGAAGTCATTGCTTTTGGAGGTAGTAATCGAGCCCCTTTTAGTACACCGTTCAGCCCTTCCGAAACGTTCGTCGTCATTACACCACAACGATGACCGCCGTCATGTGCGAATGTCCACTGCTCGACGTTGATGTCCTTCAACCACTTTTTAGCACGCTTATTCAGTGCGTTTATTTGAGCCATAGTACGATCGAATTTGTTTACCGTGTGCTCGGTACCAGCTCGGTGACATAAATCTTTCAATTCTTGGCTCTTGAATTCCTTGTAGAAATTCGACTGTATATGTCGAAGGCAGTAGCGATGAACCCCGTATGGTGGGCAGAATGTGTCGATATCACGTACTGCAGCCAATATTCCTAAGACGCCAGTAATAAATTCTTTAAATAACACATGGACAACCACAAAGCTAAAAATTAAATAACGTCGTAACTGACCTGGGTGCCAATCCGAAATAAGGCAAACGGGTTGGTTCTCTAGAACCTGCTCATTCAGTCGGTTAAGAAACTATCTTCATGAATTCAAACCTTCTTTGTCCACTAAAGAGAAGGCCAACGAAAAGATGTTTTGCTTTGCGTCGAGCGATGCGTCAATCAACATCTTGTGTTTGTATTTCGAGTACAAATGTGTACCGTCCATGCAGACAACCTTACGACAGTGCTTGAATCCGTCTATACACGGTTTAAAAGCCCAAAAATGTACCCAAGTTTCTGTTGGCCAGGACTCCGGTGCGGATGTGTAACCACTTCATGATCGTCCTCGGGTTGTAATGTTGCAACGCCTTCATAAAAATCGGCAGCTTGGTTATGGACTCCTCCCATGCTCTTTTTAACCCATGCCAAGCTTGAATGTACTATATGTCATAGCCGAAACGGTCCTTGACGAGCTGTTGGACGTTTTTGGGCATGAACTGAGGATCGTTTTTCACGATTCCCACCAACAGTTCAGCAATGACATTTCGAGAGATATTACGATGACTGATCGATAATTCATTCATGACGCAAGTGTGAGGTCCATAAAATTTTGTAATGACCCAGTAACCTTTTTTTCGCTTGTAACATGCTGGCAACCTCCACGGATAGTCTTCGCTGTGATTGCATCGAACACTCCGCAAGGTCGTATTACTTTCTATCACATGAAACTCTCGCCTGGCGACCTTGATTTGATAATCGTTGACAGCATTTTGGAGGTGCTCTTTACTTTGAAAAATCATACCTCGACAGAACATGGGGTTATCTCTCTCGTAAAATTCCCCGCCCCACCATATTCATCGTCGTCGGGTGGTGCCATTTGATACGTCTGATAAAAGGGAATCAGTTGGTGGAGCGTTGGTGCAGGTTGGCTGGTAGTAGGGGCCTCATTCAGTGCATCCCCGTCGTTGTTGTCGTCGACTACGTGGCCTGGTAACTCTGACAATGGATCTTCATCGTCTGCCTCAGAATCACTAACATCAGCCTCATTTTTGATTTCTTCTACGGGTTCGATGGGGGGGGGGGGGGTTCTTCGAAGGTTTCTGGTACCTCCAGCGGAGGGTATAATCAACACATTACCAAAGCCTTCTGTAACTGAGACTATGTCGGCCAACTCCGGGCAATTATAACTCGAACTACCAACTTCAAATTCATGAAATCTGATCCGATCTTCGAAGTCTCGATTGGCATCAACATTCAGATCAAAAATTGCGTGTTCATTTCTTTCAACGAACACCTCCAGATAATTGAGCTCCGAATCAGGGTGTAAAAAAAATTGTAAATCGCGATCATTGGAAATTCGTAGTAGCTGATGAAAAATAAGTGAATGCTGAAGGTATTCATTTTTTGCATGGACGATGAGCGAAAAAGACCTCTATCAGCACCCGTAATATCAAACAAAAACGTAAGAAATCAGAAAATTGGATGTTGCGCCGAATACGCCTATATCCAATGGAATCAATGCTATATTTGATTATTGAACAGAAGTCTGAATGACTTCACCACCCTAAAATACTACGACTTGTATGCTATTGGACACCATTTTATGTAATGAAGAATTTTGTTTAACGAATGAGCGGTATTTATAGAGGAATAATTCGTATGTCCAAGATACATTTAACTAAATCGTATTTAGAAGTTACGATTTACGTCCGACAATGGCAGTGGCGTTATCTCCGTCAGCGCTACCAGAGTAATTCGTAACTCTGAGTTACGAAATTACCTATTTTATTAATAGGTATGAATTTTACCTATTTAATTAATATTAAGTACAAAAGGATTTTATTAAAAAAGATGAATATTTATGAATTTACGGGTTGTATTTAGTTGTTCAAATGAGACTTGGTTTGCGTTTGGTATAGGCTTGTGGAAAGCGCATCTGAGAACTAAGTTGGTTCGAACAATAATACTTTTCGTTGTGCGTTCACACGATTCCTTTCTCTTTTGGAAAAATCTGCATACCAAGCGCAATCTTAACATGACACAATATCAATTAACATTTTTTTTCATGTTGAGAATGTAATGCAAAATCAAATTCATTCAACATGTTGATGAAATTAATTTTTATCATTCACAAAAAATTGATTTTAGTTTTTTTACATAAAGTAAATAGTACACATGGAACAAAGACCTCAAATTTATCATTGAAATGTGTATTTAATCATTTAAGACAGAGTTGGAATGGAAAGAAAAATGGAAAAATTGGAATTTATCTCAAAAGGAGTTCTGACGTTTACATTCCAACACGGCAAATGTCGATATATTTAATTTTAAATGATTTCTGAAAAGCGATCCCGTGTTTTTTACTATTTGATTGAAAAATCAAAACCTTAAACTATTAAATTATCCGATTTACCAGAAAACCACTTTGAAAACGTTGGCAATGAGACTTCCACTATAAAGTCTCTCTCACAAAGTCGCACGTTTTTTTAATTTCAGTATCCAAATCACAGATTTAGGCGTTGCAAACAATTACAGCCACCAAAGGACCATTATGGCTTCTTCCGCGGCTTTAGCGTCTCCGTCGCCTTTGACGGCTGCACAACCTCCGAACCCTTCTGTAATACCCGAGTCCCGTAAGTAAGCCGGCCAATAAATATGCATACATATTATATGACTTACGTGACTGCATAAGACATGTTTTACAATTTTACGTGTCTACCTGATTTCAAATTAGGTGCTATTAGGGTTACTAACCAAGTAGAAGAATTAAGTGAATTTAGGTTAGTTATTGGTATTAGGGTTTCTAGGCATGCTTCCGAAAATAAAAATGTCAAAGCTAAAGAATGTTGAATTGAGAATAGAAGAATGTCTAAATTTAGCTTTGGTATTGATTTCGGAATTTTCAAAAAAAAAAAAAACCTTGAAGTAAGTCTCGAAACATTTGAATTATTAAACACTCGATATCTTCGAAAATTTACATTAAGGTCTCGAAATTTTTAAGACCCGAAATTCATGAGGCTCGAAATCTCTAAGCCTCGAAACCTTTGATTTGAGAGAGAGCTGCTTACGTAATTGTTATAAATCGAAATCAAGAAATATTGGAAGGAGGAGATTTCGGAAAAAGACACTAAATTAAGATAAGTTCGATAACTTAGTCATGAGGAAAACTAAAATAACATGTATTTCTCAACTTAGGATAGATATTAACAGAAGACTTCAACGTCATTTATCTAATGTTACACGCAATAGTAGATAAGAATTGAAGAGGGAAGAAAACGTACGGACAAACCATTTAGGAACTTAAAGCAGGGAGAAGGCGAGGTGCGTAAGCTGAGTTGGTATGAATTTCCTATCTTAATCCATCTATTTAAATTCGTGTTTAGTATATTAAGACCTGTAGCAAGCCGACAGTTTGTATAATTTCAGATTTTAAAGTAGGGTTTTAATTAGTTGTTTTAGGGTTTGATTGAAAATTAGCTGTTTTTAGGATGACGTGATTTCCAATATGGAAACCCTGTTAAGTTTTGTAGTCTCGGACTCAAGGATGGAAATAGAAGAAGGTCGAAATCATATGGTGTGTGATTGAACTCGAGATTCAACTTAAGAATATGTCGAAATTTATGTCGAAATTGTGTATTAGGTAATCTCGAGATCAAGTCTGAAAAACATATCGAAATATTTAACTATACCTCTCGACATCTTCAAATATTTTAGGTTGAAATCTTAGTGTAATATCGAATTACATATCTCGACATTTTAAGTATCTCGAAGTGTGAAAACCATATCGAAATCCTTCGTATAATGTTGAGATCTATTTGGTGTCGAAATATTTGTGCACTATTTAAAATGTCAAACTTTGTATATACATCTCGAAATTTTTAAAATGTCGAGACATATCTCATGAAACATGTCGAGATTAATCCTGATATTGACTTCAAAATTCTACCATTAACCAAACTTGAAATTTATGTCGAAATCCTTATGAAGTTCAAAATATTATTTTCCAACTTAAGACAAAGCTCAAAATATTAGGGTTTCGAAATTTATAGAAATCGAAACTACGATTTTCAAATTAAGCCAATTTCATGAAATTAAAATTAGACTAACAAACCCTAATTTTATATGTTCCTATATTTAGGGTTTGAAGATTAGCGACTTACCGATAAGCTAATAGCTAAGGATACCAGGTAAGTGGAAGTCCTAACTACAACACATAACTATATGTGCATGAAAATTATGTGTTATGTGTTTCTATGATTATACGTGACTTCCTACGTGAATTATTTGCGTTACATGACACACATGATTTAATTACATGATATTATGGCATGACACTTCATATTCATGACATGAGCATGTGCACGCACGTTAGAACGAAAGGCATGATATGATAGCGTGCATAATATACGATCGCCTGAGAGCGATAAAGATTCGCCGATATGGGCGTCTAATGTCGACTCACAGTTGAGTCACGGCTCTTCTATGCTATCATGGTGACGTCGTATGGCGCTACCGTCAAGACATGACATGTATAAGGCAAGACATGATATTAGGGCTAATGCCCTCACGGCGGGTCGTGAAACCTGGAGGATGCGAGCTGAGGGAGTAAGCGACACCGAGGGTACCTCTGGTGTCGACTACCTCGGATTAGGCTACCAGTGTGAAGCGTCCGCGTGGCGTATGAAACCACCTTGGGACAAAAAAGGCGCCCTAGGGTTAGCCTCCCTTGAGTGGGTATTGCCACTTATATTTATTTATCCTAGTGGATTCGAGCTCCATGATGGTGCATAGCAAGATAGCCGATGGCCCTACATGACAAGACAAGACAAGGAAAATATGAGGTCTAGGAAGCATTGGCGCGGATGCCTTTGCGAATTTAGGACACGTGCATGGCATGCATGGCTTTCACTTACTGAGCTTTATAAGCTCATTCCACGTATTTATGTGTTGTAGGTTCACGGGATCACGGTACGTGATCTTTTCGAAGGCGAGGCCAATTTTTGAAGTTTTCGAGGACTTTTGAGGTGGCAGTGTGTACATGGATGCGACCTGAGTGGCGGGCCAATTGATTATCTTGAACACGCATGCGCACTCACCTATGTATTTATTATGTCCTACAATATTTTGCACCGTACATAAGAATTTCCTTTATATTAAAGGAAAATTTTTGTACGCATTTTGTATATAGATTTCAATTATATCACATGCAGTCACATAAAATAGTAGTCAGGGGCGCCGCATTCTGTTCCCCGCTCAATTGACGGTGGCGGCAGCAATGACATCGACGAGGAGATGGAGTACGAGGAAATCAAGGTCGAAGAGGAGGTCGTAACCTATATAGGGCATAATGCAAAATACGATCAAACCAGACAAACCCTAATAACGATAGGGTTTTGTGTGTATTCTACGTACCTTCAATTCAGCCTAACGTCAGGCGTGCCTGCAGCGACAGAATAGAAGTTGTGTAACATTAACACTAACCTCCAATATACAAATATCTTGATATAAGTATCATATAAGTAGAAAGAAAGTTGGCGTTTCAATGTAATAATTCTCAATTCTAAATGTTAACTCACCAATATTGATATCAAATGATCAATATAGTACATATAACTATGATGACATAGTCATGGACCAAAAAATTCGAACGGCATCGAAATATGCTTACCCTAACTTGCAGTACCAGTATGTTGATATTTGTAGTACCAATATATAGATGTTCGTAGTACCATAACATATGCTAATGTAGTACCATGCAAATGTTACTCGCTTATCCAAAATTGTAGTGTCAGTATATAGATGTTTGTAGTACCAATATATAGATGTTTATAGTACCATAAGATAAGCTGGTGAAGTACCATGCGTAGGTTACTTGTAGTATCATTTTTGTAACACGTTTTTATTTATTGAAAATATGTTGATTCTTGTGCAAATAAAGCATGAGAACTTCCAAAATATGGCACGTAATAAAAAGGGTATATTAAGATTCAGGACCCAAAATTGATTAAAAATAGTTTTCAGGACCTTTATGAAAAAAATTTAGTTTAAAGGACCCATTTTTTGCGTAAAATTTAAAGATAAGGACCAACTGTTATAAAAGTATATAACCTGTTATCGGATGATCGTTTTCTGTTATTTTTAGAACAATGAACTGTTACTGAGGAACGATTAATTGTTACTAAAGACCAATAAATTGTTACTGAGTAATTGGGTCCTTAAAACTAATGTTTTTCCTGACAGGGCCTGAACTAAAATTTCAGACCCTGACAGGGGACTGAACGGAAATTTCCCCTAATAAAAATTAAACACGAGGTAACGTAAAACATAAATACTAACTTCCAGTAGAACAAGAATCTTGATTATGTATAGTAATATGTTACCCGTATCATACAAGTAGAAAGAAAATTGATGTTTTAATGTAATAATCCTCAATACTAAATGTTAACCCACCAATATTTATATCAAATGATCAATATAGTACATGTAACTATGGTATCATAGTCATGGACCAAAAAAACGTCGAAAAACGCCCACGCTAATTTGTAGTACCAATTTATAGACATTTGTAGTACCAATATATATGCTTGTAATACAATAACATATGCTAGTGTAGTATCCTTTCATTATGAGTTTCGGCACCCAGAAAATCTCTAGTGGAGCTTTCCACTAGTCACAACTCACAGTGGGTGATAATGGTAATAATAAAAAAATTCAAAGGAAAAATACGTCGCGATTCTGAGGCAAGAAGAAAATGACGACAGTGTGAATTCATGGGATTAACATATTATGTTAAATTCTTGCTATTCGTTTTCTACAACACATTCAAGAACTCATTTAAATATTACAATTGCAGATTGTTTTGCCATAAGATGTACAAATTTCAACAGCTTAGCGTCGATCAAATCTCCATTTTACACTACAGTTCCCCTTCACATGTACTCCCCTGCGCATTGAGCCACCTAGCTGTAATAAGCAATCTGACCCCTCATAGCCATAAAGTCATTATACGACCTTATACTCGTGGGCGTTGGCGAGCATGGCGACTTTTCTGACCTCGGATTCTCTTGCGTTCTTCTTTCGGTAGGCTATGTTTTCGTATATGGTCGCCGCGAGCAAGGTGGGTGGCTGACGAGGACAATTTGGGACCTCAAGCTTTGGAGATCGTAGTCTCTCACATCTTTATCGTCTAGAAACACAACCCATCGATGGGATCATAGAATTGGTCGACGACAGAAATCGATGTTTGTGTAATGGGAATTACCAATAAATGTCGATCATCAATAATGTATTAGGACATCCTTATTTGATAAAGGTGTATTAACTTTCAGAGACAATTCTGATTTCGAATAACCCATTTATTTGATTCATGCATAATAATAAAAAATACAACTAAGATGTTATGAACATGCAAAGTTGAAACAATCTTAAATATCTAAAAGTATCATAATAATGGGCTTTATCTTTTTATCGTTTTTTGTATTTATTTTGTCGATCTTTTCTAATAATAATGGTCGACGGTGTAAAGCCCAATAAATGCCTAAAATGCTAAAAAGAATTGTTTACAGACATGGCCCAGCAAAGCCCAACATCATAAATAACATCACTTAACCTAATTGATCTTCTTCTTCCTCCAGACACAAGACTCCATTGACGCGCAGGGTCAGGTATATGACCTGTAGTGCTCTTCCACTCCGGCGGCCGGGTGGTCCACCCCCGAGCCCCTACGTAGGTCCGCCCCTGTGTCCCCATAGACTATAGCCGTCTGTTGTTAGCTAACAACAGTCGCCCATAGTACCAAAAAAATAAAAATAAAAATAAAAATGTCTCACGGGTAGTATTGGCGTCCGTTTTTCCACAACGGACGCCCATAATTTCGATGCCAAGTTTCTATACTAGTGTATGTTTATTATTTTAATTAATTTTAATTAATGAAGGAACAATAAATTTAGATCAAACATTGAAATCATAAGAAATGTCTAGTTCTTCGTATAATCACTAAAATCTTTTTTCTTACATTTTTACATGATTTATTACATATTGCTATCAATGACAAAATGATACAATATAACGCAGGAATCGAAGAATAAATTTAAAAAACAATAATAAGCAACGTCTACTCCGTGGTCTAATCTTCAAAATGTGTTATATACGTTTTGTAGATGTTTATGACACATGAAAATTAATTCCTTATTGCAATCAATAATAGAATTATGAGTTATAACTTTAGAGATAAATAAAACGTTTAAACAAAACGACAAGCTCTTTGTAAATCACAATGTGTGTTCTATAAAATTTTCGTGACATATATTACATATGAGAAGAAATAACAAATGATAATAGTGACACAATCAGAAGTTATAACTTGAAAGAGTCGAAAAATGCTTTCAAAACGATGTTTTCACAACATGAAAATAAATTTTATAATGTAATGGAACATATTTTGGCTAAATAAAAATAAAATTAAAACAATTAAACATAATTCAAATTGCTAAAATGTACACATACGCCGTTTTTACTACTTATTTAAATTGCACTAAAATCATGGTTGGATTACTTTATCTTTTTGAAATGAAATTATGTTAACATTTATGAATATGACTCATCATAAAAATATTAAATAGAAGTAAATTAATATAGAGCAACCACAGTAAATAAATTAATTTTTTTAAATTATTAGATACTTTATATTAAAAGTAATATTATTATAAAATTTAATTCCTCTAATTAAAAGTTGATTCTCGTATTATTGAAATTTGGTGTATCTACAGAAAATACCTATTTATATAAAATTTTTGCAAGTCAAACCCCCTCTCAGAAAAATTTTCATATAAGTACCCATTTGATTGTGTGTACCATTTTCCCAGTGTTGACGTATCTTTCTGTATGCGTATTAAGTTCTATGTCACCCGTATATATGGTACCTATATACGGTCAATATGGTACCTCAATGTGTGTTGTATGATGTATCATTTTCTCACTGTATAACGTCCACAATATGTTTTCATATGCTACCTAAATGTGTTCTATGACGTACTTGCGGCGAAACGGTGCCAATGTGTAAAAATTTTATTCTAACAGGTACCTGTATATAAAAAAATCTGACAAGGGTCTGATTTACAAAATTTTTTTTTTATATAAATGGGTATTTATGTGTAAAGATTTGTTGAAGTTACTACTCCCTCTGACCCAAACGGTTTTGGACATTTGGGAGTTGGCACGAGAATTATGAAACTGAATATTTTAATAATATAGTGTGATGAAAAGGTAAAAAAGTGTATATTTTGGCACGTCTTTTAAGAATATTTAATATTATTGTATTGATTGTTTGTGATAGTTTTTTTGCTAAATAAAGAAATGTCCAAAAGATGTGGGACGCCCGATTTCGTAAAATGTCCAAAATGGTTTGGGACGGAGGTAGTATAGTAAATTTTGGTAAATTTAACTCGAATGGGCTTATAGTAATTTGATAGTTTTAAAAATATAGCCCAATAAATATTGGGCCCACTAAGGGGACTGCAATTTAATGTTCCTTTTCTAATCTTCTTCCGCTTGCACGAATCTTGTGAATAAAATACCAATGTCGACGCCATCAACCACAACCCTTGTAGCGCCCGTCGCCGGGGGTTCGGTCGACCCCTCTTACCCCCCTCTGGACGCGTCGGTGCATGCCCGCGGGGCATGTGAGGCTATCCTTAGCTGCAATTCTACAGAGATAGAGAATGGAAATCTAGCGATGGAGATGGAGTACGAGGAAATTGAGGTCGAAGAGGAGGTCGAAGTCGAGGTAGACGAGGACGGGGACGAGGTAGAGGAAGCAGAGGGAGGAGCTAAAGGATCTGGCGATGGAGTCGATTTGACTCCTGTACGCGATGAGAATCAAGAGAAAGGTAAGCTTGTGACCTCCGTCTTTTATTTTATTTCTGGGTGGTGTTTTGGTGGTTTGTTTACCAATAAATGATTAATATGATTTCGGACGGTGCAGCTGTGGTCTTCCAGGTATTCTTGCGCAAACATTTGTTTTTTTTACTGTTTTTAATAATGACGTGAAATGGTTAGTGATTTTACACGTTTTCGCGGGGAGTTGACATACTTTTTCGTTTCTTATGATTTTATGATGTTTGAGAGGGTTTTCATCTATAGTATTTTTGTGCAATTGAATGTCTTTTGCTGGGATTGAGTACCGAATGATGGAAGCTAACTAGTTAGTTCATTTAGAAGAATTGGGTTGGTAATACTCATGCTTTCGTAGATTGTAAAACATTTTAGTTTAGGAATCCTCCACATTTTTTGGAAATTCACACTTCATCGAATCATCATTCCCTTTTGTGATTCTAGTACTGAGAAGCTTTAAGTGCTTTCTCTTTTGTTCATGGATTGTACCGCGGACTACTGTCATTGTCCGATTAGTCCAATTCTCCCCTAAATCTCGATGGAGAACCTTTACCATGACTCGGATGATTGCCAAGTAGTTTGGTCACGTGACCATTGGTCGTAGCCTATATAGGGCATAATGCATAACACGACAAACCCCAAAACGATAGGGTCTTGTTTTATACACTTTCAATTCAGCCTAACGTCAGCCATGCCCGCGATGCATCTGAGGTGAGGCTATCCTGAGCTACTACTATGTTTTCGACGGAGATAGAGAATAGAAATTCTTGTTTAACTTTTGAATATCATGACTTAACTACTGTTCGCACTTTAAGTTTGTATGCTTTGCTAGTGATTTCTCTATATTTATGCTTCTATAGTGGATTATAACTTATTAAGTAAATGGCATGCTCAGAAGAGCTAGATATGGACAATGATCCCATGTCCTTACGATGGCCTTTTGAATTTAGTGATTGAAATATTAGAAAGTTGTAAATAGAGTGGGGTATCTGCCCTTCACATCGTCCATTTTGAACTTTATAGCATAACTTTACTTGGAACTGATAGGTATGGGGTTCTTGCAGGGGACAGAACCGATGTAAATAATGGGCCAAAAGCTTCCCCTGATAACAGCACGAAATCCGATGCACTAGAAACTCCTGTTGTTCGAGATATCACTGCAGGATCTCGAACGCCCGATGCTTCTAAGGAAAATCACAATGTTCCGATAGAATCTTCGGTTGTTCGAGATGAAGCTCCTACATTAGGAACGACTGATGTGCCAAGGTCAATCTCCAATTCTTACTGTAATTGCTAAAAAAGGAACGCCGTAATTTCACTGAAAAGGCTTACTGATGTTATCCAATGCTGACTAGGTTCGTCAGCTCTCCACCTGTGAGATTGAGAGAATCATCCCCTATATCTGACAATGACGGAACGAGCAAAAAATATAAAAAAGCATGCGAATTCCATGCCAAAGGTTGGTGCATCAAGGGAAGCTCTTGTAGGTTTCTCCACATTAGGAGTGGATCTGATGCTGCAGCTGGGTCAAGTGAAGTTTTGGATTGGAAAGGTAAAGGAATACCTTTGTTTCACATTAAATTACCCTCCAGACCCATGATAGGTCTAGAAAATACCGCTACTTTAAGTGATTATTAGATGTTCTTAAAAGATCAATGCACATTTTGGCAGTTCCACCTAATCGAGGAGAGTGTATCCCATCCCAGCAGAGTGGGGAAAGACTAAACCTGCACAGTGAGGATATTAGGTTTGTTAACCATAAAAAAGATGGGCTGTGCAGTACTTCTCTACAGATCGCTGAAGAGGTTTCTGGACCGAGCTTATACTCAAACAGTCGAATTTACTATGCTGCACCACCGAGTATATACGGTGGATATTTATCTAGTCTCTCTGCTGCTCCAAACGATAATTTCAACATGAATATTTCTTCTGTTGGGAGGCTAGAGGGACTAACTGTGAGAAAAAGTAACTTAATGCACACTGATGATGGGTTTGCGTTGTCTTCCTATCCCCATTCATGGCGTGCTTCATCTTCCTGGAATAACCATGCTGTTGCCTCCTCGAATTTGTTTGGGGCCCCTCTAAGGCCACACGCTCCTTCATCCCCATCGAAACCAAGCGATCCCCCTGTTTCTGGTTCTGGAGCTGAAAACATCTCAAGAAAACATTTTTCTACAGAGGCGGCGGCACCAAGGATGGATGAGACTAAGGTTAACTCTGATGATTGGGAGCCATCTACTCCCTTCCGCCCATCGCATCCCATAACACGTAATCTATTATCGAAAATAAGTCTCTACGACCCCGTACGAGATTGTCTTGAGCCAAGTCCTGTTAAAGAAGTTCAGGTGAAATTCTCTTCCTCTGACCAAGGATCAACTGGAAGAAGTGTTTGTCCTAAATCCCCCAAGTATCAGAAAGAGGTGAAGAAATTACGTTCTTCCAATGTTGGCGATGCTGCGAAACGTAATTTTTCAGATTCGAGTTACGTTGATAGGATGAAAGCTGATGATCGAAGACAGGGGTCTAACTCTGATCCAAAGGTTGC
This sequence comes from Craterostigma plantagineum, assembly GCA_027422505.1. Lineage (NCBI taxonomy): Eukaryota > Viridiplantae > Streptophyta > Magnoliopsida > Lamiales > Linderniaceae > Craterostigma > Craterostigma plantagineum. The sequence goes on along the minus strand of JAPQWV010000033.1, from coordinate 3,055,172 downwards.
TGAATCTGGAAAAGCCAATGAAATGGCTGTTGGTACTGCCATAGAGGAGCAAAGTCAAGCGAAAGCTTTCAAAAGCTTTCATGCCACACTTGTAGAATATGTGAAGGATTTGGTAAAACCAACTTGGCGCCAGGGCCTTATGAGCAAAGACGCTCATAAAGTGGTAGTTAAAAAGTCCGTCGACAAGGTTCTTTGCTCAATTAAAGATGACCAATTTCCTAGCACACCCGAGTCAGTTAAACTGTATCTTTCTTCGTCGCACGAGAAACTCGTTAAGCTAGTTGAGGTCAGTTCCTTCATTCACCGAGTGATTAAGTAAATATTATATATATAATAGGCCAGTGTTGGTGATATCTGGCCGACATCTTTTACAGGCACATATCGAAAGGTATGGGAAACATTGATTTACTAAACCGTAGTTTCTGTACATATTCCGAGGCATCTCTGGAAAGAAGCTCTTCTCCCGAGGGAACATCAACCTTCCCTTCGTCCTTTGTCCACAGTTGATCGTGGCCGGTGAAATGTATAATTCTCTTTCTCATTCTTCTCAATGTCTTGGTTTCTGTTTTAGTCTATTGAATATCTGCAGAAACATGAGTAACTTATGGCGATCTTTTGTAATTAGCAAGCTGGATGTTTCTTACTCGTCACTTGCATAAGAAGGTTTTTCATCTATGCTATGTTCATTTCAATTTTTTTCTTTAATTACTGTTCGGAGACGAATGGGGAAGGGAACTGATTGTTTTTGTAGGCTTGCGTATTATCGTTAAGGTAGCAGTATGGGTCCTTTTAGAGTAACCAGGGTATAATGACTTGAACGAAATCAAGTCATGTCATGGGGAAATAGAACTCTCCTTAGAAGGGGAGCATGCTGTATTTCAGTATGTGTAGTTGAATTAAGTTCAAGTTAGGAGGTAACCTTTGTTTCTCTGTCTAGCTCAAGAAACATGATCTAATCCATGACTTGATCTAGTTTAGAGTACTAAGATGTAGCTTGATTCAAAAGTTTGAGATAATGAAGTCTCACATTCCATATCATTATCATATGAACTTTCCATGTGATCCTCTTTCAAACTAACAATGTTATGAGGCTTTACCATAACATGCTTAGGGAGGCAATAGGTTGTGTGGACGCCCCACTTTTTTTTTTTTTTTTTTTTCGAAACGGTAGTTTTCATAGCAGAAACAACTTTCTATAGGCTAAATAGCCGAATGAGGTCTCTCCGGTAACATCGTAATTCTGTAGAGAATAAAGCATCACAAATGAGCAATGACAACCAAAGAAAGAAAGTAAAATGCGGAAACAATACAAGAAACAGGAACTTCATCCCAAAGAACTAAAGAACCTATCACACAAATGACTATTAAGGCAGATCTACAATATTCTTCACTGCCTTTAGGCTTCGACTTCAAGTTTCTTGTGTTCTTCGGAGAGACACTCCAATAAATGGAGAGGAAAACTCCTACATGAGGAGAAAATAACTCTCATATCGGGAGACTCGAGCTCCTAAATCAGGAGACTCAGAGTGTTGTTGGCGGATGAGGATCTGACTTGAGGACGTTGAGGGTTGGAGGCGGGACAATTGTGGGATTGCAGCAAGTAAAAAGGGATAAAAGCCAAAACACTGAAAAAGGACAAAAAGGAAAAAACAAAAATGAAACAAAATGAGCTCCCCCACCTCCATTAATGGAGGAGGTGGAGAAGGGATTCCACCTCTTTTTTCCTGTTCTTGTCGAGAGAAGCGAGAGAGAGTTCTTTTCTTTTTATTTTTCTGCTCTTGTCTAGTGAACGCTGAAATTGGAACGATGCAGACGTCCCATTTTTTGGGGCAGATGTAAAGCAAACGTTGTGGCCTTATTACACATATGATAGATATGTTTCAGACGTCACTCAACGAAGAGTAGAAGTACATTTATTCGAAATGGCGGAGCTTGGTCTTGAAAGAACTTACCTGGAGAGTTGGCTCTTTTTTTTCCAGTCAAGTGGAAGCTTTGTCTTCTTAACATTAAGCTTGGACTTGGAACTTTTTTACGAGCTTCATCAGTAATTGGAACAAAGGGGATAGTATAGTAAATCTCAATAGCAATATCAGCTATTGCTGATTCGAATTGGAAAAGAAAAACTTAAATTTTGTTGGCTTCATGCAGAATTTTATACGGTGAAATCCTTACTCAGTATTCTATAGGACTAACCAATGCTTATAAAATCTGTTTGTGCTGCCCATTTGCTGTGTGCTGTGATGTGATTCATTTAGCTCTTTACCAATATTTTTTGTAGCAGAAACTCTTGAATGTGTGAATATAATCGAATATCATTTTGAATGCCATGCCACGCCATATTCTGCATTTGCTAGTGTTTCGGGGGAAAAAAAGAAAAACTGCTTTGTTTATCTTCAGGATTGATCGAACGTGGGACACAATGCAGTCGACGAAGCTCAACCAAGCGAAAGAATTTAACAGCGCAAATCAATCTAAGAGAAGTGATTTTGGTTCTGTGACGTGCGCCGAGCGACTCACACGCACACGCATAGATTTGATTCGGTGGAACACGCCTCAGATCTCCAAGAACCATTACGACCGAGGTTTTGGTCCTTTCACTCTAAATCTAGACCGTATATATGATGCATGAACTCTATCTCGGTTTTGCTCTCAACTGCAGTTGTTTGAACCTTTTCTGATACACACAGCAGAGGGGAAAGATGCCTTAATTGAGCAGAAATCCGTGGTAAGTTTGTTGCTGTTATATTTATGACAGCACTAGTTTTTTTTTTTTTTTTTTCCCTATATTTGGTTTTGTGTATCATAATTTGGGTTGGAATAATGAACTTGAATTGGTTGGCTGTTGCTAAATGATTCACGTCTGGCTCTTGTATTGTATAAACCTGTGGCATTCTTAATCTTTGCCCTCACTACCTGTATGTATGTTCTCCCTCTTTTATTGTTGCTTTCGCAGATTGCTTGGAAATATATCATGTAGTTTGCCCTCACTAATATTATATATATATATATATATATATATATATATATATCATGTAGTTTGTTTGGAGACCTCTTCGTGAATTTAGAAAAGGATCAACGAATTTCTCTTTGAACATTTGAATTGAGTTATTGAGGTAATATATTTCTTGTGATTGTGAAATATTAGAAAATGACATCCAATCCAATCCAACTGCAATTTCATTAATAATTACATATCAATCAAACATTGGCCGCCATCATTCATCATCATAATAACATCATCATTGCCTTCTATAGGACAACAAATTATATAAAATAAATAAATCATCCTCAATTCTTATTAGGTTCTTTACACTTAAATACCTATTTGGATAAAAACTTGTAATTTAGTACCCAGTCAGGATTTTTTTATATGTAGGTACCTAACAAAATAAATTTTTTGCACATAGTACCCGATCCCTGCAGGTACGCCATATAATGCATTTGAGTACCCTATATCAACACATTTGAGCATCCTATATAACAGAAAATGGTACGACGTATGCTACATTTAGGTACGCCCTATGTAAAACACAGGTACGCCGTAGGTACGACGTATGCTACATTTAGGTACCCTATATCAACGTGTTATGGTACGCAATACACACACATGAAGGTATGGCATGACTAAAGAAACTGGTAAAAATTAAATCGGGTACCTATCTGTAAAATTTTCTGACATGAGTACCTATATGTGAGAAATTTATTCAATTGGGTATTTATGTATAGGTATATATATATATATATATATATAATATATATATAATAGCAACCTATGGGCGGGTTCTGTTTATGTTAGAAAAGGACAATTAACCAAACCCATAGTATATAATAATAATACCTTGACATTTATGTTGTAACATAGCAGCCCATACAGTACGCTGGGCCCCAGCCCAAGTCATATCCATCCTTATCCGATTGGCTTTTCTCTCAAATTTTCCACTCTATTTTCACAAGCGCCACTTCATCTTAAGCTTGGCAGTTGGCACTAACTAGATATCCTTTCGCGTTGTACATAGTAAAGAACGTAGCCTGGAGATAGCAAAAGAAATTTTTTTTTTGGCATACTAATCCACTTCTCCTCTATTTATGTATTAGCACGAACAACTCTTCACACACTTCACTTCACTCAACGAAGATTTAGAAAGATTATGGTGTTGCTCGATCAGCTTTGGGACGACGTCGTTGCTGGGCCTATCCCCCGAACGTGGCCTCAAACACCTCAAGAAAAACTTCACTACAAAGCCTCTCAACATCAAAGGTTTGTTTGTCCTTTGAGTACGTAAAAGAAAATCAAGAATCTTGATTGGTTATATGTTGAATGAATGACTGAACGATTGACTATATATGTTTATATGGGAGGGAAGATATCGGCGGAGGAGAAGGAAGCAGTAGCATTCAGAAATCGCTGTCCATGCCGGCGAGTCCAGTGACGCCGGGGACACCTTCGCCGAAGTCGGCGGCGCGTAGGGAGAACGTGTGGCGGAGCGTGTTCCACCCTGGGAGCAACTTGGCTACGAAGGATTTGGGATCTTCTTACTTTGACAAGCCACAGCAGCCCAACTCTCCTACTGTCTATGATTGGTATGTAATAAATTAATGATTTACTTAATACAATATCGTCTTTTAATTATGCGATTATTAATATTCTAACTGCATAATCTCTATCTAATGTTCTTCTGTCGCAGGCTCTACAGTGATGAGACTCGGAGCAAACATCGCTGAATCAGACAGTCATAGTAACTCATGGTTGAATGTATATATAATAATGTCCAGTTATATCATATATATTACATATATATATATATATATATATTGTACGTTAATTTTGTCTTGTGGCATGGTTGTGGTTTGGTGTTTGATTCTCGTTTGTTTCGCGAATTAACGTATTTTGAGTTTCGAATTACCCAAGTTCGTGTTGGATATTGTAGCTACTTACATTTCATTGAAACAAAATGTATTTTTTTTTTACAAATAATTAATACTTTAAAGCTAAGAAATCTTGGTAATTGCGGTTTGTATTTATTTTTTCATGGCCTTTCTAGATTTATTCAATTTTTCGTTATGTATTGAAAATGTAATGGTATTTGGTTGCCTCCTTCCAACATGATACGGAAGAATAGATTGCCTTTTTATTCTATTTTCTGCAAACTTAATAAAAGAGATATCGAAGAGTGGGCTAAAGGCCCGATTAGCGATTGACCCAAGTGTAGTTAGACTGATTTACTAATGTACAAAAGATAAAAGAAACAAGAGGTAATTACATGCCAGGCCCATTTAGTAGGTTTTGCTTTTGATTTCAGGTCCTATTTATGTTTCACATAGATATAAGTACTAAGTTTAAGTTTCATTTGGAAATAAGGACCTAATCCATGAAAAAAAACATATTTGCCCATAATAAACAAAAAGAATTACGAATCACTGTCAGTGTCTTCTTCAAACGAGCAAAGCAACCATGAAGAAGTGGTTAGACTGTACGTGAACTGGTACTGTAGATCCATGAAGTGGTACTGTGGACCCATGAAGTGGTACGATGAACAGTGAAGTGGTACTGTAGACCCATGAAATGGTACTGTGAACAGTGAAGTGGTACGGTAGACCCGTGAAGTGGTACTATTATAGAGAGAAGTGGTACATCATTTGTAGACCATGAAGTGGTACTGTTGAACAGAGAAAAAGTGGTACTGTAGACCATGAAGTGATACTATTGAACAGAAAAGTGGTACAATATTTTGTAGACCCATGAAGTGGTACTGTTGAACAGAGAAGCGGTACAAGTTTTTCTTGAGTAAAAAAATTCGAGTAATTTGAATTATTATTTTTTAATTCGAATAATTGATTCGAGTAAAAAACAAATTCGAAAAAAAAATTTATAATTCAAATTTTTAATTCGATTTCTTTCCAAATAAATGCTCATTTTTCTGTTAATAACACTTATTATCCATCTAATAACACAATATTTGTGCTGAGTTATACGATAACTGATAACAATACACTGGAATTTGATAACAGAACCGGGGCGTTGGTAACACTTCATAACTACTCTTTTATAAGGGTATATTCGTCCAACAACCTTAATTCTAACTTAAATTCTGAAATGGGTCCTTTAAACTATTTTTCCTCTGACATGGGCCTGGACACCGATTTAAAAATACAATGGGGTCTGAAATCCAATCGTCCCAAGAAAAAACCAGAAAAAAGGATTACTAGATTGGCAATGATAAAGTACTTCCCGTCCCGCTAATTTTATCACATTTTTCCATTCTGAACGTCCCAATAATTTTATCAGTGACACGCTCAAATACTAGCAAGTGTACTAGGTCGTGCAAGTAGCATACAATGGACGTAGTCCAAGTATCGATCCACGAGACAGCTCGATTAATTTTAAGATATTATTCTGAATTTTAATTTAGACTAATGCAAATTTTAAATATGGTATTTTTATGCTTTTTGATATTAAAAATAATCAAAACAGATAAAAGCGTAACTAAACAATTAAAGCAAATAGACTATTGGCGAATTAAAATCAATTAACGACAATGTGATCAAGGCGCATGCTCGGCACGAATTATTCCTACGTCTACATGCAATTAATCATAAATAACCAAAATGAGTATCAGTCAAGGTAGAATTTCCTAAAATAATCGCTATGTCCCGCAATAACGATCCTATGCGATAGAGAACTAATCCCTATATTTCTATATGACTGTAGTTTCTACGCATGCATTTAATATTTATGAAATTCTCCGAGTTTAAACGCTTTCGGCGCCTAAGACCTCGGAAACCACACGAACGAAACCGAATTCCATTTCTGGTCAGTTTTACGTCGTGGTGCTTTATATTTATCGTTCTAACCGGTCTAATTACTTTGTCTGTCTCATAAACCAGTCAATTATCATGCATATGTTGATCAGATACATGCAAGCATTAAACTCAAACATAAAACACATAACTTATACTCATACGATTAAATACGATACGAATAACATTAAGGCGAATTCATAGGCCTCACATGACCTTAATCACAAAGAGACTTAAACACACATATTAATTAACGACAACAACGACGATTTAAACAAACACATAATTAAAACAGTAAAATAAAGGATAGAGATTACGCCCCTCACAGTAGTTTTGTCGAACGGTTGGTGGGCGATTTTTTTTAATAGCACCTAGCTCCAACACACCCTCTCAAACTGCTCAACCTCGTGTAGAAACCCCTAAGCTTGCAGCTGCCCAGCGGATCTGACACAGCAACTCACAGACCTCAACCTCTCGGCCTCTCTCTTTGCGTGGATTTCTTTTTCTGTTCGAAGGGCGCGCACCTCACTAATGACACATAGATCGCACCCCCCTCTTTTCATAATTAGAACATAGCTTATTTATTACCTCAGTCTCGAAGCCTTTCTCTGCCCTTCTCTTAAGAAACGTTTTATAGACGTGAGGTGAAACACGAGGGTGACCAAACATCCCTGATTTCCTCGAGCTGGGTTTCCCTTAATTCATGCGTCCTTTTTTTTTCCTTTGCCTGCTCTTTTGCGTTGCTTGTCGTGTGTCCTCAACCATAAAGATTGGCCTTCTTTTCTTCCGTTGTTTCCGGTTGTGTCGTGGTCATCTTCTTTAATAATGATAGCTCGATCGTTCCTCTCTCCCTCTTTGTATCTATTATATTATATTATATGTGAGTTGGGCTACATTCATGGGCTAAGGTTGGGCTAATGGGCCTGAAAATATTTGGGCTGATTTTGTTTGTTTTTCTTGGCTTTGGGCTCACAAAGTTTGGGCCGATTTCTAGCTCAAGTTCGTTCCCGAATTTTGGCCTTTTTAGCTTTGTTACCTGTCAAATATCAAAAGTAACATTCGATAGGTTTTTTTTTTTTGAATTTAGACATATAACTATGAATTACGCAATTTTTCGGGTCTAAAATGTTCGTAAAATCCTAACTTATCAATCACCTTTCCTTTTCGGGTAAAAATTATAGATGGTGGGAATAATAAGGAAAAAGTTATAAATTTAAGCAAGTTGTTTATATCTAACTCCATTGTACTATATTATTATAATAATGCCACATTAATTTACGTGTCCGTCAACTTATGTGATAAAGTTGTTGGGGCAGAAGGAGTAGTTAGTAAGAAGTAACACATTTCTATTCATGTATAATAAATTTCAAATCCAAATTATCCATCATATGGGACAACAGATAGGCGTGACGGTGGGTCTGCAAAAATTCTGATCCATCGACTCGTTTTGACCAAATGTATTCTACTTGTCAAATGACTCTTGAGTCCCCCGCTTCATTGAAAGTTCGAAGTGTTCATTTTAATCTAAGCTTTATCTTCTCTCTAACTACAATCATATATTTATTGTTATAAACATGGTTCGACATATTCTTTAAATCTCGCAAGCCGACCAAGGTCAACGCCAACCATTCCTTCCGACGTCTATTTTATTGCAAAAGTTAGTTAACATTAACAATTTTCAATTCTTTTATATATTTTTCTATCGATGAAAGTGGGGTTAGTTAGTAGTAGGAAACCGAATTGTCGATCAAAAGTAGTATTGTAGAGTGCAATTCTAGCACCAATAATCCCATCAATTGGGCCTTTTAAAAAAATGGCCCTTGACTCAGTCAATATTAGAAAAATAGCCTTGTTGACGTTTTTTTTTGGTCAATGGCCTTCATTTTAATTAACCGTTAACCATCTTCTTTAAACCCTCGATTAATTAACTAGAAATAAAAGAAAAAGAAAAATAAATATACATACACAATCTGTATATATATAAAAGAAACGAAACTCCATTTAAATGCACAGCAGCACGTAATAATTACTATACAAACCCAGATCGATCCATCCTTTCTTCTTCATCGTTTCTAAAGAAAAACACAGCCTCATTTTCGTCACTAAGTCGAACTCGAAGTCTGCGAAACAAGTCTGGAAGGAAAAACCCAGCTCTAACTCTTTACAGTAAGTTTTTTCTTTTGAATTACGAATTTTTACCCTCCAAATTACGTGAGTTTGTCATTACGTGATGTTTGACAACGAGAATTTTGAATTTCCAGTCGGAAAGACGAAACTCGTGGTCATGCTTCATGGAACCCGCACATTCACAAGGGCCCCATGCAGTAGATCTGGGGCCCCGCGCATGTTTACACGGTCCCCGCACGCTGGTGCAGGAGCCGCGCGCACTGGTGCACGGGTCCGCGCGCTAGAGCACGGGACCCGGGCATCAGTTCAAGGGCCCCAGGCGCTGGCGCTGGGGTCCCTCACATCAGTGCAGCGCGCGCGCGCAATGGAGCACGGGTCCTCGCGAGCTAGTGCACGGGACCCGGGCATCAATTCAGGGTCCCCAGGCACTGTGGTCCCGCACATCAGTGCAGGGCGCGCGCGCAATGGAGCACGGGTCCGCGCGCGCTAGTGCACGGGACCCAGGCATCAGTTCAAGGACCCCAGGCGCTGGTGCAGGGGTCCCGCGCATTAGTGCATGGGCAGTCCCAGGGCATGGGTCCCGAACACTAAGTCATGGGTCTCGCGCTCTAGAGCTTGGGTCCCATGCGCTGGTGCAGGGTCCCGTGCTTATATGTTAGGGTTTTCGATAGCTGTTAGGGTTTTCGATAGCTGTTAGGGGTGTGGAAGCTGTTAGGGCTTTAACTATGCCTAGAAATCACGTTAGCAAACACAGCATCCGAAATAACAATCTCGACAACTAGGGTTTTTGCAACCTATTGTTTTCGCAAACTAGGGTTTCGCAAGTTGTATTGGTTTCGCAAGTATGGCTATGGTTCTAATATATTTTACTTTTATTGCAGGGGGTAATCATGACGATCACTAACATTGTGTTCCAAGTAGAGGGTCAGTGGATAATTGGCGAGGACAATACCTCGAAGTGGTGTCCTCTTCCTACTCATAGATGGCAATCAATCTTGGTCGACGAGGAAACATGCACGTTAGATGACTTGAAGAATGAGATTGTGAAGGTGTTGTCGCTATGCAGCGAGAATTCTAAACTCACGTTAAGCTACATGCCTAGCGTAGTTTACGATTTCCCACGACCCATCTACATCGAGAATGACTACGGTATACGTGCATACCTTGGTTTTGGTGGTCCACAGTCTAGACCCGTGCTCCATGTTGAGGTTGCGTCCTTTGTCAGTGCCACACCACCACAAGCTCATCTTAATGATGAATCGAATTTCAACGTTGGTTATAGAGCAGTGCGACGCAAATGAGGAAATCCATCCCGTGGAGGGTTACATGGCGACACATCTAACTACCACTCTTACCATCTTTCTGAATACACTCTTACCATCTTTCTGAATACGAGGGTTTTCAAGAAGATCAAACCCGGACCGTGCGAGAATCAAAATGAGAATGAAGATGATACGTTCGAACAACCCCGAGGAACATTATGCTTCGGAAAGTGATAATGACGATGTCACAATGGCGGAGCATAACTCTCCACATGCTGACGACGGCACGTATGGATTTGGGGATGGTTCAAGCATGTTTGTTGGTCAGGAATTTCGGGACAAGAAGGAAGTCAAGGACGTGATCACTAAAGTCGCCCTTGATGCGTGTTTCGAGTTCAAATTGGTCCGGTCAAATAAAACCATGGACGTAGCGAAATGCGCAACCGAAGGATGCACATGGCGAGTACGAGCTGCACAGAACAAGGACTCCCCTTTTTTCTCAATCCGAACGTATTGCGGCAAGCACACCTGCGGGGTTTCTCATCGTCGCCGTAGACATCGCCAAGGAAGTTCGTCAGTTGTATCACAAGTTCTGTTGGAGCATTTCACCGGTCCTAAAGACATTCCGCCACCCAAGTCAATCATGTCGATGATGCAGAACAGGGGAGTAGATGTCTCGTACTACAAGGCTTGGAAAGGCAAACAACTAGCGTCGGACGAATTAGTCGGGAACAGGGACGATTGTTACGGTTTACTTCCGGCCTACTTGGATGCGTTGAGGCAAGCAAACGTTGACAGCATCACAGATTGGGAGATGGACGAACAAATGAGGTTCAAATATATGTTCTTAGCATACGGCGCATGCGTTAGGGGATTTGCATACATGAGGAAAGTCGTATCTATCGATGCAACTTTTTTGAAGGGAAAATATAAAGGAGTTTTGCTCATTGCTACGGCGCAAGATGGTGATTACCATCAATACCCGCTCGCATGGGGTCTTGCTGACTCGGAGGTAACCGAATCTTGGACGTGGTTTCTCACTAGATTGAGTCGTTTCGTACCAGATAGTAATGAACTCGTCATTATTTCTGACCGAAACCACGGTATAAAGAATGCCGTCCCTGCTGTGTTTTCGAATTCATTTCATGGTTTCTGCGCATGGCACATTCAGCAAAATGTGAAGACGAAAACGGCGGACAAGGGTGCGTGCCGCATTTTCTGGCGGGTGGCCAGTGCCTACAACAAGGCCGAGTGCGATGCACATTACAAAGCTCTAGGTAAAACATTCAAGTCGGCGGATCGATATCTTGACGAGATTGACATGGAACGGTGGACGAGGGCATATTGTCCCAAGTCAAGATATAACATCATGACGACCAACGGATCGGAGTCGATAAATGCGGCTCTACGCGCGGACCGAGAACTTCCAATTATAGGATTGTTGGGCTCAATTCACCGATTAACATCATCTTGGTTCAGTAAGCATCGAAGAGCCTGCCGAACGGACTCCCTTCCGTAAAAACTGCCAGCTCATCCTCGTTTAGCCAACCAACGATCTCCTCGCTCGCTTCGCAGTATCGTGACGTGATATGTAACCGGTAATCTTTCTCATCGTCGCCTCCGGCAATTTGCTTCTTCAATTGAACCTACAAATCAATAAAAAATTAATTACAAATGCTGCGAGAAAATTGCTTACGGTCCCCCGCCATGCTGCGCGGAGACCTTGCTATGCCGCGCTGGGGACCCGTACGTGCCAGCGCGGGGACCCTGCGACATAGCACGGGGCCCGTGCTTGCTAGCGCGGGGACCCGTGCTCATGTGCGCTGGAGGTCCTAGCTATGTCGCGCTGAGGACCCGTGCGTGCCAGCGCGAGGACCCTGCGACATAGCACGGGGCCCGTGCTTGCTAGCGCGGGGCCCCGTGCTCATGTGCGCGCGTCCCCAGCGTCTCCAGCGCACATGAGCACTGGTCCCCGCGCTAGCAAGCACGGGCCCGTGTTATGTCACAGGGTCCCCGCGCTGGCACGCACGGGTCCCCAGCGCGGCATAGCTAGGGCCTCCAGCGCACATGAGCACGGGTCCCCGCGCTAGCAAGCACGGGCCCCGTGCTATGTCCCAGGGTCCCCGCGCTGGCACGCACGGGTCCCCAGCGCTAGCAAGCACGGGTCCGTAGTTTTCACAGCGCGGGTTAATTGGGGAGGACCCCTGCGCTTTCACACGGATCCCTGAGATTCAAGACACGGGGCCCCTGCCTGTGCAAGCACGGGTACCCTGCGGCCTAAATTTAGGGTCCCGTGCGATTGTATAGGACGGGATCTTGAAAAATAATTGAAATTACCTTCACTGTTTGGGTCTCGCCTGAACTGCCATGGATTCTGAGCTTCAAATTCGACTGTGAAGAAGAAGAAAAGGGAGAAAGCTTGATCGATTTTGCAAAGGGCACGTGAAGTGAAAGGGTTCTTTCTTATTTACTTTTGCTTTTTCAGATTCTACAGTAAACCTCTGTCAAAATCTGTAATTTTCGTTAACTGTAGTTGATTGCCATTAAAAAAGGGTATAATGGTCTTTTACGGAGAGTAAGTAAGGGTGCATTGGTCTTTTATCATTTAGGGGGCTATTTTTTTAACGTTGACGTTGTCAAAGGCCATTTTTTTAAATAATCCCCATCAATTGGACTTGTGCTTTCACATTTCATTTGCTACTTGTTCTCTGCTAAATTGAGATAAAGCAGACGAGTTTCTGACTTGACTTATGTTGTCCCTTTCTTGTTGGAATAATTCTAAGCTCAACACAAATATTATTTCTTTATTGGAACTTATAATCAAATCGAATATTCTAATCACAAAAATACGAAGGAAATCAAATACTTCACGATAGTTTTTTGTGATATTCTAAGTTGGACTTTGTCCTCCATCAAATAATTAACGACTTCAAACCATATAATGACATTCTTCTCTATTAGGAATCAGGAATCATGAATTTGAAGAATTCAAATTAAAACAGTTTTGGTGATTGAACTAAAACTCAACTGAGTATACCGGTTAAACATAGGTGAAACCGGACATAAAGCAGTTCAAGTGCAAACCGGCAATCAAATGAAGACAGTATCCGGAAGATTAGTGAAGACCGGAGAACAGATAGCGAAGTGCCACGTGGTCAAAGATTCAAAATTATTCATGGCGCGACAAGTTGAAGATCTCTGACATACATTTAATGAAAGGCTGAAATAAAGAGCCAAGTTGAAGTCAAGCCAACATGAACTGCAACAAAGACCGGATATTACCTATTTTAAAGAACATTTAATGCACTGTCCGGTATAAAGAGCTTTCTCACAACGGCTCCCCACACCAAGCCCAACTATAAAAAGGAGAGGGGGATGTTGAAGACAAATACTCACGACTTTTAAGCGAAAATACAAGTGTAAAAGCATTAAGCTCACAAGCGACTAAGCAAGTCACTTTAGGGGTTGTCCTTAGGGGTGTTCGTTCGGTACATACCGTACCGAACCGAGCTGAAATTTCGGTAGTCGAAATTTCAGTACACCCCTAGTAGATACCGAATACCGAACCGAATTTCTCGGTTCGGTATTCGGTTTTTACCGAAATTTTTTCGGTAAATTCGGTAAAAGAAATTTAAATAATAAAAAAATTCGGTAATAATTAAATTAATACGTATATTAATATAATTATAATTTTATTTTCGTTATTAATATAATAAAATATATTTTAATTTTTAAAATTTCGTTAATTCGGTATACCGAATTTACCGAAATTGAAAATCTGTACCGAACCGAATTTACCGAATGACCGAAATTTTTTTTTGAAGAACCGAATACCGAACTGAATTTTTAGTTTCGGTTCGGTTTTGTACCGAAATTCGGTATTTCGGTTTGTTCGGTCGGTATACCGAACAACGACACCCCTAGTTGTCCTCACTGTACGTAAACCAGGGTTGGTTAGTAAGTGAGTCGTTCTCAAGGGACTTTAACAAGCTCTTGAAAGTAGGTGGATTGTTATACACGACTGCCTAGGTGATTCATTAGATCAAGGTGTGTTCAGCTGGGTAGGTTGTACTGTATATTGTATAACTGAAGATCTAGTGAACCTATGTGACGCCCGGGGCCGACGAGGGCGGGGAGTGATCGCCGGTGCCAAAGAGATGCACGGACAAGGAGCGGCTCCTGGCAGGCTTCTAGGCGAAGGGGTACATGAACGAACCGATCCGACACCCGAATGAGAGGGGATCCTGAGACTGACAATGTATGGGCGTGTCAGGCTAAGAATCGTATAAAAGAATTGATAGTACTACTCATATCACCAAGGTCGACCTACCTTTTCGGGAGTCCATCCGAAAGAACTTCGAAGTTAAGCGTGCTTGACTTGAAGCAATCTTAGGATGGGTGACCCCTGGGAAGTTTGCCCAGGGTGCGTGTGAGCGAGGACGAAGCACGCTGAAAGGTTAGTGGTGGTACAGTGGGGCCAGACTATCAGTCGGAGTGTGGTGGGCCCCCCACAGGTCCCGGTAGGGACGGATGCTACAGTGACACCCGGTATGGGACGGGATGTTACAACCTGCGTGCTAAGGAAGAAGGAAAGACGTAGGAAAAGTTAATTCCGAACTTCCAGAAACAAACTGGTGTTCCTTCACATTCACACACACACTAATCATATTTTCAATTTGGTCTTGGTTCTAAACCGACCGGCCACGTTCGCACAAGCCACATCCAGTAAAATATCAAGTACCAGTATCTACCTTAATCGGCTGAATACCGAAAAAAGTGTTAAATGTTTACTCACCCCCCTCTAAACACGATCCTAACATTCTCCTACCACCAATTGTTTTAAGAATCACCCTCAATTTGTATTAGTTTTATAATGAAAACTTCTAAGTAAATATCTCAGCATTGTTCATCTCCTCGTGTATATCTTTTTTTTTCACCGTCCCTCTTGTTAGCCTGCAACGGTAACTGGAACATTAATTAATTACAATTTGGAATCTAAATAAAGCTAGGTCGAATAACACAATTTGATTGGGAAATATATAAATATTTTATCTGAAGTGGGATTTGCTGTACCGCCTAGATTGTTGAGTCCGTGGTTATCTGCTGTAACGCGAATAATATAGGGACGATTGGATTTCAGGCCCCATGTAATTTTTACCCATTGATTGATTCTGTCCATTTATTTTTTTTTTTGTACTACTGATTCTCTTGGATTGAATTACCATATAATATAATTAGACCAGAGTATCATAGTCAACAAATAATATTCAAACACCAAATAGTCAAGTTACTTTTAAATGGGAAATTATATATGTATACCAAGTACCAAGGAATCTTGTAAGATTGTATACTTGTACTC
Organism: Craterostigma plantagineum; assembly: GCA_027422505.1. Classification (NCBI taxonomy): domain Eukaryota; kingdom Viridiplantae; phylum Streptophyta; class Magnoliopsida; order Lamiales; family Linderniaceae; genus Craterostigma; species Craterostigma plantagineum. Next base: position 3,039,626 of record JAPQWV010000033.1, on the reverse strand, counting down.
TACTACTGCTATTCCTTTTTTTTTTTCTCTCTTATAAAGAATAATGTGGACGACTCCTCAAAGGCATATATGATTACACAAGGAACCAACTACACAAGGAACAACTACTAATTTACATAAAATATCAGTTAACTAATCTACACATGAAGCTAGTAGCGAACCTTCACGTGAAATTAACAAATAAAAAAACAATTTAACTCCCTTTCCAAATCATTCTCTTACAATTGAAAAAACGTACCAAAGAATTCTAGCTCCCACCTGCTCTTTGTCCACTTACTCTTTGTTTCACACGATTCCATGAAATTCCCAAGACATATAGATAAATAAATTATTGAAAACAAAGAAATCAACAGATTGTGACTTCCATTTAGCTCAACTATACTTCTAAAACGAATGGTCATCTTCAATGTACTCAAACTCGTGTCTATATTATTACTCTTAGCAACACGCATATCCCATCCCTTTTGTTTCGTAGCTCTTTGTCTTAGAATATCATCTCCGTGTTGTACATTTTCAACCCTAAATATCGCCTATCTCAAAAACCACTCGCAGCCCACCTCTAATTTTTTCGTTGTGTATGTGCTAATTCTCTGTACGAAAGAATATATATACATATTATATTAGCGTGGATGATCACAAAGAAAGACAAGATTCATCATGGCCTCATCATCATCTACGGTAGCATCAGACAAATCTATGGTTGTCGAAAGAACAAGTCAAGAACCAGCTCTCAAATGCCCAAGATGTGATTCTTCAAACACAAAGTTCTGTTACTACAACAACTACAGTTTGTCTCAGCCCAGACACTTCTGCAAAGCGTGCAAGCGTTATTGGACGAGGGGTGGAACGCTGAGGAACGTTCCAGTCGGCGGAGCTTGCCGGAAAAACAACAGGGTCAAGCGTCCGTCGCAGTCCACCACCGCCGGAGACTCCATCTCGGCGGCGACTTCTGCAGGAAACCCTAGTTTTGTTCAGTCACGTGTAGATCTGTCTCATAATTCGTTATTATATGGATACAATAACGTTTCTACTGCTGAGACTGTGAATCCTCTTGACTTCAGATTTCCGTTTTCTGGTCCAACTACTGTTCCGAAGTTTTCCTCCGATGAGAATAGCTTTGGATTATTTGAGATTCATCAGCCTTGTGTAAGAGATCTTGGGATAGGGTTTTCATCATCATCGTCTGGGCTCGCTGAAGATGGTGGTGGTGGGCTTATTATTCCTGATAATAATATAGATTTCAGAAATGGTTTCTCCAGCAACGTTAATGGTTTTTTGGGTTCTTCATCAGTTTTTGATTCTTCCACTTCAACAGCGATGGCTTCTCTCCTTGCTTATTCTAATAACAGTGGTGGTTTGACGAACGATATCGAAGAAGGAAACAGTAATAACGTTCAGGATTTGACGATGCCTTATCACCGAGGTAAGAAGGGTAGTACAGAACAACTCGGGTCGGGTCGGAGCTCGAACCCTAATAACCCGGATCCGACTTCAAATGGTTACCATGTGTCTCAGACTGATCCTAGCTCATTTCTTATGTGGAATCCAAGCAGTGTTAGCAGTAGTGCTTGGTTTGATCCTTCAAGCAAACAACATTATGGGCTCTTCAGTTCCTTCTCTTCTCTGATCTAGCAGTTTTTCTCGGATTTTTTTGTGTTAGTTTTCTCTTCAGTCTTCTGTTTCTCTCGAATCACTCTCTGCAGCAGATTCAGACACACTACATTATTCTATACACAAACATGGCTCATCACATTCAGCGTGGTGCTATTACATAGAAATACATATGGGAGAAAGGCTGTATTACATGGATCTGAGTGATCATGTCAGCAGCAAAAACATTGTCTCATCCTTGAACTGTGTTATTTGATGATCTTAGGGCTTTCAATATTTTGCGCTGAGAGGAAACTTCGATCCTTTTCTTCTCATCGCCTATGGTTTCATCATTAGCCGCATTAATCAACGGACGGGGGGACTAAATAAAGGTAATTAGCTGAACGTGATTATTGCTTGATGATTATTAGTTTATTATTTAATGTATTCATATACATATAGATTGTATATATCAACTTTCATGGTGCATTTGTGTGTTTATGTTTGTTAATTGGCGGGGTTTTCGCATGCTTTGGAAAGGCTTACGAAGTTAAATAAACATGTTACCAATGAAATAAAATATGCCTAATGAGCCATACACTAGAGATTTGGATCCTCTTTATGCATTTCCATCTAATTTATTTTCTTTAAAATAAGAGGCCCATAATCCAATATCATGAACTTTACATTGCATGGGTGTGTTAAAGCGAGACAATTGATTCTTCTTGCATGCACTTGTCGCAAGCTCCATTGAATGGTTGTGTCATATAAAAAGGATATTTAAATTGCCAAGTTCGAAAAAGCAGGATTGTTTTCAAAACGATCTGCCAGTGCTCTACCTTTATTCTTCGGATTATTCAATTGTTGGAAAACTTCATGAATAAAACAGATCGGCGCCTCGCAAGAAACATCATCAAAGCATTATCCCAACCTCTCAAAAAGTGAAACTCAGATAACAACGGCTCCATCTACCTACTGAACTTTTAGCATGTCTTTTTTGTTTTTTGTTTTCAAACAATCAACGACAATGATTAGACACTACAAAAGTAAGTTGAGATAGCTACGGAAAGAGCGATCAAAAAAATAGCGAGGGTTATTAGTGACCACAGACTCGTCGCAAATATTAGCGACGGAAACGTGGCCATTGTTTGGCTTAGGCCCATGTTTGTGCCTTTGTTGTTTATCCCACACCGGATAGAACAAGAAGGCATGAGGGTTCCTTCTCCTATATAAGGAGGGCTATACCCTGATTTATAGACACACCAACACATTAGAAAGTTATTTGTGTTAACAATTAACTCTAGGAAAATTCCCTTTGGGTGAGAGTTTGGGTTAGCGGGTGAAATAACTTTCGGGTCGTTGTTGTCGGGTTTGGGTGTAGGCGAGCGTAGAAGAATTGTGTGATTGTAATATTCACATAGTGGATTTTCTGCGGCCTTGTTGTCCGGGTGGTTTTTCCCTCTTCGTTAACAGAGGGTTTTCCACGTTAAATCTTTGTGTTCTCCTGTTTATTATTTCCGGCGGATCTTGGGCGGAATTTCGGTACGGCCGGATTTCCCAACAAGTGGTATCAAAGCGAGGTTAAACCTAGTTTGTTCGTGCGGTGGAGCTAGCGACGGGTGGAGCTTGAGTGCAGAAGGGTTTTCGATAGACGAGTTGCTGTTCCGTTTTCTGCAAAGTTCTTGTTCGCTAATCCACAAGGATGTCCGGAAGTAGATTTTCAAATCTGGCGAGGTTTGATGTGGAGAAGTTCGACGGAAGAATCAATTTTGGCTTGTGGCAAGTGCAAGTCAAGGATGTGTTGATTCAGTCGGGGTTACACAAGGCTTTGAAGGGCAAGGAAGTTCCTAAAGGCGGTGATACCAGCAGCACTGAGGAAACAGCTGGGAGCAAATCTGGAATGAGCAACGACGATTGGGAGGAACTGGATTTGAGAGCGGCAAGTGCGATACGACTGTGTCTGGCCAAGAATGTTCTTGCAAACGTGCATGGAATTTCGGCGGCAAAAGCATTGTGGGAGAAGCTTGAGGAGTTGTATCAGACTAAAGGCGTCTCGAATAGGGTGTATCTGAAGGAGCAATTTCACACATTGCGGATGACTGAAGGTCAGAGTATTTCAGATCACTTAAGCATTCTCAATGGAATCGTCTCGGAGCTGGAATCCATTGGAGTGAAGATTGACGATGAGGATCAGGCGTTGAGACTCATCTGGTCTCTTCCACCTTCTTATGAACACATGAAGCCGATCTTGATTCATGGGAAGGAGAAGATTGTATTTTCTGAAGTCACCGGTAAACTTCTTGCGGAGGAGAAGGCTAGATGGTGGACGGAACAATTCACCGGAAGATCAAGCTTTGTTCGTCGGTGGCGGAAAGAAGAGGAACTCCAAGGGGAAGCAAGCTGCAATTTGCTGGACGTGTGGACAATCTGGGCACGTGAAAAGAAATTGTCTGAAAGGTGGAGCAGGTTCGGCAAGCAGCTCCAAGTCGGTAAGTGGAGATACCGAGAAAGACGCTAATTTTGTCTCTCTCTCCACGGATGAGTTTTTCTGAGAGAGACAAGGGCGTCCTTATGACATGTCGCTAAGTGTCATGAGAGAGGGCGCATTACTATTAGCGGGTCCACAGTTACACACGGGCATTGGTTTGGCGTTGATGCAAGGTGTGTGGTGGAAATTTCGTGTCGAGGGCTGATGAACTTCCTGGCAAGCCAAGCGTGGAAGTTGCACCATAGATTTCAGCAAGGTTATTTCGACATGGGCCGAAGAAATGCTTGGATGTGATTCCAAGTGGATATGCTTTTATGGTGGAGCATGGTAGCGGAAGCTATGTGGATCTTCGCCAAGTGAAGGTGTCAAGGCGACAAAGTCACAAGGTGGAGGTTGTTGGGCTTAGGCCCATGTTTGTGCCTTTGTTGTTTATCCCACACCGGATAGAACAAGAAGGCATGAGGGTTCCCTCTCCTATATAAGGAGGGCTATACCCTTATTTATAGACACACCAACACATTAGAAAGTTATTTGTGTTAACAATTAACTCTAGGAAAATTCCCTTTGGGTGAGAGTTTGGGTTAGCGGGTGAAATAACTTTCGGGTCGTTGTCGTCGGGTTTGGGTGTAGGCGAGCGTAGAAGAATTGTGTGATTGTAATATTCACATAGTGGATTTTCTGCGGCCTTGTTGTCCGGGTGGTTTTTCCCTCTTCGTTAACAGAGGGTTTTCCACGTTAAATCTTTGTGTTCTCCTGTTTATTATTTCCGGCGGATCTTGGGCGGAATTTCGGTACGGCCGAATTTCCCAACAGGTAACACGTCGCTAAAACATCCGACCGAAATTCCGTCGCGAAAGTGCGATGGATAAACAGTCGCAAAAAATGAGCGACAATATCTCCGTCGCAAAAGTTTGTGACCGAAAATCCATCGCAACTACAGTCGCAAAGTTGTGACGGAAAAGCCGTGGTAAAAGTTAGCGACGGATAATCCATCGGTATATCCATCGCTAAATAGGAAAACGTCTGGGCGTTAGTTAGCGGCCGATTTTCCGTCGCTAAGTGGGACAAACTCTGGGCGGTTTATTTTGCGTTGGAATTTCCGTCGCTAATCGTAAAGTCAATTTATTGCTTTGCTGACGGAGTTAAAGAGTTTTTGTTTGTGTTATCAAGATTCGCGGATCCGGTTTTCATTTGCATGTTAGAAATTATACTATATATATGCTTTTATTTAACATAAACATCTTATATTATCGCTTCGTAGTCTGGACATATTATATATTTTTTACATACATACCTTCTAATATTTAACATAATTATTATACATTCCAGCTCATATGTACACACGGAAGCATTATAATTTATCTGCAAAAAAATGAATAATGAGAGATATGAATGGTTCGTCAACGCGCGCCAATGGATCTATAGAAGGAATGCTACCGCGGCCTTTTCACGAGGAGTTGAAGATTTTTTACAATTTGCAACATTTCAAAATCCGGGGAATCGGATACGTTGTCCTTGCAAGAAGTGTGAGAATTGCAACTTTCTACCACCTTCGACGGTGCATATTCATTTGTTGAAAAAAGGTTTCTTTTGCCACATTATTACAATTGGTTGGTGCACGACGAAGTCGGGTATTCATCGTTTCAACCAACAGAAGGAGGTATAGGTTCATTTTTAAATATTGACCGAACGAATGTTCCTGTATTGTTATAATGTAAATAATGTCGGTTCAAATCAAGAGTTCGATTACGATCAAAATTATGTGGCACATATAAATTTTGATGTTGCGGGAGCAGTTCGACGATGCCAACTGAAGAGGCGATATTCTGTAATCCCTTTGTCGAACAATTGCGGACCAACGACACTCGACTGTACAAGGGCTCCGTTACTTCACACTGGCTGCGACTGCAGAAAGGTCGAATATTAAGTCCGAAACTAATATGTGTGCGTCTGCATTTGACACCGTATCCAATTTTGTTCATCGAATTTTGCCATAAAACAATAAATTTACTCAAAACTATTACGAGACGAAAAAGGTGATGATGGATTTTTCATTACCAATGGAGCATATTCATTGTTGTAGAATGGGGTATGTTGTTTTGGAAGGAAGATGCTCAACTGAACCGTTGTAAGGTATGTAGTTCAGCACGGTATAAATATTTTGATAGATCTAAGTCTCCTGTTGTAGTATTACGTTATTTGCCACCTGGTCAAAGGCTTCAAGGATTATACGCATGTAAGACGACTGCAGAGATGATGACATGGCACGCTGCACATCGGGTAAAAACTATTCATTTTCCAATTGGATTTTCATCGGGTACATGTGTAGCATGCCATGTCATCATCTCCGCAGTCGTCTTACACGTGTATAATATTTGAAGCCTTTGACCAAGTGGAAAATAACGTAATACTGCAACAGGAGACTTCGATCGATCAGAATATTTATAACGTGCTGAACTACATACCTTACAACGATTCAGTTGAGCATTCTTCCAAAACAACATACATCCCATTCTACAACAATCAATATGCTCCATTGGTAATGAAAATTCATCGTCACCTTTTTCGTCTCGTAATAGTTTTGAGGAAATTTATTGTTTTTTCTGGAAAAATTCGATGAACAAAATCGGATACAGTGTCAAATGCATACGCAGACATATTAGTTTCGGACTTAATATTCAACCATTCTGCAGTCGCAGCCAGTGTGGAGTAACTGGAGCCATCGTACAGTGGAGTGTCTTTGGTCCGTAATTGTTCGACAAAGCGATCACAGAATATCGCCTCTTCAGTTGGCATCGTCGAACTGCTCCCCGCAACATCAAAATTTGTAGGTGCCACATAATTTTGATCGTAATCGAACTCTTGATTTGAACCAACATTATTTACATGATAAAACCCAATACATGAACATTCGTTTGGTCAATATTTAAACATGAACATGTAACTCCTGTTGGTTGATACGATGAATACCCGACTTCGCCGTCCGCCAACCAATTGTAATAATGTGGTATGAAACTTTTTCAACAAATGAATATATACCGCCGAAGGCGGTAGAAAGTTGCAATTCTCACACTCTTGCAAGGATAACGTATCCGATTCCCCGGACTTTGGAATGTTGAAAATTGTAGAAAATCTTCAACTCCCCGTGAAAAGGCCACGATATCATTCCTTCTATACATCCATTGGTGGGTGTTGACGAACCATTCATACCTCTCATTTTTCATTTTTGGTAGATAAATTATAATGCTTCTGCGTGTATATATGAGCTGGATAATATATGTATAATAATTATGTTAAATATTAGAAGGTGCGTATATGAAAATATATACTATGCCCAAACTACGAAGCGATATTATAAGATGTGTATGTTAAATATAAGCATATATATAGTGTAATTTCTGACATGCAAATGAAAACCGGATCCACGAATCTTGATAACACAAACAGAAACTCTTTAACTTTGTCAGCAAAGCAATAAGGTAACCAGCTAATAAAGTGACTTTATGATTAGCGACGGAATAGCGATACAAAATAAACCGCCAAGAGTTTGTCCCATTTAGTGACGGAAAATCCGCCGAGTTTTCCTATTTAGTGACGGATATACCAACGGATTATCCGTTGCTAACTTTTACAACGGCTTTTCCGTTCACAGCTTTGCGACCGTCGTTTTCGGTCACAAACTTTTGCGACGGAGATGCTGTGGCTCATTTTTGCGACTGTTTATCTGTCGCACTTTCGCGACGGCATTTCGGTCGGATGTTTTAGCGACGTGTTACGGCAACATTTCCGTTGCTAATATTTGCGACGGGTCTGTGGTCACTAATAACCGTCGCTATTTTTGCGACGGAGGTCGCTCTTTTCTTCGCTATCTCAACTTACTTTTGTAGTGCTCTTCAGAAGAGACCTTGTGGTGTTGTCAATGGATTTGCTGATCTAAGATGGCAGTGATGCTGAGTACGAGGTTGCAATATTCTGATCATCGCTTGCTGTTGAAGATGAGATGGTGATAATAAGGGCTTATTCGATCTCTTGATTTTTATGCAACCACCACCGATGGGCACATTCCTTAGGGTTCCTCCATGAGTTCAATATCTTCAACATCCTTTGCAGAAGTATCGAGGCTGAGACAAGCTGTAGTTGTTGTAATAGCAGAACTTTGTAAACTTTGTATTCGTAGAATCACAATGAGGACTCTCGAGGTGGTGGTGGCTGTGGGATTTAATTATCGTTTCTGTTTTATTGAAGATTATTGATCACTCAGAGATTGTTAGAATTCTAAGAATTTGCTACATAGTCCATATATTGATTCCCTTCTAGGCTTATATATAGTATAATACTGGTGTTGGGGAAGATGACCCAAAACTCTGGGAATAATCATCATAGATCGATTGGGGACGAGTTCGAGTGAAGAACGCAACGGAACAAGCTCTCATATATGCTTCACGAATGCTCCAGAGGTCACGGCCGTGAACCATGGCAACGTTGGGTGATGGTGCTGCTGCCCGACCCAGTCACGGCCGTGACTGGGTCACCACCTAGTCGTGAAGCTTGGCTACGAACACAGCTGAAGGCACAAAAATTCTGTTCGAGTTATTCACAGCCGTGAATCGAATGTAGGAGGCCGTGAATGTCCCTTGGCAGTTATAACACATATGTGAGCCAAGTAGGAACATTCTAGTGCTCTTATCTTCTATTTATAGGAGGAATTAGCTCGGGGCACTAAAAAATTAGAGAGAAAGTGTGAGGCTTGTAATCTCTGTAAATCGTTCGTAATAAAAGTAAGTCGTTGATCCGTGGACGTAGACTAAATCTTGGGTCGAACCACTTTAAATCTTCTGTTTTTTTCAGATGTTTCTCTTCTCTGTTCTTGAGCGAATTTACCTATCAAGATTGAATCTTTCCATTCGATTTCCACATACCCTCGAAAGATCTATGAGTTATGAATCGAGGAGCGCTGAATTCTCAACAATTGGTGCGGTGAGCGTGGAATGACACGCGATTATTAGATGGTGCAAAACAGATTCGAAATGGAGAAGTTCACGGGGGAAAACGATTTTGGGCTATGGAAGCTCAAGATGAAGGTGATCTTGATTCAACAAGGCCTAGAGGAAGCCCTGAAGGAAGAGAAGGACATGCTCCCAACGACTTTGACGACAGATGCAAAGGCGAAGATCCGATCTAAGGCTCATAGCGCTCTAATCTTGAGCCTTTCCGATCAAGTCTTGAGAAAGGTTTCGAAGGAGACTTAACCTGATGAATTATGGCAGAAACTTGAAGACCTTTACATGACAATGCCCTAGCAAGAAGGCTATACCCGAAGCAAGTGCTCTATTCCTTCAAGATGGTGGAAGATCGATCGATTGAAGCGCAGCTCGATCAATTCCAGAAATTGATTCTTGACATTGATAACATCGATGAGCCGATGAAAGATGAAGACAAAGTGCTTCTATTGCTCTGTGCTTTACCTAAGAGTCACGAGCACTTCAAGGAGACGCTGCTCTACGGGCGAGATGCTCTGAAATTGGAAGACGTGCTCTCTGCAATCTCATCGAGGCAACTCACCACCAAGGCAGAGGTTCGTGTGGATCCATCGGGGGAATTGTTACGTTCGAGAGAAAGCTGCGAAATGGAAAGGTAAGAAGTTGAAGAAGGAAACGAAGAAGTTAAGAGTCCTATGAGGTGCTACCATTGCCACGAAGAAGGCCACATTCGAAAGAACTGCCCAAACCTTACAAGGTACACGTCTAAAACCCCTAATGCTTGTGAGGCTGATTTTGTTCATGATGAAGGCTACAAATCGGCGGAAGTTCTCATGGCATATAGGCAAGAAGATGCTAAGGAATGGATCCTGGACTCGGGGTGTACGTTTCACATCACGAGCAAAAATCTTGGATTCAAGATTTCAAGAAGATCGAGGGAGACACGGTGGTCTTGGGCAACGACAGCGTTTGCAAGGTATATGGCACGGGAAAGGTGCGTTTGCAGCTTGATGGAGGAGGTATACGAGTTCTTGAGGATGTGAGGTATGTCCCAGCGTTAAAGAGGAACTTGATCTCAGTTGGCGTGCTAGATGATCAAGGCTAGAACATGAAGGTGCTTGAAGGGTGGCTAGGCTAGAGGCGGACCCAGGATCTTAGAACCGTGGAGTCGATATATTGTTATCTCTTCAAACCATTTATAACTTTAATGGAATAATATGTTTGTGTTATGAGAATTACCAATAAATGTCGATCATCAATAATGTATTAGGACTTCCTTATTTGGTAAAGGTGTATTAACTTTCAGAGACAATTATGATTTAGAACCCAATTTGATTCATGCATAATAATAAAAAATACAACTAAGATGTTATGAATATGCAAAGAAACAATCTTAACTATATAAAAGTATCATAATACCTAAATCAACAATTACAGAAATATAATTACCGCAATAATGTAAACGATAAAATAAATATAGTTTCGAAATAGGTGAATATAACTGAAAATAATACAGATGTAAAATAAACCTTCAATCGGCAATTTAGGCGACAGTGTTCTTGTGTTGCGCTTTATTTTATATCTTTTTTTGTCGATTTTTTCTAATACTATTATTTTCCATTCATAAGCATTATTGAGCATGGTCAACAGCGTAAAGCCCAATAAATGCCTAGATGTTAAAAAGAATTGTTTATTAAACATGGCCCAGTAAAGTCCAACATCATAAATACATCACTTAACCTGATTGATCTTCTTCTTTCTCCGGACACCAGACTCCATTGACGCGCAGGGTCAGGTATATGAGCTATACTGCTCTTCCACTCCGACGGTCGGGGGGTCAATGGACCCCCCGATCCCCTACGTAGGTCCACCCCTAGGAGAGAGGTCATGCGATGCTTCAAGAAGAACGTAATTTACGTTCTTGAAGGCCATGCTTTGAAGAGGCACAAGCAGAGAACGTCAAGGGCACGAAAAGGGCTTCACGGCAAGCTAAGAAGGAAACCAATGCTTGAGGTGGAGAACGACTCAAGAGAAGCTCGGACAAATTCTGAGATTCTCCCAAGCGATAGTGAGGATAGCTTAAGGTGGAGAGGCTTCAGCAGCGTTGAAGGCGAGCCCTCCATGGAAGCTCAGACCCAGGGGCCGACAGAGTGGTCTCTAAATAAGCCATTCGATAGCTGTAAGTGGCTCGAGGTGGAGCGCCACGAAGCTGGGATTTCTGGGAGTTTGGTAAGCCAAACCGGGGAGATTTTATCAAGAAATTGAGAATTTGACAAGCGATTTTAACGTGGTTCGGATAATAAATCCTACATCCACGGCTGAATCTCTGAGATTTTATTGACGATTCAAGATTACAAGAAGAAGACCCAATCTACACCTTGAATTTCACACACACTCGTTACAGAAAATTAATTGAATTCCCGCGCATTGTGTTGTATTTAGAGCCAGCGTTTGAGCAACAGCCACAATTGACTGAGGGCATTAATAATAGAAAACGCTCCTGCCATCTACAACTTCACCTCTTTAAAAGTGAAGAACGCTTTTATCAGTATTGCACGCCTTTTGACTTCCTTAGACTTGGCGCGCTCTGCCTTCTTTAAAAGGGAGCTCAAATGCTGTAACAACTCCTTATAAATGGTCGATTGATTTCCTCAGACAAGCATTGCGTTTAATAGCCCCCCGCAAGATGGATGGGGGAACGTGCCACAGACATCTTGACTAGGAGTTCCTTTAACCTCGGACCTGTGAGAGGCTTGGCAAATACATCGGCCAATTGGTAATCTGTACGAACAGATAGTAGTTTCACCTTGCCATTCTGCACATGATGCCGCACGAAGTGGCAGTCTATTTTGATGTGCTTGGATCTTTCATGGAACTTGGGATTTCCTGCCAATTGCAAAGCTGACAAGTTGTCACAGAATATGACTGGCGTCTCCTTCATGGCAATGTGCAGCTCTGTTAAAAGGTACTTCATCCATAGTAATTCAGCCACAATACCGCCAAGTGCTCTGTATTCTGCTTCAGTCGAGGATCTTGACACCGTGGCCTGTTTCTTAGCTTTCCAGGTAACCAAGGAACCCCCTAAGAAGGTGCAATACCAGGTTATTGATTTCCTAGTATCTGTGCAAGCTCCCCAATCTGAATCAGAGAAGGCTTTCAAGTCAAGATGCTGCTTTGAAGACATCAGAATTCCCTGGCTGGTTGAGCTCTTAAGGTATCTAAGTAGATGATGAGCCGCGGTGAGATGACTTGCTCTGGGGGCAGCCATGTGCTGGCTGAGTTTGTGGACTGTGAAGGCAATGTCGGGCCGGGTAAAGGTCAAGTAAAGCAGACGCCCAACTAATCTCCTGAACTGGAAAGGATCTGGTAGCAGCTGTCCCTCAGTTACAGTGATTTTCCCACTTGGATTCATGGGCGTAGTCAAAGGTTTTGCATTAATGTAGCCACTGTCCTCAAGCAGTTGAAGAGTGTATTGCCGTTGAGAGATAAAGATCCTTCCTCACTTCTGGTAACCTCGATCCCAAGGAAGTATCTAAGTTCTCCCAGATCTTTGATTTTAAAACAGGTCTTTAGGAAGTTCTTGGTCTGCTGTATGGCCTCCATTGATGCCCCTGCCAGGATGATATCATCCACATAAACGAGTAGAACAACCTCTTGATCCCCTTTTCCTTTGAGGAAGAGAGTATGGTCCGATTGGGTTTGCACAAAACCGAAGTCCTTCACAGCATCAGTAAACCTAATGTTCCACTGCCGCGAAGACTGTTTTAAACCATAGATGGACCTTCGAAGCTTGCACACCATTCTGCCATTCTCTTCTGATCTGTAAGTGTTGCTGAATCCTTGTGGGAGGTCCATGTAAACCTCCTCAGACAGCTCCCCGCTGAGGAACGCATTGTTGACATCTAGTTGAGCTAAATGCCATCCCAGTTTTGCTGCGAGTGCGAGTATGATCTTGATGGTGCTCGGCTTGGCAACTGGTGCAAAAGTATCTATGTAATCGACCCCTTCCCGCTGGTCATACCCCTTTGCAACCAGCCTCGCCTTATACTTCTCCACTTCCCCACTTGAGTTGAGTTTGAGTTTATATACCCAACAATTGCCAATAATTTTCTTTCCCTCTGGTAAAGGGAAAACTGTCCATGTCTGGTTTTCTTCTAGTGCCTTCAACTCTTCATTCATGGCACTTAACCAATACTGGGATTTAGAAGCCTGTGCAAAAGACTTGGGTTCCTCAGATGCAGCTACCTTGCTGAAGAAGGTCTGAAAAGGGCTCTGTCCTTCTGTGATCAGATCAGTTATGGGATACAGGATCCTCCTGCCATGTGTGATATTGCAGTGATAATCCCCAAGGTATGTTGGCTTTCTTATTTCCCTGCTAGACCTTATGTGATACTGAGGTGTTATCTGCTGGGCCTCCCATTGTCCTCTGAAACTTCTTCAGCTTGGGCAGATTCCAAGTTGGCTTGTGTTGGTGAGTCCTCAGCTTCTATCCTTTCTGATGGCCCAGACAACTCTGCAGGCTCTAAGTTAATCTCACAAGGTCTAGGCAGGACATGTGAAGAGAATGGATCATCAGCCGCTGGTAAGGAAGCAGACCCCTTGAAAGGGAATTCACCCTCTCTGAACTTGATGTCTCTTTAAATGAATATCTCCCTTGTTTTCAGGTCCATTACCCTATAGACTTTCACCCCATTTGGATAGCCAATGAAGAAGCATTCCCTCGCCCTCGGATCAAACTTTTTCCTTCCTGCCTGCAGGGTATAACAGAAACACAAGCAGCCAAAGGTTCGGAAATAATCATAATTGACTGCCCTATGAAACAAGAGTTCATATGGGCTTTTATTCCCCAACACCACAGTAGGTGTTCTGTTAATGAGGAAAGCTGCGGTAAGAGCACACTCAGACCAATATTTGATGGGGATATTAGACTGAAAATACAGAGCACGGGCAACATTTAACAAGTGTTGGTGCTTTCTCTCAACGATGGAGTTTTGTTGAGGAGTTTGTACGCAAGATAGGTGGTGTATGATTCCCTTGCTTCTAAACAAATCAGTCATATTAAATTCCTTAGCATTGTCCGTCCTAATTGTCTTAATACTACACTTAAACTGGTTTTCTACTAAGGCAATGAAGTAGGTGATAGCTGAGTGCACTTCCGATTTTTGCTTGAGCATAAAAAGCCAAGTGAATCTCGTGTGGTCATCTACTATTGTGAGAAAGTACTGGTGACCTAAGTGTGAGGGGACATGGAATGGACCCCAGACATCACAGTGTATGAGGTCAAAAGCAGAACAAGCAGTTGTATTATCACTTGGAAACACATTTCTCTTTTGCTTAGCTAAAGGACATATCTTGCAGTAAGGAAATACAGGTTCAACAGTGTTCCCCAAAGATGATCTTAACATGCCTAAGACCTTATCCGAGGGGTGACCGAGCTTATTGTGCCAAAGGTTAGTAGACACTTTATTGGAATAAGCAGTCCTATTGCAACTAGACAGAACATGTAAAGGTAATTCAGCTCGGATGATGTAAAGTCCCGCTACTCTTTTACCCTTTCCAATGATCTGCAGGGTAGGTGCCTGTATCACACAGCCATTAGCATAAAAAAGGAACTTATAATCATCAGTGCCTATCAAGTAGCTGACTGAGAGGAGATTAAAATGAAACTGGGGTACGAGGAGCACATCAGTTAAGGTAATGAACTGGTTCAGTTTAAAAGACCCGGCTGTCTTAACCTTAATAAGTGAATTGTCAGGCATTATGACTTTAGATTCTTCTATCTCATGCAAATCATAGAGAAGGTTTCGATCACTACACACATGCCTAATGGCTCCAGAAACTATCAACCACAAATCAGAAGCTGTTAGACCTGGTAAGTTGAATGAGAGATAGATACCTGTGTTTCTTTCATTACACAGCAGTGTCTCCTTGTTGTCTGATGGTAAGGTGGGCACTGAGTGGTTGATGAGGTCCTTTAAGCTCTGGAGCTGAGAGGCTGTCACTTGCAACTGCACCAAGGGATCTCTGGCAGTGTGCATTCCACAGTTGGCTAGGCTGCTGATTCCTGCCACCCTGACACTCGGCTCGACCATGCTCTGGTTCATTCTTGCACCTTTAAACCTGTTTCCTTGCTTGAAGCCGGGGGGATACCCATGAAGTTGATAGCAAGTGTCAATGGTATGCCCCTTTTTACCACAGTGAGTACACACTGGTTTGACAGTTTCCCTTCTCTGAGGATAGGTCTGTCTCTTCACTGGTTCTTGGTCATTCTTGGCACATAGCATGGCCATGCTATTGCTCTGATCTTCCCCTGCTCGAGTGTATCCAGGAACCATGGTCCACTGCCTTTCTTCCTGAACCATTAGAGAGAACACCTTATTCACTGTCGGCAATGGATCCATCAACAGTATTTGCCCTCTGATCTGTGAAAAGGTGTCATTCAGGCCCATCAAGAAAGTCAACACGTACTCTTCATCGAGGTATGCTTGCATCTCTTTAGTACCTCCACAGATACATTGATATCTAGGGCGATAATTGGACAGTTCATCCCATATCGTCTTCAGTTTTGTGTTATAGACTGAGATGCTGTTTGAGCCCTGTGATAGATTGATCAAATCTTTCTTGAGCTGAAAGATCCTCGGCTTGTTGGATTGGCCGAATCTCTCCTGAAGATCCAGCCAGACATCCCTCGCAAGTGAACTGTACAATATACTCGCCGAGATCTCTTTAGAAACAGAGTTGAGGATCCACGAGATAACGACATTGTTGTTTCTTCTCCATGAACTGAGCTTATTCTGATCTGTTGCTGGAGGTTGAACCAATTCACCATTGACAAAACCCTCTTTATTCCTCCCAATCAGTGCTATCATCATAGCCCTGCTCCACGTCGCATAGTTATCGCCACTGAGTTGTTCATGAACCAACAGCTGGCCCGGCGTGTCATTCCCATAGAGGTAGAAGGGATCATTGTTCATATTTCCTGCGGCCGAATTGGATGCAATCTGATTGAGCGCCGGCGGGTTAGGCGTCGGCGGATCGTGCGCCTGGGTGTTGAGCTCTGTCGTCATTTCATCAAATTGGGTTTCTCTCGTTGATTTACGCAGCTGAAGAGCCAATTAGCTCTGATAACATATCAAGAAATTGAGAATTTGACAAGCGATTTTAACGTGGTTCGGATAATAAATCCTACATCCACGGGTGAATCTCTGAGATTTTATTGACGATTCAAGATTACAATAAGAACACCCAATCTACACCTTGAATTTCACACACACTCGTTACAGAAAATTAATTGAATTCCCGCGCGTTGTGTTGTATTTAGAGCCAACGTTTGAGCAACGGCCACAACTGACTGAGGGCGCTAATAATAGAAAACGCTCCTGCCATCGACAACTTCACCTCTTTAAAAGTGAAGAACGCTTTGATCAGTATTGCACGCCTTTTGACTTCCTTAGACTTGGCGCGCTCTGCCTTCTTTAAAAGGGAGCTCAAATGCTGTAACAGCTCCTTATAAATGCTCGATTGATTTCCTCAGACAAGCATTACGTTTAATAGATTTCTGTTGCGAAGAAGGTATGCGTTTGTCTAATCCTTTTTGTCTTATCACTAGTGTTGATGTGGTGTTCGAAGGCCCTATGATCGAGGGCGGGATGGGCAAAAGTCGAGCGAAGGTTCAAGGTTCTAGGTGGAGTTTGGGATCGGTGACTTGAGAAGTCGGAGAGGACAGTTGATGGCCTTGATTGATGAAGAACCCTTGGAATTGAGGTGGAGTTCTTGGCTCAAGGTGGAGATTGTTGGGGAAGATGACCCAAAACTCCGGGACTAATCATCATAGATCGATTGGGGATGAGTTCGAGCGAAGAACACAACAGAACAAGCTCTCAGATATGGTTCACGGCCTCATGCTCTAGAGGTCACGATCGTGAACCATGGCGGCTTTGGGTGATGGTGCTGCTGCATGACTGGGTCACCACCTAGCCGTGAAGCTTGGCTGCGAACACAGCTGACGGTGCGAAAGTTCTGTTCGAGTTATTCACGACCGTGAATCAAATGTAAGAAGTCATGAATGTCCCCTGGCAGTTAACAGATCTGTTTAGCCAAGTAGGAACTTCTAGTGCTTTTATCTTCTATGATAGGTGGAATTAACTCGACTTTTGCAATGAGAAATTAGAAAGAAAGTGTGGGGCTTGTAATCTCTGTAAATCGTTAAAAGTAACTCGTTGATCCGTGGACGTGGACCAAATCTTGGGTCGAACCACGTTAAATCCTTTATTTTTCAGATTTTTCTCCTCTGTTCTTGAGCGAACTTACCTATCAAGATTGAATCTTTTCATTGGATTGCCACACGAAAGATCTCTGAGCTAAGAATCTAGGAGCGCTGATTTCTCAACAACTGGTAATGCGGCATCATTTAGTAGTGTGAAAACCATGAGTTGCACGTGGTCTTAGTTTTGACATATATGGAGTAAATAGTTCAACGTTGTGGATATGAATGTAATCCTGACTTTTTTGTTCTCTTCTTGGATTGTGAGTATCTGTACGTGAAGGAAATTCTAAAACACATGCGGCACAAAAACGGACCAAAAAAAAACAAGGAATTTGTATTTCAATTCATTTCCCACCCTTAATTTTTAGCTATCGGTTCACTTATTAATGATTTTTAAATTAAACAAGTTCTCGGCCCATTTCCAAATAACCATTATTGGCTTACTAATATCCTGAGCTGATCGGTTCACGTAATTTAATGGTTTTTACATGAACAGAATATTTGACAAAAATACAAACCAAAATATACAGAAATATCTCTCAACAAGCTGCGAACGGATTGATGATTATCTCTCAACATCTGATAATACCCTACCACGTTCTTTTACTACATCCTCATCCATTACCTTCTCACCACCACCATCACCATCATCATCATCTGACCATAATCGTCCGACGATGTTCCGAAGAGAGCCTCCTTAACCTTATTCATATCATCTGCTTTCACTGCATCTTTTGTGTCTTCTTCATCAGCATATTTGCCTGTGTTTGGTTCTTGGACAGCCTCGTCGGCGTTGTACTTACCGTACTCTGTCCTACTCTCATCGCCTCCTTTCGATGTAGTGTAGGAACGTCCCTTGTATCATTGAGATAATACAATATCATTAAATGTTTTTGTATATGTAAGTCGTACCTCTCCTGGATTGTTAGAGGCTGATGTGAAAGTGAACTCTGAAGGGAATTTTGTTGAGTTCTTTGTTGAAATCAAGTCAAGGAATTAGCAGCAAAGAGTATGAAGAACAACTTTCGAGCTGATACTGGAGAAAGAAGGATAAGAAGCGCTGTAGCAATTTATATACGCGCGGGATTGTTTTAAACAGACAACTAACAGAGCCGCTGGTGGCGTTTTAAGCAGCTTATTTGATGAAGCCGTTTAAAAATTGCATTAGTATTTTTGGCGCCAATGTGTATTAAAAGAGAGCTTGCGATCATTTTCTCTCTGTAACTTCATTTTTAATTTCCTGCTCACTGTGAGCTCGTCTGTGTGTAATCAAGAAGTGTGGAAGTGTTACCTTACCCACTTGTAAAAGGAAGATCAATAAGAGAGTTTTCCCGTGGATGTAGGATAATTAAGATCTGAACCACGTTAAGATTGTCTTCTTCAATTTCGATTTTGATATGGTATCAGAGCATACAGCATTACAACAAGCTGCGATATGTTAATCAAATTAGGTCAATTTTTCATGGAAGAAAGTACTGCGCCGCCGCCGGCAACATCATCATCAGCATCAGCATCAACGAACAGTAGTTCTGTAATTCCCTCGTTTCTCAGCAATCCTTATTTCTTGAATGCCGGCGACATTTCAGGGCAACTGTTGGTCCATGAGCAGCTGCGAGGAGACAATTACGCTACGTGGAGTCAATCAATGTTGATTGCCTTGACAGGTAGAAACAAGGAGGGGTGGGTTCGTAAATGGGGAACTTCTGTTATCAGCTACAACAGATCAAGACACGATCAATGCGTGGAAAAGAAATTATAACGTCGTAATATCTTGCATTTTGAATTCGGTGTCGAAAGAGATATCAGCTAGCATTCTCTATAACTCCACGGCAAGAGAGGTATGGGTGGATTTGCAGGAGCGGTTTGGGCAAACTAACAAGCCCAGAATCTTTCAAATCAATAAAGATTTGATGAACCTAGCCCAAGGGACGCATACCATAGCTGCTTTTCACTAGACTTAAGACTCTCTGGGATGAATTGGTGAGCTACAGGCCGGTTAGTCTCTGCACTTCTGGTGGCCAAGCTGACTTGAGGACTTATCAGAATGAAGAGTATGTCTTGATGTTTTTAATGGGATTGAATGAGTCCTATGCACAGCTAAGGGGGCATAACCTTTTGATGGATCCCTTACCCTCAAAAAACAAAGTCGTTGCATTATTGGTGCAAGAAGAAAGGCAAAGGTCGATGGTGTCTGGCCATCCACGAGTTGGGGAAGATCTCACAGGTGGAATGGCTATGCTTGCAATGAAAGGGGAACAAGAGGGGGTCAAGAAGGCTTATGGACCCTCAAAAAAGGACAACAAGGCACTCTGCACTCACTGTGGAAAGAGAGGGCACACAATAGAGTCTTGTTACCAGGTGCATGGTTACCCTCCGGGTTTTAAACAGAATACAAGGTTCAAGGGATCCAGGGTTAACCATCGGTGGAAGCCTTGCAGAAGGGAGGGCAGTACAGTCTTGTGCCTCAGAATATGCCTCAGATTCCACCCACTGCAGCAGAGGATGCCATGGTTCATCTTCAACTCACACCATTTCAACTGCACAGCCTGAGAGAACTGCTGAACCAGCGGGAACAAACATGCAGCCAGCCAAGTCTGATTTGGTACAGTCAAATGACAAAACAGCAGGTACATGTTTCTCTTTCAATCTGCCTGAAATAACAGATATTAGATATTGGTTGGCAGACTCAGGTGCAACTAGGCATGTTTGTGGTAATGAGTATATTGCATGATTTGCATAGGATTAAGGGAACCAAAGTTATCTTGCCAGATAATTCAATCAATGAAGTAAACCAGGCAGGCAGAATTAGACTAAATCAATACTTAGAACTGGCAGAAGTATTGTATGTGCCCCAAGTTTGCTTCAATCTAATTTCAGTGAGTTCCTTGGCAAAAGCTAATGCTTACAAGTTCATTTTTGAGTCTAATGGATTCTCTATACATGATCATTTGGCCCGAGTGATTGGCAGGGGTGATCGGATAGCTGGTCTATACCTATTACATTCTGCTCCTAGTCCTAAGTCTGCCTTTTGTTCTGAGTCTGCTGTTTTCCTTAATAATCTGTCTAGTGAATTGTGGCACAAAAAATTAGGCCACCCCTCGAACAAGGTGTTGAATGTATTGAAACTGTCTTTGAAGCATTCTGATCAGAAACCTCATGCATTCTGCAAAATGTCCCATGGCTAAACAGAAGAAAAATGCCTTACCTAACAGTAGAAAAAGTTCATGTACAATGTTTGATCTTATCCACTGTGACATATGGGGACCTTTCGACAACTCTCCCACTTAAATCATAGATTTTTTGTAACCATTGTGGATGATTTTTCGAGGTTTACTTGGATCTTTATGATCAAGCACAAATATGAGGTTAGCTCAGTCATCCCATTTTTTAGCTTTAGTTGAAACACAATTTGAGTGTAAGGTCAAAACCATAAGAACTGATAATGCAAGAGAACTTAATCTATCAGATCTATACAAAGCTAAGGGGATCATACACCACCATTCTTGTGTGCAAACTCCACAGCAGAATTCTGTGGTGGAGAGAAAGCACCAACATCTCCTCAATGTGGCTCGAAGCTTGTATTTTCAATCTAACATCCCAATGGAGTACTGGTCCGAGTGTGTGTTGACAGCAGCTTACTTAATCAATAGCACACCTTCTGCTTCTTTAGGAAATCAGAGCCCCTATCAGTTATTGTTTCAAAATCCTGTTGAGTATGCCTCTCTTCGTGTGTTTGGTTGCTTGTGTTTCTGCTCTACTCTTAGTGCAGGTAGAAGAAAGTTTGATCCACGAGCAACAGAATGTGTTTTTATTGGATATCCAATGGAGTCAAGGGATACAAGCTGCTAGATCTGAATACAAGGGAGGTCATCATCTCGAGGGATGTCAAATTTCTGGAACTGAATTTCCTTTTAAGAGACTGGTATCTTCTCAAGACTCTTGGGATCCTTTCCCTTCACATGTCCTGCCCAGGACATACTACATGGACCCTGAAGTTAAGGAGGCAGCAGCTTCACCACAGGCACTCATTCCATCGTGTCCTGAGCATGCTGATCTATCACCAGCATAGAACCAAGGAGGAGCAGACTTTCAATTTGGAGAGTTGTCTCAGTCTGATCAGGCAGGGAGTGAGTCACAGCAGGGCTCTTCTATGCAGAATTCCAGTGAAGATGGAAACCAACAGCAGGGACATCATCCACCTAGAAGATCTGAGAGACACTCAAGGAAGCCTCGGTACCTCCAAGACTATCACTGCAACAGTTTCAGAGAAGGCAAGGTGCTGTATCCCACTGAAAATGTGCTTACTTATCAGAATTTCTCCCCTCATTTTCAGGCATTCATTAGTGCCCTCAGCCTGGCAGAAGAACCTAAGAATTTCTACCAGGCCTCCAAGTCAGAAAAGTGGTTACAGGCCATGGATGATGAGCTCCAAGACCTTGAAGAAAATGCCACTTGGTCCATAGTACCTCTGCCTGTTGACACCAATTGGTAATCGATGGGTTTACAAGCTGAAGCTGAATGCAAATGGAAAGATTGAGAAACACAAAGCACGATTGGTAGCTAAAGGGTAGGATCAGCACGAGGGGATAGATTACATCGACACTTTTGCTCCCATGGCAAAACCAAATACCATCAAGATGATTCTTGCACTAGCTGCTAAGCTGAGATGGAATCTTGTACAACTAGACGTCAATAACGCCTTCTTAAATGGGGAACTAGCTGAAGAAGTCTACATGGAATTGCCCCAAGGTTTCTCTAAGAAGTATCAGAAGGCAGAATCACCTCAAGGCTTCTCCAAGCAGTATCAGAAGGCAGAATCACCTCAAGGCTTCTCCAAACAGTATCAGAAGGCAGAATCAGTTCAAGGCCTCAGCTTCTCTGAGCTATTTCAGAAGGCAGAATCAGGTAGATTTGTTTGTAGACTACACAAATCTTTATATGGACTCAAGGAGGCCTCAAGACAGTTGAACAAGAAGTTCACAGAAGGAGTCAAAGGCTATGGATTCACTCAGACTCACTCTGATCATACCCTGTTCTTGAAAGGCAAAGGGGATCAGTTGGTTGTCCTACTGGTTTATGTTGATGATATCATCCTAGCAGGTCCATTAGACAAGCAGATATAACTGGCCAAAGACTTCTTAAAACAGTGCTTCAAGGTGAAGGACTTGGGTGAGCTTAGGTTCTTCCTTGGAATAGAGGTAGCACAGAGCAAAGCTGGAATATACCTCAGTCAGAGGCAGTATGCCTTGCAGTTACTCGAGGACACTGGCTACATAAATGCAAGGCCATTATCTACACCAATGAATGCAAGCACACAGATTGCAGCAGCAGATGGTGATTTGCTTTCAGAGCCATTCCAATACAGAAGACTGGTGGGTCGATTGCTGTACCTGACATTCACGAGACCTGACATTGCTTATGTAGTGCACAAGCTCAGCCAGTTTATGGCAGCCCCTAGAACCAACCATTTGATGGCTGCACATCATCTGCGCTATTTAAAGGGTACCCCGAGGCAGGGGCTGCTAATGTCCTCAGATCCAGACTTATCACTAAGGGCCTTTTCAGATGCTGATTGGGCAGCATGCCGTGATACAACAAAGTCTGTGACCGGGTATTGTACTTTATTGGGGAATTCTCTTGTCACTTGGAAGGCAAATAAGCACGCAACAGTGTCCAGATCTTCCATCGAGGCAGAATACAGAGCAATGGGAGCAATGGTGTCTGAAGTTCTTTGGATGAAATATCTGCTGGTAGAAGTTAATCTGGAAAACTCTCAAGCGCCAGTCATATACTGTGACAACCTCTCGGCACTAAGATTGGCTTCAAATCCTAAGTTTCACGAGAGATCGAAGCATATAGAGATTGACTGGCACTTGTAAAAGGAATATCAATAAGAGAGTTTTCGCGTGGATGTAGGATAATTAAGATCCGAACCACGTTAAGATTGTCTTTTTCAATTTCGATTTTGATATTCTTGGAGACGTGGATAAGATTGTTCCGAGTTATATGGGACATGGATGCCATTGTTTTCTGTTCGACGATATAAAATCCAGGGTTTTTGTATAGCTGCTGTTTACTGTTTTGGTCGAAGTAAGGGATTCTTTTATTACGTATATACATGTATATGTAATATGGTGTAGGACAATGACATGTAGAAAGCAGGCTGTTAATGTTGACTAGCTCAGCATTGACAATGTCGAGCTAACATTCCAGCCAACATTGTCGTCTGTAAATTGGTCAACATTCGATTTTATCTTTCATGCCCAAAAACCATTTAACCTTGTTTAGTAGCTTTATTTACTGATGTGCAGGACGTGGTGAAGTGCTGGAATGAGTCAAAAGCATGTGGAAAGCATGTGGAGTATCTTGAACGAGTTTTGGAATGAAGCATACCAAATATAGGATGCTTGGAGTTCAAGTCAAGCAACTATCATAATTAGAAGATCTAAATATCAAAGAGAATCAGTCAATCGGTTACCATAAATAGAAGATAAGAGATCGACCAATTATGTGAGAAGATTCGAACTAAATATATACTATATTTAGAGAGATCTTCGATGAGATATTCAAGGGATCTTTTACCAATTCAAGAGGGAGCCAATGCCTATAAATAAAGGAGATTTCGAGCTGTCAGAATTGAGCTTTGCACGAAAAATTTGAGAGCTTTCATGGAGTCACTTTTGAGCGACATATTGAGCGAAAATCATGAGCGAAGCACATATCGAGTTTGAGCGAGTTTTATATATCACGAGAGTCTTTTTTAGCCTAGTGTTTCTTTTGCAAAAGTCTTAGGACTTTGTAGGTTTGCATAATCGTTAGATTCGTAGGCTTGATTTGCACTATCTTCGGATAGTTATTTTTCCATCCACTGCTATAGTGGAGTTTCGCCTTGAGGCACGCAGCAAGTTTTCTGACTTGCTGCACAAAATTTACATCTTGTGTTTATCAGTTTTCATCACTAAGTAATCGATATATTCCCCTGTGCGCTTGAGTGTTAGATCGAGTGTTGACCCAACATTTCATCCAACATCAGTTTACTACTTAGTACTTTTATATCCATATCATATAGGGACCACTTCAAAGCGGGATCAGAGCCTCCGCTTGACGTGACTAAGTGTTTTTGATCCTTTTCTATGGATGTTACAAGCTCAAACCATCTCGACAAAGTCCCTATGTTAGACGGTTCCAATTATGCCTATTGGAAGGTTCATGTGTGCCAATGCATCAAATCAATTGACACACGTGCGTGGGAGGCTGTTCTCAACGGTTATACAACACCCATGTCTTCCCCCGACGCTGATGGTGAAGCCTTTGAGAAACCGATCGACGACTGGATGGTTCCTGAGCAAAACGCCGCCGAGTTCAATGACAAACCCTTAAATGCATCTTCTCTTCGGTGGATATCTTTATGTTCAAGATCATTCAGGACTGTACTACGACAAAGAATGCGTGGGATCTACTTCAGAGGTATTGCGAAGGCGATGCGAGTGTGAGGGAAACTCGACTAAGGCTTCTCCTCAACCAGTTCAAAAACCTCAGAATGAAGGAAGACGAGGACATTACCACATACTTCTGCAAGATTCTGACGATCTCGAGCGAGTGTGCTAATCTCGGAGATCCAATCTTGATAAGGTATCAATTTCTAAAGCAATTCGTACACTAACTGAGAAGTTTAATGTGAAGGTAGCTGCGGTCGAGGAAGCCCACAATATGGCCACGTTGGACTTCAACACGTTGATGAACATTATAAAGTACTATGTGACCAACCTCGAAGTCTAAAAGAGAGCTTCACGGCAAAAGCATTGCTCTAGCAGTCGGTCATCCAAGGTGCAAACTGAAGTTGACTACCCTGACAATGATGAGGATATGGCTATGTTCGTGAAGAAAGGTCGAGCAGAATGTTGGCCCAACATTCAGGAAGGGCCAGAATGCCAAAGCAGAACCTTCATCTGCTCCTCCATACTTCAAACGCAATACTGACGGAAAGAAGAAGATTGACTGGATTCAGTGAGATGCCATGCATGCACTGACTGGGGCCACTTTGCCAACGAATGTGCAAACGCCTTTGCAAGCATGGAAGGCTATGTGGATCGATCTCTCTGATGTGAAGATGAAGAACGATGTCCAAAGGAGTCCAAGCAATCATCAGTGACAATCCACTCACTCTCCGACGGCGAAGAAGATGAAGATCATCAAATCGGCTCACTGCGGTAACTGATGTTGAGTCAACATCTGACTCAACATCTGAAAATATATCATTTTCGATTATGATGATTCAACCTGTTTTGATGGGTATTCTAGTTCTGATGATTCAGAGTTAGAAACTGACGTTTGTGTAGAAGCTCAAGTCAATGAAGCCGTCAAGATGATCGAAAGCTTGTTGGATGGTATGAACAAGATAGAAGCTGTTTTAACACGTAAGGACAAAGAGATTGACATACTTCAAAAGCAAGTCAACGAGGCCAACGAAACTTTCACGAAGTTGAACAAGGGTAAACGACCCTTGATGAGGTATTATCATTAGGTATTTTTCATAAGCAAGGTTTAGGATTTAATTCTCAGCCTATTAATGCTTCAGATTCTGTTATTCATGATAGACCTAAGATTGTCTTTGTTAAGGAGAAAGCCGAACGTGTTACAAACGAAAGTAGTGAGAATTTAGTCGTTAAAAAGGGTACTAAGCATGATGCCAGTAAGGATAGACAATTTAAATGTAACCATTGCATGCGACCTGGTCATATTAAGTCATACTGCTGGAAGTTGAAGGGGGAGATTTATGCTAAGAAATCGATGTCGGTTGGAATGTCATCCAACATCTCGCTCAACATTGTGAAATCAGTGTTGAAAGGTATGTTTGGAGAAAGTTCAGCTGGCTCACCTTCAATTCTGGGAATCCAAATGCTGCTTTAACATATAAGAAAGTTTGGGTAGAGAAGTCTGTGCATAAGTGCAATGTTGTGTATACCTCTTTGCGAGCTAACGTGACAGGTTCTTGGTACTTCTGTAGCGGGTGTTCCCGACATATGACGCGTACCAAAGAATGTCTTAGTGAGTACATGCCCTTAAAGATTGGATCTGTGACGTTTGGAGGAGGTGCTAAAAGACGAATTCTCGGCCAAGGCAGATTGACCGTGCCCGACTTTCCCAAGCTGAGCAATGTCCTTCATGTAGACGGGCTCGTAGCCAACTTGATTAGTATAAGCCAGCTTTGCGATGTCGATCTGAGGTATGATTTAATAAAGAATGTTGTGAAGTATTTAACAGCAATTGCGTGGAGTTATGGCAGGAAAAAGATCGAGTGACAACTGCTATCTAGTCGGTGAAAAATCCGGTGTGAAGGACGTGTGCCAACTCTCTAAGGCCGAGGACGAAGTGATACTTTGGCATTTCAAATTGGGCCACGTCAACTAAAGAACGTTGGAGCAACTTATCAAGCACGATGCAATCAGAGGCATTGCGAAACTTAAGGAGTTTGGTAAGGTTGTATGTGAGTCATGTTTGAAGGGTAAGCAAGTGCATGTTAGCCATAATATTGATCAACATGCTGCCCAATATTTTAAAACTGCTCACTATTTTCAGTTAATTCACATGGATTTGATGGGTCCTATGGAAGTAGATAGTATAGGCGGTAGAAAATATGCTTATGTGCTCGTGGATGATTACTCTAGATACGAATGGATATTTTTCTTCGCGAAAAATCAGAGTCGTTTGATTTCTTTAAAAGAGTATTCATCTCCTAAGACGCCCCAACAAAATGGGGTAGCCGAAAGGAAGAATAGGACATTGCAACAAATGGCACGTGTTATGCTGCATTCTAAGAGTATTTTTAAACGTTTGTGGGCTGAAGCTTTGCATACTGCATGTCATATATCTAATCGTGTTTTCTTTCGTCATGGTACTAAAATAACTTCGTATGGATTGTTGAATGGAAAAAAGCCGACTGTCAACTATTTTCATATTTTTGGGTGTTATTGCTACATGTTGAATGATCGTTAATACTTGACTAAGTTCGATTCTAAAAGTGATAAATGCATCTTTCTAGGTTACTCTTCGAATAGTCGTGCTTATCGAGTATATAACTTGCGATTAAAATCTATTCAGGAATCTATTAATATAGTTTTTGATGATGCTACTGACCTAAGTAGATATGCTCCACAAGTTGATATTTCATATGTTATTCAAGCTGTCAGTGAGACATAGGTTAATGTGGAGGAAAATGTTGAGCCAACATCTGACTCAACATCTGCACCTGAACAGACTGATGAGGCTGGACCTAGTGAAGTTCGAAGAGATCCCCCACCTAAGATACAGAAGGACCATCCCACTGACCTAATCATCTGAGATCTGAACGAAGGAAGGAAAACCAGAGACAAGCCGTGCAAGGACTATTAATTGTTTTGTTTCTGAGATAGAACCTAAGAATGTTCTTGAAGCTCTCAAGGATAATTTCTGGATAAATGCGATGCAAGTGGAACTCTTGCAGTTTGAGAAAAACCAAGTATGGACCTTAGTCCCATGACCGAAGGACATTAATGTCATAGCCACGAAGTGGATCTTTAAGAATAAATCTGATGAACTTGGTAGAGTTGTTAGGAACAAAGCACGTTTAGTAGCTCAGGGTTATATGCAAGTTGAGGGCATAGATTTTGATGAGACGTTTGCTCATGTGGCTAGGTTAGAATCTATTAGGTTGTTATTAGATATTGCATGCTGGCTTGACATCACGTTACACCAAATGAATGTTAAGGGTGCGTTTTTATATGGGTATATTGATAAAGATATCTATGTCGAACAACCTAAGGATTTTGAAGTTCCGCATTTTCCTAACCATGTCTTTAAGCTGTAGAAAGCCTTACATGGATTGAAGCAAGCGCCCCGAGGTTGGTACGATAGGTTAGCCACGTTTTTACTTGAATTTAGGTTCATACGAGGTGAGGCAGACCGCACTCTTTTTATAAAAAGGGTTGGTTCTGAGATTTTGATTGTCCAAGTTTATGTTGATGATATTGTTTTTGGATCAAACTCACAGTCTATGCTAGATCAGTTTGTGCAGGCAATGAACACTACGTTGGAGATGAGAATGATCGGGGAACTAACCTACTTTTTAGGCTTGCAGATTAAACAAAGCAGGACGGGATCTTTATGTCACAGGAGAAGTACGCCAAGAACACTGTCAAGTTCGGGTTGGACACGGCTAAAGTAATGAAAATGCCTATGGGGTCTACGCAAAAGGTAACTAAAGACAATGTTGGACAGAATGTTGACCCAATATTATATCGATCCATGATAGGCAGTTTGCTTTATCTTTCAGCGAGTAGATCCAACATTATGTATAGCATATGTGTTTTGTGCGGGATATCAACCTGAGCCTAAGGTTTTCCATCTTAATGCTGTTAAGCGTATTCTTCGTTACGTGAGTGGTACTTGTAGCCTCGAATTGTGGTTCTCCAAAGATACTAATATAAGTCTTGTAGGCTACAGTGATGCTGATTGGACAGGTGAAAAGGATGGTCGCTAGAGCACAAGTGGCGGCTGTTTCTTCTTAGGTAACAATTTAGTTGCATGGTACAGTAAGAAACAGAATTGTGTGTCTTTATATACTGCTGAGACTGAGTATGTTGCTGCGGGTAGTTGCTGTACGCAATTAATATGGTTGAATAGCATGTTGTGTGATTATGATTTAGAGTGCGAGTCAGTTCTCATGTATTGTGACAACCTTAGTGCCATCAACATATCTAAGAATCCCATCCAGCATTCACGCACGAAGCATATAGATATAAGACATCATTTTCTAATAGATATGGTAGAGAAAGATTTAGTGCACATTGAGCATGTAGACACGAAACATCAGTTAGTAGACATATTTATGAAAACATTGGATTCTGTAAGGTTCTCGGACCTAAAGAAATCCATAGGTTTGCACATGTCAGTCTGAATGTTGGTTCAACATTTGGATCAACATAGCGTATGTCAAATTTGATGGTTAATGTTTGGTTAGATATTCTGTTCTGTTTTTCTGTTAAATGACTTGATTCTTCTTGACATGTTCCTAAATGAACCATATCCCTTAAATATAGGCTCTTGGTAATAAGTTCCCTAGGTACACGACATTCGTTGTGACGATGTACTCTTTGCGATAAAAGCCAATCCATTGATGCATATCTGCCTGCTCATAAACTCTTTGCTAGATATAGGTATTTGGTAATAAGTTTCCTTAGGTACATGGCATTCGCTGTGACGATGTATACTATGCGACAAAAAGCCAAACCTTGAGACTTAGGGTATAAGGGCAATGCATAAATTCGGTTAGATAAATAAGGTGAAAGGATAATAAAGGGAACTGGTTTTGAGAAGGGTTGAGCAGAAAAGTCTAGGATTACGTAATTAGAATGTTGAGTCAAATGTTGGGGCAACATGTATAATTGTCAGTTTGGTATTGCTATAATTTTGTGCTTTCGTTTATTTGCATTAGCTTTTGGTCTTGCAATTGTCAGTTTCGTGTGTCTAGTTTAGATATCTCTCATAATTGCATTAGAACTCCTTGAAGAACAGCTCGTTACACTAGTTTCAAGTGCTCATCATCGACGCTCAAACGGTTAGTCGCTTGATTCTATTATGACTTTTAACTTGGTATTTTTGGTTGAATCATAATGATCTGATTTGCTCCTATATTTTTTCATGATCGATTCTTCCATATACAATGTTTATCTCCATGTTTACTTAGACAGGTTTGACCTCATTCGACCTCATCCTCAAACTGTCTAAATGCTCTTTGTTCCAACAGTTAGCTTTACTCAGCCCGCTTACATCACGATTTATCGCTATGTACTGAGTGATCGTTTTATTTGTGTCGTTGGATATTTCTCTCTTTTAGGTTGGACTTGAGCTCTCATCACTTTCGCATACCCTATTACATAATTCGAACTTCACGCTGAAATTACTCTCTGGTCTTGACTGTGTTGGATATAATCAAGGGTTACCCATTCTGTTTTGCATCTCAATTTACTGAATTTATCTTTGATTTCTTTATGGCGAACTCACCTGTTTCTGAGTCTCAGAATGTTGGTCCAGATGTTAGTCCCACATTTGCCTCACCATCTGCAAGTTGGCTAACAGAGAAGTTCTCTGAGTTTTTTCTTCCCAAAAAGGGGGAGAAGATTGTGCAGATGGTGATTTACTGGTGGTACTGAGGGAATTTCGACAGGGGGAGCTACAGCCGATAAGGGGCTAAAACTGAACAGAAGTTTGCATTTCTGATCCTCTTTGATTTTTGCATGCCTGATTGATTTTTGTGTGCATGCCGATTTGATCTTCTGAATGTGTTTGATTCTATGATTTTTTTGCATGCCTGACTTTATTTTGTGCATGCTGATCTGGTCCGTTCACTTGTGTGAGTATGTGGTTTGCTTGCCTGCGTATGATTTTTCTGTCCTTTGCATATGTTATCATTTTGACCTCTAATTGGTGTGTACTTATTAGTACTTTGAATAGTTTATAAACTATTCTATTTGCGTCTACTTAACCACCTTTTAATGTCTTTGTGGTTCAGTAGATTTTTCCTTCAGGGGGAGTTTTGGAACTTTTAATTCTGCACGGATTTTGGGAAGAAAGATAAAAAGGGGAGATTGTTAATGTTGACTAGCTCAGCATTGACAATGTCGAGCTAACATTCTAGCAAACATTGTTGTCTGTGAATTGGTCAACATTTGATTTTATCTTTCATGCCCAAAAATCGTTTAACCTTGTTTAGTAGCTTTATTTACTGATGTGCAGGACGCGGTAAAGTGTTGGAACGAGTCAAAACCGTGTGTAAAGCGTGTGGAGTAGCTTGAACGAGGGAAGGAAGCATACTAAATATAGGATGCTTGGAGTTCAAGTCAAGCAACTACCATAATTAGAAGATCTGAATATCAAAGGAGAATCAGTCAATCGGTTACCATAAATAGAAGATAAGAGATCGGCCAATTATGTGGGAAGATTCGAACTAATGTATACTATATTTAGAGAGATCTTCGATGAGATATTCAAGGGATCATTTACCAATTCAAGAGGAAGTCAATGCCTATAAATAAAGGAGATTTCGAGCTGCCTCAATTGAGCTTTGCACGAAAAATTTGAGAGCTTTCATGGAGTTTTGAGCGACATTGAGCGAAAATCGTGAGCGAAGCACATATCGAGTTTGAGCTAGTTTTATATCACGAGAGTGTCTTTTTAGCCTAGTGTTTCTTTTGCATAAGTCTTAGGACTTTGTAGGTTTGTAGAATCGTTAGATTCGTAGTTTGTCTAGGCTTGATTTGTACTATCTTCGGATAGTTGTTTTGCCATTAATTGCTATAGTGGAATTTCGCCTTGAGGCACGCAGCAAATTTTCTGACTTGCTGCACAAAATTTACATCTCGTGTTTATCAGTTTTCGTCTCTAAGTAATCGATATATTCCGTTGTGCGCTTGAGTGTTAGATCGAGTGTTGACCCAACATTTCATCCAACATCAGTTTACTACTTAGTGCTTTTACATCCATATCATATAGGGACCACTTCAGAGGCCATGTAAAAACAAGCCAAGTGTCACAGAAAGCGCTACGTGGTGGTCATGATGCACTCATGAAATTTTAGTTAAAGAAATTATTATTTGTCATCGAAAGATCATAAAGAAGCAAGAAGAGTGATATCAAAAATAAAATGTATTACAGAATCCTTTTCTTTTTATGATTGTTATGAAATAATTGAAAGAATACAAATGCGCTTTGTTGACTAGAAATTTGAAAGTCTGAAAGAGCTTGACAACATAGCATAAAGCTATCCATTGATAAACGTCAAACAACTGGGCCAAGGTGTTATAGTTCGGTCTATTCAGCTTTTTTCTTACGATATAAACCTCTTAGGATCGGTTTGGTGTCTTAAACGGGGTGGATAAACACTTTCGAAAACTTTTAAGATACTTGAGTTACAAGAACTCTAGCTCTTGAAAATATTTGAGCATCGTGAGATTAAGCGAGCTTGGGTTTTAAACCAAGCGGGAAATACTCGACTTAATCCTCTTAAATCGGTTTTATAAAAGATACTCAAAAACACTTCAAAACAATGCAAGTTTAAAATCAGTTTTGGTTGAAACATTTTATCGAACACATAAAATGCTTCAGTAAGGCACGTGCTATATGTATGAATGTAATTCATGGAAAAAAAGTTTTGTTTATGGAAGTTTGGGTCTTAATACTCCTACATCTCCCCTTCTTCCGTGCAAGGAAGGGTTTCACTAGAAGACTCGATTTACATACTACGTGTACAACATTCCATAGCTAGACTTAACCGAGCCAGTCTAGACCGATTCAGGCCAGTCCAGTCCAAGACCGACACGACCAGTCAGTATCCGGTCAGTCGAGTTCAGTCTGAGACCGACCAGACAGCGATCGTACCGCTCCAGTGCCGGACCTGACTGACCGACAGTTGACCGCATTGACCAGTGTTG
Source organism: Craterostigma plantagineum (assembly GCA_027422505.1). NCBI lineage: Eukaryota > Viridiplantae > Streptophyta > Magnoliopsida > Lamiales > Linderniaceae > Craterostigma > Craterostigma plantagineum. Next base: position 3,006,836 of record JAPQWV010000033.1, on the reverse strand, counting down.
ACCGATATTTGACCGATCCAGTTTTTCGCCCTAAGCTCATATTTGATATTTATTTTTCGAACTGAGCTCATCTATATACTTAATTAAATATGTTAGTAACACAATAACAAGTTTTGTGTTAATCAAATAGATTGCAGTATTACAATCCAACATAACCTTCAATCCATTAGCCCGCCGCATTAATTGACATTTTGGATGCTAATGTGGCATATTGACGTGATTTTTTGTAATTGGCACGTAGAATGTGTTATGTAAAGCATCAATATGCTACATCAGCATCCAAAATGTTAATTATAGCACCTAGACGATGTTATTTAAGACTATATAATTAGATGTCGATGTGGGATGTTGAAATGACACGAATAGGTGTCCTTCCAACAAGTGCCCACATAAGGTGCTCACATAAGGTGAGCACCATAAACTTAGCGCATGTACGAATATATATAGACTTACGACGATATACCAATTTAGTGCATGTACGATACATACACATTTATATCGATACGAGGATATAGCAACTTAGCGGATGTATACGTGGATACAGAAACTTAGCGCATGTATGAATATACAAATATATATATATATATATATTATATATATATATATAGATAAATGAGGATATAACAAGTATAGGTTGATAAAGAAAGTTGGCGCATGTAAATTTTACGGTGCTCACCTTATGTAAGCACCTTAAGTGGGCAACCTGTTGATGTGGCACTGATTCGTGCCATTTCAACGTCCTACATCGACATCTAAGGCTGTGTCGTTGAGTTAACACCTTCTAGGTGTCACTAATCCACATTTAGGATGGTGATATTGACGCGATATATTCCATTGACACGTAAATGTTATGTAAGGCGTCAATATGCCACATCAGCATTCGAAATGTCGATTAATAGCACCTAGAAGGTGTTAATTAAGACGACATAACCTTTTATATCGATATAGGATGTTGAAATGGCACGAATCGGTGTCACATCAACATTTGCCCATATAAGGTGCTCACATAAAATTCCTATATATATATATAATATATACTACACACGAGGATATATCAACTTAAAAATAATAATCCACAAAATTATTGATATAAAAAGAACGAAATTGACTTATATTACTTGCGACTCGTCTTGCGTCAAGTCGATGAAGGAGATCTCAACACCCGGCGAAGATGGTGGTAATTCTTGTGCATGTGAGAATGTTTGGATATGCAGAAATCCCCGATAATTATTTTGCCCGAGAAATGACGATAATAAATAAAAGAGACGAAAAATAAATTTGGACAGTGACACGAGATTTACATGGTTCAGTCAGAATGACCTACGTTCACGGGCCGGAGGGTAGAACTTTTTTATTATGTGGAGATATTACACACACGTACTCTGACGTGATACAAAAGCAGCTACAACAATATAAAGAGTAGGCTACAGAAAATAATCAGAAGAGAGGAGAAGATCTGTATGGCTGTGGTTTTTTTCCTCTTCATCGACTGATGCCTATTTATAGGCAATGGCTTGGTTCGATCTATCATGTGAATAAGAAACAAAAAATCAGCTCCTTTGAATACCAACTAAGCCAACAAAAAGAGAAATTTCTTCTCTTCACATGCTTCTTTGACCAACGAATTTGGCATCATCATTGCTTTATTAGTTAAATCAGGCGCCCACTTGAGTTTTCTTGCCTTCCCACAATTAAGGTAACATCAACAAATCTCCACCTTGACCTTAATTCCGAAAAATACTCCACCTTAATTGGTAATAGCTTTATCTCCCTCCGACCTTAGCCCCTGACGGGCTACTTCACCATTTCTGAAACCCCAATCAAGTCCAAGCAATGCTTGAACTTGGAAACTGGAAGAGCCTTCGTAAACAAATCCGCAGGATTATCCTTCATGTTGATCTTCTTGATAAACACCTTGTTATCTGCAATTATATCACGAATAAAATGACACTTGACATCAATATGTTTAGTCCTTTCGTGATACATCTGATCCTTGGTCAAATGAATCGCACTTTGACTATCACAGAAAATAGTAATAACTCCCTGATTCTGAGTTAATTCTCTGAATAACCCTTTCAACCACAAAGCTTCTTTGATCGCATCAGTAATGGCCATGTATTCTGCTTCAGTAGTAGATAACGCCACTACATGCTATAGAGTAGCTTTCCAGCTAATTGCACAACCTCCAATAGAAAATACATAACCAGTAAGAGATCGTCGTTTATCGAGATCACCTGCGTAGTCTGAATCGACGAAGCCAACGAGAGTATCACTGTTTCTGCCAAACTCCAAACAAGTGCTTAGAGTACCCTTCAAGTATCTGAGAGTCCACTTTACGGCTTGCCAGTGTTCTTTCCCTGGATTAGCCATATACTTGCTAATAACACTAACAGCCTGTGAAATATCAGGACGTGTACATACCATTGCATACATAATACTGCCAACTGCACTCGAGTACGGAACTCGTGCCATGTACGCTTCTTCCTCATCTGATGATGGTGACTGAGCAGCGCTTAGCCTAAAATGGCTAGCAAGAGGAGTGCTGACTGGTTTGGCATCGTTCATGCCAAATCTCTCCAAAACCTTTCTGAGGTAACTTTCCTGGGTCATGTGCAACTTACCAGCTCCTCTATCACGTCTAATCTCCATACCAAGGATCTTCTTAGCTGCTCCTAAATCCTTCATTTCAAATTCACCGTTCAATATTCACCATTCAATTGGTGAATTTCTGCAAGATTCTTAGCCGCAATGAGCATGTCATCAACATATAACAATAGATAAATGAACGAACTGTCATTTAACTTTCGGAAGTAAACACAACTATCATACTTGCTCCTGGAGAAACCATGACCCAACATGAAAGAATCAAACCGTTTATACCACTGTCTTGGAGACTGCTTTAATCCATATAAGGATTTCTTCAACAGGCAAACTTGGTCTTCCTTGCCTTCAACTATGAAGCCTTCAGGTTGCTTCATATAAATCTGTTCATCTAAATCGCCATGTAAGAACGCCGTCTTGACGTCAAGCTGTTCTAATTCCAAATCATACATGGCAACGAATGCAAGCAATACACGAATAGAGCTATGTCTAACGACAGGTGAGAATACATCATTAAAGTCAACACCTTGTACCTGACTATAGCCTTTTGCGACTAATCGTGCCTTATACCTTGCATCGTCCGAACCAGATAAACTTTCTTTTTTCTTGAAGACCCACTTACATCCGACTATTTTCTTTTTCTTCGGCGGCGGCACAAGAATCCACGTACTATTCTTGTGCAGAGACTCCATTTCTTCATTCATCGCTACCAGCCACTAACATCGCTTATTGCTTCCGAATAGGTAGAAGGTTCGCCGCCTCCACCTGTTTCTTGCGCCACTCATAAAGCTTACGAAACTAAATTCATGTACCGCTGTGGTATTCGAATCTCCCGTCTCTGTCTATCTCTGGCTATAGAATATTCCTGCACGACGCTTTCATCTTCAACAGGATCTGAATTAGGTTCTGGCTCATCCTCTTGATCTGTTGAACTCGTAGCAGGATTATCTGAAAAATCTTTGTTGATCTCGAGCTCCACCTCGCTGTGTACACTATCCTCCTTTTCTTGATTAGAAGAATTAGTAGACTCTTTTGAAGCATGTAACATCGAAGACTCGTCAAATGTAACATCTCTGCTAATTATAAATTTGGGTGACTTGGGATCAGGATTATATAATCTATATCCTTTCACCCCTGAAGCGTAACCGAGGAAAGTACATTTCTTAGCTCTAGGCTCTAACTTTCCCTCGTTTACGTGCATATAAGCTGGGCACCCAAATATTCTTAAGTTTGAGTATCAGCAGGAGTACCTGATCATACTTCCTCAGGAGTCTTGAAATTGATCGGTGAACACGGTGAGCGGTTGACAATATAACATGCTGCGGCGATAGCTTCAGCCCAAAAATCATTTGTCAACCCAGCGTTGGAGATCATACATCGAGCTCTCTCTAAAAGCATTCGGTTCATGCGCTCGGCAACACCATTTTGTTGAGGCGTCATTCGAACAGTGTGATGTCGAGCAATTCCTTCATTCTTGCAAAATTCGTTGAACTCGCTTCCGCAAAATTCTAAGCCATTATCTGTCCGCAAACGCTTGATCTGTTTTTCTGTCTGCTTTTCAATCAAAGCTTTCCATTGTTTAAATGTTAGGAAAACATCACTTTTCTGTTTAAGAAAATAGACCCAGACTTTCCTCGAAAAATCATCAATCAACATATATCTTGCACCACCTTTGGACGGAACACGAGAAGGACCCCATACATCAGAATGAATATAGTCCAAAGTACCTTTCGTCCTGTGGACAGCTGGCGAATTGAAGCTGACTCGTTTCTGCTTCCCAAAAATACAATGTTCGCAAAAGTCCATCTTACCAGTACTTTGACCGCAAAGTAGGCCCCGCTTGCTTAAAATCGTCAAGCCTTTTTCTCCCATGTGTCCAAGTCGCATATGCCATAATCTCGTGGTGTCAATCTCTGGGGATGTCGAAACTGCAGCGGAACCTGTAATTGTAGTTCCCTGCAAAATATATAAATTTCCAGACCTGCAACCTTTCATCACGACAAGGGCACATCTGACAATTTTCAAAACTCCACCTTCACCTGAGAACCTGCACCCTTGAGATTCAAGTGTGCCTAAAGAGACAAGATTTCTCTTCATATCTGGAACATGTCTGACTTCTGTGAGCGTTCGGATGATTCCGTCGAACATCTTGATCCTAACTGTGCCTTTACCAACAACTTTACACGGAGCATCTCCCATTAAGACATATCCACCATCAAAATTTTTATATGTGGAAAAACAGTCCCGACTCCGACTTACGTGGTAAGAACAACCCGAATCTAAGATCCACTCAGTATCAGACCTAACAATATTTGCAGTTGTTACAAAAATAGTTCCATCGCTCTCATTAGCAGCTAAACTAGCTTCGGCGGGTTTATTAAATACTTGATTATTTTTCTCCTTATATTTTAATTTAAAACAATCAGCTTTGATGTATCCCTTTTTCTTGCAAAAAATTACAGACTTTATTTCTGTACCTGGATTTCGACCTTTCTTTAGATCTGCTACTTTCAGCATCTCTACGCTCTGGTCTTCCCCGTGTAAACAGGTCTTCTGCCTGGCTACCACTCGTTTCTCCCGTAATATCCCTGTCTATCTGTTCTTTCGATTGTAAAGCGGATTTGACACTAGAATACGATATTGTGTCTTCCGTATATAATAGTGTCACGAAAATGCTTTAAAGACGAGGGAAGGGAACACAACAATATTATGGCCTGATCTTCGTTCGTCACTTTTACTTCTACGTTCGCCAAATCAATAATGATAGAATCGAATTTATCGAGATGCGAAAGAATAGAAGTACCTTCCATCATTTTCATACTGTAAAGCTTCTGCTTTAAATAAAGCCGATTCTCCTTAGTCTTCTTCATGTAGATAGCTTTTAACGCATCCCACATACCCATGGCCGTCGTCTCCGTGGCAACTTCTTGTAAAACCTCGTAAGAGAGATTTAAGATAATAGCCGATCTGGCTTTCTTGTCCAATTCACTAAATTGATCGTCCTTCATTTCGGTCGGTTTCTTCTTTGCGCCTTCAAGCGCCACCTCGCAACCGTCTTGAATGAGTATGGCCTCCATCTTGAGACTCCACATTGCAAAGTTGACATTTCTGTCGAACTTTTCAATTGACATCTTTGTTATCGTCATGGTGGCTAAAAAAATAAATCGGGTTGGCTCTGATACCAATTAGTTAGGATATGCGGAAATCCCCGATAATTATTTTGCCCGAGAAATGACGATAATAAATAAAAGAGACGAAAATAAATTTGGACAGTGACACAAGATTTACGTAGTTCGGTCAGAATGACCTACGTCCACGGGCCGGAGGGTAGAACTTCTTTATTATGTTGGAGTACACACACGTACTCTGACGTGATACAAAAGCAGCTACAACAATATAAAGAGTAGGCTACAGAAAATAATCAGAGGAGAGGAGAAGATATGTATGGCTGTGGTTTTTTTCCTCTTCATCGACTGATGCCTATTTATAGGCAATGGCTTGGTTCGATCTATCATGTGAATAAGAAACAAAAAATCAGCTCCTTTGAATACCAACTACGCCGACAAAAAGAGAAATTATTTTCTTCTCTTCACATGCTTCTTTGACCAACGAATTTGGCATCATCATTGCTTTATTAGTTGAATCAGGCGGCCACTTGAATTTTCTTGCCTTCCCACAATTAAGGTCACATCAACAAAGAATCTAAGCAGATCTTGATTGTGTTGCATTGTTGAGTTGCTGCTAGACCCAAGTAGGTGTGATGCGCCCCACTCTTACGAAATAGTAAACATGGAGAAAACGGATAAACTTCGTAAGGAAACATCATAGGAAAATTTCAGTTTGACGCATATATGTTAGAGTTAGATGATAAAATAGCATTGATCATACTATTGATGTCAATGGTTGGTTGTGACCATGACCATGCTCGTGTGCAGCGCTCCAACGCAGAGGATAATGATCTGCGTGGAAAGAAGATAAAGCATGAGATAAGTCCCTTGTAGAAGGCACAAACATATAGCAATATGTTGCCATACAAATAATGATGGAGAGGAGCGCAATCGCTATTATTTTGTACAAAGAAAATGCGTGCGTACTTTATCTGGTTTCCTATAGTAAAAATCATCCACAAGAAAAGTTTTGTTCCTTATGAAGCTTTCTTTCTTGCAAGAGACGATGCTATGCTATTATTATTCCTTTTTTGTTATTCGAAAATACTCAACATTCCATAATGCATCAAAAGGTGATCCAATATCTACCAAAACATTTAGGGAAATACTACTATCATGGCAAATACTATTCGTGTAAGATGATGGATAGAAATAAATATTGGGAAATGGAGAAGATCATCATGGGGCGTAGCCCGAAAACTTGTCGAACCTGAGCTAGAGGAAGATGGGCAGAACATTAAGAATTCAAGAAGCTAAGAAGCCTGAAAATATTTTGTATAGAATATTATAAAAAACATGCACTGTTATTCGGGGTGAACGAGCAACAGAATATCGTGGCGAAAGGAAACAACCTTATACTTATGGTGACTAGTGTCATGAACCCAGCTGCAGTTGAAGGTGTTGGATGTAAGGAAGAGAAGCTTGGCGAGGATGTCCGAATGAAGATGTGTGGATGGGGTTCTACCAAGTCTAGAAGCATACGTGGAAAGGGGCTTGATGTCTGGGCCGGACTTGCTCGTGATGGACTGGGCTAAGTCAAACAGAATTGGGCTGAAGCATTATTACTTATTTGCTGGTTAATTACTGCAAAAACCCTTGTTATGTTTTTGCTTAAAACACTGATGTGCTACAGTGGATGGGTCAAAAAAAAGATTAAACCTACCTCTAATACTCCTTCTTCCTTCTACAGTACTGCTCTTCTAATTCTCGTCTTCTTCTTACCTTGCTTTCTACCTCGATAATACAAAATACCAAAAATAGTAACAATCCCATCCAATACGATATATAAAAACGCACACCGATCATTAATAAAAACACCCAACCAGTCACAAAGTCTAACATTGGTATCAGAGCCCCATCATCCTCGGACATGGCAGAGCACACTCGTTTCAAGGATCTTCAAGAGGAGCATAAGAAGCTTGAGCAGCTGGTAACACTATCTGAGAGCAACTTCATGGCAGCAATGTCAAAAAGAGAGGCTGCAGAGGAAAAAATTTGGGACCAACTTACGATTCATCAGATGGAAGTAACAAATAAGCTCGAAAAGGTTACTGAGGATGTTAATGATAAATTTGACACACTCACACGAGCTATCAATGCATTACAGGTGCAGTTACAGAGGAACGTTGGAGGTACAAATCAGGGAGAATCAATACTGGGCATGCCGCCAAATGCGTCTTACATCAATCAACAGCCACAAAAGTCCCAACAAACTACCCCACACCCACACACATCTAGGTACCCACTCATCATTAACCCACAGCCACAAGACTCATCATCAAATTCTACCCATAATACCAACTACCCAACCATTCCCCAACCCACAAACCCGTACAGTCCTAATCATATACCTCGGGTAGATTTTCCCAGATTTGATGGGACCAACCCAAGGGCATGGATGCTCAGGTGTGAGGGATATTTCCAATTAGTGCCCCAAATCCCTGATCATCAGAGGATAATAGTTGCAGCAATGCATTTCGAAGGAAAGGCCTCCACTTGGTATCAGAATTTGGCTAGCAGACAGCTTCAACTCAGCTGGACTCAGTTCTTAAATCTAGTTTCTGCTCGGTTTGAGGAGCTAAAAGAAGCTAAGATCATTGGGGAATTCAACAAACTCAAACAAGGAGGGTCATACAATGATTATGTTGACAAGTTTGAGGAGCTTAAGGCTTGCATGTTGATGTTCAATAACAGGGAATATTCAGAAGAGTATTTTATTGCAAGTTTCATCAGTGGTCTAAGTGAAGAACTGCAGAATTTCATTATGATGTTCGAAACACAAACCCTCCAAGAGACTATTAATATGGGAAGATGGCAGCTGAATACTTTGGAGGCTATTGCTAAAAGGAGTAGGGGACAGGGTAGAATGCTCACTACAACTCAGGTACCTGGCAGGAAGATGGATGCAATGAACAACCAGCAAACACCAAAGTCGGGGCTCAAACCTCCCACTAAAATGCTCACAGCCAGTGAGATGGCTGCTAGGAGAGAAAGGGGATTGTGCTATAATTGCGATGAGGTCTTCACTCCCGGGCATAGGTGCAAGAACAGGATGGCGTACGTCATCATGACAGAAGAGGAGGAACTATCTTGCATTCTCGAGGCAGATTCTGACTTAGGAGACACAACCGGGGAGATATTATTCTCTGCCACCACATCTAAGGGCAAAGCAGGTCCTAATACCATGAAAGTGTTAGGGCTTTGCATGGGAAAAAAGTTGAGTATCTTATTAGATTCGGGCAGCTCACTTAGCTTCTTAAGGAGTAAAACAGCGGAAGAGCTCAATTGCTCACTAGCACCAGCCAAACCCATTGTCGTAAAGGTAGCTAATGGGCAAAAATTGAAGAGTAATATGCAAACTGTGGATTTTAAGTGGAGCATGGGTGATGAAGAATTTAGTTACCCCTTGAGAATCCTACAAAATGAGGGTTGCGATGTCATCTTAGGGGGGGATTGGATGAGGGCTTGCACCCCAGTCAAGTTTGACTATGAGTGCATGATTTTTACACTAAGGATAGGGGAAGGAAGGTTAAGGTACAAGCCTTGACCAATGATACCAGATGTAAGGTAGTCACTGGGCCTACTTTAAACAAGTTGACCCAAGAATTACTTACTCAAGAAGTTGAGGAAACTTATTTGGTGCTGCCTAATTACACGGGGGCTAAAATGGAAGACGAGCAACCCCAAATTTCAGAGCTGCTATCCAAGTTTACAGATGTGTTTGCTGAACCTAAAGGGCTGCCACCATCACGGGGTGTTGAGCATCAGATCACTCTAAAGCCGGGAAGCCTTCCAAAACAATTAGGTCCTTACAGGACATGCCATGCTCACAAAACTGAAATAGAAAAGCTGCTAAAGGAGATGATGCAAGCAGGGATTATACAACATAGCAAGAGTTCTTATTCCTCACCGGTCATATTAGTGAAGAAGAAGGATGGGACATGGCGTATGTGTGTGGACTATAGATACCTGAATGGGATGACCCTCAAGCATGATTACCCGATACCTGTGATAGATGATTTATTGGATGAGTTAAGGGGATCAACAATATTCAGTAAGATTGATCTGAGATCAGGGTATTTTCAGATTCTGATGAAATCTGGGGATAGGCACTTAACAGCTTTCAAGACACATAACGGACATTTCGAATTCCTCGTGATGCCTTTTGGGTTATGCAACGCACCGGCCACCTTTCAATCTCTCATGAACCAGATTTTTCAAGATCAACTAAGAAAGTATGTGCTGGTTTTCTTCGACGACATATTGGTATACAGCAAAAATTGGGAGGACCACCTCGAGCATCTCAGGGAAATATTACAAATACTGAGGAAGAATGAGTTGTATGCTAAGAGAAGTAAGTGCCAGTTCGGGCAGGGGCAGATTGAGTATCTGGGCCATATTATTTCCAAGGGAGGAGTGGCCACTGACCCAAACAAGGTAGCATGCATGTTGGAATGGCCAAAACCCTGCAACATCAAGCAGCTGCGAGGATTTTTAGGTCTAACGGGGTATTATAGGAGGTTTGTTAAGGGGTATGGCCAAATTAGTAAACCATTGACCAATCTCCTCAAGAAAGATTGTTTTGAATGGAATGTCGAAGCTGAAAAATCATTTGAAGAACTGAAGAAGGCTATGTCTAGCACCCCAGTTTTAGCTATGCCCGACTTCTCCCAACCATTCATCGTTGAGACTGATGCTAGTGGCACGGGAGTAGGTGCTGTACTAATGCAAGAGGGAAGACCTATCGCCTTCATGAGTAAAGGGCTGTCCCAGAAGAACCAAGCTCTTTCTATATATGAAAGAGAATTTTTAGCAGTGGTTATGGCAGTCCAAAAGTGGAGGCAATATTTGGAGGGCCATAGGTTCATCATAAGGACAGATCAGCAGGCCCTAAAATACCTGATGGAGCAAAAAGTTCTTTCACCTCTCCAGCAGAAGTGGATGGCGAAATTATTGGGGTATGATTATGAGATCCACTATAAAAGAGGGCTTGAAAATAAGGTAGCAGATGCGCTTTCTAGGAGAGGGGAAGAACATGTTACCTTTGGCATCACTACCATCATACCCAGCTGGGTGAAGAAGGTAATTCAAAGCTACGAAGGAGACTCACAGCTACAAGAAATATTGACTGCCAAAGCAGTTGACCCAACTGCTTATCCTATGCACACGGTAACTGATGGTGTCATAAGATACAAAGGCAGATTAGTGGTGGGGAACGACACAGCTTTTAGAAAGGAAATTATGGCAGCAGTGCACGATTCTTCAGTAGGGGGCACTCTGGCATTCTAGGGACTTATATCAGAGTGAAGAGACTATTCTTTTGGCCCAAGATGAAGGTTGCGATAGAAAATTGGGTTAAGGGATGTGAAGTTTGCAGCAGAAGCAAGGCAGACCACTGTCCTTACGCCGGGCTTTTGCAACCATTGCCTATTCCTAAACAAGCATGGACCCACATTAGCATGGACTTCATAGAAGGCTTGCCAAAATCAGAGGGTAAGAACACTATCTTAGTGGTGGTGGATCGGTTCACGAAGTATGCCCACTTCATTGCCCTAGCCCACCCCTACAATGCGGAGACCATAGCTGGAGTATTCATTTCGCACATTTACAGACTTCACGGCCTACCCACAACCATCATATCTGATAGGGATAGGGTGTTCACAAGTCTATTTTGGAAGGAACTATTTGGGCAACTCAATGTCAAATTAAGCATGTCCACTGCCTATCACCCACAATCTGATGGTCAGACAGAGAGGGTGAATCAGTGCCTAGAGAATTACCTGAGGTGCATGACCAGTGAATATCCTAAGAAGTGGCTCAAATGGCTTCCCTTGGCCGAGTTCTGGTACAACACTAATCACCATACCAGCTTAAAGGTTACCCCTTTTCAGGCTCTTTATGGCTATCTACCCCCCCAATTTGCCATTGAACCATATCTAGGGGCTGTCACAACTGGTGCAGGTCATTTTGTGCAAGAAAGGTCGGATTTTTTGAAATCCCTAAAAGAAAACCTTGCCCTAGCACAGCAGCGGATGAAGGTGTATGCAGATCGTAAAAGATGTGAGCGAAGTTTTCATGTGGGGGATAGAGTATACCTCAAGCTTCAACCTTTTCGTCAGAACTCGGTGGCTCTTCGCCGGAATTTGAAACTGTCCGCTCGCTACTTTGGTCCTTTTGAAATCTTGGAAAAAATCGGGTCTGTAGCCTACAAATTGGACCTTCCCCCTGAGGCCAAAATACACCCCGTTTTCCATGTATCTCTGTTGAAGAGGGTTATCAGTCCTAGGGTTACGCCTTTCCCCACACTGCCTGAAACTGATGAAGAAGGAAACTTTGTTGTCATACCATCGCAAGTTCTAGGTAAAAGAACTATCTTGAGGAAAGGTCTAGCTGTACCACAATTGCTTGTGCAATGGACAAATGGAAGCAAGGATGATGCTACCTGGGAAGACGAAGCGTACATGCGCGCCAAGTTTCCAAAATCAGATCCTTGGGGACAAGGATCCTCTGAAGGAGGGGGTATTGTCATGAACCCAGCTGCAGTTGAAGGTGTTGGATGTAAGGAAGAGAAGCTTGGCGAGGATGTCCGAATGAAGATGTGTGGATGGGGTTCTACCAAGTCTAGAAGCATACGTGGAAAGGGGCTTGATGTCTGGGCCGGACTTGCTCGTGATGGACTGGGCTAAGTCAAACAGAATTGGGCTGAAGCATTATTACTTATTTGCTGGTTAATTACTGCAAAAACGCTTGTTATGTTTTTGCTTAAAAACACTGATGTGCTACAGTGGATGGGTCAAAAAAAAGATTAAACCTACCTCTAATACTCATTCTTCCTTCTACAGTACTGCTCTTCTAATTCTCGTCTTCTTCTTACCTTGCTTTCTACCTCGATAATACAAAATACCAAAAATAGTAACAATCACATCCAATACGATATATAAAAACGCACACCGATCATTAATAAAAACACCCAACCAGTCACAAAGTCTAACAACTAGCCCAGAGCCCAACCCCGTCCTCAAAGGTTGATCAACCACTAAGATATGACAACACGAGGTAACATAGATACAGTTGAAATTTTCCTACGACATAAGTGCAAACCAATTACATTTCCAGACTAGGGATCTTTTTTCCCAACGAATACTCACTAACTCATTCATCGAAATGTAAAATACAATGGCTAATCAGCCAAGATGATCCCTCTGGTGAACAACATGCATACCAGTAAGGACAAAGGCTCACGAAACGAGCACCACAAACACTACTAGCAATCGACTAATACAAAAACAAGACCAAAAGAAAGTCAGATACTCAAAGATGTACACCAACAGCTACCATTGAACTTGATATCCCTCTAGTAAAATGGATGATATGCCAAACTGCTTCTTTGGACAATTTTAGTACAAATCATTCTTTAAAATGGATGATATGCCAAACTGCTTCTTTGGACAATTTTGATAAGTATATTATGATTGTAGTGTTTTAATATGTGAGATTAGAGACAAGAGATAGCTTAGTATTTTATTTTTTTGATGTCTACTAAATCTCTACTCCAAGGTTACATGATATGGACTTATTTATAGTACTTATAGGATAATCTACACACAATGACTCATCTCATGACTCATCTCTATAATGATTACATAGAACACCTCATACACCCACCTAAGCTCATCTTAGAATATTCTTATGTTGTGGCTTAAACTTATTATTTCCATGTGGCTTGAGCTTATTATATCCAACATCATCTCCTAAGCTCAATTGTCGCCTTCCCACATACCGAGCATCTTCCTGATCCTTTCGAACGCTTCCAACGGTAGTGGCTTGGTGAATATATCCGCTACTTGTTCCTTGCTTGTTACATGAATCAAGCTAACTTCGCCTTTCTTTGTTTGCTCTCGTATGAAATGATATCGCACGTCTATATGCTTGCTTCGTTCATGATGTACCGGGTTCTTCGCGAACTCAATTGCCGACTTATTGTCGACCCGTATTTTGGTAGCTGTTGCTTGTGTGAATTTCATTTCTTTTAGCAGCTTTCTGATCCAAATCGCATGACTGACACAAGTTGATGCTGCGACATATTCAGCTTCACACGTAGAGAGTGTTACTATCGGTTGTTTTTTCGACGTCCAAGTGAAAGCCGTGCCACCTACCAAGAAGACAAAACCTGTAGTGCTCTTTCTTTCGTCCAAGTCACCACTCCAATCACTATCTGAATAAGCAATAACATCAGGATTGTTAGTGCAGCCATAAAATAATCCGTATGAAATCGTTCCTTTGATGTATCGTAAAATCCGCTTTACGGCGTTCCAATGACTTCATCTTGGACTCTCCATGTATCGACTCACGAGTCCTACTCCATATGCAATGTCCGGCCTCGTATTTGTGAGATAACGTAAGCTTCCAACAGCGCTTCTATAAACCTTCGGATCAACCGGCTTCCCTTCACCTTGCCTCGTTAACTTAATGCCTCGTTCCACCGGCGTTTTAGCGTAATCGCACTCGCTCATATTGAACCTTTCCAACAACGTCTTTGCGTACGTTTGTTGAGATACGAAAATACCCGACTCCTTTTGTTTGACATCTAGCCCCAAGAAATATGACATGAGTCCGAGATCGGTCATGTCGAACTCGTTCTTCATATCTCGTTTGAACTCCTCAACCATGGTGTTGTTGTTGCTAGCAAAAATCAGGTCATCAACATATAATGCAACATAAAGTATATCATTACCCCGTACCTTAGTGTAAAGGGCATGCTCGTAGGGACATTGTTCAAATCCTCGATCTTTAAAATATGCATCGATGCGTGCATTCCACGTTCTGGGTGCCTGTTTCAACCCGTATAACGCCCTTTTCAGCCTTAAAACTTGATCTTCCTTTCCTTGTTTGAAGCCCGGTGGTTGAAAAATGTAAACTTCTTCTTCGAGCCTTCCGTTCAAAAATGCCGATTTAACGTCCATTTGGTAAATGCTCCATTTTTTGCTTGCAACCAACGATAGCAATAAACGCACGGTCTCCATTCTCGCTACTGGGGTGAAAACCTCTTCGTAATCTATGCCGTACTTTTGACTGTAGCCCTTTGCGACTAGCCTCGCTTTGTATTTTACTATGTTACCTTCGGAGTTCAGTTTCTTCTTGTACACCCACTTCACTCCTACCGCTTTATGTCCGGGCGGCAACGAGCTCAACTCCCATGTATTGTTCTTTTCGATTGATTTTATTTCTTCACACATCGCCTCTCGCCATCTCTCATCTTTGACAGCTTCTTCAAAGGTGATGTCCTCAGCATCCGCCATGAGACATACGAGGTTCATTCGTTCAGTGGAGTTATAGAGCTCTCCTAGGCTTCGCGTCCGGATGGTCTCGGGTTCAGATTCACCATCTGTCACGGCAGTCACGGACTCAGAGGGCTGCATTTCTAATTCGGGCGCTTCACCGCTTGGAATGGATATGTCTGCAACCTTCGGTCTTTCATCCTCAGGCTTTAGTGTCGATTCCCAACTCCAACTAGCATCTTCGTCAACCTGTACATCTCGACTAACAACAATTTTCTTTGTATTAGGATCATACAAATTGTACGCTTTAGAACGTTCATCGTATCCAATAAAGATCAATTTTTGACTTTTATCATAGAGCTTAGTACGCCTTTGCTTCGGAATTCGAGCATATGCTATGCTTCCAAAAACACGTAAATGTGCAACTGATGGTTTTACGCCGCACCATGCTTCTTGTGGCGTGACATTTTGTAATATTGAGGTTGGACTTCGATTTTGCAAATAGACGGAACACCGAACGGCTTCTGCCCAAATTTAGGCATGCGTTTAGTCTTGAGCATGCTCCTAGCCATATCAAGCAGTTCTGTTTTTTCGCTCGGCAACGCCGTTCTGTTGCGGTGTGTATGGAGCTGTCAGGTGACGCTTGATTCCATGTTCTTCACAATATGCCATAAAGTCTTTTGATATGAACTCACCGCCCCGATCTGAACGTAGTGACTTGATGCGTTCTCCGCTAGTATTTTCCACCAATTGTTTAAATTTCTTGAAAACAGCAAGTGCCTCATTCTTTTCTCGAAGAAAATATACCCATGTTCTACGTGAGAAATCGTCGATAAAAGTGATAAAGTACCGTGTGAGGGAGCCTTTTGGAAATGATTTTCTTGTGCCCTTTTCCATGATGCATACTTCGCGTATTCGATGTTCGCCCTCGACTTTGTTAAGTCCTCCAACCATGTTTCGGTCCACCAGTTTTTTCAGACTGTCGTAGTTCAAGTGTCCGAACCGTTGATGCCACAACCTTGCGGAGCTCGATATTTCGACGTTTGCATTTAGACATCTATCAGTCGCCGCTGCAATGTTGAGCTTAAACAAACGATTATTGCTCATTTGAACTTGAGCAATAACTTGAGCGTCACGATCTTTTAAAGTCATGATCTGTCCCTTCATTAATACAGTATATCCTCGCTCTAGAAGTTGTCCAAGGCTAATAATGTTACTCCTCATACTTGGTACGTAAAAAACGTCAGTTATGTAGCGATTTGTACCGTCTTTGCATTTAATCAAGATCTTTCCTTTACCTGCTACTTTCACCGTAGACGCGTCACCAAACGTCACTTTACCTCCAACGTCTTCTTCTAGGTCCGTGAACAGCTTTCTATCACCGGACATGTGGTTGCTCGCACCCGTATTCAAGTACCACGTATGTTCATTGCCGCTATCCGACTCTTTGCATGCAAGCAATAAATCTCTTCTCCGTTTTCAGTTTTCTTCTAGGCGATGTTCACCTTTTCATCCACCTTCTTTTCAGCATAACACTCTCTTGCAAATTACCATATTTTCCGCAATTATAGCATTCGACGTTGTACTTGTTTGATCGATTGCCTCGTCCGCGGCCACCTCTTGCACCCCGTGTGTTGTTGTAGTTTCCTCTTTCTTCTTTTTCTTCTTGTCCACGGCCCCGGCCTCTTCCACGACTACGGCCTCTAAAGCTTCCTCGACTTCGACCACATCCTCTTCCACGGTCGCCGTAGTTTGTTTGTTCTTCCTTAAACGAGACTTTGGCTTGAAGAGCATCCTCCAAAGTTTCCACCCTCTTTCGATTCTTTCGATGCTCGTGGGCTTCCAATGAACTCGTAAGTTCATTCACGGACATTTTTTCGAGGTCTCTAGCTTCCTCTATGGCACATACGACATTCTCATATTCCTCCGTCAAGGATCTGAGAATCTTCTCGACGACACGATTTTCGGGCACATCCTCACCATTCCGTTTTAGCTGGTTCACAATTACCTCGACCCTTGTGATGTAAGCCGACACCGTCTCTGCGTCTTTCATCTTGATCGTCTCAAATTCACCGCGAAGCGTTTGCAAGCGTATTTGCTTAACGCGATCTGCAGCTTTGTATGCATTTTCTAGGATCGTCCAGGCTTCATTCGAGTTCTTTGCTCCGGCTATCTTCTCAAAGGCCGACTTGTCAACTGCTTGGTAAAGCATGTACAACGCGGTCTTGTCTTTCTTGCGGTATTCCTTTAGTTCTTTCACTTGATTGTTCGTCAAACCCGCGAGAGTTTCGTGTTCGGTATACCCACTCTCGACAACTTCCCAGGCATCTTGCGATCCTAGTAACGCCTTAATTTGTATGCACCAATTGCCGTAATTGTCCTTTGAAAGACGCAAGCTTGGTACATGAGGAATTCCTCCGGCCGCTCCTCCGATGTTAGCCATGCGCTCTGATACCACGTGATAAGTATATTATGATTGTAGTGTTTTAATATGTGAGATTAGAGACAAGAGATAGCTTAGTATTTTATTTTTTTGATGTCTACTAATTCTCTACTCCAAGGTTACATGATATGGACTTATTTATAGTACTTATAGGATAATCTACACACAATGACTCATCTCATGACTCATCTCTATAATGATTACATAGAACACCTCATACACCCACCTAAGCTCATCCTAGAATATTCTTATGTTGTGGCTTAAACTTATTATTTCCATGTGGCTTGAGCTTATTATATCCAACAAATTTTAGTACAAATCATTCTTTTTGCTAGTGTATTTGGTGCAAAAGAGTAATATAGCAAGGATTCATCTACATATTTGGCCTAAATACTCAAAGCTTCAGGAAAGTCTGTCAAAACGAGAAAACTACTATACAAAAGGATATTCATCCATCAGGAGAAACTATATTCATCATCAAGTCACTTCTAGCATCATACTTGAATTAAAATCTCATTTGAACGTTGAATGACAACTTCAACTAAAAGCTTAAGCTTGAAAGCGCTGTATCTTTTTTAAAACTCATATTTTTTACAACGCGACCCTCGCATATAGCCTAATTTCAACACGCCCTTTACTCCTGCGCGATTTCTTTCTAATCTAGCCTAGATGTGCAGTTTTGATTTAATGGAATCGTGAGATAATTCGTACACATTACCTTTAGGCGTTGACTCCAATACCATGTAGAATCTTCACCTAAAAGCTTAAGCTTGAAGAGAGTGTATCATATTTCAAATTTGTATTTTCCCACAAATACCTAAACAGAGAGGTGATATCATTATTGGTCTACTGGCAATTCCAACAAGTCGGGCTTGGAAAATTTTAATTTGGATTCATTAAGTATAGGATCAGTTTTAGGTCGCTCTATATGATAATTAAATACAAAGTAATCCAGAATTAGATATTTTCTTACTGCGCTTGGTTAAAACTCGAGGTAACCAAAATCTAACCCGATAGGGGCGACGGCGTTCCGCGAGCCTAGCAACGGCTCGGTTGTTGGCTGCCGCCTCGATCCGCGCTGGTCCGCGCCCCGAGCCGATCGGCACATCCGGCAAGAATCAAGGGGGATCTCGTTGTTGCATAGCTCAGGTCGGAGCAAGACTGAGTCTAGATCAATCATGTCATTTTTGATCGAGGTAACATATAATTGAAAAGAACTCTACATGTATCTACTTCGAGTTCAAACAAGAAATCAACACAAACCCGAGTCCATCCTTAAGGAAGCTCAAACTCAAAAACGAATCCATAGCTAGCACACCTCAGTTCCCCTAATTTAATGCAAACTTGCATTCACATGATCAGTAGACCATGGCAAGTAGTGCCGATAACAATCATTTACATTTATGAACTTCTTCATCGATAGTTTAGAGATTCTTGATACTTCTGTTACAATATCGGATCATCGTCGGTACCATTGATGCATCCACGTGATAAAGGACACATACGAAGACATGCTGCTTAGGATACAGTAAGTTCCTTAAGGACATTATGATTTCGGAAAACCTATACTTGAGGGATCTTGAACTTTTTTTTCCCATGGGAAAGTTTAAGTGATGCACAAAAAAAGACATCTTCCTTAACTCAAGATACTTAAGTATAACACTGTGTAGGATGTGTAAAAAACACTATCGGGATAGTGTCTGAAAACCATTACTAGTTAATCAATTCGCATTGCTCGAACGAGTATTTGCTTATGCGAATAACTTGGCCTTGTAGTTTTTTTTTTTCGCAACTTTGACAACCTAGTTAATGATTTCATTGGAAAGACAAAGATGAATATCAATTTTGCAGGTTTGACAATATTCGGTTTGGCCTTTGCGATCGCTTCGATAAATGTAATATTGGTTGAAACGAAGCTCGGGATTTCTCGAGCACTTCATGGTGCGTGTTAAACATCACGACTTTTCTTTTAAGATTCTCACTACGCTTACAATAACATTATAAATCAGTAAGTTTCCTTACATGGATCTTTTCAAAGATGTTACTTCAATAAGAGGTAATAAACATAGCAAGACCTCGGGCAAGTTGTTGCTAGGTGTGGAGTGTCCGACATTGTTAAGTTGCATTAACAATGTCATGCTCTAAGGATTGTCTCCCATAAATGGTTGTTTGTGGATGAACCAAAGATAGTCTGCTTTCTTCATGACATTAGTTATGAAGAATTGTACGCAAAAATTACTGCGCACACCCAGTTGATAAGGAAATCCAACTCCATGGATGATTAGGTATGAACTTAACATCTAAGAGAAGAGACTTGTACTCTTATGGTTCTAGAATGCTATCATGCGAAAGAACACAAATCTCCTTATACGAGTTTTTATCCTATGAAATGGACAAGTTTCTTCTACGCCCGCCAAGGTAGACCGGGGTAAGTTATTGAGTTGGTACCAGAGCAAGCGGTTCCAGGACTTGATGGAGAGTCTATCTTTGCTTCATTCAGTAGTACACAAGTTCTTGAGAATCGACGTATCATCAAGTTAATTATTGTAATAGAAGAAACATAGTTAGTATCCATATCATATCAATATATCCCCAGAAGCTATACCAATTAAGCGCTCCTCTTACAAAACTCTCGCCATCGAGCAATCATCTTACTGTAATATATGGAGAAGAACCTCCTTGAAGGAACCTCAAGATGATATCTAATCCGCAATGAATTTTAAGCTATATTTTCAGCCACGCGTATATGGCGGTAGGCTTATCCTAGACTCATAATTTTATTTTCGAAAATACTTGATTATATCAAGTTATATGGAAATTTACCAGATAGAGAAAAAATCTCCTCCACATAAAAGACTAGCAGAAGAAGCATGACATCTCCGCTTATTAACCGCAAACACATGAAGGAACACATCTAAAAGGATCCAATAAGACATTTGATCGAATTATCTGTTACCTTGGACGGTGCTCGCTGCGTGGAAGTGTTGCAGTTCATGGGGTATCGAAGTTCCCCTCACATCAGCGCTTGTCATATTCTCCTGCAAGAACTGTTACTTGAAAGTCACCATTTTTTTCGTAAGACGAGTTTGCGTATACATAATCTCCACACACCCACACTGACACACACAAATTATTGTTATTAGATGCGGACTTACTCCATTGACACGAACTTGATGAGTCTCAGGCATGACAGAAAGCCTATGATCCTCAGGAATGGTCAAAAGCTGATGAATTTGAGGGCTGCAAAGAAAAGAAGACAATAAATAAAGCCTTGAACAAACTGCAACTTACTTAGACAATCGGATATCATGTAATAGAACAACGACCACCTCGAAACGCCAGCAAACAAGTTCAAAGTGGGCTCCACTACAATGCCTTTTCCCGTCATCAGGCGCCTCACGTCTCTATCGTTCATGTTCAGACCGTCTTTTGGGCCTCACCACGCCATTGAAGCTGACTCAGCGTCGCAGTTGTCAATAAACAGTGGCTGTGGATTAAGCGCAATGTTGTTTTCCATCTGTAGGCTTTGTGTGAGGTTTTCTTCCGGGTTTGCATCTTCGGATTGCATCACATTAGGCGCGTTATTTCCCGCAGCTGAAGCTGCCTGCCATTATGTTATTGTAATGATGTCAGCAGAGATTGCAATAAACACATAATGTGTTAAACATTAAGAATTTGAAAAAAGAAGGTATTTATGAGACCTGGGCGCTCATACGCGAACAATACATATCCCAAAAAAAGGACCACCACTCTGTTAAGAACCCATCGGGAGGAGCGACAGCTGGCGAAAGGGCGCGACGATAGTCGCAAATTATGTCAGACGATAAAAGGCCACACTTAATTTTCAAAAAATGGTAGGCGCAAACATTGTTATGATAATTAAAGCACGGTTTTTGAGACTTTATGAGAAACATGCAAGGGAATCAGCCTATATGATATATCATCCAATGAAATATATCAAGAAAGGAAACACCTAAATCACACAATAGTAAAAGGGACATGCTTGGAATTGCAAGCACGACAATTTGGTTTTTCAACATGGAGCAAATTTATGAAGCTTTGTGCACTTACAAACTACTGCCGCGGGCATTAGACTTGTCTCCTCAGCGAAAACATCAGCAATTGCTTGCATGTTCTTTCTCTGTAGATAATCATGAATATAGAGATCCAACCTACAAAAGGAAACAAAAATCAACGAAGAAATTAACATAAATGTTTTACTCTTTAAAAAAAATCTAGCTACAAAGGAAAGATATAAAACAAAAAGAAGTTCCGTGGAAAAAGGGAAAAGAGAATTCCTTTGATAAAATGACATTGGAAATAAACAATTAACTAGAGATTCTTACATCTTCTGAGCATCCCACTTGTTATCCATCTCGAATCAAAACCAAATAACTTGAATTCACTCTGCAAAATATTTGATCCTCGATGTGAAGAGAAAACTGACCCAAAAACCTAAATCGAAAATCTGAAGAACGGAGAGCTCGAGGAGATAATGATTCTTGATGTTAGGAGAAAAAGTGGCCCAGAATTAAATTGGAAGCTAGAGTGAGTGAGATAACTAACCAACAAATTGGAGCGATATATATTAATGAGTGTCGTTGGTAGTGAGTTTGCAAAGTAAGATGGTGCAAAAGCCATGCAAAATGGTGACGGAAGTGAAATAAAAAATGATTCTAGAACTTACCTAGCAGTCCCATTGCTGTAATAACCGGAGTTACTGTAATTTACTGTTACTGCGAAGGAAATCAGAAATCAGATTACAACAATGAGGGAAGAAAACGATGGAGAATAACAGTCGGTCAGATTATTGTTTACTGCCTAAGATATAGGAGCCGAGATTATTATAATGCGCATTAAATAAACAAAATCTTATTATAATATCGGACCTTTATAAGTTTTTATCCAAGTAGGTATTTATGTATAAAAACCCCTTATAATATTAGTATATGTCATATTTTGTTTAGAAAATTATGTGGGTACGCTATAATAAAACATAGTATCGGACACGAAAAATTGACAAATTGGTTTCATATTTAAATTATGAGTTAGAAATGGATCTGACATGCTTTTTTTTATTGTTAAACTAACATTTTTATTTTGACACGGATTAAGTACGGAAATGAAAACGGAGTGACAAAATTCATTTAAAAATGGTGTATACCCGTGTCCAAATTTGCTGTTATAACAACACATACACATCAACCGATAAGTCCGTGTCTAATGACGCAATAGATATGGAACTGATTTAGATACTAAATTTTCCGTGTCTAGTTTTTTAGCGGTTGTATATGTCGAATGTTGACTTTCTAGCTTTTTATTAAATTAATAATTTAATATCAATTAATTTCTTACTAAATATATGGCCTAATGTTAAATTAATCTTTGAATGATAATCTATACATTAGGAGACACCAACAATTCAAAGTCTTCCCTCCGTGCGCCACGTGTCCGAAATATGGGCAGAATCTCATTTTGGATATTAACGTCAGTTTGAAGTTATATACATTGTATTTGATAGTAGTTATTCAATTACATGCAGTCGCTCAATTAAATATTAGATGTTCTTTTCTAACCATATCACTATCAGTGTGGTTAATACATGACTATTGACAATTTCAGATGCTCTTTGTACTATAAATTAGCCTTCATCTTCACGATATCGTTAGATCTGTTGATAAGCAAACCATATTTAAACGATTTAGGACAGAAAAAGGACTGTTGAAATTGTATAGCCTTTTGCATTTACTGGTCTAATACCCAATTGAGAATATAGAGCGTTTAATCTTCTCGATATAACCACAGCTATTTACGTCCTATAATAAAATTTATCTGAGAGTCATTTTTTAAGGGTAAAAATGGTTAGAGGTGAATTTGTGGTGAAATAGAAAAAATATATAATTAAAGAAATATAAAGATAATTGCTGCTGAAGGGCTTGTAATTAAAAGCAAAACATGAACGCCGTATCGAACAATTGTCACCGTCTTCTTAGGCGAAAACAGCCTCATGTGCTATCGAATAACAAATAACACACTGTTGACGAGTCGATTAAAGTGGAACCAATATGATTTAATTGATCATTATTTATTTACTGAGGTTGGGGTTTTCAGAAAAGAACCAAGTTGGCACATCGTTTTGAAATAAAACCGGGAGAAAAAAGAGATGAATAGCAATGGTACACAGCAACATTATTCAAAAGAAACAAAAAAAAAAAAAGAAAAGAAAAGAAAAGAACACAATGGCGAGGTGTCTACTGTATTATTCCACAACGAAGTTACTCGACCTCAAGCTCTCAGCAAAACGTCTGGAACCGTAACGCGGGCTAACCTTTACATGCAATTGTTCATTCCCCAGCTCGTCTTTTTGGTAGTCTGCAATTTCTTTAGCAGAGGCGACAACGGAGTCATGATGACACTCGACCAATTCAATGCATCTCAATGTCTGTATTTCTCCGACATCCGAGGATATCTCCTTCAATCCATTCAGTCTGAGCTCAGCAAGGCAAGGAAAATGGTCGGAGTTTGCCGAAAAGCATCGTAGGCCACCGCAGCGAAAGAGACTCAAGTGCTTCAAACTCACAAATTGTCCTTCGACAAGCTCCCACTCGCTCCCACTGCATCCACGAAGGTGTAGTTCTTCGAGCAGTGGCAATGAGCCAATCTTAGTCGTTACGTCTTCAAAACGAAGGCTGCTAACCAACAAATACTTGAGAGAATTGGAGAAAGTAAGACTCGACAGCATTTCATTTCTTCGAGTCATGGATCTCACCGCGTCAACCCAGAAAGACAGCTTTTCGAGCTTTTCGAGAAGGACGATGTTGTTGAGAGCATACGCCACTTCGCTGAAGCTTTCGCACGGATCATCGTACACCACATCTAACACCCTGAGGTTGGGAATAACTCTTCTGACCAAATCTTCGCCAAAACTGAAATTTACAACTGTCTCGACCGATTGGAGGTTCTTCATGACATCGCCGCTTTCGCTTGGAGGATCTGAGAGTCTTAGTCCATACCCTGTGCGGATGTGTCTAAGTTGAGACATTTTCCAGAATTCTTCTGGTAATTTAGCCCCGTACTTACACCTTATGCATAACGACTGAATATTCCATAGCGAAAAAATTGACGAAGGAAAGCTAACCAGTTCGTCCCAAGATGATAAGAAATCAACGCAGCGCAGGTTGACCAGTAGACGGGAAGCTTCTACCACGTTATTTAGATTAATATCCCCGGACTGAGCTGAAGCCAAAACCCGTAACGATTTATAAACAAGAGAAGGTAATACTGTATCATGAAGTACGAAAGTACGGACGACGAAAGGCGATTTTAGGTCAATGGCATCGGAATAGCAATCATCCACCTTATTTGAGCTTGGATAAATGACTACTCGTCTTTCGTTGTTCGGAATTTCCTTCTTTCGCACGACGCATAGAAACTTCTTCTCTAAGGCCTCTTCTAAGCAGAAGTCCCTCAAAAGATCGTGGATCTTGCATTTGATTATTTCTCCTCTTTGAGGCGACGAAGCAAGTAGAATGAGATTCCTACGGACAAGGTCGTGTAGATAGCTTTGTGCAACCTCTTCTAGGCTCATTCCACAAATTGGTTTTAGAAATCCTTCGGCCACCCATAGTCTGATCAGTTTGACAACATCAATCTCTTCATCTTCAGGAAAAATACCCATGTAAAGAAAACAAGGTTTCAAATGTATGGGCAGATTAGTATAGCTTAAAGATAATATCTTTCGGCAACGATCGTCGTCTTCTGAATTCACAACGGAACTCAAGTTTTTTGCAATAGACTCCCAATATTCTTGTGTTCTCGGAGACTTTGCTAAATGTCCTCCAATCACGACAACCGACAGAGGAAGTCCTTTACACTTGTCTGATATCTTCCTTCCGACATCCTCTAGCTCGCCAGGGAAACCATCTTGTCCGAATACCGTTTTGCAAAATAAATCCCAACTTTGCCCCTGGTCTAACAAGCCCACATTAAAAACATGCGAGCTAATCGAATCGAATTGTGAATGTCTAGTGGTTATCACTATTCCACTACCGCGACTATCCGGGAAAAATGATCGCAATCTTTGCAACACCTCTACATCCCATAGATCATCAACTACAATTAGATACCTTTTCCCAAATAATGCCTTGTACAGTTTATCACCCAACTCGTGTTCGCCATCTTCTCTCAAACTTTCCTTACTCTTTGTCATGTCTACACAGTGAACGAGTTCTACCAAACTTTCATGTATATTATAGTCCTTTGATATTGTAGCCCAAGCATGGACATCAAAGTAGTTGCTAACGTAAGGATGATTGTAGACTTTGTTGGCAAGTGTTGTCTTACCGATTCCACCCATACCTATTATCGAAATAATCTGATGGCCAGGCACTTGAGGTAGAGTGAGCTTGTCCACAATTTTGATCGTTGGGTCTTCGATGCCGACCACGATGCTGTTCTCACCAGAAATAACAGGCCGTCTAGGTTGTTGGTTTCCTTGACTCTTCTTCTCATTGCTGCAACTCATCTTCATCACTTCTTTCTTGATGAGATCCATGCCTTCTATCGCCTTCTGAAGACTTGCGTTGAAGTCAACTTGATGGAGATCTCGATCTGCGATGTGAGCATCAATAATATCTTCTGCAGCATATGCGGCATCAGCCATTCGGAGCTCCATCGCAAGGTCGACGGAGGTATGGTGATCTTCGAGGAATTTCTGAAAGAAAGACATCTTCGAATTGAGAGAGTCAAAATGTTCATCGTCGAGTTTGATGGGAGGATAGGGATGTCCGCGGAGATCAGATATTAGGTGCATGAGAGAAGTAAAAGCTGCATAAGCTGTCGCCATTCTACGAAGGGAAAGAAGGAAGAGTAATGGTTATGAAGGTTTGGGGATGAAATATTGCAGTGAAGTCTCCGTTTGTTTAATGGAAGAGCACATTGTATGGACTTCAACGCAATGTAAAGGAAAACAATGCGTCGTGAGCAATGTAAAGGAAAACAATGCAATTAGGGCGATAAAATATTGTCTGGGACGGTTTTCGTGCCATGAAATACGTTAGTTGACCTACACAAAGCACGTGCTTTGCAATATGCTTAGATATTACCTGCCATTGTCAAATAAAAAAGGGAGAAAACCATTTTTGGTCCCGATGTTTATCCTATGGGCGTTTTTGATCCCCGGTGTTTTCACTTGCCACATTTAGTCCCTCATTTTTCTTAATTTGAACCAAATTGGTCCATCTGTTAAATCCACGTTAATTTAGACGGAATATCTCAGCATAGCGACGGAAATTCCGTCACAAAATTAGCGACGGCATTTGCTACGGAAATTTCGTCGCTAAAGGAAAAAGTTTAAAAAAAAGATAAATTAAACATAAAAATGAGGAAAAATCCCAAAAAAAGGAAAAATTCAGAAAAAAAAATAGAGTAAAAAATTCAGAAAAAGAGAATATTACTAATAAATAAAATAAAATAAAAATAATAATAAGATAAATAATAATAAAAATAAAATAATAAAATATTTTGTATTTTATATTATTTATTATTTCTATTATTTATAGTAAAAATATATTAAAATAATAAATTAAAATAGAGAAAACATACAACATTAAAATAACTTAAGTAAAAAATTAACAAAAAAAAAAGAGAGATAAAAACTAAAAAAATAATAAATTATAAAAATACAAAATATTTATTTATTGAAAACTAATAAGTGAGGATAAAAATCTCACTGAAAGTTGACGATAATTCCCGATCTCGTCTCTGTCCAGTTAACGACGATGCAATCATCCCAGTATATTTGTTAAAAAAAAAGAGAATTGGGACGATTTTGTCCTCATTAACTTGGCAGGGACAGACTTCGTAAAACTTTTAGAGGCATTTTTATCCTTAATTTTGTTTTTCCTTTTTAATTAATTTTTTAAAAAATAAATATATTTTTATTTTTTACTTTTTTAAAATCTTAAATTTATATTTATCATTTTTAAATTTTTGTTTATTATTTTATTTTTATTATTATATATTTTATTAAATTTATTAGTAATATTCTCTTTTTTTGAATTTTTTACTCTATTTTTGATTTTTTTTCCTTTTTTCTGGAATTTTTCCTCATTTTTTATGTTTAATTTATCTTTTTTTTTTTAACTTTTTTGCTTTAGCGACGGCATTTCCGTCGCTAATGCTGACCTATTTCGTCCAAATTAACGTGGATTTAACAGATGGACCAATTTGGTTCAAATTAAGAACATGAGGGACTCAAAAGTCTTGGTGTTTATATTAGTTAATTCAATGTAATGCGAATCACGCAATTTCTAATGAAATCTCATACCGCAACGAATATTATAAATCCTCACCTGAGGCTTTACATTTTATTAAGTAATCATATTCCCAGGTATGTTAATAACGAGTCTGAGAACTTCAAGTATTGCGACCCGACTCGGTTGGCGGCTATGCAACATGATGAGACAGCAAATAGCGAGGTTGATTTCCTTGCTGATATTATCAAAGACTCATATCGGGTCGGCACTTACTTGTTTGCGCCTTATTGTCACGGGTAAGAAAAATATACATTTTCTTAATTCATAGCTTATGTTATAAATAATCATTTTGTTTCGTTCGTTTTAGTGACCATTGGATTCTATTGGTCATCGATTTTCCTTCGAACGCGGTATATGTATTCGATGCGCTCGCACTGCCCATCGGCGTAAGGAAGATAAGAGTTCGTCCTCGAATAGATGCGTAAGTTTTTTTATATACAATAAAGTTCATATATTAGTAAATCAATATTATAATATTATTTAATTTAACATACTTTCGAGTTTCAGGGCAATTTTGACGGCATCGCTATTGGGTGCAGTTGGAAATCGAAATAGGAAAACGAAGGTTAGTTGGAAGCGATGCAAGGTTTGCATTTTTGACATATGCATTTCATAGTTATTTGGGTTAAATTATTACCATTCGATATTGAATTAAATGAAAATCTTTCTAAATTAGTGCCCACGACAACCGAGCGTGAGTGAGTTTTGTGGCTTTTACGTCATGAGGTACATGTACGATTATCTGCAATCATATCGGCAGAGATGATATAACCAACTTGCCAACGGTATTACTTTAAACTACTTCTTTAAGTTTCAAGTTTAACATATGTTTATAAGTATGTTTTAATATAATCCTGTTTTATAGATATTAGAGCGCTCCTCTTACGGCGTCGAAGAGCTCAAAGTAGTACGTGAATTGTGGGCGGATTTTATGCAATCTTTTTTGACGTAGGTTAGACTTTACGTTATATGTTGTGCTATGTTATGATGATCGATATTTGTTTGTTGGACGATGATGTAACTGTTGATTTTATAGTAATTGGTTGGTTGTTGGTGTTATTTTGGTTTCATTGTTGCCATTTTGGATTTGATTGTTGGGGGCTAATATAAAACAGAATTTTTTTAAAAAAAATACAGGCATAGGCGACGGTTCTTAGCGCAGGAACCGTCGCCCATAATTTATTTTAAAAATTAATATTATATCATGGGTGACGGGTTCTTAAGGACAAACCGTCGCCCATGATTTACTTTTTTTTTAAAAAAAAAACTTTAGGCGACAGTTTCTTACTTAGAAACCGTCGCCCATGACCTAAAAAAAAAAAGCAACCAACGAAACATTTTTGGCAACGGTTAATCTAAGAATCTTAATCTAAGAATCGTCGCCGATAGTGGTCTTCGGCGACGCGTATACACCCGTCGCCCAAAATCGGGCGGATGGGCGACGCGTTAAAACCGACGCTCATGACCTATAAAAACCGTCGCCCCTGTGTGTTTCGGCACTAGTGTTTGAAGGGTGGTTAACATGCACGCACGTACTTTGTGATGGAAGCATGATCTTATGGTCGGGGGCTCGAAAACTATTTTCTCCTATACATATTAGAAGAGTTAACATTATATATAGAGCCGTCAAAATGGCCCGCATCCCGCAGAATATGCCATGCATTCCTCCATCTCCAACTATTACTTTATAAATACAGTTGCTACAGTATAAATTTTCAGATATACAGTTTGAACAGTATCGCTAAACTCCAACCATTTCCTCTACAATCTACTCTATACATAATATTCTCATTGTATTCATTATATATTAATTTATATTATAACATCATATAAGTTAGATTTAGTGTATTCTATTGAAAAAACACTTTGTAGAAAATAAATTATCTAGATTAGTAATACAAATTTTTTATATCATAAATTTTAAAGTGAAACTTGTCCAACATTATATTAATTTATATTATAAATTTTTATATAATATTTCCAAAGTAGATAAAAACAGGTAAAAGACCTACAATTATATATTTGATTAATTGAAGACCAAATTGATTAATGATAAGCATATTAGTCCATTTTTACTAATTTAATATTAGTAATTAAAATTATTTTTTTCTTATTATTAAATAAATTACTAAAATATAAAATATACTTTTATATAGTGCATAAACTTATTGAAAATATAAAATTAGAAATACATAAATATTTTTAGTTTTAGATAAATTAATTAATGGGGAATTCCACTTGGTACCTCTGCATTTTAGGCTTTTTCAGTTGGTGCCCAAAGTTATTTTCAATTTCGGTAGGTACCCCTGAAAAACTTTTCCAACTGTTACGCAAAATATTTTTCAATTCCAGTTGATACCCCTGTGTTTAAGGGTTTTTCAATTGGCGTCTAATGCGTTTAATTAATATTACATTTAATATTTTAACCAATCACACCTCGTCTCTCTCTCTCCTATGCACTATGCATTACTGTTCATCTCCATCATGAGACAGACTGCAACTCAAGTTTTCCTCTCAAAATCCGAAATTGATTTAAAACATAAAAAATAACGAAAATTAAATCATCAAATAAGTCGGAAAAAAAAAAAAAAAGAGAGATATTGATATAGAGAGGGTGAAACCAAGCAAGTTGGGTGGGTCAAAGCGAAACACTAAGGCAAAATCCGTCAGTTGCTCTGTAGCGACCCTCCCCTTCTAATACTAATTAGTGGCGGGTTTTCCCAACGTAAGTCACGGAAGACCCGTCTAATTAAAACTTTTCTAAAATAAAATATATTACACCTAACGTCATCTACATTGTCATGAATTTACATGGATCGTAGCCCCAAAATATCAAAATATCAAACCCTAACGTCGCTCCACAGGTCGCATCCATGTACAGCATCGCCCTCAAAAGTTCGTGGAGCACCGCCGTCAGCCCGCCTCAGCCGCGACGCGCATCAGCGTCGGGCTCGATACCTACAACACGTAAAACCCTGAGCTATCGCTCAGTAGGTGAAATATGCATGACATGCAACGTGCACTCACATCCCAACCCCAACATTGAAGTCCTAGAATTTATTACGGATAATCTAAGTTCAAATACGCTCAGATTAACGTAATAAGTATAAATACTACAAATACATGCACAAGACAACTCAAATAACTTCAAATATACTCTAGCTATGACTAGATATGATATAATACGTTTACCAAACCTCCCCACACTGAATCGCTTGGTTGTCCTAAGTAAACTAGAACTAAGAGAAACATAAATATACAAGCAACTTTCTTCAGAACAGTCATTCAAGAGAGAACATGAAATATAGTAAAACAAGTGGTTTAGAAACACCATATTTGTGGTCAACGCCTGCCAATATGAATTTCCTTAGCAATTTAGCAATACCATTCAAGATTCATACCTTGCAGGAATTCACTCATATCCACCACATGAATATATCAGTGAAATTAGTTAGTTCATACAATAGTATAAGATCTACCACAAGCTTGCAATCAAAGGTCTCTATGACTATGGTGATTAAGCTCGAATTAGAAGGTCTGCCTTGGGTTTCCTCGAGGCTCGACTGACAAAGTAAATATTTTATGCTATTAATACTATACAAGTGGTTATGTCAATTTCATGTCAGGGAGTTGCAAATTCCAATTTTTCACAAGTAAATTATCAACCTCAAATTGGCTAACTAGGATGAGCGATCGATCGTACTCAGAAACTTTTCATAGAAACTTAGTTCCTAACACCTCGTCGATTGTCACGTACTACACAAGCAAGGTTTTAGAAATAGAAACTATACACTACTCACACACCGAAGTAACGAGCATAAAACTAGTCAGCTCAAAATTTCATGAAAAACGGGCATGTGGTCAAGTGTACGATCTTTTATAGTATCACAGTAATTCAATGTCAACGATAAAGTAATTTTAATTTCCTATAATCCATTTGTGAGCTAAAAGTTTTCATTGAATCTTTTATTCTCAAGTGAAAAGTTATAATTTTAACTCAAAGGAGTGGGACACTTTTTATTTCAACGTATATGAACATGCATCACACGCAACTAGATAATTACATCCTCCATGATCTGGACCACAAAGCTCACTTTAGCGAACCAATAGACTTCACTTCCACATTACGCGTTAAGAAGCGGACCGCCTTTCATGAACTCCGTAAAAGCGAGAGCCACCAATCCGATCATCGCAAACCTACCGTTCCATATCTCAGCATCTGACGTAAACACACCATTGTTCTTTGACTCTGGCGACAACCCTCTGTAGATTGGTATCACAGTTGCGAATGCGAGCAACCAACTCGTCAGTAGGAACGACTGGACGCCGCCGTTCATCAACTGAGACAATAAGCCTCGCCCGGTGACTAACTCGACTCCAATGGCAGCCACAAATCCAATCATAGCCGCACGCCCGTTGATTCTCTCCGGCGCTAAACCGTCAAAGGCAAATAAGTCAGTGGTCTTCTTTGAGGTCACCTTTGAGCGGTTTGGAGTTAGCTCTTCTTCATTAAGCTGGCCCGGCTCCTTCTCACCATCCTGAATAGATCATACATTGTTAACCAAAAACTATGTTTCAACCTAACATAACTATTAATTAAAAAAGAAAGAAAAGAAGAGGAAAAATATAAATTATACGAAATGATTTATGTTATGAATCATGTAATAAGATTTCGTCGTATTCTCTGGCAGGCAGAGACAAACATCCCTCAACCGACGAACTAAGAAAAATATGTATTAAACTGAAATAAAACAAAAAAAAAAGGATAATTACGTCCCGACATCATCTTTAATACGTATTTTTAACTAATGTTGTTTCACAATATTTATCTGGAATGTTTAGATAAATTTGATACCTTTTACACTAGTAGAATGCTAGCATCTTGATTTGCGAAAATAATAATTGGAAAACATGTTATTCGTCTAGTTTTCACCAAAAAACTGCCTAAACCCCTAGCGATTGTACAACATCGTTGTGAACTGAGGAATTTTACAGAAATTTAAGAGCATATAAACCGATGTATGACGTGTTACCTCTTTCATGCTTCGGACCGAAAACTTAACATTCCTCTTCAGCGGCAAGAATCCAAAGTTGGTTGTTTGTGTCAGAAAGAGGTTGTTGCTAGGACCAAACCTCGTATTTTGTCGGCCTCCAGCAGACACCGATGGCATCACTGGTGCGCAACAAATAGCAGAAGCCATTATTTATGGATCCAAATAATCAACGTAGATGTGCTTATTGACTATGTCTCTGCTGGTCTTCAACGCCAAGCGTAATCGGGATATATTCTGCGATAGAAAGTTACACAATATCGATTTCTTCTTGATCGAATTATGAGACCGAAGGGGATGAAGTAGAGAGATATATAGGTTGATCGGATAAAGAGAAATAAAGAGAAGCGAGTGGATACGTAATCGGCTCCTGCGGTCCGTTAAAGGACTACCTATCACGTGTATAGTTTAAAAGTTATGACTAATTTGTGCTGATCGGAGATATATTGCTAGAAATTTCTAGGCAGTGAAGCTCAGGTTTGGACCACTTTAAATTTGTACTATAGTGTCATCATGGGTTCGTTGGCGCCTTTTGACAATGCCATTATTCCGTGTGTTTATTGTAATAAGGACGTAGAGTTAAACTCTGAAATAGATACGTGAGTTGATCACATCTTTTAGGCACTAAGAGTTCTTGGGATTTGAGTTAACATAAGCAAAACAAAAGAGTGTTTTGGTAACTCCTTAAGTGGTTAGTATATATATAATATAAAGTCTACTGTTTTCGGGATTTCTCAGGTTCTCGATATGTGAATGTGTGGAATATATTTTCATGGAGTTTACGTTATGCTCGTTAGAAGATTATATGTTCGCTATTTAGGTGATTTATATAATATTGACGTGTGTTAACAATGATGTGATATTCTCATGGTGTGTATATGCTAGAGCTAAAGCCTAAAGTATTAAAATATCTATGTAAAACGGACGATTTGTACTTAGGAGATAAGTTTTCAACTCTAAGAGTAGAACTACTGAAATATTTAAGGGTTTGAATTGCTGTTACGATTGTGATCATGATGGAAATAGGTCGGCACACACACACACATACATATTTATATATATATATATATATATATATATATATATATATATAATTTTCGGTGCTCTAGGTTTTCGGCAATATAGGGTTGTTGACATCCAAGTAGAAGTTTTCGGTGGGATTATATCTTCGGTATTTAAGGAGCTTTTGGTGTTTCTTAGCGTTTTCGACGTTTTCGCATATTCGAGATTTAATAGTTTTCAGAGAAATATATCCTCGGCCAGATAAATAAATTACGGGTAGATAGGTTCCAAATGCGAATTTAGTTAGAATTTTCGGATTATTATTATGTTTTTTTTGGGAAATATTCTTTAGAGAATTTTGAGGAGTTACCGTTAGTGAATTACGGGGTGAGCTCAAATATTTTAGAGAAAAACTTTAATTATTTGTGTGATGTTGTATTTTATTTGCACGACATAGCATGTGCACGATGCATCAGTGTGAGAGATGTTGACCGTGTTGGCACGGTGACACCTTACGGTCTCGGCGCGAGGCGCGTGGGGGTAGATGTGACCGATTTTGGTCGTCGACTCGTAGTGGAGTCTGAGGGTAGTACTAGAGCACCTTACATTATTGTCGAGGCCGCTTTTGTATGAGATACGAGAGGGTCTGTTTGGCGAAAGTAGCGACCTGGTAGTGTTAGCTCAGGGAGAATGCTACCAGCGTAGGCATCGCCGGGGCAGGTAGACGTCTCGGGAGAGAGCCGCGGGCTGCCCGATATCTGATCTCCTGACTCCTTCCTTAAATGGGTTGCGCGAAGTGCCTAGTTCTAGTCTGTGGGCCCAGTGGTTGAGGTCAGACCTGTGGTTGAGATGAGATTTAGGATGAGACGAGGTCTAATAATTAGGACGAGCGTGCATTGCATGGAGAGGATAGAACACTTTCATATGAGATATGGAAGTGTTGGTATCGGGGTTGAGTGCACGTTGCATGTCACGCATATTTTCACCTATTGAGCAATAACTCAGGGTTTACGTGTTGTAGGTATCGGGTCCGGCGCTGATGAGCGTCGCGACTAGGGGGGCTGACGGCGGTGCTCCACGGACTTTTGAGGGCGGGGCTGTACATGGATGCGACCTATGGAGCGACGTTAGGGTTTCGATGTTTTGTCATTTTGGGGCTACGGCCCATGTATAGTGATGACGATGTAGAACGACTTTCGTTGTAGTATATTATATTTTAAAGAAAAAGTTTTTGTTAAACAGGTCTTCCGCGACTTACGTTGCGAAAATCCGCCATAATTAGTATTAGAAAGTGAGGGTCGTTACAGGTGGTATCAGAGCTTAGGAAGTAGATTCTGTAGACTGTCCATGTACGGCCGCTCAAAAGCCTGGAGGATCAGCCTTGCCTGTAAGTTTTAAGTTTTGATGTGATAATGTTTACGATAATGGGCCTCTTTACGTGACTAATTATAGATCATAAGATGACGAAAGGGCGTAGAGAAGTGGGCGAAACTAGCCGTAGAACCGAACCCGAGTCCCCTACCACTGGACGGGACTCAGTCAATTTGCCACTTACCGAACTGATCCAACGACAATCGGATCAGATCAATCGCCAGTCAGATCAAATCAGCGAACTCATTCAGACTCGAAGTTCGCTTGAACCTCGTCCGTCTCCACAGCCAGAGCGCGTGGAAATTATAGGAGAGCGGTTTAGGAAAATGAGTCCCCCTACATTCTCAGACGCCACCGATCCTATTATGGCTGAGGATTGGTTGCAGACAGTCGAGGACATGTTCCTGTATAGCCGTGTCCCAGAAAACGAGAAGGTGTTATGCGCCATCTCAATGCTTCGAGGGAATGCGAGGTTTTGGTGGGACACCATCAAAATCTTAGAAGACCCAATGGCTATGTCATGGGAAAGATTTTCTGAATTATTCCGCGACAAATATTTTACGACCTTCGATCGAACTAGGAAGATGAACGAATTCATAAACCTCAAACAAGGCGAGAAATCTGTTGCGGAATATATACGTAAGTTTGAAGAGCTATCCCGCTTCGCCCCACACATGGTGGCGACCAATGCCTTGAAGATAGGACGATTCCAGGTAGGTCTCAACCCCGAGATCTACCGATATGTTAGCATGGCGGGAAGACGAGACGTAGCATTTGCGCAAGTGGCCGAACGAGCGCTCATCGCAGAACAAGCGGAGGCCCAGATCGTAGAAGTGCGAGAGGTGAAGAGAAGAAATGAGAACCAACAAGGAAATGAGGGTAATAGGAAACGTCAAAATTTCGAAATGGGCCCCAATGGCAATCAAAACCACCATTTTGGGCGACAGAATGGACACCCTAAGCCTAATCAAGTACCAATCAATGCCCCTGTCCGACCACTGAATCCCGCTCCACGATGTCAACAATGTGGACGCTTTCACACGGGCGTTTGTTATGGACCCGGGCCGAGACCTGTGAACCAGTGTTTTCGATGTGGTAAGTCGGGGCATTTCGCTCGAGACTGCCGAATAAACCCATATCCTAATCCTACTCCCGTACAAGAGCAAGCACGACTTCCAACGACAACAGAAAGAATGTACACCGTAACAGCTGAAGAGACTGAAACCCTCCCAACGACGACATCGGGTACGTTAAAATTTTGATATACCCACAATGTGTTTATCGATTTTAGAAAGCTGAGCCACACATGTAAATGTGTCGCTTAAATTGCGTAAAGACGAAATGGGAGAAATCGTTTCCCCGAGTTACACCGGTCGGCGAATTTCGGGGACTAAATTCTTTTTAAGGGAGGGAGGATGTAATACCCGTAATAATTTAATACGGTGTTTATGAGATTAGCAGCGCATAAATTGAACGTAGGTAGTTTAGACAAAGTATTTGGAACTGAAGGCGGTCCCGTACACAATGGATAAAAATCGCTAAGTGATATACTGATGTTGGACGTGATGTTGGGTGAACACTCACTCTCACTTTTAAGCGCACAGCGGAAATGATAGAAACTTAGCGATGAAATGAAACGAACACACACGATGTTTTGTGCAGCAAGTCAAATAACTTGCTGCGAGCCCCAAGGGGTAAAAATCCACTAGAAAGATGGATTACAAAAACTATCGAAAAAGATAGTCAAAAACTAGTCTAGCCACAACCTACGAATCGATAAAGAATTCAGCAACAACTAGACTAAAAAGAAAACTCTTTCAAGGAATACTCTCGCTCAGAAAAACTCTCACTTTCGCTCGGTGTTCGTCCTTCCAAAAACCTTATTTCAAACGGTTAAGTCTTTCGACTTATATAGTGCTTCGACTTGTGAAAGTCTTGTTCCAACGTCTTAGCAACTTCCCACAAT
Source organism: Craterostigma plantagineum (assembly GCA_027422505.1). Classification (NCBI taxonomy): domain Eukaryota; kingdom Viridiplantae; phylum Streptophyta; class Magnoliopsida; order Lamiales; family Linderniaceae; genus Craterostigma; species Craterostigma plantagineum. Next base: position 2,969,641 of record JAPQWV010000033.1, on the reverse strand, counting down.
GTCCACTAACGTCCACTAAGTGTATTTGGACAGTTAGTGACCGTTGTAGATCGACTTGGTCAGCTCGGATTGCTCAGTCTTCACTTGTTCTCCAAGCTTCCTATTTTTAGTATGCTCCACTCCTATTTTCGCTCTAGCTTATCCACACTCTTTCCACACGGTTTGATCCGTTCTAGCTCTTATCCATAACCTGCACAATACTAGAAAAATGCCACGTCATAATTAAAATAGGTTTTGGGCATGAAAGATAAAACTGAGAAAGGGAACATTCTCGGCCAACAGATGTTGACTAGAATGTTACCCAACATTGTTTCAGTTGAACGCTCAACATCAACAATCTCCCCCTTTTTATCTTTCTTCCCAAAACCAAAGCAGAAGTCAGTCATTGTGAAACTCCCCCTAAAGGCAACATCAACTCAACCACAAAAACAAAATGGTTAGAGTTAGACGAACAACAGAATAGTAAGAAAAACTATTCAAAGTACTAGAAAATTAGTACATGCCTTAGAGGTCCTGAAAAAAAATCTGCAAAACAAAAATAGACATGGTCCAAATATAAATCGCACACAGGAAAATAAGGGATAAGCATGCAAACATAAGCAAAATGCGCATGCACAAAAATCTAAGTCTCCGCTTCAGCTCCTTCTCCTTGACCTTCTTGGCCTTCAGTCCTGGCTTGCTCGCACTCACGAACCTGATCTCCCCCTTCTTCGAGCTGTACTTCACTTGGCCCTGCCCGATCCTCAGCTCTCACTGCTTCTGCCCTATCTCCCCCTTTTTGGGAAGAAATGAACCTCCTCAAAGCATCCCTTTGAGCCACCAAAGCTGCGATGGACTCGTCAAGAGCTCTAAGGGCCTGTTCTGCCAAAGATGTTGACCTAACACTGTGGTCAACATCGTGCTCTAGCTGTTCGGGGCTGCGCCAGGGCAGGTCTACTACTCTGCCAGAGCCGGCCAAATGGTTCGGCTGAACTGGGTAAGGACTGCGTAGGGTGGTCACCGAGTCTTTCCGGGTTGGCTGAAATCCGCCTTGTAAAAGAACTCCGTAGATAATCGAGGGATAAGGAAGAATTCCCTTTCCCACCTTTTCAGCTTGATTCGACATGTGATCGAGGATCAACTTTCCCCAATTCATCGGCAGATTTTGACCAAGTGCGTATAGCACATGAGCGATCCCTTCTGTCACCCTAACTTCATTTGATGTATGCAACCAACTACACACACCAATCTTAAACAAGACTCAATACAAAGATGTAAGAGAGCTGCCCGCATAATTTCCTTCCCACTTAGACACTCTACCCCCAGTAATAAACCTAACCACAGCATCATTGTCATATTCATACCCCATTTCTACATCAGGAGTACGAAGAAACCTGTTTATAGCACTAGCCGACATGTCATACAACCTCCCCCTCAGAAAAACCTTCCCATATTTCCTAAATTTTAACTTCAGCCACATTAAGGAAGAGGTTAGCATATACCTCTCGGACGAATTGTCACAGTACGTCCCTAAACTCGTCACCATGTGCCCGAGATGTCGAGACTCCAGGAATTGCATCACGCCATACTTCCTGAAGCTCACCTCGTCCACGACCCGTTCCACCCTAAAGAGTCTCTGACTCAGGGATTCCCACAGCTCCTCGTTGGCTGTGCGGTAAAATTTGCGGTTGGGCAATGGACTCTCCCAATCTGAATCTTCTAATGTTAGGTCAACATCAGACCCAACATCTTCAGTAACTGGAACATGGGAGACATCACGGTGACTTGCGGCTGGTTGAGGAGCTCTTTCAGTCCTCGCTCGCTTCGCTGGCTGGTCATCACTTTCCATGGGGCGTTTGCCTGCACGTTTCTCCACCCTTTTCTTCAAAGACTCTAAGGTCTCAGATAGATCAGCCTCGTCATCATCGTTACTCTCTGATTTGTCTGAGGCTGTGAAGGACTCCGAGTCAGATGACGGCGTTTCTCCCCCTGAATGTTTGAAGTCCTCATCTGATATCTCCGAGTCGACGCTGTCATATGTGGTGGAGTCGACGATTGTGTCGATTGAGTCTGAGCCGCTGGAAAGAGCGATGGGATCGTCTTTGTTCGAGGTGGGGTTCAGGGCACGTCTGATACGCCCGCTTCGTCGCTGCTTAGTTACAGGAGCCGATTTCTTGGCCTCGGCTTTGCTCTTCCTTTTCTTGGATGTATATGACCGAGATTCCTTGGGATGTTGGGCAGTTGCAGTTCCCGGAATTGAGCTTGTATCGCCAGGTAAAGGTGACGTGGCTCCTTGAGACGGTGGAGGAGACAACGGTGCTGGAACATTAATCGCGCCTCCCACCAGGCTTGTCTGAATCGGCCGTGGATGGGATGATGTCGCACCGAGCGGCAAATCCGCAAAAGTGAAAAGCGGCGGCGGAATAGTCTGTCTGGGAGCAACTGTGGCCGGAAAAAGTGGGTCTACGGAAACAGGGGTTTCTTCCGCCTGAATTGGTTCATCCACTGGTGGCTCGGCCAAAATTGGGTCTGTCGGAGCTGGGTTTGCACCAGGCGAGGTCGGCAGAGCATCCTCAGCCCTGTCCCGGCGCCGTTTCTTGAGTGATCGGAGGCGAGTTCCCAGTGGCACATCCTCGTCGTCGTCTTGACTTGTCATCGTTGCTGCGGTTTCTTGGCTAGGGTTCACCGTCGGAGTGGCTGGAAAGGCCCCGTGTAGACCACGATCTCCATCGGACCTGGAATCACTTGCAGAGGGACTGGAAAAACAGGGTTAGGATCGAATGTTGGGCCAACATTCGGTTGAGGAGGAGAATTAGACATGATTTCAACTGAGAAGAAAAAATCTAAGTCGAAAATCTGGAGCAAACTAAAAACCCTAATGAACTGAGATGGAGAGAGACGATTCTTTGTGTGTGGAAGAGATCAAAGTGATGTAAGTGGAGTGAGATGACCAGTTAGATATAATCAGTTAATCCACCACTTAACATCGATACAGATACAACGGTCACTTCAGTTATTTTCGCTAATCATGGAGTTAATGGACACAAAAATAACCGTTGAGCATAAGGAGAGAAAAATCGCTTAGATTGGATAAGTTTAAACTAAGTCATGATTTTTCAAAACATGAAGCTAAAATAGTATATGACAAATCCAATTATACGAACACATAGAAGCAAGTTTGAGACTAAGTCATGCGAGTAAATAGGAGCATTTCAGACCACGTTTCTACCAAAAAGACCACTAAGTCAAAAGTCAAGGTAGAATCAAGAAATACTAACCGATTGAGCGACGTCGATGAACACATAGAGACAAGTGTAAAGAGCTGTTCTTCGAGAGTTTCTAATGCAATTCTGAGAGATAACTAAACTAGACACACAAGACTAACAAAAACAGTACTAAAGACAGACACGAATAAAACGAAAGCACACAATGTAGCAATATCGAACTGACAGTCACACATGTTGCCCTAACATTTGACTCAACATTCTAATTCTGTAATCCTAGACTTTTCTGCTTAATTCTTCTCAAAATCAGTTCCCCTTATTTCTACCCTTTCACCTCACATATCCAACCGAATTTATGCACTGCCCTTATACTCCCTTGACTCAAGGATCGGCTTTTTGTCGCATAGTATACATCGTCACCGCGAATGCCGTGTACCTAAGGAATCTTATTACCGAGAGCCTATATCTAGCAGAGAGTTTATAAGCATGCTAATCACAAAAAGGATTGGTTTTTAGTCGCAAAGAGTACATCGTCACAGCGAATGCCGTGTACCTAGGGACGTATTACCAAGAGCCTATAAAGGAGAGATCGGGTTCATTTAGGGACCAATCAAGAAGAATCAAGTCATTTCACAGGAAAACAGAACAGAATATTAAACCAAATATTAAAGCAACAACTATCAAAATCGACATATGCTATGTTGATCCAAATGTTGGACCAACATTTAAACTAACATGTGCAAACCTATGGATTTCTTCAGGTCCGAGAACCTTTCAGAATCCAATGCCTTCGTAAAAATGTCTGCTAACTGATTCTTAGTGTCTATATTCTCGATGCGGACTAACTCCTTTTCTACCATATCTCTCAGAAAATGATGCCTAATATCTATATGCTTTGTACGAGAATGTTGGATGGGATTCCTAGAGATGTTAATGGCACTAAGGTTATCACAATACATAAGTACAGATTCGCACTCTAACCCATAGTCACATAACATGCTATTCAACCATAATAATTGCGTGCAACAACTACCCGCCGCAACATATTCGGACTCAGCAGTAGATAAAGACACACAGTTTTGTTTCTTACTATACCATGCAACCAAGGAAGAAACAGCCACCACTTGTACTCTTGCGGTCATCCTCGTCACCCGCCCAGTCAGCATCACTATAGCCTACAAGACTCAAGTTAGTATCTTTGGAGAACCATAACCCTAGGCTACACGATCCACTCACATAACGTAGTATTCGCTTAACAGCATTCAAATGCGAAACCTTAGGTTCAGATTGATATCTAGCACAAACGCAAACACTGTACATGATATCAGGTCTACTCGCAGATAAGTACAATAAACTGCCAATCATAGAACGGTACAATATTGGGTCAACATTCTGCCCAACATCGTCTTTACTTATCTTTTGCGAGGAACCCATGGGCGTTTTCATTACCTTTGCAGTGTCTAAACCAAACTTCTTGACTGTGTTCTTGGCATACTTCTCTTGGGACATAAAGATCCCGTCGCTGCTTTGCTTATCTGCAAACCTAGAAAATATGTTAATTCGCCTATCATCGACATCTCAAAGGTAGTGTTCATTGCCTGCACAAACTGATCTAGTAAAACTTGTGAGCTTGAACCAAAAACAATGTCATCAACATACACTTGAGCAATCAAAATATCAGATCCGACCCTCTTAACAAAAAGGGTGCGATCTGCCTCACCTCGTGTGAAACCGAACTCAAGTAAAAATGTTGCTAACCTTGCATACCAAGCTCGAGGCGCTTGCTTCAACCCATACAATGCTTTCTGTAGCTTAAAAACATGGTTAGGATAATGGGGATCTTCGAACCCTTTAGGCTGTTCGACATAGATTTCCTTATCAATATACCCATTCAAGAAAGCACCCTTAACATCCATTTGGTGTAATGTAATGTTAAGCCAACTTGCAATAGCTAACAAAAGCCTAATCTATTCTAACCTAGCAACGGGAGCAAACGTCTCATCAAAGTCTATACCTTCTACTTGCGTGTAACCCTGAGCTACTAAACGTGCCTTGTTTCTAACAACCCTACCAAGTTCATCAGATTTATTCTTAAATATCCACTTAGTGCCTATGACATTAATGTCTTTCGGCCGTAGCACTAATGTCCAAACTTGGTTTTTCTCGAACTGCAAGAGTTCCTCTTGCATCGCATTTATCCAACAATTATCCTTGAGAGCTTCAAGGACATTCTTGGGTTCTATCTCAGAAACAAAGCAATTAAAACGTACCTCAGCGTATAGCGAGTTCATACACGCATTTCTTACCATAGACTTGTCCTTTCGTGGTTTGTCTCTGGTCTTCCTTCCTTCATTCACGTCTCCAATTATTAGATCAGTGGGATGGTCTTTCTGAATCTTAGTTGGCGGATCACGTCGCACTTCGCTAGGACCAGCTTCTTCGTTCTGTTCTGGCTCAGATGTTGAGTCCAATGTTGGCTCAACATTGTCATCCGCAGGCTCCTCTGATTCGTTACTCGCTTGTATAACATCTGCAATATCAACTTGAGGGGGCATGTTGCTAAGATCAGTAGCATCATCAAACACAACATTAACTGATTCTTGAACAGTCTTTAAACGCAAATTATATAACTCGATAAGCACGACTGTTTGACGAATATCCTAGAAAAATGCATTTGTCACTCTTCGAATCAAACTTAGTCAAATATTCACGATCATTTAGCATGTAACACAAGCATCCAAAGACATGAAAATATTTAACCGTAGGCTTTTTACCATTCAACAGTTCATACGGGGTTTTCTTTGTACCATGCCTAAAAAATACACGATTCGAAATGTGACATGCAGTATGCAAAGCTTCTGCCCAAAAACGTTTAGACACATTTTTAGAAAGTAACATAACCCGTGCCATTTCTTGTAACGTCCTATTCTTCCTTTCGGCAACCCCATTTTGTTGGGGCGTCTTAGGAGACGAATACTCATGCACAATGCCTTTCTTATCACAGAATTCATCAAAAAACTGATTCTCAAACTCTCTACCATGGTCAGACCTAATACGGAAAACAGTAGCACTAAAATTGTTTCAAATCATAGCACAGAAATTTTTGAAAAAATCAACCGACTCTGATTTTTCCCTAAGAAAGAATATCCATGCATATCTAGAAAAATCATCCACGAGCACATAAGCATACCTTCTACCCCCTATGCTATCAACTTCCATAGGACCCATCAAATCCATGTGAATCAACTGAAAACAGTGAGCAGTTTTAAAATGTTGGGCAGCTTGTTGGTCAACATTGTGACTAACATGTATTTGCTTACCCTTCAAACACGACTCACAAACAATCTTACCAAACTCCTTGAGTTTCGGAATGCCTCTGATTGCATCATGTTTGATAAGTTGTTCCAACGTTCTGTAGTTGACGTGGCCTAATTTAAAATGCCACAACACCACGTCGTCCTCGGCTTTTGAAAGTTGACACACATATTTTACGCCCGGTTTGTCGCCAACTAGATAGCAATTGTCACTCGATCTTTTTCCTGCCATCACTAGAACAGAATTTCGGTTAAAACTTCACAACACTCCTTATTAAACCTTACCTCAAGGTCATCGTCGCACAGCTGGCTTATGCTGATCAGATTCGCGACAAGTCCTTCTACGTGAAGTACGTTGCTGAGCTTGGGAAAGTCAGGAACATTAAGTCTGCCTCTGCCGAGAATTCGACCTTTGGAACCACCTCCGAAAGTCACAGATCCACTCCTTAAAGGTGTGTAGTCACTGAGATACTCTATGGTACCCGTCATATGTCGGGAACACACGCTATCGAAGTACCATGAACTTGTAACGTTAGCTCGCAAAGAGGTGTATACAACAAGACTTTTATCCCCTGATTTCCTAATCCAAGCTTTCTTAGACGATTTAACCACATTCTGTTTACTAGAATTCGAAGAAGCGCCAGCTGAGTTTTCTCCAGACACATCCTTCAACACTGATTTCTCAATGTTGACCGATATGTTGGGTAACATATCAGCTGACATCAATTTCTTTGCAGAAATCTCTCTCTTCAATTTCCAGCAGTATGATTTTAAATGACCTGATTTCTTACAGTGTTCACACACAAAAGATTTATCATGAGTTTTTGGGGTCACATGCTCGGGACTATCCTTAGGATTCGTAACTTCGTCATTTACGGATTGAGCTTTAACAAACACAATCTTAGGCTTCTCATGGGTCAAGAGTTTCGTACTGTCAGGAGCAGATTGACGGTTATAACCTAGACCTTGTTTATCATAAATACCAATAGTCAGTACCTCTTTTGGCTAGTTTTGCTCCTGTTCCACTTAGCAAAAGTTTTGTCGGCCTCATTAAGTCTCTTTTGAAGTGAGTCAATCTCCATGTCCTTTCGTGTCAAAGCGGCTTCCAACTTGTTCATGCCATCCATTAGACCTTCAATGACCTTCTCGTTTTTCTCATTTTCCTCGGCCAACAGTTTCACCGCGGCACGGAGTTGGATGTTATTCGCCTTTTCTAACTCGTATTGCGTGGTCAACAGCTTAAAGGCTTCTTCACCACTCTCAGTTTCAGGTTCTGTATCATCACAACTCAAAAGACCATCAAGACAGTTTGAATCATCATAATAAAAAATGATATGTTTTACAGATGTTGAGTCAGATGTTGGCTCAACATCAGTTACCGCAGTAAGGCCGATATGATTATCTTCATCTTTTTCGTCGTCAGAAAATGACTGGATGATTACGGATGATTGCTTAGGCTCTTCCTCTTCATCTTCATCTTCCTCATCTGATAGATCGATCCACATGACCTTACCACCACGCTTGCGAATGGTGTTGGCACATTCGTTGGCAAAATGGCCCCAACCTTGGCATTCAAACACCGAACTGCCTCATAGTTGGTGTTCTTCTTTGGCTTTCCGTCTAGCCTCCCAAAAGGTTTCCGTTTAGGGAACGGAGGAGCTGATGATGGTTCAGCCTTGGCATTCTGGCCTTTTCTGAATGTTGGGCCAACATTTTGCACAACATTCTTCTTCTTGAAGTACTTCGCGAATTTCTTTACAACCATGGCCATGTCTTCTGCGTTTCTTGGGTCGACCTCGATCAGTTCATCGGATGGCTGGGTGACCAGTGCGAAACTCTTACCACGTGCGGCCCTCTTTTGGACTTCGAGATTGGTTTCATAATTTTTCAAGATGTTCATCAAGACGTTGAAGTCCATGGTGGCTAGGTTGTGCGACTCCTCGATCGCTGATACCTTCATATTGAATTTTTCAGTTAGTGTACGAATAGCTTTTAATACCTTGTTTGACAAAGGATCTCCTAGGCTGGCACACTCGCTGGAGATGGTCAAGAGCTTCCCAAAATACGTCGTAATATCCTCGTCTTCCTTCATTCTGATGTTCTCGAATTGACTTAGAAGGAGGCGTAGTTTGGTCTCTCGCACAGTTGTGTCACCTTCACAGTACCTCTCGAGCAGATCCCATGCATTTTTGGCCGTTGTACAGTTTTGGATGATCTTGAACGTAAAGATATCCATCGTCGAGAAAATTGCGTTGAGTGCCTTGTCATTGAATTATGCTAGGCTTCGCTCGGCTCCCGACCATTGTTCGACAGGTTTGTCGAAGACCTCGCCATCTGCATCAGGTTCTGTCCTAGGTGGGGTATACCCATGGAGTACTGCTTCCCAAGCTCGCACGTCAATTGACTTGATGCACTGACGAACACGGACCTTCCAATACGCGTAGTTGGTGCCGTCAAGAACAGGGACTTTGCCGATATTAGAACTGGTAATATCCATTGTAGAGGATGTTAAGCGCTTAGTGACATCAAGCGTTGGCTCTGATACCACTTTGAAGGCGGTCCCGTACACAATGGATAAAAATCGCTAAGTGATATACTGATGTTGGACGTGATGTTGGGTGAACACTCACTCTCACTTTTAAGCGCACAGCGGCAATGATAGAAACTTAGCGATGAAATGAAACGAACACACACGATGTTTTGTGCAGCAAGTCAAATAACTTGCTGCGAGCCCCAAGGGGTAAAAATCCACTAGAAAGATGGATTACAAAAACTATCGAAAAAGATAGTCAAAAACTAGTCTAGCCACAACCTACGAATCAATAAAGAATTCAGCAACAACTAGACTAAAAAGAAAACTCTTTCAAGGAATACTCTCGCTCAGAAAGCTCTCACTTTTGCTCGGTGTTCGTCCTTCCAAAAACCTTATTTCAAACGGTTAAGTCTTTCGACTTATATAGTGCTTCGACTTGTGAAAGTCTTGTTCCAACGTCTTAGCAACTTCCCACAACGTCCACTAACGTCCACTAAGTGTATTTGGACAGCTAGTGACCGTTGTAGATCGACTTGGTCAGCTCGGATTGCTCAGTCTTCACTTGTTCTCCAAGCTTCCTATTTTTAGTATGCTCCACTCCTATTTTCGCTCTAGCTTAGCCACACTCTTTCCACACGGTTTGATCCGTTCTAGCTCTTATCCATAACCTGCACAATACTAGAAAAATGCCACGTCATAATTAAAATAGGTTTTTAGCATGAAAGATAAAACTGAGAAAGGGAACATTCTCGGCCAACAGATGTTGACTAGAATGTTACCCAACATTGTTTCGGTTGAACGCTCAACATCAACAGGAACTTTAGGTGAAAAATATAAATTTTAGAAGTTTCGAATTCAGTTCGAACCTTAGTAAGAATAATACCCAAAAATGAGAATAATCCTATTATTGAGAATTCGCTTAGAAGTATAATGTTAAGCTAAGACTTGGGAAATTCTTGGGTAAGGTTAATTCTCAGCCAACATACTTGGGAATTTTTGGATGATTGATAAGACTAAATTTTCGAGTGGCTTGGATAAGGATTAATATAGGAACCTTACTTAGCAAAAAAGAAATTAACGTCACCTACTTATCTTGTCATTCCACTTCCCAATAAGTCTAAATGATACACATATCACTCTCTCAATTGTTGGCGAAAGGAGAAAGAAGGAGAATAACACTGAAGAAAAGAGGAAAACTTCATTACGAACAAAAGGAGGGTTTCGACAAGCTTAGAACTCTATTAATCTCGAGATTTTGCATGTGAGGTAGGTGAAATCCTCACCTACAACACGTAAATGTTGTTGTGTTTAATTTGAAATATGTTCTATGTGGCTTACGTGGATTTCATATGCTTGATGTGGTTACAGTGAGTTCTCGGGTATGACCTTTATGCGTTTAGGTTGAATTTTGGACTTAGGAGACTGAATACGTATGTTTAGGGTGAGTTATACGCTGTTTCCGTGATTTAAGTGTTATGATTAAATCCAGAATTTCGAAATGACTAGGTTAAGTATGTACGAGTGCTTGAGTAAATAACATTCGGTACTAGAACTAGGGTTGGAATACCTAAGGAGGTGCTATAATATTGCTATCGAAGTTAGGGATACTTTGTTAAGCACATAATACTTGTCGGGATGTTCATGATTGGTTAGTGTGATAAATATATATGTATATATATATATATATATATATATATATATATATATATATATATTGATAAGAAGCTTTCGTGCGTATTAGGAAAGAATGTTGTCGTAGTTAGGTTGAAGTTAGAGTTAAACTCTGAAATATATACGTGAGTTCACATCTTTTAGGCACTAAGAGTTCTTGGGATTTGAGTTAACATAAGCAAAACAAAAGAGTGTTTTGGTAACTCCTTAAGTGGTTAGTATATATATAATATAAAGTCTACTGTTTTCGGGATTTCTCAGGTTCTCGATATGTGAATGTGTGGAATATATTTTCATGGAGTTTACGTTATGCTCGAAGATTATATGTTCGGTATTTAGGTGATTTATATAATATTGACGTGTGTTAACAATGATGTGATATTCTCATGGTGTGTATATGCTAGAGCTAAAGCCTAAAGTATTAAAATATCTATGTAAAACGGACGATTTGTACTTAAAAGATAAGTTTTCAACTCTAAGAGTAGAACTACTGAAATATTTAAGGGTTTGAATTGCTGTTACGATTGTCATCATGATGGAAATAGGTCGGCGCACACACACACACACACATATATATATATATATATATATATATATATATAATTTTCGTGCTCTAGGTTTTTGGCAATATAGGGTTGTTGACATCCAAATAGAAGTTTTCGGTGGGATTATATCTTCGGTATTTAAGGAGCTTTTGGTGTTTCTTAGTCGCATATTCGAGATTTAATAGTTTTCAGAGAAATATATCCTCGGCCAGATAAATAAATTACGGGTAGATAGGTTCCAAATGCGAACTTAGTTAGAATTTTCGGATTATTATTATTATTTTTTTGAGAAATATTCTCTAGAGAATTTTGAGGAGTTACCGTTAGTGAATTACGGGGTGAGCTCAAATATTTTCGAGAAAAACTTTAATTATTTATGTGATGTTGTATTTTATTTGCACGGCATAGCATGTGCACGATGCATCAGTGTGAGAGATGTTGACCTTGTTGGCACGGTGACACCTTACGGTGTCGGCGCGAGGCGCGTGGGGGTAGATGTGACCGATTGTGGTCGTCGACTCGTAGTGGAGTCTGAGGGTAGTACTAGAGCACCTTACATTATTGTCGAGGCCGCTTTCGTATGAGATACGAGAGGGTCTGTTTGGCGAAAGTAGCGACCTGGTAGTGTTAGCTCAGGGAGAATGCTACCAGCGTAGGCATCGCCGGGGCAGGTAGACGTCTCGGGAGAGAGCCGCGGGCTGCCCGATATCTGATCTCCTGACTCCTTCCTTAAATGGGTTGCGCGAGGTGCCTAGTTCTAGTCTGTGGGTCCAGTGGTTGAGGTGAGACCTGTGGTTGAGATGAGATTTAGGATGAGACGAGGTCTAATAATTAGGACGAGCGTGCATTGCATGGAGAGGATAGAACACTTTCATATGAGATATGGAAGTGTTGGTATCGGGGTTGAGTGCACGTTGCATGTCACGCATATTTTCACCTACTGAGCAATAGCTCAGGGTTTACGTGTTGTAGGTATCGAGTCCGGCACTGATGAGCGTCGCGACTAGACGGGCTGACGGCGGTGCTCCACGGACTTTTGAGGGCGGGGCTGTACATGGATGCGACCTGTGGAGCGACGTTAGGATTTCGATGTTTTGTCATTTTGGGGCTACGGCCCATGTATAGTGATGACGATGTAGAACGACTTTCGCTGTAGTATATTATATTTTAAAGAAAAAGTTTTTGTTAAACGGGTCTTCCGCGACTTACGTTGCGAAAATCCACCACAATTAGTATTAGAAAGTGAGGGTCGTTACATTAGCTATTGCATGTTGGCTTAACATCACGTTACACCAAATGGATGTTAAGGGTGCGTTTTAAAGGGGTATATTGATAAAGATATCTATGTTGAACAACCTAAGGGATTTGAGGGTCCACACTTTCCTAACCATGTTTATAAGTTGCAGAAAGCTTTGTATAGGCTGAAGCAAAAGCCTCGAGCTTGGTAGGTAGGTTAGCTACATTTTTAATTGAATTCGGGTTCACACGAGATGAGACAGATCGTACTCTTTTTGTAAAAAGGGTCGGTTCTGATATTTTGATTGCCTAAGTTTATGTCAATGATATTGTTTTCGGCTCAAGCTCACAATCTATGCTAGATCAGTTTGTACAGGCTATGAACTCCACATTCGAAATGAGCATGATCGGGGAACTAACTTTTTTTCTTAGGATTGCAAATCAAGCAAAGCAGTGGTGGGATTTTTATGTCTCAGGAGAAGTACGCTAAGACACAGTTAAGAAACTCGGGTTGGACACGGCTAAGGTATGAAAACGCCTATGGGATCTACGCAGAAGGTAAGTAAAGGCAATATTGGACAGAATGTTGACCCAACATTGTATCGCTCTACGATAGGCAGTTTGTTGTATCTTTCAGCTAGTAGACCCGACATTATGTAGTGTCTGTGCTAGATATCAATCTGAACCTAAAGTTTCCCATCTTAATGCCGTTAAACATAATAATCTAGTTGCATGTAAGAAACATAATTGTGTGTCTTTATCTACTACTGAGTCTGAGTACGTTGCTGCGGGTAGTTGTTGTACGCAATTGATGTGGTTAAATAGCATGTTGTGTGACTATGGTTTAGAGTGTGAATCTGTTCTCCTGTATTGTGATAATCTTAGTGCCATCAACATATCTAAGAACCCTATCCAACATTCACGGCGAAGCATATAGATATAACACATCATTTTCTGAGAGATATGGTAGAGAAAGAGTTAGTACGCATTGAGCATATTGACACGATACATCAGTTAGCAGACATATTCACGAAAGCATTGGATTCTGAAAGGTTTGCACATGTCAGTCTGAATGTTGGTCCAACATTTGGATCAACATAGCATATGTCAAATTCGATGGTTACTGCTTTAATGTTTGGTTAAATATTCTGTTCTGTTTTCCTGTGAAATGACTTGATTCTTCTTGACTGGTCTCTGAATTAACCCAATCCCTTACATAGGCTCTTGGTAATAAGTTCCCTAGATACACGGCATTCGCGGTGACGATGTACTCTTTGCGACAAAAAGCCAATCCTTGATGCATATAAGCCTGCTCATAAACTCTTTGCTAGATATAGGTACTTGGTAATAAGCTTCCTTAGGTACACGACATTCGTTGTGACGATGTACACTATGCAACAAGAAGCCAAACCTTGAGGCTTAGGGTATAAGGAAACTCGGATAAATAAGGTGAAAGGGTAGAAATAAAGAGAACTGGTTTGGAGAAGTGTTGGGCAGAAAAGTCTAGGATTACGGAATTAGAATGTTGGGGCAACATGTGTAACTGTCGGTTGGGTATTGCTATATTTTCTGTGCTTTCGTTTATTTGCTTTAGCTTTTAGTCTTGCATTTTTTTGTTTCGTGTGTCAGTTTAGATATCTCTCAGAATTAGAACTCCTCGAGCAGTCTGTTACGCTTGTCTCAAGTGATCTTCATTGTCGCCTAACGGTTAGTCTCGCTGGATTCTAGTTTGATTTTTGACTTGGTATTTTTGGTTGAATTATGATCTTATGGGCTCCTATATTTTCATGTGACTCAGTCCTCCATATACTATATTTAGCTCCATGCTTACTTAGGCAGTTTTATTTATTTCTTCCCTATCCTTTAAATTGCCTAAGTGGTTTGAAGTCCAACGGTTATTTTCATATGTCCACTCACTCCACATTTATTAGCCATAACTGATAGGACAGTTAATTTTCTTTCCGTTGGTACTAATTAACAAGGTTCGACTTGGGTTGGCATGATAACTTCCACACTCCACAAACCCTAAATGCATAAGCCGAATTGAATTCTCTGAAATTTCTCTCTCTGTTCTTGAACTGTTTCGATACAATAAGGGTTACATTCTGTCTAGCACTTCAATTTCTGGAATTTCATCTTGATTTTTCACAATGTCGAACTAGCCCCTTCATGAGGAACCGAATGTTGATCGCATCTACGCGTCTGACATCGATTACCCTGTCCCGATGGAGGTTCGTCCACTTTCTCCCCTGCCGTTACAGCCGCCGCAGCCAACCCTAGCGAAGCGCGCACTGGAAACGCCGCAGAGATGCCTCCAGTGGTCATTTTTACTAATTTAATATTAGTAATTAAAATTATTTTTTTCTTATTATTAAATAAATTACTAAAATATAAAATATACTTTTATATAGTGCATAAACTTATTGAAAATATAAAATTAGAAATACATAAATATTTTTAGTTTTAGATAAATTAATTAATGGGGAATTCCACTTGGTACCTCTGCATTTTAGGCTTTTTCAGTTGGTGCCCAAAGTTATTTTCAATTTCGGTAGGTACCCCTGAAAAACTTTTCCAACTGTTACGCAAAATATTTTTCAATTCCAGTTGATACCCCTGTGTTTAAGGGTTTTTCAATTGGCGTCTAATGCGTTTAATTAATATTACATTTAATATTTTAACCAATCACACCTCGTCTCTCTCTCTCCTATGCACTATGCATTACTGTTCATCTCCATCATGAGACAGACTGCAACTCAAGTTTTCCTCTCAAAATCCGAAATTGATTTAAAACATAAAAAATAACGAAAATTAAATCATCAAATAAGTCGGAAAAAAAAAAAAAGAGAGATATTGATATAGAGAGGGTGAAACCAAGCAAGTTGGGTGGGTCAAAGCGAAACACTAAGGCAAAATCCGTCAGTTGCTCTGTAGCGACCCTCCCCTTCTAATACTAATTAGTGGCGGGTTTTCCCAACGTAAGTCACGGAAGACCCGTCTAATTAAAACTTTTCTAAAATAAAATATATTACACCTAACGTCATCTACATTGTCATGAATTTACATGGATCGTAGCCCCAAAATATCAAAATATCAAACCCTAACGTCGCTCCACAGGTCGCATCCATGTACAGCATCGCCCTCAAAAGTTCGTGGAGCACCGCCGTCAGCCCGCCTCAGCCGCGACGCGCATCAGCGTCGGGCTCGATACCTACAACACGTAAAACCCTGAGCTATCGCTCAGTAGGTGAAATATGCATGACATGCAACGTGCACTCACATCCCAACCCCAACATTGAAGTCCTAGAATTTATTACGGATAATCTAAGTTCAAATACGCTCAGATTAACGTAATAAGTATAAATACTACAAATACATGCACAAGACAACTCAAATAACTTCAAATATACTCTAGCTATGACTAGATATGATATAATACGTTTACCAAACCTCCCCACACTGAATCGCTTGGTTGTCCTAAGTAAACTAGAACTAAGAGAAACATAAATATACAAGCAACTTTCTTCAGAACAGTCATTCAAGAGAGAACATGAAATATAGTAAAACAAGTGGTTTAGAAACACCATATTTGTGGTCAACGCCTGCCAATATGAATTTCCTTAGCAATTTAGCAATACCATTCAAGATTCATACCTTGCAGGAATTCACTCATATCCACCACATGAATATATCAGTGAAATTAGTTAGTTCATACAATAGTATAAGATCTACCACAAGCTTGCAATCAAAGGTCTCTATGACTATGGTGATTAAGCTCGAATTAGAAGGTCTGCCTTGGGTTTCCTCGAGGCTCGACTGACAAAGTAAATATTTTATGCTATTAATACTATACAAGTGGTTATGTCAATTTCATGTCAGGGAGTTGCAAATTCCAATTTTTCACAAGTAAATTATCAACCTCAAATTGGCTAACTAGGATGAGCGATCGATCGTACTCAGAAACTTTTCATAGAAACTTAGTTCCTAACACCTCGTCGATTGTCACGTACTACACAAGCAAGGTTTTAGAAATAGAAACTATACACTACTCACACACCGAAGTAACGAGCATAAAACTAGTCAGCTCAAAATTTCATGAAAAACGGGCATGTGGTCAAGTGTACGATCTTTTATAGTATCACAGTAATTCAATGTCAACGATAAAGTAATTTTAATTTCCTATAATCCATTTGTGAGCTAAAAGTTTTCATTGAATCTTTTATTCTCAAGTGAAAAGTTATAATTTTAACTCAAAGGAGTGGGACACTTTTTATTTCAACGTATATGAACATGCATCACACGCAACTAGATAATTACATCCTCCATGATCTGGACCACAAAGCTCACTTTAGCGAACCAATAGACTTCACTTCCACATTACGCGTTAAGAAGCGGACCGCCTTTCATGAACTCCGTAAAAGCGAGAGCCACCAATCCGATCATCGCAAACCTACCGTTCCATATCTCAGCATCTGACGTAAACACACCATTGTTCTTTGACTCTGGCGACAACCCTCTGTAGATTGGTATCACAGTTGCGAATGCGAGCAACCAACTCGTCAGTAGGAACGACTGGACGCCGCCGTTCATCAACTGAGACAATAAGCCTCGCCCGGTGACTAACTCGACTCCAATGGCAGCCACAAATCCAATCATAGCCGCACGCCCGTTGATTCTCTCCGGCGCTAAACCGTCAAAGGCAAATAAGTCAGTGGTCTTCTTTGAGGTCACCTTTGAGCGGTTTGGAGTTAGCTCTTCTTCATTAAGCTGGCCCGGCTCCTTCTCACCATCCTGAATAGATCATACATTGTTAACCAAAAACTATGTTTCAACCTAACATAACTATTAATTAAAAAAGAAAGAAAAGAAGAGGAAAAATATAAATTATACGAAATGATTTATGTTATGAATCATGTAATAAGATTTCGTCGTATTCTCTGGCAGGCAGAGACAAACATCCCTCAACCGACGAACTAAGAAAAATATGTATTAAACTGAAATAAAACAAAAAAAAAAGGATAATTACGTCCCGACATCATCTTTAATACGTATTTTTAACTAATGTTGTTTCACAATATTTATCTGGAATGTTTAGATAAATTTGATACCTTTTACACTAGTAGAATGCTAGCATCTTGATTTGCGAAAATAATAATTGGAAAACATGTTATTCGTCTAGTTTTCACCAAAAAACTGCCTAAACCCCTAGCGATTGTACAACATCGTTGTGAACTGAGGAATTTTACAGAAATTTAAGAGCATATAAACCGATGTATGACGTGTTACCTCTTTCATGCTTCGGACCGAAAACTTAACATTCCTCTTCAGCGGCAAGAATCCAAAGTTGGTTGTTTGTGTCAGAAAGAGGTTGTTGCTAGGACCAAACCTCGTATTTTGTCGGCCTCCAGCAGACACCGATGGCATCACTGGTGCGCAACAAATAGCAGAAGCCATTATTTATGGATCCAAATAATCAACGTAGATGTGCTTATTGACTATGTCTCTGCTGGTCTTCAACGCCAAGCGTAATCGGGATATATTCTGCGATAGAAAGTTACACAATATCGATTTCTTCTTGATCGAATTATGAGACCGAAGGGGATGAAGTAGAGAGATATATAGGTTGATCGGATAAAGAGAAATAAAGAGAAGCGAGTGGATACGTAATCGGCTCCTGCGGTCCGTTAAAGGACTACCTATCACGTGTATAGTTTAAAAGTTATGACTAATTTGTGCTGATCGGAGATATATTGCTAGAAATTTCTAGGCAGTGAAGCTCAGGTTTGGACCACTTTAAATTTGTACTATAGTGTCATCATGGGTTCGTTGGCGCCTTTTGACAATGCAATTCCGTGTGTTTATTGTAATAAGGACTTACCATTCAAGGAACACACGTATACTATACACACGTTGATCATCGTTCGTGTAAAGGATCTTGAATTCAAGATATATTAATGTTCAATCTTCGTTCTTATGAGCATACCCATCGGTCACATCAAGTCGATCTTTATCTCTGGACCTATACAAATACGCTACCTTGCGGCGACTCTGCCCTACTCACTCGTTTCGTAATATAGCTGAGAAGGTTACATATTACTTGTTTATATTATCAAAAAATAAAATAAAATCCATAATCTAAAAGATATTATCGAAATGCTCGCTATTTCACGGAAACTTTGACAACTTTTCAATACTAACCACTCACAACATTTCAATCTATTTCTAATACTGTATTTTCTAGTAGTGCTATTTCACAGCAACTTTGACAACTTTTCAATACTATCCACACACATTTTGTTAGATAAGTTATAATGATTTTATAAATTATATGTGAATGAGAAATTTAGAAAACTAATTTTCTTTATGAATTGGGCTTTGAAAATGCTAACATGCTATTGGGTTTCGATTTTGGTCCAATAACGGCCCAACTTCTAGAAGGCCCAACTTCTAGAAGATTGGGTTGATGTCGTAGTGATTGAGTGGTTAAAAACCACTCCTCAACTCAAAATGTGTATGTGTCATGAATTTAAAAAAATATATAATTAATTTTTTATTACATGTTTTTGGCTATAAATAGGCCATTAATTCTAAGAAAAAAAACACACAAAAAAAAATAAAAGAAAAAAAAACTAATTCACAAAATATTTTTATGCTATCATTCTTGTTCCGTTCGCTGTCGGTGTCGTTTTTGTGCTAAACGAACGCCGTGTTGTTCGAAGTATCCTGAGAAATAGACACTCGTTAAAACCTCTAGCACATACGTGAGGGAGCGAATCTATTTTAAGGAAATTGTGTGCTACACAATCTTCGAATATTTTTTTTCTTTTCGGCCAACAGTCTTAAAATAGGTCGACGATCCCGCAAAAATGTCAGACTACGTGGACTTCCTCAACAACCAAGAATCTACGAGAAACGAAGAAAACATTGACGTTCTCCCTACTACTTTTATCCCCACTGCCATACATGTGGTAACGAAGCCAAGCGTACCGGTCAACCACCTGGAGAAGCCAGAGAAATTTACGGGGACAGCCTCGACGTTCAAAAGATGGCAACAGAAGATGCTCCTCTACCTCATCACGCTGAACCTAGCAACATACCTGGAAGAGGTCGAGCCTAAGGTGAATGACGGCGAGACGAACGCTGAGGTCGTTAGAAACACTCTGATTTCCTGTGTCGTAATTATATTCTGAATGCCCTAAGCGATACTCTGTACGACGTGTATGGTGCGGTCGCTACGGCTAAGGAATTGTGGGAATCGTTAGACCGGAAATATAAAACTGAGGATGCCAGCACAAAGAAATTTGTTGTCGGACGGTTCCTTGATTATAAGATGGTCGGTTCCAAGACTGTCATCAGTCAAGTGCAAGAGATCCAATTGATCTTGCACGAGATCCATGCAGAACGAATGGTTCTGAGTGAATCTTTCCAAGTCGCTGCTATCATTGAAAGCTGTCGTCGGGTTGGAAGGAATTCAAAAACTATCTCAAGCATAAACGCAAGGAGATGTCTTTGGAGGATCTGATTGTTAGACTTCGAATCGAAGAAGACAACAAAAGGTCGGAAAAGAGAGTGTCGAGCTCATCTGAACCAAAAGTAAACGTGGTGGAGCATAGCTCTAAAAATGGCAAAGGTCCGGTTAAACCCAAGGCGAAACTTGGAGCGACAGGATGCGTGTCAAAGCCGAACTATAAGTTCAAGGGAAAATGCTTCAACTGCGGGAAATTGGGCCATAAGTCGTCGGGCTGCCGTTTCCCAAAAAGGAACAACGAGGCGAACATGGTAAAAGACGTCACCAAAGATGTTGAAGAGATGAGCCTTGTCGCAGTGGTCTCGGAGGTGAACATGGTTGGGTCGAATCCAAGGGAGTGGTGGATCGATACCGGTGCTACACGTCATGTGTGCACGAACCGTAGATTTTTCTCTACCTGTGAGCCGGTTGAAGGAGAAAAGATCTACATGGGAAACTCAGCTGCTGCTACCGCCGAGGGAAAAGGGAACGTGCTGCTCAAATGACTTCCGGGAAAATATTGACGCTGAAAGATTTATTGTACGTTCCGGAGATACGGAAAAATCTGATTTCGGGATTCTTGTTGAACAAGCATGGTTTCATATTGTTATTGAATCCGACAAAGTGATATGTCTAAGTCGGGTGTGTTTGTTGGTAAAGGCTATGCTTGTGATGGTTTGTTCAAGCTCAATGTAATGACTATTGTAAATGATAATGAAAAACGTTCTTCCGTTTACTTGCTCGAATCTTCCAATTTGTGGCACCGTAGATTAGGTCATGTTAATTTTGAATTGATACGTCGATTAATTAACATGGACCATATTCCAACATTCGAAATTAATTCAAAACATAAATGTGAAATTTGCGTTGAAGCAAAAATGACGAGGTCGTCTTTTCCCTCGGTAGCAAGAAGTACCGAACCGCTTGAATTAATTCATAGCGATTTATGTGATTTGAAATACGTTCAAACACGTGGTGGCAATAAATATTTTATAACATTTTATTGACGATTGCACCAAATATTGCTATGTGTATTTGCTTAAGAGCAAAGACGAAGCATTAGAGAAATTTATTCTCTACAAAACCGAAGTTGAAACGCAACTCGGCAAGAAAATTAAAAGATTGAGAAGTGATCGGGGTAGGGAATACGAAGCGCCAATTGGGAGCTTTTGTGTGGAACATGGTATCGTTCATGAAGTAACTGCCCCGTATTCACCTCAATCAAACGGAGTAACCGGACGAGAGAATCGCACATTAAAAGAAATGATGAATGCGATGTTACTGAGTTCAGGTCTACCGCCTAGTATGTGGGGCGAAGCTATATTGACGAATAATTACCTATTAAATAGGATACCTCGAAAGAAAATGAATAAAACTCCATATGAATTATGGAAAGGAAAGACGCCTCCATATCAACATTTGCGAATGTGGGGGTGTTTGGCGAAGGTAGCCGTACCTACGCCTAAAGCGGTGAAAATTGGTCCTAAGGCGGTGGACTGTATTTTCATAGGATATGCACTTAATAACGGCATATCGGTTTCTTGTCTATGATTCAAAAATTTCGGATATACACAAGAACACGGTAATGGAATCGAGGAATGCATGTTTCTTTGAAAATGTATTTCCTCGTAAATCCGATGATGGATCCAGTACATCTAACCGAGATGATATAGAAACCGAGATTCCTAGTACTGGCATGAAAATGAACCGAGACGAAGCAAGCGTGCCCGAATAGAGAAATCTTTTGGTGACAATTTCATTACATATTTGATTGAAAAGGAACCACTGACTTCTGACGAAGCTGTGAGCTCCGTGGACGGGCCTTTATGGAAAGAAGCCATAAAAAGCGAGATTGATTCTATTTTGCAGAATCATACTTGGGAGTTAGTTGATCTCCCAAAGGGATGTAAACCTTTAGAATCGAAATGGATTTTTAAAAGAAAAATGAGACCAGACGGGTCTGTGAAGAAGTAGCGAGACTTGTTATCAAAGGATACAAGCAACGCGAAGGCTTAGATTATTTTGACACATATTCTCCTGTGACGAGAATAAATTCGATAAGGATGATACTTGCTATCGCGTCCTTAAGAAATTTGGAAGTACATCAAATGGATGTCAAAATAGCTTTCTTAAACGGTGAATTAGACGAAGAAATCTATATGGAGCAACCCGAGGGTTTTCGTGCTCCGGGAATCGAAAATAAAGTCTGTAGATTGATCAAATCTTTGTATGGTTTGAAACAAGCCCCTAAGAAGTGGCACGAAAAGTTTGATCACGCCATGATCAACTATGGCTTTAAAATCAATGAGAGCGATAAATGCGTTTACTCAAAGGAAACAGGCGATGACTACGTCATTTTATGTCTGTATGTAGACGACATACTCATTGTTGGCAGTAACGACAAAATGTCGAGTCTACCAAGGATATGTTAAATTCAAAATTTGACATGAAAGATCTGGGACTTGCGGACGTGATTTTAGGAATTAAAATCTTACGAACGAGTAACGGTCTTGTTTTGAGTCAAGCTCATTACGTAGACAAAATTCTCGACAAATTCTGCAAGGGTGATTCTGGTGTTGCTAGAACGCCATTAGATCGAAGCGTTCATTTGTCGAAAAATCGCGGCGAGGCTATTTCTCAAGTAGAATACTCCCGGATTATCGGAAACTTGATGTATCTAATGAGCTGTACTAGGCCAGATATTGCTTATGCTATAAGCAAACTGAGTTCGTACACGAGCAATCCGACTGCGGATCATTGGACCGCTATAATACGGGTTTTGAGATACTTAGGGTCCGTTTGGTTGGGAGGATGGGTTTAAGTAGTATTAGTTTTAGTCGGGTTTAAATAATGGAGGATATGAAGTTTTTGACTGTTTGGTTAGTGGGTTTAAATAATAATGTTGGATGTGTTTGGTAAATGGATTTAGATGGTATTAATTTTAATTAAATACAATTACAATTTTACCCTTATTTTAATTAAGAATTTATAAGTAGTGGTTTAGGATTTGCCGTTAATTATATGCGCTATCAACGAAGGTATCCACTCTCTCTTTCTTTTTGTTTATTCAATTACTGGATTTTTTTGTTCGTTGGTGTTTTGATATCGAAATACTGTGCTGATACTCGTTTTGTTTGGATTTTTGATAATCAATTGATTTGATATTCTTTCGTTTAATAGTCTTTACAGAGTCTGCTTATTATGATACTATTCCTTTGCTTGCTTTTCGTTTGTTTATTGTAAAATTTTCCCTGCTCATGTCGTATGTCCCTTGTCTTCTTTTTCTTTTCGTTTGTTTATTTGTTCTCTTTCGTTTCATAGTCTTTACAGGTTTGTTTATTTGTTTTCTTTGTTATTGTCTTTTCCTTTATATTATGTATCATTTTTCAGTTTGTTTATTGGTTATTTTTTCATTTACGTAGGATGATCTTGCTTTATTTTGTTAATTCTGAAATCATACGTGAGGTGAGGGTGGGTTGGCGATGATTGCTGTTGCTAAATGAGAATGAGAGGGCTAGTATAGGAAATATAATTTTTTATAAAGGACAATTTAGTCATAAGATGAAAGTATTAGATAAAGTTAGGGGGCTAGCCTGATTTAATTAATACCTTATTAGAGGTATTAAGATGGTATTAAGTAAATCTTACCTTTAAAAACTCCCTTCAACCAAACACAACATTAATTAATGCTAACCCCCCTAAACCCCCTATTACCCCCAACCAAACGGGCCCTTACGGTATACTCGAGACTACGGATTACACTATGGTCGATATCCGGCTGTGTTAGAAGGCTACGCAGATGCGAATTGGATATCCGACATGAAGGATTCTAAGAGCACAAGCGGCTATGTGTTTACACTCGCTGGAGCTGCTGTGTCGTGGAAATCCTCGAAACAAACGATTATAGCAAGATCCACTATGGAATCCGAGTTCTTTGCCTTGGATAAATGTGGAGAAGAAGCTGAATGGCTACGCCATTTTTTAGAGGATATCCCGAAATGGGAAAAGCCTGTGCCGCCTCTATGCATACACTGCGATAGTCAATTGGCAATTGGACGAGCACAGAGTACTATGTATAATGGTAAGTCGAGACACATACGTCGTCGACATAATACCGTTAGGCAACTGCTCTCAACTGGGGTTATCTCGATTGATTATGTGAAATCTACGGATAACATTGCGGATCCGCTAACCAAAGGGTTAAATAGAGATGCGGTTGAAAGGTTGACGAAAGGATGGGCTTAAAGCCTTAAAGTATAGAAGTGCTAAGAATGAAAACCCTACCTATGTGACTGGAGATCCCAAGATCTAGGTTCAAAGGGATAACCTAATCTTACGACTTGGTATCAATGTGGGGGATAACCCGCCCATTCCTGTCGAGAAACAGTGATGACGGAAAAGGCTAGCATTATGATGCTTTAATGACTATCATAGAGTATTGATAGAAATACTAGCGACGTGAGAAGTCGCCTATGTTAGGAAGAAGTGGGGCCGTTTCAAAGGAGAACTGAAAGGCTTAGTTCTTTAGAAACCCTCGCAGAATCAGGACGTGTCCATGGCCGTAATGGACAAAACCATGAGGCGGAATAAGAAAAAAATGGTATCTATGCATTGTACGTGGGTTCGTTTACAGAAAAAGCGGCACAGTTCAAAGACATCACGTTCTACTGGACTGCAGTAAACCAATCGTACATACAAGGAGGAAGTTCAAATGGTAAAACATACTATCCTCTATGCAGAGTATCATTAAGATTAGCAGAAACGTTAACCAAATAATTCTCATTCATGTGCGGGATTGTTAGATAAGTTATAATGATTTTATAAATTATATGTGAATGAGAAATTTAGAAAAATAATTTTCTTTATGAATTGGGCTTTGAAAATGCTATTGGGCTTCCATTTTGGCCCAATAACGACCCAACTTCTAGAAGGCCCAACTTCTAGAAGATTGGGTTGATGGCTTAGTGATTGAGTGGTTTGTTGGAGTGGTTAAAAACCACTCCTCAACTCAAAATGTGTATGTGTCATGAATTTAAAAAAAATAATTAATTTTTTATTACATGTTTTTGGCTATAAATAGGCCATTAATTCTAAGAAAAAAATACACAAAACAAATAAAAGACAAAAAAAAAAACTAATTCACAAAATATTTTTCTACTATCATTCTTGTTCCGTTCGCTGTCGGTGTCGTTTTTGTGCTAAACGAACGCCGAGTTTTTCGAAGTATCCTGAGAAGTAGACGCTCGTTAAAACCTCTAGCACATACGTGAGGGAGCGAATCTATTTAAGGAAATTGTGTTCTACACAATCTTGGAATATTTTTTTTCTTTTCGGCCAACACATTTCAAAACAACGGTTAATTTAATGTCTATTACGTATAAATAAGTTATAAACATTATATAATGACAAATAAATAATACTAAAAACAAAATAAAACATTTTATCTCATCAATATTTGTATACACGAATAATACAATTTACGTATATACCTTATTTTCATTCATCCATAGATATCATTTTGAGGACATATACCCAAAGAGGAAACTAGAGAATTAGCTAGAACATATACAGTAAAACCTCTATAAATTAATAATATTGGGATCATGAAATTTTATTAATTTAGAGAGATATTAATATATTGATAAATTAATATTTTATTAATTAAAAGAGAGACTCTTTTAACAAATTTAGAATGTATTGACGATAAATGAATTCAAATATTTTTCATTAATTATATTCATGTACTCAAAACGATTTAGAAGTGTGAATTAATGAAAAATATCGTCTGAAAATTAGTCAATGTACAATATCAAATGCTCTCAGGATATCATTGGAGTATCGTTCAGCCAACTTTCAGAAGGGTGGGGATATTAAGCGACACAAAATGGCGACAACAACCCTTCACATTTTTCTGTTGCAGCTAGAAAACTCGACAACATAACTATTGATTGCAATTAAAAAAATTAGGGATGAAATCCAATTAGATTAAAATTTAAGAAAATATTGTAACAAATAGATTTTATTTTAGCAAATTACCATAGTTTATAATTTTACTTTTTATGAATTATTAATTTAGAGTTTTAATGGGACCGAGTATTTATAAAGTGATTTTCCAAAAAAATATTTATACAGTGATTTTCCAAAAAAAATTTATATTCTTATCTTAACGAATTTGATGATTTTTTATAAAGGCCCAAGTCGGGACCGGAAGATTTTATTATTTTAGAGAGGTTATTAATTTATATAGTATTAATTTATAGAGGTTTACCGTAGAATTAAGATCTAGGCTCTTTAAATATTAGTTTTTCCGACATTAGTCTAGCACATGGATTAAACTTGGTAGTTGCATCGAACTTATGGAAGAAATAATAATATTGTAGTCGGTGATGTGTTCCTCATCAACAACGCCTAAAATAGCTTAACCTAAACCCAAATATGATATTCATAATCCTAACGCTAGAACATGGCACCATTATTCAAAGCTTGGCATTTATTACAGCATTTAGTTAAATTAATGAATGGCCAGAACATTGCCGTTGGTCATCCATTAGTTTAACAGTTTGAAAGCATCTTTTGATCTTCCAGCACATGATTTAATATCTCGAGGTGTTTGATGTATCCCATTTATGTATGTAATAGCGTGGACGTGAATTCTTGCACATCTATATCACACCTTCTATTCAAAGTCAAAAGAAGAAACCTTTTGTCCTACCATCACAAGTCATAACAAACAATGAAGGTGAGCATACTAAGCAAGAAGATGGTAAAGCCATACACCCCAACCCCAAAAACCCTAAACAAATACGACATCTCATTCAAGGATCAATTAGCTCCGTCAATGAACATACCCCTCATTCTATTCTACTCATCGCCGTCTTCTTCTAATGATCTCATTCTAAAAAGCATCAACCACTTGGAGATATCTTTAGCCAAGATCTTACAACGATTCTACCCATTAGCGGGAAGATACGTAAGGAAAGACCACATAGTCCATTGCAATGACGAGGGTGTTGAGTTTGTCGAAGCACTTGCTTGTTCAGACGACTTCAACAGTATCTCGGAGTATGTTAAAAGGGGAAACATTGAGAAACTAAACGATATGCTGCTTCCACGACTCTCCTGCGAAGTCGACGAAGTTAGTGATCCCATTGTGTCCATTCAAGTTACAAGGTTTGGTTGTGGTGGTCTTGCAATTGGTTTGAGCGTTTCGCATAGGATTTTCGACGCTGTTCGATCTCAACTTTAGTTCATGCTTGGGCCCAAGAAGCAAATAAGAATAATGCTCTCAAAGAAGGGGAATCGAAACCTATCATAAACCCTAGTTTCGACTCTACCAGACTGCTTCCATTCAAGAACTCGTTTGCTTTTATGGACGACGTTCAACTTCCAAGAACCGTTGATCCAAACATAGTTTCGAAGAGGTTAGTATTCAACAGTCATGCGATTGAAGCCCTAAAAGCAAAAATTGCAGATAGGTCCAGACGAGTATCGAAAGTGAACGCGGTATGCGCCCTTATATCGATGGTTATGATCCGTGTTGAGCGACTAAAGCATAGGAGATCTAGAAATTTCCTAATCTCTCAAGCGGTTAACATAAGGGATAGAACAATCCCACCATTTCCGATGTACTCTTGCGGGAATTTAGCTGCGCAAGCAATACTTAAATTGCACCCTTCATCTTCCAATGACTGTGATGATTTCGATGGTTTGGTTTTTTCGTTGCGTGAATCAGTTGACAAGACCATTTCAGACTCTGCAGATGTGTTTAAGGGTTCTGGCGATGAAGGGCACAAAGTGCTTTACGAATCTGTAATGGATTTGATGGAAAACATCACAAGGTACAACGAAGAAAATACTGCTTGCTTCTTCACAGATTGGACTAACTTTAAATTTTACGAAGCTGATTTTGGATGGGGAAAGCCTATTTGGACAAGTATCGCCACAAGGCGCATAGAAAACCTAGCTGTGCTAATGGAGAATAAAGAAGGTAATGGCGTCGAAGCCTGGGTTAATCTATTGAAGGAAGATATGGTTCTATTCGAGCAAGATGATGACATAACTAGGTTCGATACTTCAACAAAAACTTAGGATTGCATTGCAAGAAAAGATCGAACAAAGTAGAAACGACCATTGCTATTTTCCTTGGGGCCAATTTATCGTTTCAGTATTGCAATTTTTGTTGTTTAGGACTTAGATTTGTAACTTGCAAGTTCAAATGAGAGATGCTTTTGTTGAAAGGAACTGTGAAATTGTGTCGTTGTTTAACACTCTATATCAACTCTGAGTGAGCAAAACGTCAAGCATGACAAAACAATTTGGGCGATAAAATATTGTTTTGGTCGGCTTTCGTGCCATGATAACATATTGTTACTGGAATATTTTATAAGCATGAAAACAGTTTCCGCTTTAGTTTAATGGAGTTGTTTCATCAAGTTGAGTATATCCTGCATAATTCATTAGCACCGTATTCTTATTTTGAGACAATAGTTTGAAATATGTTCTGCATTTCACACTTTTCTATGACTGGCATTTATTTTAATTATGAGCATGATGCTGAAATCTTGATGGAAATGATGTTAGTGGCAGTCGGTGAGCGCCTTTATCTTCGAGTTTGAAAGCGCAAATAAATTTCAGCGATATAAACAAATCACGAGTCGAGGCACGTGATACACGCTCTCTTGAAGACGAAATTACCCCGCTAATACCCACGGTTTACGGTAAATGCCTCCGAGATACAACGGCTTACGTTTGGAATATAGCGGTATCTCAAATACGCCAAACTTCACCGAACAAATACTCTTGCTTTGGGACTAACAAGAACACGAATGCTATGAGTGAAATGTAGAGAATTTTTAATGCTTTTTGAATGATTCTTAATGCTAACTCATGTGTGGTATTTATAGGTGTAGGTTTTAATTACGAAGAGAAGTGACTTTTTGCATGTGTCTATTCATGAAGAAATGCATCTTTATATTAATGAATTCCTATGTACCTTTTTTTAATTAGTACACCTTTTCAAATATACATCTTAGTATTAATTTCATTCACACCTTTTCCTAACAAATGATACAATATTTGAAGATGCTGCACGATTTAATATAGAAATCTATATCAGACGAGGCATGTGACTGATGCACCAATCAATGCGTCAATTTATTTTACGTTTATATCATACTCCCTCCGATTTTATTTACATGTCGTTTTAGCTCTTTAATTTTGTTTCTAATTAGTTGTCGTTTTACAGATTTCAAGACAAATATTTATCATATTTCCAGTTTTATCCTTTTTAATATTAGTAAATGAAATATATTAAATAGTTTTAAGCAATTAATTACGGATATATTGGACATTTTATTCTATTTCTTAAATAAGTGCAAAAACCTTAAACGACACCTAAAAAAAATCGGAGGGAGTAAGCCATAAGGTGTAAAGGCCGATGAGTACAGTGAAAGCAAATGCTGTTTTATTGGTAATAGATCTCACCATTAGAAAAAAATCATGTAGTTAATTAATAATTTATTGTTGGTTCCGGTGTTGGCGTCTGGTCGGTGGCGCTCGTAAAACTCGAACAGAGTTTGGTTATACGTCGAAGTCGAGGCACGTACGTCGTACGCTTTCCGTAAGACGTTATTGCCCCATATTTCAGTGCCTCGGGTTGTCGCAATACGTCCCGAAGATACAACGACTTTAGGAATTTTGAAACGTCGCACACCGTAACGAAATTATCGGGCGAATCTACTAAAGACTCGAGCCTTTCTTGCTTTATTATTAACTTG
Source organism: Craterostigma plantagineum (assembly GCA_027422505.1). Taxonomy (NCBI): domain Eukaryota; kingdom Viridiplantae; phylum Streptophyta; class Magnoliopsida; order Lamiales; family Linderniaceae; genus Craterostigma; species Craterostigma plantagineum. The sequence continues at coordinate 2,939,856 of JAPQWV010000033.1, read as the reverse complement.
GACTAGTATGCACTAACTCTAGAATGCTTGGTTGTGATTGAATGAATTTCCAAACTCGTCACGGGTCTATATATAGCTTTCCAAAGGTTGCTGGGGTCAATCTGTGAATTGCTGCAACTGTTGGGCTATTCTGGCACCCTTTGGCCTTTTGACGAGGGGTCATTTCGTGAATAGGCACAACTTTCGGGCCCCTTTGGAACAGGTACCCTTTCGGCCCATGTGGGCCGACCCTAGCCGAACCGGCGCGACCCAGCGGACCCCAACGGGTCCAGCCACGTCACTTCGCCTAGTCAGCGCCACGTTGCCCTCTTCGCTCACGTGTCATCGCCACGTGTCTTCTCATGCCCACGTGTCATCGCCACGTCATCAACCCCGCCATGTCACAAGGACTTTCATATCACCGCCACGTGGAGCTCTATTTAGTCGACACGACATCGCATGTGCCACGTCATGCCGGTGCCACGTCATCATCAATGCCACGTCAACGGAGCATAAATTTAATTCCGGGTCTGGGCTTGGGCTAGCGGGCCGTGCGCGTGGGCTTGGGCCGGGCTCGGCCGTGGGTCTGAGCCCACCTCTTAAGCCTACCACTTGAACCGACCACTTGTTTGATGAGTAGTGATGGGTGTCTATATATATAGTGGAAAAAGTTGAGGTGTTTTTCCAATGTGGGACTCACCCCCTTTATATACTACCAATCCACTTTATAAGTTATTGGGCCGACTTCAATAATTAATTTCTCATTCACCCGGTATCGGTTTTGAGCGTATTAATATTCGTTAGATTCCCCTCGAAACGTAGATTCATAATCTTTCAACGATTTCTCGTTTCGGCGACCGATAACTTCTCGATTTAATTAAATTCATTTCAGCTATTCTTTAGTGGGTTAATTACCCACTTGTGCCCAAAAGTCCATCTTGGGCTCAACAACAGTCCCCCACATGAATGGAAATTAATGCAAATGCTATGCATGCTGACTCTTGCAAGAAAGTCCCGACGACCCATCACTGCATCGAGATAGGTAGCTTGTGGCTTTGAACCTTCCCTAGTGAAATACTATCGGATTTACTCGTTGCTCAGTGACCATGATGTCTTGAACTGGCGGCTTTTTGTGTAAACCAAGACAATAGTATACACACAGTGATGAATCTGATCTCTTTTTGATTCTCACGTTGTGTCCGTTTCGGCCGTGGACCATATCTCCGATTAATAAGTGTTTCCATTGAAGCGGCCCCACTTAACACTTATATAGGTGACCGACTATTAGGACTTAATTCTGGAGTAGCCCGAAATACTCCACCACTTTGGTATAGTCATCATTAAAAGCATAAGTGCTTACGCTAACCACACGTCATCCGGAAATTACTTGGGCGGCTATCGATAATGGACTATATTAGTTTCCAAGTATGCTACTGAACTAATCACAGCTTAGTTGTCTCATCGAGGTTGAGTTACCACTGTTTTTGTTCTTTGCCGTGTGGATTTTTAGTCCCATTCCCCTTACTGTGTTTTCTAATTGGTATCTAGCTATGCCTTTTGTCAGCGGATCCACAATATTTTCCTTTGACTTCACATAGTCGGTGGAAATTATTCCGCTAGATTGTCTTACGGTGTTATGTCTCCGACGAATGTGCCGAGACTTACCGTTATACATACAATTCTGTGCCCTGCCGATAGCTGCCATGCTATCGCAGTGAATCATAATTGGTGGTACAGGTTTGTTCCAACACGGAATATCCTCCAGAAAATTTCGAAGCCATTCTGCTTCTTCGCCGGCTTTATCTAGTGCGATGAACTCCGACTCCATCGTGGATCGAGCTATGCACGTTTGTTGAGGACTTCCGAGAAACTGCTCCTCCACCGATGGTGAATATATAACCACTCGTGGATTTGGAGTCTTTACTATCAGATATCTAATTAGCATCGCAATACCCTTCTAGTACCGCAGGATATCTCGAGTATAGTATGTCGTGATTAATAGTGTGCTTCAAATATCTAAGCACTCTTCTTAGTGCTACCCAGTGGCTATTACCCGGGTTACTCGTAAACCTACTTAGTTTACTAATTGAGCACGCTATGTCAGGTCGAGTGCAGTTAGACAGATACATCAGGCTGCCAATCACCCGAGCGTATTCGAGTTGCGACACGGGCTCTTCTCTATTTTTGGCTAAGTGTACATTAGTGTCCACAGGTGTCTTAGCCGGAGGATCATCGAAGGCTTTAAATCTCTTTAACACGCTCTCAACATAGTGAGATTGTGTAATTATAATACCTTCGGATGTTTTAGAGATATTTATCCCCAAAATGATGTCAGCCAAACCCATATCCTTCATACTGAAATAAATTTTCAGCATATTCTTTGTATTCATGATTATTTTGTGACTGCTTCCCATGATTAACATGTCGTCGACGTAAAGACATTTATCACACTCATTAATCTTAAATCCATTCGACAACATCGTCATGTCGAACTTCTCGTGCCACAGTTTTGGTGCTTGCTTAAGCCCGTAAAGTGACTTCACGGGTCTGCACACTTTATTTTCCTGCCCAGGTACAATAAACCCTTCGGGCTGTCTCATATATATTTCTTCCTCGAGTTCCCCATTTAGAAAGGCCGTTTTAACGTCCATCTGGTGTATCTCGAGGTCATACAACGCTGCTATAGTGATCAAGACCCGTATGGATGTAATCCTTGTCACGGGTGAGTAGGTATCGAATAAATCATACCCTTCCTTTTGGTTAAATCCTTTAGCTACTAAACGAGCTTTATATTTTTCGATTGATCCATCGGTCTTAAGTTTCCTTTTAAGGACCCATTTGCATCCTAAAGGCTTACACCCCTTTGGGAGGTCTACCAGCTCCCATGTATGGTTTTGCATAATGGACTCAATCTCGCTGTTCACAGCTTCTTTCCAGAACGTAGCTTCTGGACTAGACAATGCCTCTTGCAAAGTCTGTGGTTCATCATCTAACATATATGTTAGGAAGTCAGGCCCAAACGATTTGGCCGTTCTCTTACGTTTGCTTTGCCGTGGTTCCTCGTTTTCTTGAGGTGAACTCTCCACGGCATCGTAGGTTCGCTTATAATAGTTTATTTCTTTCTTTCCTTACTTGGAAAAATATTCTCGAAGAATACTGCATTCCTCGATTCGAATATCATCCCTGTATTCATTTCAGGGTTTTCTGATTTGTGCACTAGGAATCTATATGCACTACTGTTATTAGCATAACCGATGAAAATGCAATCAACAGTCTTGGGTCCTATCTTAACCTGTTTAGTTTAGGTACTTCGACCTTTGCTAGGCACCTCCACACTTTCAGGTAATTGTAGGACGGAGCCCTACCTTTCCATAGCTCGTATGGAGTCTTTTCTTTCTTTTTGTGTGGCGCCATATTCAGAATGCGATTTGCCGAGAGGATTGCTTCCCCCCACAAGTTCTGAGGTTGCCCAGAACTGATCAACATAGCATTCATCATCTCCTTAAGAGACCTATTTTTGTGTTCAGCAACACCGTTTGACTGAGGTGAATAAGGCGCGGTTGTTTGATGAATAATGCCGTGTTCTTGGCAAAATTCTTCGAACGGCGCCACGTATTCTCCTCCTCTATCACTTCGAATTATTTTTATTCGTGAGTTTAGTTGATTCTCAACTTCACTCTTATATCTTTTGAAGGCATCAAGAGCCTCGTCCTTGCCACTTAACAAATATACGTAGCAAAATCTCGTGCAATCATCGATAAAAGTAATAAAGTACTTTTTTCCACCTCTAGTCTGCACAAACTTCAGATCACATATATCTGTATGGATTAGTTCTAGAGGCGCACTACTTCTCTCAACAGAGAAGAACGGTGTCTTGGCCATTTTTGCTTCGACACAGACTTCACATTTTTCTTGTGAGTCGACTTCCATTTGTGGAAGCAGGTTTAAACTTATTAACTTTTTTATTTTATTTAAACCCACGTGTCCTAATCTATGATGCCATAAATTGGAACACTCAACCAAGTAAGATGAACTTTCTTTATTATTATTAGCGAGATCAATCTCGCGTATTACAGGCATTACATTCATCTTAAAGAGCCCGTTCTCGAGGTAGCCCTTTCCTACAAAATGACCGTTTTTTGTCAGTACATATTTATCACTTTCAAACACCTGTCTAAATCCAACTTTGCTCAACAGGGAGCCGGACACCAAGTTCTTGCGGATGTCTGGCACGTGCAGCACGTCCACAAGAGTGAGTTCCTTACCCGAGGTCATCTTCAGCACTACCCGCCCTAATCCGACGATGTCAGAGGTGGCTGCGTTGCCCATAAACAGCTTCCTGCCTGAGATAGGGATGTAGGTTGAAAACATCTCCTTATCAGAGCATATGTGGCAAGTCGCTCCAGAGTCGATATACCACGACCTAGGATTGTCTACTACGTTGGCCTCGTATACGACGGCGGCTAGGTCCATCTCTGTCAGATCTGTCCCTGGCTTTGCCTCGGTCAAGTGAGCTTGGTTCTTCTTGCTCTTTTTCTTCAACCGACAGTCCTTGGTCATATGCCCAGGTTTGTCGCAGTTGTAGCAGTTGTCCATTATTTTGTTCGGCTTCTGATGCGTCGTATTAGGCCTCTTGCGCTTTTTGCCGGTGTTAGATTCGGCTAGGTTGGCACGTACCTCCACGCTGCCCCTTTTGTTCTTGGCCTCGATTCTTCGATTATCTTCTTCGATTCGAAGCCTCACGATCAGGTCCTCAAGCCCCATTTCTTTACGCTTGTGCTTGAGATAGTTTTTGAAGTCCTTCCACAGGGGCGGCAGCTTCTCTATTATAGCAGCTACCTGGAAGGATTCGCTGATCTGCATATTCTCCGCGTGTATATCGTGGATTATCAGTTGCAGATCACGGACCTGGTCCAACACTGGTTTGGAGTCGGTCATTTTATAGTCCAAAAACCTACCGACAATGAATTTCTTCAGTCCGGCGTCATCGGTTTTGTATTTTTGTCCAACGAGTCCCACAACTCTTTAGCAGTTTTGGCGGCTGCGTAGACGTTGTATAGGGAGTCGTCCAAGGCGTTCAAAATATAATTACGACACATGAAATCATTGTGATTCCAAGTGTCCAACGTCGCCTGTTGGTGTTCGTCCTCTTGGGGTACGGCGTCGTCGGCGGCGTCGTTGGCGTTCACCTGGGGCGGGAGCTCTTTCAGAAAGCGCACCAGGTTCAGGGTCGTGAGATAAAACAGCATCTTTTGTTGCCATCTCTTGAAGTCCACCCCGCCGGTCTTTCGGCGTGGTTGCTACCCGTCAGCGGTACGGCGGTGGGAATATTCGCTATTGTCGCCATTGATCAGACATAATAACGTCTTACGATTGTTGGTTCCGGTGTTGGCGTCTGGTCGGTGGCGCTCGTAAAACTCGAACAGAGTTTGGTTATACGTCGAAGTCGAGGCACGTACGTCGTATGCTTTCCATAAGACGTTATTGCCCCGTATTTCAGTGCCTTGGGTTGTCGCAATACGTCCGAAGATACAACGACTTCAGGAATTTCGAAACGTCGCACACCATAACGAAATTATCGGGCGAATCTACTAAAGACTCGAGCCTTTCTTGCTTTATTATTAACTTGGACTAGTATGCACTAACTCTAGAATGCTTGGGTGTGATTGAATGAATTTCCAAACTCGTCAGGGTCTATATATAGCTTTCCAAAGGTTGCTGGGGTCAATCTGCGAATAGCTGCAACTGTTGGGCTATTCTGGCACCCTTTGACCTTTTGACCAGGGGTCATTTCGTGAATAGGCACAACTTTCGGGCCCCTTTGGAACAGGTACCCTTTCGGCCCATGTGGTTCGACCCTAGCCGAACCGGCGCGACCCAGCGGACCCCAACGGGTCCAGCCACGTCACTTCGCCTAGTCAGCGCCACGTTGCCATCTTCGCTTACGTGTCATCGCCACGTGTCTTCTCATGCCCACGTGTCATCGCCACGTCATCAACCCGCCATGTCACAAGGACTTTCATATCACCGCCACGTGGAGCTCTGTCTAGTCGACACGTCATCGCCTGTGCCACGTCACGACGGTGCACGTCATCATCAATGCCACGTCAACGGAGCATAAATTTAATTCCGGGTTTGGGCTTGGGCTAGCGGGCCATGAGCGTGGGCTTGGGCCGGGCTCGGCCATGGGTCTGAGCCCACCTCTTAAGCCCACCACCTGTTTGATGAGTAGTGATGGGTGTCTATATATATAGTGAAAAAGTTGAGGTGTTTTTCCAATGTGGGACATTTGACACCCCTTTTATATACTACCAATCCACTTTATAAGTTATTGGGCCGACTTCAATAATTAATTTCTCATTCACCCGGTATCGGTTTTGAGCGTATTAATATTCGTTAGATTCCCCTCGAAACGTAGATTCATAATCTTTCAACGATTTCTCGTTTCGGCGACCGATGACGTCTCGGTTTAATTAAATTCAAGCTATTCTTTAGTGGGTTAATTACCCACTTGGGCCCAAAAGCCCATCTTGGGGTAAACCCAACATTTATATAGTAAGCTGTTGTCTTCTCAGTACCATTAAAACATAAAAAAAGATGTCGAAATCCGTGTTTGTATGCTCACGATGTTGTACGCTTTTCCCATATAAATTTGAACTTCTTGGCAGGCACACGGATTAAGTTAAACAAAGCAAGATTGTTTCGGAGCTGTGTAGACAGAAAAAAACGATGTTAAGAGGGATTATCAATAAATGTAATTAACTTGCATCCTTTTCTGGAATAGGTGAGCTCGTTTGTTTTATAAATACCCAAGTTCCATGAATTCTCCCATTGTAATTGTTCTTTTCATGATATTGGAGCAAAGGGTGTTGAACCCAATCAATAATGTACAAAGTAAGTATGATAATTGTTTTGGTTAAGTAGATTAAGGTGTTGTGTGTTAGGTGTGTTGTTTAAGGCTTCCTTAATATATGTTCGTGGATTAAGTATATGGAGTGTGTATAAATAGCCCGTGTACTCCTGAATTGAAATTGTCCCATGAAGAGACCATTTTCTCTCTCTATCAGTGTTTTAAAAGGCGTTACATAGCGGCTATATAGCGCACGTTTTCGTAATTTTTCTGTAAAACGCGTCAGAGCGTTAGATAAATAGCGTCACTTTACTATTATTCATTTTGCTTTTTTTCTTTTATGTCTGATATTAAGAATTTGTTTCTTTTTAGGCCTGTATGATGATTTTGGGTCAGAAACTCATTAGCCCACATATCTGTTAACAAAAACAAATTATTTTAATTTAGTTAAGCCCATAACTTTTAATTCCTATGTGGATACCCAGTATATTCCCAAGTAAATGGGAATCGAACATAAGCAGTCATTCAATTTTGTTTTTATTTCCTATGTTTTATTTAGTTCACATTTTTATATAACTAAATTATACTTTACCATCATCTCCTTTATCTCAAAGGTGTGTTTGCTAGTAAAAATGGTGTGCTTGCTTATATTGTTATATATTATATTTTTTTGGCATTATAAGATACATGTTAAAAAAACTCACGCGATCCGCTACGCTATTTACGTTACGCAATACCATAGCTAAAACGCAACGCGTTACGCAACACGTCTTTTAAAAACATTGATATCTATATAAAAGAATTTAGCCTTCTTATTTCTCACGGTATCGATTACCAACAAAGGGATATACTTGAAAATCGATTTGTTAGGATAAAACCAAACTATGATTAGAGGTTTCCAAAAATCAAAAACCAAACAACGAACATGATGACTCAGATATATATGATGATGAATGACTTGTTCCCCAAACTCTTTAAACACTTCTTCAGAGATCTTTGCATATCTCACTAAATCTTTAACACAGTTTAATCTTATTTAGTTCAGTCATAACTGAAATAAGTTGACATATTCCAAAGGCCATTGCAACTATTGTTCCCTTGTAGTGAAATCGTCAGTTCTTGACATATTTGATTATGATTTTTATGATGTTTCACTCTAAAGGTATGGTTTAATTTTAACATAAGATTGATGGTAAATTATCTCTCAGAAACTAGTGGAGGATTGCTTGGTAGGGCTGTTTGATTCTTTACGGTTTGTTCAGTTGAGTTGTTTATCAAGTAGCATGTTACTGGTTGTTTTGTAGAGGTTTTGACTCCCTGTACATTTTGCACTTTATATATATAAAAATGTGACATTCCCCAAAAATAAAAAATTATCTCTCAGAAATTGAATCACAGCGCTTCAATTTTTAATTTTGCAAAATCTACAACCAGATGATTTAGAAAATCGTAACTTAGGTTCTGAAAACTTGATATAGAAGCGGCGTCGTTACTGTGTTATACATCTCGTAAGCTGAAATATACAGATGTGTGTGTATATATATATGTTATTTGGTAACTTCAACAATTTTAATAATAAACAAACACTCGCACGTAATTAACTGAATGAGAAAAAAACATACATATGATAAAAAATAGTATAAGATGTGAAGATATAAATGTGCCTAAGAGGGGGGGTGAATTAGGCTTATAAAATTTTATGCTTCTTTTACAAAACCTTAGTGTGGTGACTTAGATATACCAAATAATAATGGGACGAGTATGCCTGTTATATCCTAGTACCGTCGGATGTGTTTCGGGTCTGTCTCACAGTGATAACGAAATAACTGAAAAGTAAATGCGAGACAGGATTTTTATAGAGGTTATATCCCCAACTGGGGTTTACTCCTCTCCTTGGGATTTGCTTCCCAAGAGTTTAACCAATCACTATAATGCACCGTAGCTGGATACAAAACTGATTGGTTAGCCCAATACACAACCGAAACAAGTCGAACACTAGACACCACTAGGTTACCACACGCCGAGTTTCGTTCCTCGGAATCTCCTTGATCCCGACAGACACAGCTCGCTACTGAAGGGCCCCCGGACTTGTCCTTCCCTTCACGTGTGCGTAAACGTCGACCTTGCCTCCTTGGTATTGCTCACGTCCGAAGACAGAATATATGGCAGGGGATGATGGAATATCGGATAAATCACTCGCTCAGTGATGGATACGCAGGTTAACGCTCAGTAAGGCAGAAATCTATCACAAGTGAATGGCTCAGGAATCTCTTAGTATCTCTCTGCTAAAAAATCTCTCGTAGGCTCAAATTCGCAAATTCTCTGTTTTTTTCGAAAATCTAAAGTGCAGCTTATATATAATCCTTTTCTAATAGCACTTCACATGGAAAGTCATATCAAACAATAATCACCAAATCAAGCATAGTTTTCATGTAGCTTTCGAGTCAATCATACCATATAAATCATGCTTCTAACAAATCATCACAACGGCCATATAACACATTAAAGCATTATTATATTCCATATAAAAGCTCAATTTTGTTAGAAGCATATTCAACCACTTTGCATATATTTTCCATATCGGAACTTTCCATAAGTGATTCCCTGCTATCAGTTCCTAGTAACGAGTCAATCCAGATTTACTTTCCAAGTATGGCACACAAGATAGCAAGGCATCAGCACGTTTTCCATGTACAGCTCATAGCATTTAATCAATATATTTACTATGTTTAGCACACAAGTCAGATCAGAGCTTACTTAAATCGATTTATCACATCATGGCACAACTTTCCTTATTTCAGATATATCACCCGTTATACCACATACCATATAGGAGCACTTTATCCATAAGGTCAATCAAATCAAATCTTTCCTTAATATAATAATCCAATCAGCACAAGGAAAGATATTAATTCAATATTGCACATTAAATACAGTGGAAAGCATGCAACAATCGCATAAGTGATTTTCGTCCAGGAATAAACAAGTATCAATGGATATATCACTTTCCATATATAAACAGCATATTTTCCTTTTATAACTCAGTAGGATATCTCATGTATTATTTCCATATATAGCACAGAACGATATATCCTATCTCATGGACTGTCTATAACATGCGATCACTTAGTTCCATCAAATCATCACAAAATCATACGCAATTCAAATATTCAACACTTTAACAATTTTCATCTCATTTGCAATGCATGGTTGAACATTATCATGAACTTAGACATTTTATTTGTCCCAAATCGAATTGCCTATTTTATAGACCTAATGTCATTTCAATTACATCGTTCATCAAAACTCTCTAACATATATGGACCAAAAAGGTCAACATTCTCCCCCTTTTTGATGATGACATGTAATTGATGCAGCACGGAAGCAAGTAAGCATATTAGATTACGCAAGTCCTAGCGCATATGTCTAAGTGTTCCATAATCACAAAGCAGAGCATACGATATTTCCTAATCACATGTGATACCCATTTGCTCCCCCTGCCTATGTGCAGTTATCTCTATGACATGCATATGATATATCATGATCAAATTTTGCTCCCCCTGTCTAAGTGCGGACATATCCTATCTATTTCTATGTTATATCTTGAGTACATAATGTCGAAATTTACCCGTGAGTGTGCTCCCCCTGCCTAAGTGCGCATTTTCCAAGCATGGTTCAAACAATCATGTAATCATCGCAGCAGGCACTTAGCACAGTCAATTCGCACATTCAAGTATCAGTTTATAAGATCAGCACATGGTATATGCATAGATCAGAGCAAAGATGTTAAACATAGAAGATATATCATAAAAGCAGCAAAATATTATATTAGGGTTCAACGAACTTCCCTACATACTAAAAACACTTAGACTTAGACGCAAAACACCTAAAAACTTACCTTACTACTCCCCCTTCATTATCAAAAAGGTGGGAGAGATACTTAGGAACTAACGATACTGGCAGAGCGGAATAACCTAGGGGCTACTAGGAGCAGAATGGAACTAGAGGGGCAGCCTACTGGCTTGAAGATGTTTCAGAATCGGCGGGCCTAGGAAGGATCTTATTGACGAGATTTGAGAGCTTGGATAGTTTCAGTGACAGCTCGGTATACTGCTCTTTGAGCTTGCGGAAGCGCTTCTGATTATCAGCCTTGATATCGGAGATATCGCGGCGCAGCACTGAGATTCCTGCCTTCCCTACGCTTAGCTCATCCTCGTAGTCATCGTCCTCGTCGCTTTTGACCTTCGCTTTCCCTTTCGCAGCCGATCGTTTCTGGGCGCTATCCACTGATCTGTTTTCCTTGGCCTTGAACCAGCCTTGACCTTTAGTGTGATGAATCCCCATGCGTTTCAGAGTCACAAGATCCACAATGTGGATGGCCGTATCTTCCCATGCCGGCGGCATCTGGATTTTCTCACACTCAAGGAAGTGCGTGAGCAACATCCCGTAAGGAAATGCCTTGTCTGTGCTTTCAACAGCCTGGATCATGTGCTTCAGGATCACATACCCGAGATTGAACTTGCGATTTTGGGATATCATGTACACGGCAAAGGTGCTCATGAAATTCATAGTGGTAGAGTGGCCGCCACTTCCGATTTTGGCACTCCACAAGGTCATGTTCAGCAGCTTATGAAGGAAGAAGAAATCTATGGGAAGTTTATTGAGAGCTTCTCCATCTGAAAAGCGGGGCTTAGTACGGGTATTCCAGAGTTTCAGAAGGACATCACTGGATTCGAAACCATCAGCATGGCACCAGTTGTTCATGTCGTAGTGGCAGAGGGGTTCATCAGGGACTCCAAGCATCTCGTTGATCTTCTTCGTGGTCCAGTGGATTCTGCCTCCCAGCACATAGGAGCGGACATTGATGTGTCCTTCATACTCATCGTAGTCAAAGTTTGCGTAGAAGAGCTTGACAGCTTCTGGGTAGTAGGGCTTGTTGATACTCAGGAATTTCTCCCATCCGTAGTCTTTCAGCCAAGTGATAACAGTTCCAGCAGGTAACTTGTCGAATGCGACGCCTCGACCACGAGCGATGTCACGCTTGCTGAAGCTTTTGTAGACGGTTCGATTACTTTCTTCTAGGAACAGTGCTTCAACTGGGATCTCAGTTGGGTTGGACAGAACAATGGAAGGGATATCAGAAGTTTTAGGGCTTGGTTTTGGAGACGGCGAGGCCCTATCAAGTGGGGAAGGAGATTTCTGGGTTTCCTCTGGCGTTGGGCTTTTAGAGCGGGACTTCTGGGTTTCGTCATGAATTTCTTCAGCATACTCTTGACTCAAAACAGATTTTTCAGGCTCGGGTGATCTCACAGGGGTTGTTTTCTTGCCTTTCTTCTTCTTCTTCTTGGGAATCTTAGAGGGAGATGGTCCTTTCTCAACCGATTTGTCTTTTGAACGGGTTTTTCGAACAGGGGTGGTTGATGGTGAAACTGGCGTGGATGAGACTGGAGCAGCATCGGATAGGTCTTCGTCTGATGGAGGTTCCTTTCGTTTACGGCTGGATGATTTGGGAAGAGCAGTTTTGGATCCGGAAGTTCTAGCCATTGATTAGGGTTTGAAGGTTGAGCAAAGTTTGAAGAAGATGATTGAATGATGAAGGTTGAGGAACGGTTTGGATCTTTTTGAAGGAATGAGGTCGGTTTATTTTTGGAAGAGATAAGGATGGATTTTGAAATTCGAAATTTGAAATTTCAAATTAGAGAGAGGAGGAAACTGTCAGAAATGTCTGACTGATTTGACGGGATCTCATAATTAAGGAAGGGATGTGACTAGACTGAATAGGAATATATATTAAATAAATGAGTTCCCTAAAATAACTGAACGGCTTGAGAGATATCTACGAGTTCCTTCCTAAAATAACCTGATCACATTTAAGGGCAGACCCAGAAGATCGGATATTCCTAAAATAAACTAAATGGCTGAAGGAATGTCCAGGAAGAGATAACTACGAATTTCTTCCTAAAATACGAGAATCATACTTAAGGAGAAGATCTATAAGATCCACTGAAATATTCTAAGGGCTGAATGAATACCTTAAAATAGGATAACTATGAATTTCTATCTAAAGTAGAGTAACCTAGAGTAAATGATGGAATTAGGCAGATTTATTAACCTTATTTAGCTCGATAATTCCCAATCGATCACGGATGTCGCAGAATCTTGCCTCAATTAGGGGTTTCGTAAAGATATCAGCAAGCTGATCATTTGTTCCTACGAATTCCACACTGATATTCCCCTTCTGAACATGGTCTCGTATAAAATGATGTTTAACCTCAATATGCTTAGTACGAGAGTGATGCACGGGATTCTTAGTGATACTAATAGCGCTAGTGCTATCACACATAATAGGAATCTTGTCATAACCTAACCCAAAATCACTAAGGGTTTGTTTCATCCAAAGAACTTGTTGACAACAGTTTCTTAAGGCCATATATTCAGCTTCGGTTGTGGAGAGGGCGACAGTATTTTGCTTTCTACTAGACCAAGTTACTAGGGAATTTCCAAGTAATTGGCAAGTTCCACTAGTACTTTTCCTATCTTCCCTACAGCCGGCATAGTCGGCGTCGGAATATCCCATTAATGGGAATTCATCCGTATGAGAGTACCATAGACCAAAATTTACAGTACCCTTGATATATCTAAGTATACGCTTAACTGCTGTTAGGTGAGATTCCCTAGGGTCAGACTGATATCTCGAGCACATACCAACAGCAAACATAATATCAGGGCGACTAGCAGTCAAGTAAAGAAGGCTTCTGATCATACCTCGATATTCTGTTTGATCAACTGGTGTACCTGATTCGTCACTGTCTATTTTGGTGGTCTGATGCATGGGAGTGGAAATCGCTTTGGAATCGCTCATCCCGAATTTTATCAGTAGTTCCTTGCTGTACTTCGTCTGGGATACGAAAGTTCCATCGTCAAGTTGCTTTATTTGCAACCCAAGGAAGTAGTTCAGCTCACCCATTAAACTCATCTCAAATTCCTTCTGCATAGACTTAGAGAATTCCTCGCAAAGAAGGATATTAGTACTACCAAATATGATATCATCAACGTATATTTGGACCAGTATCATGTGATCACCTTCATACTTAATAAACAGTGTGTTATCAATAGTTCCAGTCGTAAATCCTATGTCAATCAAGAACGTACTTAGCCTTTTATACCATGCCCTAGGTGCTTGCTTTAAACCATATAATGCTTTATTCAACTTGAAAACATGGTTTGGAAAATCTTCCCTAGCAAAGCCCGGTGGTTGTTCTACATAAACCTCTTCATTTATAAAGCCATTTAAAAATGCATTTTTTACGTCCATTTGAAAAAGTTTAAAGCGTTTAAAGCATGCATATGCAAGTAAGACACGTATAGACTCTAATCTAGCTACCGGAGCAAAAGTTTCATCGAAATCAATACCTTCCTCCTGGGAATAACCTTTTGCAACTAACCTCGCTTTGTTCCTTGTGACATTACCATGTTCGTCGAGTTTGTTGCGGAAGACCCATTTGGTTCCTATGAAGGATTTTTCATCCGATCTCTCTACGAGTGTCCACACTTGGCTCTTTTTGAACTGAGTCAACTCATCTTCCATGGCAGAGACCCAGGATATATCATCCAAGGCTTCATGGACTGTTTTTGGTTCCATCATTGAAAGTAGTACATCATGAGATTCCTCTGTATCCTGATTTCGTACAGTTGCTCGAGTTTTGATTCCAGATCTGATATTTCCTATCACTTGATCTGTTGGATGACTGGAAGCATGTTTCCATTTTCTAGGTTGTAGCTCATCAGCTTTTGGTTCCAGTGTCTCTACATTTTCATCTTTTGGAATATCGTCCTTACCGTCTTCAGCATCATGTAATTCTGCACAGGGCAAATCTATATCTTCCTCATCAGTAGCATCTGCGTTAGGTATCTCATCAAAAGTAACATGTATGGACTCCTGAACAGTCAACTTCCTTTTATTATAAACACGATATGCCTTAGAGTGAAGACTGTAACCAAGGAATATCCCTTCATCAACTTTAGAGTCAAATTTTCCTCTCTTATCTCTATCGTTCAAGATAAAACATTTGCATCCAAACACACGAAAGTAACTAATATTTGGAGTTCTACCATGCCAGATTTCATAAGAGGTCTTCTTTAATATCGGCCTAAGCAAAACACGGTTAGACACATAACAAGCTGTACTAACAGCTTCCGCCCAGAACTGTTTAGGAATATCATACTCATGTAACATAGATCTAGCCATTTCCTGTAATACCCTATTTTTACGTTCAACTACGCCATTCTGTTGAGGAGTTATAGGGGCAAAGAAGTTATGACTATATCCGTACTGATCACAGAATGATGCAAATGACTTACTATCAAATTCCAGTCCGTTATCACTGCGTATCGTACATAAGTTTGTTTCTTTTTCATTTTCAAGTCTCTTAACTAGCGATGCAAAGTTATCTAGTGCCTCATTCTTATATGCAAGAAATATCACCAAAGTATACCTGGAATAATCATCACCGATAACAAATGCATATCTTTTACCTCGCAGAGACATCGTCTGGACAGGACCAAAAAGGTCGAGATGCAGTAATTCCAGAGGTCTGGATGTGGATATCACATTCTTTGCCTTAAACGATGTCTTCGTCTGCTTGCCCATTTGGCATTCCTTGCATGTTTTGACCTTGACAAATTTTATGTCAGGAACACCTCGCACCAGTGCATTGCTTGTGATGTGAGACAGTAATTCCATGTTGGCATGTCCTAGCGTCTATGCCATAACCAGGTGTTATCCTGTGTAACTGCTAAGCACTTGACGTTCTGGTTAGTGATATCATCAAGAGTTATGCAATAAATATTCCTATCCCTAGATGCACTAAACAGTACCTTATCATTGTTTCTAACAATACACTTATCATTTTCAAAGGTGACGGTATGACCCTTATCACATAGTTGACTAATGCTGATGAGATTATGTTCTAGATTCTTAACTAACCATACGTCATCTATAGTAGTATGTAAAGTGTTACCAACAGTTCCAACCCCAATGATATTAGCTTTAGTGTTGTCGGCGTAGGAGACATATCCGCCATCATAGGCTTTTACCGACACAAACTTGCTGATATCACCTGTCATATGGTGGGAACACCCACTGTCGAGGTACCACTTGTTCTTTTTTTTGGATTTTCTTCTTTGTACCTGCATGAATCATTTCTTTTCTGAGGTGTCCAACTTCGATTGGGTCCTAAAAGGTCAGTGGTAAAATAACTCCTGTTAACACATGATATATCATCTGTCACAGACTGTGATCTCATAAACACAGGCGCGCCAGTGTTAGAACTTTGATTCTTAGGAATCTGCTTTGGCCTCCAGATATATCTAGTTTTATCAGCTTTCTTCAAGAAACAGTGGTTAGCATAATGACCGTGACGGCCGCATGAAAAACATTTAGGCTTTCTAATATTTTGTGAAGGTGCACCATGCTTAGGTGTTGTGGAATATCATATCCCTGTATTTCCAACATGTCTAGGAAGATCGAGTATCATGTTGAGATTATGTTGTCCTACAAAAAGTCTAACATTTTTGTTTTCTTCTAAGAAATCTTTAAGGACGGACGTGTCTCTAGATATATTTTCTTGCTTCCTAAGCTTTTCGCAATTACACAAGACTTTCTCTTCCTTAAGAGTTTCTAGCTCGGCTTTCAGACGCTCATTTTCTAGATATGTTTGATGCTTTTATCTAGCTACGTCATCTCGTTGCCTAATCAGACTCTTTACTTGTGAGTTGAGCGACTTAATTCTTCTTTCTGCATTTTGAATAATTTCAAACATCTCTTCCCTTTCATCTACTTCAGGGACTGAGGAAGCATTATCATGAGATTCATCTTGCCTAGCATATAATTCATTTAGAAAAAGAATTTTCTTAATAGTGGATGAAGAAGATACCTGATCATCATCATTGTCCATGTAGGCGAGATCTTCCTCTTCTTCGCTTTCGCCCTCTTCCCAGTTAGTGACCATTGCTTTCTGCTTCTTTACCTTTTTGTCACCATTTTCCATCGGGCAGTTTGAGGCGAAGTGGCCTGGCTTGTTGCACTTGAAGCATTTTTGCACGTTGTTCCCGGATGACGATATTCCCTTGTTCCTAGGTTGGAACTTTGAGTTTCCCTTGAACTTCCTTCTCATCCGAAACTTTTCAAACCTTCTGGTCAGCATGGCAATCTGCTCCATTAGTTCCTCCTCAGTTTCTTCTTCACCTTCTGAAACGTCTTCTTGTTCGGTGTTAAAGGCAATGTTTGGTTGATTTCGGACGGTTGGTTTCTCTTTGATGGAGATCTGAGTCATCTCGTAGGTGGTAAGAGATCCGATTAGTTCTGACACGGAAAGTTCGTCCAAGTCCTTTGCCTCGTAGATGTCAGTTACTTTGGGATTTCATTCTCTTGGAAGAGATCTCAGTATTTTCCGCACTTTCTCACCGTCTGGTATTTTCTTTCCCAACGAGAACATTTGATTGATGATGTTCATGAATCTCGCGTACATATAGCTTATGGTCTCGTTGTCCTCCATTTTGAACAGCTCGTATTGGTGAGTTAAGAGGGCTATTCTTTCTTGTACAACTCGAGTGGTTCCCTCATGTGTGACCTTAAGCATCTCCCACATATCCTTGGCAGATTCGCATGAACTTACACGATTGTATTCCTCTCTTGTAAGCGCGCAGGCGATCATGTTCTTAGCTTTGGCATTCAAGGATATTCCTCGCTTGTCTGTTGCATCGTACTCGGACCCTTTCTTTGCAGTTCCATCCGCCTTCTTGGGATCGTAAGGTCCAGTTGTGATGATATCCCACAGGTCATAGTCAGTAGCAAGCAGGAATTCCTTCATACGATTTTTCCATATAGCATAGTTTGTTCCATCGAAGAGTGGTGGCCTAGAATGGGACTGTCCTTCTGCAAAAACATCAAAACTCGAAGAAGCCATTAGATCTTTAACTCAGGCTTGTTAGGCCCGTCGTTTGAGTAACCCGCTCTGATACCAAATGAAGATATAAATGTGCCTAAGAGGGGGGTGAATTAGGCTTATAAAATTTTATGCTTCTTTTACAAAACCTTAGTGTGGTGACTTAGATATGCCAGATAATAATGGGACGAGTATGCCTATTATATCCTAGTACCGTCGGATGTGTTTCGGGTCTGTCTCACAGTGATAACGAAATAAACTAAAAAGTAAATGCGAGACAGGATTTTTATAGAGGTTATATCCCCAACTGGGGTTTACTCCTCTCCTTGGGATTTGCTTCCCAAGAGTTTAACCAATCACTATAATGCACCGTAGCTAGATACAAAACTGATTGGTTAGCCCAATACACAACCGAAACAAGTCGAATACTAGACACTACTAGGTTACCACACGCCGAGTTTCGTTCCTCGGAATCTCCTTGATCCCGACAGACACAGCTCGCTACCGAAGGGCCCCCGGACTTGTCCTTCCCTTCACGTGTGCGTAAACGTCGACTTTGCCTCCTTGGTATTGCTCACGTCCGAAGACAACACGTCCGAAGACAGAATATATGGCAGGGGATGATGAAATATCGGATAAATCACTCGCTCAGTGATGGATACGCAGGTTAACGCTCAGTAAGGCAGAAATCTATCACAAGTGAATGGCTCAGGAATCTCTTAGTATCTCTCTGCTCAAAAATCTCTCGTAGGCTTAAATTCGCAAATTCTCTGTTTTTTTCGAAAATCTAAAGTGCAGCTTATATATAATCCTTTTCTAATAGCACTTCACATGGAAAGTCATATCAAACAATAATCACCAAATCAAGCATAGTTTCCATGTAGCTTTCGAGTCAATCATACCATATAAATCATGCTTCTAACAAATCATCACAACGGCCATATAGCACATTAAAGCATGATTATATTCCATATAAAAGCTCAATTTTGTTTTCAAGCATATTCAACCACTTCGCATATATTTTCCATATCGGAACTTTCCATAATTGATTCCCTGCTATCAGTTCCTAGTAACGAGTCAATCCAGATTTACTTTCCAAGTATGGCACACAAGATAGCAAGGCATCAGCACGTTTTCCATGTACAGCTCATAGCATTTAATCAATATATTTACTATGTTTAGCACACAAGTCAGATCAGAGCTTACTTAAATCGATTTATCACATCATGGCACAACTTTCCTAATTTCAGAGATATCACCCGTTATACCACATACCATATAGGAGCACTTTATCCATAAGGTCAATCAAATCAAATCTTTCCTTAATATAATAATCCAATCAGCACAAGGAAAGATATTAATTCAATATTGCACATTAAATACAGTGAAAGCATGCAAGAATCGCATAAGCGATTTTCGTCCAGGAATAAACAAGTATCAACGGATATATCACTTTCCATATATAAACAGCACATTTTCCTTTTATAACTCAGTAGGATATCTCATGTATTATTTCCATATATAGCACAGAACGATATATCCTATCTCATGGACTGTCTATAACATGCGATCACTTAGTTCCATCAAATCATCACAAAATCATACGCAATTCAAATATTCAACACTTTAACAATTTTCATCTCATTTGCAATGCATGGTTGAACATTATCATGAACTTAGAAATTTTATTTGTCCCAAATCGAATTGCTTATTTTATAGACCTAATGTCATTTCAATTACATCGTTCATCAAAACTCTCTAACATATATGGACCAAAAAGGTCTACAAGATGAGCTGCAACAATATTGAACGTTTGCAATGTCTGAGGTACAGTATTATCAACCTGAAATTATTAGCAAAAAAAAGTATGAACTCAATTAAGTTAGAAAAAAAAACAGCTCCATCAGCCCTATAAATCAATCAATAAAATTCCAAGGGCTTTTGATGCCACTTCTGTAAAGTAAGTGTGAACCAATCTAACGAATTAAATATTAGTGTATGAACCTAATCAAATGTGTCACTCTTTGAAAAAGAAAAATTAGGACATGTATTTAGTCTCCAATGTTGAAAAGCTTTTAACGCCACCACCAAATTTGTGAATTTTCTGCTTTTTAGCCATTTCTTCTTCTTCCGCCACTTCAATCATATTCTTGATCACCACCTCCGTCGCATTTGAAAGAAAATCCGACCAATCCCTGTTTCAAAAACATATATGATTTAAATTAATAAAACCACAAAATAACCTTACTATTAATATAAAATATATATATATATATGCATGTATGAAAAAGTCCCCGCATAATGGATTAGAACGCATGATCGTCCCTTGACATAGTTCTGATCGCTTCTATATAAATCCAACATCATATTGCATAACCATTCATCAAAGAGAGAGAGAGAGAGAGAGAGAGAGAGAGAGAGAGAGAGAGAGAGAGAGAGACTAAAACATATGAGAATTCAAAATTACCCATTGAGCGTGTCGAAAGTCAATCCAACGGTGTTCCTCGCCTCATCTAAAGCTCCTCTAAAGTTCACCAACTCATCATCTCCACAATGACCTCGATAATCTCTAACCCTAAGCTCCGAGGGTTTCACATCGCAGAAGATAGGCACGACCTTCTTCTTCAACTCCATCATGAGACTAAGCTCATGCATGCAAAAGTAAGATTCGCAATAAGAAGGCGAGAAAATGGCAACACCAACCTTACATTCCCTTATCGCAACGTTAATCTTGTCGAACAGTTTGTCGCCGGGCTTCATGCTTTTGCTGTCCAAGAAGGGGCGTAACTTTAGGGCCCGCAAATGGTGGTAGAGAAGCCCGGCCACGTTCTTCTTAGTATCGATTCCTCGATGGTTTATGAACACTTCGCATGGCTTTTGGGAGGGTTTATTACTCAAGGGTTTGGTCATATGTCGAAAGATGTTCTTGGCGGCGATCGAAGATGATGATAATGGTCGCTGCATTTTTTTATTTTTTTTTGTAATAGATTGAGGAGAGTTTGTTTAGTTGTGATGTGTGTTGATGTAATGAGGGGCTTTTGTTTGTTTTGTCTTGTGCTGGAAAGTATTGTTTTGTTGGAAGGTATTGTTTTTGTTTTTTATTTTTTATTTTTTTTTTCTGTGTGGGTGGTATGATTTGAATTAATGGGGTTATTTATATAGGATTTTATGTTGCATGGAGAATAATATAAAGTTTGATTTTGAATGGGAAGTATTGAATTTCAACGTGGCTACTAATCAGAAAGTTTGAAAAAATGTTGAAAGGGGGATTTGGGTTGACGACAATTGTAGAAAACGAATTAAAGTCAAGGATTTGAATATGTTGACCCCTCTAGCGGCGGTTAAACTCTTGATCAGCGATTGTTTAATAATCCTTCAAAAAAGCTTATTTGTTTATTATTTATATACGTACGTGCAATAAAATGCGTCAAAACATATATTGGCTGAGAAACTTAGTTTAGAATGCAAATATGGTACAATATGCTATCGTTCGTATGTGCAAGTTCCACCAACACCACAATGTTTTGTTTTATTAAATTTATAAAAGACAAATTAGAAGGAAGTTTTAACTCTGGTCAAATTTTTTAGTCTAACACAAGAATTAATACGGACGAGATCAATGTTAGGTGGATTAATTAGTAAAAGAATGAATGCATACTTTTCAATAATTTATTATATGGTCTTGTTTAAATGCATAATTAGTCTATAATGATGTTTGACATGGAAAAGCTAATTAATTGAAGTGTCTTCTTATTCCAATAAAACTTTTAGAATTATATGCATATGGAACTCTATCTTTTAGGCTTTTATGAGTACCACTTTACACTTTCTTTGACGTTAATTAGGTATTTAGTTATACCTATACATATATATACATATAATTTAAAGCTTCATTACAATTGCACAGAGACCCATTTACGTATATGTATTTACAAGAGTAAAATGTTAAACGTTCAAAATGGCAATTCCATATACCCATGGACGATTCATGTGGAATATTGTTGTTACTAGTTACATATAAATAACAGAGGTTTATGTAGTGCAAGTGTACAACAAAACACACACACATATATATAATGTTTTCACATGCTGAGCACACATATAAGAAAGTTTTTACTGACGAAGATTGGGATTTCAGTTTAACAATACCGCGAGAACGGAAGTTTTTACTACGTAGTCGTGTTAGGAAATGGGAAACAATATCAATAACGGTGGGGTCCTTTCAGTTTGTAAGGAACGGACAACAATAATTAAGAATGTCTGCTAATCTAAAAAATATAAATTCCTATTTACGATTTTCATCGTGGGTCGTCAGCTGCCCATAATTAAAAAAGTGATGTGGAAAATACAGAAAATTGACGGGTTGAGCACTATCCTATCTCAGCCGCCCCGACCCTTTGAATGAACATTGACTTGCAGAAGA
Organism: Craterostigma plantagineum; assembly: GCA_027422505.1. Classification (NCBI taxonomy): domain Eukaryota; kingdom Viridiplantae; phylum Streptophyta; class Magnoliopsida; order Lamiales; family Linderniaceae; genus Craterostigma; species Craterostigma plantagineum. Next base: position 2,917,658 of record JAPQWV010000033.1, on the reverse strand, counting down.
ATCCATAGTTACGCCTCTACTCACAGTAATTTATATATTAAGTCCCTGTCTGTCCAATCAGACAATAAAATGAAAAAGCAATAGTTCATACATGGCGATTGGTGACCCATATACATATAACATATATATGATGTGTATATATTTGCCTATCGTGAAAACATATTAATTATATGTGATGCCGTCGAAAAATGACCTACCGCGAACGTGGTCTGACGAGCTTCTTCCCGCCTTAAATTCGCCACGCCTCTTGGCTGAAAACTGTCGAAACAGGGTTGATTTGGGGGGGGGGGGGTCGTTTGCCCTCTTGCCTTAGTCAAGAGGGTGTTTCCGATTCAAGGTATAAAGAGTAACGTAAAAAGTGACATGAAGTGATAAAAATGGCTAAGTATGTAGTAAAAATGGTACAGTGACGGTGTCGACGGATGGCGCACCCTAGAGGTGTCTAACGATATTTATAGCTTCCTAAAGCGTACCTGATCTCCGGCAGTTTCTCCCACCTTCGGCCGGTTACGCGCATATGGGGCTCGTGCATGGCCACGATCTCAGGTGGTTTCTTCTCACTCGGCCGGTTATGCATACGTGGGGGTCGTGTGTGGCCACGATTCCTTAATTCTCGCTAGCTGTAGCAGTATACCTTGGACCTTGCTCCTCGGACTTCTTTGCTCCTCGGGCTTCTTAGCCCGAGGAGCTCTCGCGTTGCGAAGACTTCGGGTATACGGTCCTCGGAGTATTTTTCCCGAGGACATTCTCGTGGCTGTCCTCACGGCGCGCGAGGTCGGGGTATGCAGCTCCTCGGGATATACTTCCCGAGGACATCCTCGCGGCTGCCCTGACGGTGCGCGAGGTCGGAGTAGGCAGCTCCTCGGGGTATTTTCTGAGGACCCCTCGCGACTATTCTCACGGCATGATGATCGGGCTCTTGAAAGATCAGCTCACATTTCTGCTCAGGGTATTTTGCCAAGGACGTACTTTCTGTTTGCCCTCCTAACGTGGATACTCGTGGTCGATGGTCCCTGGGGAAATTATCCAGAGGGGTCGGAGTCCTATGCTCCTCGAGAAACATTCTCGAGGACATCCCTGACGAACTGCTTTCGTGGTTTAAAGGGTCGGGTCTTGCGGATCCTCGTGATGACGTCCCTCAAGTTGGATAATTTCCCGGGTTCGGTTTGTTATAACTAACTTTTGAGTATTTTGCCTTGACCCGGAGAATCCGGGGGTAACAATAGTCCCCCTCGCGAATAGTCCAAAAGAGTTAGTGAATTTTGGACGTTGAGTGGTCATGGCAAAATACTCGAGCGGCTCTGTTCTTCCCGCACGTTCCCTCTTCAGTCCCAAGCCAGTGTGTCTTTCCCGACGAAAGGCATAACTTTCGACCAGCGGAGATAATTTCCGACCAGAATATATAGACTCCATACCAGAAAACCTGAGAGGGGTGAATCCCAGACCAGCAGACGTGATTCTCGACCAGTGGGCGACTTCCAGCAAGTAGACTTGTCTCCCATGTCAGAGGCGCGATGCTCCGGACAGAGGCGATATTTTCCGCACATATAATTTTCCGAACAGAACATATTCTCGACCAGAGGGTATAATTCCCGGACCAGAGATGACTTCCTGCGCATAAAAAATATTCCCCAACCAGAGGGAATTATTTTCGAACCAGAGATGATTTCCCGACCAGAGGGAATTATTTCCGGACCAGAGGAGACGATTTCCTGCGAATAGAATATAATTTCGAAAATAAAAATATTCCCAACCAGAGGGAATTATTTCCGGACCAGATGAGATGATTTCGAGAATAAAAGTATTCCCCGACTAGAGGGAATTATTTCCGGGCCAGAGATGATTTCCTGCGTAAAATAAAAAATATTTCCCCGGCCAGAGGGAATTATTTCCGGACCTGAGGAGACGATTTCCTGCGAATAGAATATAATTTCGAAAATAAAAATATTCTCAACCAGAGGGAATTATTTCCGGACCAGATGAGGTGATTTCGAGAATAAAAATATTCCCGACCAGAGGGAATTATTTCCGGACCAGAATGATTTCCTGCGCAAAATAAAGAATATAATTTCGAAAATAAAAATATTCCCGACCAGAGGGAATTATTCGGGACCAGAGGCGTTACTTTCGAGCCGACCCCCTTGCTTCTATACTCGTTACATGTTCGATCTTTCATTTGCTTGAGTGGAGACTGCTTTAGGCGGGAAATTTCCCCCCAAAAAATTGTGATCGTCCTTAGTGCCCCTTCAACTTCTAAGATCTAAATGCCCCTTAACCTGTCTTATTTCTCCTTCCACCATCTCCTAATTTCGCCCAAGCTCGCGCCTCCACTTTAGCGACCGGATCAAGTCCCCCCTCTCGGTAAGTTCCTTCTCCTCTCTCCTTTAGTTATGTCTTGTAACAACAGTCGTAGTTCTTTCTCGGGGTTGGGTAGCGACGGGGGTTCCTTGGATAGTGGTAGTGGTGGGGCTGGTTTCGATTGGGTTGGTTTGAGTAGTGGTGAGGATCCCTTGAATGACGATGGGACGGTGTTGGGGAACGATGAGGCTGCTTCGAGCGATGGCGGGGCTGTTTCGGTAGATAGGGCTACGAGCGCCGCGGATAACACCTGTTCGAGAACGATACCGGCGGCCTCCCCGTCCGCTGCTGCTCTCTTCACTTCCGATCTCTTTACCACCGCTTCCTCTCGAGAAGGCTTATTTGGACCGAAAGGAGTTTAGGAATGACTTCGAGAGTTGGGTTAGAGAGGTAGAAAGACGTCGTAGAGGTCTTCCATGGCATCGGATTAAGGTTTCATCCTTTACTTCATCGCACATCCCTTGTCTCCGAGCTCGTTCCGGGATGCCGGACGAGTTTGAAGTCCGTGCTCCCTCGCCCCTAGACGTGGCTAGCAACCCTCCCGAGGGCTTTGGCACTTACTACTTGGACCAAGTCGCTATGGGGCTTAGGTTCCCTCTCCCCCTTTTTCTAATCGAGATTTTCAAGTATTATGGAATTTCGCCAGCTCAGCTCGCTCCCAATTCCTTCGGTCTTCTCATTTCCTTAGCCGTTCTTTTGAGCCGTTTCGGTTTTTCTCCGTCTATACCTACGATCACTTACCTTATGCGGATAAATCGAAAGGAAAATTCTTCTTCTCCCCCACCAACGCCGGCGAGCTTATCCAAGGTAACCCGTCCTCCCATAAAGGCTGGATGAGCAAGTTCTTCTTCATCCGTTCTTCTGAAGGGAGCCCCGAAAATCAACTCTTACCTTTCACTTGGAATGATAACATTGACATACGACATCCTCTTTCTCCCGGCTCTTCGGGTTCGGCCAAAGCCTTTCTGGCGAAGGTTGGTGAGAGACGCTTCCTTGCCCCCGACCTTATTAAAGATGATCTCCTTTGCTTATTTGGATTTTGCTCGAAGGGAATTCAGCTATCCGCGACGTTAGGTATAATGCTAACTTCGTGTGTCGCCGTCTTCTAATTTTCAGTTACGACTTCCGTTGTTGTCTTATTTTTTGCTTTTTCTTAACAGCCGAGCGTATGGATCTAGCGGAGGTGATCGCCCTTGCCGATGACGAAGAAGAGGTTCCTCTAGTCGCCCCAACGGCTGCCGTGGCCCCGATTACGCGATCAAAAGGGAAAGGCAAAGCCCCGGCGTCATCCTCGGGCGTTCGCAAATCAGCCCCTAAGCGGGCCACATCGTCTCCACGGGGAACTTCTTCGAAGAGAGCAAAAACTACCTTGGAATCCTCGCCCCCTCCACTCCTTGAAGCTCCGGGCTCTTCGGGTCTCATGAAACTACCCTACCTTTTTGAATGTCCCCCAGCTAAGGACTGTATGGAGTTTCTTAACAGCGCCGCGGGCGATGACAACAAGAAGCATGCTCGAGGCATGTCGACCCCCGACTTAATCCATGCTGTCTCTCTTACATCGGGGCAGGTATGCTATTTCATATATAAAACGTTATTTACTTACAGTATTAATGGTTCCTCTTCTTTCTCGTAGGGCCTTGTTCTCATCTACGAGGTGATTAGGCGTCTCTCCCATCTCTCGGATAGGCACGGCTCGTTGGTTCGAACGAACCAATTCTCATAAGAAATTGGAAGAACCGAACCAGGTGAACGCTCGAGCCGCTAAGAGGGAGGAGGAACTGCTGAAGCAACTTGAAGATCTCCGCGCTCAGCTCGCTCGTGCCGAGTTTGCCCGTACTGAAGAGGAGACCAAGCGGAAAGAAGAGGAGATCAAGCGAGAGCAAGAGGAGATCGCTCGCCGTCGACTAGAGGAGGTCTTGTCTCGTGACTTCGTTTCGAAGCCCACTTTTCGTGCCGAGATGTTCAAGTACTTCGGCTTCGGGTTTCATGGGTGCATCGATTTCCTTGATGTGCGTCGTACCCTCAAGGAAACGCCCGAGGGCGGCTATCAGGCGGAGCCGAAGGAAAGCGAGGTTCCTCCAGAAGTCGCCTCCATCTCTACCACTCCTGAGGATGATATGCTTGACTCTCATGCTGATGGGGAAGATCGGGTCGAGGAAAGAGTCCCAGCTGTCCCGGACGAGGTGACCGAGCCTTCGACTGTAGGAGCCAACTGACGACCTTATGCTTTCTCCTAATTTTCAGACAATATTAGGCTTATATGGGTTGCGCCGAGAGCGCGTCTTTTGTCTTGACTTGCTTTTTTGTTCGGTCCTTGCTTTTGCTACGTTACTGTTTTGACCGAACGATTGTCGTATCATCTTATCTTTGTGCACTTTCTTATCCGCCTCTAGCATATGCCGTGGTTTCTCTGTTTGAGAAATCTCCACTTTTATCGGCCTTTCTGTTCTCCAATGCGTTTTGATCCCCTCAGTCTTGTTTCTCGAATTTAAATTATTCTTCAGGCGTTTTCCTCGATTATTTTGTGGAAATTCCCCGGAAAGTTGGCTATGGCACTCATTAAATTCCTTGATTCGTTCTCTCAAATTCGAACGACTTCTTCCTTGAGCCAGTCGGTTGGTCTCTCAGGGAATGAAGCTGATCGAGCCGCTCGTCGTTCCCTTTTCGAATTTAAATTCCTTCGGCGGCTTCTTCCCGAGCCGGTAACAAGGAGATGACCGGGATAACTTATGAGGAAGCCCAGAGGGCGATCGCTTGCAGACAACCCCTGGGGGACACTTCTCTTGATGACCTCTAGGCGCTTGTTTCCAAAAAAGTGGCCGGGCAAGAGCTCCTCGGATACTGATAACATGGGCTTGGGGGTATTGATATCATTCCATGCGACCCGGGCACTTGGAGAAGTGATAGCCTGCCTGTTTCTTTGTTTTCTTCCATAGATGTATTTTTCCTCTTGTTTTCCTTTCATCTCACGCACTATGTTATGGAGGCATTCCATTTTATAGTTTAACGCTACGTACCTTTAATCGCCATCGCCTTGACCCTTCGCGGTCTTTATTCTCGTGCATGATCTTACTCCGTTCGCCTTCCTTCTCGGGAGGTCCATACCTCGGATGAGGAGCGTCCTCCAAACCCGAGGACAACCTCTGATGCCTCGCGAAGAGGGCTTTTTTGCCTCTTCAAGAGGGATTTTCAGCCTCGCGGGGAGGGATTTCAGCCTCTTAGAGAGGGATTTCAGCCTCGCGGAGAGGGATTTCAGCCTCGCGGGGAGGAATTTCAGCCTCTTAGAGAGGGATTTCAGCCTCGCGGGGAGGGATTTCAGCCTCTTAGAGAGGGATTTTCTTCTTCCTTGGCCAAGGTCTTCTTTTTTTTTCGTCTCTTGGGCGATGTTCGCAAGGATTAATTTTTATGTATCCCGAACAACCTTGTGCGAAAAAGGAAATAACTTTATTAATATCCCAAGTACGTACAATATTCGAGGAAGTAGAGAATTCAAGCTGAAATAAACATAAACTAATGAGGGTACTCCCCTCTAGAGCTGATATTTCTGCGGCTTCTTAACGTTCCGAGGTCGATCCAACTGCTTTCCACTGGCGTCCTCGATCACATACAGAGTTTCCCTTCCCTTCGGGTGAGGGGGTGAGTGTTCTAGTCGGGCGTTCCACCCGCTTCCGGTGCCTGGGTATCGCGGTCCACCATCTTCCCCCACCAGCTTTGCTCGGGCCTCCGGGTTCGTGGCGACCAACTTTTCTAGTTCCCTATTTAGTTGAAAGCACTCTTCCGTGGTGTGGCCGTACTCATTATGGTATTCGCAGTAAGTATCCGAGGCGGGCTTCTTCGGATGGTCGCCGATGTAGGGAGGTCTTCTGATAAAGTCGTGTTCATCGCATATCTCCAGTGCCCGCACCTTGTTCACCCGCCATCGGGGATGATTTGCTCGAGGCATCGTGGCGGTAGGTGCGGGAAAATCATTTCCTCGAGGTAGACTTTTGCGTTTCTTTTCTTCGGACTCGCGACTTCGAGCCTCTTCCACGCGGGCGTATTTTTCCACGCGTACTACCAGCTCCTCCACTGTGATCGGGTATTTCTTTACCAGTGATATGAATAGATCCCCTTCCCTTAATCCGTGGTGAAAGGCCCCGATGAGCAACTCGGGTGCGGTATTAGGCACCTCCATCTTGACCTGATTGAATAGCCTAAGATAATCGGTCAGGCTTTCCTTCTCCGCCTGTCGTATGTTCAGCAGTTGTACAGCCGAAGAGGGACGCCCCCGACTATTGGAGAAATGCTTGAGGAAGTTGCTGGTGAGATCTTGGAAGCTCCGTATTTCTCCTGGGGGTAGCGAGGTAAACCATTGTTGAGCCCCCTTCGCTAAAGTAGTCACGAAGAGTCTGCACTTGACAGCATCCCCCAACTGGTACAACGCCGCGTTTCCTTCAAAGCTGGCCAAGTGATCCTCGGGGTGTCCGGCTCCATCATTTACCTATCTCGAAGGCACGAAAGTGGTCGGGTAAGGGCGCCGTGATCACTTCTGGGGAGAAAGGCGATTCTCGAGGAGGAAGCGGCGTCTCCTTCGGGTGTGCCCATTCCCGCAGTTTTCGGATCTCCTCCTTCAGGTTCTCCATTTCAGCCTCTTGCTGTCCGGCGCGTCTTCTCCTGTTAGCGCGTGCTCTCCTAGGTTCTGATGCCACGGTACGATTTTCGTCATCACACTCTCTAGTTCCCGACTCAGCGTCGCGGTTCCCCTCTGGTACGCGATGATTATTTCCACGATTTCTTTCAGCCATCAGTACTCCTACGTCCGTTCCGATCCTCCTCATCTCTTGCATGATCGCAGCGAATAACCCAGCAGTATCGGCCGGATTCGGCTCGTCCACGTGGGGCGGTGCTTGATCATTTTTTACAACCACCATATTAAATTTCTACTAGAGAGAAACTAGAGTTTCCCACCGACGGCGCCAAATTGATGCCGTCGAAAAATGACCTACCGCGAACGTGGTCTGACGAGCTTCTTCCCGCCTTAAATTCGCCACGCCTCTTGGCTGAAAACTGTCGAAACAGGGTTGATTTGGGGGGGTCGTTTGCCCTCTTGCCTTAGTCAAGAGGGTGTTTCCGATTCAAGGTATAAAGAGTAACGTAAAAAGTGACATGAAGTGATAAAAATGGCTAAGTATGTAGTAAAAATGGTAGAGTGACGGTGTCGACGGATGGCGCACCCTAGAGGTGTCTAACGATATTTATAGCTTCCTAAAGCGTACCTGATCTCCGGCAGTTTCTCCCACCTTCGGCCGGTTACGCGCATATGGGGCTCGTGCATGGCCACGATCTCAGGTGGTTTCTTCTCACTCGGCCGGTTATGCATACGTGGGGGTCGTGTGTGGCCACGATTCCTTAATTCTCGCTAGCTGTAGCAGTATACCTTGGACCTTGCTCCTCGGACTTCTTTGCTCCTCGGGCTTCTTAGCCCGAGGAGCTCTCGCGTTGCGAAGACTTCGGGTATACGGTCCTCGGAGTATTTTTCCCGAGGACATTCTCGTGGCTGTCCTCACGGCGCGCGAGGTCGGGGTATGCAGCTCCTCGGGATATACTTCCCGAGGACATCCTCGCGGCTGCCCTGACGGTGCGCGAGGTCGGAGTAGGCAGCTCCTCGGGGTATTTTCTGATGACCCCTCGCGACTATTCTCACGGCATGATGATCGGGCTCTTGAAAGATCAGCTCACATTTCTGCTCAGGGTATTTTGCCAAGGACGTACTTTCTGTTTGCCCTCCTAACGTGGATACTCGTGGTCGATGGTCCCTGGGGAAATTATCCAGAGGGGTCGGAGTCCTATGCTCCTCGAGAAACATTCTCGAGGACATCCCTGACGAACTGCTTTCGTGGTTTAAAGGGTCGGGTCTTGCGGATCCTCGTGATGACGTCCCTCAAGTTGGATAATTTCCCGGGTTCGGTTTGTTATAACTAACTTTTGAGTATTTTGCCTTGACCCGGAGAATCCGGGGGTAACAATATTAGTGGGATATATACGACTTTACGTATGGACCATCATAAAATGAAGTTCAAGGTATAAAATTTTAAGCCACAATAACTGTTCACAAACTCCAAATAAGATAAGCATCAAACCATTGGGAGGTTCAAAAGCCATGCATAGTCCCAAAAAAAATCCAATCCAAAGTACAGAAAAGAAAAAAACCAACATCCCATCGTTACTACCTTACCCACAACATCGAACCAAATCCACTCACATAAGCCCCCTTCGCCTCTTATAATCATTAACGGTCAAAGTCAAAGCCTGCCCACCGCCGTCGCTCATCGGCGGTTTGACTTTCAACCCAACATTCCTTTCGACGAACCCCTTCCTCGCCATGAACCCATCTCTTGCCCCGTGGGGCCCACCCAACTTGTCAAGCATGGCCAGCGAAATCGGCAAGTCAAAATTGTGCAAGAAATTAGATATAATACCTTCATCGACTGGGGCGTTCGTATCTACTAACTTCCCAGCACCTGCTGCAGCTACTAATGCAGCTTCGGTAGCAGCCAAGCCCCCAACCTTAGGCAGAGGACTATCATCATCTACGGAAGTAATATTTCCTTCGTTAGTGTTCGCAGCGTAGTAGTTCCTCGAACGGGTCCACCTCCTCGAAGACGGGTCGTAACCCGCTTCGCCCGCTTTCAGACCTCGGTTGACGGGCTTCAGTTGGGAAGCGTTCTTGAAATTCTCGGTCCTGTTCTTACGGTTCATTTCAGCTAGCCTGATGGCTTTGGCGTCTACTCCTTGGCCTTGGCGGGTTGCCTCAAGCTCTTGAATCTTGGCCTTGATCCTCGCCATCTCAGCTCCGTCGCCATTTTCTCTTGCAACCTCCATAGCACTTCGAAGGCGGTCTTTCTCCAGCGCCACGTTTATGGGCCGCCACGTGGCGGATTTCTTCTCCTGCAGCATCTGCTTCACGGTTTCTGCGTTGTACACGTAGGAGTTTGTTTTCTGTATGGCTTCTTTCTTCTGTCGAACTTCTTGCTCAGTGGGAATTTGCCCGCCGCTGCGTTCGACTTCTCTAACCACTGATCGAACTCCTCTTTGAGAGGAGGAGAATCAGATACCATGGCCATCTGCCACAGAGCTGCAGAGTTTTCGTCACCCCACACAACGTTCAGATACTTGTGCGTGGTTTTGTTATCGAACATGTACTGGCGGTCAGCGACTGAGCAATCGACGTTTCTGACCACACAGAGCCTGTAAATGGGGCCAGAAGTTGATCTCCCAATCCCGACCCTCACGAAGCAACCGACGATGAGCTCGTCGAAGAATGGCTCCATGAACCATTTGGCCAGCTTCGACCTTCTAATTGTAATTTCCCTAAGGTCTTCGTATGTGGGCAGCTTAGTCTTGGATGGCACCTTCTCATCACCTCTATCCACCTCTCGCCTTGATTCCTCTTCACTGTGAGAACCGCTCTCGCTGCTGCTAGGGCTACTCGACCTGGTGGATGCGTAAGATCTCCTCTTTAAATATCGACCCTTAGCTGCATCCCTTCTTCGTTTAACCAATTCATTCAATGCATCGGCCCTTTGAGATTTCAAACGCATGCTTCTGGTCTGAGGTCTGTGTGGGCTCACTTTTCTATCCTGGACTTTCCTCGTCTTCAGCTTTTTCGTCATGTCTCGGTCGCTTCTCTTGGTTGCACGGTCTTCGACTACCATCTCTCTTTCGAGCTCTGTCAGCTTGGAGAGCTTCTTACGGTCATCTCCGCCTTTGTACAGATCACTTCCAACGGAGTCGTTATCACTGTGATGATTATGACCGTCATCATCTTCATCATGATCCTGAATACTTCGATCGTTGTCTTTCCTCTTTTTTGGAGGAACATGGGAACTCGATGGCCTCGAGTAAGCACGATGATCATCAGAATAAGAACCTTTCCCTCTTCTTCGAGATGGTGGGGATGAACGTCGATTTCTTACACGATTTGTCGATCGTCCCGCAGCTTCCAGGAGCATTTTCTCTAAGTCAGCCATTGACAAACTCCGTTATAGGGATTCACCTGTATCAACTCGAAAAATCTTAGACTAGCTAAGACGATCCATCAACTTTATCTACAATCACATCGTGCCTGAATCCAAAATCCCCAATTTTAGTCAATTGAGGAGCACAAACAGTTAATTACAACAACACATGATTATCGCTCGGCACCACAAAGCACAAATTACACAGCTGAACTCGATTGAGCTCCATCGCTTCTCAGTTAAAATCACTTTAACGGCCGAGCCTATCAACTCTAAGCCCTAATATAAAGATAATCGAGCCACCAACAAAAAGAGAAACCTCGTGCTGAATTTCAACGCAAGAAAGCAATAAACAAAAATCCCAGCAGCAATCACAGTTAGCTGACAAAGAATTAAGCCTACGAAACACAATCATGCATGACAAACCTGGGATGGTCCCCGTGATCCTTCGGAGCGAGGAGTTGATGGTGATCAAGCGGAGATTTTGGGGACGAAAGGGAAAATCGAAATGAGGTCACAGCACAGTCACAGACCGAACGTATGTAAGTACCATGAAGGGTTTGTAGGTAGCTGCTTATAAACAGCGTGGGCCATCCATATGATGGGTTGGGCCCATATAGCAAATATGTACTAAATAGAGGTGCTACTACGAAATACACGTAGCAATTTTGTCACCCCCTTTGAACATAAGTAAGCGTCAATGAACTTGGTTTGCTAAATGGGCGGGTTCGAGGCTGATATTGGACATATATCATTCACATACAGAATATAATTCTAATTGTTGTTCCTGCTAATTCACTTTCGAATTAGTTCAGAAATAGAGAATCACCATACTGAGATCAAGGGTATAATTTGGACAAACAACAATTAGTAAAATTAATTGTAAGATAAATTTACAGCAAAATACAACTGCGTATTTTGAGCATATATGGAGAAACATTGACAAAAAATCTTAGTGAAGAAACCAATTGGGATGAAACGCGAATGCATACGGAAAGTTTCCGTATATTTATAATTATAACCGAAGATTAGAAGAATTACCGTTTGGTCGAAACAGGGTTTGGGTCGGTGTCGGGGACGGAGACGGGGGGAATGTGAATTCCAACCCTGATCCATCCCCGCGCTTTCGCGGACGGGAAATCGCCGCCAATTCTCCATCCGCGTTGTACTGAAGATTTTCTGTCCCGATAACCTAGGGTTTTGAAGGCGATTTCGCAACCAGAAAAATGAAAATAATTTATGAAAATTAATGGATCTTTGAGCTAATTTATAATATCTCCAATGTTGAGGCAAGATCTTTATTGGGCCTAGATAACTAGGCTTCAAAGGCCCATCTTTATGAACTTAATGGAACATCCATAACAAAAAACAAAAAAAATTCAACCTTTTTGTTGTAGAAACATAATTGTGTATTCCCTTATGTATTGTGACATCTACAAATACCTACTTGAATAAAATTTTTACAGATAGGTACCATATTAGAAATTTTTATAGATATGTATCCGATTTAATGTGTACCAGTTTCTTCAGTCACACTTTACCTTCCTGTATGTATGGCGTACCATAACACGTTGATATAGGATACCTAAATGGGTTTATACGGCGTACCTTGTGTTATAGATGGCGTACCTAATGTGCTAGTACGGCGTACCATTTTCTCAACGTATGACGTACCACAATACGTTGATATTGGGTACCTAAATGTGTTGTATGGCGTACCTGCTGCGGATCGGGTACCTATCTGCATATTCTACTAGGTACCTACATATAAAAAAATCTGACAGGTTACTAAATTACAAGTTTTTTTTCCAAATGGGTATTTATATGTAAAGACCCCTTATGTATTTATCTTGGTTTTCTAAATGCTTCAACTACGAATAATTACTTTTAGAAATCTCAAAAGGTTATAAAATTGAACTTTTATGTATTATAAAATACTCCGCCAACAACCATACTAGCATTTTGAATTAGTTGCCAAATATCTAGGAATATGCAAAACAATAAATCATTCGTGGCTACATTAATTTGATTATTTAGGAATATTCTTAGGATATTACATTCGTCGTATGAACATGGAGATATATCAGAGGTCGCAAATTTTACTGCAAAATATCTGAGTGCTTATCTGTATATTTTCCTTATTTGTGGATGAGCTTTTATGCAAAATTTTGTAGAGACGTGCTTGAGCATTGTCTTGCTATTTTATTCAATTTTGTATTCACGTAATAGATATAAACATATACATGTGTATATTATACTCTTGTAGATGTGTGTTAATTTTGATTTTTTTTAGCTAAATTTCATGCGTAGGCGTATAATAATTAATACTAATAGTTGGAGCACACTCGATGCGTGTGCAATATATTTAAACGGTATATTTCGACTTAATCAAAAGATATTGGACAAACATGGCCTAATCTTCAATATATTCTGTAGATGATATCAATGATAGTCAAAACTCCATTCAAATAAAAAAAAAAAAAGAGAGAGAATCGAATAGCCAAATTTTATTGTTACAGATTAAGAATGGTGCATTTAAAGTCTTAAGCATTTTCTCCCTCATTAGTGGTATTTTGCGGCAGTTTCGTTTGAATGGACAGTTGTTTCTCTATTAAAACGTGGGTTGAAGGAATGTTATAGTTTTTCTTTTTTTTTTTAACAGAAAACAAAATTTGGCTGACCAATAAGTTCGAAATATAAATTAATGATAATGTCTCCCATATCTATATAATCCACACAAATCTCCTCAAAATATTCAGAAGCACATCTCACCGTGTCCTCAAAACATATAATATATTTATAGGAAACGTATAACTTTTAATACTCTACCACGAATTTAATTCAATTTAATTCCGTAAACTCGCCTTTTTTTTTTCCTTAAAATTTTTCTCTCTTCTTCCCCGTTCAATCTCATCATCGTCGTTGCATGGGCGCAGTTCGCTTTCTCAATGGAGAAATATCAGAGCTCTGCCTAGGCAAGCCCGAGCTGACGTGTATCTCCTCCGACGCCGCCGTCACGGAGGCCGTGACGGCATTGAAGGCGTCGCCGTCAGGAGACTGCCACGTCAGCGTCTGGACATGCAGCAACGACGGGCAACGCGCGCGCGCGTGCGTCGGAAAGGTATCCATGGCCGACGTCATTCTCTTCCTCTGCAGAGAAGAAAACAGAGCCGACCCATTGAAGGCTTACATGGAGGCTCGCGCCGCCGATCTGCTGCCCAAAGGGACGAAGACAACCGTGAGGCATTTGGACACAAATTCAAGGTACGTAATTTTCAGACGTTTATTTTTCCATTCTTAAATCGAAACGAAATTAAGGTTTCCCATGGTTTTAATTGCAGACTATCTGAAGCAATCGATGCCATAATCGAAGGAGCGCAAAACCTAATAATCCCAATCCAAGAAAACCCCAATAAGGAGAAATACTGCTCGCTCACCCAAGAAGACATCGTTCGATTCATACTCAATTCCATCGCATCCTTTTCCCCAATCCCCACATCCGCCGTCGATTCGCTCAACCTCGTAGATCGGAGCATCCCATCCGTCCATTACGACGAGCCCGCCACCTCAGCGCTGAAGCACCTCGAACGAGCCTCTGCCGTGGCCGTCGTCGACGGCGAGGATAGACTGATCGGAGAGATCTCGATTTCAGCCCTATCTTCCTTCGACGAGACTCTCTCTAGCTTGATAATGGGTTTATCCGTGGGCGAGCTCCTTTCTCTCATGGACCACGGCCCGACGGAAGATTCGACCCGACTGGTAAGAAAGAGGCTCAGAGAGAAAAACCTAATTGGTATGTTGGAACTGATCGATGAGCTCGGCGGCAGAGGTTTGATGAACTCTTCGTCGTCTTCGTCGTTGTCTTCTCTGGGGAGCTGCTGTAGTTCTTCGGATGATGAGGGGTGGTCGAAGGCGACGGCGAAAGAGGCGGGTGGTGGGTCTGGTCGGGTTGGGAACCGGCCGGGGCGGAGGTTCGAGGTTGTGGTGTGTGGTCGGAAAAGTTCTTTGGTGGCTGTAATGATTCAGGCGTTGGCCCATCGAGTGAGCTGCGTTTGGGTGGTTGACGGCGACCGTAGGTTGGTCGGGGCGGTGACTTTTGCTGGGATTTTGAAGGTTTTTCGTGGGAATTAATTAATTGAATTGAATTGAATTGAATTAAACGTGTGCTTTTGTGTTGTTTTGTTGCAAGTGTATTTTTTTCAGGCCAGAACTTTTGGTCGATCATATTTATGATTTTGAATTTCAGGCCAGAACTTTTGGTCGATCATATTTATGATTTTGAATTAAGCAATTTTGTTTTGTATGGTCGATCGAATTAAATTTTGAAGTAACAAATTTTTCTATGTCCATATGTCGTTTACATTTTCTGTTTTGTGAGAAACTGTCGTTATACGTTTAAATATACATTTTACATTAAAAAGGCAGTTCACTCGATGGGCGTAGTATTTGTTTTAATATTCTTTGAATGTGGATGAAAGTTATATTCAGGAACCGCTTCATTGACAAGAAATTCAAATTTTAATGATTCCATTCTTTTGATTATTTCATTCCATACTAATTCAGGGAAGGCCCTTCGCGTAGAGTAAATACAGATTCACCAATTAACAAAACAAAATCTCAACTGGAATATCCAATCACGTCTATCTGATTTATTCATGACATGCAATGTATACATATCAGGAAAATAAAACATATATAATCTGCCACCTTATTGCGATTAACGAAAGAAGTATTTGAAAATTATTGTGGGAAAAAAGAGAAATAAACAAAATCTTCGACAATGGACGTAAGCTGTGGAACTCCACTGAAGAACACCTTCAAGGACTCTCTGAAAGCTCTTGAAGCTGACGTTCAACATGCTAATACACTGTCCGTAATCCATTTGAACATGCTTTCTTTTTTAAGTTTGTGTCTTTTTTCTCTTAGCATTTGAAATCAATCAATTAATATGAATATGGTTCATAAATAAATTTCAGTGCAGCTGATGTTCCAAGGGCGTACGACGGCGCCTGCCTGCAAATGAGAATCTCTTACAGCCCAACCGCCCATTTCTTCCTTTTCCTCATGCAATGGAAAGATTGCCACTTCGCTGGCGCTCTAGGGCTGTTGAGAATCCTTATTTACAAGGTTTTTTAGTTTTCTTCTCTCTCTTGTTCTTAAATCTCTTTCAATATATTCTTGTTTATTATGTAACGAATTCGTAGATGTTTAATTCTGAGGTGCTTCGGTCTAAAATCAATTGGCAATCGATGACACTGATCGCAAGACGCAGACGCTTTTTTATAACCTAGGCGGGAACGAATTTAATTTATCATGATTTGGACATTGAATGCATTCATGCGTACTGACGGTTAGGGTTGCAAACGAATCGAATCGAATAGCACCATATGTATTCAGTTTGCATGATAACTCTTATTTTACTAGGTTTACGCGGACGGAACCACGACCATGTCGACTCGTGAGAGGAAAGCGAGCATTAGCGAGTTTTATGGTACAAACCTGGTAATAATATCTCCATTGTAAGAATATCTTTTTACTTTCTAATTTTTTTGGCCCTTGTTTTTCAGCCGCAATTTATCCCTCTCTATTGCAACTTCAACGAGGCGTGGGGAGAAGTAGAGATGCAGACAAAGATATTGACCAACAAGAAGAAGAATGTGGTATCTGCATGGAGATGAATAACGGTAGTAAGATCGTCTTGCCCGACTGCAGCCATGCAATGTGCCTCGAATGCTACCGAGAATGGTAATATAACCTAATTAAATACTATACGCTCTTCGACGAATCGTTAAACTCTGTCTCTTTTTTCTTTTCATAATCCATCTAATATTAATCGAAGGCGCTTGAGGTCGCAATCCTGCCCTTTTTGCCGGGACAGCTTGAGGAGGGTAAATTCGGGCGATCTTTGGATTTACGTAGAGAATTGGGACGTGCCCGACATTTCTGTTATTACGGAGGACGAAGTGAAGCGACTATTCTTGTACGTCGATAGGTTGACCCTCGAAAGAAAAAGGAAAAGGAAAGAATGGTACTTTGTGTCATGTTTTGGGTCAAGATATAGATTTGTAAATTAACTGCAATATTATCTGAAAAATTTACATCAATATATTCAGTTAGTTTAAAGAATCAAGTGAGGGCTTGGGAGTTGTGAGCTTCTCCCGTTAAGGAATCTTCTTTGATGTCATTTCCCAACACTTTGTTTAGAATCATGGCTAGTCGGACACCACCCTGAGCTATGCGTTTCATTACAATGGGCAGTCTTGAACTGAAGTACTCATCTATAATCAAAATCAGTATAAATATGTATATAATATCAGAGTAATTACTTGAGGAAGAAAGAAGTACCTGAAAGTGTGTCCCCTGACTTAACTCCTTTGTATCCCCATTTACAAGCTATGTTTATGCTCTCAACAGCATACCTATGAGATATGAGGATGAAGCTCTATATAGTTTGCAGCTGCATATATAGAAATATATGTAAATATTTGTTGTATAACTCACTTGTTGAGACAAGAAGATAGGTTTGAGCAGTCTCTCCACGTGGCAAGATCACTAGACCATATACCCTGTTTGTAAGAAAGATTTGAGTTCATTTTTATATATCCGATGAGTATTTGATAATGTAGAGATTTCTTCTTACATCTGTGATGTTCCCTTCAATGTCTTTCCTGAGAAAGTTAACATCTTTCCCATAATAATCAGCTGCAGCTGTGAGAATGATCTCTCTGTCCCACACCTTCAATTCAATCGAAAGCCATCAAAACATCAAAACTTCGCAGAGGAAAAAGTCAATCTTTGGATGCGAAAAAAAAAAAAAAAAAAAAGAAGAAAAGTCGAAGCGAAGGATTAAAGAATCGAACGACTCACATGGTGAAGGTTCGACTTGTGTCTGAACCATCGCAGATCAATGGTGTTTCCTCCTTCGTCGCTCGTGAATCCAACATGCATGGGCTGTAATGAAACGAAATACGAATAATTATTACAAAAAAAAAAAGATCCTTACTTTCCAATCATTTAACTTATTTTTTACCTGGTGCAGATCTCCCATGAAGTGGGCTAAGAACAATAAGGCCTCTGTCATGTTATCTGCTCCATAACACAGAAATTAACTTCATGCGAAACGAAAATAAAAAAAAAAAAGAGCTTTATATTATACTTCTTACATCGTCTATCTGAGGTTCCATGCCTGTAATGAGAAAGCTGATCGGTGAAGTTTCGAATAGCCCCAACAACACACATTCCCTCAGCTCCATGCGTATCGTGGCAATCCCCTTCATTTTCCCACCGTTCGAATAAAAAAAAAAAAATTTATAAAAAAAAACTTAATAAAATCGAAGCTCAGCTCTTACTATGGTAGTCGAAGGTACAAGCTTGGTCGGGCGTGTCTATAAAGTGAAGAGGGCTCGTCCACCGATACTTATACCAATGCCTTACTTGGTCGGGCCATACGCAAAGCTCAGACAAGTCGCCTTTAACATAGTCTGGTAATAACATCTGAACTGCATGTTTTGCTTCCGCTTCGAGCAAATCCTATGTTTTTTTTTTCAATTTCGCATTAATCAGCAGCAAAAGTTGATATAATAAATGGTGAATGTCTATGTGTATATATACATCGTACCTGCGCAATTTTGCATGTCATGGCATGGCCTTCCTTGCTCCATGCTATGACAGAAGGGGTTTCGAAGATCGCATAAATACAGACAATGGAGGTGAGAAATAACATAAGATTCTTGGATGATCCCATGATAAAGAAGATGTTCTAAATGATGGCTATAATGGCTTGAATTCAAGATTTATACTAATCAATGGATATGTGATAAGTGAGCAATGCGTGCAAGCTAAGACTTTTCTTCGAACCTCTTTGAAAAGTGTTCTTTAAGTTGGTTATAGAGTAGAAGCAAGACAAAGCGATGGGAGAAGCTTTTGACTTTTTTGAGCAAATGTTGGGAGGGAAAGACCTTTCAATTAAGAACGGGTTCAACTTGAAATCGCTGCCAGCACCAACGTTTCTTGTGTCACTCAACAGTATCATACACGTGTTACCTTAAGAGGCTGCGATGCGATTTCATATCATTGCAGCTGAATTGAAGAGTAAATTCCACACCTCAGTGTAACCTCGAAATCCTTTCCAAATAATCCGTCTGAATCGAAAACATGAAGGCTGTGGTGATTACAAATCCAGGCGGGCCCGATGTTCTGCAGTTGCAAGAAGTGGAAGACCCAAAAGATGTTGGAGACGATGAAGTGCTGATAAAAATCGCGGCGACGGCGCTGAACAGAGCCGACACGCTCCAGCGAATGGGGAAGCATCCTCCGCCCAAGGGCGAGAGCGCTCATCCCGGTCTTGAGTGTTCTGGGATCATCGAAGCTGTTGGGAAAAATGTTCAGAGGTGGAAAATCGGCGATCAGGTTTGAGCTACTTTGATCTATCGAGAAATTATTTGATAGAAGCGTTATGGGCTCCTCTGATTGGTGATTTAATGAGTCTTTGATGGTTGTGATCTGTGTAATACCATGGTTGTTGTGCTTAATTGTTAGGCAATCGAAGCTTTCTGTGTATGTGCATATGTGTTTCGCGCTTCAATTCGCATCAATTCGAGTCCTTGGATGGTGATGGATTATGTTGGGAAATTCCTCCTGGTTCAGAAATTAACCCAGTCCGAGCTGTACAAAGATGGAGCTATTCGTCTTAAATATCCCTAATAAACGCTGTCTGTATATTTGATTTGAGTGTAATTTACTTACATTGGTTAGAAGAGATAAGTAGGCAACGCTTCCCTAATTCCGAGATGCTATGTTAATTCTCCTGCCGTCGATTGATTGGTCTTACAATGAAGCCCCCAAGTTTAACAGATTATGTGCTTGAGGAGGAAAAACTCCACTCTATGTTGGCTTTTCGATGCAATTAAGAGAAAGACAATTTGATATCATCTGATTTGCTCTTTTTGACGTCTAATGAATAAAAGGTATGTGCGCTTCTTGGTGGAGGAGGATATGCAGAGAAAGTTGTCGTCCCAGCTGGTCAACTTCTTCCTATCCCACCTAATGTTACCCTGGAAGAAGCAGCTTCTTTCCCAGAGGTAGCTTGCACTGTGTGGTCCACTGTTTTCATGACGAGCCATCTGTCCAAAGGCGAAACTTTCTTGGTAAGAAATTGACCGTAGAGTATAAATCTTGATACTGTTGCTTCCCTTGCCAAACAAGAATGTGTATTCGATGGGAATATGTGATGTTGATTACATAGAATGTCATGTGCGAGGCATGAAAACTCGGTAGTGCTTTGTGTGTTTGAGATTGTTGTTTGGCGCAAAACAGTAAGACAAAACCCCAAATTTAGATACATGGAGGGTCCAGCGGGATTGGAACTTTTGCGATTCAACTCGCCAAGTACCTTGGAATCAAAGTCTTCGTTACAGCAGGTTATTCATTACAACGATACAAACATTCATCTATTCTGCTAATGATTCATGTTTAAATAAAACGATATCATTGATTCGGTGGCTCCTTCATTATTTAGGAAGCGAGGAAAAACTAGCTTATTGCAAGGAGTTGGGGGCCGATGTCTGCATCAGTTACAAGACCGAGGATTTCGTCTCGCGGGTCAAAGAAGAAACTGGAGGCAAAGGTCTTTCTCGGCTGCAAAATTATTATCTGAAATATTAGTTACGAGTTACTACGTTTTCCATTTTCGCTATTTGAAAAAAAGTACCACTCAATGACAGGCGTGGACGTGATACTAGACAGCGTCGGAGCTTCGTATCTGCAGAGAAACCTCGAAGCCCTAAATTTCGATGGAAGGCTTTTCATAATAGGTTTCATGGGCGGTAATGTGTCAGAAATCAATCTTACGCCTTTGCTGGCAAAACGCCTCACCATTCAATGTAAGTAACGCCCTCTATATTTATTATGTATGGGATTATATCTTTTTTTTGGTTCCTAAGATTTTTCTCTTCGATAGCCGCTGGCTTGCGAGGTCGAAGCAAAGAAAAGAAAGCCGAAATAGTGAGCGAAGTCGAGAAAACTGTGTGGCCCGCAATCGCTAGCGGGAAAATAAAGCCCATAGTGTTCAAATCTCTCCCACTCAAAGACGCCGCCGAAGCTCACCGCCTAATGGAGACCAGCAATCACATAGGAAAGATCGTCCTCGTCGTTCAGCAGTAAATGAAAAACACACACACATATGTGTGCGTGCGTGCGGTATTTCGTGATGGTTTTTCATTTCTATTTCCGTGTAATATGGTGTCAAAGACTTCTTACATGAAAACTGCAGTTCAATATCTCAGAGCATTTTAAGCACTGCAAAGAGCTTCAACTGCTAAGCTTTTGTGATCGTTAGGACATGGATTTCCGAGCAAATCCTTGGTTAACTGAACCGAACACTTCTCCTTCCCAGCGCACGCCTTCTCGACGATGTGTTTAACGTCGTAATAACAGCTTCCTCGACGGAAGCTTCCGCAGTTCCCTTCGATTTTTCCGAAGCTTGCGAAGAGTGTGGAAGAAATACGCCATCCAGAATCGCAGGCCAGGCGGAGTATCGGCGTTTCCGAAGGAAACCCTAATCCCGACATCCACGTATCTGCTGGTGGAAGGTCGGATTCTGATACGAAGCCGCAAATTCTTTGTCCGATTCGAGTCGATACGGAGATCTTCGACGGGTCGCCGCCGATCTCTTCGTGGATCACGAGCAAGTTCTCGCCTGAGTTTAACCAAGAGCGAGGCACGTGATACCTCGGAAAAAAAAAAGGTTATTTATATTTTCAATCCTGCCGTTTAAGGATGGCATTATAGAGACAACAAATTTAGAAGGTAGTATTATACGGACAATAACTTCAAAGGCAAGTAAATTATGGACATTACAGCCTAGGCCTTAGATTTTTACCACATTACAACGTTCAAGCGTATAATTTACGGCTTTGCCGATACATTATGCTGACAATAACTTTCTGAGTCGAGCAATTTTGGGACAATCTAGGATTCCGATGTATAGTGTTCCAAATTTTGAAGATGTCCTCGGAATGCCACTATCTAAATTCGTTGTCCTTGTAATCTTATCTCAAGAGCAAGACCGAAGAAATAATTTCAAAAAACAAATATTGAGAAGCAAAATACAAGAAAGGTTTTTGAGTTGAAAGATAAACGTTGGCTTGTTCTTACAAGATTTGAGTCGGTTGGCCGCAGTTCTTCAGGCACTTGGACGAGTCGTAGGTTCCTCGATAGTCGCAATTCTCCGAACAGCCGCTCGTCGGCGATAAGTAAGAGGTCCAATACCTCCCTACGCTCTGACCGTTGACCCACGCCTGACCCTTGCCCATGCCTGAGAGGTTCAACGACACGGGCCCACTTCCTTCTGGGGCGAGAAACGTCGTCTGCATATTATAAATCTGTTGAGATTTCTATTCTATCCACATCAGATAATTCAGCTCATCCTTCCATTAATATATCGAAGATGCAACTTCACCTATCACCAATTGATTTCAGGTTGAAGCCCTCAATTTCTAATATAATCGAAATGAGCTGTATCCACTTAC
Source organism: Craterostigma plantagineum (assembly GCA_027422505.1). Taxonomy (NCBI): domain Eukaryota; kingdom Viridiplantae; phylum Streptophyta; class Magnoliopsida; order Lamiales; family Linderniaceae; genus Craterostigma; species Craterostigma plantagineum. Next base: position 2,895,775 of record JAPQWV010000033.1, on the reverse strand, counting down.
CTTGTACCAGATTAAGCTCCCGTTAACCGGCGCTACGCTGCCTTTCAACCATATCGAACTATTTGCAAGAGATACGTTCTCGAGCCCGAGGCCCTCGCCTTCGAGCCCGACCTGAAAACGTATGCGCTGTAAGTTGAGCGAGCAAAGACGACTATTATTATTATCTTCGAACAGTTACAACTAATTACCTGGTAAGTCCAGGGAGCAGACGATAGATCCTTCTTCGAATGCGATAAATCTGCTATAACGACGGAATATAAACCTGCTCCCTGAATGTCGAACCAAGGCCCGTAGTTCTGGTAATGTAACACGTTGAACATTATTCACATATAAAAAATAAAAAAAAGTCGAAGACGAAAAGCCTCATGCTACTTCTATACCTGCAAGCCGATCATCATACTCAGTATGTCAATCGAATTGTTTCCACTGTGAAGTTCGACTTCTGCGCTCAGCAAGAAGCTTGCGTCGTCGTGGATTCCATATCCATAGCCTGTTATAAAATAGTTGAAAAACATCGTACAGTAAGATTTTTAGAACAGCATCACGAGTCATAAGTCGGCTTTTTCTTTACCTACTAATCGTTTGTTGACAAAGAGCATAGCTGCGTGTCCCAAGCTCCCAATGAGCACGGTCCCTGTCGCTGTCCCGTTATTTCCAGTTTTTTCGTCGATGCTCACGCTGTAATAACAAAAGTTCGTCTATTTTTTTTCGTTATATGGGTAGAGAGAAAGAGGTTCGAGGCAGTTAAACGATTCGATTCACCTCGTCGTATACCATAGAAAATCACTTTCATCCTTCGTCGTATTAATCTGCTCTAGCAATCTTGAAGCCTCGAACGATTCATTACTCCAAATACCGACCTTTTCCTCGTACCAACTCCAAGACGCCGACGAAAGCGAAGATTCACTCACAGTCAATCCCCGAGTCAAAGCATCGTCGTCCAGATTTACTTGGGGGATGACCTTTTCTCCCATTCGATGCGTTAATGAAGAATTTATATAGGACAAGAAAATCGATCTATGAAAACGCATTATAAGATACCTTGGCCGTGTTGAATATGACGTTTTTACAGTCGGGAAGAACGCTCACGGACCAAGCGGGAAGGAAATACGAACGGCCTTTGAAAGTGACGTTTGCGTCCGAAGAGCTGTCGTAATTCGCAAGAAAGGCCGCACATTCCTTGGACGATTTGTAGTACACGTGCGCCTGTAATAATTTAAGCGAAACGAGGGTTTTTAACTTCTCATTCGTATAAATAGAACCTTCCTTCGTTACAATGGCAATGAGGTACCTCGAGATTATTCCCGAGAGAAACCCTAGTTGCGTCGGCGCTGACTAATAGTTCTTCGCATTGCTTTATTGCTATGTGAAGGTCGCGTAGGTGGCCCCACTTCGGCTGATTCAAGAAACCTGCAAACATCTATTTATCTTTTACGACGAACGATGATCGAACTGCGAAAATGATTATCGTAAAATAGGCGAAGATCTTTACCGTATTCGTTTATAGGGGCATCGTATTCGTAGCTAGTTGCGACGAGCGGATCACCCGCCGTTCTCCCAAAGTTGGTCCCTCCGAAATACTGCGATAAAAATCAAAAGCCTCCAACTAATTTAATCGGGCAAAGCAGTTCAATTATTTATAACGAGCTCACCATGTAATAATTCTGGAAAGTTCCGCCTTTTTCGAAGAAGCGTGCTACGGCGAAAGCCAAGTCTTCGACGGGTCGATATGGAACGGCGTATCCAAACGCAAGGAACCTGTCGAAGTTCTTCTTTAGTTTTCGAGTTTTTCACCGTCAAAATAAGAACCCAAAAAATTCGATCGATTTGTAGTAGAACGAGTAAAAAATCGACAAAATTTATATATATGCTCGCCATCCAACGTAGTTCTCCGTCCACATTGCGGGCTTGAGCGGCGAATTGGGGGCGAAACCGTCGCAATAAAACCCATTGCAAGTGTTTATCTATGCAAAAAAAAAAAAAAAAAGTGAACGCCTCGCCTAGCCCGATCTATTACAGTCTAGCTAGGGTTTTGGTTTGTATGGCGATTTTTGGTCTTCAATTTACTTACAATGGGGTCGGGCGCGTCTTGCTGCTGACACATCACCCACGGAACCGTCGTGTTAAGCCCTACTGCAGTTTGCGCCGCCCACTCGACGTATAACTGTCCACCCCGTACGCCCACTCGACGTTCCCATATTCGTTTTCCACCTGCGCGAGGATGATGGGCCCGCCTTGAGATGCGAATAGGTTCTCTTCCTTCATCATTCCAACGATTTTCGCAAGAAAGCGCTCCATTTCGTTCTTTAAGAAATCGACGTTTATTTGAATATTATCATCCAAAGTGAGGTAAAACAAAAGTATGATGAGAGCCATTCACCTTGTATAAGTCGTTCGTCGTTCGGAGTTGTATCCCTGGTATAAAATGCAGCCATACTGGGAAACCTCTAACTCGGAAAAAGGTACGAAAAAATACGGTGTTTATATAACTTTTCTTGAGGCGCGAGATCGGCGAACGTTGCGACTATAGTACGAAGAGAGTTTACCCGTAATTCCACTCGGCGCAAGCGTAAGGGCCGATCCTCAAATGCACGAAAAGACCCACTTCCTTAACGTTCTTGACGAATCGCACCAAGTCAAATCTGCCTCCGAAATAATACTAAAATTTTTTATATGAAAGTCCTAGCATCAGATGAAGAATATAATCTCCCTCACAAATGATGATCTTCACTAATGCTGCGTTTGGTATTAGAATTTGGAAAAGGAAACAAATGTATAAAAGTACAACAACCGAAGCATAATGTATTACTGTTCGATGCGCTAACTTAGTCTGCATACTTTCCACACACGAACACTCCATACCAAACGCAGCCTATAGGGAATGATGAATTTTACGATAATACCTCTCCTCGAACTGGTTCGTGATAATTCCAGAATACGTAAGTCTCTATCACGTCCAATCCACCTTCCTTGGCCTTCTTTATTATCTCGGGCCATACCTTCGGTTCCATCGAATAAAAACGAAAAAAAATTCAATACATGCATGCGAGAAAGAATACAGCCCAGATAAATTAATACATGATGAAACCGTAATCACACATACGAAGTCTTGCAAAAAAAGTGCTCAAAAAACTCGAATAAGGATGTAAGAAACCTCACTTCGGGAGTAGTTCGAGGATAATGGAACGACCCCGACTGCAATATGCGACGCTTTCCGTCGATCACCAAAGCTTTGCTATCGTAAGTCACGCTCGTGGAAGACGCCTTGTTTCGCAGATCGAATTCGAGCAAAACGATGAGCACTAGGAGTGATCGAAGAAATATGTTCTTGATGATGATCAGCATTATGATTCTGTGCAGAAAAAGGTAAAACGATGAAAGATGCTAACGATGTAATGATATATGCATTGAAGCGTATGATTGGTCTTCGTTACCTAAGCTTATTACCTAGAGAAATATGTCTTGGAATGTTAGTTGTGATCAAATGAAACAAATGGGATTGGAACAAGAAATTTTAGGCCTTGTGTGATCATCGCTAGACTGCCGTAACTGTGTGTCTTTTCCTTTGGTTGAGTCTTTGTTCTTTTATTTTTTTGCCCTTTTAACCAATTTACAATAGAAATATGTTTTTCTTTATCTAGTTTTTTTTTTTTTTTTGGGCGGATTCATCAACAGCCCTAATTGATGTATTAGCTACATGGACAACCCCAAATTGATATATTTCACATTTATCACTGTTACCTTTGAAAAAAAAAAAACATTGATCACTGTTACGACCACTCGTAGATTGGTATATCGAACCAACTTTCATATTTTTCGATGCGTCATTGAAAATTCAAATTTGTAAAGATGTGCCAAAAATCTATGGAAGTTTAATTACTTTCCCCATGGATAATAAGGAAGAATAGACATTTCATATTTATCATTTTCTTTTTTATTACATAACAACCTATGAAACTCCAAAAGCGGAAAACATGTAGTAACGCTTCTTAGGCGCTTTGACTTGTGACGCATACGCAAATGAATCGTTGACTTTTGACTCATCTTCCTCACTTTGAGAGCTTCGAAGGAAAGAGAGAATAATTCTCCGTCGTCTTTATAAATCATCATCTCAGAAAAAGAACCCATTTCAACAGAAGGAATCAAAACAAAATCGAAAGAACAAAGAAAAAATGGACTTCTCCAAAATGGATCGCAGCCAAATAACCGTTGCAGCTTCAGGTTTCTCAGTTATGCTCTCCCTTCACTTCACATTTCAGCTGATGTCCCAACACACTTTTTACTGGAAAAATCCCAAAGAACAAAAGGCAATAATCTTCATCATATTGACGGCTCCGATCTACGCAATCGTCTCCTTCGTCGGATTGCTCGATATCAGCGGTAGCAAGCAGCTTTTCACGTACCTAAACTCTGCGAAAGAATGCTACGAAGCTTTGGTTGGTTCCACTCTGTGCTTTCCATTTTCTTCTTAATTTTTTTATGGTTAAATTGCTTATTATAAGAGCTGCGCTTTGACTGTTTTTCAGGCTATTGCGAAGTTCTTGAGTTTGATGTATAGCTACTTGAATATTTCAACGGCCGCCGACACTTTGCCTGATGAGATCAAAGGAAGGGAGATTCATCATTCTTTCCCTGTATCTCTTTTCCTGGTAAGAATTTGTTTGTGACCCTTAATGAATGATGATGATGTGCTTGGAAGATGAGACCTGCTAGCAATCCTCTGTTTAGCAGCTGTAAAATTAACTTATAGCATCAAAGATTCGTCTTCTTTTTACAAGTTCACATCAAATTGAGAGAAAATCGCATTTTCTTACAGCCTCGGAAGATGCATTTGAATCGCGGGACACTGAGAGCGCTCGAGAAATTGACAAGGCAGTTTGTGATTGTCCGTCTGACGTGTTCGATCTTGATCCTTGCTTTGCAAATAGTTGGGATGTATCCAAGTTGGCTTAAATGGACATTCGCTGTATTTCTCAGCGTATCTTCTTCCTTAGCTGTGTATTCGTTGCTCTTATTCTACCGTGTTTTCGCTAAGGAATTCGAACCGCATAAGCCGCTCGCAAAGTTCATATGCATAATGGGAGTTGTTTTCTTCTCCTTTTGGCAGGTAGATGAACCTTTCTTCCAAGTTCTTCCTCTGTAAGTAAGATTCACTAATCAAGAATTTCCTTATTTTTTATTACAGGGATTACTTCTTGATATTCTTGCATCGATGGGCATAATTGGATCACAGCAATTCTGGTTAGATTCCGACCACGTTCAAGGAGCAATTCAGAACGTTCTAATATGCGTCGAAATGGTCTTCTTCTCCGTTATGCAGCAGTACGCTTACCACGTCTCTTCTTACAGTGGAGAAATCGAATCGAAGCTTATGATGATGCAAAAAAAGGATTGAGTCGGCCCCAAAAAAAAAAACTCAGCAAGACTAAGTTAGCTGTGTAAGAATTGTATGATCAACATGTAATACTCTGAACTCTCCCATTTCATGTAGCATGCTAAAGTTTTCATTTCAACAAAAACGTATATACGATCATCAAAGTACTTTTCCCCGCAAAAGCTTCGAACCTTCGTACGAGAAGAGCTTCACAGCATTGCGATAGCTAACCTCAGCGAGCTCTCCATCCTCCATCTCTAACAAACTCGCAGCGTGAGAAAGAACGTAGCGAATATTACAAGGATGGTTAAACTCCTCCTCATCTTCGTCAGGGGCATTTCGGTAATTTCCGTTCGGCGGCCTAGCATCGGGCGCATCTGTTTCGAGCAAAATCCTATCCCTAGGAACAGACTTCAAAATCCTCTTGGCCTTTCCCTCCTTCAAAGACATGACAAACCCAGAGAAAGAAAAGTAAGCGCCGAGCTCAGCGAATTCTCTAACCATCTCAGCTGAGCCGAGGTAAGAGTGGAGTATGAGCCCGTCAGGGAACGGGCCCGCGGGCCTGAGGATCTCTAACAGGTCTCCATAGGCCCGAACGCAGTGGATCGAGGCGGGCTTTTTCACCTCCTTGGCGAGTAAAAGCTGCTGGGTAAAGACTCGAACTTGGTCTGAGAAATCGATTTTCTTGCCCTTCGATCCTTTGTCTAGGCCAATTTCGCCGACCGCCGAGGTGGGATTCGACGTAAGAAGGTGCTTCAGCGTATCGAACCATTCGTGGGTCCTATCTGCGACGAACCATGGGTGGAGGCCGAAGTTAGGGATGATCGAAGGGTGGGAATCGCCCATTTCTTTGACCAATTGCCAGTCGTTTTCAGAGACTCCATTGACGGATAAGTGAAGAACTCCACTTTTGTGGGCTTCTTCGATGAGTTTTGGGGCTAAATGGAAGATTCTTGGATCTTGTAAGTGGCAGTGAGCATCGAAGAGCTTCATCATCTTTAAGGCATGGATTCGATACACCTTCAAGAATCATATGCAAGAAGACCTTCATACACCTTATATATAAAACACAGAAGCACGATCGATTATTTGTCTAATTTCAAGAACCCATTATTGAGGCATAGTTCAATTTTTTGCGATTCATCTGCGAAATTAACCAACCGAAAAAAAAAAGAAGAAAAGAACAGCAATTTGATGAGCTAACATAGTACGCAGGCAAAAATACGGTAAGTAAAAAAATCGAACCTGAAGGAGGCGGCGACTGTAATAAGTTTCCAGTGCCTATGCGCTTCGCTCTATCGTTTCAATTCTTCTTTCAAGTTCCTCGTTTTTAATGGACTCTGTATGAATACCATGTCGAACTTCTGAATTATCACCAAATGCTTAGTAAGTAATAAATAAAAGGACCAATTATGATTTGGGCCTTCAAATAAACTTTCAATCTATTTAGGCCTTCATAATATAATTGGGATATCTTTGGGCCTTACAGTCGATCTTTGTCCCCTTTTATGCTAGGAGGTAGAGCTGTCAAAACGGGTCCGCAAAGCGGGCCGGCCCGTCTCCCGACAAAGCCCGAATTCTTCTTCAGTCTAAATCGTCTTCGAACTTCTTCTCAATCTCTGCAATAGAACATGTTATCATTAGGAAGACCAAGTGGATTCGAACGAAGCTGACCACATTCTTTGGGACCATCTTTTCTTCTTAAAAATTTGTATTTTTAATGATAAATAAAGAAATAATGCATACCCTAAATTCGTTGGAAGGAAATAATTTTTTTTATTTTTTTCAGAAAGGGGATAGTTGTTTACATGTGAACGTAGATGCGAATAAAAATTAAATTTAGTCTTCGAGTTAAGCCTCTTTGAATATTTTCCAAAAAAGCTGCATTTCTATGCAATAGTTTGACTTTTCTTCACCGACCACACGCACCTGCAGAAAATTGACCGTCACAATAACTAATTTCACTAGATTACAGGGGAGAAATAATAATAATCGACGTGTTAAGTATTTGTTTAATATAAATAATTTAATTCATTACATAGATTAGCGTAAAAGATTGACTGATTAAGCATATAGATCTCAAAACCTCATCAATTATATACAAAGAAAAAGTCAACTGCATGTGATCTGCATTTATTTGGGTCAAAATATAAGCATCACACTGTTATTTTTATATTTAATAAGGAAGGATGGAAGAAAACTCAAGATGCCATTGCCATGCTTATACTTCATTACACGTTATGGGTGGATGGATGCATGTATTACGTTCGTTATCTTATTAATTAGTTTTTTCATGCAATGTAACAATAATAGCATCAGCAAAAAGGATTGCAATAAATAATTAAAACAACAATCCAATGGCATGAAGTCATCTTAATAATGTCGACCCTATCCACACTTATCCGATATATTTAGAAGTGCTAACGTTCAATGAATGTTAAAATTTATATCATAATGATTTGATGCATTATTAATATCTAAGAAAGAAAAGAAAAAGCACATTAAAACACCTATTCGGTGGTCCAAAAAACCCAACTATTTTGCTTCTTAAAAAAAGGTAAAAGAAACTCCAAGAAAGGTATATTGTTTCACAATTAATAATTAACAAGCAATGACTAAAATCAGTTCGATCGTTAAAGGTCATGCTCAACAGCTCATTGAGCTTTATTAACTTTTCAAGCAAATCGAATCGTTTCCTTTTATAAGACATGTAGTTAACTAAAGAATTAATAAATTCGTCATATAGGTTAAATTACTTTTGAAAAGCAACTCATAAATATAGAAATAGATTTAAAAAATAAGGATATGGTCGGTCGAGGTCGTCGTGGGGTAACTGAGCTATCGTTTCCTTACCCCTCCTTTGGGCTCCACTCCACAATAATATTTTTAATAATAAAATAGCAATTTACGACTTGGGAGGGATATAAGTTATAACGTCATGAGTATTTTGATTCATATTCGTACGATCTTATCAATTATTATTCATATTTTTTCTGTTCCAAGTTTGTCTACGCGTCTCAATACCATGCGTTTGTGTGGCGAGAAAATTACTGCGTTTTACGTAGTCGAAATTGCTTCGTAAACAATTATAACTTCTATTATTTAACTAAACAAAATTGACTACGCAAGATTAGGCCAACTATAGGATTCTTGCTAAATGTCCGATCCAATGAAATAAGCATCAAAATCAATCGTTACTTCAATGTCCCCTACCTTGGACTTCACGAAACGGTCGAAAGTAAAATATGAAGTATTAAATTAAATATTTTAATACGAGTTAGATAATTAACACATAGTTTACACCCACACGTGGACCAACTCACATTACACCACACACACTGTTTTCGCACTCCAAGCCAACCCATAACTAACCAACCACTCATACAACCTAAAAAACGACAATTCTTAACAAATATTTTCTGCTAAATATAGGAAACTAAATATAGCATTTATATATTATATAAAATTAAATACATCTCACGCAATCCCACAAACCGCGTCGTCCCTTACCTAAGCACGCTCACTGTATATAAATCTATTGCTTTTGCTTTTTCTCCTTAGATTCTAACATCTCATAAAACACACATTCACACACACAGAGAGAAAGATAATATTGATCGAAGATATGGGGTCGACGTCGACGAAAAGCAGCAGTCTAATCCTATCAACAAGACAGTCGTTGATAATATCAGCAGCCTTAGCCATAGCCATAGCTGTCGCCGTCAAGCTCTGTACGCCGCCGGCGTCGTCAAGCCTGAGTGGAATTCCGGCGATATGGTCGGCGATTACGTCATGGCTCAAGCCGCCTTACCTCTACATAGTCATCAACTTCATCATCATCACAATCGCAGCTTCCTCGCGCCTCAACGTGGGACCATCTGAGCCGTCGGATGAAGGCGCCGCCCATACTCCTCTTCATCCGCCGGCGCCGTCGTACGTGTTTGAATCTGCGCCGGAGATGGCGGTGATGAGCTCCGATGGAGGTGATGAGGAATTATCGACGGCTGAGATTGGAGGTGATGAAGAAGACGAAGTAGTGATGGATAAGACTGTTGTCATTGAAGGAGGTCTGGAGAAGGAAGAGCCCGAGTTCACATTGAGCTGCGACGATGCGCCGCCGACGTCGCCGTCGCCGGTGGTTATCAGTTCGCCGTTACTGGTGAGGGAGAAGCCGCTTGTTTCAACGAGGTTCGGTCATCGCCGGCCGACGAGGACGAGTCTCCACGAAGGTACGCCGCCGCGCAGCAAAACTAATTAAAAAAACAATTGAATTATTTAACCCAAATAACCTAACAAAAAAAAAACTAAAATAATATCAGCGTTGGGCGTTGCGAGGACGAAGAAGCAGGAGACCCTCGAAAGCACGTGGAAGATGGTGACGGAGGGGCGGCACGTGCCGCTCACGCGCCACCTGAAGACCAGGTCCGAGCGCTGGGAGCATCACGTGTCGCCGGAGATAGGGTACGTGCCGAAATCTGAGACGTTCAAGGAGCGTCCGCCGGCGGCTGGTGGCATTTACAGCGGCGGCGGCGGCGTCAATGGGAAGATCCGCCGTGAACCGTCACTGGGGCAGGACGAGCTCAACCGGCGCGTGGAGGCGTTCATCAAGAAGTTCAACGAGGAGATGAGGATTCAGAGGCAAGAGTCGCTGAATCGATTCATGGAGATGATTAATCGCGGCGTTTAGCTTTTTTAGATAATTTGTTTTTTGCTTGTTATTTGTTTTTATTAAAAAAAAAAGTTTTTTATTCGTTACAGTTGGAGGAAAAGGATTGAAAAAATTGATTTGTATTGTACATCTGATGTAAACGTTTGAACTTGTAATCACTTTTTTAGCTTTATGCATTATTGATCAAACATAGTACAATATTTGCAAAATATGCAAATTTCCGTTGGATTGGAACAAGTGATGCTAGGCTCAACAAAAATAAGAAATTATGTTTCATTATATGCGTCGGGATAACTAACTTAGATGGAAGCTTGGGTTCATTTCGTAGCTAAATTCCCATTTGATTATAGAAGTCGTTTTTTGGGGAAAAAAAATAAATTCCAATTTGATTCATCAAATAGAATTTTAAAAACTGTGGAGACTATATAGTGTCACTTATTGAGAATAATTCTGAAGAAAAAAAACAAGATAGATGTTCCAATCCAATGATGCTCCATTACAAAGTGGTGTGTTCAGTCAACCTGGTATAGAAGAACCTCCAAGTGATGAGGACGATTTTTTCATTGCTGCCATGCCAGCCAAACATGAAGGTATTATATTCTAGTTTTTACGACTCACACTCTGTTCCTACCTCACTCTCAAGACGCGGAGTTTAGACGCAAAGTGGGCGGATCGGGCCGATCGGCCCTGAGTCGCGAACAGAAAGAAGGCGAGTATAACCGAGGCCCTCGAGAAGGAGAGGGGAAGCTCGGACGAAGCGGTTTCATATCGAGCAGAAGAAGTCAAAGGAAGGATCGAATGAAGAAAGAAGGAAAGAGAACGTGGGAAGAACGTGGGAGAACCACGTTGCCGCGAGAAGTCCACGAGAGAAGTGAGCTAGGGTGATGACCAGGTCAAGACAAGGTAAAACGAGATTGTTATAAAAGGTAACAACCGAGTCATTTCGTAGGTATGCCTTCACGAACACTGAAACTATTTTTCGAGCCTAGCACTTGTAGTTACCCGTTTTTTGAAGAAGATGATTTATCTGACTTGAGCGTCGAAAGGCCGTCGCCGAAACGGTGCATTCCTAGTGAACTCTGATATTTCAGGCGTTCTACCGCGGCGAAGGGAATCAACGGTCTACTTTGCGCGCCAACGCGAGGGGCGATTTTCGGACTGTATCATAGATATTGGTTAAAATTCTGAGTTTCAAACCCCGAATTTTGTGAGCAATTGCTCTGATAAATTTAGTGTGGCGAATAAAAATGCCGCGCTAAGTTGGTTCTCTTGGTATAAACGCAAGAATGGGTTCAAAGAATCAATCTAAGAAAACAAAGGCTGAAGAAGGCGAATGGGAAGTGGAGAAGCGAAACAGCGCCAATAGACAGGAAACGTCAAGGCCATGAAGATGCGATTGCCAGTGACAAAGCAGGGGCCTATCTTATCTATAGAGGACCAGTTGGAACTGATTCGACCCTTCACCAAGGATGAAATTAAGTCAGCAATGTTCTCTATCCCCAGTGACAAAGCTCCGGGGCCGGATGGATATAATAGTGAATTTTATAAGAAGGCATGGGTGGTGATAGGTGAAGATATCACTAAGGTGATACAGAATTTCTTTCAGAAAAACCAACTGATGAAAGCTTTCACCAAAACTGCTATTGCACTGATACCCAAAGTTGACCATCCCAGCTATGCTAGAATATACAGATCCATTTCTTGCTTTAATACCATATATAAATGTATTGCAAAACTGATGTGTTCTAGAATCAGAACTGTGCTGCCAAAGCTGGTCCAGGACAATCAGGGGGCTTTTGTACCAGGAAGATCCATAGGCCACAACATTTTGCTCACGCAGGAATTGTTAAGGATGTACAGAAGAGGGGCAGTGTCACCTAGATGCTTGCTGAAGGTGGACTTAAAGAAGGCTTATGATATGATTGAATGGAAATTCACATTAAGCTTGTTACAGAAACTGAATTTTCCTGTCCGAATGGTTGCCTGGATTGAGGAATGTATCACAAGAACATCCTACCTAATCTCTATGAGTGGGGTCTTGGAAGGTAACATTAAAGGAGCTAGGGGGATAAGGCAAGGGGATCCTATGTCGCCTCTGCTGTTTGTATTGGTCATGGAGTATCTAACTAGAAAGCTCAGCTTAGTAGCTAATGGAAAAGAGTTTATGTGTCACCCATTGTGTAAGCAGCTGAAAATTGTTAACCTCTGTTTTGCAGATGATTTGATCATTCTGTGCAAGGCTCATAGTAGATCTATCAAACTGATCATGGAGGGTCTTCACCAGTTTTATTATACCACTGGATTGGAGGCTAACACCAACAAATCACATATCTATGTAGCTGGTATAACTGGTGTCGCGAAACAGAATATGATTGAGCTGACAGGATATGCGGAAGGGAAATTTCCAATGAGGTCTTTGGGTGTGCACATCTCTCCTACAAAATGCAACAGAACGGAATGTCAGGAATTTGGTGGACAAAATTGTGAGAAGAATCAACTGCTGGACCACTAGGCATCTATCATACGCAGGCAGATGTTGCTTGATCAACTCTGTTTCACTGTCTCTGCATACCTATTGGGGGTCAATTTTTATTCTGCCTCGAAGTGTTGTAAAACATGTGGATAAAAAATGCAGAGAATTTTCGTGGGGGAAGAAGGAGAGGGTAACATGCAGGCCTTGGTAGCATGGGACTTGGTGTGTCGAAGGAAAAGTTGTGGGGGACTAAACATCAAGAACTGTAGGGATTGGAATTATGCCTGTATAGGGAGATTAATGTGGGACATTGCTGGGAAGAAAGACTGTCTATGGATCCGCTAGTTGGATGGAGTCTATTTGCGGGATGGGGACTTTTGGGCTCATAGTGTGCCACAAGATTTTAGTTGGACATGGAGGAAACTGAACAAAATTAAGGAGGTGTTTCGTATGGGCTGTGACCAGGGGAAATGGTTAGCACATGCATCCGGGAAATATACCATTACCTCGGCCTATAACTGGTTAGGTCGCCATAGAGAAGTGAAGTTTGAACTAGCTGCACCTGTGTGGAACAGATGGTCAGTGCCTAAACATGCACTAGTACTTTGGCTGATTGCTCATGAGAGAATTATGACAAGAGATCGACTGCAAGGGTGGGGTATGATGATCTCAGACACAAAATGCCTCCTATGCACGAATGAAGAGGAAAGCATACATCATATGTTCATGCTTTGTGATTTCAGTAAAGGTGTTAAGGAGGGAATTCAGGATTGGATTAAAGCACGTATACCAGATGAGTTCGAGGGAGTTAAGAGGTTGCTACTACACCTGGGGAAGCGAAAACATAAGATATGTAAGGTGAAGATCACGGTTATCACTGCCATGTTATACATGTTATGGAATGAGCGAAACAGGCGACTTCAGGGAGAGGTAGCACGATCGGGAGCAGAGGTAATGGAATTGATAAAGGGAGTACGTGATCAGATTGCCAGCTTGAGGATCCTTACAACAAAGCTGGAAGAACAAGAGCTTATGCGACAATTGTCTTAGCAGCTTTGTGCGGGTAGAGTTACTATCTTGTGTGAAATGTACTGAAGAATAGTGGTTCTGGTGGTAATGACAACTTTCTTACCCAAAAAAAAGATGTGACTGCCAAGGAAACTCGCGACATATGGTAATACGAAAAGCGATACTAAGCCGATAATAGTTTCTTCAAAAAGGTTCCCTCGATCTATTAGACTCTCTAATACTACGTCGTATTCATTTCTTAGTTGATCAAAGTTGATGGGTGAGATAAATAATAATGAGCTTGTTTATATTACTTTATCATGGCTTTTTCACGGATCTTATAACCAAACATGACCCACCGTACGAATTTCTTGATAGGTATTTTATAATTAAAATCGAATTGCAACACACAAATCGATTGGATTCCATTCCACATTCTTTGCTAGTAAAAATATCATATGAATGTTCTATAATATATTAAGGTATAAAAATAACGCAAAAATAATAATTAACTACAAATTGTAATTAACTAAAAAATAGTAATTAATGATAGCGGATATTTCAAATTTACTAATAATTTTATTTAGTGACGGCATACACTAAGTCCTCCGTAAAATTGTTTAGGTAATATAGATTAGGCAAATGCCAGCGAGCATCGGGATTCTCCCTCTCTTATTCTTTTCTTATATACGTGATTTTCTCCATTTTATGCTATCGGTAATCTCCTGAAGCTCTGCTAATCAAGAGTGTTTGTGGTGTGGGTAGAGTAGATTACGTTTTTCCTTAAAGTTCAGCTCATGGATTTTCTCTTTCCTGTTGTTTGTTGTGGCAGTAATTCGATTTTATCGGCGAAGTCCTTAAGATTTCAATAAAGCATGTCAATCGCAAAGCCTTTGAGGAAGCTCGTGTCTTGCGTTATCCTTGATTTGGACGGAACGCTTATCAACACAGGTACGATTGTGTTCGATTGGATTGATCAGTTTGCGTTGTGGTGCCGTATGGTTCCTTTGTTTGCAATGTTTATACTTTATTTAGTCCCTGAAACCATTTGACAATCATATGTGCTGTATCTCAAAATCCTGACAAAGAAGTTAAATTGTTTCCCAGATGGTGTTGTAAGCGATGTTTTGAGAGTTTACTTGGTCAAATACGGGAAGAAATGGGATGGGAAGTTAGTGTCGAGACTCGTAGGTAAAACACCCTACGAGGCTGCAGCTGCTGTTGTCGAAGATTATGGGCTACCCTTAACCACAGAGGAGTTGCTATCCGAATTCAATCCACTGTTTGCCGAGCAGTAATTCTACTTGTCCCCTAGTTACATTTTGTTGATTGATATCAATAAGTTCACCATTTGTTTTGCTGGAACTACTTCCCTGATACTAGTTCTTGTCTGAGGGAAGTGGCATGAAATATCGTATTGCCTATTTTTTTTTTCCTGTTTTCGTTTTTTGGGATACAATAAACTTGGGAATGCATGATTCTCTATGAGGTCTTATGAGTTAGTCGAAGATAGTGTTTACTTATGTGTCTGAGAACTGTATTTCCACTTTCTTAACTGATTCGTTATTCTAATTCTGTTGCAGTTGCTGCAAAATCAAAGCTCAACCTGGTGCCAATAGGTTGATTAACCATTTAAAGGGCCATGGTGTGCCGTTGGCTTTGGCTTCAAATTCCCCAAAAGCGAATGTTGAAACAAAGATATCTTATCATCAGGGTATTTTTCTTCCTTTGAAGATCATATTTGTGTAAAGTAATATAACATATTAATGTAAATTACAGTAAGTTCAAATGCTTCTTTCCTGCTTTGGTCATGTGACCAAGTTGGATCTCATTGACGATGTTTACCAATTTTAGGCTGGAAAGAATCTTTCTCTGTTATTATTGGAGGTGATGAAGTCTCCAATGGAAAGCCAAATCCTGAAATGTATGTTGAAATAAGTGACCCATCTTGTTGGTTTTGAATCTTCATTGAAGAACTAAAACCAATATATTTGTTCGTTTGCTTTTCATATTTGAAGATACCTTGAAGCTGCTAGGAGGATGAATGCAGATCCTTCAAGTTGCCTCGTCATTGAAGATTCAATGTAAGTGTCGAAAAATTCTTCTTGCATTTCTTTGCAGAAAACAGATTGCTTGTGGTGGCATTTTCTTGTGTCGAAGTCTTGGTTAAACAAATCAGTACATGCTTCTTCACTGTTGGTCCAAATAAGAAAGAATAGTAACTTCCATTTCTATGGATTCAATAGACAACGTTGAGACCTAGATTATCACCACAAGATATAATATACTTGCTCTGAATTTTATCGTCAAAACGACTGTGCAGTCTGCTTTCTTTGTTCTCTTATGCAAAAAAGAAAACAGAAATATACATTATTTATATTGCTAGTCAAGGTGTGACTGCTGGTAAAGAAGCTGGAATGGAAGTGGTAGCAGTTCCATCTCTCCCCAAACAATCCCACTTTTTCACCTCAGCAGATGAAGTGATCAATTCTCTGCTGGACCTGCGACCCGAAAAGTGGGGCCTACCTGCATTTGAAGACTGTACGTTTCGTACAAACTTGCTAATATCTTACATCTTTGTCATTGCTTACTCATCTTCCATCTTTTACTTTGCTTTAGGGGTAGAAGGAACTTTGCCATTAGAACCATGGTACATTGGAGGTCCTGTCATAAGAGGTTTTGGCCGAGGTTCGAAGGTTCTTGGAATACCAACAGGTTGCTTTCTCGATTTCCAATACTAATCAGCTAATTATGTCATCGATTATTAGACTTGTATCTTGGTTCGTATTTGTTGAGAATCTCACTTGAACGAAATCATTTTCGCGATATAATCATTAAATGTGGCATTCGGCTGTACTTTCTTTTGTAGCAAATTTGTCCACCGAAAGTTACTCCGATGTCCTCAGCGAACGCCCTTCGGGCGTATATTTTGGGTGGGCGGGATTATCAAATCGAGGCGTTTATAAGATGGTAATGAGCATAGGTTGGAATCCGTACTTTAACAACTCGGAGAAGACAATCGTGAGTAAACCTTTATATATGTGGTTTGCACTCATTCTCCACAGGAACAGATCAAGTTCTTACATTGCTTGTAAATGATCCATAGGAACCTTGGTTGCTTCATGATTTTAAGGATGATTTTTACGGCGAGGATCTTCGTCTCGCTATTGTCGGTTACCTACGCCCTGAGGTTCTGTTACGCTAGTCTTTCTTGCTGTTAACTTTTTTTGAGTTATTATGTATATTTTTTTCCCCTAAACATATATATATATATATTAATATTATATACAGGCGAATTTCTCATCCCTTGAGAGCCTCATAGCGAAGATTCACGAGGACAGAGATGTTGCAGAGAAAGCTCTTGAGCTTCCCTTGTACTCAAAGTACAGAGATGATCCTTACTTGATGAAGTGCTGTACGCACAAGGATTCATAGTCACTATCATTATTTATTTAATTAACGTGGTAATTATTATTTGAAATTTTTGATATTTTCTGTTGGGAATGGGATGGTACCCTATAATATAAATAGACGAAATATGAATATATTATTTTCTAATGGAAAATCACAGTTGGAGTTATGAAAGTATTTTGCTCATCCTTACTAAGCCCAGAAATGCTGCTCAGATAGTCGAGCCTACACAACTCAGTGCGCCGCCAACATGCCTAAAAGCTCGGTTCGGCCGTTGAGGAGCAGCCCGGCCCGGCCAATAATAACAATACAGAATAACTAAAAATACATCAGCGGCGGTATTGTTCTCATTTTAGACTTTGACTCTCTTCCTCCACTAAAAAAGCATTTTTCTTTTATCGACGAGAGCTTCACCCACCCTATAATAATCTACTAATACATTAAGGTTAATCAATAGAAAAATAGCCAATTGAATAAAAAATTTGCAAACCATTAGCTCTGGCAGATTTTTTTTTTTTTTTGTAAGTACATGTTTGACTGCGTGTACCATTTTCCGGTCTTGACGTACCTTTTTATATTTCTATTATGTTCCACATCACACGTTTATACCCATCTAAGTTCTTATATGCTAGTACCTTATCTTACTGTATTATGTACCACAATACGTTGATATATGGTACTTAAATGTGTTATATGATGTACATTCCGGCGGATTAGGTACCAATGTCCAAAAAGTTTATTGTAATAGGTACTTACATATAAAAAATACTGACAGGTTAATGGCTTGCAACTTTTTTATACAAATGAGTGTTTTCTATACATCCCCTGCTCTACTAATTATAAAGGCATCCCATTTAATTTTCTTAAATGAACTTCCATTTTAAAAACAAAAATCATGACGTTCTGGGCTGGGCTGGGTTGGAGAGAACTATGGAAGGCTAAATGGGCTGGTTTGACTCGGCCCATTCAATAGGTGGACACGTGTCGAAACCCCAATGATTCGATTTTGTGCCTAACATAAAATGGTTCGAATGGGATTATTATTATTGCAGAGAGACAGAAGTAACATGGGTTTCTGAAAATCAGGGAGACAATTATTTAGGTGTCGTTTCTAATCAGAATTAATATAATATTACATAAAATTATTTGTGTGCGGATATATATATTATATTAGGTAGTATTATTAGTAGGGTTGAGCAAAATATCCGAAAATCGGATTCCGATCCGATATTCGATTTTCAAAACCCGAATAAAGGATATCCAGCTTTACTGGATGATCCGATTTATTTTAAACTAAATCGGATCAGATACGGATAGTGGTTTGTCTAAAATCCATCCGGTATCCGTTTTACATTTAAAAATAATAATAAAAAATACAAAAAACAGCGGAAAAAGGGAAACAAAGGTCCAAAGAGGAAAATAAAATCTCAAAGTAGAATATTTAAATTAATATTATTTTATTATTACAAAAAAAACTTTGTTAGAGATAGAAATAAAAAAAAATAAACACATCGAGATGCAAGTTAAAAAATTAATATAAATATGTGGTACTGTGTTTATTATTTTGTGCAATTTTGAATCATAAATTCACATATTATATGAATTACTATGTGTAGAAATTCTTATATTAAAATTATATTTTCATTTGTTGATAAGCAATAAAAAAATTGATTTTCAAAGAAAATAATAAAAAAATAGATAAGAAAAATAAATTTAAAACGAGATGCGGATATCCGGTTTAATATCCAAAGAAAGCATATGTCTGATTTTTGGATATCTTTTTAAACTCGAACCGGATACGGATATCAATTTTTTGATATCCGAATATCCGAAAATTCGGATATCCAGTTTTGCTCATCCCATTTATTAGGGTCACACTATGTACTCTCTTTCTAGTTAGTGGTGTCAAGTCCGTTCGTGTTTTGTGGCCTTTGGCTCAGTACTACTTCACATCATACTTTAGTGATAAGAAAATTATTTTTTTTATATTTATATTGTTTATCTTCTTGGAGTTGAAATCCAAGTTGCCTTGGAGATTGTCTGATTTGATACATATTATGATTAATACAATAATATGCATATATAAAAGTACAAGAAATGCTTTGGATCAATTTGACTGGTTTCTTAAGCCAGTTTTATTGAGTGATGAATAATACTTTGGGCATGTTTTTAGATTCGGGTCATCAATTATATTATTTTTACTTATAGGCTTCTATATTGAATTCGGATCATACATATTGCAAAAATTTGGATTATGATTTTTCTTCTCATAAAATTGGTCGGGAATCGGTGGAATATTTCATATCACATTGCCTTATTCCATGAAATAATGTCAATTAGGTTTTTCAATTAATCTTATTAAAAATGACAAAAGACACAAATTTGTTTCGGCATATAAAGTTGTATGCAAGTTATAAACGGCAAATAAGGTGATCCAAACTACACAATTTTTATATCTTAGTGATTCAAATTTATAATTCTACCTACACTTTTACTATGTTTGTGGTTGGTTGATCTTTCTATCTTTTGCTTTTCGAACCTAAAATTAACATCTAACACGCCAAGAAAATTTTTTTTACTTGTTTAGGGAAAATCCCGTCATTAGTTGATTAATTATCCATCTTTAGTCTTAAATGAAGGGAGAATATCGGCGCAGTTACAGCAATAATTGCAATATTAAAGAGCATTAAACTGTATTTACCATATATAGGTAAGATATCGAATATAATATAAAATATATATAAATATCAGTCATCAAAATTTAGAAGCTTAAAAAAATGAACAGTAACGGCAGCAATGAGATGCAAATAGCAAGAAACACATAAAAATATAATTATACTACTACGGCTAATAACACATCATGAGGTTATTTGTAGTACTTAAATTATACTAGTATATTTAGCATATTTAGCACATGCACATTCCATGTGCAATATATAAGTTAATTTTATTTTGTATATTGTTAAGTAAGTTATTTAAAATACAAAATTTAAAAGTTAGCATAAAATTGTAATAAATTAAAATAATAAGGGTAAATTTGTAAATGAATTATCTGTTTGTAATACCAAAAGGCAGCTTATACTCACGCTTATTAATACTAGTACGTTTAGCAGACTATGTGTGTGAAAAAATGTAAAATTAATTGTTAGTGGATGATTTTAATAAAAATTATATGTTAAAATTACAATGTTCGAAACCCTAATCTCAAGCCAACCGCCTCCACCAAAAAATTTCAGCTTCTTCCTCCCCCTCCTCCCTTAGCGGAGGTTGGGGGAGCCCCATCTCTTTTATTTTCCATTTTCGTGTTTCGTATTTTAATAAAAAACGGGTTGTCACCACCACCGCCCACCGGGGTGCGCCGGCACCACCATCTTTGGCTAGTCATCTCCTCCACCGTTCGATTAAGGGGGCTTCTTTAAGCCCAAGTCCGCCGCCATCACCAGCTTGAGCCCGGAGCTTGGCTGCCACGGGGAGCTCGACCACCCACCCACAAAAAAGAGCTCAAAAGCGACGGAAGGTCTCGGCAGCTGCGAGAGGAGGGGTGTGGCGTTGGTGAGGTATGTCGAGGGCAGATCTGTCGGCGATGAAGTCAGTTTGGGGGCGGAGCTTCCGCAGCGACCTCCGATTCCAGATCCTGTGGAGTTTTGTGGTCCGGTGGTGTTGTTTCTAGCGGCGGAAGGTTTTTTGTGGCGGATCTGGCGATGGAAGTCGATGGTGGCATTGTTGCGGCGGCAGGTCCGGTAGGAGCGGATCTGGCAGATTCTCGGCCGCAGTATGGCGAGAGGGTAGTAGTCTCGTTCTTCTGCTCGGCCGTTTCGGTCGTGCGTGTTCTCCTCGGTGGAGTTTTCTCCTTTCTGGAGTTTTCTCCCCTTCGTAGGAGTTTTTCTCCCCTTTGTGGGAGCCCGTTTCTCCCTTTGTGGGAGCGTTTCTCCTCCCCTCGTGGGAGCCTATCTCTCGTGGGAGTTCCCTTTCGGGTCATTTTCCCTTCTTTGGGGCTTTGAGAACGGATACTGTGCTATCATCTGTTATCTACGCGATAGAAATAGTCAATTATGATGTAATTTTTGGCTATTGCTCTATTGTATCTTTGTATCCATTTGGATTTGTGAATGAAATCCTTCTTCTCAAAAAAAAAAAAAATACAATGATGTGGTTATTGTGAATTTTAAAACTACATAGTGTAATAATTTTTTTTCAATAATTGATATACTAAAAATAGAATGAGGTGGTATTATGACTGAATATGTTCTTTTATTTTAATAAAAGTAGAAAAAATTTTGTGACAGACCAATTTATAGTTTTAATCCTCATAGACTCTTTATATAAGACTAATATGGTTATTATGAGTTTTAAAGATACGTGGTTTAAGAAGTTTTTTTTAATAATTGATATATTAAAATAGAATGGGGTGGTTATTACGATTTAACATGTTCTTTATTTTTAATAGTAATTAAAGTAGAAACAAATTGTGACAGACCAATTTACTGTTTTTATCTTACTAGGCTCTTTATATCAGACTAATAGTTTCAGCACACCCTATGTCTGCGCAAAAAATATAAATTTAATTATTAGTGATGATTTTAATAAATTAATGTAGTTATTATGAATTTTAAAGCTATGTGGTTTAATAATTTTTTTTTAATAATTGATATACTTAAAAGTAGAATGAGGTGGTTATTATGATTATATTTTTAATAGTAATTAATGTGGAAAAAATTTAATTTGTCAATTTTGACCTGTGGCTATAGAGTCTAAGATTATATAGATAATAGAATAGAAGAAAAGATTATTCACATGTACTTTGGTGGTGGGTCAGTTGGAGTATGAACAAATAATCGTGACATCACATGAATTAGTGACACAGTGGAATATAATAACAATATGCCCATTCGCTAAGCGTAAGTTTAAAACACCATTTAAGATTTTTTTACATTATTTAAACAAATTACACAAGTCCATCATTGTCTCGGTGTGATTCACGCGCGTCTGTGGCATGTCGACTTCACGAATAACATTTGCGTCAATAATTATAAAATGCCTTTTTTACGAAAGCTGTAGATGTAGTACTCCGATCCTATCCGTATATATCTGAACTACATTAGAGAAGAAACTTTTTGCAATAAGCGGACATTACATTGTCCCTTTTATGGGTGCTCTTTATATGAGAGAGTAACAGTAGCAGTAATTAACTATTTTATATAAGTTTGTGTAATTAAATATATTCGAAGTGGGGTTGTTCTGAGCTTTTTCCTTGGCTCTTTAGCTCTTCACTAAGCTATCAATCTTCTGCGGAGGTGGTAAGAGAGCTTTCATCTTTGTTATCCCTTTTTCCTTTTTTCCTTTTCTAAATACAAATTATTTCAGCTATTTTAGTTCGGTAGCTGAAAGAAAAATCTGATCTTGGCGTAGGTAACAGTGCATTTTTAGTGCGCTAATCAAGCTCTAGATCTGTAATAAGCATATGGAAGATTACTTTTCATGTTGGATCTAAGGTTCTTTCGTTGTGGGGTTGTGATTTTTCATTTTTGTTTCAAAAATATATAGTAATGGGTTTTTTCATTCGCATTTTTTCTACAGTTTGCTTGTTTGATATTTCGAGGAAAAAGGTATGATCTCTGCTTCCTAAGATTTACAAGTGTTCTTGCACCAGCTGAGGATTCCATAACAACTGTTCGATTTGTAAGTTACAAGTTCGAACTTTCAGGTAATAAATCAATGGCCTGCTTTTTATTTCTTTCCTCTTTAAGATTCTGATTTTTTCATAGTCCCAAATTGCTGCCCATGTTCTTGAGATTCCTGGAAATTTGCCAAAATTTAAGGGTTTGAAGTTCAGCTGTCGATTTATCCTCGCTTGTCTGATCCATAATTTAAGTCCAAAGATTTTCTGGTGTTTGTTAGCATCTTCTATGTCATATTTCAGTTCTTTGTAGTCCTATAGAGAAATAGATTCCTTAACTTGGTATCATCAATACATTTATCTGATATATGAACTGTGTTCTTCGAAGGGTTTGAAGCTAATATTACGTTCTGAGAATCTTCGGTCTGAAACTCATATGGATATCGATACCGAAAACCCTTCAGACACGTCCAATGACAGGCCATCCCAACAACCCTCGTCGCCATTCCCAGACGAAGTGTTAGAAAAAGTCCTCTCATTCATCGATTCTCACAAGGATCGAAACTCTATCTCCCTCGTCCGCAAAGACTGGTACAACGCAGAGCGATGGACGAGGAAAAAGCTCTTCATAGGAAACTGCTACGCGGTTTCCCCCGAAATCGTAGCCCGAAGATTCCCGAGCATTAAGAGCGTCACCCTAAAGGGAAAGCATCGGTTCTCCGATTTCAACATGGTGCCGAGAGAATGGGGGGCGAACATTCATCCTTGGATCGTCTCCTTCGCCAAAGTCTACCCTTTCCTCGAAGAGCTGAGGCTTAAGAGGATGAACGTTAGCGACGAAAGCTTGGAGCTTTTGGCAAAGTCGTTCCCGGGATTTCGGGCCTTGTCTCTGTGGAGCTGCGATGGGTTCACCGAAAATGGGCTCAAAGCCATCGCCAGCCGCTGCAGGTAAATTTATTTTATGTTTTAGTTATATTTTTTCCGTCCTATAGTTTAAATTTAGAGGATGACATTACACGGAAAATAACTTTCAAAATTGAGCAATTCCTAGATTTTTGTCCCGAAATTGCTTAATTATGACAGTTATTGTACGTATACTGCATTCCCTACATTCTCTGTCCATATAATGTCACCCCTAAATTACAGGAGTATAAAAATAGTTAGCCCTTTATGTTATCATATTTTTCGATATTGGATTGGTTCTTCTTCTTCTTACTTGAAAATTTATGAATATTATCTTAGAATGACTGTGATCGATCCTTTTTTTTTTTTATTTCAGAAACTTGTCTGAGCTTGACATTCTAGACTGCCCAGTCGAGGAAGTAGGAGGGTCATGGCTGAGTTACTTTCCCGAAGATCTCACTTCATTACAAGTACTAAACTTCGCCTGTCTGAGCGGAGAGGTCGATTTCGACGACCTAAAGAGCCTCGTCGAACGTTGCAAATCTTTGAGAGTTCTCAAAGTCAACGAAAGCGTAACGTTAGACCAATTACAGCAGCTTCTTTTGCTCGCCCTTCAATTAGTCGAGCTAGGGACGGGATCTTTCTTACAAGAACTCACGCCCCGTCAGTACGACGATGCTCGGAGCATGTTTGACGGGTGTAGAAATCTCCGAGTTTTATCGGGTTTTTGGGAAGCCAACCCGGCGAACCTTCGGCTTCTCTACGGAGCGTGCGAGAACCTCACGTTCTTGAACTTGAGCGGCGTGGAGATTCAGAGCGGCGAATTCGCAAAGCTCATCGCTCGATGCCCTAATTTAAGGAAGCTTTGGGTACGAAATGTCGAAGTTCAAATCATTCGAAATTCCTAAGATTTAGGGCGGTCGCATTATAGGGACAACGAATTTTGGGGTTGACATCATGCGGAAAATAATTTTCAAATTTAAGCAATTTAGAGACATTATGCGCCAACACTTAATTGTGCCCCGAATTCTAGGGTTCTGGCAGATTTAGAAGGCGCATTATACGGACAATAACTTTCAAAATTATGTAATTTTGGGACTAAATCTAGGACTTTGGCGTATGAAGGCTTAATTAAATGTTACTATCCATAAAGTATTACTTCCTAAATTCCATGTTCCTGTAATGCCACCCAGATAAAAGTTACAGGATTGAAAAAATAATTAACCCTTAGATTGTCTTTTATTTTTTTCTAAATCTATAAACTTGCAGGTGGCGGACACCATAGAAGACATCGGCCTCGAATCGGTGGCGGAGCACTGCCACTCCCTCGAAGAGCTCAGAGTATTCCCATCGGACCCATACAACCGCCACGAAAGAGAAGGCGTGACCGAGCTAGGGTTCCTGTCCATTTCCCGAGGCTGCCCGAACCTCGCTTACGTCCTCTACTTCTGCCGTCGCATGACCAACGCTGCCGTGATAACCGTCGCCCGAAACTGCCCGAACTTCACCCATTTTCGTCTCTGCATAATGACGCCCTTCGAGCCCGACTACACGACGAACGGGCCCATGGACGAGGCTTTCGCGGCCGTCGTGAAGAGCTGCCCGAGGGTCAGGAGGCTCTCAGTCTCGGGCTTGCTGACCGACAGGTCGTTCGAGTCCATCGGGCAGCACGCGAAGAACCTCGAGACGCTCTCCGTGGCCTTTGCGGGCAGCAGCGACTCGGCCATGGAGAGCGTGCTGAGGGGATGTAAGAAGCTGAGGAAGCTCGAGATAAGAGATTGTCCCTTCGGGGACTCCGCCCTGCTTTCTGGTGTAGAAAGGTACTGCATTGTTCGAAGTTGTTTTTCGTGGGGATTATATTGCAATTTAGTCACTTTTTTTTTTACACTAGGATAATATAATACTGTATGTTTTACCTACCTACCCACTTGGATATAACCCAATTCTACTATAAAATGGACATGCGGTCGACTTATGAATACACAATTCATGTTGGTATACCAATCGAATCAGTTGGATTTTTGACACATCATCGAAAATCTAATTGAGTAGTTGGTTATACCCAACCTGGGTAGGGTATAACAGACCATTATAGTGAATTAGTCACGAAAAAAGATTTACCCTGATTATTGTGACTAAATCGCAATTTCCCCAACATGAAAATTGATAAGCATTTTGAATATATGTGCTTCGTCTCGGTAGCTTACAGGGAAAAAAGATATCGGTACATTTGTCTAGTTAAAAAATGCCAAATCATTTATGTAGGTACGAGACGATGAGGTCTCTGTGGATGTCGACTTGTAACGTGACAATGGAGGGCTGTAGGGCTCTTGCAAGGGAGATGCCGAGGTTGAACGTTGAGGTAATAAACGAGGAAGGTGGCGATGGCCCAGATACTGTCTACGTATATCGATCGGTCGCTGGCCCGAGGAAGGATGCGCCGCCTTTCGTCGTCATTCTTTGACAAAAAAACGTGACCATGCGATTTCTTCGCTATTTCTCGTTTTTTATTTTACGGCGTTACGTTGCGCTTTTTATTCGTTCTTTTTTCTTTTGTTGTAGTGCTGGCAGTTCTATTACCTGGCTAGTTCTGTATCGGGACCAAGAAAGCAACTCTACGTGTGTGTTTCGGCGAGTGTATGTATACGCAGTCGTCGAATGTGAATACGCAGTCGTAAAGTCAGCCATTTCGATCTGGTTTCTTCGACCGTTCGTGGAAATGTCCAGTATCTTCGCTTTTCTTCCCTTTTTTTTCGTTTTATTACAGCTTTAAGCTGTTGCAAGACTGTAGAAAGAACTGCATTGGATGATGATGATTGACTACTGAATCTGCTCATTATTATTAGTTCAAGGTGGTTATTAGATGCATGATTTGTTATGTATATCAAGTTACTGTTAGTAAATCTCATGTTTTGAATGTCATTTTTCCTGATGATTCTGTCCAAGAAAATATATTTTGGTTTGTAGGGTGAAAAAGATCAAAGAGGTGGAGAAATGTAGTAATTTACAATTTACAAATAATTCAATCAGGCTCAAAAGGCCCAATATTTATCAAATAGGCCCAATTATTTATCAGAAAATTCATAATATTTTTTCTTTACGTAATTACAAACCGACCCACTGTTGTATTTCTTCCACACCACCACATCGATCCTCATCTCTCTCCGAGCTGTGGTCTCTCTAATCGAAACAGATATTCGATCTTCTATTTTTTAAGGTTAATCTTGCGAATCAACCGAAGATGCTGAGGGTAGCTGGGAAGCGATTCACTTCTTCTCTGTCGTTACGACCAGGTCAAACTTCGGCGGCTTTCGCTTCTCGAAATCCATTCGCCGCCGCGGATTCGTCATCTGATGGACAGGAGAGGTCCTTCAGCTCTAGGAAGGCTCAATCGGCGACGCTCATCAATTCCTATCTCCGCCAAATCAGAGGTCATTCATTTTCATCACGTTTTTAGTATTCTATTTGGGGAAGGATCTGATCTTCATTCCTTTAGCCAGATTGGTACTTCTGGCGTCTGTTTTAGTTGGATTCGTTCTCGATAATTTACTAATAGGAGGATTGGTTGTATGAATGGTGATCAATTCAATTTCAATTCAGGATGATTTAAGATCCCTAGAAATTGAACGCTTCTATTTGAAATTGGTCGATGCACTACTCCTTTACAAGTACCAAAACGTCAAATTCTTGCAGGCTTCTCTTCGGGCACCATTGCCCCGAGCCAAGACACGGGCCTGATTTCAGATGTCCCAGCCACAGTAGCAGCGATAAAGAATCCCTCGAACAAAATCACCTACGACGAGCACAACCACGAGCGGTACCCGCCCGGCGACCCAAGCAAGAGGGCATTCACATACTTCGTCCTGACCGGGGGCAGATTCGTCTACGCATCGCTGGCTCGTCTCTTGGTTCTCAAGTTCGTCCTCAGCATGTCTGCAAGCAAAGACGTCCTTGCCCTTGCTTCCCTCGAGGTGGACCTATCGAGCATCGAGCCTGGGAGCACCGTGACCGTTAAGTGGCGTGGCAAGCCGGTCTTCATCAGGCGTCGAACCGAAGAGGATATCAAGTTGGCCAACAGCGTGGACTTGGGTTCGCTCCGTGACCCTCAGAAGGATGAGGAGAGGGTCAAGGATCCCGAGTGGCTCGTGGTGGTCGGCGTGTGCACTCACTTGGGGTGCATTCCCTTGCCGAATGCTGGCGATTTTGGGGGTTGGTTTTGCCCGTGCCATGGGTCCCACTATGATATCTCGGGGAGGATACGCAAAGGGCCTGCGCCGTTTAACTTGGAGGTTCCTACTTACTCGTTCTTGGAGGAGAACAAGCTACTTGTCGGGTGAGTATTTGCTTTCCCTTTTGTCTTTGTTATAGGTACTGCTTAAGAGGGAAAGTTGTTAAGAGAATTCATTAGCGAATACCTTGATATGATCTTTTGTTACTGTTGTTTTTGTGTTATATGGTTGTTATTCTCGTACGAAATAATTGCTCGACTGAGTACGTTTGTCTGTGGTTTGGCCTTTGGAGGATTGTTGTCTTTTAACATTTTGATGTCACTGCAATAAAATTAAACTGAGCTTGATGATGAAAGATTTGCAGCTGTCTACATTTCTTCCCATTCTTGATCTCATGGTGGACGTGGAACGTATATCTTGAAACAGAGAATTTAGGGAACTCATGCATAAATCATCAAAGATATAACATAAATTAAACATCCCAATAGCATGAAAGAGAGACAACCACAAGGAGCTTCTTCAATTGTGACAAGAACACAGAAAGAAAGCTCGTTATTCATGTATTATTTGGTATACTGCTCGTACAAGTCGATGTGAACGATTCGAGAGTGAATTGATGTCATTTCTCCGAGGCATTGATGCAAATCCATTGGCCGATAAAGATCTTATTGCAGTTGACGTTAGGGTTAATAGCTAGGAATGCATCGAGGGTCAACTTGTTTGCAGTTGCGATCCCCGAACAAGTGTCTCCGCTCGCTACTCCGATCACATTCTTGCACGTCAACGTTGGGCTCCCTTTAACCGCAATAAAACGAAGAAAGAAATGTGCGTGTTTATTATGCGTACATGTAATATAGAAAAGAAAGATTGTGAGAGAATGAAACTACTGTACCTGCAGAAACTGATGATCTGCTCTCTGCAATGGCTAATAATACGAGGAAAAGCGAAAGGACAAAAGCCAAGTTCAAGAAAGTGCAGACATTTTTGCTGCTTGTCTTGGCCATCTTTATTCTTCCTTCAAAGTTAGCCTATTACGAACTTCTTTCTAGTGTTGGATGGATTATTACACGGACTTATGATCAATGTATTTATAACAGAGATTTTGTAAAGATTACGACAAAGATGTAATTACATTACAAGAATGCATGGTTGTGCATATGTGATATCGTACGCCGGCTTTCACAACAATGACCAAGTTTTTGTGCATTGTCGTAGCGATGAAAACATCGGTTCTTCGGAGTAGTCTATGCAGTTCGTCTAGTAATCGCCGACGTATTTTCTCGTAACGATATTTTACACAAGTTTGTAATGTGAGAAAAGAAAAGAATAACAAAACTCAGAAAGAACAGTTCCAATATGATTTTATGTGCTTGTGTTATTAGTAACTCCAAAGAACAACCCCAGTAATAGTTTTGTCGACTTTAGCAAGACCCCAGTAATATGATTTTATGTGCTAAGTTACCGTGAAATGCAAAAGATTTTATTGGGACTTCATCATGTAATAGACGATATAGATTGTTTTGAACCCATACTATATTGATCAATTAATTCCTTGTACAAATTGGACATTTATAGTATAAAGTATCTATATTAAAATTATATATAATTCTGCTTGGGTTTGACGAAAGAAATCGGAGTACGTGTGGGCATATTGGAGGTTGAAATATATGTGGTGGTAAAGCCTGAAGTTTTAAACGTGGAAATGTCTTAACACTAATGTGGCCTTCTGTTTGTTTCTTTCTTTATCCTCTTTTGAGGCCACGTCATCAATCACGACACGTGTTAGTCTGTCATGGGTTCCACCTGAATCCGGTAATTGAAAATTAATGAGGGTAAAGAACAATTTGGTAACTCTCTCTTACGGCTTTTTAAATAAAATAAAGCAATTTTATTCAAAATTTAATAAAATGGGATTATTTTGCCCAAAATTAATAAAATAGGGCAAAACACATCCATTAAATGCGACGTAGCGGCTAATAGCCGCGACGATGACGTGGCACATCAACAAGCAATTTTTTTTTTTATTTTTTCTATGTGCGTCGCACCCATTAGGGGCGACGGTAGCTTTTTCTTTTTTTTTTTGTTTTTTTATTTTAATTTATTTTATATTTATTATTTATATAATCCACCAATTCATAAAATCACCATTATTTCATCAGATTTACATAATTAAAATCAACAAATCCATCTAATTTATTGTATGTTTCGCGACGATTAAAATGATATGCATATCTTATATTTTTCGAACGAAAATATTTAATTATTTTTTAAATGTAATCCAATTTAAGTATTTTTTAATTATAAAAATAAAAAAATATTTTGGATTATCGAAAAATATAAGATATGCATATCATTTTAATCATCGCGAAACATACAATAAATTAAATGCGTTTATTGATTTAATTATGTAAATCGGATGAAATAATGGTGATTTTATGAATTGGTGGATTATATAAATTATAAATATAAAATAAATTAAAATAAAAAACAAAAAAAAAAAAGAAAAAGCTACCGTCGCCCCTAATGGGTGCGACATAGAAAAAATAAAAAAAAAAATTGCTTGTTGATGTGCCACGTCATCGTCGCGGCTATTAGCCGCTACGTCGCATTTAATGTATGCATTTTGCCCTATTTTATTAATTTCGGGCAAAATAATTCCATTTTATTAAATTTTGAATAAAATTGCTTTATTTTATTTAAAAAGCCCTCTCTTACACTATATGAATTTTCGTATGATTGAAGCATTTTATGATTTCATTTTGTATCTTATATTATATTTACGTGGGAATCAGCTCTAGAATAAGGTGCGGTATTCCATTCTGTCGACATGCCAAAGTTAACGCGTGTGGTGTAATAGAGGCCAAGTAAGCCAAGTCCGACCCATGGTGTAATAACCCGAATGTATTTGACCCGATAAAATTTAACCCGACTTATTCTTTCGTTCTCCTTCATAGCTAGCTCACATATGTCGCCGCCTACGCTCGAAACCTAAAAATTCTCTCTTCCTTCTTCGATCGATTTTTTTTCCCCGGAGAATTTCGTTTGCGATTTTGTCTGATTCCGAGTCCGAGATTTTCTTACCAAAATCAACGATCTTCCCTAACGAACATCAAAGCCCTATATCGTCTTATTGCGAAGCTGTCTGATCCATATGATTGAGCCTTCGTCGGTGTCTAGAAAATGCCCGTCGGGTACTCCGTACAACCCCAGCACATTCTAGACGTTATTCTCTCGTTTCGATCCCATTTACCGCCATGTCAAGGTATGTGCAGTAGTGTTTCCTCCTCCTATTTTTTTTTTTTTTTTTTTTTTTTTTTTCGGGTGGTTCCCAATCGGCTCATTGAGGTGCTTGGTATATTGAAAAATTTGGCAAAATTAAGGAGTTAATCTTTTTACCGGTAGCTGAAGTTTGTAATAAATCCATAATGTTCCGAGTTTGTGCAGCCTGATCTTGTTAGAAAACAAACACGTTAAGGGGCCAATGGCTATTCTATTTCTAAACGATTTCCTTATGTTATGAAAGAAAGAATACAGCTGAAGTCCACGATGGTGTTAGTAGAAAAAATCGTTGTGTTTCGTTAATCAGGTATGCTGCAAAAAGGTTTTCGTGTAGTAACTTTTTTGTTAAATATCGTACAGCAGCTTCTTAGTGGGAAAGATCGCTAAACTGTCACGTTCTTATTGGATTAATCGAGTTAACACCTTCGAACAAAGGTGTGGCCATGGAACGCTTGTCACAAACAGACAGCATTTCCACCATTTTCTGTTTTCAAACAGAAGAATCAATGTGTGGAACCCAGTTCATAGAATCGAAAAGGAGATCACTAAGCATCAGGCCAGGAGTTTCACGGCGGTTGCAGCAAATAGCACTATAGTCCACCGAGCCCAACTTGCATGGAAAAGATTAGCAG
Organism: Craterostigma plantagineum; assembly: GCA_027422505.1. Taxonomy (NCBI): domain Eukaryota; kingdom Viridiplantae; phylum Streptophyta; class Magnoliopsida; order Lamiales; family Linderniaceae; genus Craterostigma; species Craterostigma plantagineum. The sequence goes on along the minus strand of JAPQWV010000033.1, from coordinate 2,864,180 downwards.
TTGCACACGTTTATGACGGCGATAAACATTCTCTATTCAACAAGATTGCCCAGGCTGTCAGTTTGAGTCTGAGTCGTTCTTACATATTGGTGCCTGGTATTTTTGGTTTGATGTGTGGGTCAAACCCAGCATGGGCAGAGGCTTCTGTTGATTCAGGGATTGTGTTCCAACCAAGGAATTCTTTGTACCATCATGCTCAGGAGAGCCATATTTTCATAACAAGATTGATCCTTTCTGTATTTGATGGGCTTATCTTGTTAATCAGAGCTATGTTTTTGGGCGTCCTTTTTACTCCGTGCATTGCTATGGCACCGTTTGCAGATAGCTTTGGACCACAGTTTAGGAAATTGTGGCTTCAAGTTGTTCGTCACACTCTAGAAAGAGCTGGCCCGGCGTTTATTAAATGGGGACAGTGGGCGGCAACTCGACCCGATTTATTCCCACAGACTTGTGCACTGAATTGTCGAAGCTTCACACGAAAGCGCCCGAACATAGCTTTGCTTATACAAAGAAGGCCGTCGAACGAGCTTTTGGTCGAAAAATATCCGAAATATTCGATGATTTTGAGGAAGAACCTGTGGCTTCTGGTAGTATTGCGCAAGTCCATCGAGCCTCTTTGCGTTCTCGATACCCGGGTCGAAAGATGAAACCAATGCTAGTTGCAGTTAAGGTGAGACACCCAGGCGTTGGGGAGTCGATTAGAAGGGACTTTGATATTATCAACGTAGTAGCTAAGATTTCGAACTTCATCCCTGCCTTAAATTGGTTGAGACTAGATGAGAGTGTCCAGCAATTTGCAGTTTTCATGATGTCCCAAGTCGATCTTGCCCGTGAGGCTGCTCATTTGAGCCGCTTTATATATAATTTTCGAAGGTGGAAGGATGTCTCCTTCCCGAAGCCCGTGTATCCTCTGGTCCACCCTGCAGTTTTGGTGGAGACTTTCGAGCATGGAGAAAACGTTTCTTACTACATCGACGAGCTCGAGGGGAATGAGCGTCTTAAAAGCTCTCTTGCGCACATTGGAACCCATGCATTGCTAAAGATGCTTCTGGTAAGCGTGTGCTGCTTTCCTTCATGTATGCATTATTGCTGTCTTGGATGTTGACATTCAAATTCTTGCTTGTGATTTGTCAGGTCGACAACTTTGTTCATGCTGACATGCACCCTGGAAACATCCTCGTACGTGCTCGAACCAAACAGCCTCGCAAGAAGATCTTCAAGTCGAAGCCTCACGTTATTTTCCTCGACGTTGGAATGACTGCTGAGCTCTCTAAGGGCGATCAGATAAACTTGTTGGAGTTCTTTAAGGCCGTCGCTCGTAGAGATGGCCGAACTGCCGCTGAGTGTACTTTGAGGTTGTCCAAGAAGCAAAACTGCCGTACACCAAATGCATTCATTCAGGTGAATAACCCTTTCTTCCCCTTTATCACAATGAGTCGCTTTTTGAGTAGAAGATTAAAAAGAACACTTTAGAGCCAAAAATCGAGGGAAATCGATGTTTTTTTTTTCAAGAAAATGAAAAAAAAAAAAGTTTTTTGGATTCGTGTAGGAAGTGAAGGAATCGTTCGACTTTTGGGGTACTGAGGAAGGAGACTCGATACATCCCGCCGACTGCATGCATCAGTTGCTCGAGCAAGTTCGAAGGCATAAAGTGAACATCGATGGCAATGTGTGTACTGTCATGGTGACTTTTCTTGTCCTTGAGGTACCGTACCCATTTCACTTACCATTTCGTCAGCTTCGTAATCTTCTAACAAAGATTTTGCATTTTTTTTTTCGCGTTTTTTCATTTCCTGGGCTTCGATTTTTTCTCTAGGGCTGGCAGAGGAAACTCGACCCAGATTATGATGTGATGCACACGCTTCAAACGCTGCTTTTAAAAGCCGACTGGGCTAAGTCGCTTTCGTATACGATCGAAGGACTTATGGCTCCGTAAGATTCTTATTACGGAGAGAATGCTTTCTGAAAATTGTACATCGCTTCTCCGCCTAAACAACACATCATCTTCTGCTCTGCATATAAAGTTGGACCAGGTGCGAAATTTTGTAAGAATCTTACATAATGTTGTCATGTTTGTTACTCTTACTTTACTCGGATTTTCAGTTTGCCGTTGAAACAAAACTTGTGTCTTTTGAGACGTGAAAGGATAGCTAATAAACTCTTGTAAGAACGAGAACAATTCTTTGATAATATTGCATTTTTGGTCGTATTGTTGGCGTATGAGATATTAAAGAATGCGTCGTTATTTCGTTTCGTATTTAATTGATATATATATGCTACGATATTTATTGAAAGAAAAATGTGCTAGGTAGGTCATTCTCGAACTCAATCTTGGATTGTTGAAGTAAGTAAAACATATCTTCCGCTGATATAAAATTTCGTTAGTAAACATCTTAAGGTTATGTTGCCGCAAAAATCGAAATTCAGAAAAGAAAAAATTGGCCCACGATCACTCGAGACAAAATGATGATGTTTGCCTTCATGGAATGTAAGGCGTGAGTGAGCAACAATACTTTTTAATCTTGATGGAAGACGTTAACATATAAGAAAATATTTAAAAACATAGATGAGATTACAAGCATAGCATGCACGCTTCTGCAATGTTTAATCATTCGCAGTATCTGTTAAAAAGGCCAACATGCAGCCCTTCATTTGTCTTTCCATTTATTTATTTATGCAATTCGATTTTAGAAAACTTATTTGACGGTGGAAAAGGTATATACCCTCGGCTTATAATCAGATAATGATGTCACGTATGTTAACTTGATTGTAAAATTAAATAACTCATTGTATAGGTTAAATGTGTTAGGGTCGTCCATATTTAATTCATTGCCGTACCGCGATCGAATTTAAACGTAATGAAACATAAAATCGTTTTTGAAAAGAGATGTCCATTCCTTTTGTTATTTGTTTGATCGAATTAGGGGTATAAAATAGTCGAGTGCGAAAATTTAATACTGGGCACAGCTCGAAGATAATCATTTAGGCTCGAAATTTTTCTAAAAATATGTTTAGATTGTCGAAACATAAATGAAAATTATTGTGATCCAGCTCAACGAGCTAGTTTCGCAACTATTATATAATTATATTATTGATGTATCCGTAAAAAATAAAGGGAAAAAAAAAGTAAAAGATGTATGGTACAGCCAAGGCATCATGTGGTGAAAACAAACCCTAATGAACCAAAGGCAATCAAGATTTATTGAGTAAATACAAATTAAAGTCGAGAATCGATTTGTAAAAAGTAAAAGAACTATAAAAGAGATATCATATGTGAAATAGCATACGCATATACATAGATCAGGAAAGTGGGAAAAAAAAAGTATTTTGTATTCGTTTTATTTTTAGTGGAAATAACAACTAAAGCAAATCTTTGGTTCATTTCCCTAAGCGTCAAAGAGATACGAAGTCAAATCGGACTCTTCACATACATTGCAGGCAGCTGATTTTTTGGTATAGATATAGATAGTAGAGTAGAGATTATTCAATTTAATTTTTTAAAAATAATATAATATATGTTTGAAGCCGTAACTGATTATTGAGCCTCAGTTCATCATTACATATCATGCGTGCTTATACGTCGTCGATCGATCACAAAAAAAAAAAAGAAAAGGAAGATGAGGAGTATAAATGTGAAAGATGCTTCTTGTCAAAAGAAAAAGCTCAAGTGGCTTTATTTATTTATCTATAATGTTAATTTTAATGGCAATTTTGGCCGCTGTCAGGACCGTTCGTTGTTCTGCAGTTACACTTCAACAGTATTGGTCTAGAGTAACAATTTATTGTTCTGAAATAACACACAACGATCATCCGATAACAGTTCATATACAATTTAAACACTTGTGTAATTTAGGTCCCTATCTTTAAAAATTGAGTCATTTAAACTAAATTTTTTTCTGACAGGGTTTGAACGCTATTTTAAAATATTTTTGGTGCCCGATTTATAATATACTTAATTTTAGATTGTCGATTCGAATTTCTATACGAGACTACATATCACACACATGCAACAGAATATTATTGCATGAAAAAAAGGTGATAAAGCAACTACTACATATATTGATTTACATCCTCTATAATTTCCTTCTTCAACTTTAACTTATAATTAGACATCACTCGATTTTAGAGAAAATAACCCTCCATCAAGCTTATTTTTATTTTTTATTATACATTTCCAACTCGTTGTGAGAATGTCAACAATTGAGGTAACAATTGGATCGGCCAGTGAAAGTTGCAGAGGATAACGTAATCCAATGAATGATATGAAATGTCCCAAAAAATCATTCCATAAAAAATGGTAACCCCAATCCTATCCAGTAAATCAATTTATATCTATTCCTTAAATAACATTGTACCTTGAACAACCCGAATTCAAGCAATAACGTCCACAGAACTTATTATTTACGCGGTCACGTGTCGATACGTAATAACAAATATATATTATATATTTAATATATAGACATGAATTTAATTACATTTATATAATCCTAGATATATATTTTATAAAATTAGACAAATTCTCGTTGTATAACTAAAATTAATAAAGAAAGAAAGCATCGTAACATGCAGTAGGTAAAAAGAGAAAAAGTATAAAGGAGTTTCTTAGTCTATACGAACTTTTAACATATGCAATAATGAAATACTATAACAAATGTGTAAAAGTAAAATAAGTCAAAATTATTTTATTTGAATTTTACATAAAAATACCCATTAATATAAAAATTACCAAGTCAGGACACCGTCATTATTTTTTTATATGCAGCTACCTGTCACATAAATTTTTTACACATTGGTACCTGTCCGCCGCAAGGTACATCATATCACACATTTAGGTACCATAGAAAAACGTATTGTGGTACGTAATACAGTTATAGAAAATGGTAACATCACAAGTCAGCCGCAAAGTACCGTATGGAACGTTTATAGGTACCATAAATAGGTATCATATAAATGCGTGACGTACGCAATACGCATATAGAAAGGTACGTCAAGACCGGGAAAATGGTACGCGCAGTCGAACGGGTACTTATGTAAAAAAATATCTTTGATAACATTGGGTATTTTTCTATAGATTTTCCTTATTTTATTGCTGAGAATTATAATGGTCGGAAATTTTTCTTTAATCTAAAGTAAAATAGCGAAGTGGCTACTTATTTCAGTTCTATCCCTGTACTTTTCAGTAATATCAATATGCTACTGCTTCGTCTTTATAATCGAGACTATATATAGTCTAGCCTTTAGCTCAGAAACGTGAACTGTGCTCAAAGAGCGAGCTGTCAATCAATTAAGAAAAAGAGCTCCATTTTCGTTTCTTTCCTTGGACTGAAATGGAATTAGATCTTCTCCATCCGTTGACCATCGATGAGGACCACCAATGCGACGCCGTTCCGATACTCTTCGCCAACGAAGCAGCACACATGCCTAGCCTAATCTCCGATGATCTGAGGTTGTCGCTTCGCAAGCGTGCTCTCTCTGTCATTTTTCACGTAAGGAATGGAGATTCTGTTATTCGTTTACGGTTTATCGATTTGCACGTTTTAATGTGTGCGTGTGTGTGTGTGATTTTGCAGGCGAAAATCTTCTGCGATTTGAATCCATTTTTGGTGTACCTCTCTGTTAACTACGTCGATCGATTCCTTTCCATGCAGCATTCTCTGGTAATCATCCATTGATGATGAAGAATTACACAGACACACACGAACATTCACGCGTCTTTTGTGCTCAGAATCGTGAATTTGCCCCCTCTTTTTCAACGTGCTTGTGAAATTGAGTGTTGGTTTTTCAAATCAGGAGAAGCAACCTTGGGTCGCTGACATTCTGTCGATTTCCAGCCTTTCGCTTGCTGCTAAGATGCAAAGCACTGATATATCAGCTTCATTAAGCAATTTGCAGGCACCGTTCGTTAATTTCTTCTTCATTTTTCAGCGATTGAGAAATATGAACTTATTTTTTGCTTCCTTGCAGTAACTTTTATCTTGTATCGAAACAGAGGGAAGAAGGCTTTGAGTTCGATTCACAAGCAATTTATCGAATGGAGAGAATCGTACTCTCGAATCTCAACTGGCGATTGCGGTCCATCACTCCCTTCTCTTTCGTTCGATACTTCGTATCTCTGCTCGACATCGAAGATTCTTCACTAGCTCAGTCCCTCAAAGACCTCAGTTCAGATATCATCTTCAACGTTCAGCTCGGTACCGATAATTCTGCATCATATATACTTACTCTAATTCTCCAAATATTCCAACTCCAATCATTTTATATTGATGCGCAGATGCAAAGTTTCTGGGGTACAAACCTTCGGTGATCACAGCTTCAGCTGTCTTATGCGCTGTAGACCGTTTCGGAACCGCACTCTCCACTAACAAAGACACAATTTGGTCCTGTGAATACGTGAACAGAGTAATCCACTGTCCTTCGCTGTTCCATCGAACTTCTTTCCCTTGCTTTTAATTCATCTGCTATGTCTACGTTGGTGTTCGTCGCAGGACTCACTATCGAAATGCTTAGGCTCGATGAAGGAGACAAATCTCAGGCATGCAGCTGAGAGTTGTACGTTGACTCCGACTAGTGTCCTCGAGAGGCAATGTACAAGCCCGCTAAGCACGGATGGAGGTGCCAAAAGACGGAGGTTAGATTATTCATGCAATGACATAACGTCTTCTTAGCGCCGTAATCCTGTAAAGTCAATCAGATTTCGTTCCACTGGGTTAAAATTATAAATGAAAATTCTACACGATGGTATTTATTATACATAGATACAGTGTCACAGTATATATACAATATCCCCGCCGTAACCAAGACTCTCATGCATAAACTAGACAAAAGCGTTCCTTCATGTCATAAAATCACTTGAGGTTTTCTTGCATTGTGATTAGTTCTGGCGACTTAGTGTTTAGCTCTAAGAACGCTCTTCGATCTTCGGGTAAGGGAAAGCTTCCTCCTATACATATAGTATCTCCCCGCCCGTGCCATACGCCGTCTTGTACATTGTTCATCTCCAATGTCCTAGATTCCTGTCCAAACAAGTTATGTATCATCTACCTCAGTATTAATTACGTTTCGATCGAATATTACACAGATTAATTATTAAAAACGATGCGTAATAGTAGTATTATTTTCCAAGCCGAGGAGAGACCTGAGATAGGGTGCAGCATGGACATATGAGATGGTAAACACAGTCATCGAAGGAACTCTCGCTTCCCTTCATATAGCATAAGATGGATGGATTTCATATAACGAATATATTCTGACTTTGATGCTATTTTAGAACTTTAAAACGCTTACTTTGACGTTGAATCTTTTACGGATTTGAATGCGATGATAACCCATATACAGTCCGACCGAGGCGGTGAAAACAATCGCCCAATAGAGAAAGCAGCGAATGCTTGTTACGATGAATGCCGCCCAATTGAAGAGAGCGATCATAGCGAGAATCATATGAACTGCTCCCTGTAAGGTTTCCATTTACGAAATTCTATAAAAAATGGGCTTATAATAAAATCTAACTATGCAGATTGAGGCAGAGAAAAAATGCTTCTAAACAGAGGCATAATGAATTTTTACCTGAAGATAGAAGTAACCAAGTCCGGCCCTTCTCATGTTATCGCCGAATCTATAACATGGGCAACTGCAATAAATGGATGTTTAGGTCCAAATGTGTGACGAAAGATAAAATCTTTTGTTAAAACTCATGCGAGTAAACTAAAACGTTGAAGAAGAGTAAGCTAATCGAAAGTAAAATTCGGCAAAGAGAAAACATGCGTCGGCGAATTGCTTGGCTCAACAAACGCGTCAACCAATCAAAAGAACGCCAAGAAACCTCTTTTTTTTTTTTTATTTGTTTTCATCGCGAAAAACAGCAGCTCCCAGACAGAAATTGTGAAAAATAATCTATAAGTTCACACCACAGATTATAGTCTTATCAGACAATCAAGAAGAAAGCTAAAAGAACACATATTTTTTTTACATTTCTCCCCTTCATTTTCCAGTTTTGGTTTCAAGATCACATTTCATCAATACAGAAAACCGAGGCAATCAATCAACTAACAGAAAAACAAACCAATTTCAAGAAAGAAAGAAAGAAGGTAAACAAAGTACCATGTCGATTGAAGAGCTATCCTCCGATCATCCAAACAATCATAAACAATCTCACCTTCCCACATCCTAAAAACGCCGCCGTAACCATCCTTAGAACCATAATTCTCATCATCATCCTCGTTATTATTTATAATACCCCATTTTCCCTTCTGCACTTGCATAGCAACAGTCGAACAAAGCATATCAAAATCCAAAACCGCCACTCCGTCCATCAACAACCTCTCCTCCTCCTCCGCCCTCTCCCCGGCGGCGGCGCCGTCGTGCTCCGGCGTCTTTGTCTCCATTAGGGGTCGCTTCTTCTTTTCTTAAACGGCCCCTTACCTTAACGGTTCTTGTCTTCCTCCTACCTTCTCTTTTCTGAGATTTTTTGGGCTGCGGAGATTGAGAAGATTGTGGGTTTGTCTCCAATTACGTATCGGCGTAATGTAAAGACAAGATAGTGGCGTGGGGATTCTGCTGCTGATGGAATTATGGTAATGAAATGAAAAAGGAATGGTTTTTATCCCAAGTTGGCGCCTTTTTGTTTATTACATACAGTGGTGGGCTCTTTCGTATAATATAATATTTATGTAGGAAGATATACATACACAGATGTATCGATGCCTATCGATTAGTTTAAAGGGACAACAAGTTGTTGAATGGCATCGCTTGGCTGAGGTTTGATCTACACAGAAAGGATTCCCCACAGGTAGATATTGTGCATTAATGAACAGATAAGGCTACACACGGCTCTTTATAAATTGAAAAAGGCTAATGAAAGAAAAGGCGAATTACAAATTTGGGATTAACATATAATTTTATTTCAGTGCGATTTCTTTATGATATCTTTATATACGGAGAGCAATGATGGATAATCAGCCACCTCGACATTACCTGTACTTGATACCAAATTGCATATTGTGATCTTCTGTAAACAATTGTGTATGTTGTGATTACTATAATTATGATTTATCATATATTAGGTGGTAAGAGCATCTCCAACAGCCCCTCATACCTGGCATTGCACTCCATATATGGCGAGAAGTCATCTCCAATCGTCCTCTAAACGCCACGCTATTGGTGGCGGGTGCTACAGTGCCCCGCTATATATTGCGGGTCACTGTTCACCCGCTATCCCTCTTTCTTAATTTTTTTTTTGTTTTTTTTATGTGCAATTAGAAATAATTCTTTAATGAAATAATTATTCTTAAATTAAATCTGTTTCCATATTTTATTCATGTATGAAATAAATTAATATTTAAAAACTTAAATTATAATGATAATTGAAATATATTGAAAACATTGGTATAGAGTTTAAATTATAATGATAATTTAAATATATTGAAAACATTGGTATAGAGTTTAAATTATAATGATAATTTAAATATATTGAAAATATTGGTATCATTGACAATTTGAAATCATTAACTAGATATTAAATATAATATTAAATAAATAAAATAATGAGAGTATTAGGTTTAGAGGAAAATATAGAGGAGATGGTTGGAGTTGTCGGTACTGTTTAAACTGTATGTATAGAGGAATTTAACTGTAGCAACGTTATATATAGAGTGGATGGTTGGAGATGCTCTAAGGCATTATTGTTGTCATAAGATTTATGATTCGAACTAAGGATGACAATACTATGATTCGAACTAAGGATTTTATGATTCAGAAAATTCTTACACAGAAATTGATGAGGCAACATATATCAAAGTAACCACAAACAAATCTCAGGTCTTCTGAGCAGGCCTCACAAGCCCGAGGCCCGAACCACTGCCCAAATGCTTGAAATCCTTCGCCTCGAGATGATCTCCGTGGCCCGAAAAGCCCGTTCCGCCCTTAGCCAAATTGACAAGATTCCTCTCCTTGCATGGCTTATCACAGACCAGGCAAACCTTGTCGACCGCCATAAACTTATCTGCGCACTTCTTACAGAATACGTGCCCGCAAGAACTCAAGGCCACGAGCGACATCGTATTGGTTAAAGTCACCTTGCAACTAGGGCATATATAGGTTCTGTCGATAGACGTCGAACGCTTGTTTTCTGCGCTAGTATCTTCTGTGTAATGGACAGGGAAGAGATTCTTTAGCCTCAGTTTCTCCTGGCCCTCGGGACAAGTAGTGTCTGAAGATGGAGCTTCGATTTTCTTGGGTGCGTCGGGCGTTGCTGAGGGAAGCCAAAAGGCCTTCATTGTACGAAGAGCTTCTTCTTCGAACGAAGTGGTCTTCACGCTGTTGGCTCCCTGGAAACCGTTCTTGTCTCTGTTTTGGTTCTTGTCGTTATTGTAATGGGGTACTGCTCCATGGTTCTGCTGATCGAATTCGTCGAGCTCTCGGGCCTTTTGCAGCATTAGCTTCTCCTCTTCTTCGTCTTTATCTTGCTTGTTTTGTGCTGCGTGAAGAGCTAGCTTTCTGCAGATGGAAATAGAAGTCAATTGTTCAGCAAATCGAATACTATATAATGCCGAGATAACAGAGCATAGATCCTCAGCTAGTTAGGTAGAAAGAAATTACAGTATACACAAACTTCGATGGAGAATCGCATGACTACAATCTAAAATCAGAAAGCCCATTATAGAAAGTAGGCATGAGCTCAATTAAACCAACAACAACGATAACTAAATTACCATCTTATGGTCAACATATACTCAGATACCAGACTGATGAAGATCCCAACAAAAAAAAGGACGACGAGCGATTACAGAAGAAGCTATAAGTAACCAAATACGCAAAATCGACCTTTGGATATCTTTCTTCTGAGCCAATAGGCATTCGAAGATGCACTCTTTGCAGAAGACATGGCCTTTGAGGCAAGACATGGGTTCGATAAAAGGCTTCAGGCACAGACAACACGCATCGAAGGGTTTAATCGAATCTTTTCCCAATCTCTCTTTCTGAGTTCCGTAGCCTAACTTTTTCTTCTCGTCGTACGTGAAGAACGCTAGGTCATTGTTGTTCTTCGAGTGGCGCTGAGGCATCTTTGGAGATTAATTTCGCGAAATATTCCGATAGAGACGATTGGAACCCTAGATCTATAAATTTGGGAATCGCCGATAGTTAACAATTTTATCACAACTCTGCATCAAATAAAATCGTCGATACGAATGATTGAATATTTGTCCTCTTTCTATTTGGTCCGACGACGAGCGTGTTTTTAAAAAATAACCCGTCAAGTTTAAAAAATTAGCACTCTTGTTTTATTTTTTTTGGTCAATAACATTCTTTTTTATTAACACTTAACCATCTTCTTTTAATCTAATCTAATCCCTTAAATTAATAAAAAGGGAAAACAAAAATAAAATACAACGCCTGAAATGAATTAAAAGCTGCACGCCCATTTTGCAGCAGAAAGCATTGATTCCACCTCACCTAATTATTCATCTTCTTCATCATCGTCCTTAAGAAAAATCACCTACAATTTCTTCTGCTTCTGCAAGTCAGTCGACCCGACCTCATATCAGCTTCTTCACAGACGAAGGAACACTCGAAAGTCCTCATTGAAAGATTTCGAACCTAACGCTTCACTGTAAGTATTTTTCGGGTCGTATTTTGAATATAACCATCTAAATTTGTAACTCCCAGTCCTAAACCCTGTTTCCAACTAAATGGGTTCTCAAAGCTTCGAAATTCCGGTGTGGCAGGACGAACATGTTCGTTGTTCGCTATTTAAAACGTCCAGTTGATCAGGGGATCCTGCTTGAAAGCAGGCAACCCGCGCGTTAGATCATGAGACCCCACATAAAAGCAGGAGTCCCGCACATTAGTGTGGCGAATAAATTCACGAGACCCGCACATAAATTCACGGGACCCGCACATAAATTCATGGGATCCGCGCATCAGTGCATGGTTCCCGCACATTAGTGCCGGTGCATTGGATCATGGGACCCGCACATAAACGCATGATATCTGCACGTAAAAAAAGGGGACCATGCCCCCATACACGTGTTGGTCGTAAACCCTAATTTCATTTTCTTCAAATATAATATACTGATGTGTGGCCATGAGAGTGTCGAATTCCAGTTGGAAGGACTGTTACTCGTGGTCATGCTTCATGCACTACAGCTTGGGTCACAGCACAAGAGCTTGGATCCCGCGCACTAGAGCTTGGGTCCCGCGCTATATGTTAGGGTTTTCGAAAGCTCTTACGGTTTTGCAAGCTGTAGGGCTTCGGTTATGTCTATATTATCAAACACACATCATCTGCAAATAACATTTTTAAATAACATTATCAAAATAGCAAGAATGCTGACGGACGCCCAAATCGCCCAAATCGTCGCCCGCCTCCACGAAATCGTCCGTAGATCGGACCCCAAGACTACCACGGCCACCGTCGTCCACCGCCGTCTAGAGGCCGACCTCGGTGTCGACCTCTCCCAAAGGAGGGCGTTCTTCGTGGCCGAGATCGATAGATTCCTACACGGCGACGACGATGCTCTCGAGGTCGACAGCGACGACGACGATGCTATGAGCGAAGTGATCCAAGGACAAGCACCCGAGGCTGTCCGAAACGATGACGACGACGATGCTATGAGTGAAGTGAGCCTAGGAGCAGACGAGGCTGTCTGAAACGACGCCGTGCAGAAGGATGTCGAACAAGTTCTGGTTGGAGAAGGGCGAGAAAAAGAAGGGTAGAATAAATTATTTAATAATATTATCAAGATATGCTATTGTATTGTACGTGATAATGATTAAAAACTTCAATATTTAGGATTTAATTTTAAGCATTATATATTATGACCCTGAAGTATTGTATTCTAAGTTAACTATGTTTTATAATATTTAATTAGGTTAAAAAATATAGATAGTGGTATTTAATTAGGTTTGTTATGTAATAAACATAAAGGGGTATTAAAGGGTTACAGGTTTTACTGTAGCGAATGGCAAGCATCAGACTCGTGATAGAACAGTAAAAGTAAAAAAGCAACCACCACTTTCACTTTCAATTAAATTCAACCGTTCTTTCTCCTGCACAGAAAGAACGCCCTGCAAATCGTTTCTCTGCAAGTCAAACCCAAATCCGAACCTCAATCGACAATGGGAATCAGCGGGAACACCCAGAGAGTGAAGGTATTTGTTCTACTCTTCGTCTTCTTCAATTTAACGCGAGAAATGACTCATCGAACCCTAATTTAGTGCGGACCTGTGCTTGCAAGCATCGGACCGTACTTAGAAGCATAGGACCCGTTTTCACGGCACCCCCATAAGATGATGGTCCCAGCACGGGTCCACTGCGTATAAGCATGGTCCCTACTTATAACACGGGTTCCCTGCTCGTAGTGCGCGGGTCCCGTGAGACGCTCCAACCAGCTCCGACTACTTGTCGACAATCTACTGAGGAATTCCGACATATCATCCACCGTCACTTTCGCCTTTCTATTCAACTTCTGTGCCTTTCTAAAGTGCTCGTCTTGCACGTAACTTGGAAAGTCGAAGACGCGAGGATAATTACCGGAGTCCGCATAGGTTCGCCTCAAGCAATCGAGATATGAGTCAAAACAATTGGACTTGAGCATATCATCGAAGAGCAACACGTAGAAGACTTGGGCATCCACGTCGAACATGTCACTTTTCCAAACCTTATCACTGCAAAAAAAATTATTACGTGGTTATGTACGATAAATGAGTTTGACATCGAAAGAAAAAATTTACCTAAATCTTACCTACTTTCTGCGTCTAATTTTCTCTTTAGCTAGGCCAGGATACGCATAACGAGTTACAACACGACCTTCACGCGTTCAGTCACGACCACTTCACGTCAACGTCACTTATTCGTCAGGGGAGTCCCGTTCTTTTTTACCTTCCTTTTCCCTTCCTTTTATCCTTTTTATGTTGGGGACAACGTCAGAGTTAAGTGTGAGGAGGGGAATTTAGGTTGAGAATGCACGTAAAAAAATAAATTTTTATGACGTGTCCGTGAATCAGTAACTTTGTTGGAAAGGCATGAATTGTTGAAATCAGGCATGATTGTTTGTGCTTATCTCGAGTTAGTCTGCATTTTATGAAATTTGTGAGCAATTTAGGATATGCATGACTGATTGAATCGTGTCTGACTGAATAGATATAGCACTGTTTTGAGAGAGTCGTACACATAACTCTTTTTCATTGTGAGAGTTTGAGCCTGACGAGCTGATGCTCATTTTCTTGGTTGTGTGACGTGCCTAGTCTATATCTCTCTAGAACTTGCTTGTCTAATACGTGTTGAAAGTGTTTTGGTGCGCTAGTGCGAAAATGATGAGGGCATTATGAAGTAAGTCCAGGGCCATATTTTCCTACCATGACTAACCCTATTAGTTAGCCAGTTTAAGCCTGGGCCGACTCGTTTGCTTACCTCGTAAATTGTAGAAGCCACTGACCCGAATAAGCCTCCAGAGATTATATGAACCTGACTAGAATAGAGCAGAAGTCGAACTTGAGAGTTACTGTTTCAGTGTATGATTTGATGTTCTTCTCTGTTATTCATGAAATGACTCGTCCCTTACTTGACCATTTTCTGAAATGACCCGATCCCTTGCATAAGCGTGCCCATAATACTTCGGCAAGATATAGGTTGTATCGTTAGGTACACAGCATTCGCTATGACGATGTATTCTTTGCGACAAAAGCCAAACCTTGATGTTTAGGGAATACGGGCAGTGCACAAAAGTAGAGCGTAACTAAGGCGAAATGGCAGAAAATGAAAGGGAACTGAGTCGAGAGGGTCGGGCAGAAAAGTCTAGGATTTCAGAGCGAGAACGTTGAGTATTATATTGGGACGTGTGACTGTCTGTTTGATCATGCTATGTTCTTTGATGTTTTTCGCTTACGTGTCCCAGCTCTAAGATTACGTGTTCATCATACATGCTTGTCACTTCATGATTACTCAACCCGTTTCCCCCAGAAAGACCCTCAGATTTATGCTTGCCACTTTAAATAGTAGAGATGCGATTTGCTTGTAAGTTTATGGTAGGGGTGGGCCCAGTGCATGAATTGAGCGATTCACTATATGCTAGCCTATATACACTGAGTGATTTTGAGCGAATCCCTGTGAGGTATGAGTCTCGATTGGCAGTGCGAAGGAAGCTTATGTCGATAAGTGCAAGTCATTAGTGTGATATCCATGATTCTTTGCTTGATTCCGTTTCGTGCTTTCTAGCTTTGATAATAAATTACGAATAATTGTGCCGTTATCCTGATTTGATGCCTTCACTGACTTCTAATTTACTTGAGGACAAGCAAATGCTCAAGTGTGAGGAGGTTTGATAAACGTATTTCAATGCGTTTATCGTAGTAACTAATTGGGATATAATAGAGCTCTAGCAATCATTCTATGCATTTATTCGTCGTATTTACACTTATTTTGTTATTGAAGGAGCTTAGGACGAGTTTCGGGCGAAAAGGAGCGAAAACGAGGCAAAACGGAGCAAAGAAGACGAACACTGCAATCTGTCACGGCCGTGACAGCTCATGCACGAGGCCGTGACATCCACCAGAGTCGAACACTGCTAGGCGTGACGGCCTTGACACCTAGTGCACCTGGCCGTGACATGGGACAGAAAGGCGAGAATACTCACTGCCCATGGTCACGGCCGTGACGAGTGATGCACTAGCCCTTGACGTTGGGCACAGAGTTGGGCTGAGGATGGTCACGGCCGTGACGGCCCATGTCCCAGGCCGTGACCGTTACGGAAATTCTTATAAAAGCCCGAATTCGACTCAGAAAGAGGGGATACCTACCAGATATCAACCCTAATCCCTGAAGAGACGAAAAAGAGCCGAAAAGAACACAGAATTGCATCTCGGAGCGCGAGAGACGGATCAACGACTCAATCACGCCCAATTGAACGAAGAATGAAGATTCATCACGCTAGCACCCCTAATTCGCCAGTATTCAAGAGCGTGAGTCTTCCTTCCCTGTTCTTTATTTCTTTCGTTGTTTCCCGTCTATTATGAGTAGCTAAATTCCCTATGTGTTTAGGATTAGATGAACGCTAGGTTATTTCGTATTTAAGACATATGTTTATCGTGACTTGCGTATTCTGACTATTTATCGTTCTATGAATTTGTTTCTTCACTTTAATATGTCTATGTGTTAAAGTGAATGTATGAAAAATCGTTTAGGGCGACAACTAAACAACGATTAGGCCGTTCGTAGAAGATAGGATTCGAGTATAGGGCGAAAGCAAATACTCGATCCTCGCTGATAGTAATTACTAAATTCTAGATCCCCGCGAGCGTTTAGGGCGACAACAAATTCGTGAGTGGGTAGGAAAATTACTACGATCTAGTCAAGAATCGCGTATGCACGATATTTCATTGTCTTAGGCGATAATACCTAGCGGGATTCGAATCCCGAGCACATCTTTATTATCTGAAAGCTCTCTTGTCAATTTTAGGCGTGTTCTTTGAATCTCTAGTTGATTTAGGAGTAATCTGTTAGGATAGTTCGTAACACCATATGCGTATTTTATTTATGCTAAATATCGAGTCGATAGGTCACTACTAGTACTTAATTTATTCTTTGTGTTTGATACTCGTTTACTCACTTTGCCGCACTACACACGATAGGTCCACTGCCTATCGCACGTCGGTGATAGTAATTAGGTATTCATTTAATTATTACTTGTCGCACTTTTCATTCACACACCACGTGTCGATCACCACTCCCGTGACCTCTTCCGTAGATTTACCTTTACAACGCGTATGACCTCATTGAAAGCCACACTATCCCAAGTATACTGGGAGAATGCAAACCGATCTTCGACGAGACTAAGGACCCAGGGACTGACGACGGTGTCCTTCTTTGACGATCGAGGCATCAACACGACGGTGGCGAAGTAGACGTCCGCCAACTTCAGCTTCTCGAAGTCCACATCTTCCTCGTCGCCAGACAACTCCTCCAACGCATGCTTGACGTGCAACATGCGGATTTTTAATTTGTTGCTGTCTCGCGGTGAATTCGGAGTCGCCGTTTCCGCGGCTCTTCGCAGTTGTGCAGCCTCGTCTGCCTCCGGATGAGGTACCACAACAACTGGCCCGAGATGTTAAAATCGGACTCGGCACTAACAAGGCGGCCGAACTGACTCTCGTTCGTAAAAATCTCCCACTCGTGGTGGTTCAGACATTGTCTTATCAGCTGGCTGGCCTCGCCGTGTAACGAGTTCAGCTTTACACGACAATCAGGAACTTCGGCCCCTGTGCCGAACTACTTCTTCATCACAGCCTAATTTATACGTAAAACACATTTTAGCTAATTACGTGGTATGAATATTGAAAATAGAAAATCGTTATGCATAGATGCGCAGGGAGTGCATCGCATATGCTGAGATTCAAGCATGGATGCGCATGAGACCCCTGCGCATCTGCGCGGTTCCAGCACGGGTCCCCTGCGTATAAGCACGGGTCCCATGGTCATAGCGCGCGGGTCCCTTGCTTATAACGTGCGGGTCCCCAACTTGCGCGCGCAATGACACGGGACCCACCCATTAAGGTCAGGAGACCCGAGCGTTTAAACAGGGGACCCATGCTAATACGCGACACGGGACCCGCCCATTAAGGTCTTGGGACCCAAGTGTTTAAACAGGGGACCCACGCTAATACGCAGGGGACCCTTGCTGGGGACCATCATATTGTGGGTGGGTCCCATGAAATACGCACAGGTCCCCTGCTCATAAGCGGGGATCGTGTGATTGCAAGCACGGGACCCATGCATTAAAAAGCGACGTACGCTTGCATGCACAGTTCCTATGCTTGCAAGCACAGGTCCTAAACTAGCAAGCACGGGTCCTATGCTACCAAGCACTGTCCTATGCTTGCAAGCACGGGTCCGCACCAAATTAAAGTTCAACGGGTCGTTCCCAGATCTCCTTCTCGCGTTAAATTGAAGAAGACGAAGAGTAAATCACATACCTCCACTCTTTGTGTGTTCGCGTTGCCATTGTCGATTGAGTCGATTGGGGTTCGAATTTGGATTTGAGTTGCTAAGAAAACGATTTGAAGTGCTGGGGAGGGAGAGAACGCTTTCTTTTTTAACTAAAAGTGAAAGTAGTTGCTTTTTTTTTTTTTTTACTTTTACCCTTCTATCACATGTCTGATGTTTCAGTTTCGCTACAGTATAACCTGTAAACCCTTAATTAATATTTACATTAAGTGTTGTGGAGGTTGTTGATTGCTATTAAATAAGGGTAATAATTTTTAGTCAAGAGTTAGCAAGAGTACAAAGGTAAAATCTTATTTTGGGTGCTATTTTTTAAAAGATGACTAACTCAAATCCTATTTACTTTAAAATGCCGTTTAACGAACACTGACAAGAAAAGTCAACATCTCATAGTTATCCAAAAGACAATCTTTCATCGTCAAATCCGCCATTAAAGCTTTAGCTTCACAATCACACTATAGCTGCCTTTCTTCTCCAAAAACTAAGAATCAAAGTCGAATCCAATCGATTCCCATGCCCGCCTACGCCGACCGCCCAGCCTCCGCCAACTCCACCAGCCCGCCTCCTAGATTCCTCGTCTCCGCCGCCCCGCGGAAAATCGCGATCGCCGTCGATCTATCCGACGAGTCTGCAGCTGCCGTGAAGTGGGCAGTGAGCAATTACCTCCGCCGTCGTGCTCCTCCACGTCCGTCCCACGTCCGTCCTCTACGGAGCCGACTGGGGCTCGCCCGACCCGTCGAGGACCCAGCAAGAACAAGAAGACGACTTCGACAATTTCACCACGACGAATGCTAGTTACGTGGCCCAACCTTTCGTAGAAGCTAACATTCCCTTCCAAATCCACATAGTGAGAGGACCACAATATGAAGGAGAGGCTTTGCCTGGAGGTTGAGAGGTTAGGGCTGAGCGCTGTGATAATGGGGAGCCGTGGGTTTGGAGCTAAGATGAGTAGTAGAGTTGGTGGGAGATTGAGCAGTGTTAGTGATTACTGCGTGAGGCACTGTGTGTGCCCTGTGGTAGCTGTGAGGTTCCCTGACGATGAGAAATCGTTCAGCGAGGGGTTGGAGAATGGTGGAAAGAGTATGCTTGGTGATGATTCGTTGCACCCAGTGCCTGAGGAGGATGAGCATGTTGCTCTTCACGGTGGTGACGTTGATGTTGCTCCGTTGGAGAAGAATGAAGGTATGTAATCCATGTCTGTTCATATGAATATGTCTTGTTTATGCTTCCATTTGGACAAGAGACAATTGGGTTGGAACTTGGCGTACTTTGATGATGGATTGTCTTGGGTATGTGTTTGTGTGTGTTCTATGTTAAACTCCGTGTGTACTCGTTAGAGTGGCAATGGAATCGGTATGAAAATGAGAACTTTGTCTACTTTTTAGGTTTTTCGGTTTTCGGTTTTTGGTTTTACGTATGCTTAATCCGATATCCGAACAGTTTTAATTTGGTTCGGTTCCCATATCTATCATTGTCCCATGTCATAACCTAAATCCCATCATAATGAATAAAAAAAATAAAAAAAATAAAATGTTCCTACTAGATTTACTACACAATCCCTTGTTGGCGTACTAAATCACTAGATTTACTAAATCACTGTCGAAAAGCTACAAAAGAGCTCTTGCTTGGATTGGACTTGGAGTGAGTTACTCAAGGAAGTCAAAGTTGGACCGGTGAAAGAAAGATGAATCAAGATAAACCAATTAGAGTAGATGAACACATCCAAATTCCCCGTCCTTTTCGATAGCTACGTTAGTTTGTTAGATGACATGTACAATAATTATTATATGGGGAAATTTTTGTTCAGTCCCCTGTCAGGGTCTGAAATTTTTGTTCAGGCCCTGTCAGAAAAAAAATTAGTTTTAAGGACCCGATTATTCAGTAACAATTTATTTGTCTGCAGTAACAATTCATTGTTCACACAATAACAGTACATTGTTATGAAAATAACAGAAAACGATCATCCGATAACAATTCATACACACTTTATAACAGTTGGTCCTTATCTTTAAATTTTACGAAAAGTTGGTCCTTTAAAATAAAATTTTTTATTAAAGGTCCTGGAAACTATTTTTAATCAATTTGGGGCCTGAATGATAATTTACCCTTATTATATCTCCAAAATCAACTCTTCTTTTACATAAGACAAGTGGGCAACAGTTCCCATCAATCTTTCGCTGGTTTCAGCAAAACAACACTCATTGCCCACTTGTTCTTGGTAAGAAACAACGAACATGTTGCAGATGTAAAACTTGACCTATTGTAATCTTATCTTCAGTGAGGAAACAAGGAAAGGAAAAAAGAAAGCCATTCTCTTCAGGAATGAAGCTCCAAGCAAGCATAGGAATCTTTCTCACACCTCTTACAGCGCTAGTCTTCTTCTCATACTCGGTATTGTGCATCGAATCAGACACCATTACAAGAAACCTCACGATTGAGTATCCAAACTCGATAGTGTCGGCCGGCGAAGTATACAGACTGGGATTTTTCAGCCCAGAGAATACCACCAATCGTTACTTGGGCATATGGAACAACGTCTCTGCTATATCCATCGTATGGGTCGCCAACAGAGAAAAACCCCTCGCCGGCGGCGGCACTCTGACAATATCCGAGGATGGAAACCTCATCCTTACAAACCCACAAAGGGAAATAATATGGTCGTCGAACGTTGTCACCTCGTCGAAGAACACCACCGCCCAGCTCCTCGATTCTGGGAACCTCGTCCTCAGAGACAACGCCAACGGCCGAGTTCTTTGGGAGAGCTTCAGGCATCCCGGCGATTGCTTCTTGCCGACGCTTAAGATAACCGACAACGTCATTACGGGGGAGAAGATACTGTTGAGCTCTTGGAAAACCCTAAGCGATCCTAGCCCTGGAGATTTCGTAGCTGGGCTTCAAGCCTCGATCATCCCTCAGATCTTCATATGGCGCGCGACGAACCCTAGACGGCCCCACTGGCGAAGTGGGCCGTGGAACGGTCTGATTCTCACCGGCGTGACGGATATGTACGCCGTCTACCTCGACGGTTACAGCATCACTAGGCAGAGCGACGGTACGGTGTCTTTCACGCGCGCTTATTACCTCAATCTGCTGATGAAGATCATTCTGAAGCCAAACGGAACCTTCATTCAGACCATGTGGGACGTGAATAGGAAGGATTGGAACGTCACTTGGGTTGCTCCCATCGATGAGTGCGACGTGTACAACGTTTGTGGGGATTTTGCAAGCTGTAATCCGAGGAATTCGCCAAGGTGTGCTTGTCTGAAGGGCTACGGTCCCGAGAACAGAGGTGAGTGGGATAAGGGGAACTACAGCAGTGGATGTGTAAGAACTGTCGGTTTGCAGTGCGAGAGAAGTAACAATTCGAGCGATAAGAGCAGAGAAGATAAGTTTTCGAAGCTGCCCAATGTTAAAGTTCCAGACCTCATCGAGGTTTCGCCTGGCGTTAGAGACGAGTGCGAAATGATGTGCTTGAGAAACTGTTCTTGCTTAGCTTATTCGCACGATGCTGGGATTGGATGCATGTTTTGGAATCGAAGCTTGACTGATATAAGAGAGTATCCTACTGGCGGTTCAGATCTTTACGTTCGAGTTGCTTATTCGATGATTGGTAATGATACTTACTGTTTTTTCCTTAAGATTTTCACTACGTCGATCTTTAGTTCTTGGTAGCTAATAGTTTGTCCACATTATTGCCATGGCCCAGATGAAAAGAAAGACACGAAACTGATCATCATCATAATCCCTGTAGTAGTTGGCTTAGCCGTTATGTTGATCTTCATAGCAATTTTGTCTTGGCTGATGAGAAAGAAGGGAAAAGGTACCTATCGATTGTTATTTTTCGTGTAGTTTTTATTACATATCGGTCAAGTACACTACATCACCATTTGATACAGGTAAGAAAAGAATAGGCAGGCACAAAGCAGAAGAAGCATATCCTTCAGATTCGAACGCTATTGTGCTAAGGGACGACATAGATGTTAGCCTCGACGAATTGCCACTCTTCAGCTTCAAGACTGTTGCAAATGCTACAGATCAGTTTAGTTCTGCTAATTTGCTCGGCAGGGGCGGATTTGGACCCGTATATAAGGTGGGTTTATTCGATTCAAACAAAATATAGTGTCCCAACACTAATCGGTAATAAAACGATCTTCGAATATATTTATTACAGGGAAAGTTAGTCGATGGAAAGGAAGTTGCAGTGAAGAGGCTTTCGAGGGAGTCTGGGCAAGGATTGAAGGAGTTCATGAACGAAGTGCTCGTAATATCGAAACTACAGCACAGAAACCTCGTGAGCCTCATAGGTTGCTGCGTCGAAAGGGAAGAGAAAATGCTCATCTACGAATTCATGAGCAACAAAAGCTTGGATGTGTTTCTCTTCGGTAAGAATAATTTCGGCTTGTTTTCGTGCGAAAGAACTTTGCTTTCGTTTCTTACTTACATGTGATGTGTGTGTAGATCCTCTGCAGAGGATACTAGATTGGAAGAAACGTTTCGACGTAATACAAGGCATAGGCCGAGGGCTAATGTACCTCCATAGAGATTCGAGGCTTACGATAATTCACAGAGACTTGAAGCCGAGCAACGTATTGCTCGACGAGAATTGGAACCCTAAGATTTCCGACTTTGGCATGGCGAGAATCTGCGGCGAAAGGGAACATCAGGCCAACACCGCCAGAGTTGTAGGGACATAGTAAGTCTTTTTTCTTTTTTCAATTGCCAATTAGGAAATAATTTACCGAAATATCTGCCAGTGATGATTCGTACCCATGACCTCTTGGATTGAGTTCTGTACTTTATTGAGTGATCATCAGTTCACCTACAAAAATAAACTTGAAGGAACAGTATCACATTTTTAATTTATATATTATATTTTCAGTGGGTACATGGCGCCAGAGTACGCATTGGGGGGGCGATTTTCCGAGAAGTCAGACGTGTTTAGCTTCGGAGTTTTAGTGTTGGAGATTATAAGCGGGAGAAAAAACACGGGCTTCGGCGATGACGACGTTGCTTCGAACCTTCTAGAATACGTAAGCCGAGACGAGAAGGGTTTTGTTTCGATACTGTAGTATTTCGAACCAAAGTACGTTTAATTTGTTTCACTTTTATTTACAGGCTTGGAAGCTATGGACTGAAGAAAATTACGTCGACATGATAGATGAAAGGATAGCAGATTCGATGTCGGGCGATGAGATCGTTCGGTGTATGCATATTGGTTTACTATGCGTCCAAGAGTTGCCCGGAAATAGACCGAACATATCGACGGTGGTGTCGATGCTCGGTAATGAAATCGTAGACCTGCCTTCACCTGGAAAACCCGCGTTCTTGCACCAAGATCGAGGGGTTTCTTCGTCTTCGAAGGAGATGGTATCTTCCAATGATGTTACTATAACGGTTATTGAGGGAAGATGATCACATTTATAGACATTAGATTCAAGCTGAAGTTTTTGTAATCTTCTCGGTCAAGCTTGTGCGTGCTTTTCACAACTTAGTACGGACAGAAGTTGTTGCATTTAAATTATGCCCACGCTTCGAAGACTGAGAATCTTTTGTTTGTGATTTATGGTAATAAGCAATCTTGTGTTCCACTAACATCAATTTGATTTCCATAAGTTTTTTTTTTTTCCCATTATTATGGCAGAACTACTCAATGTCAGGATCTATATGTGTATGGATTGTAGAGTCGCAAGAGATTCAATCGACCGCTAAGCTAAGACTTCATTCACATTTTCATTAAAAAAAAAGGTGCAATTTGATTTGAGGTCCCAACATAAGTTTTATTTAGGTTTCAGCCTCTGTCAAAAAATTTTAAGTTTTAAGGACCCGATACACTAAAGTGTTTTGCAGTACCACTTCATGAACTGTAGTACCACTTCATGGACCTGCAGTACTACTTTATGGTTCTGCAGTACCACTTCATCATTTTGCAGTATCACTTCATCGTTCTGCAGTACCACTTCATTGTTCTGCAATAACACAAAATGATAGTCCGATATCAGTTCATATACATTGTATAACACTTGCGTTTAGGTCCTTGTCTCTAAAAAAATCGGGTCCTTAACCCTAAAAATTTTCTGACAGGGGCATGAAACCTAACTTAAACATCTTTTGGGGCCTGAGCCTTAATTAGCACTATCATTAAACTCGACGGATAACCCATGGTGAAGGAAAAAACAATTGAAAACTTACCTCAACTTACCTGGACCGAGAAACTCATGGTGGATTGGGTAAATTCGGAGCTTATCCGGCGCGGCAGGAGCTGAAGATTTAAGGAGGATTTGAGAAATGAAATATGAAATTGGAAGGCATCGATCGTATGTGATTTCAATTTATGGTCTCGAGAAGAAAATATTTAAAAAATAATAAATGAGGGGCAAAGTTGTCATTTTTGTCAAGTAGGTAGTGATGTGTAGATTGTTTTGAAATATGGAGTTTGATGATAAATATGTGTGAGTAAGGAGTTAGTTGATGGAAAATTTAGTCAGAGGATTTGTTTGAAGTTATTAGAAGCGAGGGGTAACTAGCACTTTGCTTGATAATTTACAATTTAACCTTCTATTTATAATGTAATTAGTTGAATAATTATTATAACATTTCTAAACTTGTTTATAATTGTACTTATATATTTATAATAATTTAAACACGCATAGGGTGTGTAAGAAAGAACTAGTTATCATTAAGGGTGATGGCTATAAAACTTATCTGTCATCTGTCAATTTAATTGCAATTTAATTCATCTATTTATAATTTGATTAATTCAATAATTATTGGATCACTTTTATTTTTTATTTATTATATGTATACCATACACAATACTTTACCTTTTATGTATTTACAAAGTATTCATCTAAACGTTATCAATTATAGATTTCAAAACTTAAAGTAACTTCAGATACAATTACATTTTAAGTACACACATAGAGTGTGTAGAAAATTACTAGTTATTACTCATTCCGTCCGAAACTATTTTATACATTTTACTATATCGAGCGTCTCGTTTCCTTTTGCACATTTCCCTTTATAGCAAAAAAGTACCACAAATAATCAATATAATAATATTAAATACTCTTAAAAGACGTGTCAAAATATATACTTTTTTTTATCTTTTAATTGTACTGTATTATCAAAATATTCAGTTGCTTAGAAATCGTGTCATACTCCAAATGTCCATAGCCCTTTGGGACAGAGGGGGTATTATCTTTCTGTATATAATTGGAGAAGGCATTAAGTAACTGTCTAATTAAATTTGGTATGTCAATTTTCTCATGCTAAATTACAATCGATTCTTAGTTAAAACAGAATCATCATATCATGCATATAACATATAAATTGAAAATAACTCTATAAATCAAAATAATATTGCATTTATTTATGTATTGGAACACTTGCAGCAATGGACTAGTTAGTTATATGGGAGGAAACACGGCGATGTTTTGGAGGATCGCCCCAAAACAAACACCCCTATATGTAAAAAAAGAGGTTTTTGTGTCGAAATCATTAATTTTGCAAATGACTTTGTTTCAAATATCAATTTAGTACGCCTTGTCTATCCTTATACGTGTTGTTAGCGTAAATATTTCGTTAACTTTCCTGGTGCGGAGCTATAAATGTGATATTGTTATTTTGTAATAAACGAGGTTATCATGATGATGATGATGGTAGATGGGGTAGTCGGATTGAAATGTCTATCCTTTTTTTAACAAAAATTAGTATTTCTCGCAGTGTGCAATAAAGATAAGTTATTTAGTATTAGATTGTTTTAACAAATAATATACTAAAAATAGAATTTGGTAGTTTTTATGAGGTTATGGAAGGTATGTAGCTTAATAAGTCTTATTTATATTTTCTAAGAGATGTAAAAAAATTCTTATTGGTCAATTGAAGCAGACCAATTGACGGTTTGTCATAATCCGTCACCCTTAATGATAGAATAGATGTTATGACTAGTGCACGTTCGGTTGCAAGACATCCCATTAAGTCCAATATAAATAATTCAAGTTGTGCCATAATAAATGGTATATAAAAATTGTTTGATTCAATTACTAATGGACCAGTCCATATTTTACTCCCTCTGTCCCACTAATTTTATCACATTTTGCCATTTCGGGCGTCCCACTAGTTTTATCACCTTTACTTATTTAGCAAAAAAACTATCACAAATAATCAATATAATAATATTAAATATTCTTAAAAGACGTGTCAAAATATACACTTTATTACCTTTTCATTGTACTATATTATTATAATAATACCACCCTAATTTACGTGTCCGGCAACTTATATGATAAATTACCGAGACGGAGGGAGTATCATCTTTGCATTCTAGATCCTTTTAGATATAATTACACAAAAAGACAATTTTAAGGCTTTTTAATTAAAATAATGGGATTTAAATGAAAAATTATTAAACTAGGGTCGATTCGCTCAAAATTAATAAAATCAAGTAAAACGCGTCTAATGGCAGCGACGTCGCGCCCATTAAGAGCGGCGCCCGTTGAATCGGGCTCGATCGGGCTTAATGCGGGCCTTTTTTTAAAAGATCGATTGGGCCGAAGGTCGGCCCAATAGACGGGTCGTCGCGGCTAATAGACGCGACGTCGCGCCTAATGGTAGCGACGACGCGTTGAATAAAGCCGCGACGCATCTTTTCTTCTTCATTTCTTCTCCTCTCCTCCATTCGATTCCTCCGGCGAAATTTCGGGCGATTGTTGCGCGCGTTTAACTAGTGATAGATCCGCTATTCCTCGTCATCGTCGATTAAGCTTCGTTTGGTATGAAACTCCTAATTTGTTTAAATCTTGTTTTTGATGTTTCGTTAGATTTCGTCGAATACTTGCGTTTATATTTGTGTTTTGGTATAGTTTATGCTCTAGATATTATGGGTTGCTTAGTATGTTGATTTAACACGTTAATTTTAGATAATTGGTTCGATTTAGCAATTTTCCCTAATTTAGAAATCTAATTTGAAATTAGGATTTCTAGGTTACTTTATTCGATTGTTAGTACATGAGTCAATTGTTTGTTTATTGTTATTTGTTGCGATATTGACTTTGAAACGCTAATTTAGGATGGATACGTACGAATATTACGGTCCGATCGACAGATCACTTCTGATATTCCAGGATAGTCATCGTTGTAACGATGTACTATCTACTGCTGATGGTGCCCTGACACGCCTTTGACCGTTAGGGGTTTGGAGAGCGTCGTCTGGGGCAAGCTTTCACGACCGGTGCGGTTGCACGGTTGTATTCTGGAGAGGTTGGATACTATGTCCTTCTATGACGTGTATAGTTGTGGATCTCAAAAGTTAGATCCACACTTGATCACGGCCCTCGTAGAGAGGTGGAGGAAGGAGACGCATACGTTCCACTTGCCTGTGGGTGTGGCCACCGTCACTCTTGAGGACGTCGGTGTGCTATTGGGACTCCCCGTTGATGGTCACTCGGTCAGTGGTGTTATTCAGCACAGGACGCAGGATCAGTGGCTCGATTACTTGGAGGAGCTGACTGGTTACAGACCTGCTGTGGGGGCGTACACCGGGACGAAGGTGTCGCTGAGGAAATTTGCAGACTGGCTAGAAGCCAACGAGATCGATGATCACAGCTCAGATTATGAGGTCGATCAGCGGGCACGTGCATATGCTCTATTGCTCATGGGATCAGTTTTGTTCCCCGACTCCAGCGGAAGCTCGACGTCCATGACTTTACTCCCACTGCTCGAAGACATAGACGCCGTGCACACTTATAGTTGGGGCAGTGCCGTGCCGGCTTTCTTGTACAGAGAGCTTTATACTTCGTGCCAGCGTCAGAAGATGAACATCGGTGGAGCTTTGCGGTTGCTACAGGTGCGTTCTTTTGTGTAATTGAATTTTCTTGAGGTGTATACATATTAATTTAAATTTTGTGTAGGTATGGGCATGAATTCGTATATTACCAGTGCGGATGATGCCCACCGAGGAAGATGGAATTCAGTTGCCCATGCCGCCACATGCTGCGAGGTAGTAAGACGATGTTTATTAATTATTGCGTACTGCTATAATATGTTTATTAAAATACTTAATATATTTAATATATTTTTCTTATAAAATTTAATATATTTTACTTATTTTTCTTAAAATATTTACTATTTTTTTCCTACAATATTTTAATATATTTTGGTTAAAATATTTATATTTAAAATATTTGTTTTATTTTAGTATATTTTTAATAAAATATTTATCTTTTTTTTTTTCATTTCAGGTGGAATGCGCTGTTCGATCATACGACATCGACGCACTCGAATTTGCGTGCGACGTGAGTCGATCGATAGCATGTCGATGGAGCAGTTCGTGTGGGCACCCTACGACGATCAGGCACCAGAGATTACGGCGTTGAGAGCCGACTCTCGACCAGCATGCGTTCGGTCGTCGTGTGGATGAAACGTTCCTCGAGTGGATGAAACGTTCCCTGATATGACAGAAAATATGCTACTTTACTGTAGAAAGGAGCAATGAACTGTGTGCTAGTAACATTCCACTGGCGGCATTCTGCCTGCGCATGAGAACATGGAATGAAATGTTGGTCCCATTTTCCACAAGTGCATGTTCTTCTTTGAATGTTCACCACGTGTTTTCTTTGAGTCACCGATGAAGAAGTATACACCTCTGCTGTTTGCATTCGAGGGTCAAAAGCAGTTACGAAATGCCCGAACGAGGCATTTGACCAGTCAGTAAACATCCTCCACGCATAAGGAGTCCATTCGGTTTCAGAACTCTCCATTGCCGCAGCTGCTTGTTGATACCTATCACGAAAGTATGCGGCACATCGATGGAAGCTGAAGTCGACTATCGCTTTTGGAGGCAGTAAGCGAGCCCATTAAGCGCTTCTGAGATGTTCGTCGTCATTGAACCACACCTAAGTCCACCATCGTAAGCAAATGTCCACTTTTCTCGATCAATCTCGCACAACCAATCGTAGGTTTCTTCTCGAAGACCCTTAAGATGCTCCATGATCCGTTCGAATTTTAAATGTTCTTTTCTATTAAACGTCATACCTACCTAAAATGCGGGATCGTCCATGTCGTAACAATCACCACCAGTTTCGTCAACTTCTGGGGGAGCCATTTGATAAGAGGTATTAAACGGCACCGACTGGTATAATGCTCTATTCTCTTCTGGCTCACTTGGCATTGGTTCATCATCATTTTCATCATATGCATCGGCGGGATCTGGCAAATCGTCTAGTGCCCCACCCTCGTCGTCAGCTTCGGAGTCACTGACGTCACTATCTCGGACAGCGTCATGAACGATCTCAGGTTGTGCCACCGTCGAACTAATAGGAACGCAATGGCTACTCGAAGGTATATCTTCTTGAGGGGCAAACGAAATATTCGTCAATCTTTCAGTAACTGAAGTAATGTTAGGAAACGAATTCATCGGTGCGGAATTCGTGTACTCGTCGGGAGGATCTACATTGCGATCGAACTGAACGATCTCAGTTGCCTCGAAAAATATCTCAATGTAATCGAGCTCGTTGTCGGGATCCAAGAAGTATGCGAGATCGGCATCACTAGACACTAGTAGGAGATTATGATACAGTCGTGAGTGTTGATGGTATTCGTTCTTCACACGAACGATTAAAAAGAAAGCATTGTTGTAGACAGAAGTCATGTCGTACAGCATACTAAGAAATTGATCGAAATTGGTATCGCGACGAATTCGTCGATAACCGACGGGTTGAAGACTATATTGTATGGTGTTTGATTCGTGTATGACTTCGCCGCCATAATAAACAACTATTTGAATTTTTCTAGACACAATATTGGATATGTATGAAATGTTATGAATTAATAATCGAAAATCGAGCGGCTTAAATAGGTAAAATCGCCTCTAGTATTGAACGCGGCGTCGCGTCTATTGCCAGCGACGACGCGTCCATTAGTCGCGACGGTTAGTGGTCCAGACTGTTTGGGTTTAGTGGACGTATTTGTAGTGGATCTTTAGTGGGTTTAGTGGGCTTAGTGGGTTGGGTCAACCCTTCGCGGGCATTAACCGCGGCGTCGCGTCTATTAAACGCCACGCGGGCCACACACGGGCCCATCCGGGCCCCGCTGGATTTTCGTGAGGGTTGTATGTGCCACATCATCCGTCGTGCCTATTAGGTGCGACGTCGTGTTTAATAAGGGCGTTTTGCCCTATTTTAATAATTTCAGTCACAATTGCCCTATTTTATTGAATATGGGTTCCAATAACCCTATTTTAATTAAAAAGCCCAATTTTAACATCATCCTATTTACTGAAACATGAAGCCTTCCCTTCGCATCAGGCTAGAGTTTTTTTTTAACCTTTCGGAAAGATAAAAGGGTTTATTATGAGTCAGGCCCCGATAATATTTTAAACTAGTATTCATGCCCCAATAAAGTTCCATTTAGTGTGAAGGACCTACTTTTCAAAACTCATAGAGAAAAATACCCAAACTATGCGATATGACATATATACCCTCTAACAGATTGGAAATTTACAAACATTTGCCATCGTCTTCTCCAACGAGCGATTTTCTGTGCAAGCTTGAATCCTCTAAAAAAAATCTTCAACCTCGATATGTATTTCTAATTTCTCAGCTTTAATCGTCAGAAATCGTTGACATTGTAACCGAAAATGATAAACATCAAATCGCTGAGATTGAAAAAAATCTTCAAAAAATCTATGAAAGCTAATTACAGAAAAAAATGATAAACACAAATAACAGAAATCGTTAGCCGAAAATATCAAAGTTTATGATCAAATATGTTGAAATTATTGTTAATTTGATTGTGGGTATGATTTGTATATCTAATTTGCAGCTTTAATCGTCAGAAACAACGAATATAGCAAAAAATAACAAATACCTTATGGATAATAACAAATGTTGACAAAGAAGTAACACATCGCTGAAAGGTAATAACGCATTGTTTGTCGTAAATAACACATTCTGTATACACGTAATGGATCAAAGGGAATAAAACGAAAATCACAAACGACACTAAAAAACAGATGAAAACTGCATAAATCTCCGCGTTATTGACTCAATAAGATAAAATAGACCTCAATTTCTCATGGGTACCTCAAATTTATACCGATTGTTGCAAGAAACGGATATTATATTTTCCCTAAATCGTTTAAAAAAGAAATACTTATAACATAAGAAAAAATAACAAATATTTTATGGTTAATAACTGATATTGACTTAGAAGTAACACGTCGCTGAAAGGTAATAACTCATTGTCTGTCGTAAATAACATATTCTGTACAACCAATGGATCGGGAGAAAAAGAACGAAAATCACAAACGACACTAAAAACATATGAAAACTGCATAAATCACGTCGTTATTGACTCAATAAGATAAAATAGACCTCAATTTCTCATGGGTACCTCGAATTTATACCGATTAGTTGCAAGAAACGAATATTATATTTTCCCTAAATCGTGTAAAAAATAAATACTTATAATATAGCGAAAAAAACAAATGGCTTATGGTTAATAACAAATTTTGACCTAAAAGTAACACGTCGCTGAAAGGTAATAACGCATTGTTTGTCGTAAACAACACAGTCTGTATACAAGTAATGGATCGAAAGGAATAAAATGAAAATCACAAACGACACTAAAAACAAATGGAAAACTGCATAAATCTCATTGTTTGTGACTAAATAATGTTTTCCCGTCCTCAATTTCAGATGGGTCTTACTAATAAAGACGAATTTTTTATGTATCGAAAGAATTCGTTCTTCCACCCCCAAATCAAAAATTTCGTCCAAAAATCGATTTAATATCAACTTTAACGGCCGAACAAGGTAAAGGCGACTGAATAAGATAAAATCGAATCAAACGAGTCTTAATATTAAAAGAAAAAGTAAGTCGGTAACCATGAAATTGAGAAAATTTTATCTTTCTCTAAGACTAAAACGTTTTTTAAGAGATTAACAGTTTACACAACAAATATCATTTACATGTAAAAAAAACACTTCATTGAGAATGTTCTAGAAGGTTCTACCGTCAGAGAATTTAACAGAATTGTCAGAGCATATTTACAGGACTTTGTCAAAATTGTACTACATTAATTGGAAATAATAACACACGTTAGGTTAAAAAAAACAACTCGAACTTAATTAATAACACACTGATCAATACTGATACCTCATAAATGTTATTTAGTATCACGTCAATAATTCGATTAATTCGTACAAAAATACACTTTTATTTGGATGTTTAATATGGATGTTCATGTAAATATATAATTTGATGAAGTTTAATCACCACATTCCTTTAAAATACACATTAGGCGAAATTTGATGTCAATAGACGAATGTTGATCTCAATTGATATATAAACATGTAGTCCTCCATTGTAAAACATAGACTATCACCTCTTTCAATGGAACATAACATTATAAATTGCACCACAAACATGTTCAAACGTCAACATTAAGTACTAATAACATTTATAGACCACAAATATAAAATACTAAGCTCAAAACCCTAAATCCGAGGCCCGAAACCCTAAACCCTAAACCCTAAACCCCGAACCCCAAAATTTTTTTAAGGTTGTATCTTATACTGCACAAGTCGTGGATCATTCTCCCAAAATTTGATGTCGTAAACCCTTAATCTTAACCTCGAACCCGTAAGTCCTAAACCCCAAAAACTACCCAAAAACCCTAGCGCATAGAAGATAACAAATTATCCAGAAAATAACAAATGTCTTCAGGATACTAACAAATGTTTGCAGAAATAACAAAACACTGAAAAGTAATAACACATCGTTTGTCGTAAACAACACATTTTGTGTACAAATATTGGATCGAGATAAAAAGAACGAAAATCACAAACGACACTAAAAAACAGATGAAAACTGCATAAATCACGTCGTTATTGACTCAATAAGGTAAAATAGACCTCAATTTCTCATGGGTACCTCGAATTTATACCGATTAGTTGCAAGAAACGTATATTATATTTTCCCTAAATCGTGTAAAAAAGAAATACTTATAACATAGCATAAAATAACAAATGTCTTATGGTTAATAATAAATTTTGACTTAGAAGTAACACGTCGCTGAAAGGAACTAACACATTGTTTGTCGTAAATAACACAGTCTGTATACAAGTAATGGATCGAAAGGAATAAAACGAAAATCACAAACGACACTAAAAAACAAGATGAAAAGTGCATTAATCACGTCGTCATTGACTCAATAAGGTAAAATAGACCTCAATTTCTCATGGGTACCTCGAATTTATACCGATTAGGTGCAAGAAACGGATATTATATTTTCCCTAAATCCTGTAAAAAGAAATACTTATAACATAACCAAAAATAACAAATGTCTTACGGTTAATAACAAATGTTGAGTTAGAAGTAACACGTCGCAGAAAGGTAATAACGCCTTCTTTGTCGTAAATAACACATTCTTTATACAAGTAATGGATCGAAAGGGAAAACGAAAATCTCAAATGACACTAAAAAACATCATGAAAAGTGCATTAATCACGTCATCATTGACTCAATAAGGTAAAATAGACCTCAATTTCTCATGGGTACCTCGAATTTATACCGATTAGTTGCAAGAAACGTATATTATATTTTCCCTAAATCGTGTAAAAAAGAAATACTTATAACATAGCAAAAAATAACAAATGTCTTACGGTTAATAACAAATGTTGACTGAGAAGTAACACGTCGCAGAAAGGTAATAACGCATTCTTTGTCGTAAATAACACATTCTGTATACAACTAATGGATCGGAATGGATAAAACGAAAATCTCAAATGACACAAAAAATAGATGAAAACTGCATAAATCACGTCGTTATTGACTCAATAAGGTGAAATAGACCTCAATTTCTAATGGGTACCTCGAATTTATACCGATTAGGTGCAATTTATGTCGACATCTAGATTCGATTTACCATTATTTTTTCGAATTTGCACCCTAATTAGACAAGTAAATTCTACCCGTGCATCGTCAATATCATAATGAATCCAACATGACATGTCGAATCGGTTGGATTTGTCAATCGGATTTTTTTGTGCTCGATTCAGTGTAAGAAAAATGAGTTCGAAAAAAATTCTGTTGATAACGTTTTGCAGTAGCAAAGTAACACAATGTTGTTGAAAAATAACGTACCTATTTTGTATAGTAACACTATGCTGTAACTGTATAACATATAATGAAGTAAAAGTAACGCTTCATATAAGACCAAAAATGCACGTCGTGACTTTCGCTGAAAAAAAAGAGCAAAGGGTATTTTCGTCAAATTCTATTTTTGGGTCCTTTACTCGATTTTTACAAAAAGTCGGTCTCTTAAACTTATTCATTTTCTGACAGGGTCTGACAGGTAAATGAAAACTTTATGGGAGCCTGATCTGAAATCATGTTTAGCATTTAGGGTCCACAATAGATTGGTTATTATTGATGTGAACACGTTTCTACTCATCCAAAAGTGATTTATACATGTCGCATCAGAAACTCCAACTAGCTGTCTAATATATGCAACTTAACTTGTTTACGGACTCCTGCCATGGAGTATTTAATAAAGCACCTACGACCTCTGTGAAAGAATGACCTATTAAATTTATTAAGTGTATCACTTGAGTGATATTAATAATTATTAAATATACTTTAATAACTAACATTAACCAAATGAGGTCAAGTGTCAAAATTAGATTGGTTTTATATGATTTTTATGAATTTTTATGATACTTTCAATTATCAATTGAAATTTTATTTTTATTTTTTTTACTAAATATATGATTTGTTTATCTATAAATAGAGACTAATATTGATACATTTTGAATCACAATTTGAAATAATCTATTTCCCTATTACGTTCTATCTATCATAATTCATCTAATTTTTCTTTCTCCGATGACCAAAGTATCTAAACTTTATATCATATAATGTAATATATTTTTCACACGGTCAAATACTACTAAAAATAATTATAAGATATAAATATTATGGGTTGTGTTGGATTGTTGATAAAGTGCGAAAACTATTTAGGTTGGATTGAGTAGGTTGTGTATGTGGATGAAAGAGAAATTTATATTTTATTTCCACAACCGGTTGTGGTGTTGATAATCATAGCCTTAGCTTATTTTTATTTGAACTCAAACTCCATTTAATTTTCATCCAGAGATGAAGACCGGATTTTTTAAAATGTTAGAAAAAACAAGTTGAGATTGTCGTCATCATTTATCCTTAAAGGCTGCAATGAGGTTGCCATTGTTGTTCCTTCCACTCGATCGAAACAAAAAATCTCGTCGGATGACGGTTGAAAATCACTTTGAATGATCGAATAATGTAAAACCTCAATCTCGTCATGAGTCTTGCATTTTAATCGGTTCCTGGTTTGGAAATGTTGGTTCAGGTAGAAGCAAACCTCAACATTAACGGATCGTAGTAAATAGGATTTTGGTTTCGCTTAGTAACCGCCGGTTTCCATTCCAAACCATATTTTTCTTTCATTTTTCCAAATTTTTAATTTGAAAAATAATAAAGAAAAATATAATTTTTTTTAATAACATAAAAAATTTCTTTCGAAATTAGAAATTTGATGAAGATTCGGGAAAGATAGAACAGAGTTGAGAGAGCAAAACAAAGGGCTGGAAATATCAAAGCCAATTTCCGATAATTATAGGGAAAAAAGAAACATATAATGATCATATAACCGTTGAATAAAAAATAAACAAAAAAAACAAAAAGAATTGAAACCGTAAGGCCATTTATTGTAATTAAAAAATTAAACAGCCAATAAATCGGAGTTTTTGAAACCGGCGTTCAGAACTGGTCGATTTCAGTCTGTGAAAAGGAAAACTGAAATACCAACGGTTCGATTTCGATTTGAACCAGAACTATTGATTGTAGTTAACCGAACCGTGGACCCGAATCGGTTCTGATTTTTCAAACTATATCTGATTTCGGTTTGAACCAGAAAAGTTGGATGTTGAATGCCGTGGTTTCATTTTTCAAACTGGATGAATACATCTATAGCAACATAAATAGGTTAGTGGTAATGAAATCATATGATGTTGTTATTCTTTAATTTCAGTCTGAACAGTGACCGGCTTCATTAGACCATCTCCAATCTAAAACTCATTCTTAAGCTCAACTTCATTCTCAAACTCAAAAAAAAAAAAAAGTTCTTTTACAACCATCAAACCACTTATCAACCTCAAAAGACTATTATCGTAACACTCTGTTTTGTCTAACTTTTTAGTAGTACTCATATATTTTAAACTTTACATATTAGACCACACTACTTATTTTAAATTCGAATGAATAAAATATTTTTATAAAGTTAAAAAGAAAACCAATATTTTTCATATAATAAACATAAAAAATGGATTTATAATATCACGAGTCCTTTAATAAACCAAAAACAATTAATGGATATATATTGTAATATTTATATGTCATTTGTTTATTATTTTTTATATGAGTACTGATAAACGCATTTCAATGCGTTTATCGTAATATTTATTCATGGTATAATAAAGCTTTAGCAATTAAATTACGCATTTATTCGATATATTTACACTTGTTTGATTGTTGAAGGAGCTTAGGACGAGTTTCGGGCGAAAACGAGCGAAAACGAGGCAAAACGGAGCGAAAAGGGCAGAAACTGCCCTCGGTCACGGCCAGACGCATTACGCGTCACGGCCGTGACGAGGGACAGAGAGCGAAAGAGAGAGACGCTGGTGACGGTCACGGCCGTGACGCTTAACGCGTCTGGCCGTGACGCGAGGCAGAGAGCTGCGCTGATCATGGTCACGGCCGTGACCTTCAATGCACTTGGCCGTGACCTGGGGCAAAAAGTGACGAGACGCGGACGATGATGGTCACGGCCGTGACGGCCCATGTCCCAGGCCGTGACCGACTCGGGAATCAGTATAAAAAGCCCAAATTCAACCCAGAATCGCGACAACTCACCAGAGATCAATTCCCAATCATCCAGAGACGAAATTAGGGCGAAAAGAACAGGAAATCCCGTCCCAGAGCGCAAGAGACGGATCAACGAAGAATCCACGGCGAATTAACGAAGAACGAAGATCTTTCCCCGAGATCACACCAGATTCATCAGTAGGAAAGATCATGAGTTCTTCGGCTTTATCTTTCAATTCTTTCGTAGTTTTTCCCTTTATTATGAGTAGCTAAATCCCGTTGTGTTTGGGATTAGATGAACGCTAGAATAATTCGCAGTTAAGACGTATATTATCGTGACTTTGTGCTATTGACTATTTATCGTTCTATGAATATGTTTCGTTGCTTTAATATGTCTATGTGTTAAAGTGATTGCTTGGAAAAACGTTTAGGGCGACAGCTAAATAACGTTTAGGCCGTTCATAGAAGATAGGATTCGAGTATAGGGCGAAAGCAAATACTCGATCCTCGCGTTAGTAATTCGTGAATTTTAGATTCCCGCGAGCGTTTAGGGCGACAGCAAACTCGCAAGCGGGCAGGAAATTACTGCGATTTAGTCTTAAGCACTTAGGAGCGATTTTATTATCTTAGCTGTAAATACCTAGCGGGATTCGAATCCCGAGCACGTCTTTATCATCTGAAAACTCTCATATCAGTTAGTCGCGTCCTTTGAATTTCTGATTGAATTAGGAGTGGTCTGTTAGGTTGAGTCGTCAACAATCTGCGTATTTTCTTTAGGCTAAATATCGAGTCGATTAGGTCATTACTAGTACTTGATTTATTCCTCGTGTTCGATACTCGTTTACTCACTTTACTGCACTACAAACGATGGGTTCACTGCCTATCGCACGTTGGTGATAGTAATTAGGTTTACGTTTTATTTTATCACTTGTCGCACTTTCATCACTCACTACGTGTCGATCAAGTTTTTGGCGCCGTTGCCGGGGAATAAATTGATATTAGGAACACCGTAGTTCGGTACTTTAGCCACTGTGATTTCGACGTTTTCTTTGCTTTTACTGTTTGCGTCAATTGTGTTATTTGCATTTGTTATTTTCCTGCGTCGTTATTGATTTCGTATTCCTATTCGTCGTATTCATTTACTTTTCGCTAATCTTTATTTCTCACTCATTGAAGGTACGATTCAGCGGTGAATGACCCGAAGCCATCCATCGGGCCCCATCGTTGAAGCCGACCCGGATTTCGAACGAAAGTTGCGAAGGAAGCTTAAGTACGATACCGAAGGAGCATCCACTAGCTCTCAGGACCACTTAGTTAGCTATTCAGAGGATAGTTCGCAGGAATCCATTCAGAATTCACGTGTAGAGGCAGCCGTAGATAGTCCCTACACAGAAGTAGACATGGCGGACCACCGAGTGCCCGTCCATAACATTCCCGAGGAGGAACCATCACTTCAGGACCTCCTCAAAAATGCCGCATTAGGCGGTACTGAATCGGCGATCGTCATCCCGCCGATAGAGAATAACAACTTCGAACTGAAGCACTCATGGCTTCAGATGATTTTTCAGACGGCCCAGTTCGAGGGTAACCCCGACGACGACCCTTACTCACATCTTAAGGCATTCCTGACGGTGACAGACACCATCAAGATTAATGGGGTCCCGGGCGATGCAATCAAGTTGATGCTGTTCCCATTCTCACTCAAGTTCAGAGCAAGGGACTGGTTGGATATGTTGCCACCAAGGTCGATCACCACCTGGGAGGAGATGCGAGCCGCTTTCATCAACCATTACTTCCCACTGACAAAGGTGCTAAGGCTGAAGACGGAGATTTCCCTATTTCACCAGAAGGACTCAGAGAACCTGTACGAAGTGTGGGAGCGTTATAAGGCCTTATTAAAGAGGTGCCCGCAGCACGGGATGTCGAAGGCAGCCCAGATCAACCGATTCCATGAGGGGCTCAACGATCAGACTGTTCATATGTTAGACGGAGCCGCAGGAGGAGGACTCGTGAAGCTTAATGCCACCGACGCGTGGAATTTGATTGAGGACTACTCGAGGAACAGTTTCATGAGGGGAAATACCAGGATGAAGACGACAGGCGTATTTGGAGTGAGCGAGGAGACGGCCACTAACGCTAAGATCGAGGCGCTCCAGCAACAACTCGCCTCGACGAACTCTCAGTTGCAGACGGTAATTGGTGCATTGCTTCCCAAGTCCGGGCAGACTCAGCCCGTGAACGCCGTGGCCACTACCACACCGACGCAGCACACCCCTTATGTGCCCTTGTGCGGAATTTGCGGAGCAGCCCACGAGACCTCAGAATGCCAGCTTGGC
Organism: Craterostigma plantagineum; assembly: GCA_027422505.1. Classification (NCBI taxonomy): domain Eukaryota; kingdom Viridiplantae; phylum Streptophyta; class Magnoliopsida; order Lamiales; family Linderniaceae; genus Craterostigma; species Craterostigma plantagineum. Next base: position 2,824,952 of record JAPQWV010000033.1, on the reverse strand, counting down.
CAGCCGCATGAGCATGTTGATTACATGGGCAATTATCAAGGTGGGCAGCGAAGTTTCCAGCCTCGGGCACATCCTAACTTGGCATACGGGAATCAGAACCATCAGAGCCAAGGACCACCAGGATTTCAGCCCAGACCATCCGGATTCCAAAACGGGCCACCACAATACCAGAATGCGCCCACGGGAGGATCCGACGACATGAGGGAAATGAAGGACATGATGAAGACGCTTCTCACGAATTTCAGCAGCACCACCGCAGCCCACGAAAGCCGTATGACGAAGATGGAGGAGTACATGGAGGCGAATGACTTGCGTGCTCAGAACACGGACGCCTCGCTCAAAAAGTTGGAGCAACAGATGGGCCAGATGGCGAAGCAGTTGGCGGGGCGCACTCAAGGATCGCTCCCAAGCTATACCGAGCCAAATCCAAAGGAGTACTGCAAGGCGGTGACATTGAGGAATGGACGGGAATTGCAAGAAGTGCCCGCCAAGACGAAGGCGAAGGAGAATGCCAGTTTTGAGAGCCACGACGAACCCGATGTGGAGGAAATGGAAGGCGACAATGTCGAGAAGGCCGAAGCTGAGAAGGAGAAAGTCGAGCCCGAGAAGGAAAAGGTGACGGAGATCCAGCGACCACCGGTGAAGCCTTACCAGCCGAAGATCCCGTACCCGGCTCGACTGAAAAAGGACAAGAACGAAGCACAGTTTGGTAAATTTATGGGCATGTGTAAGGAATTGCATATTAACTTACCTTTTGTTGAAGCCATTACGCAGATGCCTAGCTTCGCCAAGTTCTTGAAGGATTTGTTGACGAACAGAAGGAAGCTCGAACACGTATCCACCGTCTGCCTGCGAGGGGAATGTTCGGCGATTCTTCAGAGCAAGATTCCTAAGAAGCTGAAGGATCCAGGGAGTTTTACTATTCCCTGTCTTATAGGAGATTTAGTAATCGAACGTGCGTTAGCTGACTTAGGCGCTAGTATTAATCTCATGCCGTATTCTATGTTTAAGCGTCTAGGTCTAGGTGAACCGCGACCCACTAGGATGAGCCTCCAATTAGCGGATAGGTCGTTAAAGTACCCTCGAGGTGTTATCGAGGATGTCTTAGTTAAAGTAGATAAGTTTGTGATTCCCGCAGATTTCGTCATCTTAGATATGGAGGAAGATGAAAATGTCCCCTTGATTTTAGGTAGACCATTCTTAGCCACGGGGGAAACCATGATAGACGTTAGGAACGGGACGTTAACCTTGACGGTAGATGGAGAAAAGGTTACCTTTGATATGGCCGACTCAATGAAAAAGAGTAGCGAGCAGGACGATAAATGTTATTTTTTAGACGTATTTGAGCACGATTTCCTCTTTTCCGTGCAAGGTCTTTCACAGGTCGGCGATCACGACATACACACGCTTATGGCAATCGACGAGTGTGGGGAGGAAGTCGACGAGCCTATTGTAGCCATCGATGAAAGCAGCGAAGAGGACAAGGAGAAGAGCTCAGTTGAGGAACCGCCGGTCCTAGAATTGAAGCCGCTGCCCGACCACCTCGAGTACGCGTTTCTGAACAATAATGGAGGGCTGCCGGTCATAATCTCCTCAAACCTCGATGATGGGCAGAAGGGTCAGCTTTTAGACGTGTTGAAGACGCACAAGAAGGCCCTGGCATGGAAGATATCCGACATAAGGGGTATCAATCACAGCTACTGCACACACAAGATCCTCATGGAGGATGACTTCAAGCCGGTCGCTCAACGTCAAAGGCGCCTCAATCCCAACATGAAGGACGTTGTCAAGAAGGAAGTAATCAAGCTGCTAGACGCGGGGATGATTTATCCCATCTCAGACAGCGCATGGGTCAGCCCGGTCCAAGTAGTCCCAAAAAAGGGAGGCATGACGGTCGTCACCAACGACAAGAACGAACTGATCCCGACGAGAACCGTGACCGGATGGCGCGTCTGTATAGACTACAGGAAGTTGAATGATGCGACGAGAAAAGATCATTTTCCCCTACCTTTTATTGATCAGATGTTAGAAAAATTAGCAGGTCACTCATTCTATTGTTTCCTTGATGGTTTGTCAGGTTATCTACAGATTCCTATAGCACCCGAGGACCAGGAGAAGACGACGTTTACGTGCCCGTTCGGAACGTTCGCGTACCGAAGGATGCCATTCGGATTATGCAATGCCCCAGCCACCTTCCAGCGATGCATGATGGCCATATTCGACGAACTGGTAGGTGAGGTAATGGAGGTATTTATGGACGACTTCTCTGTTTTCGGTTCCTCATTTGATGCATGTTTATCGAATCTGAAGCTCGTGCTCGCACGATGCGAGGAAACGAATTTGGCACTTAATTGGGAAAAGTGCCATTTCATGGTTCGAGAGGGTATAGTTCTCGGTCATAAGATTTCTTCTAAAGGAATCGAAGTGGACCGAGCTAAGTTAGAGACGATAGAAAAATTGCCTGTTCCCTCGAACGTGAAGTCGATTAGAAGTTTTCTAGGACATGCGGGATTTTATCGCAGATTTATCAAAGACTTTTCTAAAATCGCACGTCCTATGTCTAGATTGTTAGAGAAAGATGCAACACCCAGTTTTCACGCACATTAGAACGTTACGGTGTTAAGCATAGCCTATCCACCCCGTACCATCCCCAAGCTAGTGGTCAACTCGAAGTAGTAAATCGCGAGTTAAAACGTATTCTAGAGAAAACCATAGAGGGGAACCGTAGGGAATGGGCAAATAAGTTAAATGATGCACTTTGGGCATATAGAACTGCATATAAGACTCCCATAGGCACTACACCATATAGATTAGTCTATGGAAAAGCATGCCATCTTCCCGTGGAAATAGAGCATAAGGCATATTGGGCCATTAAGTCCTTGGATCTTGATTTGGGGAACGCCGGCGGAAAGCGGCAACTCCAAATCAACGAGTTAGACGAGTGGCGTTTGTCGGCCTACGATAACGCCCGCATGTATAAGGAACGCTCCAAAGCCTATCATGATAAAAAGATTAGGCAAAGGCGAGAGTTTCAGGAAGGGGACCAAGTCCTTCTTTTTAACTCTCGACTTAGGCTTTTTCCTGGCAAGCTTAGATCACGCTGGTCAGGACCGTTCACTGTTACCCGTGTTTTCCCTTATGGTACTGTTGAGATTTCAGGAATGGAGCAGGGTACTTTTAAGGTGAACGGCCATAGGTTGAAGCATTACCTCGCAGGCGAGGAAGACGGGACCGAGAAGGAAGTACTGTACTTGGACTTCAAAAATTGAGCGATCAACGGAACGTCCGGCTAAAGACGGTAAAGTAAGCGCTCCTTGGGAGGCAACCCAGGTATTTTTATTTATGTCTTAAGTCAGTTAAAAAAAAAAAAAAAAAAGGGGCGGTCACGGCCAACTGCTTAAGCAGTCACGGCCGTGACGTGCATATCTATGCACACTGCCTGGTGTCACGGCCAACTGCTTAAGCAGTCACGGCCGTGACGAGCATATCTATGCACACTGCCTGGTGTCACGGCCAGAGGCTTAAGCCATCACGGCCGTGACCTTGCCCAGACACGATTAGGCATTCACTGCCTGGCGTCACGGCCAACGGCTTAACCGTCACGGCCGTGACACGTATATATATATAAAAAAAAAAAAAAAAAAATCACCCCGATTATGTCACGGCTCGTGACATTAATGTCACGGCCGTGACGAGCGGCAGTGGAGGCCGCTGCCTAAGGTCACGGCTTAGACCTATATAGGTCACGGCCGTGACCTAGGCGTTTTCACTTATAAAAATTCCTTTTTTCTCCTATTTCTCTCCTCTCTTCTCTCTCTCTCGCAACCCTTTCTCTCCCACCACCCAAAAATCGACCAAAATCATCCACCACCCACCACCTCCGTCCACCAACGCCGCCGCACGCCGCGTCCCCAAACTCCGGCGACATCAACAAGTAAACCCTCAACCCCATTTACTTCGATTAAGAGCACAAGGTACTATGGGTAAAAGCCGTGCCCCAGGTTCGCATGCATCCGCAGTGGCCTCGTCCTCTCGCTCGAGTCGACGCGGGCCCCCGCCGACCATGCTGGAAGCCATGGGCCAGTTCACTGACGAGGCCCAGGCGGCACGCTACAACAAGCTGAAGAGCATGGAGTTCATCGCCATGGACCAGATCGATCACGAGACACTGGCGAAGTACCACATCGACCAGCAGGTCGCCCATTACCTATCAACCAGTGGTTGGAACACTTTCCTGGCGATCGACGAACCGGCGTACAAGGAACTCACCCTGGAGTTCCTCGCTACGTTCTCCTACGACGAATCCGGCAACCAAGTAATCCGATTCCGGGCGTTCAACGAGGAGCAGGTCATAAGAGCCGAACGCCTGTGCGATGCACTTGGAGTCCCCGAGCCCCCACACCAGCACTTCGCGACATTCTTCCAGACACCAGAAGGACAACGGGGGTGCTGGGCGGATATCGCTCGACCTGGCGAGCCGGCATACAGCGCGAAGACGTCGAAGGCATCCGCGATGAAGAGCCCCGGCCTGCGTTATATCCATCGCCTCCTGACGACCTCACTTACCCCAAGGGGTGACTCACACGGAGCAGTCACCCTCCGAGATCTGTACATCCTGACCCATCTGCACCGCGGCGAACGGATTAATTTAGGAATGGCGGTGGCCCACGCTTTCAGTGCTCAGGCGGAAGCACGACGCCACGGCAAGATCGCCGTCGGCCCACTCATCACCAAGGTGATAAAGGGCTTACGCTACTGGCCAGCGAATGCGCCCGAAATGGAGATAGTCGGAGGGCGTCACCCACTGAACGAGGAGGCGCTGGTGAGGATGAAGATGCTGGTGAAAGCGCCTACCTGGACTCGCACCAACAAGGTGTACACCTGGCACGAGATGTATCGCGGCCAGACCGACCAAGGAGCCGTCCCTGATGACCAGCTCTACCTCGACGGCCCCCACCCAATGGAGACAGACACGACAGCTACAGGGCCCTCTTACTCCTCCGGGTACCACCACGGCGAGTCATCCGGCGTCGCTCCCTACGCGTCGGCAGCGGATCTCGAAGCGCTGCGACAGGACGTGCAAGAGACTAGGTGCCGACAGGAGGAGTACGAGCGAAGGAACGAGGAAGCCCACCGCCAGTACAGGGAGGAGCTGGACCGCTACAACGAGGCACTACTAGCCATGGACCAGGCGCTCGAGCTGTCCAGGCGATCGATAGACCTCCTTCGCCCGAGGCAACGCTCACCGCCGCCGCCACCACCGCCTTAGGGATTTCTTCTTTTACTTCTTATTGACATTTCGTGTTTGAGTAGTCGCGTGTGTTATGAATTTATTTCCACCTCTACGCTTATAACTATGTTTATAGTTAATCTATGACTACTCTATTTGATGCCTATTTATCTCTCTAGCTAGCGCATGGAAACGCATAACGGCTTACAACGCCTAACGGATAACAACACGACCGCCCCGCGCTAAACCGACTACCTCACGAGCACGTCCCTTATTCGTCAGGGGAGTCACGCTTCTTTTTAACTTTTTTTGTTCCCCTTCCTTTTATTTTTACGTTGAGGACAACGTCTGACTTAAGTGTGGGGAGGGGAATTTTAAATTTTTATGACGTGTCGTTGAGTCCGTTGGAAAGGCATGAATTACTGAATCAGGCATGATTGTTTGCGCTTATCTCGAGTTGGTCTGCATTCTATGAAATTATGTGAGCAACTAGGACATGCATGACTGATTGAATCTTATCTGCCTGAATAGATATAGCACTGTTTTCAGAGATCCGTACACATGACCCTATTTCGTGTGAGAGTTTGAGCCTGACGAGCTTACGCTCATTTTTCTTGGTTGTGTGACGTGCCTAGTCTATATCTCTCTAGAACTTGCCTGTCTAATGCGTGTTGAAACTATTTTGGTGTGCGAGCGTGAAAACGACGAGGGCATTAGGATTCATGTCCAGGGCCAAAATTTTCTTAACCATTACGAACCCCATTAGTTAGCCCCGTTGAAACTGAGCCTATTCGTTGCTTACCTCATATGTTATAGAAGCCACTGACCCGAAGAAGCCCCGTAAATTTTATGAGCCTGAATTGATTAGAATAGAGCAGAAGTCGAACGTGAGAGTTACTGTTTCAGTGTATGATTTGATGTTCTTCTCTGCTATTCATGAAATGACTCGTCCCTTACTTGACCGTTTTCTGAAATGACCCGATCTCTTGCATAAGCCTGCCCATAACCCTTTGGCAAGATATAGGTTTCGGTAATAAGTATCCCTAGGTACACGGCATTCGCTGTGACGATGTATTCTTGCGACAAAAGCCGAACCTTGATGTTTTAGGGAATAAGGGCAGTGCATAAAAGTAGAACGTGACTAAGGTGAAAGGGCAGAAAATGAAAGGAAACTGAGTTGAGAGGGTCGAGCAGAAAAGTCTAGGATTTCGGAGCGAGAACGTCGAGTCTTATATTGGGCTGTGACTGTCTGTTTGATCATGCTATGTTCTTCGAAAATTTTCGATCACGTGTCCTAGCTCTAAGATTAAGTTTTCATTACTTATACTTGCCATTTCATGATTATTCGACCATTTCCCCGAAAAGACCCTCAGATTTATACTTGCCCGCTGAATAGTAGAAATGCGATTAACTTGCAAGTTTATGGTAGGGGTTGGTCTAGTGCACGAATTGAGCGACTCATCATATACTAGCCTATACACTTGAGTGATTTGAGTGAATCCTTGTGAGGTATGAGTCTCGATTAGCAGTGCGAAGGAAATTCAGGTCGACGAGTGCAAGTCATTTGTGTAATGTCCGTGATTGTTTGCTTGATTCCTTTTGTGCTTTCTAGCTTTGATGATAAATTGCGAACAATCGTGCCGTTATCCTAGTTTGATGCCTTACCTGATTTTTAATTTACTTGAGGACAAGCAAATGCTTAAGTGTGGGGAGGTTTGATAAACGCATTTCAATGCGTTTATCGTAATATTTATTCATGGTATAATAAAGCTTTAGCAATTAAATTACGCATTTATTCGATATATTTACACTTGTTTGATTGTTGAAGGAGCTTAGGACGAGTTTCGGGCGAAAACGAGCGAAAACGAGGCAAAACGGAGCGAAAAGGGCAGAAACTGCCCTCGGTCACGGCCAGACGCATTACGCGTCACGGCCGTGACGAGGGACAGAGAGCGAAAGAGAGAGACGCTGGTGACGGTCACGGCCGTGACGCTTAACGCGTCTGGCCGTGACGCGAGGCAGAGAGCTGCGCTGATCATGGTCACGGCCGTGACCTTCAATGCACTTGGCCGTGACCTGGGGCAGAAAGTGACGAGACGCGGACGATGATGGTCACGGCCGTGACGGCCCATGTCCCAGGCCGTGACCGACTCGGGAATCAGTATAAAAAGCCCAAATTCAACCCAGAATCGCGACAACTCACCAGAGATCAATTCCCAATCATCCAGAGACGAAATTAGGGCGAAAAGAACAGGAAATCCCGTCCCAGAGCGCAAGAGACGGATCAACGAAGAATCCACGGCGAATTAACGAAGAACGAAGATCTTTCCCCGAGATCACACCAGATTCATCAGTAGGAAAGATCATGAGTTCTTCGGCTTTATCTTTCAATTCTTTCGTAGTTTTTCCCTTTATTATGAGTAGCTAAATCCCGTTGTGTTTGGGATTAGATGAACGCTAGAATAATTCGCAGTTAAGACGTATATTATCGTGACTTTGTGCTATTGACTATTTATCGTTCTATGAATATGTTTCGTTGCTTTAATATGTCTATGTGTTAAAGTGATTGCTTGGAAAAACGTTTAGGGCGACAGCTAAATAACGTTTAGGCCGTTCATAGAAGATAGGATTCGAGTATAGGGCGAAAGCAAATACTCGATCCTCGCGTTAGTAATTCGTGAATTTTAGATTCCCGCGAGCGTTTAGGGCGACAGCAAACTCGCAAGCGGGCAGGAAATTACTGCGATTTAGTCTTAAGCACTTAGGAGCGATTTTATTATCTTAGCTGTAAATACCTAGCGGGATTCGAATCCCGAGCACGTCTTTATCATCTGAAAACTCTCATATCAGTTAGTCGCGTCCTTTGAATTTCTGATTGAATTAGGAGTGGTCTGTTAGGTTGAGTCGTCAACAATCTGCGTATTTTCTTTAGGCTAAATATCGAGTCGATTAGGTCATTACTAGTACTTGATTTATTCCTCGTGTTCGATACTCGTTTACTCACTTTACTGCACTACAAACGATGGGTTCACTGCCTATCGCACGTTGGTGATAGTAATTAGGTTTACGTTTTATTTTATCACTTGTCGCACTTTCATCACTCACTACGTGTCGATCAAGTACTTTAATAACTAACATGAAGGAATATATTATAATTTTATAAATATTAAACGCAATTTCTAAGATAACTCAATTCCAATTCCAAGTGCATATTTGAATCTGAAAAATGAGAGAGAAAACAACTCATAAGTACTGTTGGAGGAATATTAATCCCCTTTCTGGGATTTCTCGATATTAATTGGAGATGCTCTTCGTTGAGCTGCCAAATATTTTCTGTGTTTAAAGTTCTGTTACCTTATCGAGTGATCATCTGTTCACCTAAAAAGTTAAACTTGAAGGAACAGTAGCACATTTTAATTTTATATATTATATTTTCAGTGGGTACATGACGCCAGAGTACGCATTGGGAGGGAGATTTTCCGAGAAATCGGACGTGTTTAGCTTCGGAGTTTTAGTGTTGCTTCGGAAGGAAAAACACGGGCTTCGGCGACGACGACGTTGCTTCGAACCTTCTAGAATTCGTGAGCCGAGACGAGAAGGGTTTTGTTTCGATACTGTAGTATTTCGAACCAAAGTACGTTTAATTTGTTTCACTTTTATTTACAGGCTTGGAAGCTATGGACTGAAGAAAATTACGTCGACATGATAGATGAAAGGATAGCAGATTCGATGTCGGGCGATGAGATCGTTCGGTGTATGCATATTGGTTTACTATGCGTCCAAGAGTTGCCCGGAAATAGACCGAACATATCGACGGTGGTGTCGATGCTCGGTAATGAAATCGTAGACCTGCCTTCGCCTGGAAAACCCGCGTTCTTGCACCAAGATCGAGGGGTTTCTTCGTCTTCGAAGGAGATGGTATCTTCCAATGATGTTACTATAACGGTTATTGAGGGAAGATGATCACATTTATAGACATTAGATTCAAGCTGAAGTTTTTGTAATCTTCTCGGTCAAGCTTGTGCGTGCTTTTCACAACTTAGTACGGACAGAAGTTGTTGCATTTAAATTATGCCCACGCTTCGAAGACTGAGAATCTTTTGTTTGTGATTTATGGTAATAAGCAATCTTGTGTTCCACTAACATCAATTTGATTTCCATAAGTTTTTTTTTTCCCATTATTATGGCAGAACTACTCAATGTCAGGATCTATATGTGTATGGATTGTAGAGTCGCAAGAGATTCAATCGACCGCTAAGCTAAGACTTCATTCACATTTTCATTAAAAAAAAAGGTGCAATTTGATTTGAGGTCCCAACATAAGTTTTATTTAGGTTTCAGCCTCTGTCAAAAAATTTTAAGTTTTAAGGACCCGATACACTAAAGTGTTTTGCAGTACCACTTCATGAACTGTAGTACCACTTCATGGACCTGCAGTACTACTTTATGGTTCTGCAGTACCACTTCATCATTTTGCAGTATCACTTCATCGTTCTGCAGTACCACTTCATTGTTCTGCAATAACACAAAATGATAGTCTGATATCAGTTCATATACATTGTATAACACTTGCGTTTAGGTCCTTGTCTCTAAAAAAATCGGGTCCTTAACCCTAAAAATTTTCTGACAGGGGCATGAAACCTAACTTAAACATCTTTGGGCCTGAGCCTTAATTAGCACTATCATTAAACTCGACGGATAACCCATGGTGAAGGAAAAAACAATTGAAAACTTACCTCAACTTACCTGGACCGAGAAACTCATGGTGGATTGGGTAAATTCGGAGCTTATCCGGCGCGGCAGGAGCTGAAGATTTAAGGAGGATTTGAGAAATGAAATATGAAATTGGAAGGCATCGATCGTATGTGATTTCAATTTATGGTCTCGAGAAGAAATATTTAAAAAATAATAAATGAGGGGCAAAGTTGTCATTTTTGTCAAGTAGGTAGTGATGTGTAGATTGTTTTGAAATATGGAGTTTGATGATAAATATGTGTGAGTAAGGAGTTAGTTGATGGAAAATTTAGTCAGAGGATTTGTTTGAAGTTATTAGAAGCGAGGGGTAACTAGCACGTTGCTTGATAATTTACAATTTAACCTTCTATTTATAATGTAATTAGTTGAATAATTATTATAACATTTCTAAACTTGTTTATAATTGTACTTATATATTTATAATAATTTAAACACGCATAGGGTGTGTAAGAAAGAACTAGTTATCATTAAGGGTGATGGCTATAAAACTTATCTGTCAATTTAATTGCAATTTAATTCATCTATTTATAATTTGATTAATTCAATAATTATTGGATCACTTTTATTTTTTATTTATTATATGTATACCATACACAATACTTTACCTTTTATGTATTTACAAAGTATTCATCTAAACGTTATCAATTATAGATTTCAAAACTTAAAGTAACTTCAGATACAATTACATTTTAAGTACACACATAGAGTGTGTAGAAAATTACTAGTTATTACTCATTCCGTCCGAAACTATTTTATACATTTTACTATATCGAGCGTCTCGTTTCCTTTTGCACATTTCCCTTTATAGCAAAAAAGTACCACAAATAATCAATATAATAATATTAAATACTCTTAAAAGACGTGTCAAAATATACACTTTTTTTTATCTTTTAATTGTACTATATTATCAAAATATTCAGTTGCTTAGAAATCGTGTCATACTCCAAATGTCCATAGCCCTTTGGGACAGAGGGGGTATTATCTTTCTGTATATAATTGGAGAAGGCATTAAGTAACTGTCTAATTAAATTTGGTATGTCAATTTTCTCATGCTAAATTACAATCGATTCTTAGTTAAAACAGAATCATCATATCATGCATATAACATATAAATTGAAAATAACTCTATAAATCAAAATAATATTGCATTTATTTATGTATTGGAACACTTGCAGCAATGGACTAGTTAGTTATATGGGAGGAAACACGGCGATGTTTTGGAGGATCGCCCCAAAACAAACACCCCTATATGTAAAAAAGAGGTTTTTGTGTCGAAATCATTAATTTTGCAAATGACTTTGTTTCAAATATCAATTTAGTACGCCTTGTCTATCCTTATACGTGTTGTTAGCGTAAATATTTCGTTAACTTTCCTGGTGCGGAGCTATAAATGTGATATTGTTATTTTGTAATAAACGAGGTTATCATGATGATGATGATGGTAGATGGGGTAGTCGGATTGAAATGTCTATCCTTTTTTTAACAAAAATTAGTATTTCTCGCAGTGTGCAATAAAGATAAGTTATTTAGTATTAGATTGTTTTAACAAATAATATACTAAAAATAGAATTTGGTAGTTTTTATGAGGTTATGGAAGGTATGTAGCTTAATAAGTCTTATTTATATTTTCTAAGAGATGTAAAAAAATTCTTATTGGTCAATTGAAGCAGACCAATTGACGGTTTGTCATAATCCGTCACCCTTAATGATAGAATAGATGTTATGACTAGTGCACGTTCGGTTGCAAGACATCCCATTAAGTCCAATATAAATAATTCAAGTTGTGCCATAATAAATGGTATATAAAAATTGTTTGATTCAATTACTAATGGACCAGTCCATATTTTACTCCCTCTGTCCCACTAATTTTATCACATTTTGCCATTTCGGGCGTCCCACTAGTTTTATCACCTTTACTTATTTAGCAAAAAAACTATCACAAATAATCAATATAATAATATTAAATATTCTTAAAAGACGTGTCAAAATATACACTTTATTACCTTTTCATTGTACTATATTATTATAATAATACCACCCTAATTTACGTGTCCGGCAACTTATATGATAAATTACCGAGACGGAGGGAGTATCATCTTTGCATTCTAGATCCTTTTAGATATAATTACACAAAAAGACAATTTTAAGGCTTTTTAATTAAAATAATGGGATTTAAATGAAAAATTATTAAACTAGGGTCGATTCGCTCAAAATTAATAAAATCAAGTAAAACGCGTCTAATGGCAGCGACGTCGCGCCCATTAAGAGCGGCGCCCGTTGAATCGGGCTCGATCGGGCTTAATGCGGGCGTTTTTTTAAAAGATCGATTGGGCCGAAGGTCGGCCCAATAGACGGGTCGTCGCGGCTAATAGACGCGACGTCGCGCCTAATGGTAGCGACGACGCGTTGAATAAAGCCGCGACGCATCTTTTCTTCTTCATTTCTTCTCCTCTCCTCCATTCGATTCCTCCGGCGAAATTTCGGGCGATTGTTGCGCGCGTTTAACTAGTGATAGATCCGCTATTCCTCGTCATCGTCGATTAAGCTTCGTTTGGTATGAAACTCCTAATTTGTTTAAATCTTGTTTTTGATGTTTCGTTAGATTTCGTCGAATACTTGCGTTTATATTTGTGTTTTGGTATAGTTTATGCTCTAGATATTATGGGTTGCTTAGTATGTTGATTTAACACGTTAATTTAGATAATTGGTTCGATTTAGCAATTTTCCCTAATTTAGAAATCTAATTTGAAATTAGGATTTCTAGGTTACTTTATTCGATTGTTAGTACATGAGTCAATTGTTTGTTTATTGTTATTTGTTGCGATATTGACTTTGAAACGCTAATTTAGGATGGATACGTACGAATATTACGGTCCGATCGACAGATCACTTCTGGTATTCCAGGATAGTCATCGTTGTAACGATGTACTATCTACTGCTGATGGTGCCCTGACACGCCTTTGACCGTTAGGGGTTTGGAGAGCGTCGTCTGGGGCAAGCATTCACGACCGGTGCGGTTGCACGGTTGTATTCTGGAGAGGTTGGATACTATGTCCTTCTATGACGTGTATAGTTGTGGATCTCAAAAGTTAGATCCACACTTGATCACGGCCCTCGTAGAGAGGTGGAGGAAGGAGACGCATACGTTCCACTTGCCTGTGGGTGAGGCCACCGTCACTCTTGAGGACGTCGGTGTGCTATTGGGACTCCCCGTTGATGGTCACTCGGTCAGTGGTGTTATTCAGCGCAGGACGCAGGATCAGTGGCTCGATTACTTGGAGGAGCTGACTGGTTACAGACCTGCTGTGGGGGCGTACACCGGGACGAAGGTGTCGCTGAGGAAATTTGCAGACTGGCTAGAAGCCAACGAGATCGATGATCACAGCTCAGATTATGAGGTCGATCAGCGGGCACGTGCATATGCTCTATTGCTCATGGGATCAGTTTTGTTCCCCGACTCCAGCGGAAGCTCGACGTCCATGACTTTACTCCCACTGCTCGAAGACATAGACGCCGTGCACACTTATAGTTGGGGCAGTGCCGTGCCGGCTTTCTTGTACAGAGAGCTTTATACTTCGTGCCAGCGTCAGAAGATGAACATCGGTGGAGCTTTGCGGTTGCTACAGGTGCGTTCTTTTGTGTAATTGAATTTTCTTGAGGTGTATACATATTAATTTAAATTTTGTGTAGGTATGGGCATGAATTCGTATATTACCAGTGCGGATGATGCCCACCGAGGAAGATGGAATTCAGTTGCCCATGCCGCCACATGCTGCGAGGTAGTAAGACGATGTTTATTAATTATTGCGTACTGCTATAATATGTTTATTAAAATACTTAATATATTTAATATATTTTTCTTATAAATTTAATATATTTTACTTATTTTTCTTAAAATATTTACTATTTTTTTCCTACAATATTTTAATATATTTTGGTTAAAATATTTATATTTAAAATATTTGTTTTATTTTAGTATATTTTTAATAAAATATTTATCTTTTTTTTTTCATTTCAGGTGGAATGCGCTGTTCGATCATACGACATCGACGCACTCGAATTTGCGTGCGACGTGAGTCGATCGATAGCATGTCGATGGAGCAGTTCGTGTGGGCACCCTACGACGATCAGGCACCAGAGATTACGGCGTTGAGAGCCGACTCTCGACCAGCATGCGTTCGGTCGTCGTGTGGATGAAACGTTCCTCGAGTGGATGAAACGTTCCCTGATATGACAGAAAATATGCTACTTTACTGTACAAAGGAGCAATGAACTGTGTGCTAGTAACATTCACTGGCGGCATTCTGCCTGCGCATGAGAACATGGAATGAAATGTTGGTCCCATTTTCCACAAGTGCATGTTCTTCTTTGAATGTTCACCACGTGTTTTCTTTGAGTCACCGATGAAGAAGTATACACCTCTGCTGTTTGCATTCGAGGGTCAAAAGCAGTTACGAAATGCCCGAACGAGGCATTTGACCAGTCAGTAAACATCCTCCACGCATAAGGAGTCCATTCGGTTTCAGAACTCTCCATTGCCGCAGCTGCTTGTTGATACCTATCACGAAAGTATGCGGCACATCGATGGAAGCTGAAGTCGACTATCGCTTTTGGAGGCAGTAAGCGAGCCCATTAAGCGCTTCTGAGATGTTCGTCGTCATTGAACCACACCTAAGTCCACCATCGTAAGCAAATGTCCACTTTTCTCGATCAATCTCGCACAACCAATCGTAGGTTTCTTCTCGAAGACCCTTAAGATGCTCCATGATCCGTTCGAATTTTTGCACCAATGCGCCATCCCTGCTCTGTGGCACAATTTCTTTAGGTCAGTATCTTTGAATTCCTTGTTAAAATTTGATACTAAGTGACGTAAATAGTAACGATGCACTCCGTTTGGAGACCTATAAGCGTCGAGCTGTTCTACTGCGGACAGTAAACCTGCATTACAGTTCGTAGGTAACATGAAATAATTTTAGTAAAAAGAAAAAAAAAATCAACAACTTGATTAATTTTGACCAACAAATACCTGGATGGCGATCTGAAATTAGGCATACCGCTTGTCCCTCCAATACATGAACATTAAGCAAGTTCAAGAACCATCTCCAAGAATGTAAGCTTTCGGTTGTAACGATGGCAAAAGCAAGTGGAAAAATTTTCTGATTTGCATCGAGTGCACATGCAATCAACATTTTATACTTGTTCTTCGAATACAAGTGCGTACCGTCGACACAGACCACTCTACGATAATGCTTGAAGCCGTCAATGCAAGGTTTGAATGCCCAAAATACATACCCGAATTTTTTCACTCCAGACATGTCTTGAAGATGCAACCACTTCACTATCGTTCTGGGGTTGTAACGTCGCAACGCTTTCATGAATATATGAAGCTGTTGGATTGACGTTTCCCAAGTACCATAAACAATCTCTTTTGCTCTCTTGAGTCCATGCCATGCTTGAATGTACGGAATATCGTACCCAAAAGTATCTTCTACGAGCTACTGCACGTTTTTAGGTAAATACTGAGGGTCGTTCTTTACCGTTTGGATTAATATTCTCGCGATTTCAGTACACGAAACATTACGATGTGTGCTGGCCAACTCGTGTGTGAAGCATGTGTGCGGTCCTCCGTATCTCGTCACCTTTCAAAAAAACCTTTTCAGTTTGAAGACTGCTCGCAGTGTCCAGTTACAATCGTCGCTGTGATTGCATCTCACGCTCCATGCGGTTCTGTTACTTTCGGTCACGTGGTACTCACGTCTAACAACCCTCAAATGGTAATCGTTAACAGCACATTTTAAATGTTCTTTTCTATTAAACGTCATACCTGTGCAGCCCGTTATTATCCGTCCCCGAGTGCGGATGATGCCCACCGAGGAAGATGGAATTCAGTTGCCCATGCCGCCACATGCTACGAGGTAGTAAGACGATGTTTATTAATTATTGCGTACTGCTATAATATGTTTATTAAAATATTTAACATATTTAATATATTTTTATTATAAAATTTAGTATATTTTACTTATTTTTCTTAAAATATTTAATATTTTTTTCCTACAATATGTTAATATATTTTTGTTAAAATATTTATATTTAAAATATTTGTTTTTATTTTAGTATATTTTTAATAAAATAGTTATCTTTTTTTCATTTCAGGTGGAATGCGCTGTTCGATCATACGACAGCGACGCACTCGAATTTGCGTGCGATTCGTGAGTCGATCGATAGCATGTCGATGGAGCAGTTCGTGTGGGCACCCTACGACGATCAGGCACCAGAGATTACGGCGTTGAGAGCCGACTCTCGACCAGCATGCGTTCGGTCGTCGTGTGGATGAAACGTTCCTCGAGTGGATGAAACGTTCCTTGATATGACAGAAAATATGCTACTTTACTGTAGAAAGGAGCAATGAACTGTGTGCTAGTAACATTCCACTGGCGGCATGCTGCCTGCGCATGAGAACATGGATGAAATGTTGGTCCCATTTTCCACAAGTGCATGTTCTTCTTCGAATGTTCACCACGTGTTTTCTTTGAGTCACCGATGAAGAAGTATACACCTCTGCTGTTTGCATTCGAGGGTCAAAAGCAGTTACGAAGTGGCCGAACGAGGCATTTGACCAGTCAGTAAACATCCTCCACGCATAAGGAGTCCATTCGGTTTCAGAACTCTCCATTGCCACAGCTGATTGTTGATACCTATCACGAAAGTATGCGGCACATCGATGGAAGCTGAAGTCGACTATCGCTTTTGGAGGCAGTAAGCGAGCCCCTTTGAACACACCATTAAGCGCTTCTGAGATGTTCGTCGTGAACCACACCTAAGTCCACCATCGTAAGCAAATGTCCACTTTTCTCGATCAATCTCGCACAACCAATCGTAGGCTTCTTCTCGCAGACCCAAAGATGCTCCATGATCCGTTCGAATTTTTGCACCGTATGCGCCATCCCTGCTCTGTGGCACAATTTCTTTAGGTCACTATCTTTGAATTCCTTGTTAAAATTTGATACTACGTGACGTAAACAGTAACGATGCACTCCATTTGGAGACCTATAAGCGTCGAGCTGTTCTACTGCGGACAGTAAACCTGCATTAGAGTTCGTAGGTAACATGAAATAATTTTAGTAAAAAGAAAAAAAATCAACAACTTGATTAATTTTTACCAACAAATACCTGGATGGCGATCTGAAATTAGGCATACCGCTTGTCCCTCCAATACATGAACATTAAGCAAGTTCAAGAACCATCTCCAAGAATGTAAGCTTTCGGTTGTAACGATGGCAAAAGCAAGTGGAAAAATTTTCTGATTTGCATCAAGTGCACATGCAATCAACATTTTATACTTGTACTTCGAATACAAGTGCGTACCGTCGACACAGACCACTCTACGATAATGCTTGAAGCCGTCAATGCAAGGTTTGAATGCCCAAAATACATACCCGAATTTTTTCACTCCAGACATGTCTTGAAGATGCAACCACTTCACTACCGCTCCAGGGTTGTAACGTTGCAACGCTTTCATGATATATGACGCTGTTGGATTGACGTTTCCCAAGTACCATAAACAATCTCTTTTGCTCTCTTGAGTCCATGCCATGCTTGAATGTACGGAATATCGTACCCAAAAGTATCTTTTACGAGCTGTTGCACGTTTTTAGGTAAATACTGAGGGCCGTTCTTTACCGTTTGGATTAATATTCTCGCGATTTCAGTACACGAAACATTACGATGTGTGCTGGCCAACTCGTGTGTGAAGCATGTGTGCAGTCCCCGTATCTCGTCACCTTTCACAAAAACTTTTCGGTTTGAAGACTGCTCGCAGTGTCCAGTTACAATCGTCGCTGTGATTGCATCTCACGCTCCATGCGGTTCTGTTACTTTCGGTCACGTGGTACTCACGTCTAACAACCCTCAAATGGTAATCGTTAACAGCATATTTTAAATGTTCTTTTCTATTAAACGTCATACCTACCTAAAATGCGGGATCGTCCATGTCGTAACAATCACCACCAGTTTCGTCAACTTCTGGGGGAGCCATTTGATAAGAGGTATTAAACGGCACCGACTGGTATAATGCTCTATTCTCTTCTGGCTCACTTGGCATTGGTTCATCATCATTTTCATCATATGCATCGGCGGGATCTGGCAAATCGTCTAGTGCCCCACCCTCGTCGTCAGCTTCGGAGTCACTGACGTCACTATCTCGGAGAGCGTCATGAACGATCTCAGGTTGTGCCACCGTCGAACTAATAGGAACGCAATGGCTACTCGAAGGTATATCTTCTTGAGGGGCAAACGAAATATTCGTCAATCTTTCAGTAACTGAAGTAATGTTAGGAAACGAATTCATCGGTGCGGAATTCGTGTACTCGTCGGGAGGATCTACATTGCGATCGAACTGAACGATCTCAGTTGCCTCGAAAAATATCTCAATGTAATCGAGCTCGTTGTTGGGATCCAAGAAGTATGCGAGATCGGCATCACTAGACACTAGTAGGAGATTATGATACAGTCGTGAGTGTTGATGGTATTCGTTCTTCACACGAACGATTAAAAAGAAAGCATTGTTGTAGACAGAAGTCATGTCGTACAGCATACTAAGAAATTGATCGAAATTGGTATCGCGACGAATTCGTCGATAACCGACGGGTTGAAGACTATATTGTATGGTGTTTGATTCGTGTATGACTTCGCCGCCATAATAAACAACTATTTGAATTTTTCTAGACACAATATTGGATATGTATGAAATGTTATGAATTAATAATCGAAAATCGAGCGGCTTAAATAGGTAAAATCGCCGCTAGTATTGAACGCGGCGTCGCGTCTATTGCCAGCGACGACGCGTCCATTAGTCGCGACGGTTAGTGGTCCAGACTGTTTGGGTTTAGTGGACGTATTTGTAGTGGATCTTTAGTGGGTTTAGTGGGCTTAGTGGGTTGGGTCAACCCTTCGCGGGCATTAACCGCGGCGTCGCGTCTATTAAACGCCACGCGGGCCACACACGGGCCCATCCGGGCCCCGCTGGATTTTCGTGAGGGTTGTATGTGCCACATCATCCGTCGTGCCTATTAGGTGCGACGTCGTGTTTAATAAGGGCGTTTTGCCCTATTTTAATAATTTCAGTCACAATTGCCCTATTTTATTGAATATGGGTTCCAATAACCCTATTTTAATTAAAAAGCCCAATTTTAACATCATCCTATTTACTGAAACATGAAGCCTTCCCTTCGCATCAGGCTAGAGTTTTTTTTTAACCTTTCGGAAAGATAAAAGGGTTTATTATGAGTCAGGCCCCGATAATATTTTAAACTAGTATTCATGCCCCAATAAAGTTCCATTTAGTGTGAAGGACCTACTTTTCAAAACTCATAGAGAAAAATACCCAAACTATGCGATATGACATATATACCCTCTAACAGATTGGAAATTTACAAACATTTGCCATCGTCTTCTCCAACGAGCGATTTTCTGTGCAAGCTTGAATCCTCTAAAAAAAATCTTCAACCTCGATATGTATTTCTAATTTCTCAGCTTTAATCGTCAGAAATCGTTGACATTGTAACCGAAAATGATAAACATCAAATCGCTGAGATTGAAAAAAATCTTCAAAAAATCTATGAAAGCTAATTACAGAAAAAAATGATAAACACAAATAACAGAAATCGTTAGCCGAAAATATCAAAGTTTATGATCAAATATGTTGAAATTATTGTTAATTTGATTGTGGGTATGATTTGTATATCTAATTTGCAGCTTTAATCGTCAGAAACAACGAATATAGCAAAAAATAACAAATACCTTATGGATAATAACAAATGTTGACAAAGAAGTAACACATCGCTGAAAGGTAATAACGCATTGTTTGTCGTAAATAACACATTCTGTATACACGTAATGGATCAAAGGGAATAAAACGAAAATCACAAACGACACTAAAAAACAGATGAAAACTGCATAAATCTCCGCGTTATTGACTCAATAAGATAAAATAGACCTCAATTTCTCATGGGTACCTCAAATTTATACCGATTGTTGCAAGAAACGGATATTATATTTTCCCTAAATCGTTTAAAAAAGAAATACTTATAACATAAGAAAAAATAACAAATATTTTATGGTTAATAACTGATATTGACTTAGAAGTAACACGTCGCTGAAAGGTAATAACTCATTGTCTGTCGTAAATAACATATTCTGTACAACCAATGGATCGGGAGAAAAAGAACGAAAATCACAAACGACACTAAAAACATATGAAAACTGCATAAATCACGTCGTTATTGACTCAATAAGATAAAATAGACCTCAATTTCTCATGGGTACCTCGAATTTATACCGATTAGTTGCAAGAAACGAATATTATATTTTCCCCAAAATCGTGTAAAAAATAAATACTTATAATATAGCGAAAAAAACAAATGGCTATGGTTAATAACAAATTTTGACCTAAAAGTAACACGTCGCTGAAAGGTAATAACGCATTGTTTGTCGTAAACAACACAGTCTGTATACAAGTAATGGATCGAAAGGAATAAAATGAAAATCACAAACGACACTAAAAACAAATGGAATACTGCATAAATCTCATTGTTTGTGACTAAATAATGTTTTCCCGTCCTCAATTTCAGATGGGTCTTACTAATAAAGACGAATTTTTTATGTATCGAAAGAATTCGTTCTTCCACCCCCAAATCAAAAATTTCGTCCAAAAATCGATTTAATATCAACTTTAACGGCCGAACAAGGTAAAGGCGACTGAATAAGATAAAATCGAATCAAACGAGTCTTAATATTAAAAGAAAAAGTAAGTCGGTAACCATGAAATTGAGAAAATTTTATCTTTCTCTAAGACTAAAACGTTTTTTAATAGATTAACAGTTTACACAACAAATATAACACATTTACATGTAAAAAAAACACTTCATTGAGAATGTTCTAGAAGGTTCTGCCGTCAGAGAATTTAACAGAATTGTCAGAGCATATTTACAGGACTTTGTCAAAATTGTACTACATTAATTGGAAATAATAACACACGTTAGGTTAAAAAAAACAACTCGAACTTAATTAATAACACACTGATCAATACTGATACCTCATAAATGTTATTTAGTATCACGTCAATAATTCGATTAATTCGTACAAAAATACACTTTTATTTTGGATGTTTAATATGGATGTTCATGTAAATATATAATTTGATGAAGTTTAATCACCACATTCCTTTAAAATACACATTAGGCGAAATTTGATGTCAATAGACGAATGTTGATCTCAATTGATATATAAACATGTAGTCCTCCATTGTAAAACATAGACTATCACCTCTTTCAATGGAACATAACATTATAAATTGCACCACAAACATGTTCAAACGTCAACATTAAGTACTAATAACATTTATAGACCACAAATATAAAATACTAAGCTCAAAACCCTAAATCCGAGGCCCGAAACCCTAAACCCTAAACCCTAAACCCCGAACCCCAAAATTTTTTTAAGGTTGTATCTTATACTGCACAAGTCGTGGATCATTCTCCCAAAATTTGATGTCGTAAACCCTTAATCTTAACCTCGAACCCGTAAGTCCTAAACCCCAAAAACTACCCAAAAACCCTAGCGCATAGAAGATAACAAATTATCCAGAAAATAACAAATGTCTTCAGGATACTAACAAATGTTTGCAGAAATAACAAAACACTGAAAAGTAATAACACATCGTTTGTCGTAAACAACACATTTTGTGTACAAATATTGGATCGAGATAAAAAGAACGAAAATCACAAACGACACTAAAAAACAGATGAAAACTGCATAAATCACGTCGTTATTGACTCAATAAGGTAAAATAGACCTCAATTTCTCATGGGTACCTCGAATTTATACCGATTAGTTGCAAGAAACGTATATTATATTTTCCCTAAATCGTGTAAAAAAGAAATACTTATAACATAGCAAAAAATAACAAATGTCTTACGGTTAATAACAAATGTTGACTGAGAAGTAACACGTCGCAGAAAGGTAATAACGCCTTCTTTGTCGTAAATAACACATTCTGTATACAACTAATGGATCGGAATGGATAAAACGAAAATCTCAAATGACACAAAAAATAGATGAAAACTGCATAAATCACGTCGTTATTGACTCAATAAGGTGAAATAGACCTCAATTTCTAATGGGTACCTCGAATTTATACCGATTAGGTGCAATTTATGTCGACATCTAGATTCGATTTACCATTATTTTTTCGAATTTGCACCCTAATTAGACAAGTAAATTCTACCCGTGCATCGTCAATATCATAATGAATCCAACATGACATGTCGAATAGGTTGGATTTGTCAATCGGATTTTTTTGTGCTCGATTCAGTGTAAGAAAAATGAGTTCGAAAAAAATTCTGTTGATAACGTTTTGCAGTAGCAAAGTAACACAATGTTGTTGAAAAATAACGTACCTATTTTGTATAGTAACACTATGCTGTAACTGTATAACATATAATGAAGTAAAAGTAACGCTTCATATAAGACCAAAAATGCACGTCGTGACTTTCGCTGAAAAAAAAGAGCAAAGGGTATTTTCGTCAAATTCTATTTTTGGGTCCTTTACTCGATTTTTACAAAAAGTCGGTCTCTTAAACTTATTCATTTTCTGACAGGGTCTGACAGGTAAATGAAACTTTATGGGAGCCTGATCTGAAATCTTCCCAAGATAAAAATGTTTAGCATTTAGGGTCCACAATAGATTGGTTATTATTGATGTGAACACGTTTCTACTCATCCAAAAGTGATTTATACATGTCGCATCAGAAACTCCAACTAGCTGTCTAATATATGCAACTTAACTTGTTTACGGACTCCTGCCATGGAGTATTTAATAAAGCACCTACGACCTCTGTGAAAGAATGACCTATTAAATTTATTAAGTGTATCACTTGAGTGATATTAATAATTATTAAATATACTTTAATAACTAACATTAACCAAATGAGGTCAAGTGTCAAAATTAGATTGGTTTTATATGATTTTTATGAATTTTTATGATACTTTCAATTATCAATTGAAATTTTATTTTTATTTTTTTTACTAAATATATGATTTGTTTATCTATAAATAGAGACTAATATTGATACATTTTGAATCACAATTGAAATAATCTATTTCCCTATTACGTTCTATCTATCATAATTCATCTAATTTTTCTTTCTCCGATGACCAAAGTATCTAAACTTTATATCATATAATGTAATATATTTTTCACACGGTCAAATACTACTAAAAATAATTATAAGATATAAATATTATGGGTTGTGTTGGATTGTTGATAAAGTGCGAAAACTATTTAGGTTGGATTGAGTAGGTTGTGTATGTGGATGAAAGAGAAATTTATATTTTATTTCCACAACCGGTTGTGGTGTTGATAATCATAGCCTTAGCTTATTTTTATTTGAACTCAAACTCCATTTAATTTTCATCCAGAGATGAAGACCGGATTTTTTAAAATGTTAGACAAAACAAGTTGAGATTGTCGTCATCATTTATCCTTAAAGGCTGCAATGAGGTTGCCATTGTTGTTCCTTCCACTCGATCGAAACAAAAAATCTCGTCGGATGACGGTTGAAAATCACTTTGAATGATCGAATAATGTAAAACCTCAATCTCGTCATGAGTCTTGCATTTAATCGGTTCCTGGTTTGGAAATGTTGGTTCAGGTAGAAGCAAACCTCAACATTAACGGATCGTAGTAAATAGGATTTTGGTTTCGCTTAGTAACCGCCGGTTTCCATTCCAAACCATATTTTTCTTTCATTTTTCCAAATTTTTAATTTGAAAAATAATAAAGAAAAATATAATTTTTTTTAATAACATAAAAAATTTCTTTCGAAATTAGAAATTTGATGAAGATTCGGGAAAGATAGAACAGAGTTGAGAGAGCAAAACAAAGGGCTGGAAATATCAAAGCCAATTTCCGATAATTATAGGGAAAAAAGAAACATATAATGATCATATAACCGTTGAATAAAAAATAAACAAAAAAACAAAAAGAATTGAAACCGTAAGGCCATTTATTGTAATTAAAAAATTAAACAGCCAATAAATCGGAGTTTTTGAAACCGGCGTTCAGAACTGGTCGATTTCAGTCTGTGAAAAGGAAAACTGAAATACCAACGGTTCGATTTCGATTTGAACCAGAACTATTGATTGTAGTTAACCGAACCGTGGACCCGAATCGGTTCTGATTTTTCAAACTATATCTGATTTCGGTTTGAACCAGAAAAGTTGGATGTTGAATGTCGTGGTTTCATTTTTCAAACTGGATGAATACATCTATAGCAACATAAATAGGTTAGTGGTAATGAAATCATATGATGTTGTTATTCTTTAATTTCAGTCTGAACAGTGACCGGCTTCATTAGACCATCTCCAATCTAAAACTCATTCTTAAGCTCAACTTCATTCTCAAACTCAAAAAAAAAAAAGTTCTTTTACAACCATCAAACCACTTATCAACCTCAAAAGACTATTATCGTAACACTCTGTTTTGTCTAACTTTTTAGTAGTACTCATATATTTTAAACTTTACATATTAGACCACACTACTTATTTTAAATTCGAATGAATAAAATATTTTTATAAAGTTAAAAAGAAAACCAATATTTTTCATATAATAAACATAAAAAATGGATTTATAATATCACGAGTCCTTTAATAAACCAAAAACAATTAATGGATATATATTGTAATATTTATATGTCATTTGTTTATTATTTTTTATATGAGTACTTTAATAACTAACATGAAGGAATATATTATAATTTTATAAATATTAAACGCAATTTCTAAGATAACTCAATTCCAATTCCAAGTGCATATTTGAATCTGAAAAATGAGAGAGAAAACAACTCATAAGTACTGTTGGAGGAATATTAATCCCCTTTCTGGGATTTCTCGATATTAATTGGAGATGCTCTTCGTTGAGCTGCCAAATATTTTCTGTGTTTAAAGTTCTGTTACCTTATCGAGTGATCATCTGTTCACCTAAAAAGTTAAACTTGAAGGAACAGTAGCACATTTTAATTTTATATATTATATTTTCAGTGGGTACATGACGCCAGAGTACGCATTGGGAGGGAGATTTTCCGAGAAATCGGACGTGTTTAGCTTCGGAGTTTTAGTGTTGCTTCGGAAGGAAAAACACGGGCTTCGGCGACGACGACGTTGCTTCGAACCTTCTAGAATTCGTGAGCCGAGACGAGAAGGGTTTTGTTTCGATACTGTAGTATTTCGAACCAAAGTACGTTTAATTTGTTTCACTTTTATTTACAGGCTTGGAAGCTATGGACTGAAGAAAATTACGTCGACATGATAGATGAAAGGATAGCAGATTCGATGTCGGGCGATGAGATCGTTCGGTGTATGCATATTGGTTTACTATGCGTCCAAGAGTTGCCCGGAAATAGACCGAACATATCGACGGTGGTGTCGATGCTCGGTAATGAAATCGTAGACCTGCCTTCGCCTGGAAAACCCGCGTTCTTGCACCAAGATCGAGGGGTTTCTTCGTCTTCGAAGGAGATGGTATCTTCCAATGATGTTACTATAACGGTTATTGAGGGAAGATGATCACATTTATAGACATTAGATGCTTTTGTAATCTTCTAGGTCAAGCTTGTGTGTGTTTTTCACAACTTTTTACGGACAGAAGTTGTTGCATTTAAATTATGCCCGCGCTTCGAAGAATAAGAATCTTTTGTTTGTGATTTATGGGTAATAAGCAATCTTGTGCTCCATTAACATCAATTTGATTTCCATGAATTTTTTTTATTTTTTATTTTCATTATTATGGCAGAAATACTCAATGTCAGGATCTATATGTATGGATTGTAGAGACGCAAGAGATTCAATTAGGGGTGTTCGCAATTCGGTAAACCGAACTGAATACTGAATTACCGAAAATTCGGTACAAAACCGAACCGAACCGAAAATTTCGGTTCGGTATTTAGTTTGCTAAAAAAAACTTCGGTAGTTCGGTTCGGTTCATGTATACTGGTTCGGTATACCGAACCGAACCGAATTACCGAATTAGTATATTTATTATAAAAAAAATATTAAATATGTTAAACTATTCCCATTTCCCACCCACTTTAGACGGCCCAACCCAAGCACATTAACATTAAGTAATATTTAAACTAAGGCCCAGCCCAATAAGAATAATGAGGGTTCATCCAAATTCTATCATCTCTCAGACTCTCACTTTCACCTCACGCACGTCATCTCCCTCACTCAGCTCACAATCGCATAGGCAGGCAACCATCAGTCCCTCACAGCAGGAACCCAAACCCTAGCCAACGCCAACAGCCTCGCATCTCGGAGTTTCTATTTGGGTGAGTGCGTTTTCAGAAATCTCTGCATATTTTCGAGCTTATTGCATTTGAAAATGACTGATTTTTTTTATTTTTTTTAACCGAAATAATTTTCAGTTTTAACCGAATACCGAACCAAATAGGAGATAGCCGAACCGAAATTTCGGTTAACCGGAATTTCGATTCGGTTCGGTTCGGTTTGTACCGAACTGACAGCCCTAGATTCAATCGACCGCTAAGCCTAAGCCAAGACTTCATTGACATTTTCATCAAAAAAACCTCTACCTCCAAACAAAGGGAATCCAACAATATAAAATCTCTTCCTAGTACAGCGGCTACAACACATGAAAAGAAATCAATGTCATAACTTCAATCCAATCTCTTTTGACAGTTATCCAGAGGAAGAACGAATGCTTAGAACTCCATTATCCCAAAATATTCTCAAATTCATCAAAAGTATGCGCAAAGGAATCCATGAAGAGACCAGCATATAAACCAAATCACAAAAATTTCCTATCGTCAAATTGCATCGACCAAATAATCGATGACATCTCATTAATCAATCGGAAAAAAAAAATCAAAGTCACCTAATAAACATGTGATAGTTTATCACATAATAGCAAACAAAACCAAAGGAAATATTCAGCTGACGAAAGAACAGTAACCCTCACTGCAAGACTACAAGCAGACAATAGCAGAAAATGAACATCAATTTGTTAAATCAATACCGCAGAGCATGCACCCCACGATCTACCGCCTGGAAAGAAGTTAATAAAACATTTGAATACCAAGAAAATCAACATAAGATAATGTCAGATTCAAAGCCTAATTTCGGAGAATTAGATTTCTCCCTTTCCCAGATCCAACACTATCGAGGGAGGGACATATCGATATCGAAAGAAATCATGCATAGATCATAAATTTTGATACATACTCGTTCACCGAAAAATGCACCGATGACGACAAATGTGACGTAGACAGGCATACGGCGCATTATCATTCGGTACATTCCTTCCCACATCCCACCACTTCTGCGTTTAGCTGACGACTCCATCTTTCAATTCAAACCCCTAAAAAGCACATAGAAACCGAGATAACACATTACGCAATTGGTAATCGAAACAATGTTTTCCCTTTCGCAATAGTACTGCAAAGTGCATGGAAAAAGGTGAGGAGCATACAGTTCAATTCCATGAATGCTTTAGTTCCTCTTCCTTCGTCCTTCAAAAAGTAGGCCAGGAAAAAATGGTCAATATGCTTCTCTTGGTTCTTCACTGAACTTCACCAGTAATCCCAACAAGAGCACAACCCTTCTTTGAAGTGATGGAACCTATTCGAATCCCTGACGACAATTTCTCTCCCTTCTATCTTCGATATCAACTTAATCACCACATGGCAGTCACCGCAAACCCTGAGATTCTTTATCACACGGATTGGAATGCCACTTGGCACCGAAATCAGCCCAAAAGCAATTGCTAGCCTCTCGCTATGCCGTGAAAGTATAGCTTCTTTTTGCTCATCTTCAATATCATAGAGAACACAGTTTGTGTCAGGTTGATAACCAGCATCTCTCAATCGAACACTTAACTCTCCAAGCTTCATATAGATCTGCTCCGATAAAGGATGCGAAACATCACCAGCCATGAATGAGTATGTCTTGTTTTTCACTTCGATCCAACTATACCCAGTTTCCTTCTTAACCTTTCTCTCATCCATCAAGTTCCTCACCTTTTGCCTATCTCGCCAGCGGCCCGATGCAGCGTATAGATTAGCTAGCAATACGTAAGCAGCTGAGTCTTGTGGTTGGCAAGAGATGAGCTTCTCAGCAGCTATTTTGCCTATCTCTATGTTCCTATGTACTCTACAAGCAGCTAAAAGGCTACGCCATATAGTAGAACCTGGAGAAAAAGGCATCATATCTACAATAGCCATGGCTTTATCTAACATTCCAGCTCTGCCGTAAAGATCTACAATACATGAGTAAATCTCCATAGTCGGATTGATGCGAAGATCCTTCAACATCATGTCGAAATATGCTTCGCCTTCTTTCACAAGTCCAGCATGAGTACAAGCAGAGATGACACCAACGAATGTATTTTCGTCCATTTTCAAGTTTTTCCGCTGCATTTCCTTGAATATCTCTAGTGCCTTGTCTGCATAGCCATGCTGGGCATACCCTGATATCATCGAGTTCCAAGACACTATGTCTCTATCCTTCTGTCTCTTGAAGACTTCGTTAGCGCTCTCAATATCTCCTTTCTTGGCGTACATTGTGACGAGGGCACTGCTTACTACGAGTGCATTGTTGTGCCCGAATTTAATTGAGCATCCATGAAACTGTTTCCCTTGCTCAGTAGCAGCTGTTGAAGTTGTACATGCATTGATTATGATGGAGAAAGTATATTCGTTTGGTTCGATGCGTTCTTTTGATAACTGGGTAAAAAACTTCACAGCTCCTTCAGAATCCTCTTGCTGAGCATATCCAGTTAACATTGCCGACCAAGCAACAACGTCCTTCTCCTCAATTTCTTCAAAAATCTTTGCAGCTTCAGCGGTGCTTTTATTCTTAATATAACCATCGAGCAGTGCGGTCCCTACGGAAGATGAGTTCTCATAGTTTGTCTTGATGCTCTCCGCATGAACTTGAAGCATAGAACCCGTCGTAAGCGCTGGAATTATGGTCGAATAAGTGTAGTGATTTGGCCTGATGTTTTCTCTTCTCATTTCAATAAAGAGATCTATCGCTTCTGAAGGTCGATTATCCTGCAAATATCCACCGATCATAGCTGTCCACGACACTACACTTTGAACTGTTTTTACAGAGGAAAAAATCTCAAACGCATCATCCATCGCACTGGCCCTCATGTAACACACCATGAGTGCTGTCCTAATATTATCGAACCATTCAAACCCAGTTTTCACGGCCCGACAATGGATCTGTCTAGCCAAAGAAATTTTTTTAAGATTAGCGCATAGCTTGATGACAACAGCAAAGGTTGTCTCGGTGAACATCACCCGTGAAAGCCTCATCCTTCGAAACAGCTCAAGAGCATCCAATTCGAGACCATTCAGAACAAGCCCCGTCAACATACTATTCCATGATACAGAATCTACGCATTCCAAAGTGTAAAAAACATCTCTAGCCTTACTGATCATCCCACTTTTCGAATAAAGGCTAACCAAAGCATTACCTACAACCCTGGTTGATTCAAAACCGCACTTTATAACCAAACCGTGCATTTGAGATCCCATAATTATCAAACGAGCTTCTGCTAAAGCTCCAAGAACAGTTGCAAAAGTGAAGGGGTTCGGTTCGATCCCCGCGAGCCCCATTAATGCAAAAGTTTCAAGAACTTTTGAAACCATCTCTTCTTGTGCATACCCTGTCATCAAAGAGGTCCAAGTCACTACATTCTTCTCACTCATCTCATCAAAAATTCTCCTCCCACTATCCAACTCTTTAGCTTTGATGTACATATCCACAAGTGAAGTCCCAACGCTAACATCATCAAAGAACCCACTTTTAATGCACTGGCAATGCAGCTGCTTACCCAGGAAACCATCACAAACGGCTGCTGAGACCTTTAAAATGCAAGAAAGTGTGCACCCATCTGCTGAAACACCGTTGTGGTTGATATCTACGTAAACCTTTGCTGCTTCGTGATTCAGACCGTTGCGTGAGTACTCGAAAAGCAAGTGGTTGTGGCCTGAAATTTCTCTGTTCGGAACTTTATCAAACAGTTTGTGTGCTATGTCAGCACGTGAAGAATTCGAACCAGCATCGCCCGTTTCCGTATCTAATGAAAGAGCAGCTGATTGAAAGAAACGGAATGCTCTTAATGAGTTATGGAGGTCACACTTCGACTTGTTGAGTTTTTGCAAGGGTCTCGCAACGATGTTACCAATAATCATCTGAGTTAATCTTTAATATTATACAGTATTTCCCAAATAGTCTAAGGTTTGTTATATTAAGAATGGGCAAAAACCTAGCTCTGAAAAAAGAATGGCAAAAACCTAAATGATCTCCAATGTTTATCCCTGGATCAATTTAGTCACAAGGTTTCGCGAGGACCAATTTAGTCCCCAATGTCATCGAATTTGAACCAAATTGGTCCCCGCCGTTAAATAACCATTAATTTGGATGAAGTTGACACATGTCGACATGCAATTGGTCAGACTTAAAAAATCATAAATTCACATAAAACATGGAAAATAGTTGAAAATAAAAATAAAATTAGAGTAAAAAATTCAAGAAAAAGAGAAAATTACAAATAAATAAAATAGAAAATAGATTAAGAAAAAATAAAGTTTAAAAACAATAAATTAAAATCAAATAAAAAAGAAAGGAGAATGAAAATATATTAGAAATAATAAATAAAACAAAGAAAAAATATAAGAGAAATAAAAATAAATAGGAAAAGCATATTAACATAAAAATTTAAGATTTAAAGAAGTAAAAAAATAAAAATATATTAATTTATTAAAAACTAAATAAAAAGAACAACAAATTAATGATAAAAATGCCTCTAAAAGTTTTACGAAAACCGTCCATGCCACGTTAATGAGGACATAATCGTCCCAATTCTCGAATTGTCTTTAACAAATATACTGGGACGATTGCATCCCCATTAATTGGACGGAGAACAGATCGGGAATTCTCGTCAACTTTCAGTGACATTTTTATCATATTTTATATTTCCCTGATTTTTAGTTTTAATAAATAAATGTTTTTTACTGTTTATTTTTTCTTATTTATTATTTTTATAATTTTAACATTCTCTCTCTCTCTCTCTCTCTCTCTCTCTCTCTCTCTCTCTTGTTATTTTTACTTAACTTATTTTTGTATTTTTTTCTCTATTTTTATTTTATTATTTAACACATTCTTTATTATCGTCTTATTTTTAGCTGAATTTAATTCATTTTTATTTAGTTTAATTCTCTCTTTATTTTTATTTATTTTAATTTATTAGTGTTAATATATTTCCTCTCTTTTTTTGTTTATTTTTTACTTAAGTTATTTCAATTTTGTATTTTTCTCTATTTTAATTTTATTTTTTAATTAATTATTTTAAATGAATTTATTATTTTTAATTTATTTTAATTCTCTCTTTATTTTTATTTTATTTTAATTTATTAGTTTTAACATTTTTCTTTTATGTTTATTTTTTACATACGTTAATTTTATATTCTTTTCTATATTTTAATATATTTACATTATCATTTATTTTTAATTGAATTTACTTTATTCGTATTTAGTTTTAATGCTCTCTTTTTATATTTTATTTAACTTTATTAGTTTTTCTTTTCTTTTTTTGTTGAATTTTCCCTTTTTTTGGATTGTTTCCCTTTTTTAATGTTTAATTCTGAATTTTAAGTCTGGTCAATCACATGTCGACACATGTCAATTTTCCATCTAAATTAACGGATATTTAACCGCGGGGGACCAATTTGGTTCGAATTCCATAACATCGGGGACTAAATTGGTCCTCGCGAAACATCAGGATCAAAATTGGTCCAGAGGGTAAACTTTCGGGACCATTTTATGTTTTTGCCCTTTTAAGAGTAAAAGCACTAGTATGTTTCGATAGCAGAATATATTCCAATTGATAAAACAATTAGAGGAAGTTAATGAAAATCTATCTTGTACTTTGACAACGTCAACAAACATTTATATTCCCAAAAGCCACCGTTATAAGGTACGTTCTAACTTGCACTTGCGAGTTCTTGTGATAAATATAATTGCGACTAAACAAAGCAAAATATATACTTGTTTCTCCTTCCTCTGTTTCTTCTTGCTCTGTTTTTCCCTTCCGTAGTATTATAATACTGCTTGTTGAAAAATGGGAAAAATGAGCAAATCGCAGTATGCAACATGGTCAGACTATAAGGTAAGAACACAAACATCTCTGTTATGCTCAAACACAATCTATCACAATAGAATCTCATCTTCACACAGCAATTCAATCATAGATAAAACAAAACAACTCCAATAAAGGGACAGATACAGAAACATTAAGATTGATGAAGAGATGGTTCAAAGCGAATACTAACCAGCTACAGATCGTTTTTCTTTATACTCTCTTGGCAGATATTTCCTTATCTTCTCGAGAAGCAAACGAGTCTGAGCTTCTCCATTATTATCAATAATCATGGAAAGCGTAGTGGAATCAACTGAAAATCTACCGCTATTCATGCCCTCTAAAAACAAATTCGCCTCGTCGAAATTGCTCCTTTGAAGAAGTCCTTGTAAAAACACATTGTAAGTGACGTTATTAGGCACACAGTTTCCACGCTCCTCCATTTTCTTCATCAACTCCTTCGCCTCACATACGAAACCCTCTCGACAAAGTGCCCCAATAAGAATGGTATATGTACGAACAGTCGGCTTCAAACCCTTCGAAGGAAGCTTCGCAAAGACATCTCGGGCAGCGTCGAGCTTTCCATTCTTGCACAATCCATCAATGACAATCGTATACGTAATAATATCTGTAGAAGCATCTCTCTCTTCCATCGTGCATAAAAATGACAATGCTTGGTCCACGTGCTTAGTCTTGAACAGTTCATCCAATATAACATTCAACGTAATTACGTTGGGTTCGATTTTACTAGATTGCATATCTTCGAAGTTTCAAACCGTCAGCATATCTACTCGCACGAAACAATCCATGTAACATAGTGGTATAAGAAATGATTGTGTGCTCTAACCCTTGGCGTGGAATTTCATGAAAGAGATGCCATGCTTCATCTATCTTTCCTCTTTTACAGTATCCATTCATCAAAATAGTATATGTGAATACATCGAGTCTGAGCCCTGAAGCTAGTGCACATCCAAACACTTGCAGAGCTTTATCCATTTGTCCTTGCAAACAATACCCATCAATCAAAGAATTGTACGTGATGATATCAGGATTTATACCTTTCCGAGACATAATACTGATAACATCTTCGGCCTCTTTTGCCATACCTTCCTTACAAAACGAATCCACTAATATGCTGTAAGTGACCAAACTAGGACGAATCTTAAGAGTCTCCATCTCAGATAATAATTTTTCCGCCTCTTTCCATCTACCGAAACTGCATAACCCTTTAAGAGTGGAGTTGAATGTCACAACATTTGGCCAAATGCCTTTCTCAGTCATACGTGATAGGACGGTGAGACCATCGTCCACCATTCTATCCTTACACAAGCTGTCGATTACAGTGTTATAGCATTTCACATTAAGTTCCCAACTTGTTTTCTCCAAAAGATTAAGCATTTGAAGAGCTGTGAGCGTATTACCAGCTTTACAGAGCCCGTCAAGCACAACTAGCAGCATAACTTCATTGGGCTCACAGATTTTTTCCCTCAGCAACTTCTTAAACAGCTGTTCAGCCTCTGAAACCTTATTTGCTAGGAAGAGTCCTCTTAGGAGAGTGGTAAAGGTGCAGACATCTGGTTTGTGGCCAAGCTTGAAATGGATGCCTAAAAGGGACAACCCATAAGTGCCTTCACGCAAATGACAATAGCAGTTTATCGCAATAGCAAGATGGTACTCGTCCAACGGAAGACCTAATTCACGCATTTCATCGAACATGAATAGGGCAACTGAGTAGCGCTTCATCTTGAGGACAATGGCCATTAATTTCGCGAAGTCCTTGACGGAGGGCCGAGGCTTCATACGAAGCATATCATTAAAAAGGTCAATCGCTGCTTCGATCTCTTTTATTTGACTAAAATTCAACCAGGGCCTTGCTGGAAATGTTCCGAGCAGGCGAGTGGATCCCTTAAAGTTTGAGCAAGAAAGCTTAGCATCACGTGAAAACAGAGCGGAACACCCACGAACATTACGGAGAGAAAGAGCGAAGAATCTTCTGCAACACATCATTGCAAGTTAGTATCTTTTAGCAAACGATTGATACTGTGTACACGAGAAACTCTATAAATTAATACTCGATAATTTAATATAATATTTTCGGTCGTTCCCGACTCGGGGATAACGTACTAAATCAATAATTCTCTAAAATTATAAGATAATAGACTTTCGATAATTTCTATAGGTCCCGTATAAATTATAAATTAATAATTTCATATGTAAAAAACATTCTCATATTACATGAACAAAGATTACTTGAAAAATGAATCAATTATAATTTTTTTGTTGAAATCAATTTCCACTTGCATATTGTCTCTAGCTGTCCTTATCATTGTAAGAACTCCTGGCGTTGTTTTCTCATAGGTCAACATAAAATTTTCCCTTGCATTTGATGTTTGGGAAGTTCGAAAGTTATATACACTATAAGTTAATAAAATATTAATTTATCGATAAATTAATAATTATTAATTTATCGATTAATTAATAACTCTTTTAATTAATAAATTTGGCCGGACCAAACTGTATTAATTTATAGAGTTTCTAATGTATTTGTTACTTCACATGCGCCTTCATGAGATAAGAAAGCGATTTATTTTCTTTTTTTTGTTTTTTGTTTTTTCTGTTGGGCCTATCTACCAACCTTATGGGTTGCCCAATATATGATATAATGTAGGAACCACTTTATGATATAATGTCAGTTTATGATCACCTGATACCAGTTTATTTTCTGTAGTACCACTTTATTGCTTTGACATACCAGTATGTTGAATGTTTGTAACACAAAACGATCATTCTATACCAGTTCATATATCTTTCATACCACTTTTTACACCACACAAAATGGGTTCTTTAACCTAAAAAATTCTGAAATGGGGCCTGAATTCGAAACCAAACCCTTAATAGGGTCTGATTTCGAATTGACCCTATAATATATATAATATATTACCATACGTATAATATAATATAAATATAAATATAAAAAAAGAAAAAATATGCTTGCAAGAAGTTGTGCGTTGTACTGTTGTACTTTAGTGCGTTGTTGTATGGAGTGGCTTGCCCGTCATTGTACCCACACAAGTTGATATAGTGGAGTTTAATTGGACTGCGGTCTCGTGGTTTTTCGCCCGGACTCGGTTTCAGATAATAAAATTTTGTGCCACTTACTTTCAGTTTATTTGGTTGGCGTGACTGGTTTTTAATTCGCATTTGGGAAAAGATTCATCGTTGGTTCCGCTGTGAATATATATATATATTGCAGTTAAGTCGCTTAGAGCATCTCCAACGGGTACTTTATTTTTTTGTAAAACACAAAAGTAAAGTACGATTCTACTCCAATGATACTCTATATTTAACACAATTATTGTGTTGATCAGCAGAGAAACTCTAGATCTAGAGTACGCACAACTTTTAACACAAAAATAGAGTTTCAATTTCTATTTATATACATATTTTATTATATTTAAAATATTTGATACATTATTATAATAATAAAACTAAAAATAATATAATTTTATTTAATATAATAAAACTCAATTTATATGAGATGCTACTTTTATCAATTTACTTACTTTTTAAATATTAATAATTAAGATACATTGACTTTTTAATTTTATATAATAAATTTTAATAAGTCAATTATGATAGTGATATATAGGAATTTGATTTTTAGCGTAAAAATAAAGTTAATCGGTTGGAGTGAAAACTAGTGTAGAAAATAGAGTTTATGGGTTGGAATAAAAACACTGTAGCAACTGTATTATTGTGTATATTACTTGTATTTTTATGCGTTGCGTTGGTGATGCTCTTATTTCCCAACATTTTCTGCTTTGTGCTTTTGACACGCTCAAATACTAGCAAGTGTACTAGGTCGTGCAAGTAGTATAAAACGGACGAAGTCCGAGTATCGATCCACGTAGATAGCTTGATTAATTTTAAGATATTAAACCTAATTCTAATTTAGACTAATAGAATTTTTATAATTTTGGTGATTTAATTAAATAAGATAAAAATGCAAATAAAATAGACGCAAATAAAATAGATGAGATAAAAATCAATTGACGACGAACGTGATCAAGGCACATACTCGGCACGGATTAATCCTACGTATTCATGCAATCAATATTTATTTAATCAATATAAACTAGTGAAGGTAGAAATTCCTAATATACGCGCTACCCGTTATTCACGTAACTAACGACCCTATGCGATAATGACCAATCTCTATATTCCTATAAGACTGCAATCACTTCACACGCCTTCCGCTTTATGAATTTCCCCGAGTTTAGACGCTTTTGGCGCCTAAGGTCTCGAAAACCACACGTACGAAACCGAATTCCATCTCTGGTCGGTTTTACGTCGTGGTGTCCTATATATTTATTATTCTAACCGGTCTAATCACTTTTTCAGTCTCATAAACCAATCAAAAATCATGCACATGGTCATGATCAAGCATACGCAAGCATTAGACTCAAATATAGAATACGTAACTAAATTGATACGACTAAATAAAATACGAATAGCATTACTACGTATTCATAATCCGGCCTAATACGGCCCCAATCACAAAAGAAATTAGCCTAGCATATTAATATACCAAAACGACAAAGAATCAAAAGAAAACATTGTCGAAAACGAAATACTAGAAAGGTAAGAAATCGCCCTCGTTACGGTAGCCGCGTCGTCTCGCTTCGAGCCGTTGATTCGTCTCTAATTTCAGCCGTCGATCTCTGCCCTTTTTTTGCAGCTCTCGGCTCTCTCTTTCTATGATTCGCTGCTGCTCTATTTATAAGTGTGAGTAGCCGACTTAAATCGTTCAAGATTTGAATCTTCTAATGAATATTTTATCAATTCTTTGAATAGCTTCCATAAGTGTACGTGGCCTATTCTTGGCAAATAAAAATAATCCCTCTTGAAGCTCTTCAAGTCTGCCAAAAGAATATAAAAACAGTTAAATTGCAAGGTTGCCCAAATAACGTAAAAATTGCAAGAGGATCCCGTAAGATTCGAATTGTTCCAAAAGCGCCCCTATTTTTCCTTTGTCGATCTCGTTTGCTCGAAAATCTATCGAAATTAAACATAAATATAGTGTATTCGAGGGAAATTTTGGTAAATAACGATCGGAAATGCACTTTTACGGGTAAAGAAGTTTCTTAAAATCCTAACTTATCACCCCCAAACTAGCTTCGATCGTCCTCGATCATAAAAGCGGAATAAAACCAAATAAAGTTAGGATTACAAAACATCAGTCAATGAAATTTTCCTGGAAAACGTAAAAGAATAGAATGTCGAGATAATCATCAACTAACGAATGATCCAGTCAAAACACGAAGCATGAGGTAACATGTAGCAATCTTGCATAGCATGAAAGACATTTCTAGAATTATACCACGCATCATCCACAACTCTCACAAGGATCGCTCAAGTCGCTCGGGTGTTTTTAAAGGGATCTGTATAAAGACGCCCAATTCACGACATGAAAAGATATTACTCTAGGCTTGCAAATATATCACATCATAGTCACATAGTGGAAGTCATGCACGAATCAAAGGGTCTTCATCAAGGGTTATAATGGGGCTCGGGTTTTGAAAGATGCGTCATATAGGAAAGTGAGCTAAAAATATCAAACGTGTCAATCATCGAATCGCTCTTCTAACCACTTATTTTGCTTTTCTAACGCCGTGTCTA
Source organism: Craterostigma plantagineum (assembly GCA_027422505.1). NCBI lineage: Eukaryota > Viridiplantae > Streptophyta > Magnoliopsida > Lamiales > Linderniaceae > Craterostigma > Craterostigma plantagineum. The sequence continues at coordinate 2,787,069 of JAPQWV010000033.1, read as the reverse complement.
TTTTTCACTCGACTCGCCCTTTTTCCTTTTCTAGCTCTTCTCGCTCGCCTCTCTTTTTTTCTTTTTCTTTTTTTTTTTCTTTTCTTTTTTCTTTTCTTTTTTTTTTCTTTTTTTTTCGAAATAGCCCCTCATATCTTCTTTTTTATTTGTATGTCTTATCGAGGAGAGAGGTTTCTAGTCCGCTGCAACATTACGACGAGAGATCTATATCATAGAACGAGTTCATAACTAACATGCATCGACGATTAGCTCCTTCTCAACCAACAAATCACTATTCACGATATCGATAAATTAACACGTTGATCTTGGGTCGTATAGGCTAAATTGAGGTAATTAGGCTAAATATCTGGGCTCCAAATCAACAAATAAGTCAAATAAGGCTCAAAGGGGCTCACTAGGTGGTAAATACGTAAGGTAGAAAAATATTTAGGTCAATGACTCAATCCTAGTGCCCTTCTCATTTCGCACACAAAAATCCACATAGTAACCATTGACATGCATAATAGAGCAACTTCGAAAATATTCAGTCCATGCGTGTCACACAAGAATAAACACCAAGCATAATGAGTTGCTCTGAATTAATCTCTGATGGCTCAAAAACTCACATATATAGCAGGGTTTGTGCTTCATGATACGCAATACTCTCCTAAAGTAGTCAATATAGCCGAATAATCATGCTAATATCACGACAATGCAACATGTAAGACTATCTCACTCAATTCATCGAATCATATCACGACACGGTAAAATTTTAAAATTTTTCATCATTGACAGGAGATTCCACAGATGACGTTCAAATCACAACATTCATCAGTTATACCCACTAAAATAACCAAAATACATCAAAATCTAAACATGTAAGCATATTCAATCTAGCATGTGTCACATCCCACCCCCAAACTAAACGGCACATTGTCCTCAATGTGTAAAATAAAAGCAAAGAGAGAGTAAAAGTGACACTGCCCTGAATTTTAAGTCGATCGATGTAGAAGACTTTGTTGATCCGCAGTAAACAAGCAACCATCGCGAACGGACAACCCCCAAACTAGTTCTGAGCCTGCGAGAAAACATAACTACACAGCACCGTGAGAGCAAATTTTTATTAAACGAAAAATAAAATAGGACGAAAATAATAATAATAATAATATATGCATCGGTAGTCTTGGGTTGCCTCCCAAGAAGCGCTGTTTTTATAGTCGTTAGCTCGACTCACAAACCGCTTATTCCGATGGATGATCGAGGTTGATCGAGTCTTCTTTCCAAACATCTCGATCGTTGTACACTTTGGGCACCCCTCTTCCCAGCGAGAGTGTCTGCATCATCGAGTGGGGTCGATGGTTCTCCTTTTTTCGCCATATGTAGATGCTACCCTCTGTGTAGTCTTTCGGACGGGGCTTCTTCTTTTTCTTTGGTGGGACCACCTTCTTGTTAGATTTAGAGCCACTGCTCTTTTTAGTCCATGGCGTCCATCTGTTAAAATTCAACACAGAAGAAACTAGGTTATAGTTAGATTTAGTCGCGTTCCCGTTCGACGCATCTATTCGAGCATCAGCCTTAGTGTTCTGGCGGTCCTTCAGCTTGCTGGTATTCTCTCAAGACAAGTTGTACCTGAAAGACTCAGAACACTTAAAACACAAGGGTAAAAAATATCGATAAAGGAACAAGAATCATCAGTAAGGCGTTTTGTAGATTTATAAACATCGAATTCAACTTTCTCGTCCCCTACTTGCAAAATAAGTTTATCGTTACCGACATCAATGATAGCTCTTGCCGTGTTTAGGAACGGGCGTCCGAGTATCAATGGGAGGTCGTCGTCTTCTTCCATATCCAACACAACAAAATCAGCCAGGAAGTAGTGCTCTCCTACTTTCACAAGTACGTCTTCCATATTTCCTAGTGGATACGTGATTGATCTATCGGCGAGGTGAAGGATAGTCGATGTGGGTTTTGGCTCGCCAAGTCCCAATTTCCTAAATAATGAAAATGGCATTAAGTTAATACTCGCACCAAGATCGCATAACACGTTATTAAATGTAAGAGATCCAATAGAACAAGGAATATAGAAACTCCCTCGATCCTTAAGCTTCGGCGGAAGCTTCTTCTGTAATACAGCTGAACATTCCTCGGTGAGAGCTATTGTTCCGTCTTCTTGTAACTTGTTTTTCTTGAATAGTAGCTCCTTCAGGCATTTGGCATACTTTGGCATCTGCAACAAAGCCTCAATAAACGGGATATTAACTTCAAGTTTCTTAAATATATTAATGAAACGATCTAAATCTTTATGATTCTTCCCTTTTCGTAAAGCCGCTGGATGTGGAGGTTGAATCTTTATCGGTGGAAGTGGGTTGGTCTTCTTTTCCTCCAAGAGTGAATCCGGCTCGTAGTCGACTTCTTCGGCCCACTTGTCCTTTTCGTAAACCATAGTGTTCATGGCCGTGACTTTGCTCTGATCGGATGCCTCTGTCTCCTTGGTCTCTTGGAACGATTCAAGCTTCTTTCCACTTCTTAATTCAATGACATTCGCGTACTCTCGCGGGTTCTTTTCGGTGTTGCTCGGAAGTCTGCCAGGCTTGCGCTCGGACATTGAATTTGTTAGATGCCCTATTGTAGTCGCCAAATTTTGTATTGTGCCCTCTATCTTGTTGAATCGTTCGTCTATCTTACGACTCTGATCGCCTTGATAGCCCGCCAATTTCTCAAATGCTATCTCCCAATCATCTTTTTGTTTTGTTGGTGGCCCACTATGTTGATTTTGAGCTTCTGAAGGCTTTAAGTAGTGCGAGTTTCCGTAGGACAGATTTGGATGGCCTCGCCAGCTTGGGTCGTATGTGTTTGAGTATGCATTCTTTTGCCTATTGTGGATGTAGTTCACCGCCTCAGGGTCCCTGTGGTCTAACCGTTTATGTATGGCTTCCAATTGTGCCTCCAACGAGCTACTTATCTCATGCACCCCAGCCGTCCGTCGGTCCAGATCATGCTCACTATATCTGGCGGTGTAGTCTGCAACTCGCTCGATGGCCTCGAGTGCTTCCTCGTCGCCTAACTCCATAAAGTTTCGTGTGCATCCGCCGTCGACGATCCTTTTATTTGGTGTGCTCATTTCTAAGAAAAATGACTGCATCTGGACGCTCAGGGGTATGCTGTGGTTCGGGCATTGTCGTAGAAGGCTCTTGTACCTACTCCATGCATCGCTCAGAGATTCGCCACCTTCTTGTTTGAAGTTTACTAACTGGCTCCTAATTTCGCTGGCCCTTGACATTGGGTAATATTTGCCCAGAAAGCACTCCACTAGTTGCTCCCAACTAGTGATAGATGCATGTGACAATGATGGGAACCATTCAGAAGCCTTACCTGTCAAAGAAAAGGGAAAAATGTCAGTTTTATCACTTCCATAGAGACGCCTGGATACTTAATAGTTCTGCAAATTTGAGTAAATTTCAAAATATGTGAATTTGCGTCCTCATTCGTAAGCCCATGAAACTGTGCTGAACCCGTCACCATCTGTATAGTAACGGGTTTAATCTCAAAATGATTATTTGGTCCTGGCGGGATGGCAATCGGGTAGCTGTCATCGAAAATTCCTGGAAGCGCTCGACTTAGTAAAGTGGGTCGTGGCGGGACCATCTGTTCTTCCTCGTGTTCTTGATTGTCCATTCTCAGTCTACGATTTCGATTGTTTCGCCGACACGTTGCTTCAATTTCTGCGTCAAATAGCAATGGTACGTTCCTCGAGCTCCCTGTCATGCACTAATAGGAATTATCTGCAAAAGATGAATAATCAGCGTAAGCGAATTGGCAAAAATAGTAAAAAATAATAATAATAATATTAATAATACTAATAATAATAATAATAAACGAGAAATAAAACGTCTAAACTAAAACTCAGAATAAATCCTAAAATTAATAATATAGCTATCCCTGGCAACGGCGCCAAAAACTTGACACGCTCAAATACTAGCAAGTTATTAGGTCGTGCAAGTAGTATAAAACGGACGAAGTCCGAGTATCGATCCACGAAGATAGCTTGATTAATTCTAAGATATTAAACCTAATTCTAATTTAGACTAAGAGAATTTTTGTAATTTTGGTGATTTAATTAAATAAGATAAAATCGCAAATAAAATAGACGCAAATAACATAGATGAGATAAAAATCAATTGACGACGAACGTGATCAAGGCACATACTCGGGACGGATTAATCCTACGTATTCATGCAATCAATATTTATTTAATCAATATAAACTAGTTAAGGTAGAAATTCCTAATATACGCGCTACCCGTTATTCACGTAACTAGCGACTCTATGCAATAATGACCAATCTCTATATTCCTATAAGACTGCAATCACTTCACACGCCTTCCGCTTTATGAATTTTCCCGAGTTTAGACGCTTTCGGCGCCTAAGATCTCGAAAACCACACGTACGAAACCGAATTCCATCTCTGGTCGGTTTTACGTCGTGGTGTCCTATATTTATTGTTATAACCGGTCTAATCACTTTTTCAGTCTCATAAACCAATCAAAAATCATGCACATGGTGATCAAGCATACGCAAGCATTAGACTCAAATATAGAACACGTAACTAAATTGATACGACTAAATAAAATACGAATAGCATTACTACGAATTCATAATCCGGCCTAATACGGCCCCAATCACAAAAGAAATTAGCCTAGCATATTAATATACGAAAACGACAAAGAATCAAAAGAAAACATTGTCGAAAACGAAATACTAGAAAGGTAAGAAATCGCCCTTGTTACGGTAGCCGCGTCGTCTCGCTTCGAGCCGTTGATTCGTCTCTAATTTCAGCCGTCGATCTCTGCCCTTTTTTTTCAGCTCTCGGCTCTCTCTTTCTATGATTCGCTGCTGCTCAATTTATAAGTGTAAGTAGCCGACTTAAATCGTTCAAGATTTGACTCTTCTAATGAATATTTTATCGATTCTTTGAATAGCTTCCATAAGTGTACGTGGCCTATTCTTGGCAAATAAAAATAATCCCTCTTGAAGCTCTTCACCAGTTAAATTGCAAGGTTGCCCAAATAATGTAAAAATTGCAAGAAGATCCCGTAAGATTCGAATTGTTCCAAAAGCGCCCCTATTTTCCCTTTGTCGATCTCGTTTGCTCGAAAATCTATCGAAATTAAATTTAAACATAAATATAGTGTATTCGAGGGAAATTTTGGTAAATAACGATCGGAAATGCACTTTTATGGGTAAAGAAATTTCGTAAAATCCTAACTTGTCAGCTTTTGTGAATTTTGCGAAATATAATTTGAATATGTCCCTAGCTCCTCTTTGGTGTCATAGTAGTAAAGGGGTATTGTTATCATTTAGGTCTTGTTTGTCCGCAAAGTCATATGTAATCTGGAATGTTGTTTGCCGAAAATATGAAATGTGCGGGCTAAATCAAATGCTTGGAGACGACACAACCTGTGTGTAAGTTTTCAAATGATTCGAATCAAGTATAATACCACAATATTCTACTTCTACTAGTGACTAGATGCAGCCCCCATACGATGCACGATGACTATTTTGCATGAAATTTAAATACAATTTATAAAAAAACTCTAGATGGCTTAATTCCGTTTTCTCATATACGTTAATCATTTCATTCGTAATAATAAGCAAAAGAAAATAATTTAACTGCGGAATTTTAAATACCGCTGTAACGTATTTTCTTTTATTTGAATACCAAATAATTCGAAAAATAGTACAAATGAAATTTGATAAAATTTAGTGGATTCTATCTCTACTTGTTCCCATGACCGTGCACTAGTGAGTTCAATCATGCTAACCGTGCGACGAGTACTATAGAAATGATTGAGGAATTCATGTTCCATTTGGTCACAGCTCACAGCTATCGATCGAACCAGCTTCCAAATCAATATACCAATCGAAAGCATTGCCCTTCAGCGAACGGACAAATTGTTTGACGAGGCGGTCTCCATAAGTTCCCGCATCATTGCATGTCTCAATGAAGTGAGCCACATGTTGCCTTGGATTTCCTTTGCCGTCAAACTGCTGAAATTTTGCAGGTTGGTAACCACTTGGCATCTTCAAATTATCAATTCTCATGGTATACGGTTTAGAATACATCAATGAGGATTTGGACCCTCCATCTTTCATTGTCCCAATGATAAACTCCTTCAGTTGGCTAACGGGGATCATCCCGTCGTTCGAAACTTGGAAACTTCCTGAAGGCTTCTCGAGTTCCTTTTGCTCGTCCTTTTCAGTTTCGTCAGAAGATTCCTCCCGCTTCTCATGTGCGCGGCTGTTATCAACGTCGTTGCTCTTGCTAGTCAGCTTTGCAATCTGGGCATCTTGTTCTTGCACGTGTTTCGTAAGCCCTTCGATTGCTCTTGTTAAACTTGCAATTTGCTCTTCCAGGGTTGTAGCATTCGTCACCATGACTTCATCTCGCTTGGAAGAATTGCTTGAGGTCGAATGGAGCGAAGGTACCGACGAGCACTCATTCTCGGCATTTTGTTCTTCTTCGATAATGACATTATCTTTGCCAAAAACGAGGTGGCGATCGATCTCCGTGGACTCTGAAATCACTTTTGACATGCTTCGGGTCTTAACACCAGTGTTTTGCCTGAAAGAACTCGAAACACTAAAGTTTGATGAGTTTATCATCAATGCGTTCTAATTCTTGAAGAGATGATAGGTAGAGAGGTCCCACTGGGCGTGCAAAAAATTTGTAACGTATTTTCATTAATTTGAATACCAAATAATTCGAAAAATAGTACAAATGAAATTTGATGAAATTTAGTGGATTCTATCTCTACTTGTTCCCCTGATTCCTCAAAGACTTTGGAAAATTCTTCAGTATTGAAAATCCTTGATTTGGGCCTTCGCTGAAGTTCCTTCGTGGGCTTTTGGGCTTGATCACGAAAGTCTTCAGTTCTCGTCTTCGAGTCGCGAGCTTGGTCTTGGGCTTCGATTCTTGAACTTGGGCTTTGAACCTTGAGCTTGAGCTTGGGCTTCGATTCTTCAAGGCTTGGGCTTCCTTGAGCTTGAGCTTGGGCTTCGATTCTCGAACTTTGGCTTTGAACTCTGAGCTTGAGCTTGGGCTTCGATTCTTGAACTTGGGCTTTGAACCTTGGACTTGAGCTTTGAACCTTGAGCTTGAGCTTGGGCTTCGATTCTTCAAGGCTTGATCTTCGTCTTCGAATCTTCGATCTTCGATTCTTCAAGGCTTGATCTTCGTCTTCGAATGTTCGATCTTCGATTCTTCAGATCTTCGGGGCTTCGTCTTCGATTCTTCAGCGTCTTCGATCTTCGAGTCTTCAAATCTTCAAGGCTTCGTCTTCGAATCTTCGATCTTCGATTCTTCAGATCTTCGAGGCTTCGTCTTCGAATCTTCGATCCTCGATTCTTTAGCGTCTTCGGTCTTCGATCTTCAGCGACTTCGATCTTCGAGCGTCTTCGATCTTCGTCCTCGAACGTCTTCAAGATCTTCGAGCGTCTTCGTTCTTCGTCCTCGAACGTCTTCAAGATCTTCGTCCGCGAACGTCTTCAAGATCTTCCAGCATCTTCGATCTTCGTCCTCGAACGTCTTCAAGATCTTCGTCCTCGAACGGCTTCAATCTTTTACTCAAAACACGATGAACTTTACAGAGAAAATCGAAAGCTTTAAAAGTCTTATTTCGCCTCTTGAAGCTCGTGTTTTCTTGAGTGTTTCTGACTTCTCCTTTCTGATTCTGGAGCCCCTTATTTATAGGCGTAGAGAATTCATAGTTATGGAAAATATAAGTTTTTGGGATGATTTATTTCATATTTATGTCGATTTTATTCATATATGATTTGATTTTGATTTGATTTGATTTATTCCATATTTGACTTGATTCTCTCAATATCTGCCGATTTTATAATATTTGATTTGGTTCCTTTACTTGTTTAACAAATCTCTACACATATTACCATGTATAGGATTTTGCTTAAAAGGAATATATATTTTCATGTATGACAATAATTTATTAATTAAATAAACTATTTCTTAATTTGAGATTAATTTATAGATCTCAATAAATAGCAATTTAATTAAATGACAATTTAATTTCTTGGAATTAATTTATTAAATCCCAATAAAACATCATAGACAATTATTTGTTTATTTATTTAATTGTCTACAAATGCCCCCACTTCAAGTATTATTGACGGATTTACGGAGACGAGATTTGGAGTATATATTCTTTTTATATTGCTACTCCGTTGTCATGCATTTATCCTTAAGTATCGCATTATCGAATTGGGTACGTGATTTTACGGGCCTTTTGACTTGCTTGTAGTATTCGCCCATCCATCCACCTAGGAGAAGATATTGCCATGTCGAAGTAAAACACCATGATTTGTACGGAAAGAAAAGATAATTCCCATGCTGACTTAAGCAAGCATATGCAAGGTATATATTATATTTTGGGAATTAAATATTTAACCCATATTGGGTTCCACCCTTGTGCATAGGGTTGGCAACGGGGCGGGGCGGGGGCGGGGGCGGGGACCTAATCCCCGTCCCTGCCCCGCGAGGCTTTCGGGGACAAAATTGTCCCCGTCCCCGTCCCCGCCGGATCCCCGCGGGGATTCAATTTTTTAGAAAAATTAATATTTTAAATATAATATATAAATTTAATTATATTTTCGTTATAAATATTATATAAATTATAGTTTATATATTATTTATATTAATTTAACATTATTTAATCTATATTTAATATTATTGTAATATTATTTAAATTATAGTTTAATATTATATAATATATATAGAAGGCGGGGCGGGGCGGGGAACGGGGCGGGGATCCCCGCGGGGAAAAATCTTTCCCCGTCCCCGCCCCGCGGGGGTAAAACTCGGGGATTCCCCGCCCCGTTCGGGGCGGATCCCCGCGGGACGGGGAATCCCCGCCCCACTGCCATCCCTACTTGTGCATAAGTAAGCCTTTTCCCCACGTTAGATTGCCTCACAGTAAAAAAAACTAATTGCATAAGTCTCCAACTTGAAACCATGAACATGAAGTCTTCCACATCGAAGGTTACGAGCAAACTACCTCCTCTAGGCAAGCTCCTGTATCTCTCTGTCTTCTTTCTTTATATATATATTATATATATATATATATATATATATATATATATATATATATATATATATATATGTTAATGTTGACTAGCTCAGCTCTGACAATGTTGGGCTAACATTTCAGCCAACATTGTTGTCTTTCAACATTCGATTTTATCTTTCATGCCCAAAACCGTTTAACATTTTTGTAGCTTTATTTACTGATATGCAGGACGTGTTTAAAGTGCTGGAACGAGTCTAAACCGTGTGGAAAGCGTGTGGAGCTACTTGAACGAATTTGGGAAGTGCGCTTACCATAAATAGAAGATTTGAAGATCAACAGAGAATTAGTCAAGCAACGACCAAGATTAGAAGATCTGAGTATCAAAAGAGAATTATTCAACCAGCTACCATAAATAGGAGATAAGGGATCGACCAATGAGATGAGAAGAATCGAACTAAATATATACTATATTTAGGGAGATCTTCGAGGAGATATTTGAAGAGATATTCAAGGGATCATTTTTACCAATTCAAGATGGATTTTTCATATAAAAAACATCGAAAATGTATTTATAAATATCACCGAGTCCTTTAGTAAATAAAAAACTATTAATGGATACATATTGTAATATTTATATATTTCATTTATTTATTATTTTATATATGGGTACGTTAATAATTAACATAAAGGAATATATTATATTTTATAAATATTAAAAGCAATCTAAGAAACTCATTTCCAATTCCAAGTGCATATTTGAGTCTAAAAAAATGAGAGAAAACAAAACTCATTTTAAATTTGTGTTTGAAGTACGGTTGGAGGAATATTAATCCCCTTTTTGGGAATTTCTCGATATTAATTGGAGATGCTCTTCGTTGAGCTGCCAAATATTTTCAACTGAATACCATAACCATAATACCTTACCTATTATATAGCAATCGATAAATGATAATGGGCCTAACTCTTTTTCCACTGAAGAGTGAAAACCATTCAAATCATCAGAAATTAAACAGATAGATTATTGTTCCATGAACAGTGTATGTTCGTCCATACATGATCAAACTTATCACACCAAAAAGATAAAGTGAAACATCAATTTTGAGGGCACGAAGTTGTTCCTAACAACACACCGTACGATGGTTTATTCCAAAACAGAAATTGTATGCAATGCACAGTGTGGGCATTTCACTCTTCAGCTTGTCTCCGTACTTCTTCTGCGTAACGAAACAAACACCAATGCATTGTTAGTGATTGATAATGGTCTGCTTTCTTCCTTTGATTTCAGTGAGCATGGAAATGAAACAACAAGGCATGCGAAGTTCACATTCAAGATTACATTAATGGTTCAAGCAAAGGGAATCCAACAATATAAAATCTCTTCCTAGTACAGCGGCTACAACACATGAAAAGAAATCAATGTCATCACTTCAATCCAATCTCTTTTGACAGTTATCCAGAGGAAGAACGAATGCTTAGAACTCCATTATCCCAAAATATTCTCAAATTCATCAAAAGTATGCGCAAAGGAATCCATGAAGAGACCAGCATATAAACCAAATCACAAAATTTCCTATCGTCAAATTGCATCGACCAAATAATCGATGACATCTCATTAATCAATCGGAAAAAAAAAATCAAAGTCACCTAATAAACATGTGATAGTTTATCACATAATAGCAAACAAAACCAAAGGAAATATTCAGCTGACGAAAGAACAGTAACCCTCACTGCAAGACTACAAGCAGACAATAGCAGAAAATGAACATCAATTTGTTAAATCAATACCGCAGAGCATGCACCCCACGATCTACCGCCTGGAAAGAAGTTAATAAAACATTTGAATACCAAGAAAATCAACATAAGATAATGTCAGATTCAAAGCCTAATTTCGGAGAATTAGATTTCTCCCTTTCCCAGATCCAACACTATCGAGGGAGGGACATATCGATATCGAAAGAAATCATGCATAGATCATAAATTTTGATACATACTCGTTCACCGAAAAATGCACCGATGACGACAAACGTGACGTAGATAGGCATACGGCGCATTATCATTCGGTACATTCCTTCCCACATCCCACCACTTCTGCGTTTAGCTGACGACTCCATCTTTCAATTCAAACCCCTAAAAAGCACATAGAAACCGAGATAACACATTACGCAATTGGTAATCGAAACAATGTTTCCCGTCATCGAAATGATTATTTGGTCCTGGCGGGATGGCAATCGGGTAGCTGTCATCGAAAATTCCTGGAAGCGCTCGACTTAGTAAAGTGGGTCGTGGCGGGACCATCTGTTCTTCCTCGTGTTCTTGATTGTCCATTCTCAGTCTACGATTTCGATTGTTTCGCCGACACGTTGCTTCAATTTCTGCGTCAAATAGCAATGGTACGTTCCTCGAGCTCCCTGTCATGCACTAATAGGAATTATCTGCAAAAGATGAATAATCAGCGTAAGCGAATTGGCAAAAATAGTAAAAAATAATAATAATAATATTAATAATACTAATAATAATAATAATAAACGAGAAATAAAACGTCTAAACTAAAACTCAGAATAAATCCTAAAATTAATAATATAGCTATCCCTGGCAACGGCGCCAAAAACTTGACACGCTCAAATACTAGCAAGTTATTAGGTCGTGCAAGTAGTATAAAACGGACGAAGTCCGAGTATCGATCCACGAAGATAGCTTGATTAATTCTAAGATATTAAACCTAATTCTAATTTAGACTAAGAGAATTTTTGTAATTTTGGTGATTTAATTAAATAAGATAAAATCGCAAATAAAATAGACGCAAATAACATAGATGAGATAAAAATCAATTGACGACGAACGTGATCAAGGCACATACTCGGCACGGATTAATCCTACGTATTCATGCAATCAATATTTATTTAATCAATATAAACTAGTTAAGGTAGAAATTCCTAATATACGCGCTACCCGTTATTCACGTAACTAGCGACCCTATGCAATAATGACCAATCTCTATATTCCTATAAGACTGCAATCACTTCACACGCCTTCCGCTTTATGAATTTTCCCGAGTTTAGACGCTTTCGGCGCCTAAGATCTCGAAAACCACACGTACGAAACCGAATTCCATCTCTGGTCGGTTTTACGTCATGGTGTCCTATATTTATTATTATAACCGGTCTAATCACTTTTTCAGTCTTATAAACCAATCAAAAATCATGCACATGGTGATCAAGCATACGCAAGCATTAGACTCAAATATAGAACACGTAACTAAATTGATACGACTAAATAAAATACGAATAGCATTACTACGAATTCATAATCCGGCCTAATACGGCCCCAATCACAAAAGAAATTAGCCTAGCATATTAATATACGAAAACGACAAAGAATCAAAAGAAAACATTGTCGAAAACGAAATACTAGAAAGGTAAGAAATCGCCCTTGTTACGGTAGCCGCGTCGTCTCGCTTCGAGCCGTTGATTCGTCTCTAATTTCAGCCGTCGATCTCTGCCCTTTTTTTTCAGCTCTCGGCTCTCTCTTTCTATGATTCGCTGCTGCTCAATTTATAAGTGTAAGTAGCCGACTTAAATCGTTCAAGATTTGACTCTTCTAATGAATATTTTATCGATTCTTTGAATAGCTTCCATAAGTGTACGTGGCCTATTCTTGGCAAATAAAAATAATCCCTCTTGAAGCTCTTCACCAGTTAAATTGCAAGGTTGCCCAAATAACGTAAAAATTGCAAGAAGATCCCGTAAGATTCGAATTGTTCCAAAAGCGCCCCTATTTTCCCTTTGTCGATCTCGTTTGCTCGAAAATCTATCGAAATTAAATTTAAACATAAATATAGTGTATTCGAGGGAAATTTTGGTAAATAACGATCGGAAATGCACTTTTATGGGTAAAGAAATTTCGTAAAATCCTAACTTGTCAGCTTTTGTGAATTTTGCGAAATATAATTTGAATATGTCCCTAGCTCCTCTTTGGTGTCATAGTAGTAAAGGGGTATTGTTATCATTTAGGTCTTGTTTGTCCGCAAAGTCATATGTAATCTGGAATGTTGTTTGCCGAAAATATGAAATGTGCGGGCTAAATCAAATGCTTGGAGACGACACAACCTGTGTGTAAGTTTTCAAATGATTCGAATCAAGTATAATACCACAATATTCTACTTCTACTAGTGACTAGATGCAGCCCCCATACGATGCACGATGACTATTTTGCATGAAATTTAAATACAATTTATAAAAAAACTCTAGATGGCTTAATTCCGTTTTCTCATATACGTTAATCATTTCATTCGTAATAATAAGCAAAAGAAAATAATTTAACTGCGGAATTTTAAATACCGCTGTAACGTATTTTCTTTTATTTGAATACCAAATAATTCGAAAAATAGTACAAATGAAATTTGATAAAATTTAGTGGATTCTATCTCTACTTGTTCCCATGACCGTGCACTAGTGAGTTCAATCATGCTAACCGTGCGACGAGTACTATAGAAATGATTGAGGAATTCATGTTCCATTTGGTCACAGCTCACAGCTATCGATCGAACCAGCTTCCAAATCAATATACCAATCGAAAGCATTGCCCTTCAGCGAACGGACAAATTGTTTGACGAGGCGGTCTCCATAAGTTCCCGCATCATTGCATGTCTCAATGAAGTGAGCCACATGTTGCCTTGGATTTCCTTTGCCGTCAAACTGCTGAAATTTTGCAGGTTGGTAACCACTTGGCATCTTCAAATTATCAATTCTCATGGTATACGGTTTAGAATACATCAATGAGGATTTGGACCCTCCATCTTTCATTGTCCCAATGATAAACTCCTTCAGTTGGCTAACGGGGATCATCCCGTCGTTCGAAACTTGGAAACTTCCTGAAGGCTTCTCGAGTTCCTTTTGCTCGTCCTTTTCAGTTTCGTCAGAAGATTCCTCCCGCTTCTCATGTGCGCGGCTGTTATCAACGTCGTTGCTCTTGCTAGTCAGCTTTGCAATCTGGGCATCTTGTTCTTGCACGTGTTTCGTAAGCCCTTCGATTGCTCTTGTTAAACTTGCAATTTGCTCTTCCAGGGTTGTAGCATTCGTCACCATGACTTCATCTCGCTTGGAAGAATTGCTTGAGGTCGAATGGAGCGAAGGTACCGACGAGCACTCATTCTCGGCATTTTGTTCTTCTTCGATAATGACATTATCTTTGCCAAAAACGAGGTGGCGATCGATCTCCGTGGACTCTGAAATCACTTTTGACATGCTTCGGGTCTTAACACCAGTGTTTTGCCTGAAAGAACTCGAAACACTAAAGTTTGATGAGTTTATCATCAATGCGTTCTAATTCTTGAAGAGATGATAGGTAGAGAGGTCCCACTGGGCGTGCAAAAAATTTGTAACGTATTTTCATTAATTTGAATACCAAATAATTCGAAAAATAGTACAAATGAAATTTGATGAAATTTAGTGGATTCTATCTCTACTTGTTCCCCTGATTCCTCAAAGACTTTGGAAAATTCTTCAGTATTGAAAATCCTTGATTTGGGCCTTCGCTGAAGTTCCTTCGTGGGCTTTTGGGCTTGATCACGAAAGTCTTCAGTTCTCGTCTTCGAGTCGCGAGCTTGGTCTTGGGCTTCGATTCTTGAACTTGGGCTTTGAACCTTGAGCTTGAGCTTGGGCTTCGATTCTTCAAGGCTTGGGCTTCCTTGAGCTTGAGCTTGGGCTTCGATTCTCGAACTTTGGCTTTGAACTCTGAGCTTGAGCTTGGGCTTCGATTCTTGAACTTGGGCTTTGAACCTTGGACTTGAGCTTTGAACCTTGAGCTTGAGCTTGGGCTTCGATTCTTCAAGGCTTGATCTTCGTCTTCGAATCTTCGATCTTCGATTCTTCAAGGCTTGATCTTCGTCTTCGAATGTTCGATCTTCGATTCTTCAGATCTTCGGGGCTTCGTCTTCGATTCTTCAGCGTCTTCGATCTTCGAGTCTTCAAATCTTCAAGGCTTCGTCTTCGAATCTTCGATCTTCGATTCTTCAGATCTTCGAGGCTTCGTCTTCGAATCTTCGATCCTCGATTCTTTAGCGTCTTCGGTCTTCGATCTTCAGCGACTTCGATCTTCGAGCGTCTTCGATCTTCGTCCTCGAACGTCTTCAAGATCTTCGAGCGTCTTCGTTCTTCGTCCTCGAACGTCTTCAAGATCTTCGTCCGCGAACGTCTTCAAGATCTTCCAGCATCTTCGATCTTCGTCCTCGAACGTCTTCAAGATCTTCGTCCTCGAACGGCTTCAATCTTTTACTCAAAACACGATGAACTTTACAGAGAAAATCGAAAGCTTTAAAAGTCTTATTTCGCCTCTTGAAGCTCGTGTTTTCTTGAGTGTTTCTGACTTCTCCTTTCTGATTCTGGAGCCCCTTATTTATAGGCGTAGAGAATTCATAGTTATGGAAAATATAAGTTTTTGGGATGATTTATTTCATATTTATGTCGATTTTATTCATATATGATTTGATTTTGATTTGATTTGATTTATTCCATATTTGACTTGATTCTCTCAATATCTGCCGATTTTATAATATTTGATTTGGTTCCTTTACTTGTTTAACAAATCTCTACACATATTACCATGTATAGGATTTTGCTTAAAAGGAATATATATTTTCATGTATGACAATAATTTATTAATTAAATAAACTATTTCTTAATTTGAGATTAATTTATAGATCTCAATAAATAGCAATTTAATTAAATGACAATTTAATTTCTTGGAATTAATTTATTAAATCCCAATAAAACATCATAGACAATTTATTTGTTTATTTATTTAATTGTCTACAAATGCCCCCACTTCAAGTATTATTGACGGATTTACGGAGACGAGATTTGGAGTATATATTCTTTTTATATTGCTACTCCGTTGTCATGCATTTATCCTTAAGTATCGCATTATCGAATTGGGTACGTGATTTTACGGGCCTTTTGACTTGCTTGTAGTATTCGCCCATCCATCCACCTAGGAGAAGATATTGCCATGTCGAAGTAAAACACCATGATTTGTACGGAAAGAAAAGATAATTCCCATGCTGACTTAAGCAAGCATATGCAAGGTATATATTATATTTTGGGAATTAAATATTTAACCCATATTGGGTTCCACCCTTGTGCATAGGGTTGGCAACGGGGCGGGGCGGGGGCGGGGGCGGGGACCTAATCCCCGTCCCTGCCCCGCGAGGCTTTCGGGGACAAAATTGTCCCCGTCCCCGTCCCCGCCGGATCCCCGCGGGGATTCAATTTTTTAGAAAAATTAATATTTTAAATATAATATATAAATTTAATTATATTTTCGTTATAAATATTATATAAATTATAGTTTATATATTATTTATATTAATTTAACATTATTTAATCTATATTTAATATTATTGTAATATTATTTAAATTATAGTTTAATATTATATATATTATATAATATATATAGAAGGCGGGGCGGGGCGGGGAACGGGGCGGGGATCCCCGCGGGGAAAATCTTTCCCCGTCCCCGCCCCGCGGGGGTAAAAACTCGGGGATTCCCCGCCCCGTTCGGGGCGGATCCCCGCGGGGACGGGGAATCCCCGCCCCACTGCCATCCCTACTTGTGCATAAGTAAGCCTTTTCCCCACGTTAGATTGCCTCACAGTAAAAAAAACTAATTGCATAAGTCTCCAACTTGAAACCATGAACATGAAGTCTTCCACATCGAAGGTTACGAGCAAACTACCTCCTCTAGGCAAGCTCCTGTATCTCTCTGTCTTCTTTCTTTTATAATATATATATATATATATATATATATATATATATATAATATGTTAATGTTGACTAGCTCAGCTCTGACAATGTTGGGCTAACATTTCAGCCAACATTGTTGTCTTTCAACATTCGATTTTATCTTTCATGCCCAAAACCGTTTAACATTTTTTGTAGCTTTATTTACTGATATGCAGGACGTGTTTAAAGTGCTGGAACGAGTCTAAACCGTGTGGAAAGCGTGTGGAGCTACTTGAACGAATTTGGGAAGTGCGCTTACCATAAATAGAAGATTTGAAGATCAACAGAGAATTAGTCAAGCAACGACCAAGATTAGAAGATCTGAGTATCAAAAGAGAATTATTCAACCAGCTACCATAAATAGGAGATAAGGGATCGACCAATGAGATGAGAAGAATCGAACTAAATATATACTATATTTAGGGAGATCTTCGAGGAGATATTTGAAGAGATATTCAAGGGATCTTTTTACCAATTCAAGATGGATTTTTCATATAAAAAACATCGAAAATGTATTTATAAATATCACCGAGTCCTTTAGTAAATAAAAAACTATTAATGGATACATATTGTAATATTTATATATTTCATTTATTTATTATTTTATATATGGGTACGTTAATAATTAACATAAAGGAATATATTATATTTTATAAATATTAAAAGCAATCTAAGAAACTCATTTCCAATTCCAAGTGCATATTTGAGTCTAAAAAAATGAGAGAAAACAAAACTCATTTTAAATTTGTGTTTGAAGTACGGTTGGAGGAATATTAATCCCCTTTTTGGGAATTTCTCGATATTAATTGGAGATGCTCTTCGTTGAGCTGCCAAATATTTTCAACTGAATACCATAACCATAATACCTTACCTATTATATAGCAATCGATAAATGATAATGGGCCTAACTCTTTTTCCACTGAAGAGTGAAAACCATTCAAATCATCAGAAATTAAACAGATAGATTATTGTTCCATGAACAGTGTATGTTCGTCCATACATGATCAAACTTATCACACCAAAAAGATAAAGTGAAACATCAATTTTGAGGGCACGAAGTTGTTCCTAACAACACACCGTACGATGGTTTATTCCAAAACAGAAATTGTATGCAATGCACAGTGTGGGCATTTCACTCTTCAGCTTGTCTCCGTACTTCTTCTGCGTAACGAAACAAACACCAATGCATTGTTAGTGATTGATAATGGTCTGCTTTCTTCCTTTGATTTCAGTGAGCATGGAAATGAAACAACAAGGCATGCGAAGTTCACATTCAAGATTACATTAATGGTTCAAGCAAAGGGAATCCAACAATATAAAATCTCTTCCTAGTACAGCGGCTACAACACATGAAAAGAAATCAATGTCATCACTTCAATCCAATCTCTTTTGACAGTTATCCAGAGGAAGAACGAATGCTTAGAACTCCATTATCCCAAAATATTCTCAAATTCATCAAAAGTATGCGCAAAGGAATCCATGAAGAGACCAGCATATAAACCAAATCACAAAAATTTCCTATCGTCAAATTGCATCGACCAAATAATCGATGACATCTCATTAATCAATCGGAAAAAAAAAATCAAAGTCACCTAATAAACATGTGATAGTTTATCACATAATAGCAAACAAAACCAAAGGAAATATTCAGCTGACGAAAGAACAGTAACCCTCACTGCAAGACTACAAGCAGACAATAGCAGAAAATGAACATCAATTTGTTAAATCAATACCGCAGAGCATGCACCCCACGATCTACCGCCTGGAAAGAAGTTAATAAAACATTTGAATACCAAGAAAATCAACATAAGATAATGTCAGATTCAAAGCCTAATTTCGGAGAATTAGATTTCTCCCTTTCCCAGATCCAACACTATCGAGGGAGGGACATATCGATATCGAAAGAAATCATGCATAGATCATAAATTTTGATACATACTCGTTCACCGAAAAATGCACCGATGACGACAAACGTGACGTAGATAGGCATACGGCGCATTATCATTCGGTACATTCCTTCCCACATCCCACCACTTCTGCGTTTAGCTGACGACTCCATCTTTCAATTCAAACCCCTAAAAAGCACATAGAAACCGAGATAACACATTACGCAATTGGTAATCGAAACAATGTTTTCCCGTCATCGAAATGATTATTTGGTCCTGGCGGGATGGCAATCGGGTAGCTGTCATCGAAAATTCCTGGAAGCGCTCGACTTAGTAAAGTGGGTCGTGGCGGGACCATCTGTTCTTCCTCGTGTTCTTGATTGTCCATTCTCAGTCTACGATTTCGATTGTTTCGCCGACACGTTGCTTCAATTTCTGCGTCAAATAGCAATGGTACGTTCCTCGAGCTCCCTGTCATGCACTAATAGGAATTATCTGCAAAAGATGAATAATCAGCGTAAGCGAATTGGCAAAAATAGTAAAAAATAATAATAATAATATTAATAATACTAATAATAATAATAATAAACGAGAAATAAAACGTCTAAACTAAAACTCAGAATAAATCCTAAAATTAATAATATAGCTATCCCTGGCAACGGCGCCAAAAACTTGACACGCTCAAATACTAGCAAGTTATTAGGTCGTGCAAGTAGTATAAAACGGACGAAGTCCGAGTATCGATCCACGAAGATAGCTTGATTAATTCTAAGATATTAAACCTAATTCTAATTTAGACTAAGAGAATTTTTGTAATTTTGGTGATTTAATTAAATAAGATAAAATCGCAAATAAAATAGACGCAAATAACATAGATGAGATAAAAATCAATTGACGACGAACGTGATCAAGGCACATACTCGGCACGGATTAATCCTACGTATTCATGCAATCAATATTTATTTAATCAATATAAACTAGTTAAGGTAGAAATTCCTAATATACGCGCTACCCGTTATTCACGTAACTAGCGACCCTATGCAATAATGACCAATCTCTATATTCCTATAAGACTGCAATCACTTCACACGCCTTCCGCTTTATGAATTTTCCCGAGTTTAGACGCTTTCGGCGCCTAAGATCTCGAAAACCACACGTACGAAACCGAATTCCATCTCTGGTCGGTTTTACGTCATGGTGTCCTATATTTATTATTATAACCGGTCTAATCACTTTTTCAGTCTTATAAACCAATCAAAAATCATGCACATGGTGATCAAGCATACGCAAGCATTAGACTCAAATATAGAACACGTAACTAAATTGATACGACTAAATAAAATACGAATAGCATTACTACGAATTCATAATCCGGCCTAATACGGCCCCAATCACAAAAGAAATTAGCCTAGCATATTAATATACGAAAACGACAAAGAATCAAAAGAAAACATTGTCGAAAACGAAATACTAGAAAGGTAAGAAATCGCCCTTGTTACGGTAGCCGCGTCGTCTCGCTTCGAGCCGTTGATTCGTCTCTAATTTCAGCCGTCGATCTCTGCCCTTTTTTTTCAGCTCTCGGCTCTCTCTTTCTATGATTCGCTGCTGCTCAATTTATAAGTGTAAGTAGCCGACTTAAATCGTTCAAGATTTGACTCTTCTAATGAATATTTTATCGATTCTTTGAATAGCTTCCATAAGTGTACGTGGCCTATTCTTGGCAAATAAAAATAATCCCTCTTGAAGCTCTTCACCAGTTAAATTGCAAGGTTGCCCAAATAACGTAAAAATTGCAAGAAGATCCCGTAAGATTCGAATTGTTCCAAAAGCGCCCCTATTTTCCCTTTGTCGATCTCGTTTGCTCGAAAATCTATCGAAATTAAATTTAAACATAAATATAGTGTATTCGAGGGAAATTTTGGTAAATAACGATCGGAAATGCACTTTTATGGGTAAAGAAATTTCGTAAAATCCTAACTTGTCAGCTTTTGTGAATTTTGCGAAATATAATTTGAATATGTCCCTAGCTCCTCTTTGGTGTCATAGTAGTAAAGGGGTATTGTTATCATTTAGGTCTTGTTTGTCCGCAAAGTCATATGTAATCTGGAATGTTGTTTGCCGAAAATATGAAATGTGCGGGCTAAATCAAATGCTTGGAGACGACACAACCTGTGTGTAAGTTTTCAAATGATTCGAATCAAGTATAATACCACAATATTCTACTTCTACTAGTGACTAGATGCAGCCCCCATACGATGCACGATGACTATTTTGCATGAAATTTAAATACAATTTATAAAAAAACTCTAGATGGCTTAATTCCGTTTTCTCATATACGTTAATCATTTCATTCGTAATAATAAGCAAAAGAAAATAATTTAACTGCGGAATTTTAAATACCGCTGTAACGTATTTTCTTTTATTTGAATACCAAATAATTCGAAAAATAGTACAAATGAAATTTGATAAAATTTAGTGGATTCTATCTCTACTTGTTCCCATGACCGTGCACTAGTGAGTTCAATCATGCTAACCGTGCGACGAGTACTATAGAAATGATTGAGGAATTCATGTTCCATTTGGTCACAGCTCACAGCTATCGATCGAACCAGCTTCCAAATCAATATACCAATCGAAAGCATTGCCCTTCAGCGAACGGACAAATTGTTTGACGAGGCGGTCTCCATAAGTTCCCGCATCATTGCATGTCTCAATGAAGTGAGCCACATGTTGCCTTGGATTTCCTTTGCCGTCAAACTGCTGAAATTTTGCAGGTTGGTAACCACTTGGCATCTTCAAATTATCAATTCTCATGGTATACGGTTTAGAATACATCAATGAGGATTTGGACCCTCCATCTTTCATTGTCCCAATGATAAACTCCTTCAGTTGGCTAACGGGGATCATCCCGTCGTTCGAAACTTGGAAACTTCCTGAAGGCTTCTCGAGTTCCTTTTGCTCGTCCTTTTCAGTTTCGTCAGAAGATTCCTCCCGCTTCTCATGTGCGCGGCTGTTATCAACGTCGTTGCTCTTGCTAGTCAGCTTTGCAATCTGGGCATCTTGTTCTTGCACGTGTTTCGTAAGCCCTTCGATTGCTCTTGTTAAACTTGCAATTTGCTCTTCCAGGGTTGTAGCATTCGTCACCATGACTTCATCTCGCTTGGAAGAATTGCTTGAGGTCGAATGGAGCGAAGGTACCGACGAGCACTCATTCTTGGCATTTTGTTCTTCTTCGATAATGACATTATCTTTGCCAAAAACGAGGTGGCGATCGATCTCCGTGGACTCTGAAATCACTTTTGACATGCTTCGGGTCTTAACACCAGTGTTTTGCCTGAAAGAACTCGAAACACTAAAGTTTGATGAGTTTATCATCAATGCGTTCTAATTCTTGAAGAGATGATAGGTAGAGAGGTCCCACTGGGCGTGCAAAAAATTTGTAACGTATTTTCATTAATTTGAATACCAAATAATTCGAAAAATAGTACAAATGAAATTTGATGAAATTTAGTGGATTCTATCTCTACTTGTTCCCCTGATTCCTCAAAGACTTTGGAAAATTCTTCAGTATTGAAAATCCTTGATTTGGGCCTTCGCTGAAGTTCCTTCGTGGGCTTTTGGGCTTGATCACGAAAGTCTTCAGTTCTCGTCTTCGAGTCGCGAGCTTGGTCTTGGGCTTCGATTCTTGAACTTGGGCTTTGAACCTTGAGCTTGAGCTTGGGCTTCGATTCTTCAAGGCTTGGGCTTCCTTGAGCTTGAGCTTGGGCTTCGATTCTCGAACTTTGGCTTTGAACTCTGAGCTTGAGCTTGGGCTTCGATTCTTGAACTTGGGCTTTGAACCTTGGACTTGAGCTTTGAACCTTGAGCTTGAGCTTGGGCTTCGATTCTTCAAGGCTTGATCTTCGTCTTCGAATCTTCGATCTTCGATTCTTCAAGGCTTGATCTTCGTCTTCGAATGTTCGATCTTCGATTCTTCAGATCTTCGGGGCTTCGTCTTCGATTCTTCAGCGTCTTCGATCTTCGAGTCTTCAAATCTTCAAGGCTTCGTCTTCGAATCTTCGATCTTCGATTCTTCAGATCTTCGAGGCTTCGTCTTCGAATCTTCGATCCTCGATTCTTTAGCGTCTTCGGTCTTCGATCTTCAGCGACTTCGATCTTCGAGCGTCTTCGATCTTCGTCCTCGAACGTCTTCAAGATCTTCGAGCGTCTTCGTTCTTCGTCCTCGAACGTCTTCAAGATCTTCGTCCGCGAACGTCTTCAAGATCTTCCAGCATCTTCGATCTTCGTCCTCGAACGTCTTCAAGATCTTCGTCCTCGAACGGCTTCAATCTTTTACTCAAAACACGATGAACTTTACAGAGAAAATCGAAAGCTTTAAAAGTCTTATTTCGCCTCTTGAAGCTCGTGTTTTCTTGAGTGTTTCTGACTTCTCCTTTCTGATTCTGGAGCCCCTTATTTATAGGCGTAGAGAATTCATAGTTATGGAAAATATAAGTTTTTGGGATGATTTATTTCATATTTATGTCGATTTTATTCATATATGATTTGATTTTGATTTGATTTGATTTATTCCATATTTGACTTGATTCTCTCAATATCTGCCGATTTTATAATATTTGATTTGGTTCCTTTACTTGTTTAACAAATCTCTACACATATTACCATGTATAGGATTTTGCTTAAAATGAATATATATTTTCATGTATGACAATAATTTATTAATTAAATAAACTATTTCTTAATTTGAGATTAATTTATAGATCTCAATAAATAGCAATTTAATTAAATGACAATTTAATTTCTTGGAATTAATTTATTAAATCCCAATAAAACATCATAGACAATTTATTTGTTTATTTATTTAATTGTCTACAAATGCCCCCACTTCAAGTATTATTGACGGATTTACGGAGACGAGATTTGGAGTATATATTCTTTTTATATTGCTACTCCGTTGTCATGCATTTATCCTTAAGTATCGCATTATCGAATTGGGTACGTGATTTTACGGGCCTTTTGACTTGCTTGTAGTATTCGCCCATCCATCCACCTAGGAGAAGATATTGCCATGTCGAAGTAAAACACCATGATTTGTACGGAAAGAAAAGATAATTCCCATGCTGACTTAAGCAAGCATATGCAAGGTATATATTAGATTTTGGGAATTAAATATTTAACCCATATTGGGTTCCACCCTTGTGCATAGGGTTGGCAACGGGGCGGGGCGGGGGCGGGGGCGGGGACCTAATCCCCGTCCCTGCCCCGCGAGGCTTTCGGGGACAAAATTGTCCCCGTCCCCGTCCCCGCCGGATCCCCGCGGGGATTCAATTTTTTAGAAAAATTAATATTTTAAATATAATATATAAATTTAATTATATTTTCGTTATAAATATTATATAAATTATAGTTTATATATTATTTATATTAATTTAACATTATTTAATCTATATTTAATATTATTGTAATATTATTTAAATTATAGTTTAATATTATATATATTATATAATATATATAGAAGGCGGGGCGGGGCGGGGAACGGGGCGGGGATCCCCGCGGGGAAAAATCTTTCCCCGTCCCCGCCCCGCGGGGGTAAAAACTCGGGGATTCCCCGCCCCGTTCGGGCGGATCCCCGCGGGGACGGGGAATCCCCGCCCCACTGCCATCCCTACTTGTGCATAAGTAAGCCTTTTCCCCACGTTAGATTGCCTCACAGTAAAAAAAACTAATTGCATAAGTCTCCAACTTGAAACCATGAACATGAAGTCTTCCACATCGAAGGTTACGAGCAAACTACCTCCTCTAGGCAAGCTCCTGTATCTCTCTGTCTTCTTTCTTTTATAATATATATATATATATATATATAATATGTTAATGTTGACTAGCTCAGCTCTGACAATGTTGGGCTAACATTTCAGCCAACATTGTTGTCTTTCAACATTCGATTTTATCTTTCATGCCCAAAACCGTTTAACATTTTTTGTAGCTTTATTTACTGATATGCAGGACGTGTTTAAAGTGCTGGAACGAGTCTAAACCGTGTGGAAAGCGTGTGGAGCTACTTGAACGAATTTGGGAAGTGCGCTTACCATAAATAGAAGATTTGAAGATCAACAGAGAATTAGTCAAGCAATGACCAAGATTAGAAGATCTGAGTATCAAAAGAGAATTATTCAACCAGCTACCATAAATAGGAGATAAGGGATCGACCAATGAGATGAGAAGAATCGAACTAAATATATACTATATTTAGGGAGATCTTCGAGGAGATATTTGAAGAGATATTCAAGGGATCTTTTTACCAATTCAAGATGGAGCCAAGGTCTATAAATAAGAGTTATTTTCGAGCTGCAACCAACGACTCTCGAGGGAGCTTTCATGGAGTAAAGTTGAGCGACATATTGAGTGAAAAATATGAGCGAAACACATATCGAGCTTGAGCGAATTTTATATATTATGAGAGTTGTCTTTTGGACTAGTATTGAGCTTTAAGAAGTCTTAGTACTTCGTAGGTTTTCAGAATCGCGTCAATTCTTTTTCTAGGCTTGTTTTTACTATCTTCGGATAGTTGTTTTGCATCCATTGCTGTAGTGGAATTTCGTCTTGAGGCACGCAGCAAGTTTTTATAACTTGTTGCATAGATTTACATCTTGTGTTCATCTATTTTAGTCACTAAGTAATTACAATATTACGCGGTGCATCTGAATGTTAGGTAGAGTGTTACCCCGACATTTTACCCAACATCCTGTCTATACTTCGTGTTTTACATCCATATCATACCGGGACCACTTGAAAGTGGTATTAGAGCCTCCGCTTGACGTGACTAAGCATTTTGATCCTTTATAATGGATGTTACAAGTTCAAATCATCTCGGCAAAGTCCCTGTGTTAGACGGTTCCAATTATGCCTATTGGAAGGTTCGTGTGCGCCAATACATCAAATCCATAGATGTGCGAGCGTGGGAAGCTGTTCTCAACGGATACACTCCACCTCGATCTCCTCCAGATACTGATGGCGAAGTAGTCGACAAGCCTATCGAACAGTGGACTATTGCTGAAAAGAATACGGCCGAGTATAACGACAAAGCTCTTAATGCCATCTTCTCTTCGGTGGACATATTCATCTTCAAGATCATTCAGAATTGTTCGACGGCAAAGAACGCATGGGATCTACTTCAGAGGTACTGCGAAGGCAATGCGAGCATGAGGGAAACCAAGCTACGATACCTCCTCAATCAATTCGAAAACCTCAGAATGAAGAAAGACGAGGATATCACCACATACTTTGGGAAGAGTCTGACGATTTCAAGCGAGTGTGCTAGCCTCGGAGATCCGATTGCAAACAAGGTACTTGTTTCTAAAGCTTTACGTACTTTAACTGAAAAGTTTAATGTGAAGGTAGCGGCATCGAGGAAGCACACAACCTGTCCATAATGGAATTCAACACATTGATGAACATCATGAAGAATTATGAGACCAACCTCGAAGTCCAAAAGAGAGCTTCACGTGGCAAAAGCATTGCTCTAGTCAGTCAGTCATCCAAGGTGCAAACTGAAGTTGACCCTGACAATGATGAGGATATGGCTATGCTCGTGAAGAAATTCGCAAAGTTCTTTCATAAGAAGAATGTCGAGCAGAATGTTGGCCCAACATCCGGGAAGGGCCAGAATGACAAAACAGAACATTCGTCTGCGCCTCCGTTCTTCAAACGCAAACCAGATGGAAAGAAGAAGAACATCAACTACGAATCTGTAAGATGCTATGAATGCCAAGGATGGGGTCATTTTGCCAACGAGTGTACAAATACCCTTCGCAAGCACGGAAAGCTATGTGGATCGATCTTTCTGACGATGAAGATGAAGAACAGTGCCCTAAGGAGTCTAGGCGATTATCAGTAACCATACAGTCCTTCTCTGACAACGAAGAAGAAGATCATCGAATCGGATTTGCGGCGGTAACTGATGTTGAGCCAACATTTGACTCAACATCCGAGACACAAATTATTTTTGATTATGATGACTCAAACTGTTTTGATGGGTATTTAAGCTTTGATGATGCAGATTCAGAGACAGACGATAATGCAGCCATGAAGCAATTGACCACACTATTTGAAATTGAAAAGGCACAAAACGCACAACTAAAAGCCGCCGTGAAAATGCTGTTCGAGGAGAATGAAAAGAACGAAAAGGTGATTGAAGGCCTTCTTGATGGGATGAACAAGATGGAAGCTGTACTAACACGTAAGGACAAGGAGATTGACAAGCTTCAAAAGCGAGTCAACGAAGGCGATGAGACGTTCACGAAGATGAACAAGGGTACAACGATCCTTGATGAGGTATTATCGATAGGTATTTTTGATAAGCAAGGTCTAGGATTTAGTTCTCAGCCCATTTGCGATAATCCTAAACCCGTGACCAATGTTCAGCCTAAGATAGTTTTTGTAAAGGAGAAATCGCATGCCTCGAGTGATGTTAGTGAAACTGTGATAGTTAAGACTAGCCCTAAGTATGATGTTAGTAAACTTAAGGATGCGTCATTTAAATGTCATCATTGCAAGCAACCTGGTCATATTAAGCCACATTGCTGGAAATTGAAGGGGGGGATTTCTGCAAAGAAATCGATGTCGGCTGAAATGTCATCCAACATCCAGCTCAACATTGAGAAATCAGTGTTGAAACGTATGTCTGGAGTAAGTTCAGCTGGCTCACCTTCAAATTCTGGTAACCTAAATGCTGTTTTATCATCAAAGAAAGTTTGGATAGAGAAGTCTGTGCATAAGTGCAATGTTGTGTATACCTCTTTGCAAGCTAACGTGACAGGTTCTTGGTACTTCGATACGGGTGCTCCCGACATATGACGGGTACCAAAGAATATCTGAGTGAGTACATGCCTGTAAAGAGTGGATCTGTGACGTTCGGAGGAGGTGCTAAAGGACGGATTCTTGGTCGAGGCAGATTGAATGTGCCCAATTTCCCTAAGCTAAGCAACGTACTCCACGTCGACAGGCTTGTAGCTAACTTGATTAGCATAAGCCAACTATGCGACGACGACTTGGAGGTGAGATTTAATAAGGAATGTTGTGAGGTTTTTAACAGCAATGGTGTTCGAGTTATGGCAGGTAAACGATCGAGCGATAACTGCTACTTAGTCGGAGACAAATCCAATTCGAAGGACGTGTGCCAACTATCGAAGGCCGAAGACGATGTCATTCTTTGGCATTACAAACTGGGCCATGTCAACTACCGAACGCTGGAGCAACTTATCAAACACGACGCGATCAGAGGCATTCCAAAACTTAAGGAGTTTGGTAAGTTGTGAGTCATGTTTGAAGGGTAAGCAAGTGCATGCTAGCCATAATGTTGACCAACATGCTGCCCAACATTTTAAAACTGCTCATTGTTTTCAGCTTATTCACATGGATTTGATGGGTCCGATGGAAGTAGATAGCATTGGTGGTAGGAAATATGCTTATGTGCTTGTTGATGATTACTCTAGATATGCATGGATTTTCTTTCTTAAGGAAAAATCTGAGTCGTTCGATCTTCAAAAGTTTTGTGCTATGATTAAGAATAATTTCAGTGCTTCGATTTTTCGTATTAGGTCTGATCATGGTAGGGATTTTGAGAATCAATTGTTTGACGAATTTTGTGATAGAAAAGGCATTATTCATGAGTATTCTTCTCCTAAGACACCCCAACAAAATGGGGTGGCCGAAAGGAAGAATAGGACATTGCAGGAAATGGCACGTGTTATGTTGCATTCTAAGAGTCTTTCTAAAAGATTTTGGGCTGAAGCTTTGCATACCGCATGTCATATATCTAATCGTGTTTTCTTTCGTCATGGTACTAAAATGACTTCGTATGAATTGTTGAATGGGAAAAAGCCGACTGTCAAGTATTTCCATGCTTTTGGGTGTTATTGTTACATGTTAAATGATCGTGAGTACTTGACCAAGTTTGATTCGAAAAGTGACAAGTGTATTTTTCTTGGATACTCACCTAATAGTCGTGCTTATCGTGTGTATAACTTGCGCTTAAAGTCTGTTCAGGAGTCGGCAAATATTGTGTTTGATGATGCTACTGATCTTAGCAAAGTGTCTCCTCAAGTTGATATTTCAGATGTTATACAAGCTGTGAATGAAACAGAGGAAAATGTGGAGGAAAATGTTGACCAACATCTGACTCAACATCTGTGCCAGAACAGAACATTGAGGTTGGACCCAGTGAAATTCGTAAAGACCCGCCAGCTAAGATTCGAAAAGATCACCCCACAGACTTAATTATTGGAGATGTGAAAGAAGGTAGGAAAACCAGAGACAAGCCGCGCAAGGATTATAAGTCTATGGTAAGAAACGTATGCATGAACACAGTATACGTTGAGGTACGTTTTAATTGTTTTGTTTCTGAGATAGAACCGAATAATGTCCTTGAAGCTCTCAAGGATAATTTCTGGATTAATGCGATGCAAGAGGAACTCTTACAGTTTGAGAAAAACCAAGTATGGACCTTAGTCCCACGGCCGAAGGACATTAATGTCATAGGCACGAAGTGGATCTTTAAGAATAAATCTGATGAACTTGGTAGAGTTGTTAGGAACAAAGCACGTTTAGTAGCTCAGGGTTATACGCAAGTTGAGGACATAGACTTTGATGAGACTTTCACTCCCGTTGCTAGGTTAGAATCAATTTGGTTGTTATTAGCTATTGCATGTTGGCTTAACATCACGTTACACCAAATGGATGTTAAGGGTGCGTTTTTATATGGGTATATCGATAAAGATATCTATGTTGAACAGCCTAAGGGATTTGAGGATCCGCATTATCCTAACCATGTTTTTAAGCTGCAGAAAGCTTTGTATGGGTTGAAACAAGCTCCTCGAGCTTGGTATGCGAGGTTAGCCACATTTTTACTTGAATTTGGGTTTGTACGAGGTGAGGCCGACCGCACTCTTTTTGTAAAAAAGGGTCAGTTCAGATATTTTGATTGCCCAAGTTTATGTTGATGATATTGTGTTTGGCTCAAGCTCACAATCTATGCTAGATCAATTTGTGCAGACGATGAATACTACGTTCAAAATGAGCATGATTGGGGAACTAACTTTTTTCTTAGGCTTGCAGATCAAGCAAAGCAGTGACGGGATTTTTATGTCTTAGGAGAAATACGCAAAGAACACTGTCAAGAAGTTCGGGCTTGACACGGCAAAGGTAATGAAAACTCCAATGGGTTCAACACAAAAGGTATGTAAGGACAATGTTGGACAGAATGTTGACCCAATATTATATCGATCCATGATAGGCAGTTTGCTTTATCTTTCAGCGAGTAGACCCGATATTATGTATAGCGTATGTGTTTGTGCTAGATATCAGTCTGAGCCTAAAGTTTCCCATCTTAATGCTGTTAAGCGTATTCTTCGTTATGTGAGTGGAACGTGTAGCCTAGGATTATGGTTGTCTAAAGATACTAATATGAGTCTTGTAGGCTACAGCGATGCTGATTGGGCAGGTGACGAGGATGATTGCAAGAGCACAAATGGCGGCTGTTTCTTCTTAGGTAATAACTTAGTTGCATGGTACAGTAAGAAGCAAAATTGTGTGTCTTTATCCACTGCTGAGTCTGAATATGTTGCTGCGGGTAGTTGCTGTACACAATTGATATGGTTAGATAGCATGTTGTGTGACTATGGTTTAGAGTGCGAATCTGTCCTCATGTACTGTGATAACCTTAGTGCCATCAACATATCTAGGAACCCGATCCAGCATTCACGCACGAAGCATATAGATATAAGGCATCATTTTCTGAGAGATATGGTAGAAAAAGAGTTAGTCCGCATTGATCATGTGACGCCCGGGGCCGACGAGGGCGGGGAGTGATCGCCGGTGCCAAAGAGATGCACGGACAAGGAGCAGCTCCTGGCAGGCTTCTAGGCGAAGGGGTACATGAACGAACCGATCCGACACCCGAATGAGAGGGGATACTGAGACTGACAATGTATGGGCGTGTCAGGCTAAGATCGTATAAAAGAATTGATAGTACTACTCATATCACCAAGGTCGACCTACCTTTTCGGGAGTCCATCCGAAAGAACTTCGAAGTTAAGCGTGCTTGACTTGAAGAAATCTTAGGATGGGTAACCCCCTGGGAAGTTTGCCCAGGGTGCGTGTGAGCGAGGACGAAGCACGCTGAAAGGTTAAATGGTGGTACAGTGGGGTCAGACTAACAGTTGGAGTGTAGTGGGCCCAACCCCACAGGTCCCGGTAGGGACGGATGCTATAGTGACACCCGGTATGGGACGGGATGTTACAGATCATATAGACACGAAACATCAGTTAGCTGACATTTTCACGAAAGCATTGGATTTTGAAAGGTTTGCGGACCTGAAAAAGTCCATAGGTTTGCATCAGTCTGTCTGAATGTTGGTCCAACATTTGGATCAACATAGCATATGTCAAATTCGATGGTTACCGCTTTAATGTTTGATTTAGTATTCTGTTCTTTTTTTCCTGTGAAATGACTTGATTCCTCTTGACTGGTCCCTGAATGAACCCGTTCTCTAAAAAAAAGGGGGCTCTTGGTAATAAGTTCCCTAGGTACACGACATTCGCGGTGACGATGTACTCTTTGCGACAAAAAGCCAATCCTTAGACGCATATAGCTTGCTCATAAAGTCCTTGCTAGGTACTTGGTAATAAATTTCCTTAGGTACACGGCATTCGCTGTGACGATAAAGCCAAACCTTGAGGCTTGGGGTATAAGGAAGTGCATAAATTATTAGATAAATAAGGTGAAAGGGTAGAAATAAAGGGAACTGGTTTTAAGAAGGGTTGGGCAGATAAGTCTAGGATTATGGAATTAGAATGTTGAGTCTTATGTTGGGGCAACATATGTGACTGTCAGTTTGACCATGCTATATTTTTATGCTTTCGTTTATGTGCATTAGTTTTTAAGTCAGCATGTGTCAGTTTCGTGTGTCTAGTTTAGATATCTCTCAGAATTACATTAGAACTCTCGAAGAACAACGTGTTACACTTGGCTCAAGTGATCCTCATTGTCGCTCAAACGGTTAGTCTCGCTCGATTCTATTATGACTTTTGACTTGGTATTTTTGGTTGAATCATGATCTGATTTGCTCTATATTTTTCCATGACCGATTCTTCCATATACCATAGTAGCTCCTTGGTTATTTAGACAGTTGTGACCTGATTCTACCTTATCCTCTAAACTGTCTAAATTATATATGAGTCCAACGGTTCTTTTTCTCGGCCTTACCTATTCCACGATGAAATATTTGCTGAGTGACCGTTTTATTTATGTCGTTGGATATTTCTCTCTTTTAGGTTCGACTTGAGCTCTCATACTATCGCATATCCTATTTCATAGTTCGAACTTCACGCTGAAATAATCTCTGTTCTTGACTGTGTTTCATATAATCAAGGGTTACGCATTCTGTTCTGCATATGCATTTCTTGATTTTTATCATTGATTTCTCTATGGCAAACTCACCT
Organism: Craterostigma plantagineum; assembly: GCA_027422505.1. Taxonomy (NCBI): domain Eukaryota; kingdom Viridiplantae; phylum Streptophyta; class Magnoliopsida; order Lamiales; family Linderniaceae; genus Craterostigma; species Craterostigma plantagineum. The sequence goes on along the minus strand of JAPQWV010000033.1, from coordinate 2,754,847 downwards.
ATTTCTTAGTCTCAGAATGTTGGTACAGATCCAGCATTTCCCTCAACATCTGCAAGTTGGCTAACAGAGAAGTTCTCTGAGTTTTTTTCTTTCTTCCCAAAAAGGGGGAGAAGGTTGTGCAGATAAAAAGGGGGAGATAAGGACATTCAGGGGGAGTAGAATAAAGAGCCGAACAAACAGGGGGAGCTGACCAAGAAGGAGAAGCAGCCGAGAAAGCATTAGAAGGAAACTCCATACTCCATTGAGAGTGAAGCTCTGATCCTTTCTATTTTGCAATGCATAATTGATTTTTTCTCTGATTTTTATTTTTGCATGTCTGATTTGCTTCTCCGATATGTTTACATGTTTGCCTGCTTACTAGCCGAATATATTTTTATTTTGCAGATGTTTAACTTAAGACCTTGTTATGGCTATGTACTATCGTCGTAGTACTTTGAATAGTTTAATCGCTATTCTCTTTGCGTCTACTCTAACCATCTTTTGTTGTTTTTGTGGTTGAGTAGATTTTGCCTTCATGGGGAGTTTTGGAAATTTTAAATCTGCACGGGTTTTGGGAAGAAAGATAAAAAGGGGGAGATTGTTAATGTTGACTAGCTCAGCTCTGACAATGTTGAGCTAACATTTCAGCCAACATTGTTTCTGTCAACATACGATTTTATCATTCATGCCCAAAACCGTTTAACCTTTTTTGTAGCTTTATTTACTGATATGCAGGATGTGTTTAAAGTGCTGGAACGAGTCTAAACCTTGTGGAAAGCGTGTGGAGCTACTTGAACGAATTTGGGAAGTGCGCTTACCATAAATAGAAGATTTGAAGATCAAAAAAGAATTAGTCAAGCAACGACCAAGATTAGAAGATCTAAATATCAAAAGAGAATTATTCAACCAGCTACCATAAATAGGAGATAAGGGATCGACCAATGAGATAAGAAGAATCGAACTAAATATATACTATATTTAGGGAGATCTTCGAGGAGATATTTGAAGAGATATTCAAGGGATCTTTTTACCAATTCAAGAGGGAGCCAAGGTCTATAAATAAGAGTTATTTTCGAGCTGCAATCAACGACTCTCGAGGGAGCTTTCATGGAGTAAAGTTGAGCGACATATTGAGTGAAAAATATGAGCGAAACACATATCGAGCTTGAGCGAATTTTATATATTATGAGAGTTGTCTTTTAGCCTAGTATTGAGCTTTAAGAAGTCTTAGTACTTCGTAGGTTTTCAGAATCGTGTCGATTCTTTTGTACGCTTGTTTTTACTATCTTCGGATAGTTGTTTTGCATCCATTGCTGTAGTGGAATTTCGCCTTGAGGCACGCAACAAGTTTTTATAACTTGCTGCACAGATTTACATCTTGTGTTCATCTATTTTCGTCACTAAGTAATTACAATATTCCGCTGTGCATCTGAATGTTAGGTAGAGTGTTACCCGACATTTTATCCAACATCCTGTCTATACTTAGTGTTTTACATCCATATCGTACCGGGACCACTTCATAATATATATCGACGTTTGCAGTTTAGGAGTATCTGAACATTTTAGCCATGCTTCTCCCACTTTCAGGTTCGAACATGATTTTCTTCAAAGATATCATATCTTCTTCCGGCGTGCAACACCTAGCTATACTCGAGGACGAGAGGCAATCTGCCGAAGACGGCATCATGCTCGTGGTCTACCCTCCTCTTATTGGGTCGTTCAGCGAAGATCGAAGGACTTTGAATCCGCCACGCACTCCGAACTGGTCGGCGAAAACCGATCTGAATCGAAATCGCAAGACTTGGGTATGAAGTCGAGTCGTCATTCACTGCCGAACAGTCCCCATCATGTTCGTCATCAAACAGCTCACTTCCTCTTCTTTCATTGGGACGTGCGATCATCGAAGGGGAATCGGGTGTTGTGTGGGGGGAACATTGTTGTTCGGTTTCCCGGCGAATTCAAGTATATCGAAGGGTATTGGGAGTGGACCGAAGACGTTCTTTGTCGATACGAGAAAACGCTGAGAGACATCCAAGTTCACGACCCGATATACGCTTCGCTTTTCACATATGACGTTTATACCAACATTATCAAGGCCGTCTGCGAGGCGTGGTGCCCGGCGACCAACACGCTTCTGACTTCTCATGGGGAACTGTCGATTTCTTTGTGGGACCTATATAACCTTGCAGGGCTTACGATGAATGGTTCTCTCTATGATGAAGTCGTTCATTCTGCATCAGACTGAATGGCGTCGACGAGGCCGGTGATCGATACATTCCTCGTTCCTGCCAATACTTATTTCATGCCTACTCTATAATCCAGGGCTGCAACGACCGATCTTCTCGGGTGTCTCTGTTGCAGTGGGTAATGTTTTGGTCGAAAGAGGACATACAGTACGTTCAGCCTCCTCCTCGCAAGGAGAAAAAACGTTCGTACTAGGGACAATTGGACTCATAACCCTCTCGGTGTGCTGGGACAGTGCCGTCCGTGGTCCCCTGGAGCTAAGAAGTTATTTTCCAGTTTGGGTCTTAGAGGAAACTTGCAGGATGAGGTCTACTTGGCAGCGTTTTTGGCATGTTGGTTGTGTGCGTTCGTCCTTCCCATCGAAGAGGTTGGCTTTATGCGCCCTAGTGTCTTCAAAGTCGCATGGCTCATGGCGTCCGGTCAAAAGATAGGCTTGGCGCATCCTGTTCTAGCTAGCATCTATAACGGTCTTAATATTATTACAAGTTCCTTGAAGTTTGGCGACATCCATGCCGCATTCCCAGCCCATTTCCTTTATGCTTGGTTGGCTTGCTACTTCAAGACTCATTTTAAAGTTTACCAAAGTTTGAAGGGTTCGAAGATGACATGCTATTATGGCGAAAACGGCGCAAGGCATTTTAGTCCTGCCGAGGCTCATAGGAGGATTCACAAAGGCGACATAATTTTTTGGACTTGCAACATTTTGACTCCGAATCAAGACTTTCTCTTCACGGACAACGGAAGCGCAGGAGAATACGAGTAAAACTATTTCATGGCTGTCCGTTCGAGTCGGATCCCGTTGAGGCGAGGAGATCGCTTCATTATTGAGCCATATAGTCCGCATCGTTTCAGTCGTCAATTCGGGTTCCTTCAGGATGTGCCTAGCACCTTGAAGCATGATATTCGGGAGGGGTCTTTGAGTGAAGGCCTTTATTATTGGCGCGCATGTATCCAAATTAAGATGGATTCTCGAGTGTGGTTCCCTAGCATGCCTCCATGCACTCGGAAGTATTATACGGAGTCATATAAGAAGTGGTGTTCTAAAGTTCATGGGAATTATTTTATTGACAACGTCGTGAAGCTGATTGGTGCAGGTGTACCGTGCTTAGAGTCCAAGCAGGCTGTCGAGGGCGAAGTGGCAACGGTTCACAGTCCTTCTGATCGCATATCTAACCCCCTTGCGACCGCACGCGCCTCGGTTGACGTCTTGGGCAAACATGGCGATCCATGCTTATCTGGAGATACCGCGAGTAGCAATGCTGATCGTCATTGGAAGAGACCTAAGAAGAGTCGCCATTGCCCTGAAGACATTGAAAATAGACATATTTCGTCGCATGATAAGGTCGTCTTTCCAAACTACGATAACATATATTGCATTTATTATTTATTTCTTTTATATATATATATATATATATATATATATTTCCTTTGTAGAAACCTGACACCCTTCTTTCCCCCTTTTTTTTTCAAGGCGGAAGATATTGCCCCCAATAATACTTCGTTGGGTGATGATGCAGTTGTTGAAGTTAGGCCCGCAGTAGCGTTAAAACTCCTGTTCTTATTCTATATATATTTGCATGTTCTTATTATTATTAGTCCTTCATGACATCGTCCCTTGTTATTATGACAGTTCATTGAGATCATCGAGCGACCAGAAGCAAGTCAGGGCTCGGTGTTAGGACCTAACTCTTTGTTGGGCAATCCTTCTCTCGTTGAAATTGAGCTGATGGACGTATTGGGACCCAAGGTCAGGTCAGTGGGCCGTTATGCCGATGTCTCTGTTTTCGAAGGCGGCAAGCTAGTTCTAAAACACGAAAGAGCATTCCTTCAGGCGACGTGGGATGATTTGCTTAAAAGGATAGTGAACACCTCGATCGATTCTCTTTCTTCGCTAAGGCCAGATGTTGACGTGGTCCTCAAATCGATGAAGCGGCTTGATTTAGTGGGTACTTCTCATATAGAAGAGTTCCTCAAAGTTCTTTTTGACAAAGCATCCAATTATGATGAGGCGAGATCGGCGTTCTCTGATAAACCTTCTGAAGAGCAGCATACGCGTCATCTCAAAGAAGCCGAAAACTGTCTCGAAGTTGTTCGTGTGCCGGAACAAGCAAAAGACAATCAAGTTCAATCAGAGAGGGATGAACTAGCTTGGATCGAAAATGAGTGCAGAAAGTTGAAGAAAATGAAGAAGAAGCTTGTATCTTCTATCAAGCATGGCGAAGAACTTCTTCAAGCGATTCAAACCGAACGTCGTGAAGCCGAGGGGGTTGTTACTTCTTTTCGTAATGCACTTCCAATAAACGATGAGATTGCAAAGAACCTGAGCGCGACCCAGACAATTCTCCAAGTTGCCATAGACGAATTAGGGAATTTTAAGCTCTTTAATTAATCATAGCTTTATATCCTCTCATTACTCTGTTCTGAATAATTTTATTAAGTCATAAATAAAAGTATGCTTTCTTTACATATCACTGATTTCTCCTTTCGTTCCCTTGCATCGGACGTTTCGCTATTGTGAGTGGCTCAACACACTTGATTGATCTGCTTAGAGCTATTTGTCGAATAAAGTTCTCGATCCCCGTCTAGGCTTTCATCCGACACCTCCCAGGCCATATCTGCATATACCCTCATCTCACCGAGTTGTTATTTGCCCCCTGTTATTTCTTCTTTTTTTTATTTCGTTTTTATTATTATTTTTTATATATATATGACTGAACTTAGACGATGTCCAAGCTGCCTACGTACCCTTTGAGGGGATCAAGTCATTTCTCGTAGTTCATTTTTTTATGTGGGGGTGGTGCCGTGCACAGTTTATACTCATGTGGGCCAGGAGTATCCGTTGTTTAACCACACTGGACTATATGGAATAAGTTAGCAGTTTAGACATATGCACTTATCATTAATGTTTGCCTTTTCACAGTTTATACTCGTGCTGGCCAGGAGTAACATGCAGTTTAGACTCGTATGTCAAGGAGTAACATGCAGTTTAAGCTCATACATTAAGGAGCAACATGCAGTTTAGGCTCGTGCGTTAAGGAGCGACCTCCTTTTGTTTCTTTTTTTTTCTTTTTTTCTTTTTTTTCTTTTTTTGTCGGGTACCCCGTTTTTAGGCGTAGTAATGTTTCAAGAATTTGCCGTTGATCGGGCCAATTCTTAATCCGTCTTCGGACACCAACTTGTATGCTCCGCTTGTATAGACTTCCTTTACAACGTAGGGACCGTCCCACTTTGATTTGAACTTGCCCCCAACTCGACGGTTAGTGATGATTGGTCTTCTTACTGCAAGTACTCAATCTCCGACTTGAAATGACCTAAGCTTCACCTTCTTATTAAATCCTCTCGAAAGACGAGCTTGATAGCATTCCAGCCTTTGTTGTGCGTTAAGTCTCTTTTCATCAAGAGCTTCTAATTCTTCGAGACGTAAGCGAGCGTTCTCCTCTGTGGTGAGTCATTGTATAGCCATTCTAAGAGAAGGAATTTGTTGTTCGAGCGGAATTACGGCTTCGGTTCCGTAAACGAGGGCGTAAGGTGTTGATTCAGTGGGTGTCCGATGAGTAGTTTGGTATGCCCATAAAGCTTCATTAATTCTTTGGTGCCAGTCCTTCTTCGATTTTGACACTATCTTCTTCAAGAGATTGCACAACGTCTTGTTGAATGCTTCGGCGAGTCCATTTGCAGCAGCGTTGTATATAGATGATTTCCTCTGTTTGAACCCAAACTTCTCGTAGAGTTTATCTATTGTGCTATTACAGAACGGTTTTCCATTATCAGTGATGATGTAGCGAGGTATCCCGAAGCGATAAATAATGTTGATGTGAATGAAATCAGCGACATTTTCCTTGTTTACTTCTTTTAGAGGAACAGCCTCAGCCCATTTGGAAAAGTAGTCTGTCCCGGCCAGAATGTATGAGTGTCCACCCGATGATTTTTTCATTGGTCCCACGACATCTAACCCCCAAGCATCGAACGGCCATGCGGCAATCGTTGGGTGAAGTGGCTCAGGTGGTTGGTGCATGAGGTTAGCATGGAACTGGCAAGCTTGACACAGTCGTGCGTGATTTAAGCAGTCTGTGACCATCGTTGGACAGTAATAACCCATTCTTTTTATGCGAAAGTACAACTTTGGTCCAGACTGATGAGCACCACATATTCCTGAGTGAGCTTCCTCCATGGCTTGGCTAGCTTCCTCTTCACTTAAACATCTCAAAACACACCATCAAAAGACCTGCGGTAAAGTATTCCTTTGTAGAAGATGAAACGAGGTGCTCTTCGTCGAACATCAATTCTTTGACGTGGGTCCTCGGGCAGTTTTCCATGTTCCAAGTAGTCAACCAATAATTGCCTTCAGTCTTCTTCCTCCACTTCAAATACTTCGATGGTGTGATTTTCTTCTTCGGTAGCATTATCATCTTCACTATCATCGTCAAAATCGGGTGGTACGACCCAATTTCGGCAGATAGGTATTTGGGTGTTCTCATGAGGCGTTGAAAGAGTCGAAGCGAGTTTGGCTAATGCATCTACTTGCTTGTTTTTGGATCGCGACACGTGCTCGATTGTTGCTTCCCCGAGATACCCCATCAGCCTTCTGGCATAGTTGCGATATGGGAGGAGTTCAGGCATCTTCACTTCATATGAGCCGTTTATCTGGCTAACAATCAACTTGGAGTCGCCATATATTGTGAGATGTCTCTGTTTAATCTCCACAACCATCTCTAGTCCAAGAATTAAAGCCTGGTATTCGGCAACATTGTTCGAGCAATTCTGGGTTAGAGTGAAGGAGTAAGGAAGCACGTCTCCATCGGAAGTGACAAATACTATTCCAGCTCCGGCCCCTTCTTGATGTGAAGCTCCATCGAAATACATCTTCCACGGGGGAACTACTTCGACCAAGAGTACGTGTTCGTCGGACAATTTGTGGCACAACTCCCACTCTGTTGGGATAGGGTGATCAGCAAGGAAATCTGCTCTTGTCCTTTAACAGCCTTTAGAGGCACATATATGATTTCGAACTGTAGTAATTGTAAATACCACCTCGCAAGCCTATCTGAAAGCACCGGTTTTGGCATCACATACTTCAGCGGATTTGCCCTCGACACCAAGCGGATGCTATGAGCTTGAAAATAATGCTTGAGCTTTTGGATTGAGAAGATGAGCGCTAGACATAATTTTTCGATTGGCGAATACTTTAGCTCGTTGGGTGTCATCATCCTACTGAGGTAGTACAATGCATTTTCTTTCCCGTTGTCATTTTCTTGTGCTAATAGGACACCAACGGAACTTTCTTGGGCAGTTATATATAAGATGAGCGGTTTTTCTGGTATAGGCGCGACCAACACTGGCGGATTTGTTAGATAGGATTTAATGCTTTCGAATGCATTGTTGCAGCTTCATCCCATTCGAACGTAACGCCCTTTTTCATGAGGCGACTAAAAGGCTGACATCGACCGGCTAGATTCGAGATGAATCTCCTCAAGTATGCCAACTTACCTTGCAAGCTTTTGAGCTCGTGGATGTTACGGGGTTTTGACATCTTCAAGATTGCATCTATCTTTGCCTGTTCGACTTTGATGCCCTTTTGACGCACTATGAGCCCGAGAAACTTTCTCGAGGAAACACCAAACGCGCACGTAAGAGGATTCATTTATGTTGATATCTTCTTAAGCGATTGAACACATTTCTCAAATTACTTAGGTGATCCTCAAGTCTTTTAGACTTCACTACTAAATCATCGACATAACATTCGACATACGTGTGAAGCATATCGTCAAAGATCTTCTGCATCGCTCTTTGGTATGTAAAACCCGCGTTCTTTAATCTCCCCTTTGGTGTGCTAAAGGCCGTCAACTCTTCGTCTCTTGGCGCCATGAGAATTTGATTATAGCCAGAAGATCCATCCATGAAAGATAATGCTTCGTGACCGGTCGTGGCATCTATCATAAGCTCAGGTATTGGCAATGGGAAATCGTCCTTTGGACATGCTTCTTTCAAATCTCTGAAGTCAACACAGACTCGTATCTGTCCTTTTTCTTCTTGACGGGCACTATGCTTGAGATCCATGTTGGATATTTGACTTCTCGAACGAATCCAACTTCAATCAGCTTATTGACCTCAGCCTCGATGAGTGGAATTAGGTCTGGTCGAAATCGCCGCCGTGCTTGCTTAACTGGGCATGAACCTTTCTTTATCGATAAATGATGGATTGCTACTTTCGGGTCCAGTCCATGCATTTCCTTATATGACCAAGCGAACATGTCTTTGAATTCTGTCAGCAGCTCGATGTAGTTTTTCTCTTCATCGTCATCTAGAAGCGCACTTATATATATTGGTATACTTTCGTTTTCATCGCCCAAGTTGATTTCTCTCAGCTCGTCTACTGTTGCCTTAATACCTTCTTCAAGCTCAAGAGGAGCTATCTCAGCATCTTCTTCGATGAGATTTTCGTTGTTTATGGTGATATGACAAGACGAACATATGCTTTCCATCTTCTTCGTTCTCGTGATGACGATCACTGTTACATGACACATAGCCTGGTAGAGTCATGTGGGCATGACTTTTTACTTTAAGTTGAGTCATGAGCCGAATGACGTGTCGATGACTCTGCTCCTTCCGCAATCTAAAGTTTTT